>CM066036.1:679073162-680428162 GCA_033557465.1 Ichthyophis bannanicus | reverse complement strand
TCCCCCCCCCCCAGCGCACTCTCTCTGTTCCCCATCCCTCTTGGCACACTCTCCATGTATCCATCCTCTGAGTACCCCCCCCCAGTGCACTCTCTCTGTTCCCCATCCCTCTTGGCACACTCTGCATTTATCCATCCTCTGTGTAATCCCCCCCCCCCCAGCGCACTCTCTCTGTTCCCCATCCCTCTTGGCACACTCTCCATGTATCCATCCTCTGAGTACTCCCCCCCCCCAGCGCACTCTCTCTGTTCCCCATCCCTCTTGGCACACTCTCCATGTTTCCTTCCTCTGAGTTCTCCCCCCCCCCAGCGCCCTCTCTCTGTTCCCCATCCCTCTTGGCACACTCTCCATGTATCCATCCTCTGAGTACCCCCCCCCCCAGCGCACTCTCTCTGTTCCCCATCCCTCTTGGCAAACACTCCATTTATCATTAATATGTGTTATTCGCCCCCCCCCCAGCGCACTCTCTCTGTTCCCCATCCCTCTTGGCACACTCTCCATGTATCCATCCTCTGAGTACTCCCCCCCCCAGCGCACTCTCTCTGTTCCCCCTCCCTCTTGGCACACTCTCCATGTATACATCCTCTGAGTTCTCCACCCGCCCAGCGCACTCTCTCTGTTCCCCATCCCTCTTGGCACACTCTCCATGTATCCATCCTCTGAGTACCCCCCCCCCAGCGCACTCTCTCTGTTCCCCATCCCTCTTGGCACACTCTCCATGTATCCATCCTCTGAGTACTCCCCCCGCCCAGCGCACTCTCTCTGTTCCCCATCCCTCTTGGCACACTTTCCATGTATCCATCCTCTGAGTACTCCCCCCCCCCCCAGCGCACTCTCTCTGTTCCCCATCCCTCTTGGCACACTCTCCATGTATCCATACTCTGAGTACTCCCCCCCCCCCAGCGCACTCTCTCTGTTCCCCATCCCTCTTGGCACACTCTCCATGTATCCATCCTCTGAGTACTCCCCCCCCCCCAGCGCACTCTCTATGTTCCCCATCCCTCTTGGCACACTTTCCATGTATCCATCCTCTGAGTACTCCCCCCCCCCCCAGCGCACTCTCTCTGTTCCCCATCCCTCTTGGCACACTCTCCATGTATCCATCCTCTGAGTACTTCCCCCCCCCCAGCGCACTATCTCTGTTCCCCATCCCTCTTGGCACACTCTCCATGTATCCATCCTCTGAGTACTCCCCCCCCCCCCAGCGCACTCTCTCTGTTCCCCATCCCTCTTGGCACACTCTCCATGTATCCATCCTCTGAGTACTCCCCCCCCCAGCGCACTCTCTCTGTTCCCCATCCCTCTTGGCACACTCTCCATGTATCCATCCTCTGAGTACCCCCCCCAGTGCACTCTCTCTGTTCCCCATCCCTCTTGGCACACTTTCCATGTATCCATCCTCTGAGTACTCCCCCCCCCAGCGCACTCTCTATGTTCCCCATCCCTCTTGGCACACTCTCCATGTATCCATCCTCTGAGTACCCCCCCCCCCAGCGCAATCTCTGTGTTCCCCATCCCACTTGCCACACTCTCCATGTATCCATCCTCTGAGTACCCCCCCCCAGCACACTCTCTCTGTTCCCCATCCCTCTTGGCACACTCTGCATGTATCCATCCTCTGAGTACGCCCCCCCCCCCAGCGCACTCTCTCTGTTCCCCATCCCTCTTGGCACACTCTCCATGTATCCCTCCCCTCAGTCCTGCCCCCCCCCCAGCGCACTCTCTCTGTTCCCCATCCCTCTTGGCACACTCTCCATGTATCCATCCTCTGAGTACTCCCCCCGCCCAGCGCACTCTCTCTGTTCCCCATCCCTCTTGGCACACTCTCCAGGTATCCATCCTCTGAGTACTCCCCCCCCCCAGCGCACTCTCTCTGTTTCCCATCCCTTCTTTTCTTCGCCAGGTGCATTCCCTTTCCTTTCTCTCATCTTCAACTTGTTAGCCTTGAAGCCCCCCTCCCCTCCCCTGGCACACCTCTGCTGTCAACACCAGTGCATTAGAAAGATTCTTTGCCACCCGAGCCAAAAAAGTAGTATTTCAGAGTATCACTACAGTAAGATATACCTTTTTGGTTGGAGGGGCCCAATCTCTGCCCCCAACTCTGCCCCTTAGTTCCCATGATGATGTATCACTATATTTATTCTTAGTCATTGTTACACTCATTTATTACATAAATCCTAAAGGGCAACATTTTCAGCAATGGTGGCCAACACTGTTAAAGTGGCTGGCTTTTGCCACTTTAAAAAAAAAACAAGATATGTGCCAGGCCATATCTGGTGATTTGTACTAAATATCTGGTTTACCTGGACTGTTCTTTTGCAAACTAGCTCGTGGCAATATTCAGTCGCTAGACAGATTGTGAAATAGCCTAAAGTTAGGATAGCCTTTCCCATGTCCTAACCTTAGGAAGTTTAGCTAACTAGTTAGTGGCTGAATATCACTGCTGACCGGCTAGCTTACTGGGCTAGGAGGGGATATCAATTGCATTAGTACCACTAAATATCCCAGTGAGAGGAATTTATGTGGTTTGCAAGTTTGCAAACCACCTAAATCCTATTAATATGCCCCCCATAAAGAATAATTATTCCCAGACCAACCAATAAAATTCCCTTGACAACAGCTTCACTTTTAACTCAATGTTCAAAGAAATTCATTCATATTCTGGTATCACAAGCGAAACAGCAACTCCATCCACTGCTGAAAACTGTAGGGGTTATTCTGTCACATGAATAGCAGGGATGGACATCCCAAAGGGACGTCCATCCCCACTATTCGTGCCCCTCCTGCCGGCCTCTAGCTTCCCCGCCGGTTGTACGAGGAAGTAAGACTGGGGCGGGAAAGGGAAGGATCGGGGGTGGTCGTCGGCCCCGGGCATACAGGGCCGATTCTAATGTCAGCCATGTACGTCCGGGGTCAGCGACCTGAATGGGGAAGCTATTCCACCTCTGAGGTGGAATAACTTTCCTGGACATCAGGGATCGGCAGGCATGGGGCCGGGAAAGGGCGGCAGGGAGCAGAGAGTATTCCCCACAGCCTGACCCTGGCCCTGGGAGGCCAAATCAGGGGTCAGGCTGAAGGGAATAAACCATTTGTTCTGGTGGCTGGCATCACGGCTTTTAAATGGAGCCGCAGTGCCATGGCAACCGTATGCCACGGTGCTGCGGCTCCATTTAAAAGCCTTGGCTGAGTTAGTCGGGCAGTGCCTGTATGTGCAGTCCAGGCGGAATCACAATCCTGGCCTGCACATACAGGCCTGATTGCGATTCTGATCCCACAGGGCTAGACGGAGCTAGAATCATGACCCCTTTTGTACGTCTGGTCAAATCGGACGTACAGAGGGGGTGTACGTCTGGGACGGAATCAGCCTGTGTGTGAAGTAATGCAAATCCTGCCAATGGATATTCAGAAGCTTATCATACAATATTATGTTATACCAGCATCAAATCCAAGAACTCAAACTGCAGCTAGCCTATGTACGGTTGTACGGGGAATCTAGATGGGGGCGCAAAAGGGAAGGATCGGGGCAGTGTTAGGGCAGGCAGTTGTCGGCCCCAGACATACAGGGCCGATTCTAATTTCGGCCCTGTACGTCCGGGGCCGGCGACCTGAACAGGGAAGTTATTCCACCTCCGATGTGGAATAACTACTACTACTGAGAATTTATATAGCGCTACCAGTCATACGTAGCGCTGCACAAATGAGTACTTCCATGGACATCAGGGATCGGCAGGCCCGGGGCCAGGAAAGGGTGGCAGAGGGCAGAGAGCATTCCCCACAATGAAAACAAAGGTGCAAGTAGTGCAGGCAAATCCAGCCACACCAGAATGAACCCAACCATACGTACCTGGATAGCGCACAATCAGAGATAACCACCAACAACTAGGCACACAGCTTATGCTAAGCACCAGGTCATCACAAGGTAGCGGATGTGATTTATGACCATTAGCATAGCACCCCTAATGTCCACCTGCTACTGCTCCCACACATCAGGACAGAACAGACCCTCAGGACAAAGGCGTTTCACCCCAGAATTGCAAAAGGGAGATACATTGGGAGGATAGCAGGGGATAAACCAGTGAAATGAGAGTTTCTCAAAGCATATGTTCCCACTTATCCCCGCACAGAGTCTTCCATCTTCTCCATGATCCGGAATCTGTAAAGACATGCTTCAGGGCTATGCAGAGATCCTAGCCCTGATTGCTGAAGCACCTCCACCAGGAGCTGCAGGAAAGTAAGTCATAGCATATGTGGTATACATGTGGCCATATGCAAAGGGCAAGGTCATTAGATGCATGGCAATACCATGAATCCTTGACATGAAGCAGAAAACTGGAGCACCCTATGTACTAACAGAGCATTCAGGGCTTAGTCTATAATGATGGCATGCAGCAGAGATCCATGCAAAGCTGTTGGCAAATGTAAAAGAAAGAGTCAAAGGTGTGCCCAACAAGACATGGCATCATAAAACACATGCATTGGCAGCAAGGGGTGTGGGGGGGGGCAATATCAAGGACCTTGGCCCCAGGATGGGCCACAGGGACAGAGAGAAGTAGTGTAAGGCACCTAGCCAGGTCAGTGGCTGCATTTGTGATGGATGACGACATCACGAGAAGATAGAACACAGGAGCACTGTGCAGATGTCACTGTATGTACACACTACATAACAAAATATCCCCCAAGGAGCCAAAAAATAAAAAAAAGAAACAAAACTCCAAGCTAGGCACAAAAGAAAACAAAAAAGAAGAAAACAAACACCATGTGAGAGAAAAGAAAAGAAAAAACAATTTGAAACCAACTCAAAAAAATTATATATATAGAAGAAAAAAGACCTCAGCCAACCCTTCTGCCAGTACAGTTAAGGAAGAAGAACCAGTCGATGGGCAGTGATGCCACAGCAATCGAACTAAGCTCAAAAAGACATCAGTGGTCAAAACAACCTCTATGAAAAAAACAAATTGGTAAAACAGTCATATGACATCAGCAACTATAGCCTTCAAAAGTGCAAATAAATCTATTAGCACAGCATGCCTGGTGCTTTCTTGGCGTTTTTTCTGATTTTCAAGCCGGCAGAGTGTGCAGTACTTCTTCTGTTATTCCTCTGCTTGTTTCTCTGCCTCGCGTGAGTTTTTCTTGGTTCTTTTGTTTTTAATTTTTTCTATGTGGGTTTTTTCAATTTATTTTACACGTAACAGTATTCGATTTTGATGTTGTATATTTCAGGACCAGCAAAGTTACTTTTAAGAGCTCCCTGAAGAAGCCGCCTGGTGAAACACCTGGTGTCGGGGCTCCAGATAGTTGTTTTGATGGCTGCTGTGCATTGTTTTGCTGAGCCTGCTGATTTTCACTTAAGTCTTCTTAGCATCTCTTTTGAATGCAGAGTCATTGTTGATTTTCCATTATGCTGCCATGCTGTGCTGATTTATTTGCACTTTTGAAGGCTATAGTTGCTGATGTCATATGGCTGTTTTACCAATTTGTTTTTTTCATAGAGGTTGTTTTGACCACTGATGTCTTTTAGAGCTTAGTTCGATTGCTGTGGCATCACTGCCCATCGACTGGTTCTTCTTCCTTAACTATACTGGGAGGAGGGTTGGCTGAGGTCTTTTTTCCTCTATATATGTAATTTTTTTGAGTTGGTTCCAAATTGTTTTTTCTTTTCTTTTCTCTCACATAGTGTTTGTTTTCTTCTTTTTTGTTTTCTACTGTATGTACACAGACACATGTCTAGGCCACAACAGGTTGTGGGATGCCGATAGCAGACAGCAAATTTCATGGATGTGGCATATACTACTCCCCAGACACACAAGTACCATATGTTGTGAGGGCCGCAGGTGTGCCAAGGGTCTTGATGGTATACAACAGTAAAATATTGAAAACTGACACAGCAGGGAGTTGCAGTGGTGAAAAGATGTGCATGGTTCAGGTACCATTGCAAAGGATAGCACCACTCAAATAATGATGTAGCTCCCATAGGAATAGGACACCAATATTTCATTTATTTATTTATTTAACATTTTTTTCAGTGTATCAAAGCGGTTTACATTGAACGGAACAAGTCATACAAAGAACAGTATAAGAACTATTTACATTTAACTGTTTACAAAGCTAAACTATACACAATATTTATAGATACTAGACTTAGTGTCATCTTGTTATGAGGTTGGTTGTGTAGGTGCTTCAATCCAGTGGTTGTGTGTGTCATGTTATGTTGTAGTGTTTGTTGAAGAGGTAGGCTTTTAGATATTTTCTGAAGTCCGTGATGTCTGTGATATCTCTGAGGTGATGTGTAGAAATTGCACCCTAAGAAGCCCAAACAATGATTGTGTAATGCTTCTACTACCTCCCCCCTACACACACACATAGGGGTATGTTTACTAAACCGGGCTAACAGTTAACCCGGGCTATCTGTAACTAGGTCCCATTGAATAATATGGGACCTGGTGGCAGATAGCCCGGGTTAACCGTTAGCCCGGTTTAGTAAACATACCCCATAGTGTTGAATAGCAAAGGAACAGCACCCCTCCTATAACATACCTATACTTCTACAGGACATACCTGAACAGGTCAGGGTCAGGAGGAACAAATAGAAGTTTGCACAGGGTGCTAGTGAGGACAGAACTGTAATGTGTATATTCCTGCAGCATACCTGCTTGCATCATAGCATTAATCAGAAACTATTTGCAACTGCAGCCGCAACAGGAGACATTGCACCATCAGCACCACCATCATCCCTGCTGCCACCACTACCACTGCCCACAGCGGCACCCAGACGAGATACTTCAGAGGGCACCAACCACCACAGCATTAACAGTGACTCCTTATCACAGACACTGTACACATCAGAGGGGGAGAGGATAGAGGAGGAAGAACCCCCTGATGTCATCACCCTTGTCAAAAGTAGGGACAGGATGGCCAGCGGTTTGACCCATACTCAGTTTCAGCAAGGGAGACAGAGGCAGCAATGACTGATCAAGAACTACCCCTGACACCAATGACTGGCTCTGGCTCCCACCAGAGCCTGGTGAGGGAGAGGACTGGAACTCTGGACCCCCATGCCATGTGGAAGGGGAAGATGGAGGGCAAGAAGCAGAAGGTAGAGAAAGAGATAGTGTGGGGAAGGGGGAGTTAAATGCATGAGGAGAAGAGGAGGATAGAAGCAGAGTGGGGAGGAGGTTGGTAGACAAGCTAAAGAACCACTATAGCTACTGGTGACCCAGGCTGTCCAGTATGCCTCAATGCTGAATTAGATGCATCACCATGAGCTCCCAACGGATCTTGAAGACCCCAAGATTCTGCTGCACTTTACATCTCTGCCGGAGGTGTTTCAGGGCTTTGATGCAGTCACGAGGTCCCAGGACATACCTGGAACAGCTTCAAGCAGAGATATGTGCCATGGCAGGAGTCTTGAACCAGCTGATTTTATTTATTTATTTTTATTTAACAATCGCTTATATACCGCAACCTTCCAAAGATCAGGTGCGGTTTACAAAAAACAAGTTAAGAAACAGTGAAACAATTCTTGTTTTTGCATGAAACATCTGTGAACTATATACAATAGTCTGTTAATTACATAAAAGCATTAGTTAACAATTAGGTAACATTAGAGAACTATATACAATGGTATGACACATAATAAGCAAAACATCCTTAATCTAAGTTGGGACAGGGACTAAATACTAGGTAGTTGGGACAATATGAAGTAAGAAATATAAATGAGACTGTGCAGAGTAAGTTGCATTAATGTAAATTAATCAGTTGATGAGCGCTATTCATTAGGATAAGAGCAGTGTGGTAAGTTTTATTGAAATTTTGAGTTAATCTTAATCTAACATCAATATATCTTGTGTCCATCTAGTCATCTGTTATCCATTTTCTATCTGGGATAAAGAGTTTATCATTGGGCCATAGTGTGAGCTAAACAGATAGGTTTTTAGGTTCTTACGGAGCTCTTTAATTTCGATTAATGTTCTTATTTCTTCAGGGAGGGAGTTCCAGAGGATAGGGGCTGCATGAGAAAATGCTTTTTTATTGGTTATCTTTTTGGCCTTTGTGAAATCTTTTGGTATCCTTATTTTATTTGTATAGCCTCTCCTGTGGGCAGTTTTAGTTGGGTCTTTAGTGATACGTTTGTTTAGTGTGGCTGGGGCCATATTATTTAATGCCTTGAAGGTAGTTATTATCGTTTTATAGTTTATTCTGCATTGTATTGGTAGCCAGTGTAAGTTAGCTAATATAGGTATTATATGTTCAAATGGGTGCACCTTCATTATAGTTCTGGCTGCTGCGTTTTGAACAAGTTGGAGTCTTTTAATGTTTTGTTTTGTTGCACCTAGAAGAATTAGATTGGCAAAATCAAAGTGAGGTGTAATGATTGCCTGTATTATACTCATAAAGTCATGTAAATGTACAAGTGGGCGTAATTGTTTTAGAATTTTGAGCTTAAAGTAGATTTTTTTTGTTACGTTTCTGATATGGGTGTTCATACTGAGGTGTGTGTCGAGGATCACGCCTAGATATTTCACTTCATTTTTTATATTGATATCATGATTTTGAAGTGTGATGTGAGTTGGGGGAATGAATTATTGGTTTTTCATTACAATTAATATGTCTGTTTTAGAATGGTTGATATGGAGATTGTGATCTTTTAGCCATATTGTTAGTTCATTGAAGCAATCAGTTAATAGTTGCAGTGGAAGTATAGGGATCGTGAATGGAATGTACATCATTATATCGTCAGCGTATATATGATAGAAAACTTTGAATTTTTTTAAGATGTTGCAAACTGGTTGGATATAAATATTGAAGAGGAGGGCTGAAAGGGCAGAGCCTTGAGGGAGGCCAAGTACCTGTTTGTATGTGTTAGAAGTTTGGGTGCCGATTCAAACTGTTTGCGTCCTGTTGCTTAGATATGATGCGAACCAATTATGTACTGTTGATCTTACTCCTATTTGTTTGAGTCTATTGAGCATTATAGTATGGAGTACACTATCGAATGCTGCAGAAATGTCAATGAAGAGAAGGATGAATGCTTGTTTAGGGCTATCTATTCCTCTTACAAGTGTGTCGAGAAGTACTGTTAAGTGCGTTTCTACTCCATGACAGGGGCGAAAGCCATATTGTTGATCATTGAGGGGGGCTGAGGTATCCATGTATTCTTGTGTTTGAATTTGAACAATCTTTTCGATTAGTTTAGCCATAAAGGGTATACTTGAGATGGGTCTGTAGGAGTTCGGTGAAGTTTTTGATGACACACATCTCTGCTACAGCTCCTCCAGATAGGAGGGTGGAGGTCAAGGAACAGGCCACTGAATCTGTGTAAGAGGGTTCATACATTATGTAAATATCTGGGGAACATACTTGTAGAAAATGTATATTTGCAGTCTAACAGCCCATAAATAAAACACCTGGGAGGTTTTTGCTATACAGTATGTGTCCTCTGCTGTGTGATGATATGCAGAACATCACCACTCTAGCTATGCAGCTCCCTACTGCCCTAAAACTAAACACATGTACCATAGGGCCCTGCCCTGGGGCACATGAGTACCTATATGCCTATAATGGGAACCCAGCATATCACAAGTTCACCAGGTACCCCAGAGCAGCATAGGGATATTTAACCAAGCACATGCTCAGTACAAGATATACAAACCCCCACCATAGCAGCCCAAGCACACATTCAGCTACCTGGCTCTAAAATACAGGACAGGTGATCAACCTATGCAAACTCCTGCTCCCAAATGCAAGCATTCCCTGATGCACAGGGTGACAGCCATCACCAACCGGATGGTCTAGAGGATGTGTTGGCCCATGAGCATTGACATGGGTATGCTGAAACAGGTCATATGGAAGCTTACCTACACCTATACCAGCATACATAATGAGACTGATTCTGTACTGGCCATTCAGCCTCTGAATGGTCAATCAGAATTGGATCATACAGAGGTAGACCCGATTCTGATCCCATGGAGGCTAGCCATATCTGGCTAACTCAGACAGGCTCCTGAATGGAGCCGAGGTGCCATGATGTTCCGTTGCCATGGCACCATGGCTCCATGTATGAGCCGTGATCTCCAGCCAACAGTGCACTGTCCTTTCCCTGCAGCCTGACCCCCGATCTGACCTCTCATGGCCAGGTCAGCTGCAGATATCCCCCTGTACCCTCACCTTCCATCTCTGCCTAGCACCGTGGTCCTCTGATGTCCATGGCTGACCCCAGATGTAGAAGGCCAACCTCAGAATTGGCTCTCATAATCTGGAGTCACTCCGCACACCGCCCGCCCTCGTTCTGCCTCTGTCCCACCCCCTCCCTCCCACAAACAAAGTTTCCATAAAAATCACCTGTTTGTACGGGGAACTCTGTCCCCTGATTGGACGTCCAGACTCACTAAACGGAGTTCAGATGTGTGGGATAGACATTTTTGTCGCAAATGCATCTAGAACCATATTCCAAGAACACGTGTATCTGCACCTACACGGAACTAGCACGGGGATCTCTGAACATGGGTGGGAGAGGGCAGAACGGGGGCATGGCCAGCTACAGTGAGGTATAAAGCATATTCAGTAGAGGCCCATGTATGTTTTTGGTGTTACCCATGGACATCTGAGTTATACCTGCGTATATGTGGAATACAGCCAGGACTTAGAAATATTCTGCTCTGATCCCCAACACATCCCATAGAGATCAATGGCTGTAACACGTCTATACTGAACTGGTGTGTCTGTTGTCTGGGAGTGCACAAGATGCAGTTGCACAGAATGGACTGCACAGGTGAGGATGTCTGTAAGGTTAAGAACAATAACAAACACCCCTACAGAAATATAAAGCACTGAAATAGACTTTATTATGGCTATGCTGACATTTGCTGCTTGTGCCAACGGGGCTATTCCCAGCTTCCCTAACAATTCCAGTGTCCAGAACAATGTGAATGGAGATGTAGGGATGGTAGGTGAGGTAGTAGGGAGCAGAATGATATTTGAATGAGAATTTAAGATCAGCTGTGGTGTTCTGAGGCGCCACGCCATCATGGCGTCAAAGCATTTGTGTGTGGGTGCAGGGCATGGTTTTGGCAGAGGATGCAACTGATGGTATGTGTATATGTGTGTGTGTTTTGCGTGTTGCACAGGAGGATCAGTTGTGCTTATCTACTAATCTGGGAGGACATGAATGCCTGGCCAGTAGGGATGACCACAGCGTCACCAGATGCCAGTGTGACCTGTCACTAAGGGCCCTTCAGAATGAGAACAGTCAACAGTGCAAATAGCACTAAGACATGCCCAGGGGGCAGCATCGTAGGTCTCTAGAAATGTGCACAATTTAGAGAGCGACGATGGTGCTTTTGGTCATTTATTAGCAGTGTTGAATAGTCCCATTCTGCGGGTCCCTTAACAGTGACAGGGATATGTTGTGATGTTTCGCTATAGAAACCTTCTTCTGATTTCTTCTGAGCCATACTGAGCATTGCACAGATTGTTTTCAGAGATGACCAATGTAAGCATAACAAAAGATGTCTTCCACTTCCATGTATGTTGTGATACGAGGTATGTCATGTCAACCAAATCACTTTCTACCTGCTTTTAAGCTATCGTAGAGTACACTGAGCTATCTTTGCAGTGTTCTGGGCTTGAAACAGACTGGTATAGACAGTCTAGTTTGCATCAGCATTTCTGTATCATCAGCATTCAGGTGTGGTTTGCATCAGTACAACACTGTCAGAGAGTCGAGCAGCTTAGGAGATGCCTGTTTTACACGGAGGCGTGGCTGTTCTCAGGTCTATAGAGGAGACGGAAGGGTTTGCAAATGTCTAACCTTTCAGAATATGGTGATCACAGGAATATCCAATGCCGTTTGCTGCATATAGGTGTGTCCCATACTCTATAATGCTTTGTTCGTGCAGTGCCGAAAACATGTATGTCCCTATTCTGAAACCGCGTGTGTGCCTAATGCAGAATTCCATTTAGATTGGGCACGTTTATGATTTAGACATGCCCGCAGCCAAGATGAGCATGTAATGGAATTGGCCCCAGTATGTCTGGCATGTCACACAATGTCCCCAGAATATTGGTTAGTATGTGACATTAGAGGGTACACAAATATCTGAATTATGTGACTTGATCAGCCATGCCTGAACATGAATGACTCTGACCTTAGTTGTGTTCAACATAGTCTATGCAGGTGCCACCATTTGAGCATACCAATTTTGCCCTCACAGCCAATTCCCTTCAGTGGCCTGATGATACTGCTGCCACATCTGGCAGTCTCTGATTAACCATTATGTGCACATAGAGTTATTATCACATTGTTGCAGTGGAATACCAACTCAATAGTCACCTCACAAACATACATGAAGAAGTGAGTCTGGATTTCGGTTGTCAGTGTAGGTAACATGTTTATTAAAGGTGTAACCACTGGGATCACACTGCAGAGATAGTCATGTGTACATGACCATGATTGACAAGAATGCACAGCCTACAGTACATCTTGAGGCAAACATCCAAAATTTCTGGCCGCATGCCCATATGTGCATGTCAAAATGGTCTAAGGGTCCTAGTGAGAACATATGTACATTGATAAAATGTACATAAAACCCCTTTCCAGCTTCTCCCTCCTATGTCTCCCTTGAATCCCTCTTTCACAGTTTATGGCACCTGCAGAGGAAGCAGAGAAACCATAGCTAGCATGTAGCGTCCAGCATAGGAACACACATAGCTGCCTCACCAAACACCTCTCCGTCCTTTCCCAACACACAGCCATTCAAAGTAAAGGAGGCAGCTTCCTGTGGATACCTGCAGGTGAGTCCCTTTCAGATGATGACCAAGCCTTTATTAAAAAGAGTGCACCCTTTATACAAGTGAACCCTTGCCAGAGCCTGTGCGCGTAACTCCTACAGAAAAATGGGGGCCAGCTGAAGGAGTAGAGGTATCAGCACAATTGCTATCTATGAACTAGCAATTTTGCAATCATGAACATCTAGGCAGCCTACATGGCCTTCCCTCATTTTTTAAAAGTCTGTTGTACATGTTTATAGTCTGTACACATGCTCACCTGTGGCTCATTTCAGAAAAAAAAACATGTGTAAAATGGTGACATGCAGGTCCCACCCCTATACACATGTATAAAACTGGAACATACAAGTGTGGCAGCCCATTTTAGAAATGCTTTGATTTATGCTGATTCTGACCCAATCATGGCACCAAAGTAAAAGGAGCTGCTAACCAGAAAAGACAACGTTTGATAGGATGAGGTGGACATCATGTTGGGTGAGGTCCTGAAGCACCAGAAAGTTCTCCTTGACCCTGTTGGTAGCTGTGCACGTGCATATCAGAAACAAAAACTCTGGCAGGGCATATGTCGTCTAATACTACTACTACTATTTATCATTTTTATAGCACTACTAGGCGTACACAGCACTGTACACATATACATAATGCACAGTTACTTACCTGTAACAGGTGATCTCCGGAACAGCAGGAATTAGTCTTCACACGTGGGAGACGTCGTCGACGGAGCCCGCACGGGAATGCTCCCCAGCATCCAATCAGAAAGCCTTTGGGAGCATCCCCCGCGCCTGCGCGGTGGCTTCCCGCCCTTCCTACTGCCTCTCCCCAGTTGAGTTTCATAGCTGAGCCAGAAGGAGAGGAGAGGAAGGAATAGAGAAAATAGAGATACAACTCCTAGGGGAGGTGGGCGGGTTGTGAAGACTAATTCCTGCTGTTCCGGAGATCACCTGTTACAGGTAAGTAACTGTGCTATCTCCAGGAACAAGCAGGAATGAGTCTTCACACGTGGGGACTCCCTAGCTAAGGATGCCTGGGGAGATCCCATAAGCGCAGCCCAGGACGGGATGGCATTTGCCCAACCTGAATCCCCGGCATCCCCTGAGGGATGGTGGGCAGGAGTTGAATAGAGGAAGCTGTAGAGGAACAGCGAATCTAAAGACTACAGAGGAAAGTCTTTAGAGTGCAGAACAGGTACCATTAAGATACAGCAAAAAAAAACCCAGGCTACGGGAGAGTAGTCAGAGGGGTGCATGAAGAGTATCATTAAGCATTTAATGAGTAAATGACCTAGTACCATATAGAGCTTACCGGCCATTAAGTTTTAAAGAATTAATGGTTTAGAACCCTGTATAGCTTACCCACCGGGTTGTCGGAAGTAGTCCTGTGATGAAGGCACTGTAGACGCAGTAGCGAGGTCATCAAGGAAACTTCACCACAGCGAGGAGGAAGTTCCAAATCCGGAAGGCCATGAGATCCAGGCGTCAGCTGGGTCAGGAGAAGGACGGCAGGTCTTCCAGGAGGCTTAATGCAAGCTGAGCACCCCTTTAGGAGTAGAGTCCATAACTCAGAGGACTAACAGTGGAAGACAGGCCGAACTAGAGAGCCTATCCCGGAGAAGAGTAGAGGTGTACCCCGGAGCAGAAGGAGTACACAGTCTGCCCTAGCGAGAGATAGGGAGACAAGGGTCCGGACCTCCGGGAGGAGGACCCAACTGAAAAAAGGAGCTGTTGACTTCACAGCAGTAGGGTACCACCAGTCCGCGGGCCGATCGAGGAATAGGCAGGTGGACTGGCTGGACCCCCGGGGGGGGGGGGGTGAGTCCCGGCCATAGGGGGAAAAAGGCGGTAGAACACAGGTACTGTGGGCATCCCACAATAGGCGCCTATCAAGCAGGTGATATCTAGTATATCTAAACCGGTGGACATGGGGACGCCCCCTCCGGTACTAACGCAGGTACGCCGGGGGGCCTACCTCCATGCTCAGCATCCTGGTAAGGCGGATCTGCCATCAATCCCCAGAACGTCCACCTGGAGAGGTGGCCTCAAGATCCGTCAGAGGAGGGATTATTTCCGGAGGGCAAGGGCAGATCGGCGAGCTAAGAGCGCGGTAGCGTGGGGGACAGAGGATAACATCAGTCCGGTAGAACGCCTCAGGGGTTGGAGGCCCTATATGTGTCCCCTGGACCTGCACGCAGAACTCGTCCCCCGCACAATCGGGGGACATGAGGGTATAGTCCCTGGTAAGTATTGGGGGACTATAGCGGCTGGAAGGGGAGTTCCGGTACGGAAGCAATCAGCAAGGAAACACTGGTTGAGAGGGGTTCGGGGACATACCGAAGAGTAAGTAGGGTGACCGTGGACCATAGCTATCACGGAGTAAGGTGGTCTCCCTTTCCCACGGAGGAGAATACCTGAACCCCTAGATAAGTCCCCGAACCATTTGTCAACTGAACGAGCCCCAGAGTAGAGCTCGGTTTTAAACTTCTGGTAAGGAGGTTAAGTGCAGGCAGCCGCCCACCTGAGCCTAAAAATGCTTAGTATGAGAGTCCTGGCGCGGGCCCGGGGACATCAACCCAGGGTGAGAGGTCCCTTGCTTGGGTGCGCCTGGAGGGTGGGCGGAGGGCTGACATTTCCTCTTCCTAGGGAAGGGGGGTCTGGAGAGGCGTTTACCATCGCCGGGGGGGAGCCGGGCCCTAGGCTGGCTGCTAACTCTGGGAAAGTTAGCGAAGCACTGTGCGACCTGACGTAAGGCTTCGCTATTGAAGAGGTGATCTCCGTCACAGGGAGAATTACCCAGGTTGTGCTGTGCCCGTCTACACAACTCGGACGCCTGCAACCATGCTGTACGGCGTGCTCTAATGGCAACAGCAGAGGCTCTGCTGACCGACCGGAAGGAGTCCAGAGAAGCCCGAGAAAGGAATCCGGAGATATTCCTGCAGTGATAAAGAAGCAGGGAATATTCAAAGGCCTTGGTTGCAGATACGAAGGGGGATAACCGAGATAACCTCTCGGTGACCTCCCGAAGCGACAGACTCATATAAAATATATATGAAATAATTCTGGCCGCCAGCATAGACGTTTGGAAGGCTTGACGTCCTAGAGTATCTAGCGTCTTCGAGGCGTGGCGTGGAGGGCGAGAAGCATGCTTCTCCTTGCTTCCGGCCTTCCTCAGCGCCGATTCCACCACAATGGACCGATGTGGAAGCTGGTGCTGCCGAAACCCCGGGGACGGAGGCACCCGGTACAGAGCCTGCATCGCAGTCAACGGCGCCGGAACCCTCAAAGGTGACCGCCAAGCCCCCAGCAGGAGATCCTGCAGGGAGGGATGCAGAGGAAGCATCACGGCTGCCTGTTCCGCAGGGCCTGGGCTCGGGTCTGGGATAGGGATGGCCAGCAAGTCCGCCATTTCAAGGAGGAAATCCTGAAAAGGCAGCTCTGCCGGAGGGGTTATGGCGGGAGAGGCCGCCAGGGCACTAAGAGGCCGCTCGGGCCGATGCCCGCTGGGCAGAGGAGGGGACCAACCGACCCGGATCGGGGTAGTCAACATGGCATCGTCGGCTCCAGGAATTGATTCCAAGCTAGGCATCAAAGGGGTCGATGGCACCGATGGCGCCACAGGAATCGGCCTCAGCCCCGAACCCGGAGGGCTGGGGCCAGCGGCCTCTGCTCTGTGTTGTGGGAGGGGACAGGGGCCGATCCCGAGACGTGCAGTGGCCAGGCTTTCAAGGCTGGACAACGACTCCAGGCTGGGCATCGAACCGAGCGAGGAGATAGACTCCCTCCTCGAGGACCCTGGCGGGAGCGACCGCACCGGTGGTGGAGATCCCGGAGCGCGGATCGGAACCACGCCGACCGGTGCCGCGAGCATCAAGGGCCCCCGAGGACGGAACTCGGTGGAGAGGGGGTCATCTGACGCCGGTGCCGATGTCGATCTGCGGGCGCTGCCCGATGCCGGGCCCCCTCTCGAACCCGTCCTACCCAGAGGGAAAGCCTGCCGGGGCATATGGCCCGTCCCCGAGGGGACCCAGGTCACCCGACGACGAGTCCCTGCGGGGGGGGGAAGTGCCAAGCCCCTGCAGTGGGATCGAGGCGATCGAAGACCCCGAGGCCCCTTTTCTAGGAAAGGGTAGGGCCCTCGACGGCCGCGTCGATACCTTGGGGGCGCCCGTGTGCTGGTCGACACACCCTGAGGTCCCCGGGGAAGGTTGATGCCTTGAGTTCGACGCCCCTGCCGTCGCCGGTGGAGTGGCGCCGCTCGAAACCGGTACCACCCTTGCGCAGGGCTGGGATACCGGCGACCCAGCTCGGGTCGAAGCGAGCGGCTCCGAGGGGAGTGAGGCCAGGAGATCATCCCCGGCGAGGGGTGGAACCATTGACGCCGGCGCGCTCGAAGCGGGTACCGCCTCCACGCATGGCCGGACGCAGGGCCAGACTGTGTCGAGCCGATCGGCCCCAGAGGTGCCGAGGGCAGCGGCTGGCGATCCCCGGTGGGGAGCGGGTAACTCGACGCCCACGGGTCGGCACCACCCGAAGCGGATACTACCCCCGTAGGGACGCCATACCGGCGTGAGTCGGTCGGCACCGGAGGCGCCGAGGACCACAGCCGCCAATCCCCGGTGAGGAGCGGAACGCTCGACACCGACGCCGACTTCGAGGGGTCGGTACCGCTCGTAGCGGGTACCACCCCCGCGCATGGCAGTGATGGAGGAACACCAGGCTGGACCGAGTCGATCGGCCCCGGAGGCGCCGAGGAAAGCAGCCGACGATCCTCGGTGAGGAGCGGAACGCTCGACACCAACGCCGATGCCGGGGTCTCAGTACCGCCCGGAGCGGATACCACACCCGAGCATGGCTGGGATGTAGGGAGGTCAGACCCGGTCGAGTCGATCGGCCCCGGAGGCGCCGAGGACACCAGCTGACGATCCCTGGCGAAGAGTGGAACACTCGACGCCGACGCCGATGCCGGGGAATCGGCACCGCTCGAAGCGGGTACCTCCCGCGGGCATGGCTCGGGAATGTTCTGTGAGGAGCGAACCTCAGGAACATTCCAAATCCCTGTAAATGCTTTGGAGCCTGAGGACTCCCGCCGGGGTATATTAGCCAAGGGGGACTTAAGGGGTCGGCTGGAGCTGTCGCCATGCCGCGCATGAGACTCGCCCCTCAAGACTCGGCTAGTCTTAACAGACTGTTGTGTGGATACCTGATCCTGGAGAGAAGAACAACCCGATGACCACGTGTTGGGCGCGAAGACGTCGTCGAGGGATATCCAAAAAATGGAGGGTCTTCTCCCGACACTGTAGCCCGAGGGATCCGGGAAAGAAGGGTCAGGCCCCAAGCAGGAGAGGCACCAGGCATTGGAGTCCAATTGGAAAATTAGGTCCCCGCAGCGAGGGCACTTCTGGGGAGAAGAAGGCTCCATGCTGTAAGCCCGGTAGGCCTCGGCGCCCAGAGGGGAGGGTCCCTCCAGGCGACCAAAAATAAATGAAATTTAAATGAAAATTAATTGAAAAGAAAAGAAAGGAAGGGGCACGGAGGTGCCACCGTCGGCGGGAAAAAGCCGCGACTACAGAAACAAGAACAAAGGGAAAAAATGTCTGAGATGGCAGGAGGGACGTCCTGCCTGCTCCGCGGAAAACGAAAAACTGGGGAGAGGAAGTAGGAAGGGCGGGAAGCCACCGCACAGGCGCGGGGGATGCTCCCAAAGGCTTTCTGATTGGATGCTGGGGAGCATTCCCGTGCGGGCTCCGTCGGCGACGTCTCCCACGTGTGAAGACTCATTCCTGCTTGTTCCTGGAGATGAGACAGTCCCTGCAGCACAGAGCTAAAAAATATTTTCAAGACAGACAAACAGAACAAATGGGGGATTAGGCTAATGCTTAAGGGTGTGGATAGGAGAATAAGAGGGCCAGGATCCATAAGCAGCCTAAGAGCGATGAGTTTCTAGCCTGGATTTGAATTGGAAAAGAGATGGAGCATGACGTACCAACTTAGAGGGTCTATCCCAGGAATAAAGCGCAGCAAAATGGAATAAACACTTTCTGGAATTGGCAATAGAATAAGAGATATGTCAAAGCATGGATGCCATTTACCACAGAAATGGGGATACAGATGACTTGAAATGGAAGTCGAGAGAGGTGAAGCAGAAAACCAAGCAGAAGGCCATGGGGGCAGGTCCGGATGGACAGCCACAACCCCTGGAATCATAGGTGCTTCAAACAATAGTTAAGGTCACACTGAGGAGAGTTGGAGAGCTGGACTCCTCAAGAGCCTAACAGAAACACAGTAGGTGTCCCCAGCATATGTTTCTACACCCTTCCTACATTTTCCTGCATGCTTTGCCAAAATTATTAATTTATTTACAGGATTTGGTCCACCTATAAGAACTCCTTCTAAGCGGTTATAAAAATACACACTATAAATTACCCAGACATAAGACAAAACCTGTACAAAACTTCCCTTGAATATGACAAAAAGAGACCCACCAATTTGTATACTTAACAAAAATCAAAGAGAATATGCCTTCTTAGAAACATTTTCAAAACCTTCCAAAAAGATAAATAACAAGATATATCCCACATAAACCGAGGAAGAGAATTACAAATCATAACCTTTGCACCAAAAAAAACCAACTAGTACGAGTAACCATCTTACATACCACAGCAATGGAAGGAACAGAGAAGAATCCTTGCAAAAAAGAACAACAAGCCCATCACGTTATATAGGAACATATTAATGACAGGTCAGTACAAACCAAAGAATGGACAACCTTCAAAACTACAACACTTAAAATGAAACCTGTCAGCAACTGTTAACCAATTCTGGTCAGTCAGCACTGGTGTAATATGATCTAACCTGCACAAACGTGAAATGATTCTTCCTGCCAAATTCAAAGCCAATTGCAGCAGGCGTAACACCTACTCTGGTAACCCTAACAAAAGCAGACTGCAATAATCCAAATGTGACAAGACCAAGGACTGCTGCATCCCCTCCACCTGGGCCTAATATTAAGAACATAAGATATGCCATACTAGGTCAGACCAAGGTACATCAAGCCCAGTATCCTGTTTCCAACAGTGGCCAATCCAGGACATAAGTACCTAGCAATCTCTCTAAAAGAAACAGGTTCCTCAATGCTTGTATTGGGTCAAGCAGTGATATCCTGGGTCCCTTTTAATAATGGTTTAGGGACCTTTCCTCCAGGAATTTGTCCAAACCTTTTTTAAACCCAGCTACACTAACAGCTTTTACTACATCCTCAAGTAACAAATTCCAGAGCTTGATTATAAGTTGAGTGAGAAAATATTTTCTCTTATTAGTCTTAAATAGGTTACCCTATAGCTTCATTGCATGTCCCCTAGTCTTTTTATATTCTGATGACGTAAACCATGATCTACCTTTACCCGTTCCACTCCATTCGTTAATTTATAAACCTCTATCATATCTCCCCTCAGCCGTCTCTATTCCAGGCTGAAGAGGCCTAACCTTTTTAGCCTCTCTTCATAGGAGAATCCTTCCATCCCCTTTACCATTTTGGTGGTTCTTCTCTGTACCTTTTCTAATAACGCTATATCCTTTAAAGATAAGGCGACCAGAATTGCACACAATATTCAAGGTGCGGTCACACCATATAACGATATAGAGGCATTATAATATCCTTTGTTTTATTTTCCATTCCTTTTTTTATGATACCTAGCATTCTATTTTCTCTCTTGGCTGCCGCTGCACACTGGGCGGAGGGTTTTAACATGTTATCCACGATGATGCCTAAATGTTTTTCCTGGGTGGTGGTTCCCAATGTGGAACCTTGCATCGTGTAACCATAGTTTGTGTTGTTCTTTCCTAGGTGCATAATTTTATACTTGTCCACATTAAATTTCAACTGCCATTTGGATGCCTAGTCTTCCAAGTTATCAAGATCCTCTTGCAATTTTCCACAATCCTCTTGGGTTTTAACAACTTTAAATAGTTTTGTGTTATCTACAAATTTGATAACCTCACTCATTATTCCCTTTTCCAGGTCATTTATGAATATGTCAAAAAGCAGTGGGCACAGCACAGATCCCTGCGGTACTCCACTATTGACCTTTTTCCATTGGGAAAATTGGCCATTAAGCCCTACCCTCTGCTTTCTATCTTTTAACTAGTTCCTGATCCACAATAGTACACTGCCTCCTATTCCATGACTTTTTAGTTTTGCCAAAAGTCTCTGATGAGGGATCAAAGGCTTTCTGAAAGTCCAGATACACTATGTCTACCTGTTTATTCACACCTTCAAAAAAACATAACAGATTAGTAAGACAAGATCTTCCTTGTCTAAAGCTATGTTGGCTGTCTCCCATTAAGCCATGACTATCTACATGTTGAGTAATTTTGTTCTTTATTGTTCTACCATTTTTCCTGAAACTGACGTCAGGCTCACCAGTATGTAGTTCCGTGGATCACCCCTGGAACCCTTTTTAAAAATTGGCGTTACATTGGCCATCCTCCAATCTTCAGGTATTACAGATTATTTTAATGATAGTTCACAGATTACTAATAGCAGGTCTGCAGTCTCATATTTCAGTTCTTTCAACACCCTTGGATTATACCATCTTGTCCAGGTGATTTACTACTCTTCAGTTTATCAAATAGTTGTAATACATCTTCCTCAGTATCACCTTTAAATACCATTTCAGTCATGGGTAACATCCCTACATCTTCCTCAGTAAAGATGGTACGAGTTCATTCAGTCTCTCCACCTTAGCCTTGTCCCATCTTACTGCCCCTTTTACCCCTCTATCATTTAATGGTCCAAACAACTCTCACAGGTTTTTTGCTACGAATGTACTTGAAAAAGTCTTTATTACGTGTTTTTGTTTCAACAGCAAGTTTCTTCTCAAATTCTCTCTTTGCCTGTCTTATCAATGCCTTGCATTTAACTTGCCAGTGCTTGTGCTGTTTCCAGTTATCGTCATTCCATTTTCTGAAAGATGTTTTTTTGGCAAGAGCAGCCTCTCTGACCTCACCTTTAAACCATGCTGTCAGTTTTTTGGATTTCCTTCCACTTTTCTTAAAGTGTGGAATATAGCTGGTCTGGGCTTTCAAGATAGTATTTTTAAACAACACCCAAGCTTGATGTAAGTCTTTAACCTTTGCAACTGCTCCTTTTAGTTTTTTCTTAACTATTTTCTTCATTTTATCATAGTCTTCCTTTCGAAAGTTAAAAGGTAGTACTGTGGATTTCCTTGCTGTCCTTCCTCCATTTATTAATCAAACACTTTCATGCTATGATCACTATTGCCAAGTGGCCCCCACACCCTTATGTCTTGTACCAGATCTTGTGTTCCACTAAGGACTAGGTCCAAAATGGTTTTCCGTCTTGTCGTACATGAATTAGCAGCTCATCTAGAAACTTTATCTCCCTAACATGTTCAGCTATGACACTGACTCAGTCGATACCAAGGTAATTGAAATCACCCATTATTGCTGTAACGTTTGTTATCTTTTATGATTTCTTAGAGGATTTCATCATCCATTTATTCATTCTGGCTAGGTGTTCGATAGTACAATCTCACTGCCATCACTTTCCTCTTCCCCTTTTTACATGGAATTTCAGTCCATAAAGATTCTACAGTTTATTTTGTTTTTTGCAAAACTTTAATCCTTTGTGACTCAATGCCCACTCTAACATAGAGTGCAATCCCTTCACCAATTTGATCTGCTCTATCATTATGATATAGTTTGTACCCAGGTTTCACAGTGTCCCACTGGTTGTCCTCTTTCCAGCAGGACTTCTGCAATGGAGGTGAGTGAGCAATATAATTATTTGGGCCCTGTTTTTGTTTCCTACACTAGGCTCATCACCACCAGCTGGCCGACAGCAGTTTCCCCATTTGCTTGCCCCTCTACAGGATGCATCATCTTCCCTGGGTTGGGATCACCACACATATATGGCAAGTTCAGCTTTTTCAGCTTGTGCACTAGTGTGCAGGGAACACCTCCTGACCCATCACCCCTGTAATTTTCACTCTTAATGTGCATTGGGAAATATGTGGTTTACCATGGGCATGCAGAATATGTGGCATTCATGGGTACTGATTTTTACTCCTTGCAATGGTGGGTCTGCATTAATTATTAATCTTATCACTTGTATAGTGCACATAGTCATGGGCAGTGCTACTGCTACAGAGGCTGTGGCCAATACTGAGAATGCCATCCTCAGCCACACACTATGCACAACTGGATCAAAAGGTATATCCGTGTGGCAATTGGGCATGCATCACTAATTTCCTGTTAGGTGCCTATACAGCTTATACATAGTAAATGTATGTATTTCATGACCTACCTACAGGAGAGAATAAGGCTGGGGATCCACCAAAGGGCAGTAGAGCAGATGTCAGTAGAGGGATGCCTAGAGAGGAGTCTACACCATAGACTCAAGAGAAGGGGGTGGTACTTAATCTGAGATTTATTTATTTACATTCTCTTATATACCGCATCAGTGTGGTTTACATTGAACAAACTGAAATTACATTGAACAGGGCATTATAACGTGGAGATAACTATTTCACAGGGAACATTGGCTATGGAGGGTTAAGTGGCTTGCCCGAGACCACAAGGAGCACCTGTGGGACTAGAAGCCCCAGTCCTTCTGGCCCAAGGTTGCTGTCTTCTAGTGGGATTTGAACCCCTGACCTTCAGTACCTTGCCCCAACCACTAGGCCACTCCTACACTCCAATGAATCCAGAAAGGAGGAACATCAGAATGCCAATGGTGAGGACCATGCCAATATCCAAGTGAAGGATGAGGATGACTGAGGCTGGTGATATCTAGCTTCTAGTTCCATTTTCCTTTGATGATGATCAGATGACTGGGGAGAGCATAGGAGCAATTGTGGACCACTGACCCAGACATCATTAATGGCAGTCGGTGGAGTCATCAGCCTCTGTACTGAACAGAGAAACTTGAATAGATATCACTGGCCCTTCAAGATCACCATATCTACCTAGAAGGAAGACAGCTGGAGGTAACAGAGGTAACATTGAGGAAATCAGGAGACTGTGAAGGGACTTATACCACTTCATGGAGCACCCTTGAAAAGTGCCACAGTGTCATCTGCACCACTAGTGTCCATCTGTACATGTACCAATGAGGAGAGCACCTCTACCCTCCACCTTCATCACCATAGGCTCAGACACATCAACATAGCTTTGTGTCCATCCAATATCATCCCCCTTCCCACATTTTGGGACCTGTGCCCCATATAAGGAAGGAACCTCTTTGAACACCCCTCTTCCATGAGGCCTCCAATGCTTTGGTAGGCTGGATGATGCCTCACTAACTCCTCAGAGAATGGTGAGACATTGTCTAGCACACTGTCAGGCCATCATAATCAGAGTAAGGAGTAACGGATATGAGGTAAGAGGCTAAGGGCCAGAGTCTGTGAGAGGACGGGGAAAGAAGTGCCCCCATCATCTTATATGCACCCTTAGTGGGGCAAAAGAGGGTTGGTGCTGTGGGGTGATGGTAGAGAGCTGCATCAGGGAGAAAGGTTGCAGAAAATGGGGGTTATGGGCACTAGGGGCAAGAGGGCATTGGTTGTTGTAAAACTGAGCTAGTGATGGGGGTGATGAGGTGTGTTGGACAGGGCAGGTACCATGGGATGGAGTTGGTAGTTAGGGTAGGAATGGGCATAGAGATGGAGAGAAGGTGATGGATGGTGCATACCCATGTACATACATTATGTGAGAGCAAATAAACATCTACTTTCACATGAAGTGCCTCTGTATGAGGTCATCTCTTGCAGCCTTGCCCAGATGGCATGAATGGCCAGTATCCTGCTGCCTTTAGCCTTCTGTATCTTATTCTATAGTAATGGTTTGCTGTATCCTGTTTTTCAAGCAATGGTTGTTGATGCCTCAATCCCAGATTGTGGAGCATCCAGCGGCATAAACATCAGAACAGGGTGGCCACATGAGCCCTGGATCCACCAAATGTTTGCCCACCAGTAGAGAAGAGTGATCATGGCAGACTCCTTCTGCCTGCACATGGGGATCCAATCTCCCATATGCAGACACAAGGAGCCATTGCCGCAATTTCAGCTGCCTCCCCCTCCTCTCCATGGGGATCCAATCTCCCATGGACAGACAGGAGTCTGCCGCAATTTCAGCCATTCCCTTCTGCCCGCAGGAGATTGGATTCCTGAAGGCAGAATGGAAGGGAAGGTTGGGTGTGTGTGGGGGGGGGGGGGGAGGCTAGGGATGGAGTTAGGGTGGAGCGTGGGGTGGAATGAAAGCATATCTTGCCCCCCCCCCCCCATCAGAGAGGCGTTTTGCGGCCCCTGTCCAATATGGAGTGAGGAGTGGCCTAGTGGTTGGGGCAAGGTACTTCAGGCCAGAGGGTTGGGGGTTCAAATCCCACTAGAGAACAGCAACCTTGGGCTGGAAGGACTGGGGTTTCTAGTCCCACAGGTGCTCCTTGTGGTCTTGGGCAAGCCACTTAACCCTCCATAGCCCATGTTCCCTGTAAAATAGTTATCTCCAAGTTATAATGCCTTGTTCAATGTAATTTCAGTTTGTTCAATGTTAACCACCTTGATATCATGAAAGGTGGCATATAAGAAATGATAAATAAATCTCTGACATACCCTGGCTGGGCTGTATAGCAGTTCACCCCTGGATTGGTCAAAGTACCAAAAGTGGCCCTTGAGCTGGCCAAATGTCCTGTCAATGATAGCACACTTATGCCTATGAGCTCTGTTGTACAGCTCCTCTACCTCTGTGTGCAGTGCCATGATTGGAATAAGAAATCACCTCCTCAGAGGGTAATCTCTATCACCTGCATGGGTAGAGAGAGTGTACACATATTAGGGTATTCCATCAGGGTGTTTTATGTGCTGGATGAGCATTGTAGCCATGGGCTCAGTTTGCCAAGTGCTGTAGCTACCATGGATTGCTAGGACCTCTTTGCATATATATGTCTAGATGATGCAGTGGGATGATGGAGGCTTATCTAGCAGCTATACACCAGTGACTTGCCTTTTCTCAAACATCTCATACATGCCAGAGTGGATTAGAATGTATGAGTCATGGCAGGAACTTGGAAGCCTTGGAAAGACATCAATTATCTCCCCCCTGTGCATTATAGACCACCTGTATGTTCAGTGAGTGGAAAGCTTTCCTGTTTAGAAGATTTTTCATTTTATCTGTGCTGTTTCAAAACCTTTTCATTTAGGGGCAATTCAGTCAACAGTGCATGCTATTGGGCAATTGTGCACCCTATTGCTCAAACAGAGTGTCCTGTTGGTCAAATAGGATGCACCATAGCTTAATAGGATGCACTGTTGCACAAAAGTGTGCCCTGTTGAATAATAGTGTGCACTATTGATGACACAGGAATAAAATTGTGTGTGTGTGGGGGGGGGGGGGGGATTTAAAAACAACATGTAAAGATATGAGAAATGTCATTGACATTTCTCATGCCATGTCAAATGAATGCACATCCCTAGTTTTTAATAACAGAGAGTTAATCTTAATTAGCCCCTCACTTACTGGTGCACATACCAGAGCCAAACAAACTGTTGGCTGACATGCCTGCCTTAGAATGGGTGCAAGTGATGACATGCAGATAAAATCAGAAATGCATGCATATTATACCAGCCTTCCTAATGCATGCCCACAACACAACTTCTTCCAAATTGTGCATGCTGTAGATCTAAACATTTAATAACAGCTAACAAAAAGGCTGTCCTAATTTTATAATTATCTGAATAGCGTACTGAATATCTCTGCTCCCTTCAAAACTCAATGCTGACCACACTATACATTTGGTACCATTTGCTCTCTGTATAATGGTGTTCAATATATTAGACATGTGTCTTTCGACTTGTTTGACCTCCTAAAAATTAAAAGTTCACGCAACGTGCCTGTGCACACATATACCTATGAATTAAATGCATTCACAATTTGCATGTGCATAAAAAGCTGTAGCATGTATAGAAGGCACACAATTATGATGACAATTTTAAAAAAAAACAACCTCTTTAGTTCATCTTCGTTTGAAAAGAAGGGGTCTTTGGCACATGTCTAGAATATATGTATTTTATTTAAGCACCTCAGCCGGCATTTAAAAAAAAAAGAAAAAAAGCTAACTGGGGAGTTTAAATATCAACCCATTAGAGCATATCAGTAGGCTGTGTACATAGTAACTTTCCCATATATGTGTGGATTATTTTTGCATTTTAATATAAATTAAGGCTCATGTAATTCTAATTTTAAAGACCTTTTTTTAATTTGATGTGCTATAGCATCTGTAATGATTAGCAGTAGAAGTCTTCGGCATCCCCTTACCTTTTCGCAGCGACCTCTTGCAAGTCACCATAATCTGCAGAAAAAAAGTGTTTGTTCACTTTTATGAATGTCGGCCTCTTGGCATTAGTAGTAAATAGACAAGTCCTTTGGTCACTGATAATGGCCCCGAGTGTACCAAGAACACGCTGAGTGTAAACACTAGAGAGTGGAATCGGGGTCTTTACTTCCAAGCCAGCTTTTTCAACTTTTGATAAATAGCCCATTAAACATTTTTATTCTGCAGTGGACATTTTGGGGCCCATAAAATAAAGGTAAGCATGTGCATTGAGGCTATTTTGATATTCTAGAAATAGCATGTTATGCATTGAAGGAGTAACTTTGTAACGGTGCACATAAGTAGAAAAGATATGTATCAGTTTATCTATATGGGCTTTGCTGGATTTTTAAAGTAAAAATGTATGCACATTAGTTCTTTGAAAATTATCCTAGAAAAACTATGGAGACCTTTTATTAAAGGGCGTTAAGCATTTAGCGCTAGAATTAACACATACTAACTGTTAGCACAAGGCTGAGAAAATGGTTACTGCATAGCTAGACACTTGGCATATGTTAATTCATGTGCTAATGTGGAATGGGGTGGGAAATGGGGAGGGCATGGGCCAGAAATGAGCAGGATTCTTCCTTGCAGTTAACATAGGGCAAGTTACCTCATGTTAATTGTTACTGCAGCAACTAACACAGAACACTTAACACTACTTCAGTAGGTGGCGTTAAGTGCATCCACACTAACTGAATATTAGTGCACAATAAACTGATATTTTTTAATGTGGTAACTCTATGGCAGTTGTTTTAAACTCTGTCCTGATATACTGCTAGCTGGTCAGGTTTTCAGGATATTCAGAATGAATATGCATGAGAAAGATCAGCATGCAAAGGAGGCAGAACATGCAAATCTGTCTCATGCATATTCATTCTTGATATCCTGAAAATCTGACTAGCTAGGAGATATATTAGCCCACCCCCATGCAAATAGGAAATCAGCATTGGGCACTGGAGGGGGCAGAAGCACAAACAGCCTCGTAGTGCCGTAAGTTGAGGTAAACGCTGGAGGGCTGTTTGAAGCCATTGTAGCCACTACAGGTCCCGGAGAGGGGTAGTATCAGCAGCAATGGGCTTCCCTTGGACCATTGATGCTCTAGGCCACAGCTTTGTTTGCCTAATGGTTGCACCAGCCCTGCAGACTAGTCACACACCATTTCTATTACTACTACTAAGAGTACTTATCATTTCTACACGCTGTGCATATGTCTGGAAGAGACAGCCCCTTCTTGTCAGAGCTTACAGTTTATTCAACAAAGACAAATAGGACAAATAAGAGCTTAGGGAGTTTCATTTATTATAGGAAATGATTATAAGCAAAAAGGATATAAACAGGAGAATAAACGGTAAGAATTTAAAAACAGCTTCAAAATGGTGAACTTGTAGTCTGGATTTGATTAGGACCAGAGACGAATCATGATGTACTGACTCAGGCAGTCCATTCCAGGTAAACGACACAGCAGGGTGGGAGGAATGAAGTCTGGAGTTGGTAGCAGAGGGGAAGAGCTAAAAATGAGAGTAACTTATCTGATGAGTAGAGTTCCCGAAGGGTGGTGTAGGAAGAAATGAGAGGTAATGATGAGCTGCAGAATCAATGCACTAGTAGGAAAGCAATAGAAATTTGAACTGAATACAGAAGCAGATAGGGAGCCAATGAAGTGACAAGGTTATGTGAGTGTAGTGATAGGCCCATCAGCGACAAAGAAGAGGGTCAGTAGGAGGCCTGTGAGGAACAGGTTGCAATAGCCTAAGTGGGAGGTGATGAGAATGTGAATAAAGGTTTTGGAAGTGTATTCAGAAAAGAAAGGATGAATTTTGGTGATGTTATAAAGAAATCACAGGCTTTAGCAGTCTGTTAGATATGTGCAGAGAAAAAGAGAGAGGAGACAAAGAGAGAGGAGACAAAGAGGACCCCAAGTTATAAACTGAAGAGACAGGGAGGTTGACAATGTTAGCCATAGAAATAGAGAAGGGAGGGAAGGGGAGCAGTAGTATAAAGTTACATAGCAACATAATAAATGATGGGAGATGAAGACCAACCCAGTCTGCCCGGGTTGTAACGTCTACTCCATGCATGTTACCACTTCCTCTTTTTTAACTTTGGTTTGTAAGCACTGCTACAGGCAGGTAGATTTAGAAGAAAATATAATGAGCTGTCTCTTGCCATGTTCAGTTTTAGATGGTGGAGGGACATTCAGGCAGCAAAGCCAGAGAGAACCCTAATACCAGAAAAACAATCAACTGCAAAATAATGCAATGCCAACAGAGAGCAGGGAAATCACCTGGTGAAAAATGCTTTTAAATAAAATTACATAGACACCAAATTATATTCACAAAGTTTAGAAAATACAAAAACCATATGAACAAACATTAAAACAAAATTAACACATTAAACGGTCATTAAAGCTTCCTCTGGCTCCTGCTCTGCTCCATCCTCTGGCTCCTCCCCCTTCTGGCAGCCATTGCCCGGCTGTTCTGGCACTTGTACAGGTGGCTATGCTGCTGCTGCTGTCCTTGCCATGACATCTGCCTTTCCTGTGGCCACAACTGCTGCTGCTCATCACTTCCCTGTCACCCACCCTGTCTCACTCCATGCTTTAGGGGGCTACATAGCACTACAATTTCCTTGCCCCTGCTCCCAGGACTCAAGCAGCTTCACACGCACCCATTGCTCTTACCTTAGCTCTCCTGGAAATCCCTTCAAAGCCTTGTAAGGAGACATGGTCTCTTCCTGCATGTGGCACTGAAGTGTGTCTTCAGGGCCTCCATGTTGCGCTGAATCCTGTAGGACTTGTGGATACAGAGGTGGCATCACTGCTTTCATGCCCAAATTGCTTCTGTGTGATCCCCTTTCTTCACACTGGTGCCCTCCATCAGTCCCCCAGCCACACTGATGCTACTGGGATGCCATTGGTCACTCTTCTGTTGGCAGGACACGCATCTTGTTCTGCCTTTGCATGGGACTCCCATTCTGCCAGAGGTATTCTGCACACCCCTGCACCTCTGGGACAAGCTTATGTGCTCTACCATCTGGGGGACACATCGCTGCATGGAGTTTACATTGATGCTGTGTTCTGCCTGCTTTGTATTCCTTGCAGACATGATACTCTTTAATGGTGTGGACCTTGACCCTTGGCCCACTTGCTCCTTTCCGATGCACTCCCAAGTCATGCCCAGTGGGGCCGCTGCACCTGCCACTGTGATTCTGGGGGACAGTGTTCCCATTCTTGCCATTCATCTGATACCATCACCCCCACCTTCCTCGTGCACCCCCTTTCAATATCTCTATCCCCTGCTCATCTCCTGCCTCATCTATTGGCCTGTCTTTGCACTCCTGTCCATACCCACGTTCGTATTTACTGACTCAGCATCTGATGGATCATGCACCAGATTGCTTGTGACTCCCAGAAAATAGGCAGTACCCACATGGAGAGTAGAGGCTCTCTTGTCCTCGATGATGAGCCTGCATAGATTTCTCATCTCCATTCAGGAGAGGTTGGGCATCCTCATCGCTATTGCCCCAACTTCTTGCCGTTTCCTTGTGCTCTACCTTTGTGTGCCCGTACGCGCTTGCGTATCATCATTGGCATCTGGATGTCCATGTGTCTTTCTTTGTGAATAGCGTCTTGAGTGACTTACACTATTCTACAAAGGTTGGACTTGCAGCTGCCTTATCCAAGCTGTGCGTCCATCCTCCCTGACATTCACATTGCTATTTTGTACACACACTGTCTGTTCACAGGCCTACATTTTCTGCACACCCTCTTTTTCATGTTCCCCCCACTGCCAGAACATTCTTTTTAAAATACCACTTCATATAAATAGTGGAGGAATAGCCTAGTGGTAACCAAGCAACTAGGGTTCAATTCCCACTAATACTCCTTGTGGCCTTGGGCAAGTCACTTAACTCTCCATTGCCTTGGAAGAAAGGTCTTGCAATCTACTTCCAGTGACACTGCCAAAAAAAAACAGGAGCTTCTGGGTTGCCAGGAGTCAGGACTGACTCAAAGGCACACATTGCATTTGCATAAATAGAAAACTTCATATAAACAGTGATCCATTGATTTGGTAACTACATGGCTGCTTCTGTATTCATGTAGCTGAAGTGTTTTAACCTCATATTGTTATTTTTCTTTTGGTAGTCTCTTGAGACATTTTATTGGCATAACTTATTTGATTTTTATGTGGAGTTGCATGTTGGCTGGTTGTGTATATATTATTTTATTATTTGATTTATATGTAGGTGGGGTATTTCATTATATGCTGACTTTACTGGTTTCTTCTTTTATTTGTATTGTAATCCACTTTAACCCTTTGAAGGCCTACTTAAATTTTTAATCCACATTCTGCAGCTGGGTTAATTATTGAATATTTCAGGAAACTTGTACCCGTCTTATTCAATATGTTCTAATAGTGATTTTACTTCTGCTATGGTCATGTATTATATGCCATTTGATAGGAATATTTAGTCAGAATTTTGGATCCCGAGAGTTTTGGGCTCGGCCTTAAAATAAGCAGAATTTCAATGTTTTTTTTTAAATTGAAGGATGAGTTTACTAAAGTGCACTAATGCCCCCTAACCATTAGTGGGGGCCCATGGTAATGGCTACTCTGCGTTAAAAACAGCCAGCATGGTAAAAATTCCATGTTAACTGCTTAGCGTGTTGTGGAGTGGGAACTGGGTGGTTATGGGCAGAGAGTGAGTTTTGACCGCATAGTCAGTTGACACGTGGTATGCTACAAAATGCTAACTGTCTTAACTGCTAATAAGGAAAAAAACCTGACTCCATTCTCCTACTCAGCCCCAACTCTGCATCCCAACCACTAATAACTCATCCATCAGCATCCCTATCCACTCCCACTTCCACAATTACCCCCCCCCCCCCCAGTAGCAAGTCTGGGTCAACCATTAGACAAACTATGCAGATGCCTAGGGAATCAGCTTCTGGGAAGTGGCCAAAAGCAGGCATTCAAAGCTAAACAATAGATTCTGATAGCCAGGAGGGGAGCTTAGGGCTTAAGGTTTGTCTAGAGCTCCAACATCTTGAACCTATTTGGGAGCCAGCCCTGCCCAGTAGCATCAAGTTCTCCTTCTGATCCTCCCAGAAGCAACAGGTCCCCCCTTCAGATGCCCCGTATGTGCCCTTATTTGGCATTTTTTACCCCTCCTAGTAATAGTACTGCAAGACTACTGCAGGGATCAAAACCTCCATTTTGAAAATGGGAAGCAACTGGGTAGGAGCATCAAAGGATTGCTCATGCCCTACCACTATATCACTAGGGGAAGCCCCTTTAATGTCAAGGGGAGGGGTTTGGGGAGATGGTTAGGTGCCTCTTCAGGGGAATGGGGGATTAAGAACCTTGTTGTTACTGGAGGGTATTGGAGGGGGGCTTGATGCTACTGGGGGACTATTAGGGAGTAGGGTTGGGTAGAGATGCTGATTGGAGGTGTCAGGATTATAATGGGGTGCTTATCAATACGTCTGGATGCTGAGCGGGGGATCAGAGTCATTTAAAGCATGGAGCTATGGTAAGTGCATTGGCAGGTATCTACTAACGCATTTATCAGACAGTACAGAGCTCATTCCATCCCAGGATCAGAATCGCGATTCAGCCTGGCCTGCACGTACAGGCACTGCCCGACTAACTCAATCAGGGCTTTTAAATGTGATGCCGGCCGCCGGACTACAAAGATGATTTCCCCACAGCCCAACCCCCAATCTGGTCTCCTAAGGCCAGGGTCAGATTGCAGGGAATGTCCTCTGGCCCCCCTGCTCCATCCTCACCCCGGGCCCGAAAAATAAAAACGTCCAGAGAAGTTATTCCACCTCGGAGGTGGAATAATTTCCCCACACAATTCGCTGGCCCTGGACGTACTGTATAAGGCCAACATTAGAATTGGCCCTGTACATCCAGGGCTGGCGACCACCCACCTCCCGCCCAGACTCCACCCCTTCCCCACCCCTTCTCCGCCCCATCCAACTTCCCCGCACAACCGGCAGGGAAATTAGACGCCGGTGGAGAAGGCATGACTAACACCTAAGTGTCTGCCCTGTGTGGTAACTGCAGAGCAGATTCTGTCCCCACCACCATCAATTAGAAACATAGAAACAGAAAATTAGCGCACTGACTTTGTACTTCCTGCTAATTAGCGTTTGCAACTTGTATGCAGTAAGTGCAGAAATGTACTGCCTTTCACTCTACTCCAGTTACAGTGCACTGTGAGACTGAAGAACTGTGGTTTCGAAACAACATTTTTGGATATGTATTAACTTCTTTATGATTTATCAAGGACTGATGAGTTTAAAGTCTTCCTCTGAAATATCACAATGATGTGAACCAGTGAATGGTTTACTGTTCCTATAATGTTTTTACTCTCACTGCATGTAGTCATGAATTAATAAATATGAGTGGGTTACTATTAATATGATTTCTTTCTAGAGAAGCAGGCCATGTGCTCCCTTGCAAGTTACTTTATTTTGAATTTATAGACTGAAATAATGAACCAAAATTTTCTTGTTTTTTTTTTCTTAATGCCTCACTACACTATCTATAGTAGCAACTCTTGCCTTATTATGGTAATACGAACATGAAAAAACTGATTACAAAAGCAGGTGTAAAAATGCTTCCCAGGCATCTTACACAGTCTAGTGAAGATGCAGAGCAAACACTAGGGATGGGCACAGAAAAAGGAATGTTGGTTCGTTTCACACATTTGTGTTTGTTAGGGCTGTGTAACATGCATGAAGCAACTTAGCATATGTTAAAAATGTTAAATCAATTTAGCATGCACCAAATTCTTTAAGGCACTACAACAAACTGAAGGCATGCTAACAAAGACACATCACTATTAAACATGCTCTCTAATTATCATTTTAAAGAGTAAGTGTATGACCCATTTCTGCACAACACATCATTTTATGCATAAGAATATTATTTTCTAAAATTAGGTGAAGCCTAAACATTCACAAGTTGCAAGGTGGTGCATACTTGCATGAGGTGGAGTTTGTGCATGGGACCATGATGCGCATGCACCCACATAAAGTGCATGCAAATATTTATACATGACCTTGAGCAGGTGAAATGCCTGTACCTTGAATATAGACGCTATTGCTGCTACATTTATTTATTTATTTAGACAGACTTGTATTCCACCTTTTCCTTCAATCAAGGTGGTCACGTCACATCACAATTGGAGGGTTACAGTTAACATTAGGGTACATGTAAACATTTAGACAGTACAGTTACTTAACAGTATTTAGACAGTACAAATGAGGTAACATTTAACAGTATTTATAGTACAAATGAGGTAACATTTAACAGTATTTAGACAGTACAATTGAGGTAACATTTAACATAATGGTATTTAGTAACATGGTATGATATATTTGTGTGTGTGGATAGGATGGGTGTGTGTTTAGTTGGCGGAAGTAGTAGTGTTATTGTTTGGGTAGGGGATGTTGCCTGAATGCTCATAGGTTTCTATAAATAACCATGTTTTGAGGTCTTTGCGGAAGTCTGTGAGGTCATCTAAAGCTCTCAGGCTCGTTGGTAGGGAGTTCCATAGTGTGGATGCCAGTAGTGATGGTGCTCTTTTTGAGGTTGATTGTTTGGTTTTGTTATAGCCTGCAGGTGGGCCAATCATGTTGTTGTCATTGGTTCTTCTTGGTATTGCTGCTGTCCCTTGTTATAACGTTTTGGAGTACGTCTGCTGCACTAGTATTTTATCCAGTCACACTGATGCCTATGTGTCATTATAAAATAGGGCCAAAATAGGTGCCTTTGTGCTCACTTAGCCTAGTTGCCCTGTTATAAAATTACCCTCTCATTGTCAGAGCTGAAGTTGCACTGGTATCAGAGCATAGAGACCTTTTCCCCATTGATGAATCTGCCAAGTCCTTTAGAACAGATACAAAGCAACATAGCGGTCTCAGTTCCAATGCTCTTTATTTGTGCAGTCACATATCTCAAAAACAGTCAGTCAAAATGAAATAACATGAATCATCCTAAGAAAACTTGCAAACACAGAGGAAGAAGATGGTTACTCAAGAGGGAATATCCACGGCTGATTTTCAGACTATTCTTGGTTTGTTTCAAATGTTTCCCAGCTTAAAACTTTAGAACTCGCGTAAAACATATTTTATGTGCAGAAATCAGGTTTATGGGGGCCTTTTACTGAAGTGCCATAATCAGTTAATGCAAGATTTAGGGCCTACTGCAAGGGAATGCCCACACTAAATCTTAATATAGTGGCTTGACATGTGAAGGCAGATTTTAAAAAGACCTTGTAGGTGAAATCTGAGACGACCATCTCAAAATATCTGAAATCCTGTGGGAGGGGCAGTTGTGGAGGTAGATACGTGTAAATGCTGTCAAAAATCACCTTATCTCGGCCCTAAAGAATAAATGTGTCCACTGCATATAGAACAGGATGGGGGCATGCAGAATAAATGGCAAGAGAAGTGCAGAAAAATGGCCAATTTCAGAAACATGCACATGCGAGATGTAGATGTTTGTGGAATCAACCATATAGATGTTCTAGCACCGGTATTTCGGGACTCGTCCATGCATGTGTTATCGCATACACATCCCTGCCTGCCATTTATGCAACAGAGATGTGCATCAGCGCAGCAGCAATCAGTAAGGCCTCACTAGGTTTCTATAAAGGGTTTTTTTTGAGTTTGCAAAACATATTGAGGGAGTGAGGGAGCATTCTCCTCTTCATTGTACTGTTGATAACTGGCAGAAACAAGCACTTTTCAAAGGTCTGTTTATTCTCAGAAGCAGGTATAGACATGGATGTGTCTGCCACTGCTTTTAAACATGTCGCCCTGTTCTGAAATTGGCTGCACATGTGTGGCTTTTCCAGAGCACCCCAGACATGCCTTTGCCACACCCCTGTGCAATTTGGACATGATCGTGCCTGACGTGTGTATGTACAGGACATTCTGAAATGGGTCTTGAGATGTGCGTGTGATCAGAATGTCTTAATGGTCATTTTCAGACGTACTAATCATGAATAGGGCTTCGAAAATGAAACCCTAAGCATGTGATAAATTCCACATTAACTGCAGTGTATGTGAAGGGGCAGGAAAGGGTCATGGAACCAACTTTGCCTTGCATATAATACATGGTACCTTACTGCATATTAACTGTTAACACAACAGATAGCACAGCCCAGTTAATGTCACCTCAGTAGGAGGAGCAGCTTAATGGTTAGAAGCAGGGCTGGAGAGACCATCATATGAAATAGGCAGTCGCCTAGAGTGTGATTAGTGAGTGGCCGCCCATTGCCACCGCTGCTTTCTGGGACATCCAGTGGTGGCAATACATTTAAAAAGCCATCATGGCACTAGGGCTACCTTATGTTCCAGTGCCATAGTGTCATTTGCACTTCTCTGCCCCTTCCAACTCCACTTTAAAGAAAGTGGAATCAGAGGGGGGGGGGGGGGGCGGCACCAGAACAGAAGTTAACTCTGGCACAGCGGTGTCTCTTTAAACATTGCCGCTACTGCACATCCTAGAGTTAGGTGGTAGCAGCGGCAGTGGGTACAGGGGTGGAGCAGGGGTGGCGATGGGAATGAAATTCGCCTAGGGCACCTCATACCCTTGCACTGGCCCTGGTTAGAAAAGAGGCTAAAAAACAAGGAATCCAGGTTTTAAATCCTACTGCTGTTCCTTATGATTTTGGACAAATCACTTAATCCTCCATTGCCTCAGGTATCAACTTAAATGATAAGCTCTCTGGGGAAAGGAAAATACCTACTGTCCCTGAATGTAACTCATCTTGAAGTATTGCAGAAAAAGACGAGTTAAATTCAAAATCCTATCCAAAATCAGAGAACACCAGCAGGAATACCTCACCTTCCTTTAACTGAACTGCAATCTAGAGATTTTCACTATTACCATTTTAAGGGTAATCAGAGGCATACTATATGCCAGTAGCGTTCCTAACCCCGCCTCCCGGGAACCACGGCACTACGTGCACAGTTCTCTCACACATCCCCCCCAGAGATAGTGTGGCAAACTAACTTACCTTAAAGTTGGCTTGCCTTGCTGTCTCCGCTCCATGGACCCATCGCTCTTCTCTCCCTGCTGACGTCTTGCAATTCATAAGACTTCGGCTGGGAGAAGAGAGTGGCGGAACAACGGAGTAGAAACAGCATGGCATGCCAACTTTAAGGTTAATTACTTTTCTGTACTGTGTCCATGAGTCTGGCATTGGGTACACTCCCCTCCCAGCCAGTACCCAGGGCGGGCCACACCCACCATCCCACCCTTGGTACGCCGCTGTTTTATACTTCACATTATTATGATTTAAAGTCAATTTTAGACAGCAGTGGTGATTTTACAAAACAGGATATTATAGAAAAGCACATCTGATTTTACATTGCTGCATCCAGGAACATCGCAAGTTCCTGGCTGCAAGAAAGCAGATAGTGATCCCCATGTTGTACCCACTTTCTTGAAAAGGGGCCAGTGGTGGAATAGATAGCACCCCCCCCCCAACTCCCTGATTCTCCCCCAAAAAATCAACCCCCCACCAACACAAAGTCAGTCTCTTCAATATCCTCTTACTCCCCAGAACAAAGTCAGTCCCTGGCATTCTCCAATCTCCCTGACACAAAGACAATCCCACAATATCCCCAAGCACCCGTGGCACAACGTCAACCCCACTGACATCCCCTTAAAACCCTGACATAAAGCTGATTTCCCCCCTGGCCCCCATTACCACCCCAAACCCTCTATCCTTAACAGGGGGATCTTCATGGTGTCTGGTGGCAGGCCAGGAGTGACCCCTAGTCGCTCCTGACCCACTGGGTACCTGGATTCAAAACTGAACCTCTGACCTCTAGCAGTAATCTCTCAGTACTACCACTAGGAGTCAAGTTGTCAATCAAGGGCACGTGCCCTTATTTGACAACTTGACCCCTAGCAGTAGGACTGCAAGATTACCACTAGGGGTCAGAAGAGCCATTTTGAATCTGGGTGACCAAAAAGGCACGGTCTGACTGGTGATCACTCCACCCTTATATGACAGCTTGCCCTAGCAGTAGGACCACAATATTACCTCTAGAAGTCAGAAGTGCCATTTTGAACCCAGGCACCCAATTAGGCAAGAGTGAATGGAGATCATTCCTGTCCTGCCGCTAAACACCAAGGAGAACCCCTGTGGTGGTGGAGGATTGGACAATTCCAGGGTGGTTGTTTTTGTGTTGAGGGGTCGGGGGAATGTCAGGGGGGATTTGGCTTTGTCTCAGGGGATCAGAGGAGTTGGGTTTTATGTTGGAGATATCTGGGGATTGGTGAAAGGAGTTCCATCAGCTTTTGCATTTGCCCATTCAAGCTGGCATGTGCATGCCTCGGGAACAATGTTCCCTCTAATTTTCTGTAGGTTGTGTGCGCATAAAATATCAGCTGTGCAGCTTTTGAAGGAAAGTAAAATTTTTGTGTGCCACATAATGACACGCTGAGTTATATACTTTAAAATTTGACTACATGTCAGAATACAGTATGTACACCACATTGATTTTAAATCAAATTAAATGAAAATAGACGATTACTCAATGAAGCAGAAAATTTCTAGTAATTACAATCACAACTTTTAAATTTTAAGACGTCTGTGCTGTTTTCTATCAGAATCAGAACCGTAATTTTTCGTGCGCTCTGTTGTAAAGTATGTGCGCTTGCTCGGCAAGGTGTGTGCGCGCGCACACGCACACAGCTTAGAGGGAACAGTGCTCAGGAAAGGTACAAAAGCTGACTGTGACAGTTTTTAATATACTATAACTTCCCATTTTAAAATGAGCCATCCACGTTTAGTTTTTTGTCATGCGTAAGCCACAGCCCTGCCACCAGGGCTGGTGCTAGGGGTTCTGGCGTCCCCCTGCAACCTATAGATCGGCGCCCTCCTTCCTCATTATTCATATTATTATTATTATTAGTCCCACTAGCACTCCTTTTGGCCTTGGGCAAGTTTAACCCTCCATTGTCTCCAAAAAATCCAAGTTATCAATGTCCCTGTTTAAGTTACAATGTAAACTGCTTTGACTGAAATGATAAATAAATAAAATATTAATGCTGGATACACTCCACCCCCTCCATAAGGAGCCTACCCCAAAAAAAGCAGCACTGTAAATACTGAAGTGGTTCCTGGAAAATACAAACACCTATTTGAAAAGCTGAACAGTTCAGAGTATTATAGTACAGATCTCTATATACAAACTCCACGTTAACAGAACACCTGGCCTTGGTTGCACACTCAGAACACAGCCCCTCACCAAGCACAGAATAAGTGACCACAGCCTAAAAATAAAATTATGTGGATTAAAATTAAACTGCAACCCCATGAAGCCAGATTCTGCATGCGATGCAACATCAGAGAACTAGAGATGCATTTCCCTATTCTGTATAAAATATAAAGATTGAAAATAAAATATATTTTCTACCTTTGTTGTCTGAGCATTTTATTCTTCTGATCATGCTGGTTCCAATCTGATGTTTCTGTTTTCCTGTCTTCTCTTAGCTCTCTTTCTATGGTCTCTAGTACATCTGCCATTTCTTGTCTCCTCTTTTCCTCACTTTGTTCCATATTGGCTATTGATCTTTTCCCTTCAGCTTTATTCCAGTTATTTTTTTCTCTGTCTACTCAGATTTCATTACTCTTTCTTACTATCCAGTCCTCAGTCTTCCTTTCTTACTCCATCTAACTACCATTTTTCAACCCTCACCCCAGTCCTCTCATTCCCCACCTCTTTTTTCCTGATCCATTATTCCCCATACTCACTCACTTGCTCTCCCCCCCTCCAACTCCATCCAGCATATCCCATCTATCTTTCTTCCTCTCTCTGTCCTCCCTGAGAACAAATATTGTGTGACACCACCATTGGTGTCTTCTTTCTTTTTCTGAGTCAGAGGCAGAAAGATCTCATAGCACCATCACCAGCTTTATCTTTATTTCTCTGAGCCAGCACGCAGCAGCCAGTGCTGCCTGTAGCATTCACTTCTGGTGAATGGCCCCGCACACTGGAAGTGAATGCTGTGGGCAGCACTGGCTGCTGTTGCTGACTCAGAGAAAGAAAGAGGAAGCTGGGGATGGTGCTGCATGGTGCTGGAGCTGCATGCACAATGAGTTGTGCCAGCTTCTGGGACCACCATCTGAGTTCCCACTTATTCTCCATATACCCAGCCAATTTAGATTCTGTCTTCTACTTTTCTCCCACCCAATTTTAAAGTCTCTACCTAAGTTCCAGTCCCTGCTCTCCACATCCCCTCACTTATGGACACCCTTATAATGGGCATAGACAACATACAAAAAGGCTTTGTTCTCTGCTTCATTGATATCACTGCAGCATTCAAATCCATTAACCATAATACACTGCTACAAAGGCTTCAAGAAGCAGGCATCCATGGTATAATGCTGGAATGGTTTGTTTCATAGCTATTCCACAGCATCCAGCAAATGAGATATGGAAACTAACAGTTGAGACCTTTCACCCAACAATAAGGTGTTATGCAGGGCTCGGCTCTCTCAGCTTTGCTTTTCGATATATACATTCAACCAATATGCAACATTATAAAACAACACAACATTCAATTCAAGATATACGCAGATGACTTCATGGTATTCACACCTATAAACATCCGATATCCAGATTACACACAAATCACCACATGCCTCAAAAAAATGACAAAATGGCTTAAAGAAAAAAAACCTCTTAACAAACTTCAATAAATCTGAAATGATACACATCACCAGGAATGCTATATTCTACCCACTAAACTCAATAAAGATTCTGGACTATACCCTAACAGCCAAGTAAGAAGTCAAATACTTCGGAGTTACATTCGATCAGCATCTCAGCTTACAACCACACATAAAAAAGAATAACCAGGACACCCTACCACAACAAAGAACAATACACAAACTCAAACCTCTACTCAGTGATAGTGACTTCTGAACAGTATGTCAGGAATGGCAAGATATAGCCACATAACCCCCACACTTCAGCAACTACATTGGCTCCCGGTCACCATAAGTTCCAAATGCAAGGCATTAACAATAATATTCAAGATAATCAACAACGTATCACCTCCAATCCTTCAGTCAATGATCAAGAAAACACAGCAGACCAGAACAAGAAGAACATCTAATAACAACACCTTGGAAATCCCAACAAGCAGGATGAAAGCCAGACAATCTACTTGCAAAAGAGCCTTTTCTATATACGCTCCTCCACTATGGAATGAATTGCCCGCCACTATAGAAGCCATAAATGACCTAATTGAATATAGGAAGGCTATAAAGACTCATTTCTTTATAGAATACTATGGACCCACCCTATGACCACACAGATCAAACATACCAGACCATAGGAAATTTACAAAGTCTCAACCCATTATGGAACACAATAGACCCACCCCATGAGAAGACTGATCAAATATTTCTAGCTTAAACCCCACCTTGGACTGTATCCTCAACCCAGATATAATAACAACATATACAAATTCCACTGCCTTCATGTAAACCCTTTGTACCCCAAATAATCTTCCAAGTTCAATATCCTGTTCTATGTAAAAGTTGATTTTGCTGTCATGTTTTCTGTAAACCTCCCTGAATTAATGATATATAAAGCCTGTTAAACAGCTAAATAAATAAATCTCCATTTCCCCAGTACCGTCTCCTATATCTCTTCGGCACACCCACCCAACTACTTCCTTCCCCAATATTCATTAACCCTGCTGTTCCTCCTTCTTACCCCAGCATTTATTCTTATGCTCCTTCCCTCTCAACCATTCCCGCTGTATGACTTTTTTTCTTTCCCCCCCACACAAAATATCTCTCCCTCTCTCAATTTTCACTCCCCAGCTTCTTTTTTTCTCCCCACCCCCTTCCAGTCCTTCCCAAGCATCAGCTCCTTTCTAGTTCCAGCCCATCCCAGCATCACCTCCCTTCCTGTCCCAGTCCCTCTATCTCCCAGCATCAGCCCACTTCCAATCCTAGCCCGATATCATTCCCCCTCCAGTCCCAATCTCTCCCAGCATCATCTGCCTTTCAGTGCCCCCATCCCCCAGCATCATCCCATTTCTAGTATTAGCCCCCCAGTATCAGTCTTCCTCCAGTTCTAGTCCCTCCCAGCATCAGTTTCCTTCCAGCCCCTCCATCCCCTAGCATCATCCTATTTCCAGTACTTGCCCCCCAGTATCAGCCCCTTCCAGTCCCAACCTCTTCCAGCATTATCTCCCTTTTAATAGCAGTCTCCCCATCACCCAGTATTAGCCCATTTCCTGTTCTAGCCCCCAGCCCTCTTACAGTGCCAGTGGCTCCCTCATTCCACCCCACACACAAGGGGCCCCACCAGTACCTAACTGGCTTCAGAGGGAGCTGGTGAGGCCCAAAGCCTGGCACTCCGTCTCACCTCTGCACAGCCACAGGAGTAAACAGTGATGTTGTCCTTTACTCGTGACTCCAGCACTGCTGAGTTCCTGGAGGTTAAACAGGGACACGTCCTGTCTTGCACAAGAGACAGGAAGTGCCCCTGTTTAACCTCCAGGAAGGCATCTGTAGTTAATAAGGGTTTATTTTAAAAGTGTTTTTCATGCTTTGACATCTGCAAATCACAGAGACATCTCCAGAGGCATTTTAGAAGCTGGCTCGGATGACTCCAGCACAAGGAAGTCCAAGCTGTGAAGAAGACATGACAGAGGTGTGTCCGGGGTGTTCCTAGAACTTGGAAGTGTCACCTGATTTCAGAAACACCTTGCATGTCCTGAGTCGTGTCAAAAGTTATACCTGTTCCAGGCATGAATAGGCATTGGAAAAGTGCTCATTTTGCCATCTGAAGTGTGTGAAGAAGGTTCATTCATATTTTCCATGTTGACAGTGAACATTGACAAGGAATGAGGGCTCTTGTTTTTGTTTTGCCATGCCGATGGATGTCCCTGTATGCAAAGTAGCAGAGTTGCCAAGTTACTCAGTTCCAAGAGTGAGATTTTTTGCCAGTTCAGGTTTTAAATTTCTATTGCAATACACTATGGTATTTGTAGTCCCTGATTTTATCCATTCAAATCAGTGCTGACTATCAGAAATTCAGGATTGGCTTAAAATCTCACTCATGGAACTGGATAACTTGGCAACTCTAGATGTCTGCGCCCCATGTTTTTGTAGTGGGGACGTCTTTGTGGAAGTTGGCTCAGGTGTCCACATTGGTGACATCTATTGTTCTATAATCAGGCCAAAACATAGACATCTCCGGCATTTTTCAAACACAATTTGCCCTAGATGTCCCAGTTTGCACTTGGATGCCCTTTCTAAAATGCCACTTCATGTGCTTAGTGAAATCATCTCAGCTTTTTCAGTCAATGTTGCAAATATCATCTAATCAGATGAATAATTTAGCATTTTCTAATTTGAATATTTTCTTTAAAAAAATTCAAAATTAATTTGTATCACATATGGTAGGAGTAACTAGCTATACACTATTACATTTGGTGATATCAGAATTAGAAATTTCTTGAAATATATGTCCTATTTCATGGTATGGTAGAGAAGATAGATTGGAGTGGAGGAGTGGCCTAGTGGTTGGGGCAAGGTACATCAGGTCGGGGGTTCAAATCCCACTAGAGGACAGCAACCTTGGGCTGGAAGGACTGGGGTTTCTAGTCCCACAGGTGCTCCTTGTGGTCTTGGGCAAACCACTTAACCCTCCATAGCCCATGTTCCCTGTAAAAATAGTTATCTCCAAGTTATAATGCCCTGTTCAATGTAATTTCAGCTTGTTCAATATAAACCACACTGATGCAGAATAGCACGGTATATAAGAGAATGTAAATAAATAAATAAAGATATAATTTACCTGTTGACCTGCATTTGCTAGTTATCCTTTTGTTTCATGGCTGTAGCATACATGTAGAGCATGTGTATCTATCATACTGAGTAGAAACCTAAGTATGTGAATATATTACATATTTATAAATGCTATGTGACACATGAAAGTCATGCACAGCACAGGATAAATATTCCCCAGTGTCATAAATCATCAACATAACAGCATCATGACATGGTTACAGGAAGTTTAGCAATAAAGAAAACTATATATTTGGTCTCATAAGGGTCACATTTTAATTCCCATATTCGGGAGTTTTAATGTAGTATGAAGTGTAGATAAAATGAGAACTCTAGTGAACAATCATACCATTCACTGTGGCATTATAATCCTTTCTCGCAGTGTACATCACTTATGGTCAGTAATATACTGTATGCCATAGATCAGTCAATGCATACTTACTCAATATCTTTATTCATATCTGAACATAGGCTTAGTCAATCAATATATGCATGGAAAGTGTCATTTAATAAGTAATTTAATATATTGTATTAAAATCTACCAAGTATTGTATTACTATATTTGCCAATTACGTACATTTAAAATTTCAAAAACCTTGCATGTAATCCCCTGAAGTGGGCCACCACCTTGCACCATCTGTTATACTTCCTTATTATAACAACAACCACCTGCACAGTCTCACAACACGTCCTGCCTGACTATTTATATAAAACAATACATAAAACTACAACGATTTTCTCAGATTTAAAAATTAACATTAGCTGCGTGGCTTCCTTTATGGAATTTGTTCACAAGGTATAATTTTTAGACAATACCTTTTAAGGATTTAGTATTTTGTTTCTTATTATTTTCCAACATGTACTAGTCTGAAGTCACATGGATAAAAAATAATCCACAAGTCTATTATGCGGACATTAAATTATAAACTGACAATACAAACACTATTTGAAAGTTATAAGGCAGTACAGACCTAAGGCATTATCTCTGAATGGGATTGGAAGGCAGTGGATATTCAGTATAATACAGAAAAGGCCTGTGATATTGCAATATCTAATTTTGCTAATTACTTCTAACTCTATCCTCTACCTTCCGTATTCTGTTTCTCTATCACCTGCCTCTGTGATGTTCAAGATGCTCTGTGAGGCCAGATGCTGTAGCTGTCAAACTGACATCTGACACGATTATGATATTGAGCAGTTGCAAAGAATGTAAAATGTGCAAAACATATTTCACATTGCCCTTGAAAAAAGATGCAGTGCCTAGTAAATAGTGATGCTTGTGCTAGCATACATAAAAAAATGTCTTTCTCTGTGCCCAGAAAAATGTTGTAGGCATGTCAGAGCCTTCAAGGCATGACATAGACATCTGCGTGTACATGGAGCTCAAGAATGAGATGATGCATGCCAGTACTTCTTCACATTTTAGCCTGGTTAACGAGGAGAAGTAGATTTAGTCACTGAAGTCCGATCACAGGTTGCCAAAAAGTGCTCAGTGGCTGATGCTGACTCACCTCTAATCTGCTTACTGTCAGGCTATAGCATCCACAAAGTCAATTTGTTGGCAGCACATGGAAACAGTGAGAATGCACTTTCAGCTTTCATGGTCCCTGTGTGCATTCTTTGTAAATAAGAAAGCAAGGGTGGAAAGCGACCATGGAAAATTAAGAACATAAGACGTGTCATGCTTGGTCAGACTAATGGCCATCAAGCCAGTGTCCTGTCTCCGACATTGGTCAGTCCATGTCATCTGAAGAACTCTTCAGATTTTAAATAGTTCAGCTATACTATTCTCTTAACAATATCAGATTTGGGGGACCTTTTCAAAACCCTGCTAAAGGTTTGCACATTATGCATGTTTGTAATGCATGATAAGTACAAAGCCTCTGTGTTTTGTGTATCTTGCCATACTCTAGTCCCCAGTTTAGCTATGTGTTTTGTCTTGATTAGATTGTAAGCTCTGAGAAGTAGGGACTGTCTTACATCTATATGTACAGCGCTGTCTACTCCTTGTAGCACTAAGCAAATGATTAATAGTAGAGGTAGTGGTAGAATTAATCAGCAGAGACGTAGCCAGCATCTTCCTAGCAGTTAACACCAAATTTGCATATCAACATGCGGTGCAATTAATGTTGGGTCACCTAATACCACAGAGGTATCATTAGGTGCAGCGCATTAATTGACACATTGATAGTGATCACGCTCTAATATGCTTTCTGTGCCCACACTTTGCGTCTAACTCGCTCACTCTCCTCATCAGCGCGCGATCGCCAATTAATGTGCGTTCTGAAAGCCAGCAGATGGGCTGCCCATGCATTTACTGCATACTAAAATGTGCATTAACTGCTTAGTGATGTTTAGTAAAAGGGCCCCTCAATCATATGTTGAGTGAAATAATACTTTAGAAAATGTATTTTAAATCTGCTCCTGGTTAGGGTCACTGAATGATCCCTACTCCTAACGAAGGGATTTTTAAACCTCTATCTTGTTTCCTCTGTGCAACAAACTAAAGAACCAAAACTTTTCAAGCTTTTCTTCATGAGAGAATGATGCATTGTCTTAAGGAGTAATTTTCCAAAGCATTTCCAAAGAAAAAAACTATGCTTTATCCACGTAAATGGGCTTTTGTAAAATTGTTTGCCTAATATGCTGGTACCCCTATGCTGCTACAGTTTGGATGTGTTTAAGTTTTCCCAGGCCATTAATGAATAAGTTAAACAACACTGGTCCCAACACAGATCCCTGGGGAACTCCAGGTGGGACTGGATTCTCACTGCATGGACCTTGTTGCTCTAAACTTCAGATGAAAGAGAAGTTGCTGAATATTATGTTAGATGCAAAGTTGAGAACATGGGGAGGATATATAGAAAGAAAAGGAGCATTGAGTAGATGGAGTGGGGAGCAGGTGGAGGGCAGAAGTGATTGAGAATAATAAAGGAAAAGATACAATAGAGATAAAGGAGAAAAGTGAAGAAAAGAGATACAAGGGTTTAGCTATAGAAAAGTGAGGAAAAAAAGGAGGAAGGCAAATTGAGATATAGCTCGGGTTCTGAAAGGAAGCGAGAAATTGCACAAAACTGATAAGAAGCAAAATGCATTTTTTCACCACCTGAATCTATTAATAAGAGGTGAGGTGATCAATATCCTACCCCACCGAAGCTATCATTAATGAATCTTGGGCCACTTTAGAAAGCCAACAGCTTACAAAAATGGTGAGAATCCAAAATAGACTGGGGGAAAGCTGCTAATGTGATTAACTCTTTAATAATAAATTGGTCAAAAAACTTTGCCAACAATCCCAAACGCACTTTGCTTGTAGTCAGGAGTAGGACAGAAATGGACACACATACAGTAGACGGAAAATGCCTTTATTCTAGATCAAATTATTTCACAAATACCTTGATAGACAAGGACATGCCATAGAACCACTTTCCAGTGCAGCATTTAGCAGTAAAGGACACTTCACCAAGGTTTTGAGTGTAATGTTGGTCATAGCTTTAATATGCTGCTGTGGTAGTAGAGATAAATGCAGCGCTACTATAGATCTCAGCAGATCATCAATGCATGCACACTGTTGCTAACAGCTTATAGACAGACCTGCATTCCAAGAAACATTCTAAAAATAAAACACAGCTTTTCTTAATTTGTAAATTCAATAAGACAATGACGTTCAACATCAGGATAGCTATAGCTGTGATTCCTAGTAGCCAATGCTTAGTAAAATAATCTATCAAAATGAAATATTGCTATTCCTCGTATTCTAAGATATCTACCATATTAATAAGAAGTGCTGCCGATTCAAGGCCAAATACGACACATTTTGGATGCATTTGCCACCCAAGAAGAACAGCAACAATAAAGCGCCAAGGCTTATGTGTCCCATTCCTATTAGAAAATAACAACCCATGGGAATTATAAATGGAAATGGGCAGCTCTTAAAACACTTGCTAATCACATTCTGTTTTCTGCTTTTGTTTAATATGTGGTTTTCAGTAGCTGGTCAAATTTTGCTGTTTATACACAGGATTGTAAAATCTGTTTATATTGTGAGCCATCCTCTCACAATATTGAAGTACTTGCAATGCTAATCAGTTACAGCCATTTATGTGGGACTCAGTAGAATAGAAAAAGAATGTGAGGATAGCAAATGATGTGAAGGAGACTGCAATGAATATATTTGACATAAAGAAAGTGCTAAGTCAACAGTGCTCATAGAATTACTCTGGTTATTTTTTATATTTGATTTAAAAGTGGATTTCATTTAATTATTATTGATTTTTTTAGTAGCTATCAAGCTACAGGTGCTCAAGGTTTACTCCGTTATTAGGGTTTAGTATCATTCATATTTTTGTTGCCTTTTGCATTGCAGAAACTACAGCATCTAATTTATCTAACCTTCTGATAGTGAATGTACAAAGGTAAAAAAATAACAGGCTAGTTATAAACTAGTACTATGGTGATGACATTGTGAATTATTTAAAAAGGGCATATTCAATGTGACCATAGAGCCATCAATCATAATAGACATTGATGACAAAAAGAGGTTTCAGTCACTTCCTATCTGCAGTGAGAACAATTCCATCTCACAGGTAGCTATGAAGTGCTGGGTGACCTGATGTCACTTGCATTGTTGCTCTACCCTTTGAACGGCGAGAGTAGATTCTCTCAATATTAGAATCGAATGAGTAAATAAATTCTCAGTTCACTGCCACACTCCCTCAGAGTGCACACTTCAATTTGTCTAACAATAGAGAGGACAGAAAAGCTGAAATCTCTTAAAGCATGGATGAATTTTTTATGGAATGCTCAAATCCAGCTCTAAAAGGACAATGTTTTAAATGGTAGCAGACACTTCTTTTAGAGATGGCCCCAGAGACCAACTCTTTAGGAAACATCTTGAGTGAATTCAGCCTCGTCTTATAAAATTCTGTTTTAATTACATTCTTCCTTAAATAAGTTTAGACTATATCTTAGTAAACTAGGAATAACTACCATGCAACCTATTTAGGGTTCACTAGCACAGTGCACAGGGTGTTATTATTGAATTTTAAACTATCAGAGCTTAAGAAACTCGATCAGGGAGATTCTCATGTCACACACTTAACTCATAGGGACTGCGTCCTAAATAAAAAGTGAGCCTGGTCCTTTTCCTGCTTATCTCCGCACCTCGAGGTGGTGCCACTCTATTGGTTCTTCTAAAGATCCTTTCCAAGGACTGTGCCTTGAAGGAGGGTTCCACACATACCTAGTCTCCTCTGTCATCACATAAGTCTCCTGTGGGAGCTCTCAGTGTCTTGCTATCTGATGCTCCTGTGTTTGACTTCTGCTTGCTGTTTGGATTTGGTTCTGTGCCCAGTTCATTCCTGATCTCAGTCTATTCCTTGAGTCTGCCTCTACCCTACCATTTGTATTTGGTATTTCTCCGGTGCTTCTCCTGCCTCCTCTTCCACCTGGCACCTTATGTCCACTCCTCTCTGCTGGAACAACTACACTAGTTCAAGGCAGGGCTGGTGCTACCACTAGGCAAACTAGGCAGCCGCCGAGGGTGCTGGCCCCCTGAGGGCACCGATTGCTGTCACTGACACTCTTCACCAAGGCCTACAGTGATGACAATGCCTCTCAAACTGCAACACAGCACTTAACACTCCGGCATTACATCACAGTTTCCTACTCTTCACAATGTGCCATTTCTGCCTCCCCTCCAAAACGGGAAGCAGCATCGGAGGGGACAGAAATGGTATATTTTGAAGAGTAGAAAACTACCACACAGGGCTGGAGTTTTAGAAAGTGTTGTGTCATGCTCTGAGGGGTATTCCCATCACTGTAGGCCCCAGAGAGGGACGGCAGCAGTGGCAATGGAGGCCACAGGGGGATGGCAGGATGAAGGGTCCACCTAGGGCACCTCCAATCCTTGCACCAGCCCTGGTTCAAATGCACTTCCCAGTCCTTGGTCTCGGCTATGATGTTATCTGAAGACCACCATGGAACCAAGAGATTCTCCACTCACATTCTCTCCCCCTCTGGGACCAGCTATTGCTCCTTCCTCTGCCCTTGATTCTTAAGTGATAATGATCATGGTGCAATCAATCCCTGACCTGCACTAGCTGGACCACCAATTAGTGATCTAATCAGCCCAGTGCTTCACAAACCAGTCCTCTGGGACCTCTAGTCCAGATGGGGTTTCAGGCTATCCACAATGGATATGCATGAAATAGATCTACATATAATAAAAGCAGTGCATGAAGATCTATCTCATGCATATTCATTGTGGATATACTGAAAACCTGACTGGTCTGGGGGTCCCAGAGGACTGGGTTGAGAACCACTGAATTAGACAAACAGAATCTGGCTTAGGCTTGGAAAATGTCTCTGATAGTATACTCAGACATGGTTTCCCAGAATTTATGGCAAAGAACATGGCAAAAGAAAAATTGCTGGAATGCATCTCTACATCAGGACTCAGTAGATTCACAACATAAAAAATCCAGTTAAGGTTTTCCATAGAGCTCCAGACCAGACAAAATTTTAACCAATCAGGAAACAGGAACAAAGATCACCAGCAATATAAAAATTAAGAGCAGTCTGGCTAGTACTAGCCTCCATCAAGATATGATTGCTCTTCTGCAAGATGCCTGCCTTCTAACTCAAAGGTTACCAGTTTAAGGCCAGCCTGTCACACTGGGGGTAATGGGGAATTTTGTATGTTTTAGTGTCATGTTTGGATTAAAAATGATTTGAAATGACATAGGAAATTTCACTGATAATTCCCATGTCATTTCAAATGACTGCACATCCCTATGGGAGACATTCCAGGGCATTTATGCATGCTTCTATGACCACTGATATACCTGTAGCAAACCAACTTGGCAATCCATCTGATCCGTGTTGCATTCATCCACTCAGAAACAGAAGCAACTTGAAGACTGACATCATCATGCAAGACTACAATACAAAGTGGGAGACAAGGTCTTGTTGTCTACCAAGCATATTCAGCTCAAGTTACCTTGTACTAAAGCGGGTCCTAAATTCATTGGTCCATATGAGGTGTAAGAGGTATTGGGACCTGTTTCTGAATGCTTGAAATGACCACCTTCTTTGTACATCCTCATTGTCTTTCATGTATCCCTGATTAAACCAGCACATAACCTTGTGAGAGGGAGGTTACCCTCTAGATCTATCATAGTAGATGACAACCCTGAATATGAAATTCAATCTATTGTGAACTTTTGACATCCCAGAGAAAGGCTATAATATTCAGTGCATTGGAAGGACCAAGGATCAGAAGGAAAATCCTGGGTAGATAGCTTTGATATTCCTGCCAACCAGCTTATCCACTAATTTCATAAACATTATCCTAATAGGTCCTTTCCTGGGGGTCCGGAGTTCCTCATAAAGAGGGAGGGGGGAGGTCTAATGGGTTCAGTTATTTTATAAAAACCACACAAGAAGTGATCCTGCTTTTATCTTTCTGTCTGACTCCACCTTTTGAGAAAGGAATGCACAATGATTCTTGTTAAGATCCCCTGGACTGATTGGGACTTGAAGAAAGATTTCATTGATTGGCTACACATATTTATACCCTGGATATCTGAGGGTCCCTTGTTTTCAGATATGTTTCTCATGGGAGCTCTGAGTTCCTTGCTAAAAATGAACATATCCAAGCTTCTTATCTTTCCTCCTAAACCAACCTCTCTCCTTTCACTTTTCTCCATGCCTATAGATAATACTGTCATCCTCCTTCTCTCCTTGTCTCCTTGTCTTGCAACTTTGGGGTCATCTTTCTCTCTCTTTCTCTATCTATATCCAACAGATGGCTAAAACCTGTTGTTTCTTTCTTTACAACATCAGCAAAATCCATCATATCCTTTCTGAACATACTACCAAAACCCTTATTCACTCTCTCACCATCTCCCATTTAGACTATTGCAACTTGCTCCTCACTGATCTCCCACTGAATCATCTATCTCCCTTTCAGTCTGTTCAAAATTCAGCTGCATGGCTAATCTGCCAGTGTTGCTATGCTACAGCCATTTAGTTCAAACGTCTACTCCCCAACAAGTGCCTTCATTCTGTATCTCCTCATTACCTCTCATTTCTTATCTTTCCCTAGACCCCTTATAGGCAACTCCACACATCAAGCCAATCACTTTAACCCATGCCCTTTTCTTCTACTGCCTACTCCAGACTCCGTTGGTTTCATCTTGCTGCTCCATATGCTTGGAATAAACTACTTGAGTAGGTACGTTAGGCTCCATCTCTGGTTCAATTCAAATCTAGGCTAAAAGCTCATCTCTTTGAGGAGCCTTTTGTATCCTGATCCTCTTATTCTCCTGTCTCCACCCAAAGGCCCTTTAATCATTTCCCTTAAGAATTAGCCTAGTCCCTCGTTTGTTCTGTTTGTGTGTCTTGAAAAGAGTGTTAGTTGTGTGGAGAAGGGACTGTCTCTTGTGTATGTGTACAGCATTGTGTATGCCTAGTAGTGCTCTAGAATTGATAAGTAGCAGTAGTAGTTGCTTTCTGCTGTTCCTAAGTCTTTGATTTCTACTTGTCTACCGGTAGGAAACTTTTCTGCCTACCCTGACTTTGGCTGTTTCTGGACTCTGCCTCTGTTTGGACTTGGTTCTATGCTCAGTCTGGTCTTGATCTCGATCTGATCCTGGATTCTGCCTCTGCCTCCTATCTGAATTTGGTTCTTCACCTAGTGCTTCCTTTGCTTCCTCTCCCACCCTGGTGTCCAGCATCCACTCCTCCCTGCTGGAACACCTGGCTGCTCCCTAGTATCAGGGGCTCAACCCAACGGGAAAGGGAGCTGTTATAGATGAAGGTGCTAGGGTTGCCAACTGGCTCCAGATGCGCCCGACAGGCTTGATCCAGTCCTGTGTTTACCCCCGTTGCATGCTGGGATTTGTAGTCTTGCTTTTCTGATGGAGTGCAATGGAGAAATCAGAACTACATGTCCCTGCATGCAATGGAGTAAACTCAGGACTGGATCAAGCCTGTCGGGCGCATCTAGAGCCAGCTGGCAACCCTAGAAGGTGCACACCCCAGTCCTTAGTGTTTTCCAGGAGTGGTTTTGAGGCCTTGACATTACACAAGCAAAAGGGCAAAAGGCAGCAAACTGGTTTCTCATTTATCTATCTGTAACCAAAAATTGAAATATTGCATTCAAACTCAGAACTAGTAACTAAATATAAATGTTTATTTCAAGGCACTATGCTCAAGTTGTCGCTTTTTCCAGCTTGTCTAGTTTCTTTTTTTTTTCTGCAGCAAAATATTTCAAACTACATAGTACTCAAGCATTCCCAAACTGATGAGATTAAAGTTCAGATTTCCGACACAGCATGATAAATGGCTTTCCTCCAATCCTTTCAAATTCCCTGTCATATATTCATAATCACTGACGATGTATCATTGCAAACTCTCAATACAAGGAAACACTGTATGGTGTTTGTAATCAGTTGTTTTCTTATACTTTTCATCCTGGTAGATTTAGAATTTTAAAACCTGTGTTTGTTCTCTATTCCAAAGCATCAACAGGCTTCTAGAGGTTTGCAAACTAATATTTTCTATTCATTTTCTCCCCATACTGCTTTTCAGAAGACTATTCATCTCTATATAACCACCCACACTTCTCTGAAATGACATATCACCACATAATTGTTGATAACAGGCAAATCAAAGGTAAAAGATAACTAATTAATTTTTCAGCTCAGTTTTATTTTACTGATAGTATTTTGAGAAAATATAGCAAAACCCCACTAGTGTTAAGGTAAGTCCATGAAACGACATAATATAATGCAAAAAAGACATTTAATAGTGTAGAGGAATGTTAAATTACTAATTAACTCCAAGTCACTATATAAGAATGCATAGCAATTTACAGGATTATTGCAATATTCAGCTCAGAGGGCCACTAGGGTCAGCTGGAGAACATTTTTTTTTGTGCGTGTGGAGGTAACTGTAAAAACCTTCTCACATTAAAACCTACCATCCTACCCACAGTTCACTGCAGCTAATTAGCAGCCGTTGAGACTTTTTTGAGCAGTCCTTTTTTTTGCCTTGTGCTAATCTGACAGATGCGACCAACTGCTCAAGGTTCTCCATGTTCCAAATGCCCATATGCCCACCATGCAACAAAATGCAAGATCTGCCAGCTCTTTCCGTCAACGTTAACACCCATGCAGCAGAAAAATGAAATTAAATTTTACCAAAAGGGCAAAACTGGCCAGTCTATTTATACCACACTTGCTATATAATCTAGACCCTCAAATGTGTTCCAATATGTGTATTCTGGAGCATTCTGATGATGTTAAAACCGTAGATTCATGCTCTCCATTAGATTCCAAATATAAAACACAAACCCTGCATAGATGATAGATTTTCTGGACTTAATCTTTTCCAATATATTTTTCTTTTTTTAACAAAAGTATTTTCTGTCTGTTTAAGCCTTCATTTAAGTGGCAAGGTGAGGAAAGGCATCTTTTAGTCTTACCTAAACATGTCAGAAGAATGCTATAACTTTGATTAATAATTGATCAAATAAACCAGCCACGCATCAAAGACAGGAAGAAGAGCTGTTTCACATAAAGGCTAGACTATCAAATGCTACTTTGTTGTCTTAAATGATGCTCAGATCTGCACTATTACAGAGCAAGTTACATATTAATGTTATAGGGTCTAAGAAACAAGTCTTTTTTTAAAGATCTTAATTAATTAAACAACGTTAGGATTAAAACACTGCAAATTTGAAGATAATCACACATCTTAAGCATTTCCTCTCTGTTTCATTGCCTTTATGACTAATTTATATTTAACCTTCTTGAGAATCTACGATCAGAATATGCTTTTTTAAAAGATTCAAAGTGACTGCCACTCATGCTCTGTGCCAGGGCAAAGGGCTTTAAAGTAAAAGCCCTTCAGAAATTAAAAAGTGATATATCAAATTATTCTTAACCACCTGTAGACTATGTTCAAAGACGTCACATTTAGTTCCTCTAAAATGGATGACTAACCAGGTAGAAACTGGGTATGTGAAATGTTTCCTGCATTATGGTATTAACTGCAGGACTGGTTTGGGAAGTTTTGGTCAAGTGCAGGGGTTCTCAACTCAGTCCTTGGGACATACCCACCACTGAAAAAAAACATTATAAAACTGATGCATGTGCATGCAAATCTAATTCATGTATATTGATTCTGGATATCCTGAGAATCTGACCGGCTAGGTATGTCTGGAGGGCATATATATATTTTGGTCCATTGGAAGCCTGACACAAGATCACACGAGTGTAACCAGTTACTAGCATGCACTACTTCATTACCATGCATGAATGCCATTAGCACACATGATTTTGTAGGGGTGTGCATTCATGAGCACACACCCAGTTCATTTCGGTGTCTAATAGTTTTAGTGAGTGCAAATTGCTTGCATACTTATATAACTATGAATTAATCCATAGGCAATCAATCTGCATTTTCATAAAAAGTCCTAGTGTGCATCTTTGGTATGCATTTAAAATGAAAGTGTGACAAATAAAAAAAAAAAAGAAAAATGGGAACAATTCAAGAAATCTGCAAACAAACCAAACTGTTTTGGTCATGAGGTTCTCTTCAATGCACTAAGTGCACTAAGCAGATAAGGTGGGAATTAGCACAAAGTAGTTGCATTAACTGCAGATCACATGATAGGGTGTGACTAGGTGGGTTAGAGGTGGAAAGTGGGTATGGACAGAAGATTGCGGCTATCATAGGGGAACATACCGCGTGTTGTCAATTTTGCAATTGGCATAGGTGCACTTAATGACACCTTAATGAACTGTGTTACGTGCACCTGCATTAACTGTGAATGCCACTGCTGCACATTGGGGTACACTGCAGTGTGGTAAGTGCCAGCAACATCCTGGGCATGCCTCCCGACAGCTCATCTCCTTGGCACTTACTGTGTGTTAAGATGGTAATGCAGGAGTGTGCTAGTGAATAGTAGAAACTCCAGCTCTTGGTTACTTCTTACACTTAGATAAATGCCAGTCCTGTAAACAGTATCAGTGATATGAGTCTAAAATGAAAAGCGCTGACAACAGATAAAATCCACTCAGACTCAGGGTGGAAATACAGCTTGCCCCAGAGGTTTCAGTCATGATGTTACAAACATATAGTAATGCTTCGCTTGCCAAACTAATGTGAAGGACATCTGTATGGAGCACATTTTCATAATTTTGTGAGACATACATTTAAAAAAATAATGTTACCAGTTTTTTATGTGTGCTGCTATGGTTTCCTTAAAACTATCAAATTACCAGACTAGCTCAGAAAGTATTCAAAATCTTGTACCACAAACAGCTTCATATCTAAGACGTCATTTATAAGGGACAACATTGGATAAATGGTTAATAACAGTGGAGCTGTCTGGACTAAGTTTAGCCATTAGGTGGCAGCATTTAATGTGAAGACATGGGATCAGACAGCTATACTATTGAATGAGGAGTGTCGCCATTTTGCCAATACATAATGAGACATCTACTAACATCACTGACAAAGATGCCAAGGACGGCTCATCCCAAAGTGTGAGATTCACCACTCCAACGAGTGAGATAGAAGGCCAATGAGTAAGCTTTTGTCTTGCAGAACATTCAGTGTATACATTTTGAAAGAGCTGCATGTTGAATTGTTTTGTAAATGAAAGGAGCAAAAATCACTATGGTGACACCAACCAGAACAATAGTTTTAAAATCCTGAAAAAGTACACACTTAGAACCTAGCAAAACACTAACTGCCAAAACTTGTAGAGAAACAACCTTTTCCAGAAAAAGTCAGCATTGTAAATATTATTACAGGCCATAAAACACCAGTGCACCTCCTGCTAGTTAAACAGTACAAGCTGAACTACTACAGATCCCTACACATGCTGCTTTCTAGCAGAATACCTCACTTTGGTCAGGGCAGTACCAAGGACTGTGTGAGTGGTGCAGCCATATAGGGCACAAGTAAAACAAAAGCTGCCGATATCATTACTGGGCTTCCAGGAAGGTCAGAAAGAGTGAGTTCCTGCATGTAGCTAGGGCGGGGGGAGGGGGGGAAGATGTTAATGTTGGAAGATGAACCATGAGGAAAATCACTCCATCTCGTGGCTTTACTTCCTTTTTACTCAATTAGTTTAAGCCCCATCGGAGCTTTAAAAACGTAGGTAAAAACACCATGTGATAGTGTGCCCTACACCCAATATATTCAAAAATTATAATGCTTCCAACACATTCAAAAATTCAAACAAGACCGAGCCAAATAGAAACTCAAACTTGTCACTTATCTGCATGTCCTGATGAAGTCGAGTTCAGTTCATTTTTCGAAACTCAAACAAGTAGTGATCTCTCCAGTGTCCGCAGTTATGTAACCAAGAATACAGTACTGTGTTTCGGGCAAGCAAATCCTAATGCCCTGTTTCAACGCTTTCTTTAGACTGCAAACACGATCTTCTGGCTCCCCTGAGGTATTCAGGATGCCAACGCATGCTCATTCATGGTCTAATGCCCAAGTGTAAGAGCCAATAGCTAAATGCCAATCCTAAGCCAATCACAGATGTACACGTCATGAAAAGGCTCCATACAGATATCTCACAAAAGACTGTTCCAATCAAGACCAAATGGCTCTACCATGCAAATGCAATGTGTGCCTTTGAGTCAGTCCTGACTCCTGGTGACCCGGAAGCTCCTGGGTTTTCTTGGCAGCGTCACCAGAAGTAGATTGCCAGGCCTTTCTTCTGAGGCAATGCAGGGTTAAGTGACTTGCCCAAGGTGTGCTAGTGGGAATCAAACCCTGGTTGCTTGGTTACTAAGCCAGTGCTCTAACCACGAGGCTACTCCTCCACTCTGGCTTGAGCATAGATAACTTAAATATCCATGTTTGTTCAAGTAACTGGAGGCATTGTACAGGATTACCTCCTCTTGGATTGTGTGGTACATAATCAAGAATTCTCCAGGAAAAATCCATGAATGAATGTTGATGATCCAAACAATGTTGAACAATAGGGGCAGACATAGTTTTTGTCTTTATTCTCGATGCATGTTCACACAATCTAGTGCAAACAGAACAAATTGTTCTTTCAATGTATAAAAGGTTGCATGGACAGATTAAAACATATACTACATAAGACGTAGAGCACGTAGTATGCCATCTGGCTACATGGCAAAAATCAAAATTAGGTATACCCCAATCCTTTCTTGCAATGGACTGTTGACAGTAGTCACACGCATTGCAAGGAAAATGACCTACATTGATATATCGCTCAGACAATGGTCGGTCTAAAGGGGAAGAAGTAATACCTACAAGATCACGAAGATTGAGGCCACGAGTGTGCGCTATTTGCAATCTTCTTTGAAAACATGAGTGTAGATGCAAAATATGCCAATGTTTTATGAGAATCTTCTTGATTTTCTCCGAATGTGACATATACGGTAATATCCCCACTAATGTATCAGATTGTGAAAGGGGCAATGAAGTATTTAAGTCCCCTTGATCTTCCAAGGGGAATAGCCATTCACGGTGAGTATACTTGGCACGCAAAAAAGCTTTCTTAATCACTTTTTTGGGGTATCCTATATGTACCAAACGTAAGGATAATTCATGTGCATGTTCAACAAAATCCTGAAAATTCGAACAGATCCGATGTAGACGTAAAAATTGTCCAAACGGGAGGTCTTTTTTCAAGGACATGGGATGAAAGCTTGAATATTTCAGTAACGTATTTCGTTGAACAGGTTTTCTGAATAAAGTGGTATGAAGCCTATTGTCTCATTTTTCAATTAAGACATCTAAAAATTCCAATTTTGAGAAATGGTGATTCATGGTAAAAGACAAATTTGATTGTAAGGAATTTAACCATTGTATAAAGACCCGTAAAGTAGCCTCAGATGCCTTCCACAGGAAAAATATGTAGTCCAGGAATCTGACCCACAATACCACTTCCTGAAACCATGGAGATGAATAAATCATTGAAGATTCAACTTCAGCCATGTATAACGTAGCTATGGATGGAGCTACTGTTGCTCCCATGGCTATAAATCTGATAAAATTGCTGCTCAAATTGGAAATAATTTCTGGTCAGTACTAGGCTCAAAGGTTGTTGAAAAAATGCCCTAGGAATCCTATTTGGTAAGGGTAGCTGCAATTGAGAAATGACAGCTAAAGTCTGATCTTGATCTTAGTGTATATCGCTGTCACATCAAGTGATACAAGCCACAGATCATCAATTGGAGCAGTAACATCCTGTAATTTTGAAATAAAGTGTGTGATGTCTTTAAGAAAAGATGGTACTTTTTGAGCACATGGCTGCAAAAAAAAAAATCGCAAAATTCAGAAAGTGGCTCCAACCTCGAACCATGACAAGACACATTGATTTAATTAATTTAATTAACAAGTTTTTATATACCGCACCTTCCAATGATCAGTTGCGGTTTACATTGAACAACAGTAAACAAGGCAATGCTGTTTTTACACATTGATATGTGTTTGTACAGTGCTGTGTATGCCTTGTAGCACTATATAAATGTTCAATAGTAGGAGAAGTAGTAGCATCTCAATAGGGATTCTACCAGACACTGACTGCTGCCTCTGTAAATTTTGATTCTCTCATATTTCCCACTGACTTAGAGGAAAAAGGAAGCTATTTTAGATCTAGTTCTTAGTGGAATGCAGGATCTAGTGCGAGAGGTAACAGTATGGGGGCCACTTGGCAATAGCAGTCATAACATGATAACATTTGATTTAATAAATGGCGGGAAGATAACAAGGAAATCCACTGCATTAGCATTTAATTTTCAATAAGGAAACTATGATAAAATGAGGAAAATGGTTAAGAAAAAACTAAAAGGGCAACAGCAAAGATTAAAATTTTACATGAGGCCTGGGCATTATTTAAATATACTTTTTTTTTATTGATTTTAATCAAATTACACGATCAAAAAAGTAAACAGATCAATCTAAGCAAAATATATATGGCGAAGCCATTTACAATCAGAACAAGGAAACAAATAAACGATAAAGTCCACATCATGAGAGAGCAATTCAGATCTAAATCAAAAAAACAGAAAATACAGACAAAGAAAACCAAGACCCTTTTTCTTGGGTCTACAGTAAAGAAGGTGAATTATTATTTACCAGAGCCGTCCCCAACTGAACCCTGTCTATCCTGCAAGAAGTTTTCCAGATGTGAGACATCAGTAAAACTATAAGAGTTACCATCAAATCCAATAGCACATTTACATGGAAATCTCAAAAAGAAGGTAGCACCTAGTGCCAAAACGTGAGGCTTTAATGCAAGAAACTGTCGCCTACGCAACTGAGTAGCACGTGCCACATCTGGAAAAACAAGTACCACTTGTCCACAAAACTTAACCGCCTTAGCTTTGAAATAAGCCTTAAGAATACGTTGCTTAATTAATATAGAAGGAAAGGTGACTAACAAAGTGGACCTTTATGCACTGTTCACTCTCTCTAATTAAATATACTTTAAGAAAGGTAGAAGGAAGGCCAAATGATAGCCAGCATGGCTTAAAGGTGAGGTCAAAGAGGTTGTTATAGTTAAGAGAAAATGGTAAAAAAAAGCCAAACGAAAACTGGAGATAACATAAGTACTGGCAAGTTAAATGCAAGGCATTGATAAAGCAGGCAAAGAGAGAATTTGAAAAAAGAAGCAAAAGCACATAATAAAAACATTGTCAAGTACATTCCTAGCAAAGCACATGTGGAAGAGCCAGTTGAACCATTAGATGATAGAGGGGTAAAAGAGGTACTAAGAGAGAAAAAGGCCATGGTGGAGAGACTGAATGAAATCTTTGCTTCAATCTTTACTTACACATGCCAGAAACTTACCCATGCCAGAAATTATATTCAGAGGTGATGTATCAGAGGAATTGAAACAAATCTTGATAAATTGGGAAGATGAATTACAATTATTTGATAAACTAAAGATCAGCAAATCACCTGGACCACATGGCATACATTACAGGGTGGTGAAAACTGAAATATGAGATAGTAGACCTACTTTTCATAATCTGTGAACTATTCTTAAAATCATTTGTAATACTGAGGATTGGAGAGTGGTCAATGCAACACCAATTTTTAAAAAGGGTTCCAGAGGTGATCCAGAAAACTACAGACCGGTAAGCTTGACATCTGTACTGAACAAAATGGTAGAATCCATTATAAAGAACAAAATAACAGAACATATGGATATAAAATAATGAATGGAACGGAACAAGTAAACGTAAATCGGTTGTTTACTCCTTCAAAAAGTAGAAAGACTAGAGGACGTGCAATGAAGCTACAATGTAGCACATTTTAAATAAATCAGAGAAAACATTTTTTCACTCAGCATGCAATCAAACTCTGGAATTCATTACCGGAGGATGTAGTAAAAGCCGTCAATGTAATTCGGTTTAAAATAGCTTTGGACGAGTTCTTGGTGGAAAAGTCCATAAAGCATTATTAAAAAGGACTGAAGATATCTACTGCTTACCCCTGTGACAAGCAGCATGGAATGTATTTACCTTTGGGAACCCGTCAGGTACTTGAGACATGAAATGGCCACTGTTGGAAACGGGATACTGGGCTTGATGGACCTTTGATCTAACCCAGTATGGCATATCCTATGTTCTCCTTTTTAGCAGTTCTAGTGTTTTACCACTGCAGTTAAGTCCGAGCGCGGAGTCGCGAAGGACGGCGGTAACCGGGCGGTCTGCCCGGTCCCGGCCCGTCCTTCCGGCTTCCGAAGAAGAAAAGGGGGGGGGGGGGAGAAGAGAGAAGGAGCAGGGGGGGGGCGGATGACGCCGGCAGCGATTTTGTATGGATTGGCTCCGCAGAAGGAGAGAGAGAGCGGAGCCAATCAGAGCTGCCGGCGCTGGAGGGGGTTTTAATGAAGGAGCCGTTTACGCTCCCCCCTTTTGTCCGGCGGCGGGTGCGGAGACGGTAAGGCTTTGAGGAGAGCGTGATCCGGGAAAAGAAAAAGAGGTTTGGGCAGCGCAGGAAGCGGGGTAAGGTGGTCGGGGGCCGCTGCGTATGTTTGCCTGGCCTGTGCTGCGTGTGCTAAGGTAGCCTTTGGTGTGGTGGGTTATTCGGCGTTGCGAGGCAGAGGCTGTGCCAGCTGAGGGTCCAATTTGAAGGGCGAAACGGATTTTCGGGGAGGCGGAAAGTGATACATTTATAAAAAAAAAAAAAAAAAAAAAAAGAAAAAACCCAATTCGGCTCACTTTAATACTCCGGCGTTTTTGCTTGGGGCCTGTACGCCTGGGCTGCATGGCACGTGGAGTGAAAGCTGGGGCAGCTGGCCCTGGTAGGGCTGCGCAGGCAAGGGGTTTTCCAGGGAGTAATAGGGTTAGGGCTGCTGGGAGGGGGGATAGCGGGGGGGTCGGGGTCAGCGAGGCACGGCCAGTCGGAGGCTGCCTCGAGCAGCGGCGCCTCCGCGGGGTCGGGGAGAAAGGTTGGCAGCAGTACGGGGAAAAGGGGCTGCAGGTTCCAGTACGAGAGGGCAAGCTAGGCGGGGACGGTCCCAAAGGGGCGGTGGGATGGTTGATGCTGGGCCTTTGCCTGCGGTGTTAAATGAACATGGGTCCGCTAGGGATGGGGATGAATTCGTAGAGGGTGGGCAGGTGCTTGAGCAAGAAGGTATAACTCGGAGGGGATGGGGTTATGGGCATATGGGTGTTGGACCTCTGGTGGTGCCTCCGGGTGCACATGCCATAAATCCTAGCAACGGGGCGTCCTGGGAGAGTGGACAAAGGGGCCCTGGTGCCTTTGGGGCTTGGGGTGGTCCATCTCCATGGGGACACTGGTTGGGGGGTGGGCAAGGTTCCTCTCGGGCGGAATGGTTGGATGCCTGGCAGCCTGGGTGGTCTTCTCCTGTTCCCCCTCCCCCTCTTTTTCCTATTATGTCTCAACAGGGTACAACGTCATTATCAGGAAGAGCCGACAGTGGACGGCGGCAAGTAGAACGCTTGGATTCGACTCTGATCCGTCAGCGGGAGATGTCCAGTGATGGTGCGGTTCGAGAAGCTGGTGGACGAGAGCAGGATGCGGGGCTCAGTACCGGGGATGTTGGTCCGGATGATGTGGTGCCGTCTGCGACTGGTGTGGCAGGTGAGTTACAAGCGGATTCGGGTGAGAGGAGTAAGGAAAGTAGTAAGAGGAAAGCAAAAAGGACGGCAAAACGGAAACATTCCTGTCGAAGGCGTCGCAGGTACAGTTCGTCGTCGGCTTCGTCCTCGGCTTCGTCTTCTTCGTCAATGTCATCGGATGATAGCATGTGTCGGCAGAGGAAGGGTGATGGAAAGGTCTCAGGAAGAGGGCCCGAGGGTGGTTTGCCGTCAGCAGTGGTAATTTCAGAGTTATGGGAGGGTGTGCCACGGAAGTTGCGGCATAAAATTAAAAAGCGGCGTTATATCGATATTTTCCGGTTGCTAGAAGGTCGCAAACGATCGGGTGAAAGTCGGAAGAAACGTAAGGAGGATGAGAAGGCGGGGCGTATTAAGAAAGTGTCAAGAAATGTGGTCAATTGGACACGGGCGTTTTTGCGTTTGATTAGTGTTTGGGGACAACATTACCCGGGGCAATATGAGCGGCTTTTATCTTACGCGGATTCAATTTTGGAAGCGTCGCAGACGCATGAAGGGTGGTCATGGTTAAACTATGACGAGAAATTTAGAGATAAGATGGAAGAGAATAGAGGGGTGTCATGGGGTATGCAGGACATTAATTTGTGGCTGACCCAGATGTCGGCCAGGGGTAGTGTCGGAGGAGGGGCAAAAGGGGTGGTCGTCAGCGGGGGGGGCCTAGTCGGTCCTTTCGTGGGGGAGCGAGTTTCGGGCAGCAGCGTGCCGGGGGCACTGGGGCAGGGGACATTTGCTGGAGGTTCAACAAGACCTCGTGCCCTTTCCCCGTTTGCAAATTCCGGCACATCTGTTCCCTTTGCGGGGGAGCGCATTCAGCAGTTAAATGTGTCAAAAAAGGGAGCCCCCTGCCTTCGACTTCTGGCGCAAAGTGATGCAAGGTTGTTGGGCCTCGCCCCCACGCCTGTTAGAGTGCCAGTATTGAATGCTTGGTTGGGCCGGTACCCTAGACAACACGATAGAGAGGTTTTATATTCGGGTTTTAATTATGGTTTTGTAATCCCAGTATGTGGGCAAGTGGGGGGGTCGGTGGGGCGGAATTCAGTGTCAGTGAAGCGATTTGCGTCGGTGGTGAAAGAAAAGTTGGCAGCGGAATTATCGCTTGGTAGGGTAGCTGGCCCATTTGTCAGTCAGCCATTCGAAAGAATGGTGATTTCTCCATTGGGTATAATACCAAAGAAGGAGCCGGGGAAATTCCGTCTGATACATAACTTGTCCAGCCCCATAGGAGCTTCGGTCAATGACCATATTCCGCGGGAATTGTGTTCCGTGCGATATGCGTCCTTCGACAAGGCAGTGAAACTAGTACGATCCGCTGGGCGTGGGGCGCGGATGGCAAAGGTGGATATTGAGTCCGCGTTCCGGCTGCTTCCAGTACACCCTGCGTCGTTTTACTTGTTGGGTTTTTGCTTTGAAGATGGTATTTATTTTGATAAATGCATGCCCATGGGCTGTGCCATCTCTTGTTCATACTTCGAGAAGTTTAGTACTTTTCTGCAGTGGGCGATTGAAAGTAAAGTGGGTATAGCGCAGGTAGTGCATTATTTGGATGATTTTTTATTTGTAGGGTCGGAACACTCTGAGGAATGCCGCGTATTGCTGGATGGTTTTCTGGAATTGTCCAAGGAATTGGGTGTGCCGTTGGCAAAAGAAAAGACGGAAGGTCCTACTACGCGGCTCACTTTTTTGGGGGTGGAGCTAGATTCAGACTTCATGGTGGCACGTCTCCCCCAGGAAAAAATTCGCGGCTTGCGGGTGTTAGTGGCCAATGTACTGGCATCATCGTCCTTGACCCTGAGGGAGATGCAAGCTTTGATAGGCTCGTTAAATTTTGCTTGTAAGGTGATACCGATGGGCCGGGTATTTTTGAGGCGTTTGGCGGCAGCTACTGCGGGGGTGCTTAGGCCTCATCATCATCTGAGAGTCTCAAAGTCAATTAAGGCGGATTTGTGGATTTGGCAGGTCTTTTTGGAAGAATTTAATGGGATCACAGTATTACTGGAACCGGAGCTCACCAGTGCGGATTTGCAATTGTATACTGACGCGGCGGGGGGCGGGGGTTTGGGCATTTACTTCGCTGGGGCTTGGTGCGCGGAGCGTTGGCCGCAATCCTGGCACGAGTTGCGGATTACCAGTAACATAACTTTTTTGGAACTGTTTCCCATTTTAGTTGCACTGGAATTGTGGCCGGAGAGACTTTCTAACAAAACGGTTTTGTGGTGGTGTGATAATGAGGCGGTAGTTCAGGTGGTGAACCATTATTCACCGCACTGTCTTTTGGTGGCTAACTTGATGAGGGAAGTGGTTTTAGCTTGTTTGCGGTTCAATGTGTACTTGAAGGCTCAACATATACCAGGGTATGCTAATTCCATCGCTGATTCTCTTTCCCGTTTCAAGTTCGAGCAATTCCGACGATTGGCACCACAGGCGGATGCAGAAGGAAGTGCGGTCCCCTGGAAGTTATGGAGTCTTGGCCATCCGGGATGAAAGACTTGTTGCGGTGTTCGGTAGCGGCTGGTACCTGGGCGGCGTATCGGCGAGGATGTCAGAAGGTGGTGGAATTTTTGGAACGTTCGGGTTGGCGGTCTGGGCCTGTTGCACCTCAGTTGCTAGGACAATATGTGGTATGGGCAAAGGAGAATGGAGTGGCTCGCTCGGCAGTGCGCAGTCATTTGGCGGGTTTTGAGTACTTCGTGAAGGCGGTGGGCTGGGATCTACCATCAGGGGGTGCCTTAGCCCGTCGGCTCTTGCAAGGATGGGGTCGGACTGTGCCTGTTCAGATGGATGCTAGGCGTCCCATCACGCATGATTTGCTAGAAAAAATATGCAAGTCAGTGGCGGTGGTGGCCTCGTCGCACTATGAGGTGACGCTTTTTCAAGCAGTTTTTACTTTGGCATTTTTTGGGGCTTTTCGTATGGGCGAGCTGGTGGCGCGATCATCAAGGGCTGGAGATATGGGGATTTTACAACGTCAGCACGTTTGTTTGGACAAAGGGCGGTTGCGAATTTTGTTGGCGAAATCTAAGACTGATCCACACGGCAAGGGTTTGTGGGTATGGCTTAGTGGGATTCCAGGGTGTCGCACTTGTCCGGTGAGCGCAATGCGTGCTTTCTTACAGGTTCGCCCATTGCGAGTGGGGGGGTTGTTTCTGCATGCGGACGGGCGGCTGCTGACACGCTTTCAGGTGTCAGCGGTTATGCGGTTGGCATTGAGAGCTGTGGGCGAGCCCCCTGAACATTATGCAACTCATTCTTTTCGTATTGGCGCGGCCACCAGCGCTGCTGCGGCAGGCCTGTCGCAGCAGGACATTAAGAGTATTGGGAGGTGGCGTTCCCAGGCTTTCCGGGGTTATGTTCGTTTATAAAAAAAAAAAAAAAGAAAGAAAACGAGGGGGGGGGACTTGATATGGATTAACTCTTATTTTCTTTTACAGTTGCAGGAGGGAGTGTTCAGAGCTGTTGGATGATCGGGCACTCTTTCATGTACTGGGCCGGCCGGCGAGCGGCTGAGCGGCCATTGGGGCCTAACCTGGGACTCGATCCTGCTCAAGTGTCGTTGCTATGGCTGGGTGAGAGAGGGTTGAGGTGGTCTCAGCTCCTGCCTTTGCTACGGCACCATGAGCGGGTGAGGGGCAGGCCACGGCTGTTGCTGTTGCATTTGGGTGGCAACGACCTTGGGACCTGGACTTGTAAGCAACTCATCCGAATTGTTATAAAAGAGTTGACTTTATTATTACATATGTTCCCGGGAATTCAGTTAATTTGGTCGGACATTATTCCAAGGCCTGTTTGTGCGGCTCAGCGGCGTTGGTCGCGGGGTCTTACAAAAATAAATCGTCAAATAGGACGGTGGTTAACTGGACAAGGTGGGATTCAAGTTCTTCACCCGTGGGTGGAGGTGACTTGTACGGGGTTGTACAGGATTGATGGTGTTCACTTGTCCCCTGTGGGTATTGATCTACTGTTGAATGATTGGCAAGAAGCCTTGGAAGATTTGTTACACGGGGATGCCAACTGGTCGCAGCAGGGCACTGGGGGGGCGGCACAAGGGCATTAATATGCCAGTGCCGGTGGCGGGATCCTGGAGGTTTCCGGGGCCCGGAGCCGTTTGGTCATACTTGGGCGGGGGTGGGGTGCCCCCGACCCGGATAAGCCCTGCTGGCCTTTGCTAGTCATATGGCGAGGTCGGGGAAAGGGCGGTGGGAAATTGGCCGCTGGTCAGACACGGCCGGAGCGGATGAGACCCCACTTTGCTAATTATGGCTGGGGGGGTATCACTCCGCTGGTGGGAGATTGTTTACAGAACTGTTTGATATTGTAAAGTTAATTGTTTGAATTATAATAAAGCTGCGACCGGTTGGTACTTCCAATAAGAAAATTGTGTCTGTGAAATTTTGTAAGGTGGGGGAAAGGGTGGGGGATGGGGTGAGAAGAAGGAGGAGGGGGGGTGAGTAAGGATGGGCGTAGGGCACCGGATGCAGCCTGCCACGGTTACTCCAGTTGGCTTGAGGTCAATCAAGTCAGTCATGACCAATGTTCCCTCTAATTTTCTGTAGGCTGTGTGCGCATAAAATATCAGCTGTGCAGCTTTTGAAGGAAGGTTAAATTTTTGTGTGCCACATAACGACACTCTGAGTTATATACTTTAAAATTTGACTACACATCAGAATACAGTATGTACACCACATTGATTGCACTAGAAAATATTGTAGAACTTGTGAAAACTGTAAATACACAACAATTTTTAAATTGTAAGACGTCTGTGTTGTTTTCTATCAGAATCAGAACCGTAATTTTTGTGCGCTCTATTGTAAAGTATGTGCGCTCACTTGACGAGGTGTGTGCGCGCGCACACGCGCACAGCTTAGAGGGAACAGTGGTCATGACACTGGTCCTCTGGTTCCTGCAACAGTCAGTGTCTCAATTACACATCAAAACAGCACAACCTTCTGACACTCGCCCGTGCACACGTGCCCCATCTTCTTTGATAGGGTCATTCAGTGCAAGTTGGAGTGACGTGGACTGTGGCTTGGGGAGGGAAGAGACAGCAGTCGGGTCTCCATTGTGGGCAGTGGCAATTGCTTCCGATTGGATCTGTATGGGGAGTAAAAGCTTTTTAAAAGTGTAAATCTGTTCTGGGCTACTGGGCACCAGTGCTAAATCAATGAAGAAAGGAATTGCGGCGATTACTGCTGGCCTGCTGCAAAAATGCATCAGAGAAGGGACAAAAGGATGTGAGCATAAGAATGGGGTCAAATGCATGTGTCACACTCAATGAGTGTTATTTGTTATGTCTGCATTGAGAAGTTAGGAATCGATAGTTCAAAGTGTAGAGAAACTAGATATATAATTTAGAAATAAGTTTGTATAAACTAAAAACAGTATTCTGCACAATTGAGAAATAGCTATTGAGTGCATTATTTGAAAGAAGAACAGAAGAAGCTGTTTTGAGAATAAAATCTTTGGTAAGAAAAAAATGTATTGGTTTACATGGTCATGTGATCTCTGTGGATTTTTTTTTTTAAATTAAGAAAAGAGTAGGCATTGGTTTCTTGATGACCATGAAATTATGGATATAAGTAAGAACCATTCAAATAAATTGGTTTATAAAGATGTGATGAGATATGTGTGCTGTCTCCCAGGGGCGGCCCAAGGGGGGTGAGGGACCATGTGCGGAGACTCGGTGCGGGGCCTCATTTGCATAAGTGGCCTTATTTGCATAAATATTTGCATAATGTTACCATACACTAACTTTTGGTAAACATGTCTCTTGTCAGACGGCTGCCTAGGGTGAGAACTTACACAATCTTGACGATGCATATATTCATATGATTCTTGCAAGGTATTGTGGGTATTGTAGTTCATTCACTCCCAAACACAGCTGATGACAATAATTTGAGTTGTGAAACCAAGTGGTAAGATCAATAAAATACTTCTTTTATTGATGGGGTTTAATTCACCCAGCACATGTATGCTTGATAGCACTATAAATGAGGTTACTTGCTTGCAGTGTTTAAATTGATAACAAAAAGTCACAAAGTAAACCAGAAACAACCTTCAGCTTGTCAGGCAATTAGCTAATGTTTTCTTAGCAAATAATTACCAAATACAAAGGCACAAAGAAAAGAATAAACTTTGCTGGTTAGGTTAACTTCTGCTTATTTTCCATGCAGATCTCAGCAGTGATTCTCCCTTGCACACACACACAATCAGGTGCAGCCCTAATTACTATCAATGGACCAGCTGAAAGCCTTTAGCTGGCTGGCTGCTACTGTGTGAGCCCAAATCCTGCTTAAAGAGCTGTTTGCAGTGGAAATAAAGAACAAAGTTAGGTTTCTTTGTGATGGCTGATGTGTTTGCTCATAGAAAACTAGCAATAGCATTTAGATAAAGAACAGTCCATGTAAATAGTTTCATCTGCTGTATTTCCCCCTGCATCAACAATCATAGGGTCAATATCATACATTGGCACAGATGAGTCTTTCATTAAGGCACTATCATGAGAATGCTTATTCCCTTGCTGCCATTCTCTATTATAGATAGGGTCTGGATCAGTGTTCATACCTGAGCCTCTCCTGCTATCATTATTCCTTTCTGTATAGCCTGGCCAATATGTAATCCAATTCTGATGTCCAGCCTTCCAATCTTGATCCCTGGACACTGGATCTTCTCTCACATACCTTCTGGCCTTGGTCTGAAAGTCCCTTCCACATGCAGTCTTCTCTCTTCCAGGTAGCCACTGGTGATTCCTATCTCTGCCACTCCATTCCTCTGGCTGAATCCAGTCCAATGGACTCTGCTGGCTTTTGGAATACCTCCCAGTATGAGTACTGCCTTGGAATCTCCCAGACCTTCCAATGGCCTTTCTTCTCTTCCTTCCAGAGAGTTTCCTTCTCTCTCTATCTGCTTGGCTTGGCTTCTGTTTCTCCAGGTGATACTGGTGCTTGTAGCCGTTGCTGTCTCTGTATCTCTTCCTCCCTCTGTAGCTGAAACTGTTTCCTGAAGAATAAGCTCTACTCTTATCCTGTTCTAATGTGTGCTGCTCCCTAACACAGCGCAGCTGTGTTGAATCAGGCCCTGCCCTTTGAGATGAGTGCTTAGGGATTACCTCATAGCTCTCTTGATTGCACACACATTCTCTCACTTCAGCCCCTCTCATGGCTGCTGGAAACCTGGTGCATTCTGGGACTGGTAGTCTTTTATGTGAAAATTCTGTTTTCTCACTTCTACCAGAACTGACAGGTTGCTTGTTCAGAGTCACATCATCTTTTCTATAGCTCCTACCTGAGCTATGATAAGCTTCCTTATCACACTCTTAATGAGTGTATGGATAAAGAAAGACTACAAGATTTCTACATTACTATAATCCAGTGCCAACCGCCAGGCACATTAGGAACTACTACAAACGCTGCCCATTTAGAACCCATAGCAAACCTGCTGTATCCTGACAGCATTATCAGGACTCACAAAGCACCATACCCTACCTATCAAAAGGCAACAATGCAAAAATTAAACCAATACATTTCAGAGAACAACAATACATGACCTACTGGGAAAGGGAACAAGTGGCAATGTCAAATAGGAATTACATAAACAGAATACCTCAGCTGAGTTACACATGCAGAACATAGACCATCACCAAACAAGGAATCACAATTTAGAAACAGGAAGGCAATAATTAAACTGGGAACCCCAAAAGCCAAACTTGGAATGTACAACAACACTGTAGAAATAAAACTATAAATTAATTTCCTCTTGTACCAAACAAAGCGCAGACGTTAATGATGCACATTTCCCAGAGCTTTCATATTCCAGTTAATAAATTCAAAATAAAGAGATATCTTTCTACCTTTTGTGCATTTTTTTTCAGTTGCAATTGCTCCAGCCACTTTCTTCTGTTTTCTGTGTTCATGTTTTCTGCTAACTCTCCATCGTCTGCTGTCCACTTGTCCTTACTTCTCTCTTCTAGTTTTTTTTCCATTCTCTCTCTCTACATCTGCTTTAACATACTACTCTTTCTCCTTTTGCTCTTTCCTCATTCCTATTTCATCCACACAAATTTTACCCTTCCATCCTCAATCCCCACTTACTCTCCCAATACCCGGCCAATTGTAGATTTTTCATCCCTCCCACACAAAATATTTTTCCCCTCTCCATTTTACTCTCCCAGCCCCATCCCATTCTAATCCTCCCCCAACATCAGCTCCCTTCTAGTTCCAGTCTCACCCAGCATCCATTCCCTTCTAGTCCCTGCATCAGCCCATTTCCAATCCTAGCCCCCCATCAGCCCATTTCTAGTCATTTCCTAGCCCACTATCAGCCCATGTCAAATCCTAGCTCCCCTCCACTCAGCCCAATTCCAGTCCAAGCCCCCCCATGAGCCTACTTCCAGTTCTAGCCCCTCCATGAGTCCATTTCAATTCAAGCCCCCACCACAGCCCATTTCCAATCTTAGCTCCCCCCAACAGCCCATTTCCAGTCCTATCCTAGCTGCTCCATCAGCCCATTTTCAGTCCTAGCTCCCTTTCCTCACAGCCCATTTCCATTCCAAGCCCTCTCCCCATCAGCTATTTGCAGTTTAAGCCTCCCCTTCCACTCAGCCCATTTCCAGTCCTAGCAACCCCCAACCCATTACCAGTCCTAGCCCCCCATCAACCCACTTCCAGTCCTAACCCCCATCACCCCATTTTCATTTTAAGCCCCCCTATAACCCATTACCAGTCCTAACCCCCCATCAGCCCACTTCCAGTCCTAACCCCATCAGCCCATTTCCAGTCAGCCCCCCATAGCCCATTGCCAGTCCTAACACCCCCCCCCCATCAGCCCACAGCCCATTACCAGTCCTAATCACATCAGCCCACCTCAAGTCCTAACCCCTCCCCATCAGCCCATTTCCTGTCCTAGCCCCCCCATAGCCCATTATTAGTCCTAACCCCACCATAGCCCTTTACCATTCCTAATCCCCCATAGCCCATTTCCAGTCCTAACCCCCCCATCAGCCCACAGCCCATTACCAGTCCTAACCCCATCAGCCCACCTCAAGTCCTAACCCCTCCCCATCAGCCCATTTCCTGTCCTAGCCCCCCCATAGCCCATTATCAGTCCTAACCCCACCATAGCCCATTACCACTCCTAACCCCCCATCACCCTATTTCCAGACAGCCCCCATCAGCCCACAGCCCATTACCAGTCTTAACCCCCACCATAGCCCATTACTAGTCCTTACCCCCCCCAACAACTCACAGCCCATTACCAGTCCTAACACCACCCCCATAGCCCATTACCAGTCCTAACCCCCCATCACCCCATTTCCAGACAGCCTCCATCTGCCTACCGCCCATTACCAGTCTTAACCCCCCCCCCCTAGCCCATTACCAGTCCTAACCCCCCCCCCCCATCGGTTCATGGAAAATTAAGAAAAAAAAAGCTGGCTGCTGCTGCTGCCGCCGCGGCAGCAGCAGCAGCAGCAGAATGGAGTGTCCCGCGGGGCCCCCTCTGCCCGGCTGAGCCCCTCTGCGCCGGCTTTCAGATACGCGAAGGGAGAGTGTCTCCCTCGCGTCTGTTAAGCCCACAGGGGCTGAAGGGAAATTTGCCATCTGCCCCTGCGGGCTTAACTCTCCCTTCGCGTATCTGAAAGCCGGCTCAGAGGGACTCAGCCGGGCAGAGGGGGCCCCGCGGGACACTCCATTCTGCTGCTGCCGCGGCGGCAGCAGCAGCAGCCAGCTTTTTTTTTTTTTATTAATTTTTAAAAAAGCAGAATGTTCTTTGTGCGGGACCCCCTGAAACGCGGGGCCCTGTGCAAAAAACATTCTTGCTAAATGGACGGGCCGGCCCTGCTGTCTCCTGGTAACCTAGCCCCTGGGTTTTCTTGGCAAGGAGTGGCAAGAAGTAGATTGCTAGGCCCTTCTACACAGTAAGTCTACAGAACCTGGTATACTAAGGTGGTCTTCTATCCAAGTACTAGCCAGGCCCAAACCTGTTTAGCTTCTGAGATCAGTCAAAATCAGGCTCATACTGAGTGATAAACCCATAGTGCCCAATTCCGTCCCAGATGCTGATCCCCTCGGTACATCTGGTACAGAAGGGATTGTGATTCTGATCCCATGGGGCACGTCTAGCCCCTCAGGATCAGAATTGTAAACAGTCTTGCACGTGCAGGCTGGGACTGTGATTCAGTCTGGCCTGCATGTGCAGAACTGTCGCCGGCTAACTCAGTCAAGGCTCCTCAATGGAGCCGCAGCGCCATGGCATCATGTTGCCATGGCATTGTGGCTCCATTGAAGAGCTGTAATGCCGGCCACAGGAAATTAAAGCTAATTCCCCGCAGCCTGATCCCGATCTGGCTTCCTATCGACAGGGTCGGGCTGTGTAGAATGCGCTCGGAGGTGGAATAATTTCCCCCTCACATGTCGCCGGCTCTGGACATACCGGGCCGACATTAGAATCAGCCCTGTACATCCAGGGCCGTCGACCACCTAGACTCTGCTCCTGAGCTGCCCCTTCCCCACGCCGTCTAACTTCCCCACACAACCAGCGGGGAAGTTAGTCGCGGCCGGGTGAAAGCACAAATAGCGGGGATGGGCCGCCCTTCCCCGCTATTCATGGCAAAGAATAACCGCCATAATATTTACTATTTTTTTCTTTTAGTGGAGTCCTTTAAGTTTAATCCCAGAAGCAGCTATGTGAAATATTGGCCATTGCCAGGTAAGACCTGCTTCAGCATATTATGACTGAGTAGTTAAGGTAAGTGCAGATTCAATTTTTTTTTCACTGGACTTTAGATTTTATGCATTGAAATAACGATTTGCAAAAAAAAAAAAGGGCATTTTTTTAGACTGATAATTACTAAGCGAAGCATTGAAATGTAAATAAGGGCCCTTTTACTAAACACTGCAGCGGTGTTACACCTAACGTGGCAATAATGTGCAAATCCATGGCGCTCTAAGGCAACACCACAGTGTTAGCCAGCAGGAGCATGGAAAGCATGTTCTCTGCAATGCCATGGCATGAAAATAGTATGGGTGCACCCATGGTCCTTGCCCACTGTGCAGGTAGCACCGGTGTGCTGAGTGCATGGCGCACACCCCACCCGCTCTCTGCCCCTAACCCTCTCACTTGGAACCCTAACATGCCATGGACAGTTAGCACCATACTAGCACTACCGATGCTAGCTGTTAATGTGTGTCCAATGCATGCCTTTAGCATGAGCCAGACCCGCCCTGACAGCTAGTGTCCTTTAGTAAAAGGACCCCTAAATATCCTTTGAATAACTGCCTGAGGTCTTTGCCTCCCACAAAAATAATTCAATTAATATTTCTAAAGATTATAACATTTAAAGTGATTATTGGCTCTTCTCCATTGAAAATGCATAAATGATTAAAGAAAAGTTTTAGAGGGGTTTGTGGTACAAGGTTACATAGTAATATGTCACAAAACAATAATGTTACTCCTACAAATACATTTTGCAAAATATAAAAGATAAAATGAGGAAAGGTAAACATTTTACTGATTTGTATCCAGAGGAATTCTTGGTTTTGCTGTATTTTTATTTATTTATGCCGCTCCAGGCAGTCATCAGGCAGATTATCTTCAGCACACTCAGGGGTTTATTTACTCATGGTTCGCACACCATCTGACACAGGGTCCATAACATGGGCATTCACATTGAACTGTCCTCTAACAAAACACATTACACAAATTAATTGGCAAAACAGGGCTCTATTAAACAATATCTTCAATTTGGCATGGATATCAATATAGCAAATAACAAAAACTGTTCTAGGTTCACCAATACACCAATATCAGCTCAACATTAGACCCTTATCAGCAGCTTTCTGTACTCTTGATCCACACGCAATGTGGGACTAGCTTTGGAGCCTGCTCTACAATTGACCATTTGGTTAATTGGTATCGACTCAGCCAAATGAGGTAACCTTTTCCCAGCAGCATCCATCACCATCTGACTGCGATAATGTCAAACTGCATGCCCAAGGTACCTCTTGTTATGACAACTATCAGTGCCCCATGATTTCCAATAGAATTGTTCAGAGTTCCCAGAGAACTCCAGAATGATGTTGCAGGGTATATAACCACCCACTGTCAAAACTGGAAGGGGGTTAATACCAAAAACTCCACACAAGCTGCGACAAACCTTTTCAACCCTCCCTGCCCCCCAAAAATCTGCCTCTAAGCCACAGAAGGCGGAGGGTGACTCAGGCTCACAAACCAGCACGGAAGTAAAAACTCCTTCCTGTCAACCCCTGTCAATGCTGCATCTCCATTGGCCCTCATCCTCCCTTTCCTCAACCTCTTGCCTGAGCTTCCAGTCATTTCTTATGGGGGAAGGAGTAGCTTAGTGGTTAGGACAAGGTACCTCGGACTGGGGGTTCAATTCTCACCTAGGGACAGCAATCTCAGGCCAGAGGGACTGGGGCTTCTAGTCCTATAGGCACTCTTTCTGGCCTCAGGCAAGCCACTTAACCCACTGTTGCCTCAGGTACATATAGATTGTGAGCCCTTTGGAGACAAGGGAATGCATCCAGTACCTGCTTGTAGTGATTGTAAACCACTCTGATGCCCTTCAGTCTGGGCAGTGCAGTATATCAAGAAATAACAAACATACACAAAAGGTGGTGTCCAATTAGTTCCCCCATTACCTAGCCACAACTAAACACTGTGAGGGGTCATTTTGGAAACCCTGTTCATGCTTTGGACATCTGAAAATGGGCACAGAGACATCTCCAGAACCATTTTAGAAGTCATGTCTGCAGACATCCCCAGTGTGAGGATGTCCAAGTCTGAACAGGGGTGTGATGGAAGTATGGCTGGAGCATTCCCAGCAACCTGGATGTCCATACCTCATCTCAGAAACTTCCTGGACATCTGGTGTCACATCTAAGTTTAAACCTGCTCCATGTACAAACAGGTATCTGAAAAGTGCTTCTTTTGGCTGAAAAAACATCCAGAAGGTATAGAAAAGAAAGAACTCCATCATTCCAATGCTCAGCACAACATCAATGATAGCAGCAGTGGGATTTGAACCCTGGTTTTCCTACTCTTAGCCAACTAATCACACAATTAGGCTATTCCTAGATGTCCAGGATTTGACATACTATTCTGTGGATGTCTATGTAGATGCCCCCAGAGACATTCATATCGGGCACATCCATATTTGTGAAATCATGTCGGCACCTGGATGTGCCTGCTTTTTTTTCAGACATTCTGGCTTAGACATCCCAGATCGCACTTGGATGTCCTTTCTAAAATTCCACTCCAAGTCTTTTCTTTTTATTCCTATAGCAGATAGTACACATTAATGCCTTTACAGCACATTAACTATTAGTAAATGACCCCCTCAATATTTTACAAGCATACTTTCAAGAAGAAAGCAACCAATAAATAAATATGTTGGACAGATTCATATCATGAATGCTCATAATGTGGAAAAAAGAGGAGCAAAAATGGACAGGCAATATTTAAACTACACAGTCTATGGTTTTTGTGGGTTTTGTATTTTTTTTTTAAATGCCAGCCATGGTATTTAAATAAGGCAGGATATTCAGCACTGAATCCAGATAATGACTGGCACTTAATATGTGGATTCAGCGCTAGTCACCCAGTACTATCCGGATAGCAGATATTTCCACTCAGCCCCAGACCACTCCAGCACAATATGAATATTGAAAAGGCAGCCTGAGGCGATATTCGTTGGCACCATCCGGATCCTGCTACTGAATATCATGACACTAGGGATTATCTGGTTAGCAGGTGCTATTAATTAGATCAGCCTTGCTGAATAGAAACAGAGAGAAATGGCAGCATGGAAGGGACAATAGAGCCTACCCATCCCGCTCATCCATAAGAACTATTAAGTTCTACAATCCCTTCCTCGCCTTCAGAGAGCCTCTGTATTTGTGCCATGAATTTTTAAATTCAGATACAGTTCTTGTCTCCACCACCTCCACTGGGAGGCTGTTCCACACACCCACCACCCTTTCCATAAAAAAATATTTCCTCACATTATTCTTCAATCTATCCCCTTTTACCTCCATCTTATGGTCCCTCATTCCAGAGCTTCTTTTCAACTGAAAGGGGAAAGGAAGCTCGGTGGCAGATACTGACCTATAAGTGCATCCATTCTGTGGCTTCTCAATGCCTTTCCTTTCTTCTCTCACCCTCCATCCCTCCTTCGGGAACTCCGCTTGTCTGGCAGATCCCTTTTCCCTGTGCCCTTCTCTGCCACTGTCAACTCCAGACTTTGTTCATTCCATCTCGCTGCTTCATATGCCTGAAACAAAGTGAGTCAGTGTGTCAGGCTCCTTCTCTAACACTATTCAAATCCAGGCTAAAACCCCACTCTTTGAGGCTGATTGTAGATCCTGATGCTCCTCACTCTCTTTTTCACTACTTAGGTGTATCTTTCCGTAGTCTAGTCCTACTTTTGTGATGTTTTTCATCTTGATTAGTTTGTAAGCTCTGATGTGCAGGGACTGTGTCTTACATCTATATGTACAGCACTGCAAACGCCTTGTAGCCAGTGGTGGGATCTGGCAGGTTCAGTCTGGTTCACGTGAACCGGTTCCTGCCACAGGCCGAGTTTGGAGAACTGGGCTGAAAACGGACCCCCCCCCCCCACACCCACTCGTGGTTTGATGGCATCGGGGGACTGCAGCATCATGGGAAGCCCCCAGTGCTGTCAAACCACTGGCAGGTGGGAGGATCGGGCCACTGGGCCACCAGGGAGCTGCTGCCCTGCGGTGATAGCCAGCAGCCCGAGCTTGCGGCACCGGCAATGCAAATGTGTGCTGACAGGACCGCTCACTCGGTCCTGTCAGTGGTGGGATCAATCCAAACCAGTTCCTGTTCGGATCAAATTCTGCCACTGCTTGTAGCACTATATAAATGATAGCGTAGTAGCAGAAGAGGGCCACCTCCAGTTTATTTTTTCAACGGAGGTATTTAAATGTCTGTCATATTACCCCTCTCCCATCTTTCCTCCAAAGTATAAATATTGAAATCTTTAAGCCTATCCCCATATGCCCTATGATGAAGATCAGTGACAATTTTAGTACCCATATTCTGTGCTGAATCCACCCTGTTTATATCCTTCTGAAGATACAGTATCCCAAATTGTTCACTGTACTCCAAATGAGGTTTGAAAGGAGACTTGTATGAAGACATCCTCACCTCTTTGTTCCTGCTTGTCGTTCCTCTCCATATGCATCCAAGCAGCCTTTTCAACTTTGCCGTCACTTTTTCTACCCGTTTGGACACTTTAATTCTTTTGGTGCTAAATTAAAATTTTTACATTTGTTCCCAGTGCTGAATTGTTTTACGAAAAATGAGGGATTTTTTCTAAATGTGCAAGCATTGTTTGTAATCAGTCCTGACACAAATAAACAGTAATGGTATCAATATATATATCTAAAACTAATGTTCAGTGTTAAGAATCTAAGAAAGTTAGCCAACCAATGTCTAACCATGTCACTGCAATGTTCGTTCTAGATTTGATAATTGTGAAGCATGTAGTAACGTTCAAAGCATGTTGTAGCATGCATTGGGTCACCACACTGCTTACAATAAGTGTTGAACTGATGACGCTTAGTTTGTCTATTGCTGCAGACGACACAGTCTGGTTTGTATTTTTTATCCTCATAAGCAGCAGGGAAATGCCGACCAATCATCCTGGCTAGAATGTCATCCATGCATTTTCCTCGAGCAGGGATCTGAACTGGAACATAGTCTGACAATAAACCATTGACAACCTGCTGAAGAAAATTAGCCACAGTCAATGGTTGACCTTGGTTATGCTGTTTGTACAGTATGTAACCATTAGTAAATGCTACTTCACGTATGCGATGACAGACAATGTGGTATCACTTCGAAGGCTTGTGGCTGTAAGCATATGACCTGAGCATCTGGTCGAGACGATCAACGCCAGCCATTTTCATATTGTATTCTTCGATTAGAACAGGCTTATCTAGCAATCGTCCTTCTGGTTTCCCTTTTTCTCGAATTACTTTATCACATGTGTTGTTAGTGCGAACTGTTGATAATGCTGTCACTAGTTAGACATCATGCCAAGCTACAGCAACCAAATTATCTGCCCGAAAAAACACTGGGTCATCACCACGTTTCAGTTTCAGTTTCTCTGGTTGTAGTTGCAAAGGCATGTTCTTTCTGTTTATTCTTACAGTGTCACATGGACCAATGCCTTTGTTCTGCAAATGTATGTACAGGTCTGGTGACATGTAAAAATTGTCCATATAAACAACATGTCCATCATTCTCGTAGTCATCAAGCAACTGCAGAACTACTTGACTGGTCAATGGACAGTCCTGCCTGGGAAAAGACGTTTTGCCAGTGTAGGTTATTATTTTCAAGCAGTATCCAGTATTGGCTTCAGCTAGAACAAAATCCTTTATACCATATTTTGTCAGCTTGTTTGACATATGTTGATGGAAATACAATCTCCCCTTATACTTTATCATTGATTCATCAATGGACAGGTCACGGCCAGGTTGGTAGCAGACGCGACAGTCGGTGATGTAATGTCGATCAGAGGCTGAACTTTGTATAAGGGGTTGTACCCAGGTTCACCCCTGACAACTTGCTGGTCATTATTACAGAAATGCACAAAACTTTGAATCAAAATGTAACGGTCACATGACATGACATGCCCAAAGCCACCTGGAGAAATGTCACGCGTGGACCAGTGCTTTTTGTAATTGAAATGCCAGTTCATACCCATTTCTATTTGCAGAGCAACAAAGCCTTTCAATTCATCCTTTGTTGTTACTTTCCATTTTCTAAAACGTGACTTTGGTGATATTTCACACCCTTGTTCAAGACAACGTTCAGCATATCTATTTGTCTCTTCAGCCATCAGTTTGAAGACAGTCTCTGGGAAAAATAGCTTGAAGTAGTCAATAGGTCTATAGTCAGTTGTATCAATTAAAACACCACGTCGCCTGGAAAAGTCTGGTAACCATGACAGCTCATATATATCTATATCTGGATAGTCATCCCATGCAATAGTTGATGGCACATGTTCTACACTTTCGTTTGTTTGGACAGCAGCCTCATGTTCACTTTCAGTTTCTACATCACCAGCCTCAAAATCGATGTCTGATAAGTCAGAGTCTGAATCAGCAACAATATTCACCACATCCTGAACGTAAAACTCTCTTTTACTATCTTGTTTTGGTCGCATTCCACTACACGATGCCATTGTAAAAGTACACTTCACAATTCCATAAATTGGATAACGTAAACATTCACTAGCATGCTCACCAGTGCACATGCGCAGGGGAACTAGGCCAGATTATTACTTACAGACCATAGCTGTACCAGACTACGGATAGCTATGCACACGCCAGGCAACTTTTATAGACTAATAGCCATCTAACAGCACCCTACCCCTAGATGTCAACTTTTGTCGATGGCAGCACCTGTCCCCTTGAGTCAATTTTTGTCGACATCCACACTAAAAGAGTTAAGATAATCTTATATGATCATCCCCTAGGTTATGCTCTTCATTTGTACATTGAAGTATGTCACCTCCTATACCACACACCCCCAGACCCTGCATTTTTGCAGTCCAAATGCATAGCCTTCCATTTTTTATCATTAAATGTTAGTTACCAAATTCTCAACCATTCTTCAAGCATTGTCAGATCCCTCCTCATGTTATCCATACCTTCCAGGGTGTCTACTGTGCTGCAAATTTTGGCATACCTTTCCTGACATACTTTGAAAAATATTGCTTACAAAAATGTTAAAAAGAACAGGACAAAGGATCAATCCCTAAGGCATGCCACTGGTAACACTCCTATCATCGGAGTGAACTCCATTCTGTTGTCTTCCACTCAACCAGGTTCTTGCCCACTCAGTCACTTTAGGGTCCATCCCAAGGGTACTCAGTTTGTATATAAGTTGCTGATGCAGAATTATATCAAAGGTCTTGCTGCAATCTAAGTATACCACATCTAGCGCTCTTCCCTGATCCAATTCTCTGGTCTCTGAGTCAAAAAAATCTGATTTGTTTAACAAGGTCTACCTTTTGTAAAAGCTACACTATCTTGAATTCTTTGTTTATCATGAGAAACATAGAAAAATGCGTCAGATAAAGATCATAAAGCCCTATCCAATCTGCCCATACTTATCAACTTCTAAGCTTTACAGTCCCTTTTTTTCCCTTAGTGATCCTCTGTTTGTCCCATGCTTTCTTGAATTCAGATATAGTCCTTGTCTCTCCCACCTCCAATGGGAGACTAGTCCATGAATCTACCACTCTTTATTTCTTTGACTTATTCCTGAGTCTATCCACTTTCATCTTCATCATATATACCTCCTCATTGCAGAATTTTATTTTAATTGAAAGAGGCTCTCCTCCTGTGCCTTTATGCCATGGAGGTATTTAAACATTGCTATCTTATATCCCCTCTCCAAAGCAGGGGCTCTCAAATTAGTCCTCGGGATATACCTAGCAAGTCCCATTAGAGAGAGGTGTGTGTATTGTTCCAATGAATGCAAATTTCTCTCATTCATATTCATTGTGGTTATCCTGAAAATCTGACTGGCTAGGTGTGTCCTGGGGACTGGGTTGAAAACCCATATTCCAAAGAATAGATAAGGAGATCTTTAAGTTTGTCCCCATATGCCTTATGATAAAGATCACTGACCATATTGGTAGCCATCTTCTGCACCAACTCATGCTGAATATATCCTTTTAAAGGTGTGATTTCCAGAATTGCACACGATACTCTAAATAAGATCTCACCAAAGAATTATACAGAGGCACTATCACCTCCTTCTTCCTGTTAGCCATTCCTCTCCCTGTGCACCCATGAATCCTTTTGGCTTTTGCCAACACTTTTTCTACCTCTTTATCCACCTAAAGATCATCGGAAACAATCATGCCGAGATCTCACTCTTCTTTCGTGGGCAGTAGTACTTCATTGTACTACTCCCTTAGAATTTTGTAGCCCAAATGCATGACTTTGCATTTTTTTAGCATTATGTCAACTGCCAAATTCTTGACCATTCTTCAAGCTGCACTAAATCCTTCCTCATCTTATTTGCATCTTCCTGGATGTCTACCCTATTGCAGATTTTAGTATTTATTCGCAAAGAAGCAAACGTTAGCCGACAGCTCTTCTGCAATATTCCTTACAAAATTTTAAAAAGTAATTGGACCAAGGACACTAGTAATTTTCTTGGTCCACTAGTAATGTCCTTCCCCTCATTGTGAACTCCATTTACCTTTACCTCACTATCCTCTGTTTTAGAAGCCTCTTCATTAATTTACTCATTACAGAGGTCAGACTAAGCACCTTGTAGTTCCCAACCTCATCCTTACTTCCACTTTTGTGTAGAGAGACCACATACACTCTTCAGTCTTTTGAGACCATTCCCAACTCTACAGAAACATTGACATTTCAGCCAGTGGAACTGCCAGAATTTCCCTACGTTCATTCAGTGCTCTCAGATGTATCCCATCTGGCCTTATCGTTTTATCAATTTTTTATTTTGCTAACTTCTTACGAACACAGTCATCTGAAAATTGTTCCCATTTGTGAGTGTTTTCTGAGTTTCTGCTCCTGGCCCTTAATCTTTGAACACAGAACAGAAATGTATATTAAACAATTCTGCTTTATCCTCATCAGCTTCTATATTCCTCCCCTTCACTCTTGAGTCTGACAATATCACTTTTGCACCTCATCCTCTCACTAACTTATCTGAAAAATGTTTTTCTCACCCCATTTACAGTATTGGCTATTTTTTTATTCCAGTTATATCTTTGCTTTCTTGATTACTTACCTAGCTTCTCTTAGCTTTTCCAAATATAGATGTGTGTCTTCTTGTTTCTGTGATTCCTGGTAGTTAATGAAGGCTACCCACTTTTTCCTCATCTTTTCAACTATTTCTTTCAAGAACCATAGCGACCTCCTTTTCCTTTTGCATGCATTCACTTTCTTAACCAAAAGGTTTGTTGTCCTCAGAATACACACCTTCAGTTTTTCTCATTGTTTTACTATATCCCCCAGCTATTCCCATCTAGCTAATGACTCTTTGAGGTATTGTCCCATTCTGACAAATTTAGTTCTTTTTTAAGTTTAGGACCCTCACTTTGGAATAAACAATCTCAGCATTTATCCTAATATTGAACCATATCTGCTGATAACTGAAAGCAATATAAATCACCCACTATAACATCAGAAACACTTTTCCCATTCATAAGTACCAGGTCCAGTATGGCCCTCTCTGGTGTGGGTTCTGTTACCCTTTTTCCAGGATAACTCTCCCTGTAGAGAATCCAGGATCTACTTACTTCTAGATGACACCGCAGCAGGGATATGCCAGTCAACATCCGGCATATTGAAATCATCTATCAGTAGCATTCTCCTTTCATAGCAATATTTTAAATAAAAAGTTCTATGTTTTCTGCCTATGAAGGAGGTCTGTATATCACACCAATGTAAACAGATTTTCCATTCCCTCTTTCAAGACTAACTCACAATGCCTCCTCTTTCCTTCATAAACCTTGCAGTTCTGTGGCTTTATTTATTTATTTATTTATTTTAACATATAGTGCCACTCTTCCTCCCTGTCTTCCTAATCTGTCTTTCCTGAATAAATTACAGCCTGGTATAACTATTTAATTATTTATTTAACAGATTTTTTTTTATACTGCTTTAGCATTTCAAAGCGCTTTACATTGTAACTTAAACTTGGTAATGTACATTCAACAGGGCTATCGATAACTTAGTCATTGTTTTCCATGCACCATTTCTCCATGTCTGCCACTATATCCAAGTCAGCCTCTTCCATTGCAACTTCTAAATCTGGAAATTTATTTTGCATACTATGGTCATTAGTATATACAGCTCTCCAGATGTTGCATTTTTCTCTACTGCTTTTTATTAACTGGATAAGCATCACTGAATAACTAGAATGCTCTTGGAATCTCTACTCTTCTATTTACTACTTGCTTTGTCTTGATGAGGAGTTTTTCTATTTTTTAATTAATGTTCATAAAGCAGTATTCTACTATTCTTTTATATTTTAAAAAAATGCTGATCTTTCAACATGCAAAGTAAACCCGTAAGTTATTTTAACTAAAATATAACATTCAGTTTGGTATAGGCATGTACAAAATAAACCTATTGAAATGCCAGATGCGAACTTTCATCTAATTCGATCTAGCAGGATTGAATTTAAGCTGCACAAGCTGACTGGGGAATTTGATCCCTGAATCGCAGGGTGCCTTCCCACACTGGAACATCATGTACAGCACAGTGCATCTATTTCTATTCATTGAAGAGAATAAAACATCAAAGACCATAACAACATTGATTTGAATAAAATTGAAACTATAAAACAGTTGGGTTATCTGAATAAAATGTACCCTTATATGGATAAGATCACCATATAAGGATAAGAACAATATTCAGCAGTGGGGACTCTATGAATATTGCCAATGATTGCTGGTCTCTCTAGCTGTGTAGGAATCTTAGGGTGTTCTGAGGGCATGGCCAAATGTTCAATGCGTGACTGCACGTTTTGGATACTACCGTGTTTCCCCGAAAATAAGACCGGTCTTATATTTATTTTTGCTCCAAAAGATGCACTAGGGCTTATTTTCAGGGTAGGGCTTATTTTTTTTTTTTTCATATACAGCATGACAGCACAGAATGAGTGGCGCTGCAGCTCCCACCCGCACAGATGATGGAAGTGGCCTGCAGCACATCACTGGCATCCGATTGGCGTCGGGGAGTGGAGCAGGAGGAAAGCTCCTCCCTGATCCACCTGCCGAAGCCAATCAGGCCACAAAAGCACCATCTTCAAAAGAGCAGAGCACCCTTAGCATGAAGGAAGAGGCCGCAGCTCAGCACTGGCACTCAATCGGCGTCAGGGAGTGGAGCAGGAGAAAAGCTCCTCCCTGGTCCACCCGCGGAAGCTAATCAGGCCACAATAGCACCATCTTCAAAAGAGCAGAGCACCCTTAGCGTGAAGGAAGAGGCTGCAGCTCAGCACCGGCACTCAATCGGCGTCGGGGAGTGGAGCAGGAGGAAAGCTTCTCCCTGGTCCACCCGCCAAAGCCAATCAGGCCACAACAGCACCATCTTCAAAAGAGCAGAGCACCCTTAGCGCAAAGGAAGAGGCCGCAGCTGAACACCGGCACCCGATCGGCATTGGGGAGTGGAGCAGGAGGGAAAGCTCCTCCCTGGTCCACCTGCTGAAGTCAATCAGGACACAACAACACCAACTGTATTTAAAAGAGAGTGCCCTTGGGGTGAAAGAAGTGGCCCGCAGCACAGCACCGGCACCCGATCGGCATCGGGAGTGGAGCAGGAGGAAAACTCCTCCCCGGTGACCCCCACCCCAGGTATCAAATCTGTCAGACATGATCTGCACTAGGTCTTATTTTCGGGGTAGGGCTTATATTATGGGACTCTCAGAAAAATGTGCTAGGTCTTATTTTCAGGATAGATCTTATTTTCGGGGAAACACGGTATGTAGAGAATTGAGACATCACTGTTGTGACATACATAATTCTGCCAATATTTTAGAAAAGACTCTGCCAAACATGAAGTCTTTTCCACAATAAAAGAAAGGAGGTGCAGAAGCACTGATGTACGAGGTGCGACCAGAAAGTATTGAGACGTGTACAAAAACACAAGAAATAAAACACTGACAGTTATTGCACTCAGTCTCCTTCAAAATAGCCCCCATCCAATAACACATTCTTCCTCCAGCGTTCCTGCCACTGCTGGAAACAATTTTGAAATGCCTCTTTTTTTATGCTGTGAAGCTGCTGTGTCAAATTTTGCTTAATGGTCTCCCAATCATTGAATCTCCTTCCTTTCAGTGGTAATTTCAGTTCTAGAAACAAGAAAAAGTCACAGGGTGCGAAATCAGGTGAATATGGAGGCTGACAGACTTGCTCGATTTGATGTTTGGCAAAGAAGTGCTTGACAAGATGTGATGCATGAGCTGGGGCGTTATTGTGATGAAGCAACCATTCACCATTCCTGTGCAACTCTGGCCTCTTACGATGAATTTCATCTCTCAAATGAGTCAGAACTTAGACATAGTACTCCTTATTGATGGTTTGGCCTTTTGGAACATACTCATGATGATCAATACCCTGGTAATCAAAGAAAACTGTGAGCATGACCTTGACATTGCTCCTCACCCAATGGACTTTCTTGGGTCTGGGAGAGTTTGGAGCCTTCCATTGTGAGGATTGTGCCTTAGTTTCTGGGTCATAACCATAAATCCATGTCTCATCACCAGTAATAATATTTTTGATGAAATCTGAGTCATTTTCAATGCATTCCAACAACTCCCTTTGGAGTTTTGGTCAAGGGAGATGAGTTTCGGCATGAATTTTGCAGACACATGTCTCATCCCCAAATTGACAGTAAGAATGGACTATACTGACCTGAAACTGATGTCCATGTTCTCAGCAAGCTCTCTGATACTTAATCGACAATTTGAACATATTGTGGCACGCACTGCTTCAACTTTGTCTTCATTCCTGCTCATGGATGGCCTTCCAGAACATTCGTCAATATCAACACTTTGGCGGCCCTCTTAGAAACATTTGCACCAGTCATAAACATTCATTGCCACACTTGCTGTAACTTGTTGTAAGTCTCTTTGCATTCGTTTCTGGCAGAATATAATGCAAATTCACTGTTCAATTTTCTCATTCATCATAAATCTGACAAACTGCTTTTACACAAAAGCAAACATCACATGATTTAAAAAAGTATAGGAGTGTTTCAACCACGCTACACCTGCAGAGCATTTAACTAGGTCACTGCATGCTTAATAGCATCATGGTGTGACATATTGTTAAATAGCTACACAACAAGTCTTGATACTTTTTGATCACACCTCGTATCTGCCAATGTGTGGATCTCTAGAGGAACCATTTTACAAACCTAGACATGGCAAAATTCAATGATGGAAGCTCAGAACCTTCTACTTGTAAGTATTGGCAATTACATGTGTAGCTTGCCCATTTTGCAAACCTTCATGTATAAATGCTGCCAGTTATCTACAGCGGACACTGTAATCCTGGTTTGGACAATTTTGGTTATACACATGCATTCCTTATATAAAATGAGGAATACACATGTAAAGTTTTGACCTACTCAGACCACTCCATAATATTCCTCTTTGCATCTTCTATGTAGTAAACTGAGCCCTTTCTAAAATCCCCATTTACACACGCATGTCGCTTCCACATGTAAATTCCAGATTTTTAACATGCAAATTATAAATAAGCCTTCAAAGATAAACCTAATAACATTTATTTTCAATACTGAGGTGGTGGGTAGCTGATGCTTGCTCAGTTAATATTAAAAGATGTTTATTGGCATTTTTCCCAATGACACTCTGAATGCAGTATCTGGGTGCAGCTTTGGCACCCTTATTCAGATCAATCCCCTGCTTTTGTGAATGCTGGGGGAAAGTAGCTATCATGTGTTCCTAGGTACTAACTGTGAAGCTTTGCACAGATGTGTAACATTGCAGAGGACATGGTACAAATGTGGAGTAAGTCATGCTTGCCAAATAGAACTTGTTGGGAAATTACAGCATTGGAGGAGGGAATATTTTGTTTATGTCTCTTCACATAAACCCTTCCCATCACCGATAAATACATTTTTTTTAAATTTTCACTTAAAATCCTTGTTGAATGAGTCATTTCCTTTTTGTGCAACACTTGATGTGACCATCATGTCAACTTTAGGGGTTTTTCATGCACAGCGAGCATAGGATAAGGTGGCAGCAGAGAAGGAGGCAAAGGAGGATAGTGTAGCCCAAGCCCCGGCTCGAATCACAGTGGAGGAGAAGGAAATGCAGAACCCAAAGAATATATAGGCCAAGGATCAATTGTTTGGACCTGACAGAAGTGGAGGTGTTTAATAAATATGCATTTAATCAAGCAACCAATCTTGAACTCTGTGACCTTTTAAAAGGTGACCTACAGGTTCCAACCTTGAGAAGTCTTGACCTTATTGACCACTGACGGTTTCCAAAATATCATCACGGTCAGCACTAGACCCCGATACCCTTGCTTACCTAATCTGGAACTAAGCACTCAACCTATGTGTAATACACATGGTCCATTCTAATTTCCCTCTGCTCCTCAATAGCTAAGATTGTAAACTCATAAGGACAAGGCCAGTGTGACATGTCAACTAGCACATTCACATCTGTCTTTATTCACTGCTCAATCTCCATAATCAGGCATACATGGAGTGCTTCTGGATCATCACACTGAGATGTGCTTCTTTCTATCTAACCATGATCTCTTTCTTAACAATGACCAATTGTCTTTGGCTACACCAAAGGTGATAGAGGCTTTCTACTGAAGGCCTGCTACTTACTTCTGTCAAGCAGCCTCAGAACCTAGAGGAGGAAAGGTATCATTGTGCTCGCCAGTGAACAAAGGCTGTCATAAGCCCACCTTTTTCATTTTGAAGAACCACTTCATAGGCATAGACATAATAGTTGGGAAATTCCTATAGAGTCCACAGAAAATATGTGATATCTTCACTGCTTTATTCTACATAACATTAAAACACAAAGATGTATTGCTATCCCAGATCAGGAGTTTAGAGATGAGTCTGATAGGGATATGACTCTGCACCTGATGCACTACCTAACCAGAGTCAGGCACTCACTGCTACTGCTGTGTCTTTAAGGAATTAACTCATTCAATTAGGATTTTTGTATGCAAATGTAAAACTTTATTTATTGATAATGGGAAGGACATATGTGAAGGGACATTATTTAATAAAATTCCTCCCCCTCTCCACCTCCAATGTTGTCATTTCCCAAAGGTTCTATTTGGCAAGCATGACACTCCACCTTGTACCCCCGTCCTCTGCAATGTTACACATCTGTAGCAAAGCTTCACAATTAGCATGCATGACAGTCACTTTCCCCCAGCACTCCCAAATGCCTAGTCAGATAGCACACGTCACACCAGTCCTCGAGGAACAAACACAAACCAGTAGAGAAATAGAGAAATGAGACAGAGGGGAATCAGAAATGTACAATGCAGGACTAGTGGTTAGTGAGCTTGCAAAGTGATGAAAGAAGCCTTAGCAACAACCAGCAATACAATAATACTAAATACCATGCTTCTGTAGCTGAGAGACTGAGGGGGGCGTGGACTAATGGTTAGGACACAGTCTATCAAGCCAGAGGGCTGGGGATTCAAGTCCCACCTGGGGACAGCAATCTCAGGCCAGAGTGACGGGGGGTTTTAATCCTATTGGCACTCCTTGTGGCCTTGGGCAAGCCACTTAACCCTCAGGTACACATACGAGTGTGAGCTCCTTGGGGACAAGGGAATGTATCCAGTACCCGTTTGTAGTGATTGCATAATGTAAACTGCTTTGATTGAAAGATAAGGTGGTATGGAAAACTGGCTAAATAAATAAAATCCCTGAAGCTGAAGGGGCACAAGCTCATGGCTGGCTGCTTGTTTTTTCTTGACATCCTTCCTAAGCAGCTGACATTAATTTTTGAGATCCTTTGTCTTGATTATGGTGGTAAACAGTGTTTATCTACTGCTACAACTACTACTGAACATTTGTATAGCCCTACAAGATGTGCACAGCGCTGCACAGACACATGTAAAAGATGGTCCCTGCTCATCAAAGCTTACAATCTAGTCAAGACAGACAACACAGTAGCTGTAGACATGGGATACAGCTAGGGGGAATGGTATGGAAATACAAAGGAGATCAGGTGAGTCAAGATCCGAAAGCGGCAGCAAAGGGGTGAGTTTTCAGGCTGAATTGGAAAAGGGTCAGAGAAGGCACCTGACGTACAGACTCAGGTAGTTTGTTCCAGGCATAAGGAGCAGCAAGATGAAAGGAGCAAAGTCTGGAGTTGGCAATAGAAGAGAAGGCACTCCTTGTGGCCTTGGGCAAGTCACTTAACCCTCCAATGCCTCAGAAGAAAGGCCTTGCAATCTACTTCTGGTCACACCGCAAAGAAAACCCAGGAGTCAGCATTGACTTTAAGGCACAAAGTGCATTGATTACAAACACTTGTGCCAATTTAGTCATAAATGCTTGCTTACTCTTGGGTAGGAATAAGCACTATGGCAGCTAGGTATGGCACCCAGCTTCATAAGGCTAACTTTGTGCAAGGCGAGGTTGGGTTTATCTGAAGGAGATTATCAAAACTTACATGGTGTTGTATGGTCCTGCCTCAGCAAAGGTTACATCTTATTGGAAAAACCTTTAGGGCCATCTTCCAAAAAAGACTGAAGTCTGGAGTTAGCAATAAAAGAGAGGGGCACAGATAGAAGCGATTTGCCAGAATACTGGAGTTCCTGAGGAGGGGTGTAGGGAGAGATAAGAGAGGAAAGATAGTGAGGAGCTGCAGAGTGAATGCACTTATAGGTCAGCAGAAGAAGTTTGAACTGGATGCAGAAATGGATAGAGAGCCAATGAGGTTACTTGAGAAGAGGGGTAATATGAGCATAACACGGCTGGCAGAAGATTAGCTGCACAGCAGAATGTTGAACAGATTGAAGAAGAGAGAGATGATTCAGAGGGAGACCAGAAAGGAGTAAGTTACAATAGTCTAGACTGGAAGTGACTAAGGAGTGGATAAGTGTCTTAGTAGTGTGTTCAGAAAGGAATGGGAACATTTTGTTGAAGCTGTAGAGAAAGAAACGGGAGGTTTTAGCTATCAGTTGGATTTGTGTGGAGAAGGAGAGAGAGGAGTCAAAGATGACCACAAGGTTGCAAGCTGATGAGACAGGGAGGAGTAGAGAGTTATCCACAGAGACTGAGAAAGGAGAAAGGGGAGAGGAGGGTTTAGGGGAGAAAATAAGAAGCTCAGTTTAGGCCCCATGTTCAATTGCAAGTTGCGATGAAACATACAAACAGCAATGTGAGAAAGGCAGGCAGAGATCCGGGATTGGATTTCCAGAGAGATTTCAGGTGTAGAGTGGCAAATCTGGGAGTCATCAGCGTAAAGATGCTACTGAAAGCAATGGGAAGAGATGAACACACCAATGGACTGAGTATAGAGAAAAAGAGTGGACCAAAGACAGATCCTTGGGGTACACCAACTGAGAGCGGGATAGCAGTAGAGGAGGATCCACCAGAACAAACACTGAAAGTGCAATAGGAGAGAAAAGAAGAGAACCAGGCTACCACAGAACCCATAAACCAAGTGAGGACAAGGTATCAAGGATAAGATTATTGTCAATTGTCAAAAGCAGCAGGATAGATGAGGACTGAGTAAAGGCCCTTGGATTTTGCCAGGAACAGGTCACTGGAGACTTTGGCAAGAGCCATTTCGGTAGCATGTAAAGGAAGAAAGCTAGATTGTAGTGGATCTAGAAGGGCTTAAGAGGAGAAAAAGTCAAGGCAATGGTGGTGAACTGCACGTTCAAGTAGTTTAGAAATGAAGGGGAGGAGGGAGATTGGTCGATAGGAGAGATAGATAGGGTCTAGTGAGGGTTTCTCAAGGAGAGGAGTGACCACAGCATGCTTGAAGGCTGCAGGAAAAGTTGCAGTGGAGAGGAATAGGTTGAGAATATGAGAGATGAAAGGGACTATTTTGGAGGAGATGGAGCTCAGGAGATAGGTAGGAATAGAATCAGAGAAGCAGGTAGTGAGTTTGGATGAGGAAGGAAGGTGAGTGGCTTCCTCCTCAGAGATCATAGAAAAGGAAGAAAAGGTAGTAGAGGTAGGGGTGGGGGGAAGTTGGGAGTAAAGAGGGGGAGGACGGGGAGTAGCTGACCTCATGGGGAATTGGAGTGTGATCTTGTGGATTTTGTCATGGAAGTAATAAGCCAGGGTTTGGGCAGAAAGGGAGGGAGGGGTCAGAGGTGGAGGCACCTTGAGGAGAGAGTTGAGAGTTGAAAAGAGATGGCAAGGATCAGAGGCAAGAGAGTTAGTCAGATGGACATAATAGTCTTGCTTGGCAAGTTCTATGGCCGACTGAAAGAGACAAGGATGAATTTGAAGTATAGAAAGTCCGCAAGGGTGCTGAAATTGAGCCGAGCATTCTCAGTTGAGTGGACGCAGGTATGTAGATAGCAGGTAGTAGAAGACTGCGAGGTTTAAGGTACAGTATGCCTTACAGGACAAGGCATGGACAGAGAAGGAGCATCCAAAGCAGAGGAGAGTGAAGTGTTATCAGAAGCTACTGCCTCATCAACAGACTCAGATGACATAATGGAGGAAAGAGGTGATGAGACAGTGGAGGAGAGAGCCAACAAGTCAATAGCATGAAGATTTCTAAAGAGATTGGAGGGAATAGGGTAGTTGAGGTGGCGAGTGATGAAGAGTGATGCTTAGCAGGTGATGGTCCAATAAGGGAAGAAGTGAGGTACAGAAGTTTGAGGGTAAGCAATTAGAGAAGAATACAAGATCAAGGCAGTGGCCTTGCTGATGAGTAAATACAGTAGAGCAAAGCTGGAGGTTGAATGATGAGGTAAAGGAGAGGAGCTTTAAAGCATAAGGGTCAGATGAGTTATTAACATGAATGTTAAAATCCCCGAGAATAAAGGAGGTTGGAAGATGAATCCAGAAAGAAGGAAAGCCATGAGCCAAAGTCAGAGAGAAAGGTAGAGGTGAACTTGTCAGGGGGTCGATAAATAACAGCTAATCGGAGAGGTAGCGGAGTAAAAAGCCAGATGGACATCAAAGGAGGGAAAAGAGTGAAACTGAGGCAACAGGAGGGGTTGAAATTGACAGGAAGGAAAGAGTAGAAGCCCAACACCTCCACCACAGCTAGTGGGACGAGGCATGTGGAAGAACTGATAACTGCCATGACAGAGAGCAGCGACTGAAGCTAAGTCCTCAAGGAGGAGCCAGGTCTCAGTTAGAGCAAGGAGATTGAGAGCATTAGAAATAAAGAGATCATGACTAAAGGCAAGTTTATTTGAGATGGAGTGTGCTTTCCACAAGGCACGTGAGAAAGGAAGAGAGGAGGGAGGGAGGAGAGGAATATAAATAAGATTTGAGCTGTTGTGTAAGGATCTGTTCTGGGAGTATGACAAATGTCTAGGGGGCCAGGGTTGGTGTTGATAACTCCGGAAGAGAGAAGGAGAAGGAGTAGCAGTAGAAGAGTGTGGGACAGAGAGGAGACAGCATGGTGGTAACGAGGTTGAGGTTGTTTCAGAGAGAGAGGAGATGGCAGAATGAGAGGGATAAAGTGATGAAGCTCAAGAGCTGATGTTAGGATAGATGACAAGATGATGGGGAAAACGAGGATGATAAAGGGGAGATAAGGGGGAGGAGCTTGAAGGTATTGGTAGGAGAAGAGATGATTAGGGAATATGAGCAGTAGGAAGAGAAAGTGTTGAGGAGCCATAAAGAGAGAGAAAGAGAGAAATGGATAGGAGCACAGAAGTAAGAAGAAGTAAAAGGATAGCTGGTAGAAATTGCAGGGGATAAGGTGCACCTGTGAGTGATTGTGGTAATGAGCACAGGGAGGCTATAAGAAACTATAAGCCAGGGGGTGAGTGGGTTGTTGGGAGGTGGTGGGATAATAAGGAAGAGGATAGAGAGAGAGAGTTCAACAAGAGGGGCGTGGCAAGTACCGAATGCAAGCAAGTGAAAGCAGGCGGAGTCCATAGAAAGTGCCCTAGTAAAACTCAGGCAAGGTAAAACTCTGAAGATTTTAAATACCTAGAAGATAGGCCTTGAAGAGGAATAGGGAGGAGATAAAAAAGCACACCTACATGTGCAGTCAGATAGTACTAGTCAGAGAACAGAGGCAATAAAGTGTTGAGAAAGAATACACAGCACTGAAGAGGGAAGGATCCGAGTAAAGGACAGACAGAGGATAGGACACACACTGACAAAACAGAAATATACACAGAACAACAAATAAACAAACAACAAGCTAGATTCTGAACAGGCATAAGAAAATACCTGAAAAGAACATAGAAAGTTAGCTGAAGCTTGCAATGACGGTGTTCACCCAAGCAGGAAAAACCAGCAAATGGATCAGCAACCCATGTGCTCACAGAGAAAAGCTTATGAACAAAGCCCCAGCAGGGGGATGGGTGGGGCAAGCGCTGAATGCAAGCAAGTAAAAGCAGGCAGAGTCCACAGGACATGCCCTAAAAAAACTCTGGCAAGGTAAGAAACTAAAGACTTTAAATACCTACAAGAGAGGCCTTGTAGAGGAAGAGGGAGAAGGAAAGAATAAAGCATACCTAAATGTGCAGTCAGATATTACTACTCAGAAAACAGGGGCAATAAAATGTTGAAAAGGAAGATACATCACTGCAGAGAGCAGGAGCTGGGTAAAGGACAGACAAAGCATAGGACACACGCTGACAAAACAGAAATATATACAGAATAAATAAATAAACAAGCTAGACTCTGAACAGGCAGAGGAAAATACCTGAACAGAGCATACAAAGTTACCTGAAGCTTGCAATGAGGGTGTTCACCCAAGCATCTGCCTGGTGATGTTTAGCCAGGTATACTGTTTTATGTGGTTATTATCAGAGCAGCATGATATCTCAGGATTACGCCAATAGCCTTCTCTGTCTCGCCCTCAGAAAAGTTGGTCTTGCATATTCCAGATATGTTGCTGGGTGCCACGAGATAAAACTATTTTTTTTAGTACTTTCAAGTCAATGCTGACTCCTGGTGACCCAATTAAATAATTATAACCAAAGTAGAAATACATATAACTCCAAAGCAACATAAGATTTCTACCTTCCTCTAATGGGAAAAGGAATGGACCTCAACAGGTAAAGAGCTTATCAAAGTCCAATAGACCCTCCAGTCTAGTATACTAGCCTCAAGGGCTTCTGGTGATCCAGCATACCCTGGGTTTTCTTGGCAAAGTATGCGTGGAAGTAGATTGCCAGGCCTTTTCTTCCAAGCCAATAGAAGGTAAAGTGGCCTACCCAAGGCCACATGGGTGCCAGTAGGAACTGGACCCTGATTGCTTGTATAGGAAGCTACTCCTCCACTCTTTTTGGCTGTATAGTCTTTTAAATATATACAGATAGTCATTTGCTAATGAAACATAGCATTTGTTATCAATTTAATAATTGACTACTGGCATTAATATTAAGCTATTGTTTGAATTGAAACTTCCTTCAGAGTATATTGGTGAGACATGTGGATCATATACGTGAAATAAAGAAATATGTTGAAAGCACCTAATTCTGTCTGCAGGTAGAAGTCAAGTATGCAATCACTACTAGTAGTACTGCTAATTAGTATAGTGCTAGACGGCATCCATACTGCTGTACACATACATGCAAGAAACAGTACCTGCTGTATAGACAACATCTTCAAGACAAAAAGACAGGCAAGCACAATAAACAGGGGACTAGAGTAAAACTATGGAAAAACTAATGGGATATTGTAAGAAACAGCAACTATATTGATGCTGTAAATGGGATACAGGGGGCTGCAGGCGGCACATGCTGTGGTCCAGCTGGGGCACAGTGCGGGCTAGGCAGATGCCTAGGTGGCACATAGGAATGCCAAAACTGTAAAGCAGCAAGACAGCAACTGACGGGGGTCCAACATGGGCATGAGTGTGTGTCCCACAGTGTCACAGGGGAAATTACCCAGCACGTACCCCCAAGGGCACATAACATTGGCAGGCGGTGCGGGGGGGGGGAGTGTGCATGTCCATGTCCATGTAGGCACCCCTACCCGAGAACCCACACCATAGGCAGCTGCCTATCGGCATACTGGATGGTCTGGGACTGCGCACCACCAGCATAATGGCATGGCAGCATGGTGGCTGAGGGGTGCTGGTGGCGGAGGGGGCAGTGGCATCTGCCCACAGCAAACCATGGCCTAGCCCCGTTTAGGTGGATGCCGAGCAATGCAACAGACAGGGTCTGTCTGAGCAACAGTCATGGTATTCCCAGGGAATGAACTGTCCCCTGTGGCAACAGTGTGATGCAATACACACAGCCAGTGTGTTCAAGAGCAGAAGGTTACAAGTGCAAGCCCCGGGGGGCGGAGCTAGCCACTGAACAGAATGGACGCCTGAATTTTTGCTCCCGTTGCTGCCCAAGAATCCTGAACATATCCCGGTATTCCATTGAAGTTTGTACCCCCTACCTACATCAATAACACCGCAATACAGCTGGATGGCATCCCTGAAGCCTGCCCGGCTGGAATTTCCACAAGGATCCGGCTCAGCAGCGAAACGATCCAAACCCGAAGTGGGCTCCCCGCAGAAAATGGCCGCGGGAGAGAAGGAGGGAGTGACTGCCGGTGGCCTACGTGAAGTGCTACAGGAATTGAAATGCGTTAAAGAAATGATTGCAGCCAATTCTAGTTCACTGAACATGATTCAAGAAGACTTGCTGGAGGTAAAAGAGAAACTCCTCACCATCACCACTCGACTTAATGCAGTTGAATTACAAACCCAGAAGCATGGCGTTGCATTAGAACAGCTGGGCCCTTTGGCCAAACGAGTCCGGCACATAGAAAATCTGATTGAAGATCAAAATAACCATTCCCGTAGAAATAATATCCGCCTTGTTGGAGTCCCTGAAGGCGCTGAAGGTACCGATCCGATTGGATTTCTGGAAAAAACCATACCGGAGATGCTGCAGCTTGTCTTTGCAAGGCCTTTTGAACTAGAACGGGCCCATCGAATCCCAACACACAAAGCTGAAAACACACGATACCCGCGCCCACTCATAATGAAGGTACTGAGATACCCACAGGTCCTACAGATCTTTCAAGCTGCACGGAAGGCCGGATCACTGCAAATCCAGGGACACAAAGTAGCACTTTATCCGGATTTGAGCAAGCAAACGGTAGATCGGAGAAAAGCGTTGCTGGCCTGTAGACCCATGCTACAAAGTGCACAGGCAAGATACAGGCTATACTACCCAGGAACCATGCGGGTCACGCTGCATAATGAAACGAGGAATTTTGTTGATGCTGAAAAACTGAAAACTTTCCTACAAGAAAAATGCGGTATGGAAACCTGAGGTCAATATTCTGATCTCTCACGCAGTGTAGAGAACTCAGCATATACTCAGGGGGTGCGGCCGTGCGTTCTCACAAATTTTAGAACGCCTTAAGCCTTGTTAAACACCTCATTGATTGTATTTCTGTTGTTATAAATAGTTTTAATTAAACAGATATTTCTGCTTGAAATGTAGGGGTGGCAACGGGAGGTCGGGGTTGGTTACTGTTTCAGTGGATTGTGTTCACCTTAGCGATACAATGTTTGCCAGTTATGCAGTTGTTTGTGTCAGTCCAGTCCAGTACAAAACCCTCCACATACACGCAAATGCAAGTACGCGGCAGGCCTATCCATAGGATAGCTTTCACCTATAAGACAGCTTATCCCAACGTTGATGTCTAGTGATCTTTTAATGCTTTCGTTAAATGTAAAAGGTATTACTGGCCCTGTCAAGCGAAAGAAGATTTTAGCGTACTGCCAGCAAAAAAAAGCAGATATTGCCCTCTTACAAGAGACACATTTAACAGATACTGAATCGCAGAAAGTAACCTCTAAATACTTCCTGGTGGCGGCCTCGGCCTCTGCCACTCAACGCAAAGGGGGGGTAATAATATTAGTGCGCAAATTCCTGCAATCCGCCATTACCGACACACGGATTGATCCGCTAGGTCGATGGGCCAGAGTGACGATGAAAATAAATCAACAGCTTTACACATTCTTCAATATTTACGCGCCCAACCTCGATGACCCTAACTTTTTCAAACTGATAGCTAAAGAAGTTACAGCCGCGGCTCACACCAATATCATATTAGGGGGCGATTTCAATGTCATCTTGGATCCACTGTTAGATCGCACGCCCTATCGGGCTGTAGACAAAGTCAAATCGCAGGCGATTCTTAAAGGCATCATAACAGAGCTACACTTGGTAGACCCCTGGCGCCTACTTCATCCCCAAGAAAGAGACTACACATTTTATTCCATCCCACATAATACCCAAACAAGGATCGATTTCTTCCTACTGTCCACAGAGCTGATGCCCCAAGTGTTGTCCGCAGAGATATATGCTACAACGGTATCGGATCACGCCGCTGTCTCCCTAGTGTTGAATACCAACGTTACACAGCATGTTCCGCCAAGATGGACATTTGATAAATCCCTACTAGCAGATGACTCCTTTGTACAGCTACTGTCAGGGGAAATTGAGACCTATTTTAAATATAATACACCCACTGATACCTCCATCTGGAGCTGGTGGGAAGGTTTTAAAGCGACCATACGAGCTCATATTACCACCTACACCATTAGACGGCGTAAAGCCAGCAAAAAGAAAAAGATGAATTGGAACTCCAAATAAAAGCTGGGGAAAGGTTACTAGCCAAAAGAGCTGACTCAATGATATTGCTTAGACTCCAAAAATTGCGATACCAATATAATGCTCTCCTCAACAAAGAAGCACTGAGTAGCATCCAGCTACAACGTAGTATATACTACTATGACAGCAACCGCTCAGGATCCCTCTTAGCTCGGCAGCTCAGACCAAAAACCAGCAAGACCGCTATAGCGGCGTTGCAGGACAATTCCGGGGGCCTTCTCCTGAGATCTGACAAAATACTAGACCGCTGCAAAGAATTCTATGAGGAACTATATCGCTCAGATACCCAATGTAGTGACAGAGCCTTTGAAGATTTTGTCTCCAAGATAGTAGGACCCACATTAACCAGTCATCAAAGTCAAATGCTGGAACAAGAGATCTCAGTAACTGAAATACAAGATGCGATCAAACAGATGGCTCGTGGCGGAGCCTGATGTCCAGCGGGTAAGACGCTTCGCGCTGAAGCTCCCGAGAGGCCTACTTAGAATCCTGACTTAATACCTATACAAACTTACTATTTCGCTCCGGGTTGACCGGGGTACCTCGGGGGGGATGGCGGCCCATAAACCAGCGCGCTTGGACTTCGGGTCTCCTTCTTCTTCTCACGGAAAACGCTCCAAAACAGAGGTGTCCTCCCCACAGAAGATGGTTCCATTTCGTGAAAACCCCGAAATGCACCTGGAGATTTTGGAGGAACTACGCGGCGTGAAGGAATTGGTGCAGTCCAATGGAGAAGCGCTTAGAGCCCTGCGAGAAGACTTTGGAGTGCTCCAGGACCGACTTGAAAGACTCTCATTACGGCAGGACAATATGGCGGGGGTCCTCGATTCGCACGCGGTGCGCTTGGGCGCACTGGACAAGGCCGAGCGCCAGATACAGAATCTGAAAAAGGAGTTAGAAGATAGCAATAATCGAGCCCGTCGCAACAATGTGAGGCTCATTGGAATACCGGAGGGGGCGGAAGCGGGAGATATGAGAGAATTCCTGCTCAAAATTCTTCCCTCCTTGCTGAAGATCACCTTTCATAAAGAATTGGAAATCGATCGTGCACACCGTGCTCCTACCCACATGGCGCTCAACCGAACGACCCCCCGGCCTATTATCTTTCGCTTGCTACGATATCAACAAGTGGAACAAATTTTAAATGCTGCCCGGGCGAACCATCATTTGGAATTTGAAGGTCACAAAGTCTCCTTCTTCCCTGACTTGGCAAAGCCTACCGTTGACCGACGGAAGAAACTCCTTGCTTTTCGCCCTCGACTTCAACAGCTACAGGCTCGCTTTGGCCTGTTGTATCCCGCGAAACTCCGAGTGACTCTCCACAACCAAACCAGGACATTCGAAGATCCTGATCTACTATCAACATTTTTAGACTCCAAAGAGGCAGAGCAGATGCGCTAATCCAACGACGTGGACTTTTATTCGCCGGCTCTGTCCGCCATTTTGAAGGGCCCGATGCGGCGGTCATAGTCAAGCACAGAGACTTCCTGGACTTTCTTTCTTTCTTTCTATGACTCTTGTCTTGTGGTCTCCTCTCCCTCCATGATGTGTGCCTCGGTCGGATTCGGAGCACGCACAGTCCTACAGGTTATGTGTTTTTCAATTTTGGCCTTCTCTGGGGCTTCTCCCCGCAGACACATGGTCGCCAGTAATTTTTGGGGTTTTGCTTCTTCTCTACCGCGCTGCGGTTTTTCTTTTTTAATGTGGGGCGCTTCATTGTGTTATCTAAGCTTAGTTTCTTTTATGCCATATGTACAGCCTGATACAGTCAATATGAGGGACGTTGTGAAATTAGGTGCGCTATCATGCTCAGAATTTTTAACTTGTCTGAATGGCTTTATGTAAAATTTTATCACTCAACGTAAAGGGCATTAATAGTCCAATCAAAAGAAAGAAAATCCTTAGCTATCTTAGCCATGAGCATGCTGATTTAGCGTTTCTTCAGGAAACGCACTTAAACTCTGCTGAAACACTGAAACTCAATGTTAAGCCTTACATGGTGGCTGCCTATTCTCCCGCCGTTTCTAAACGGTGCGGGGTTGCCATCCTGGTTAAGAAATCTTTGCAAGCTACTGTAATTGATACTAGCGCTGACAAGGAGGGTAGATGGGCCCGAGTACATCTTAAGGTCGGAGATAGTGAATTTACATGTATTTGCATTTATGCCCCGAATGTGGACAACCCTGCTTACTATGCAAGTATTGCGCAGTTGGCACAGGCCTCTGCCAATACTCCATTAATACTTGGTGGTGACTTTAATCAAGTGTTAGACCCTCTGATAGATAGACAGCCGCCAAGAACGAGTAGTCCACCCAAGAGTCTTGCTACCCTTACAGCTCTGATGCAAGATCTTGCGCTGGTAGATATATGGAGGCTGCTTCACCCCTCCGACTTAGAGTTCACTTTCTTTTCTGCCCCCCATCACTCCCAATCTAGAATAGATTTCTTTCTCATTTCCAAAGCACTGATTTCTCAAGTAGACACGACTAGGACTCATCCTCTCCATATTTCGGATCATGCTGCCATATCTTTATCATTACGTGTCACTGCGCGGGACGATTCTCCCCGAGCTTGGTTTTTTGATAGATCCCTACTGGGTCAAAAAGATTTTCAGATTGATATAAAGGCCGCTATCCAAGATTATTTTCATTTTAACTCACCCCATGATACAGCGGGCTGGGCTTGGTGGGAGGGTTTTAAAGCATCTATCCGTGCCACTATAACTAGCTATCAAATTCGGCAGGGGAAACAAAGAAAGCAGCTTTTACTGACTCTGGAGCAGCAGATACAAGCTGGGGAGCGTCTCCTCACGTCCCGTACTGACCCATGTATTTTACTCCGTTTACAACGCTTGCGTTTTCAATACAATCAGCTTTTGCACACTGCTGCTGTTAAAAATATTGAATCACAACAAGGGCTTTATTATCGGGAAAATAATCGTGCTGGTAAATTATTAGCAAATGCCCTAAAAGGTCGAAAAGAAGCCAAGCGTGTTACCGCCCTCCGTAATCCGTCAGGGGGGGGCTTGGTCACTAAAGATACCGAAATCTTAGAACTCTTCCGTGACTTTTATACTCGGCTTTATCAATCTGAATGTGATTTTGAGCCAGATGTATTTGAACGCTTACTTTCAGGAGTACAAAGACCGACCCTATCTGACGAAGATAGAGTGGCCTTAGACACACCATTTACTGTCTCAGAAATTCATTCTGCTATCAAGAAATGTGCCTCAGGTCGAGCCGCAGGCCCAGACGGTCTCCCCGCTGAATTCTACAAAACCTTTCACGCTGATTTAGCTCCAGTTTTGAAAATTTATTTTTCTGCTCTGGCCGAGGAGGGTTCTCCTTCTGGGTCCTTTTCAATGGCAAATGTAGTAGTTTTTGAGAAAGAGGGGAGAGACCCGCAACTAACAGCTAATTATCGTCCAATTTCCCTCCTAAACGCGGACTATAAAATCTTTGCCACCATTCTCTCTACCCGGCTCTCGGATAGGATGCCTACCTTAATACACCCAGATCAATGCGGTTTCATTCCTGGTAGATCGACTGCTGACAATGCTCGGACTCTATGCCATGTATTGACTACCACAGTTAATCTTGATCGCCCATTTGTTGGCCTCTCACTTGATGCTGAGAAGGCCTTTGATCGCTTAGAGTGGCCCTTCCTGTTTGCAGTCCTCCGCTGGTACGGATTCGGGGAAGGTTTTCTCCGTTGTCTTCGCACCATGTACGCTCAGCCTACAGCCAGTATATGTGCAAATGCTTTAAAGTCTCAACCTTTTCCTCTTCAACGCGGCACTCGCCAGGGCTGCCCACTGTCTCCACTCCTCTTCGATCTTGCACTCGAACCCTTGGCTTTACTAATCCGGCAATCGGAGGAGATTCATGGAATCCCCTTCACCCATAGGGAAATCAAAATTTCAGCGTATGCTGATGATCTTATGCTCTTTGTCTCTATAGACTCAGTACCGGCTGTCTTAGAGCAAATTGGTAAATACTCACAACTGTCCGGTTATAAGATAAATTGGACCAAGTCGGTAGCCTTCCCATTAAATCCTCTGCTTCATCAGGCAGATATGCAATCCTTCCCCTTTTTATGGCAACCTCGCATGGTCAAATACCTTGGGGTTCACTATTGTTCTCCTTTGGAAGACACTATCTCCTTCAATGCCAAAGACTTAACCTCTAAAGTCCGGGCGCTTACTCACCGCTGGACTCCTTTAACGCTTACCTGGTGGGGTCGATTAGAAACCATAAAAATGATGATTGTTCCGAAAGTGAATTATATCTTAGAAATGGTGCCCTGTCTCTTCCCTCGACGTATATATAAAGATATCGAGGGCCTTCTGACTAGATACTTGTGGCAAAATAAGACACCTAGGATAGCGAAACATAAGCTACAAGCAGATAAGGAATATGGGGGTGTCAGATTCCCTGATTTCCTGAAGTATCATCAATCTTTTCTTCTCAAACAAGGTGCTCGTTGGCTGGAAGATCCAGTACCGAGTAGACCTGTGTGGCTAGACATAGAAGAGGACCTTTGCAAACCGATTCCTCTTACTTTTCTCCCTGGTATGACTCTCCCATCAGACTCTCACTTCCCACCAATGCTTTTAGACACCTTAGGTGCCTATAATAATCTCATGCAATCTTTAGACTCCCGACTCTGTCCGTTAGACCAACTCCCACTTTGGTACAACACTCGATTTCGAATACAAAATAAGCCGATGGCGTGGAGCCCCTGGTACACTAGGGGCATTTGGATTCCTAGCCAATTGTTCCATGAAGGTCGCTGGAAAACTTTTAGTGAATTGCAAATTGAATTTGGTCTCCCAGCGAAACACTACTTTCAGTTGGTGCAACTTCAGCATTGCCTTAGGAGTGCTAAGGTGCTCCCGCCATCGGCCTCCCCTACACAAGGTTGGTTGGAGACTATCCGATCTATCGGTAGTTCACCGGGTGTAGCATCCAATTTTTACAAAACCTTATGTAATGCTATAACTAGGGATACCCCTATAGCGCAGAAAGCATGGGAGAGAGAACTGCATGTGACTTTGACCCCGGAGCAATGGAGCTTTGTCTGGAGTAGAGTGACACGGGTCTCCCGATCCGCCTCACTCACTCAGACACTCTTCTTTCTAGCCCACCGGTGTTTTTACACTCCTGACAGATTAGCCAAATGGAACACTGCTCAGGGCAATAATTGTTGGACATGTCATGCGGCCATTGGTTCACTACCTCATGTTATGTATGAATGTCCCGCACTACAGTATTACTGGAGTCGGGTCTGGGGCCGTATCCAGTCTATTTTGCACTTTCAAGAGCCCCTTTCTTGGAGGATAGTGGGACTTCGCTCAGCAGCGGGGATCCCCTCTCTTCCAAAAACGGCTTACTTCCTTTTGGACTTTATGCTAGGTATTGCTATTTCCCTAATTACGAAATACTGGAAAAATAGCTCCCAGTTGAGCCCCAATGAATGGTGGAATCATGTCTGTCTCTACAGTAAATATGAACAAATACCTCGTATGTTTGCTTCCCCCATTCAGACTCCTCATCATCGGTCTAAATGGAAGATGCTCAATGACTATGTACATTCTGCTCAATGCTCTCATCTGACTGTCTAAATTTATATATATCTTTGTCTCATGATTATTCTGTATCGTAGATACTCTTTTGATTGTTTTGATGTACAATCACGTTTGTTTGGAAGCGCTCACATGCTGACATAATCAGCTAGAGAAGAAGCGTGGGGGTGGGGGGTAATTGGGTTTACTTTTCTTTATTGTATAATAGTATTGTTTCCTTTGGTGTGTTGTTTCTTTTGTTTGTTGCAAAATGAAAATAAAAGTTTCAAAAAACAAACAAACAGATGGCTCGTGGCAAAGCCGCCGGTCCAGATGGTATCCCGCTGGAATTCTATAATAAATATTGCATTCAATTGGCTCCCATGCTACAGATCTACTACAGTGGCCTGCAAGATGAATCTCCAGAGATTGGAGCCCTGGCAGAGGCTGTGGTGGTAATTCACCCGAAACCGGGCAGGGATACACAAAAGATAGAGAATTACAGACCCATCTCTCTCCTAAACTCTGATTATAAAATCTATGCTAAAGTGCTTGCTAACCGATTAGGACGGATCTTAAAAGATTTGATACATGAGGATCAATGTGGATTTATACAAAACAGATCCACTACAGATAATGGAAGATTATTGGCACATGTACTGGCATCTGCCAAGACCAAGGCCGAGCCCCTGATAGGGCTAGCATTGGATGCCGAAAAAGCCTTCGATCGACTGGAATGGTCCTTTCTATTTCGATCCCTACGGTGGTTTGGGATAGGAGAAAAGTTCCTAAAACGCGTTGAATTGTTATATACCAAACCCACAGCTCGAATAGCGGTCAACTCACACCTCTCAGCCCCTTTTCAGTTGCAAAGAGGGACCAGACAGGGTTGCCCCCTGTCACCGATGCTTTTTAATTTAGCCCTGGAACCCTTATTAATAGCGCTCCGACAGAAGGAAAACATAAAAGGAATTGAGTTAGCTGATGGTCCCTGTAAATTGTCAGCATATGCCGATGACCTGCTCATTTTTCTACAACCATCAGACCTTCCTGAAACACTGCAACTCATAGATGCATACTCAGCGATATCCGGATATAAAGTAAATTTGAATAAAACAACAATTATTCCTCTGAATGAACAGGTCAGCGAAGAAATGATGCGTGGATACCCCTTTCAATATGAGAAGTCATCCTTTAGATACCTGGGCGTGACCTATGGCACCACCTTGGAAGAGACTGTCGCAATCAACATTAAGATGTGTCAAGAAATTGTACATGATAACATCTGCAAGTGGACCCCCCCTTCATTTGAGCTGGTGGGGCAGGCTAGAAACGATAAAAATGATGTTGGTTCCAAAACTCAGCTATATATTAAGTATGATACCCTTACGTTTCCCGTCAGCCTTCTATAAGAAAATGAATAGTCAACTGATAGCCTTTCTATGGAACAACCGAGTACCCCGAATAGCTGCCTGGAAACTGAAGTTACCTAATACACAAGGAGGTGTCCATTTCCCAGATCTCGGCTGGCTACACACTGCCTCTCTTTTAAAGCAGGGTGCACAATGGGTCGACTCTGACGACACGGATAAAGGACCTAGATGGCTGAGTGTGGAGCGGGCCCTACATTCCCCCCTGCCCACATGGCTACTGGTAGGCACAGTAGTAGACCAGACTGCACCACATAATGCTATTATCCGAGAAACACAGCATGCCTGTCGATTATTGGCATCATGTATCGATGGAGGGGATGACTTTGCCGCAGATATGCCCATATGGCTGAACCCGCGCCTTATCATCGGAGGGAAGCCTGTCTTATGGAAAAAATGGGTGGAACATGATCTTATCACCATTGGACAACTGATCAATGGAAGTGCATTTAAAACCTTTGACAGATTAAGAACGGAATTCCGATTGCCTAATACATGCTATTTCCAATGGTGTCAGCTCCGATCCTGCATGAGCAAAGCGGGTGTGTCACCTGTCTTGATACGTACAGGATGGCCACTGCGACAGAAACTTCAAGAATTACAAACAGATGCTAAAGCTGTTTCAAGATGTGTTGCGATTCTCCGATCCAAAAGTGACAAGACATGTTCTAAGATACAGTCGGTGTGGGCTACTGAAACCGGTCAAGATCTACCTCCGGAACATTGGGACACTTTTTGGGGAACTCAAATACGTGCCACGAGAGCAGCGTCTCTCACACAATCTATGTACTTTATAGCACATCGAGCGCATATTACACCGGCTAAGAAAATGAAATGGACACTACAGGAGGGAAATCGATGTTGGTCCTGTAACATGGAAATTGGGACACTGGCACATATGTTGTTCCATTGTAAATCCCTGGAAATATATTGGAACAGAGTTTGGGAACGCATATCACAGATCCTCAACTTACAAACTCCTATCACTTATCGGATAGTGATATATAAATCCATAGCTCTGGAACCTACTCTGATGAAATGGGATGGTAAACTGCTGGACTTAATGCTCGGGATAGCGCTTAAAATAGTTCTAATACACTGGAAGAATCTCGACAAAGCTTGTTTCGAGCATTGGTGGAGTCTCTTAATCCTACATAAGACCTACGAAGAGATCTATATAGCCAAGAACCCATGGTCTGGTAAACTAAGTAAGAAATGGTCAGCTTTACAAAATTATGTTTGATGAAAATGATTGCTGGAGGCTGCCTTGTGGAATGGTCTCTGCTGTAACCACATTGAACGGAGAGAGGGAGGGTGGCGTGCTGGCATGGACTGATAATAGTTCTTGTTAACGTTATTGTACTGTCTTGTTCAAGTTATTATATTCTTTTGCTATTTTGATCAATAACATCTGCTTGTATCCTGCTGTATCACGATCGTTTGTATTGTTATTTTATATGTTAAAACTGAATAAAAACTACTATTAAAAAAAAAAAACAAGTGCAAGCCCCAGCTGTGGCTTCTGCCAACCCTTTCCCCATATTTTACCCAGTACTAAACCGTGGTAATAAAGACGGAACCTTTATTGCAGATAAAATAAACATGCCTGAAACGCCTATATTTTACCCTACAGAGCACAGACACCATAAACATGTGCAATCCCTAGAGCAGAGTTTCCCAACTCCAGTCCTGGAGGGCCAAACACCATTCAGGTTTCATGCTGTCCCTAATAAATATGCCTGTGCTGCATTAGTATGCGCCACCCCATTCTATGCAAATGTATCTCATGCATATTCATTAGGGACAGCATGAAAACCTGAACAGTGTATGGCCCATCAGGACCAGAGTTGGGGACCTCTGCCCTAGAGCAGCGGCCAACAGGGGCATAAACACCCACACCCACAGGCTACACTATCCAAAGCCTCATGGAGAGTCAGGCTGTTGGGCCCTGCACGCAGCAGCATCTCCCAATACTAGCACTTGCATATCTTAGCAATGCCACCCTTAACTTGGGAATACGTGACACATGTATCAAAAGCTTGCTATGATTAATGGCAGATATCAATTCCTAAGTTAAGCACAATTTGCTGATAGAGCTGCATCATAGCAACCTTTCTGATATCTGTGGAGTGTGTTTCAGTTTTGGTTTCTGAACAGTGTTTACCACCCGGGGGAGTGACCCCAACAGTATTGCATACCATAGCCATGCCTGCACTGTGCCCAGGACTGGTGTGGTGGCCATGGCTGCCAAAAGCCTCTATATTTGCACAATGCCTGCATAGGTGTCTATCCAGTGTGTTGTGGCTGCCTACACCTTACTCAGCCCATACTGCTTGCACTGTTTCCAGTGTTAGCCTGCCAATGTGCATAATGAGGAGCAAGGTACTGTGGGTATGGCCTGGACAGGATGCATCTGCAAAAGGCATAGGGGAATGTCTGGGACATTGTAGTGCCCAGCCACCACCTGTACGGACAGGGTGGCCACAGCATGCCCTGCTGGGAGGTCACTCACTCTGACTGAGCAGTGACCATGGCATGGCTAGGTTCCCCCATGGTGCTATATGGCATTTTTCTCAAGTGATATTTATGGGTTCTCTTTTCTGGGTCCCAATCACTGACTTATCTGTTTTATGTGTGTGCACACATCTCCTCCAGGAGCATGCACTATGGACTAGTTAGCAGACTGCAGTTAGTATGTGTATGGCTGGAACACCTTGCAGGGTGCAGTGGCTGGAGACTCACTGTGCTTGCTACTGGAGAATGTCAGATAGTGGTGGGGGCAGCTGAGCATTTCCAGGCCTACTGTCTGTCTGCCATTGCTTTATGGATGCGTACAGATCTACATTGATTGCCCTGTAGGGTGCCTGTTCCCCAGCAGGACTGGGGTTGATGGTCCCCTCTACTGCCACCATTGCAGGGATGTAGAATGTGGATCTGTTGGTGGAAGATCCTGTCCCCCACCCTGAGCCCCAGAGGGCGGGTTGGGTGGTGCTACATAATCTGCCTATGGGTCCAAACACCCCCCTTCACTTAAATCATGTGACCATAGCACCCACACAGGATATGCACTATTCTATGTATTCTGGGTACAACATAGTCCACAAGGGCTAGATGTGACTGGGAAATAAAGATGGACACAGGTATATCCTAGGTGTGTCTGCAAGGACTAACTATCACACACTGGCACTGATAGCAACCTGTAGCATAGCCTACCTCAGCTAAGCCAGGTGCTCCGGACCTGGTGCTGGGCGCCCCACCTCATCCTCAGGGTGAGCACAGTACCCCCACAATGTGTCGGTCTGTAGCTACTCTGTGCCAGTAACACACACGGTCAGTTCCCCCTACCAGGCAGAGGTGCTGTGAGTGTGCATACCCCATATTGTGATCTTCTGTAGACTGCTGATCTGCATGTGCAGTGCATCATGGGTACGGGTGGGTTAAATCTATCCTGGTAACCACAGCAGACAGTTTGTGTGGTGACCTGCAGTCCTTCTGTAGCCAGCCAGGGGTTTACTGGTAGCTATAGAGATGTAGCCCTCTGGTTACTTCACTGACTGTGGAGGCAGAGGTCATGGGTTTGATCCCACAGTGGTGTTATTTGATAGGGCTGTCCGAGGCATTTCCTTTTTTAATTTAAATTAGTGCTGCCAGCAAAAACACCCTCACAATGCTGTAACCTTAAGGTGCCTCATAAGGCACCCTATAAAGTGCCCTATAAAGCGCCCTATAGGGAACATTATGAGGTGCCTTGGAGGACAGTGCACTTTATAATGTGCCCTCTGGAGTGCCTTATAGGGTGCCTTATGTGGCACCTTAGGTTACGGCACTGTGAGGGTGTGTTTGCTGGCAGCACTAATTTAAATTTAAAAAGAAAATGCCTCAGACAGCACTGATTTAAAGTAAAGGGTAATGCCTCAGAGAGCCTTGCTCATTAAGCCCCCTGGGGGATCCAACTCATGACCCCTGTTTCATCTGTCATTTTATTAACTAGTGTGCTACACCTCTGTTGCTGTGTTTGCAGGTCAGCGCGCCTAATTAAGGCTAATGCACGTTAACGTGCCATGGCTCCCTCTATTGCGCGATAATGGACTTTATTGCGCGATAACCCGAAATGCTACCTTAAGACTGGAACGCCCACTACCTTATATGGTATTCGTCACAGTAAGACTGCAACTAACGCCTACCCTATTAAGGAGAGTAAAATAATTTAGGGTACTACAAGGCACCCTCTGAGATATGGTTAATGAGATAACTTGGGTTGTTAGCAGGAGGAAGGGTCCCAAGAGATCCTTCACTTCCTTAATCACAAATCAACCATATTGGTCGGCAGTTATGCCATATAGTCAATGACCCAGGCTAGGTACTGAGGAAAGATTGTACACCATCTTAAATAGTTAGCAGGAGAATTTTCCATTGGACTGAATCATTTGGAGAAATATTATTTTGTATTCTTTCTTATCAAAGCTCAATATCTCTTGAGCAGCAATCTGCATTCATTTTTATTTAGGGCAGTTTTATCTTTAAGTCATCATCTTTCTCCCCTGTGAAGCAGTTGCTTCAACCTTCTTAATTAACCATGACTGTTTATTTTTAACTGTTGGTTTAATATCAGCTAGCCTGTTTTACAGTCAAGTGAGTAGTAATTTATGCAGAAGCGAACACCCCAAATTATTTGGAAAAATGGCCTCCAATTCAAACCATGGAGTAATTGCAAGACAGTATAAGAACATAAAATATGCCATACTGGGTCAAACCAAGATCCATCAAGTCCATTACCCAGTTTCCAACAGTGGCCAATCTAGGTCATAAATACATAGCAGTTTCCCCAAACACACAGGTTCCACAATGCTTGTATTGGGTCAAGCAGTGATATCCTGGGTCCCTTTTAATAATGGTTTATGGATCTTTCCTCCAGGAACTTGTCCAAACCTTTTTTAAACCCAGCTACACTAACAGCTTTTACTACATCCTCCAGTATCAAATTCCAGAGTTTTATTACATGTTGAGTGAAAAAATACTTTCTCTTATTAGTCTTAAGTAGTTTACCCTATAGCTTCATTGCATGTCCCCTAGTCTTTCTATATTCTGATGACATAAACAATCGTCCATTTTAGAGTGCAAAAGCAAAAACAAAGAGATTGATATTCAAGAACACTTACCTGGTCAGCAGTATCTGCTAATCAGATACATACTGGCCAGTGAGATATTCAGAGATACTACTGGGATTGTGTCATGAAATATTTCCTGTGACCACCTTGGCACTATCCGGAGAGTGCCGGGGCAGTCTGTGATCATTGCATGAATGGAGCTAGCACTTATCCAAATAAAAGTGAAATTCAGCCACTATTCAGATAAGTTATCTGGATGGATTTAGGATTTCAGAAAGGCTTTCTTAAAGCCAATCTACCTGGATATTCAGCACTGGTCACAATCCAGATACTGGCACTTAATATCCAGAATAGATATATATTCTGCAGCTGGTGTTTAAACATAATAATGAATGTGGCATTGAAATATCAGGCCCAAAATGTTTTGTGAAAAATAACTATAATTTAGGCAGATATATTTGTTTTGCTGCCCTGATGTTAACAATGTATCATCCAAAATAGCCGGCTTCTGTTACTTCATCAACATTGTTATGTCAATGCGCATTAATATCCGATAAAGATTGGCTTCTCAAAATGTTTTTCAAAAAACGACCGGAAACCTTTTTGGGTTTCAAGTTGTCAATGTTTCCAGATTTAGTTAGGGAAACCCAAAGGAGGTGGAAGCAATTTTTGCTCTATAAATCCGGTGTCTTACAAATAGGTGGAAACAAAAACAAGAAGCGGCAGATTCAACACCCAATGATTTTATTAAAACCAAATAAGTGGCCTGAGCCCAACACAGGCCGTGTTTCGTATGTCACTTCATCAGGGGCTATCAGGACACACTAAAAAATAAAATTATAAACCACATTAATATAATTAAACCTAAAAACGATAAACACACAGAAAAGTGGGGTTAAAATAAGAAATATAACGTAAATATGCAATACATATAAAATAAAGGCGAAATCGGACTATATCAGATAACTTAGGTCTCAAAAAAACATAATAAAATTTAAGAGACAATCAAAAATAATCAATTAAAATCATAAAAAAACTTATACAATCACTTAAAAATTAATCCTGATGTATTAAACCAATTGCTCTATAAATAAGACATATAAATTTATATACATACAAATATATGAATTATATAAAAAGTTAAATAAATAAATAATTAAAAGTATAAATGCTAATTGGAATACAAAATAACAGCAAGGCCGCGGGCCCCATCCGCGTGGCCGCTCCTAACCGGGGGGTGGCGGGCCGTTCGGCCCCCCCCTCGGTTGCGGCGGCGCGCGGCTCGATGGTGCCCGCGCGGCCGGGCGCCTCATTGGCTCCCCGCGGCGTTTAAAACGCCCGGGAGCCAATGAGGAGGCTAGGACCCGGCAGCGGGGGGGGGGGGGGTGAGTGGCACGGAGACCCAGCTCTGCATCGGCAGTTGCTGGGTCAGGGCTGGAGGCTCCAGACGTCCCGCCCGCCCACCCTGCCTGGGAGAGGCTTTGGTTGGGGGGGGGTTTGGGTTGTTGCAGCTGGAAGGGGGGGGGCTTTGGCGGGATCCCGGAGGTTTCCGGGGTCCGGAGCCGGTGGCAAGCATGAGGGCGGGGGTGGGGTACCCCCGACCCGGTTAACCCCTCAGGCTTTTGCTAATAGCATGGCGAAGCCGGAAGAGGGAGGGCGTGGAAAATGTCGGACCTGTGCCCGGGGGAAGCGGATGCGGCGTCACCTTGCTACTAACACGGCGGGTGAGAGCTCGCTCTGCTTGGGGGGGGGGGGGAGTTAAAATGTGTTGATGTTGTATTATGTGTGTTTAAAAGGTTATTAAAGCTGCGACCAGTTTAAGTCCCAAATGGTTGTCATGTGTTTGTTTTGAATTAATCTGTCGGGGAAAGGAAAGTGGGGGTGGGGCCTGGGGGGGGAGGGGGGGCGAGAGGCGACATGCCGCCTTACCCGGTTACAATAAAATCACCAAAACATTTATAATTGTACAAGCATATACAACAAAAGTGTAAAAAATAATGAATAATAAATATTAACTATATGCAACCTGAAAATAGGAAGGGATGAGGAGACTAAAGGAGTAGGTCAAATTAAGAACTAATTATAAATACTGGATAAATCACATACCATAAAGTAGAACATTACCTGTGGGTATGATGTGCCTAGACTTCACCAGGCTCAAAGGAGACAATGGAAGTCGCTATTATCAGAAAAACCTCTAAAAAATGAAGCATACGCCAGAATATATAACTGATTTCTATGAATTATTTTCAAGTATGGCATTTTAAAAAAAGGTGATAAACAATAAATAATAAAAATCAATATATCTTAGTTTAAAAACATAAAGGTATAGGGTACTGACCCCATAAAAATATAAATATATAAATATATTTCTGGTTATTATTGCCCCATTAAAAAAATCATGAACGTAAACATGAGCCAACAATAAGAGTATACAACGATTAAATGAATAAAGGATCATTCGGAGAAAATTAAAATTGTGTTATAAACACAAATAGCTTCAAAAAAAGGGGGAAGAGGAAGGGGAGGGAAAGAGGGGGAGAGAAGAAGAAGGAGGAAAAGAAGAAGGGGGGAAAGGAGGGGAAAGAAGGAGAAGGGGGAGGGGGGGTTGGGGAGTGTGGGTGGAAGGGGAAAGGGAAAGGGGGGGAGGGGGAGGGAAAGGGGAAGGAGGGAGGGAGAGGAAAAAAGAGGGAAAACGATTCAATCCAGGCTGACTCCAATCTTTAAAAGAAACAGAATATATTTTTTTTAAAAAAATGTCAAAGAGTATCAGAGAATTAAAAAGGGGCATCAGACCGTGTTCAATAGGAATGTCAATAAACACTTCAAAACATTCTTAACTTTCTTGCCTTTACAAAATCCGATGGACACCTTGTATCACGTTATCCACTCCAAGATTTAGATACAATGTGCATCAAACCTTAAAAATAATACATATTATGTTATTGTAACAATGAAACCACAGGGTGCAAGAAAGACCTGATTCAGGCACTAGAACAATAAACGTGTTCCTAAGCCTTCAAACTAAGAGACATTGTAAATTTCTACAAGAAAACCGAACCAGCTGCCGAAGTTCATTTAAAATTACATATAAAGAGGGTCAAATCAGATTTGAGAAAATCTTTATAGGTAACCTAAAAAAGGGCCGTACTCTTAAACACATTCCACGTTAGAAACCAAAAAAGCTGTTAATGAGTGGCTATAAAAAGGAATTACACCAAACCAGAAGGAAAAACACAAATCCTGATCCATCGCTTTAAAAAAAAAGTGATTCGTGAGTAAAATCAAGATTAAAAACGGACATTAAAACTCTAAAATACACTCAATCATGTCAAGTATTAGGAAACAAAACATACTACATTGTATGTATTAACAAAACTAAAGGGCTAGCGACCAAAAAAATTAAGAGCCGTTTCGATTTACTCAAAGAGATGAAAAAACGCCGACGCCTGCGCATTAAAAAGGGGGCAAAACCGGAAGTGTAAAAAACAGGAGTGTAAAAAAATTGAAAGCCTATTATACCATACTTTAAAAACAAAACACATAAAAAACAAGAAGGCCAAGATTAAAGTCATTCATTCCTCCCAAGGGGGAACCTAAGTCTTAATCAATCATTTTAAGAAAAATCCTTCACAGGATGAAATCACACCGGTAAATACAGAAATTGTACTCAACGCTGAAGAATACTGAAGGTGTTAACCTCTTAGATACAATTGCTAACAGACAATTTTTATAATCTTACAAAATGGGGAAGGGGGGGGGAAGAGAAAGGGGACGGGGGAAGGGGGAGGGGGAGAGGGGGGAAAAAAGGGGGGGAGGAAGGGAAGGGGAGAGGAGGGGGGAAGGGGGGATGAGGAGACTGTATATTTATGTATGAAATACCCATTGTGAACATTTTTATGACTGCATGCACTTTATAGATATATTGATTAATGTACTTTTATATTGATTAATGTACTTTTATGTTTATTTGTATATGGTTGTTATATGTGTTTATGAAATTAATTATTGATTAAGATGTTGCACTTATTATTTTTTGGCTATCCTTGTTTTTATTGTTTAATTTCATTTTATTTTGATTTTAACTTGCATGCTCTTATTAATTTACTATTCTTATTCATGTTTTAACTATTTATTTATTTATTAGTGAGCCAAATACCCCTGAGGAAGTATTTTACGAAACACGGCCAGTGTCGGGTTTATTGGCACACTCGTCCTTTTAAGAATAATAAAGGCTGCTTTTGCCCTTGCTGCCACGTTTCTAGACTGGTTTCAATGTCTACTTTCGCCATCAGGGACCCTGGGCCACATGTTCTCACCAAATCCACTGCTAAATCAAATGAAGCAGAACGCACCACACACAACTCCCTCGGGATGTGATCATTTACTGATGCTCCCGACGGAAAGGAAAGGCTCTTTTTTTGGTATGATTCCCAGAGGGGAAACCACCAAATTTTGGAATGGCTGCTCTGAAAATGGACCCGCTATCCTGCCTAGTTCCAGTTCTACCACCAACTTATCCCACACAGTGGTTGCAAAGCGCTGAACCGACGGGGAATTTCATACCCTTGCCGCTGAAACAGTTTCCTGCACCGGTATAACAAAACCACACTGAAAACCCAACTCTAATACCTCCCTATCCTCCCACTTCGGGTAATGCCGAAGCCAAGGCCTTAAAGCCTCTACACGTATCGGTGTAGGAGCCAGGCCAATTAACTCCTCATGGTTTTGGTAATGACCCGGTGGGCAACACAGCCCCTTTTTTTAATGCATTTGACTGCTGAGGGCCCTGTGCTACAGATTGAGCACACATGTCGGAATTTGCAGTCGTGAAATGGACAGGAGGACTTGTTAAACCTCCAGCAAATGTCCCCAGCTCCACCCCCTCCCGTTCTCTGCTGTGGCAAGCCACCCCTGCACAAAAGGACTGAGCTAACACTGCTGGGGCCACTGTTGCCCCTTTTCCCCCGCCAACCCCCGAAGCTCCTGCCCTAGCCAATATCTGTGTCAGCCATAAATTGATGTCTTGTTTCCCCCATGATAATAATCTGTTCTCCTCCATCTTGTCCCAGATGTTTTTGTCATAATTCAACCACGCCCACCCGTCATGGGTCTGCGATGCCTCCAAAATCGAATCCATGTACGACAGCAACAACCCATATTGGTCTGGGGAATAATGTCCCCATACGCTTGCCAACCGCAAAATGTTTCTCATCCAATTGACCACGTTACACGACACCTTTTTGATTCGGCCAGCCTTCTCGTCTTCCTTTCTTTTTTTTCTTGCTCTTACCCGATTGCCGCCTTCCTTCCAATAGCCAGAAAATATCTATAAATTGCCACTTCCGGATTTTTCTGTGCAGATTCTTTGGAACCCCCTCCCATAACTCCAAAATGTAGCTAACATAGGCGCTCCCACACCCGACTTGGGCCCTGATGCAGCGCTGTCATATACCACCTGCCCCGGGCGATCGGCTGCTGACGACGATGACAAAGGGGTATGTTTACTAAACATTCTTAACGTGTGCGCTGTGCAATTATCACACGCTAAGGTACCTTAGCGCGTGATAATGGCGCTTTATGGGGCACAAATGTGCCTTAGCACGCGCCAACGCGCGCAGCGGCACAAACGAGCGCTGAAGGCGGGGAAAGGCTCCCGGAGGGCGGAGGAAGGCTCCCCAGGGGCGGAGAGAAGGGGTCAATGGGTGGAGAGTGGGAGGGGAGAGGCTCCCCGCACACTAACGATGTGAAATCTGAGGCCAAAACTAACGCAAGTGAAAACCTCGCGTTAGAGCTGATTTAAAGGGAAAAGAAACCATTTCTGTCAGCAATGTACAGCAAAACCAGGGAAACCAACAAAAAAGTGATAAGTGTGATACATATGCACGGAACAAAAGTACAAATAAACATTGAAAAGGACCCCAACAAAATATACAAAAAACATAACCAAGCTGGGCAATAGTGATAGTAATGGGAAACATCAAAAAACACTCCCAAGAAAGCCCCCCAAAAAAGATATGAATTTTGGAAGGGTCTACGCTCCGTCCCCATACAAGGTGAATGATCCCACAGTGAAATAGCACTGATCAGGGTTTCCCTCTCCATTGGACAGGTTTCCTATGGCATGCACATGTTCCACAACAGCAGGGCGAGCATGTCGGAATGGTCAACTGGACAGATGCTGGGAAAGGGGATACAGAGGGCTGCAGGCGGCACATGCTGTGGTGCAGCTGGGGCACAGTGTGGACTAGGCAGATGCCTAGGTGGCACTTAAGAATGCTGAAACTGTACAGCAGCCAGACAGCAACTGATGAGGGCCCAACATGGGCATGAGAGTGTTTATCACAGTGTCACAGGGGATAGTACCCAGCAGGTACCTCCAAGGGCACAGAACATTGGCAGGCGGTGTTGGGGGGAAGCGTGGACGTCTATGCAGGCACCCCTACCCCAGAACACGCACCATAGGCAGCCGCCTACCTGCACACTGGATGGCTTGAGACTGCACACCACCAGCACCACCAGCAGAAGGGCATGTCAGCATGGTGGCAGAGGGGTACTGGTGGTGGAGGGGGGCAGGGGCAGCTGCCCAGAGCAGACCATGGCCTAGCCCTGTGTAAGTGGGTGCCATGCACTGCAACAGACAGGCCCTGCCGGACAAACAGTCATGGTATCACCAGGGAATGCACTGTCTCTGTGGCAACATGGTGGTGCAGTGCACACAACCAGTGTGTTTAGATACAGAAGGTCACAGGTTCAAGTCCCAGCTATGGTGCCTGCCAACCCAATCCCCATATTTTACCCACTACTACAACGTGCTAATACAGACAGAGCCTTTATTGCAGATGATGTAACATGCCCAAAACACCTACATTTTACCCTACAGAGCAAAGACACCATAAACAGGCGCATTACCTAGAGCAGAGTCTCCCAAATGCAGTCCTGGAGGGCCAAACACCATTCAGATTCCATGCTGCTTCTAATAAAGATGCCTGTGCTGCATATCTATGCACCACCCCCATGGTATGCAGATGTATCTCATGCATATTCATGAGGGACAGCATGAAAACCCAAACAGTGTTTGGCACACCAGGACTGGAGTTGGGAACCTCTGCCGTAAAGCAGCAGCAAACAGGGGCAGACACACCCACACCCACACCCACAGGCTCCATTAGCCAATGCCTCCTGGAGAGGCAGGACATTGGGCCCTGCGTGCATCTCCCAATACTAGCACTTGCATACCTTAGCAATGCCACCCTACACCTGGGAATACGGTACACAGCTATCAAAAGTTTGCTATGATTACTGGCAGATAGCAATTCCTATGTTAAGCACAGTTTGATGATTGAGCTCCATCATAGCAACCTTTCTGATGTCTGTGGAGTGTGCTTCAGGTCTGGTCTCTGACAGTGTTTACCACCCTGGGGAGTGACCCCCACCAGTATTGTGTACCATATCCATGCCTGCACTGTGCCCAGGACTGGTGTGGTGGCCAGGGCTGCTAAACACCTCTATAGTAGCACAATGCTGGCATAGGTGTGGGAGTGTGTGTCTGTCTATCCAGTGTGTGGTGGCTGCAAACACCCTCCACAGCCCACACTGCCAGCACTGTTGCCAGTATTGGCCTGCCAATGTGCATAATGAGGAGCAAGGTACCATGGGTATAGCCTGGACAGGGTGGGCTGGCCAGGATGCATCTCCACAGGGCATAGGGCACTGGCTGGGATATTGTAGTGCCCGGCCATCACCTGCACAGACAGGGTTGCCACAGCATGTTCTGCTGGAAGATCACTCTCACCCTGACTGAGCAGTGACCATGGCATGGCATGGCTAGGCTCCCAAAAACTGCTATATAGTATTTCTCTCATGTGATATTTATGGGTTTCCTTTTGGGGCCCAGATACTGACTTATCTGCTTGGTGTGTATGCTGACATCCCAGTTCTGGGTGCATGTATTTCTATCAGGAACATGCATTATGGACTAGCTAGCAGACTGTCTGCAGCTGATATGTGTGTTGATAGAATTCCTTGCAGGGTGCAGCAGCTGAAGGCTTGCTGCAGGAGAATATCAGATAGTGGTGGGGTGCAGCTTAGCATATCCAGCCCTAATGTCTGTCTGCTATTGCGTTATGGATGTGTACAGAGCTGCATTGACTGCCCTGTAGGGTGTCTGTTCCCAGCAGGACTGGGGTTGATGGTCCGCTCTGCCACCATTGCAGGGAGGTAGAATGTGGATTTGTTGGTGGGAGACCATGTTTACCACCCTCAGCCCCGGAGGAGGAGGGTGGTGGTACATAATCCTCCTAGGGGTCCGTAGGGGCTAAACCTGACTGAGACATACAGATATATCCAAGGTGTGTCTGCATAAACTACCTATCTCACACATTAGCACTGCTGGGGATCTGCAGCATGGCCTATCTCTGCTGTGGACCTGGTGCTGGGCGCCTCACCTCACCCTCAGGGTGAGTGCAGTACCTGCACAATGTGACGGTGTGTAGCTACTCTGTGCCAGTACCACACACGGTCAGTTCCCCCTACCAGGCCGAGGTGCTGTGGGGGTGCATAACCCATCTTGTGATCATCTGTAGACTGCTGATTTGCATGTGCAGTGCATCATGGGTATGGGTGGGTTAACCCTATCCTGGTGACCACAGCAGACTGTTTGTGTGGTGACGTGCAGTCCTTCTGCAGCCAGCCAGGGGTTTGCTAGCAGCTATGGAGCTGTAGCCCACTGGTTACTTCACTACTTGTGGAGCCAGAGGTCATGGGTTCAAACCCACAGTAGGGGTTATTTGATAGGGCTGTCCAAAGAATTGTCTTTTTTTAATGTACATTAGTGCTGCCAGCAAAACACCCTCAGGGTACTGTAACCATAAGGTGCCTCATAAGGAGCCCTATAAGGCGCCGTAAAGGGCACCCTATAAAGCGCCTTCTGAGGCACCTTATGGTTACAGTCCATATAAGGTGCCTTATAAGGTGTCTTATGGAGCGCCTTATAGGGTGCCCTATAGGGGACATTATTGGGTGCTGTGGCGGACAGTGCACTTTATAATGTGCCCTATGGGGTGCCTTATAGGGTGCCTTATGCGGCACCTTAGGTTACGGCACGTGAGGGCGTGTTTGCTGGCAGCAATAATTAAAATACAAAGAAAATGCCTCAGGAAACAATACTTACATGTCAAAGCTGATGCCTCAGCCAGCCTTATGTATTAGGCACACTGGTGGATTGAACTCATGACCCCTATATCATCAGTCAGTGTATTACCCATTGTGCTACACTTCTGTTTCTATGTTTGGATGTCTATGCGCCTACTTAAGATCACCGTGCAGTAACGCGTTTAGCGGCGCTTTGCCCGATAATGTGCGCAGCAGCGCGCGTTATCACGCGCTAATCCCGTTTTGCTACTTTAAACTGAAACGCCCACTCCTTATATGACATCCTGCATACTAACGCTGGGCGCACGTTAAGAAGGTTTAGTAAACATACCCCAAAGAGTCAGATGACGAGGAGAAGGATGACTCCGAGCCATGTTGCCGCCGACAGGAATGTTTTTTTCTTGTGCGCCGTACCCCCCGCACCCTCCTGTGAACTAATCACCCACTCCACCAGCTCTCCCTGCTCGAACAGTAACTCACCTGCCACCGCAAACGATGTTGACAGCCCTGGCCTTGAACACGTGGCGGGCTCCTGGAAATCTCCTTCACGCTGACGCAACTCCTGACTTCCCGCACCGGTAGCTTCGTCCCTGACAATAAATCTTGATGCTGCTCCCGGTTCCATGCTCTCTGCTCCCACTTGGACTCTCACTCCTTGCCAGGTAGTGTGTGGCAAAGTTGCAGGTACCTGTGGAGGCATAAACGAAAAAACAGGGGAGGGAATTGCCAATGGCCATGGGGATTGCCAAGCCCCTAGCCAGTCTGCCCTAGAAGGACCTTGCCCCCCCCCCAGCCAATGATCTAATGCCACAGTACTGCCACCACCTTACTACCTGGGCCTTGAGGGTTTCCAGGTAGGAGGGGCCTTTGATGCCCTTCAGGGGTAGAGCACTAACATTTGTCCCCAGGGATTCTGGGAAATGTAGTTACTGGGCCTCCTGAAGGATTGAGGTTGTAGTTGTAGCTCGAGCAGACAAAGGCAGGCAAAGAAAATTTCTTTTAAGAGGGTTTATTTCCAACGCATTGAAGCTCAGTGCTTTCAGACGCAAAAGAAGAATGCACATTCAACAAAAGATGGGAAAACCAAATATACAGAAGTTGCCGTGCTGAGGCAGCTTTCATTCAGCTTATTCACAGTTCCTTCTCAGACTCACATTCAGGCAATCATGTGACTCTTCAATGAACAGAAAGCAATGTCTTTTCAATGGCACGGCTTCTCAGCTCCAGCATGTGATTACACTTATTACCTTCATAAGCTTTTCACAAGAGAAACAGGTAATCTTTCTACTATATTCTTTTCATGTAGTTTCAAAACTCTTTATCATGGCTATCTTCAATAATACATGTAGAGCAATCCATGGCTAGGTCAATAGAAGGCAAATAATTATCTAACTGCATTTCTTCCTCACAGCTATTGGCATGCTGTATAGGATTAATAGCAGAGGCTGCCTTTTGCTCTAAGAACTCCTTAAACTGTGCCAGAAGTAATTCAGCCTGCTTATGCTCTTCCCCAAGCTGATATCTTTCTTCCTCTTCAGGCAAACATTTGTTTAAGGCTCCCAGCTCCTGGTAATTAGCTATGCTATTCTTATCAAAGCAACAGTTCTCGGTGTGGGTAAAACCCCTCCCCCACTTATCCTTAAAAGCAAGTGTTGGGTTTGTCTTTAGAAGTTTAACACATTCTGGAGACTTTCTGAACAAGCAATCATAATAAGAAATGTCAGCTTTACCTTGGCTCAAGTCCTCTGGATAAGCATTAGCACTTTTCCTTCTACTGGCTTTCAGGATTTGTGCTCCAGCTGGCTTATCATTAGTCCTTGTGCTTTGCAAGTGAATATGAGGCTGAACAATTCCTCCGTACTTCTGTCTGTTGTTGCTTTGAGTTTTAGTACTGTGTTTCCAGCTCTCTTTGGTCCAGGTATCAAACCTGCTAGCTCCTTTAACCCCAGGCTGTACCTTATAATGAGAGTATCTCCAGGGTGGATCCTTAGACCACTGATTACTGCTCAAAGGTCCTGCTTGGTTCTCAGGTAGCTCTTCCTGTAGTTCCAGGTCTCTCTGTGCTTCTGAGTCTCTCCGTCCTTTGGAGTCTCTCGGTGCTTCTGAGTCTCCCAGTAACTCTTCCTGTAGTTCCAGGTCTCTCTGTGCTTCTGAGTCTCTCCATCCTTTGGAGTCTCTCTGTGCTTTTGAGTCTCCCAGTAACTCTCCAGGTAATTCCAGTGATTCTCCTAACCACTCTGTGTTTTAACTGCTTGCGTATTTAACAAGCTCTCACTACGTTGCACTGCCCGCCTCCTGCTTGGGCGTGCCCAATCAGTGACCAGACCTGTCTCCTCCCCTAAGGTGAGGTGTGGTTTTAGATCAGCTGAGTGTTTCTTTTTCCTTTTGAAGTGAAAATCCTGCTTCTCAGTGCAGTACTACCTTTCTCCACAGGATTTTCAGCTATCTCCATTGCTTCTTGAGGAGCTTCATCATCACAGTACCCACCACCGGACGATAACTACCTTACGCCGATGACCAACCTATGGAGGGGGAGTTAACCCCTGACCACCGAAACTGGGGGCCCCCTGTGCCAGCATGACCATGCCCCCCAAACCTGCCCTGATCTCCCACCAGGAAGAAATAGCCTCCCATCGCCCCTGCCCTGTACCCATTCCGCCGGGGTTTGCTAATACCCCACTGTGGCTTCTGCCTCCTGGTCCAGCATTGGATATGACATTAGTCTCATCTAACACCCACCAACCCCCCTCCCGGACCCCTTTCCCTCACCTCCTCCGATCGAGACCCAGGCTCCCCTCTGCGAGGAGCACTTTTTCTCCAGGCCCTGGCCAACCTAGCCCGACCTCCACCCCTAGCCTGCATGGGCTGAGCTAATGAGCCCCCACGCCCCCTACTAGTCCTCCCCTCTCTTGCTAAACCACGGCGAGTGGCCACATAGCCGGACAAACCCCTCACCCCTATTGCACTCTCCCTCACTTCAACATTACCCTCTGCCCCACTATTGTCCAATCGCTTCATAGGTGTAGCCGAGGCACGCTGCCTGACAGCCTTGACTGTCCTGCCTGGCTCCCCCATGCGGCCCAGCCAAACCCTACGAGCAGGCATCATCATCCTGTACTCACAACTCTTTTTATTTATTTATTACTATTTTATTTATTTATGTATTATTATTTTTTTTATTAAATACCTTTTTCAATGACCCCTGAAGCAGAAACACTTGCCTGTCACCCTTTTTACTGTCTGCCTGACTGCTGCACTTCTTCCATCTGCAGGGGTTCTTGTACACCGGCCCAAACTTCCGTCAGCAACTCCCCAGCTCACTTCACTGTGCCGATGCTCCCACCACGCTGGCTTTCCCTTATCTTTTTTTTTTTTTTAAATTTGTGGAGTCTGCTTCTTCCTCCTTCCCCCGAATAGAGAGCTCACTGCCGGCACAGCTCTGCTCAGCCCACTCCCGGAAGAATGATAGCAGCCGTTGCCGACATTCTCCACATCGCCTTCGCCCCCAGCATCTCTCACCTCTCATTTGCTCCCCCCACAATACCCACTCGGTGGGAGCCAATCACTTTAAAATGCTGATGGTTTTTCCCCTCAGTCCCTTGCCGATGGGCGTACACTGGTTGCACGCACAGGGTTCCTGCACCATGCCACGCATGCGGTTAAGAGTGGCCATCGGGGACCCTGCCCTGCAGCCTTGGGACTCCTGAAAACTCCCTCTCAGCTTAACACATTGATCCCCTAATTAATTTGGTCTTTAAGCTATGCAAACAGTCAAACTAAATCAATTCCCTTAATATGAGATAAGGCAGATACTGTCATTTTGATAGTTTCAGTATGTCAGCTTTCAATTCCACCCTAGTTGTTACTGGATGCCAAATTATCAGTGCTGATGAGCTCAAACTTTAGTTGTAGATCTAGACTCAACTCTTTCTGAAATAGCAAGCCTGAAACTTTGCAGTTGTAAAATAACCTTTCAAAAGCTTTGCATAATCAAGAAATTAAGTCTCTGACTTTTGGCAAGTGATGCCGGCTATTGTAATGGAATTTATCTTGGCCTTCCAAAAAACTACCATATCCAGATTGCAGGTGATTCAGAATATGGCTTACCCATGAAATTTCAGACCAATATAATAACAGCTGTATTATCTTACCTTCATTCTCTACTTATTAAATACTGTATAAAATTACTCTTGAAATTCTATTTATTCACTCATTCATCTGCTGTTTCTTAATATACTGCTCATAGTCAACTAAGACCCTGGAATGGCTTACAATGGAAAACATGTTAAAACATGCATAACCAAGTCCCAGAATACATCAAGATTCATAGACACCTCCCCCCCCCCCCCTCCAGTGCTCCCTAGCCACCCAGTACTGGTTCATCTTATCCAGGCCCACCCTACTTAGACCCTCCCACTCTATCCCAGTGAAAGTCTCCTCAAACAGTTATGCATTTATAAGTCTCCTAGGGCAAAAATAGTTATTCTAAGCATATACATTATCTGGGAACTGATTCATAAATCTGATAGAAAACACCACAAGCACCCACGCTACATAACATTCAGCCTTATCTGTAGAAAATGAGCTACTTCAACTTACAATCTACAGGGACTACGTATTTGAAGAAGTAGCTTAGACTTACCCTCCTTAAGTGTCATATGTTATTTCTAGGCCTGTTTATAGTTGTCTTCCTTGAAGGATATTCATTTAGTTTGAACAAGGAACAGGATCTTCATTAGAGCTGCTTCCTCTTTTGTGGGCTTCTTTCAATTAGATCCTTGGTTCAAACCATTCAATTGGCCTGTTAGTATATTTTATGTGAAGGAAGCCCCAAGATGGGTAGGAGCACTCTAGTGTGAATGAGCCTCTTCTGCCATGTCAGATTCTCCACTCTTTTACCTGTTGTTCCTTTCTCACTGGTTAAGAGCAACTTATGCCAACAGGAGATCATTGATGGGGGCTGTGAGTGGTTGCCTGCGAATTGGGGCTCTCCAGGATATATGTCAGAGTGTGATAGGCTCCTCTCATTTCAGTCACTTGACAGAGTCCAGAGATGGCACATTTTCAATGGCATTTTACCCTTTTGCCAATTTATAACCTATCAGGGAATAAGCGAGGTTTGCTTATAGAAATAATGTTTCGGTTGTTTACCTGGTTGAGCTAGTCAGAGTCAAGACCTTTCTGCTCCTGAAATAGCAGCCTAAAGGTTATTTTAGAACTGATACCAGGGAAATAAAGGATCCATGAGTGATATTGCCATAGAGTGCTGGGGGCTTTTTGAGCTTAAACTTGCTCTCCAGATGCTTTTTGGGCATTTACAGCTTAGTGTTAACACAGGTTGCTAGTATAACTGAAAGTACAGCTACCTCAATATGACTACATTGCCACTGACTGGTTGAGTAATCAGATTTGATAGTGGACCATAGTTTGAGGTAGTAGCCATACTGATGCTGGGAGGTTCCTATACAAAAAATATCTGCTGATCTGGGAGGGTTGGAATGGAATTTTGAATAGATTATTTATTTATTTATTTATGCAGTCTTTTGATATCTAGGGCCGGAGCATAAAAGTGGTTTACAATAAAATAAAAACAACAAGCTGCAAAGAAAGAAAAAGGAAAGGAATGACAGGACTGAGTAGTAAAAGGATAGGAGAAGAAAGGAAGAGATAAATGACAGAGGAAAAGGGGCAGGTCAAAAGACAGACACAGCTACTCAAACTAACAGAAATCCCAGAGGGTGGACTATTGAGGAGGGTGAGGTGGGCGAGGGGATATGTTTAAAGCTCGCTGGAAGAGGTGTGTTTTCAAGGCAGTTACTGCTGATCATGTGCTTGTTTGGAATAACCATTATATTTGTTATAAATTCATGTTCATAAAGCTGTGACTCTTTATTCTACTATTAATTCTGGTGTGTTTATGTTTGGAATGAAGAACTGAGAGGGCAGTATATATGCATTTGTTATACATTTTGTAAACTGCATTTTATGCAGTGCCTCAAACCTGGGTTGTATCCCTGCGTGATGATCTCCATAGAAACCATGAGAGGGGATCCACCTTGACACTAATGCTGCTTGATTTCTCTGCAGCTTTTGATATTGTGGTCCACAATATCATTCTTGCATGGCTGATGGAAACAGGCATTGGTGGCACATTACTTTCATGATTCCAATTCTATCTGTCAGACTTATAAGTCAGTTCTATTCAACAATACCAAATCATCACCTTGGCCACTAAAGGATCTATACTGTCACCTATCTTATTTAATATCTACAACAAGCATCTAGCTGAGCTATTGCAGGTGATGGACACAACATTCTATAAATACAGAGACGATGTACAGCTACTCATACCCAATGAACCATAATCTACACTCAGCCTTGAGAAAATTGACTGCTTGACTAACAGCAACTCAAGAATAGGCAAAACACAACAAAGTCTGAACCCAAATAAAAATGAAATTCTGTTGGTTCCTAACACAATTGGACAGGTTCTGGTTGCTATTGTTGTTAAGTGCCATTGAGTCAGTGTCGACTCATGGCAACCCTCTGGATAGTTGTCCTAAACTGTGTTCGGTCTTCAGTCAGGGGGCTTATTGTTGACAGAGTGGCACCCATAGCTGCTGTTATTATATAAATCCATCTCATTGCTGGCCTTCCTCTTTTGCGTTGACCTTCTACCTTGCAAAGCATGATGTCTTTCTCTAATGATCTTTCTCTTCACCTGATGTGTGCAAAGTATGAAAGTTGAAGTCTTGTCACCTAAGCTTTTAAAGAAAGCTTACGTTTGATCTCCTATAGTACTTGTTCTTTGGGCAGTCCATGGTAGACACAGTATTTGTCGTCAACAGCTAAATCAAAGGGATCATTTTCTTTCTATCTATCTTTTTCACTGTCCAACCTTTGCATCCATATGAAATTATTGAAAATACCTTGACTTGAACAAGTCGAATCTTTCTATGGAGAGAGATATCTCTTTTCTTGAGAATCTTGTCTAGCTCCTTCATAGCCATTCTGCCAAGAGCAATACATCAGATTTCTTGACTGCTTGTTGTTTCTTTATTGATAGTTGATCTAAGTAAGTTAAAGTTATCCACTATTTCAATTTCTTCTCTATCAACGATGAACTTATTGATTTTGCTAGTTGTCAGGATCTTTGCCTTCTTTACATTAAGGTACAGGTCCATTTTAAGACTATGTTCCTTGATTTTGAGAAGCAAATGTTTCAGATCATCTTCACTTTCAGCCAGTAATGTGGTATCATCAGCATAGCGAAGGTTGCTGATGAGTCTTCCACCTATCTTCACACATCGGTTGTCTTCACACAGTCCTGCTTCTCTGATGATTTGTTCTGCATATAAATTAAATAGGTATGGGGAAAGTATGCAGCCTTGTCATATACCTTTGCTGATTTTAAACCATTCTGTTTCTCCTTGTTCTGTTCGAACTGCTGCTTCTTGATCAATGTACAGGTTGTGCAAGAGAATGATCAGGTGTTCTGACATACCCATGTTTCTTAATGTGGCCCAAAGTTTCTCATGGTTTACACAGTCAAAAGCCTTGCTGTAGTCGCTAAAAATCCTTTTGGTATTCTTTTGTCTTTTCAAGGATCCATCTCACATCTGTGATGATGTCTCTAATTCCTCACCTTTTCCTGAACCCTGCTTGCAATTCAGGCAGTTCTCTTTCCAGGAATAATCTTGAGTAAAATCTTGCTGACATGTGGGATCTGAGTGATTGTGCAATAATTTCCACAGTCAGTTGGATCACCTTCTTTTCTAGTTAGTTGACCATAATGTTGTCTTCCAAATTTCCTGGCAGAGCCTTGTAAGTATACTAACAGCTACATCAGATTGCTCTAATACTTCAATAGGAATGCCATCAATGCACAGTACTTTCTTCTTTGATAAGGCTTTCAGTGCTGCTTCGACGTCTCTTTCATCACCAATTGTTCCTGATCATAAGGTACAGGTTGAAACAGCTGTTGATCCACTTGATCTTTATCGTGTAATGACTCTGTATATTCTTTCCACTTTTTCTTGATTTTCTCAGCATCATTCAACATGCATCCTTGAGCATCTTGTAACATTCCAATTCGAGGATGGAATTTTTTCTTTAACTCTCATAGTTTTAGGAAAGCTGGTCTTGTTCTTCCTCTAATAGTTTCTACTTCTATTTCCTTGCATGCGGCATTGCAATATTTCTCCTTGTCTTGTCTTGCTGCACGTTGGAAATCTGTTGAGTTCTGTGATTGCCTCTCTTTCTCTTCTTGCTTTAGCTTCTCTGCATTTCTGGGCACTTTTCAGAGTTTCTTCAGTCATCCATTTTGGATGATTTTGCTTTTTCACCTTTTGTAGCAATTTCTCACTTTCTTCCAATACAACCTTCTTGATGTCATCCCATCACTCTTCTGGAGCTCCATCATTTTATCTAAAGCACCAAATCAATTTTGCAGGCAGTCTTTAAATTCCAGTGGTATATTTTCAAGGTCATATTTTTCTACATTCTTGAGTGGCTTGGACAGGTATCTGACATCAAAATCCCTTTTGGGAGCCACAAACTCCCCTAAAATCACAGGTCAAGAATCTAGAAATACTGCTGAATTCATCACTTAGTCCCCCATAATTTCAGGTAATCTTTCTCAATGTCATTGGGGTAAGTCTCAACTCCCTCAGCAACATCAGTGTATGTCTGCATACCTGATAAAAACAAGCTGCCTGCTTTGAAGGAGATGGAGAGGAGAGATTCTGCCAGAGCTGTGCTGGGCTAAAGCAACGTGAGCAGCAAGAGGGTGGTTTACCTGGTGTTTAAGGGATGCTTTGCAATCATTGTTGGATGTGAGTCCCACCCCCCTCAGTGATGTCACCAGCATGTGTCTGCAGACTCAGTAAAATCAAACTGGTTGCCATGGGCCTTCAATGTCACTTTGGTGCTGGTTTTGTTGTTTTCCTCCTATGTTCTTCTCTGCTTGGCGGTGATGTGCACATAGGAGACTTTAAAAGGAAGAGCAAAAGTAAGGCACTATCAGCTCCTGGAGGAGCATCAGGGCTGATGGATGCTAAAGATCCTACTCTTTTAAGTGAAGCTGCAGCAAGCCCCTCAGGCCACACCTCTATCTTCTTATCTGGGATGTCATTGAGCTCCATTCATATGACACCTCCTTCTCCACCGGGAGTAAGACTTGCCAATTCGGGAGATAGTGATTTCCGAGTACAGATTACAGCCTCTAGAGTACCGCATCTATGTCTGGATTCCCCAAAGGAATCAATGCCTAAGGTGATACAAGTTTTATTTTTACAAGCGTCTGAGGCAATTGATTCTGTTGATTTAACCGTGCGAGACATTTTGAGGATGGTTTCACAGAATAACGTCCTTATAAATTCAGAAGAAAAAACAAACAAAACAAAGAGATCTATATTAGATTTGTGCAAATCAAATAATGCCCATAAAGTATCTGGATATTCAAAAAGCCATTGACAGTGTCCGTCTTTGCCAAGAGAGAATCTTGGCAAAATTAAAAGGTCATGGGATTAGAGGTAGTGTGGATCAGGAACTGGTTAAAAGTTAGAAAGCAGAGACAAGGCTTAAATGGCCAGTTTTCTCAAAAGAGAAAAGTGAATAGAGGAGTACGCCAGGGATCTGTGCAGGGCCTGCTGCTTTTTAACATATTCATAAATCACCTGGAAATAGGAACAAATGACTGCCAGGTATCCCTCTGAGCATATCAAAAGTGATTTCATGTCTCTGGAACATAGGGTGAAGCAGATAGATTCGCAGGTGGAGTTCTCTTCCTCCTTGTTAAGGGTAAAGGCTGAGACAGAGAATCTTGTATTCTGGAGATAAATGCATGGTTACGTGGATGGTGTCATCAAGAGTGTTTTCGTTTTCTGGACTATGGGATGATGTTCCAAGGGCTGCAGAGCAGAGATGGTGTCCATCTGTCCAAGAAAGGTCAACATGTCTTCAGTAGCAGACTGGATAACCTACTGAAGAGGGCTTTAAACTAGATTCATTGGGGATCGTTGACAAAAGCCTCCAAGTAAGTGAAAGCCCCCAGGTAAGTGAAACATTAAATACCTCTGTAGAAATGGGTAAAAGGGGCAACATCTGGAAAGCGTAGTATGGGAAATAAGATCCCAGATGTTGAGGCTTTAATGGAAGAGACTGACTTGGATTTTGTGGTGGTTAAAGAGAGATGGTTCATGTACAACTATGACTAGGATGTAGTTATACCAGGCTATGCTTTATTCAGGAAGGATAAGGTAGGAAGAAGGGGAGAAGTGGCACTATATGTAAAAAAGCAACATTAAAGCTATAGAATTACAGGGCTTAAAAGGGAGAGTGGAGGCACGGTGGGTTAAACTAGAAAGAGGGAAAAAGAAATCCATTTGCATTGGTGTGATATACAGAACCCCCTCACAGGAAGAAGATGTGGATGGAGATTTAATAGAAGACGTACTCAGCATTGCCAGGAAAGGGGAAGTGCTGCTGATAGGTGATTTCAATAAGCCAGATATTGACTGGCACATCTCTGCTGCAGTGTCATCTAGAAATAATGAGATCCTGGATTCTCTACAGGGAGAACTATTCAGGCAACTGATAACAGAACCCACACATGAAGTAGCCATACTGCACTTGTTGCTTATCAATGGTGAAAGTATTTTTCATGTTATAGTGGGAGATCATCTCACATCCAGTGATCACCAGATTGTGTTGTTCAGTACTAGGACTATGGCTGATAATTTCCATTCAAAAGTGAGGGTCTTAGACTTTAGGAAAAAACTAACTTTGCCAAGCTGGGCCAATACCTCAAGGAGTCATTAGCGGGATGGGAACAACAGGGGGATGCAGAAACACAGTGGGCAAAATTGAAAGGAGATATTTTCAGGGCAGCCAACCTTTTTGTTGGAAAGGTAAAAGGAAAAAGAGGCTGCTATGGTTCTCAAAAGAGTAGCTGAAAAGGTGAAGAGAAAGGGGGAGGCCTTCATGAAATACAAGAGATCACAGAGAGAGGAAGACAGGCATCTATATTTGGAAAAACTTAGAGAAGCTAGCAAAGTAGTCAGGAAAGCAAAGATACAAAAAAAAAGAAGAAATTGCCAATGCAATAAAATGGGGGGGGAGGGGGGTTCAGACATTTTTCAGATGTTAGTGAGAGGAGGAAGGACAAAGGTGGTATTGTCAGACTCAAGGGTGAAGGGGAGGAATACATAGAAACTGATGATAAAGCAGAATTGCTTAACAATTATTTCTTTTCTGAGTTCACAGAAGAAGGGCCAGGAGTAGGACCTCAGAAAACACCCACAAATAGGAACAGAAGTGACGGGGATCTCAAACGATTTTCAGAAGACTGTGTTCATAAGGAACTAGCTAAACTAAAAGTAGAAAAAGTGATGGGACTAGATGGGATACATCAGAGAATTCTGAAGGAGACATTCTAGCGGCTCCACTGAATGACCTTTTCAATGCCTCTTTGGAGTCAGAAGTGGTGTCAGAGGACTAGAGAGAGGAATGTGTGGTCTCTTTACACTAAAGTGGAAGTAAGGATGTGGTTGAAAACTACTGGCTGTTGAGCCTAACCTCTGTGGTGAGTAAATTATTGGAAACGCTGCTGAAAGAGAAAATACTGAGGTTTCTGGAGTCCAATGGATTACAGGATCAGAAGAAACATGGATTCATAAGAGGCAGGTCTTGTCAGACAAATCTGATTGATTTCTTTGACTGGGTGACCAGGGAGTTGGACCGAGGGAGATCCCTAGATGTGGTGCACTTGGATTTCAGTAAAACCTTTGACACCATTCCACACAGGCAACTTATAAACAAACTGAGCACCCTAGGGATGGACTTTGACGTTATTGATTGGGATAGAAATCAGTTGAGTGGGAGGCAACAAAGAGTACAGATAAATGGAGCTCTCTCGGAGGAGAAGGAGGTTACCAGTGGTGTGCCACAGGGATGTGTCCTTGGTCTGATTATTTTCAACATCTTTGTTAGTGATATTGCAGAAGGGCAGTTGGGTGAGGTTTGCCTCTTTGCAGATGAAAAAGGATTTCCACAATAATTTCCCTGTCTGTAGTGCCATCCATCATTCCTTTAATCCTGGCCAATTTCCTGTCCCTGCCAATGAAAAACATCCCCAAAGCATGATGCTGCCACCACCATATTTCACTGTTGGAATGGTGTTCTTGGGGTGATGGGAAGTGTTTGGTTTGTGCCGCATATGGCATTTCCCATGATAGCTAACAGGTTAAATTTTGTCTCATCTGACCAGAGAATCTTCTTCCATGTGTTTGAGGGGTCCGCCACATGCTGTTGTGCAAACTCCAAATATGTTTTCTTATTTCTTTTTTTGAGCAATGGCTTTTTTCTGGCCACTCTTCCATAAAGCCCCACTCTGTGGAGTGTATGACTTAAAGAGGTCCTATGGACAGATACTCTCATCTCCGCTGTGGATCTTTGCAGCTCCTTCAGTGTTATCCTTGGTTATCCTTCAGTGTTATCCAGTCTTTGTAGCATCTCTGATTAATGCCCTCCTTGCCCAGTCTGTGAGTTTTGGTGGGAGGCCCTCTCCTGTCGGGTTTGTAGTGATGCCATATTCTTTCTATTTTGTTATAAAGTATTTAATTGTGCTCCTTGGAATATATTTTTTAACCCATCCCTGATCTATACTTCTCCACAACTTTGTCTCTGACCTGTTTGGAGCACTCCTTGGTGTTCATGTTGCTTGCTTAGTGGTGTTGCAGAGCCAGGGACCTTTTGGAACAGGTATATTTATACAGGTATCATGTGACAGATCATGTGACACTGATTGCACATAGGTGGCCCCTAATCAACTAAGCATGCGACGTCTGAGGTTAATTGGTTGGACCAGATCTTATTTCAGGGTTTCATAGCAAAAGGGATGAATACATATGCACTCACAACCTTTCAGTTTTTAATTGTTTATATATATATATACAAGGTATTTTATTATCATTTCACCTCACCAATTTAGCCTATATTGTTAGGTCCATTACTTAACATACAAATGAACCTGAATTTTCATTCCAGGTTATACGTAATGCAACAAAACGGCACAAATACCAAAGGATAAATACATTTCCGAGGACACTGTAGGTGATGTCAAGTGTACCTGCTCTAATTTCAAAACTGATAGCATGTGATATGTACCGCCATGCTAATTGCAATGTGCTCTCTAAACCCACTCCCTGCCCCTAAGTCCCTATTCTCTATTCCATTGTGCAATGTACAGTTATTGCAGAAATTAACATGCGAAGCCGAGTTCTAGCAAGGGCACATACAGGCCATCCAGATTTCCCTGAGAAGGATGGGCCCAGACTCAGGCCCTAGAATGGCTCAGCGTGCCCCTGCATGCCTGCAGGAATGTCCGTCCTGCAGGCTCCCTTGGCTCCTGCAGTGCAGACCCTCTTCATAGAAACATGATGACAGAAAAAGACCACATGGCCTATCTAGTCTGTCCTTCCATATCAACAACTACAACAGTCCACTTTTTACCTTTAGAGATCCTCTGTGTTGGTCCCATGCTTTTTTGAATTCATTTACTGTCCTCATCTCTACCACCTCCACTGGGAGACTATTCCATGGATCCACTACTCTTTCCGTAAAGAAATATTTCCGCATATCACTCCTGAATCTCCCTTCAACCTCATCCCATGTCCCCTCGTAGCAGAACTTGCTTTCAATTGAAAGAGGCTCTCTCCCTGAACATTTATGCCACGGAGGTATTTAAACATCTCAATCATATCACCTCTATCCCGCCTTTCCTCTAAGGTGTACATATTAAGATCCTTAAGTCTGTCCTCATATGCTTTATAATGAAGCCCACTAATCATTTTAGTAGCCACCCTCTGCACCGACTCCATCCTGTTCACATCCTTTTGAAGGTGCGATCTCCAGAATTGCACATTATACTCCAAATGAGGTTGCACCAAAGACTTATACAGAGGCATTATCACCTCCTTTTTTCTGCTAGCCATTCCTCTCCGTATGCACCCAAGCATCCTTCTAGCTTTTGCCGTCGCCTTTTCTACCTGTTTGGCTACTTTAAGATCATCAGACACAACCACGCCTAGGTCCCGCTCTTCTTTAGTGGGCAGCCGGGGCCTAGATAGGGCAGTGGGGACCTGCTCACACCCGCCTCAACCCCGTGGGGAGTTCCAGCCCCAATCTCCCTGTTTGTGCTGCTTAATCCACCTTCAAGGTGAAATAAGCAGCATGTCCTTCCTGACCCCACAGGGTGCACAGGGCCATGACTGGAATCGGCTCTGTATGTCCTGCCATCTCGGCCCGTCCCCTCTCTGCCAAGACTCTGCCCCTTCCTGCCCCCCCTTTTGGCTCTCCCTGTCCTGCTGCTCTAGCCATGTGGGGAGAGTTGGAGGGGGAATAAGGGAAGTAGAATGACTTGTGGGGCTGCACATTCTGCCCAGACATACAGCCTTGTAAGGTGAGGCCCCAGGGGATAACTGAACCAAGACCCTAACACTCTTCCCCCGATCGGCGTCTTCCCTCCCCTCCGCCGAGGAAGGAAGCACCAAAACTGCAGGGGTCAGGCTCAGAGCAGCAGGGCGCTGTGGCAGCGTTCTCTCGACAGGAGACAATGAGATCTTAAGTGCTGAGAGCAGAGAAGAACTCTCCTCCATTGTTGCCGCTAAGCCAGAGCGAATCTCCTGTTTCTGCACCTGGGTAAGCATAAAAAAATGATCCATTGGACCCTCAGCTTCCCTTTGCGCTTAGGCATTTAGCAAGAAAGCAAACTCAGCGGCCATCTTGACTTCTCTCTCTCCCTCGAGGAGCCCCACCTCCTTTTTTCTGTTGACCATTCCTCTCCCTATGTACCCAAGCATTTTTCTAGCTTTCGCCGTCACCTTTTCTATCTGTTTATCCACTTTAAGATAATCAGAAACAATCACCCCCAGGTCCCGCTGTTCTTTTGTGGACAGAAGTACTTTGCACCCTACACAGTACCGCTCCCTTAGATTTTTGCAGCCCAAATGCATGACCCTGCTTTTTTTTAGCATTAAATCTCAGCTGCCAAATCCTCGACCTTTCTTCTAGCTTAGCAATATCCCTCCTTATGTTATCTATTCGTTCCTGGGAGTCTACTCTATTGCAGATTTTGATATCATCTGCAAAGAGGCAAACCTTACCCAACAGCCCTTCCGCAATATCACTAACCAAGATGTTAAAAAAGAATCGGACCAAGGACAGATCCCTACAGCACACCTTTGGTAACATCCTTCTCCTCAGAGTGAGCTCCATTTACTTGTATTCTTTGTCAACTCCCACACAGCCAATTTCTTACTCACTCAGTCACTTTAAGGTCCATCTCTAGGGTTCTCAATAAGTCACTTGTGTGAATGGTGTCAAAAGCTTTACTAAAATCAAAATACACCACATCTAGGACTCTCCCTTGGTCCAACCCCCTGGTCACCCAGTCAAAGAAATCAATCAGATTTGTCTGACAAGAACTGCTTCTGGTAAACCCATGCCGCCTCAGATCCTGCAATTCACTGCACTCCAGAAACCTCACTATTCTCTGTTTTAGCAATGTTTCTCATAATTTATTCACCACTGAGGTGAGACTAACTGGCCTGAAGCTCTCAACCGCATCCTTACTTCAGCTTTTGCAGGCCTTTATGTACTTTAAGCAGTTACTATTCTGCAAGTACACATGTCAGGCTGATGGTACATATTTTCACTGTGGGCATGCACTTGGGTGGAGGATAGACACAATTACAAATGATAAAATACTTTAATTTGCACACATTCTTGAGAAATCTGGGCACAGGAATTTACAAGCAAGTAATCACGCCTAGATTTTGCTGCATGTACTTGACTGTATAAAATAGGTATGATTGATGCACACTAAACTGTTTATTAACTAGGCACAACTTTATAAAATTACCCTTTTCATGTGTATTATGAATCCTGAAAGATTAGGTGGTTAACATATATCTCAGTGTACTACACTACTATATTTTATACTGTTTTTGGGACAGAGCCAAGGGTTCTCTTGCCTGCTGATGATTAGATCACAATTTTTGGTTATGCAATTGATTGGTTTATGCATTTATGTTGTTTGCTATAAGTTGATTTCTTATGCTTTGTAATCCACCTTGTACAATTCATTTTGGTTTGCAAATGTGGAACATACATTTAAATTAACTTATGGTAGCAAAAACTTTAAAAATAAGCATTTACTTCCTGGTATCAAACATGCAAAAACTGTGCATTATTGATGTTTCTCAAGAAAAAGCAGTTTCATATTTTCTTTACATTATAAAGACTTAAAAAATGTATGGTTACTTTCAGTATAATACTGTTGAGAATGGGCAAACAAAGAAGCCACACAAGAAGTAAATTGCTGATCTTTTTAAAAGAAAATATGTTTTAAAGAATATTTTTTTTAAAAGAGAAGCCGTCCAGCATGTGCTTATTAATAACCAGGGATGGTTCAAGATTTCTGTAACACAGACGAAAATCCTCCTGCCTTTAAAACTATAAAGACAGCTAAGTATATTTGATTTGACTTTACATCCCTGCTGAGATCTGCCACCTTCCAGAAGGGTTTTGAGTGACAACAATGGTCCTTGGAGTGGAACTTCCTATGACACTTTCCCCAGCAGGAATCTGTGCATCACAGGGCCTGGACTACTTTCCACCTGCTGAATAGGCCTAGCTTACAGCTCCCCTCCCTTATATGACCACTGACATGCTGTGCTGGTGCTAACTCAAATAAGGATTTAATGGTAAAGATATATCTTAAATGAGGCACTTGGCCATAATTGAAGTGGCAGGAACATCATTGTCAATTTACAGTATTCTGTCTTCAGCAAGCTTAATATAGATAACTCAAAAAACACACTGATGCTGCATACGGCTACACATCAATTAGATCTAGTGATTCAAATCTATGCATTTTGTAAGTAATCTTAAGGAGATACCTGAGACCAATATACCAGTCGTATCTACAGTTACACATTCAGAACAATTTTCCAGTTCACATATGGAAAAGTGATAATGCATGAAGGAGAAAATTGTGGGTTTCAAGATTGAATTTTAGTAGTATTAGTAATAAATTTCATGTATTTTTTTAGCAGCGGATCTCCTGGAGGTAATGCCAATCTCATGGTAAAGAATATGCTGAAAAATACCCAAATCTTCTCTGAACAAGATAAGCTAAGCTTTCTCACCGAACGGAATGCGTTGCTAGTTAATATGAGTCTGGTTAAATTAGCAAAACTGTGAAAGTAAAGGAGGCGTGCTAAAATCAGTATAAAACAGACAATATTTTGCACTCTACAATTTTTTTTATCCTGCAAGCAAAAGCATGGTTTTATCCCAGTTGTCAAAATGATTCATTCCAGATGCTGAAGAGCGAAATAACTGTAAGACTTTATAGGGAAATCTGTTCAGAAGTGTGCAATTTTTAATACATGCAGTATCGTAAATATATTTACCATGCATATTACAAATCCGCGGTGCACAGAGTTCTTAACACAGAGCTGGTGAAACAAAAATCTTTGTCAGGCAAGGGGATATTGATTGTGAGGACTTTCAGATAAGTGTTCAAGTACATGAATTGAAGGGGTGCTTCTTTTAAATGAGATATTTGGATGGACATGTGTTGAAGAGCTTCTGTGCAAGTACTACAAAATTATTTTTAAGAAAATATAAAAAAGACCAAATGAAGAAACACTGAATTGACTATAATATAAGATTCATGAAATACAATGAAGATAAAATGATGTTTATCTATAAGGAATTTTCTAACCTGTGACGCTGTGGTGATAACTACTGTATGTCCCTTACACTGTACAGGGAACGATCCTTTACAAAACTGAGAGACAGGTAATACACATTGAGGTCTTTTTCTCCTTATTTTAATTTGCTTGGATGTGGTTAGATCAATCATATTGCTTTCAGTCAATTGAGAAGATTAGAGAGGGGATCTGAGATTTTTTTGTATATAAAGGGAGGAGTGGCTTAGTGGTTAGGACAAGGTACTTCAGGCTGGAGGGCCGGGGGTTCAAGTCCCACCTGGGGACAGCAATCTCAGGCCGGAGGGACTGGGATTTCTAGTCCTATAGGTACTCCTTGTGGTCTTGGGCAAGCCACTTAACCCTCCATTGCCCATGTTCCCTGTAAGTATTAGCGTATGTGTGTCATATACCCTCGTGTTAAATGTATCCCCCAATTGACTGCTTTGACCCGGTGAAAAGCAGGATATAAATACAGCTAAATAAATAAATTAGCTAAATAAATAATGGGACTGAGGCATTGCCCAGGGATGAATGCTTCTGGGACTTAGGGGTATGTATACTAAAGGGCGCTATTTGCGCTGCTGTCATGTTATCGCATGATAAGGCGCCTTATCACGCGATAATGGTGCTTTACCGGGTGATAACACGCGCAGCGACGCAAACGAGCACTGAAGGCGGGGAAAGGCTCCCCAGGAGAGTAGAGAGAGGGTCAATGGGTGTGAGAGTGGGAGGGGAGAGGCTCCCTTCACACTAACACTGTGGATTCTGGGGCTGAAAACTAATGCCAGTGAAACCCTCGTGTTACAGCACATTTAAAGGGCAGAGAAACCATTTCCGTCAGCAATGTACAGCAAAACCAGGGAAACCTACAAAAAGTGATAAGTGTGATACATGTGCATGGAACAAAAGGGCAAATAAACATTGAAAATGACCTCAACAAACTGGAAAAAAACATAACCAAGCTGGGCAATAGTGATATTAATGGTAAACATCCAAAAAAACTACCGAGAAAGCTCCAAAAAAAAGATATCAATTTTGGAAGGGGCTATGCTCTGTCCCCATACAAGGTGAATGATCCCACAGTGAAATAGCGCTGATCAGGATTTCCCCTTTCTATTGGACAGGTTTCCTATGGTGTGCACATGTCCCGCAACTGCAGGGTGGGCATGTCAGAATGGGCAACTGGACAGATGCTGGAAAAGGAGATACAGAGGGCTGCAGGCGGCACATGCAGTGGTGCAGCTGGGCCACAGTGCGGACTAGGGTGATGCCTGGGTGGCCCATAGGAATGCTTAAACAGTAGAGCCACCAGACAGCAACTGATGAGGGCCCAACATGGGCATGAGTGTGTTTCCCACAGTGTCACCGGGGATAGTACCCAGCAGGTATCCCCAAGGGCACAGAACATTGACAGGCGGTGCTGGGGGGGGGAAGCTTGGACGTCTATGCAGGCACCCCTACCCCAGAACCCACACCATAGGCAGCCACCTACCGATACACTGGATGCCCTGAGACTGCGCACCACCAGCACCACCAGCAGAAAGGCATGTCAGCATGGCGACAGAGGGGTACTGGTGGTGGAGGGGGCAGTGGCAGCTGCCCACAGCAGACCATGGCCTAGCCCTGTTTAGGTGGGTGCCATGCACTGCAACAGACAGGCCCTGTCTGACGAACAGTCATGGTATCCCCAGGGAAAGAATTGTCCCTGTGGCAACAGTGTGGTGAAGTACACACAGCCAGTGTGTTCAGGAGCAGAAGATCACAGGTTCAAGTCCCAGCTGCAGCTCCCACCAACCCAATCCCCATATTTTACCCAGTACTAAACCATAGTAATAAAGAGGGAACCTTTATTGAAGATAACATAAACATGCCTGAAATGCCTATATTTTAGGTTTGGACAAGTTTCTGGAGGAAAGGTCCATAAACCATTATTAAGAAGTGACCGAAGATATCAATGCTTGACCCAGTACAAGCATTGTGGAACTTGTTTCTCTTGGGGAAACTGCTAGGTACATGTGACCTAGATTGGCCACTGTTGGAAACAGAATACTGGGCTTGATGGACCTTGGTCTGACCCAGTATGGCATATCTTATGTTCTTATGTTCTTATCCTACAGAGCACAGACACCATAGACATGTGCAATTCCTAGAGCAGAGTTTCCCAAATGCAGTCCTGGAGGGACAAACTCCATTCAAGCGTCATGCTGTCCCTAATAAAGATGCCTGTGCTGCATTTCTATGTGACGCCCCCATGGTATGCAGATGTATCCATGCATATTCATTAGGGACAGCATGAAATCCTGAACAGTGTTGGGCCCACCAGGACTGGAGTTGGGAACCTCTGCCCTACAGCAGCGGCCAACAGGGGCAGAAACACCCACACCCACAGGCGCCATTATCCAAAGCCTCCTGGAGAGGCAGGATGTTGGGCCCTGCGTGCAGCACCATCTCCCAATACTAGCACTTGCATAGCATAGCACTGCCACCCTAAACCTGGGAATATGGTACACATATATCAAAAGGTTGCTATGATTACTGGCAGATAGCAATCCCTAGGTTAAGCACAATCTGCTCATTGAGCTGTATCATAGCAACCTCTCTGATGTCTGTGGAGTGTGTTTCAGGTCTGGTGTCTGACAGTGTTTACCACCCTGGGGAGTGACCCCAACAGTATTGCATACCATATCCATGCCTGCACTGTGCCCAGGACTGGTGCAGTGGCCAGGGCTGCCAAAAGCCTCTATAATTGCATATGTATGGGAGTGTGTGTCTGTCTACCCAGTGTGTGGTGGCTGTCAACACCTTCATCAGCCCACACTGCTTGCACTGTTGCCAGTGTCAGCCTGCCAATGTGCATAATGAGAAGCAAGGTACCATGGGTATAGCCCGGACAGGGTGGCCTGGCCAGGATGCATCTGCACAGGGCATAGGGCAATGGCTCGGACATTGTAGTGCCTGGCCACCACCTGCATGGACAGGGTGGCCACAGCATGTCCTGCTGGGAGGTCACTCTCACCCTGACTGAGCAGTGACCACGGCATGGCTAGGTTCCCCCATAGTGCGCTATAGTATTTCTCTCATGTTGTATTTAGAGGTTCTCTATTGGGGCCGAATCACTGACTTATCTGCTTGGCGTGTATACTGAAATCCCAGTTCTGGGTACACACATCTCCTCCAGGAACATGCACTATGGACTAGCTAGCAGACTGTCTGTAGTTAGTATGTGTCTGGCTGGAACACCTTGCAGAGTGCAGTGGCTGGAGGCTTGCTTCTGGAGAATGTCAGATAGTGGTGGGGGGAAGCTGAGCATTTCCAAGCCTACTGTCTGTCTGCCTTGCCTTATGGATGTGTACAGATCTGCATTGACTGCTCTGTAGGGTGTCTGTTCCTTAGCAGGACTGGGGTTGATAGTCCCCTCTACTGCCACCATTGAAGGGAGGTAGAATGTGGATCTGTTGGTGGGAGATCCTATTTCCCACCCTGAGCCACAGAGGATGGGTTGGGAAGTAGTACATAATCCACCTATGGGTCCAAACACCCCCCCTCGGGCACAAGAAGAGCAAATGCTCTTGCTGATAAAGTAGGTGTACAAAAGAGGCAAGAGAGATGGATGATCACATGTGCCTTTATTGTGTCCCCTACGCGTTTCGGCGTATGCCTTCCTCGGGGGGATATACTTAAACATATAAACATAAAACAACATGTTAAATAATTATACAGTAAAAAACATCAACCTCATAAATGATAAAAACATACAGGCATGTATTGTTTACAAAATATAAGCCACTAAAAACCAAATATAACAACCAAAAGAAAAAACTGTTAAAAACAAGCATTTAACAATGCTAAAAATATAAATAAACAATATAACAAATAAGATAATAAATAAGTAAACAATATGGCAAATAAGATAATAAATAATTAAAAGACGCAGGGCAGAACACACAGAACAAATAGCATGCAAATAATTATATATATATAATAAATAGTAATAAAAATGATACTAATAATAACATAAACAGATGTTTACTTACAAGGCACAATTGGTTAATGGCCAATAGGCAGAATGGTAAAGAGATTCCTTGTATTAAAAATTAACTGCAAACATATAAAAATATAAAATGTACAAGTAAAAACACTGTACCTAAGCATAGGCAATTGGCACTAATGGACAAACGTGCTATTAAATAAATGGATAAAAACAAAATTCTCTCAAAAGATGAGAATGTAAAAAAGTATACAGATAAAAAGGAGAAGAAAAGAAGAAAAGAAAAAAAGATGGCATTAAGCTGAGTTGTTTGGCACATTTTAAAGACATCAACATGAATAAACTGAGGGTAAATGTGAAGCTCTATTTAAAATATACTCAACTAAACATAACCTTAAAAAACATGGGCACCACCAAAAATATACACGGAGTAACTTAAACAAAAATAAGTGCAAACCAATGAATGAGCCAAACTTACATGAAATGAGCAATTCAATCCCAAGCAAAAGCAAAAAGGGTTGTCAATGAACAGGAAGCACGTACTGTTAGCGTTCAGGACGAGTTAAGGACTGACTGGCTGAACGTTGGAACTTTATATACCAGAAAAAGGGGGCAAGGCTAAATGACCATGTGACAGTGATCAGGTGACCTAAAAACTTCAAAATAGGAGTGCTCAACCTTTAAACAGAAGAAAAGTACCTCTATATGTTGTGTCACATTAAGAGGCACACAGGTAAGCGTCATTAAATTGTAATGATGAAAAGATATAACTAAATGTAAATATGAATGAAAGAAGTGTAAACAAATTATGGCTCTCAGAGAAATTCATGATATAAAAGAAGGGTGGAGGGGAGGGGCATTGCTCACAGAAAAACTGTCAGATCTACCTCCTGATTCAAGCCATGAGGTGCCAAACTGTTAAATTCATAAATGTACCTTTGTTCCAATCTAAGCAAAGCTTTATCTGTGTCTCCACCTCTCCAACTAGGAATCACAGTCTTAAGGACAAAATACTTTAAATCTTGAATGGTATGTTGTTTTTCCTGCCAGTGTTGTACTAGAGGACTGTCTAACAGTTTTCTCTGTAGACAACTCCTATGCTCGATGATGCGAGTGCGAATTTGGCGTTTGGTTTTACCGACATAGAACAAACTACAAGGGCACATGATTAAATATATGACTTTTTCAGATTTACAGTTAGAAAAGTGGTTAATGTAAAACTTCTGTTGTGTAACCGGATGTGTAAACATATTCTTAACTGTAATAGTATGCGCACAAACGGAACAAGACCCACATTTAAAATGGCCTTTAATCTTAGGTGCAGGTTTAGGATAGGTAAGAGCGGAAGGAATGAGTGTATTGGCCAGATTAGGATTCCGTTTGTAAGCAATCATTATCTTTTTTGAAGTGAAGTTGGGTAAACCGGTCAGCAGGTACCACTCTTTTTCAAGATACTGGCGATCTCTTTTGAATATTGTGAAAAAGTCAGGGAGCACGTAATCCTATCCTCTTGAGAGCGTTGTTTTTTTCTGTAAAAGGGTAATACGCTGTGTGGTGCAAGCTCTAAGATACGCCTTTTTAATACATCTCTTGGGATATCCGCGATTGGAAAATCTCATATGCATGTCTGCTGCATGTTTTTGAAAATCCGATTCTTTAGTGCACAATCGTTTGATTCTAAGGAATTGACTAATTGGCAAATTGTCTTTTAAGGCCGTGTTATGATAACTATCATACCGTAAGAGATTATTACGGTCCGTAGGTTTTCGATAAAGGTCAGTAATAAAACCGGATTCACCCTTCTTAATCAATAAATCTAAATAAGGTATACTCTCCTCACTAAAATGGCCTTCAAATTGTAGATTGGGATCCAAGTCATTTATCCATGAAAAAAATTCTTGTAAAACAACTTCCGTTCCATCCCAGATTATTAAAACATCGTCTATATATCTTTTCCAAAGTAAGATATGTTGTTTAAAAGGATGTGATTGTAAAAATTTATCTTCAAAATCAGTAACATATAAATTGGCCACGTCCGGGGCCATGGGCGACCCCATTGCAACCCCTTTTATCTGTTTGTAAAATATTCCTCTAAAATTAAAATAATTCTCTTCCATAACAAGAGAAGCTAATTGTGTGAGGAAACATGTAGGAACACGTGCTGGATATGGTCTACGAATCAGGGTGTTAGCCAATACTTCCACTGCCGCTTTTTGGGGAATATTTGTGTATAGTGAAACAACATCTAAGGTAACTAATAGCAATCGATCATGATAACCAGAAAAGAATGCAATATATTAATGACATGTGTAGAATCTTGTATATAGGATGGTGCCTCTGAAACGAATGGTCTCAAAAAATGGTCTAAAAACTTAGAGATAGGTTCAAAAAGTGAACCAATAGCCGAGACTATTGGACGACCCGGGGGATTTTTCAAAGATTTGTGAATCTTAGGTAGTACATAAATGGTGGGAATGATCGGATGTGCAACAGTGAGAAAGGAGACCTCTTTTGGTGTAAGATAGCCGGCTTGGCTACCTATATATAACATAGTGTCTATTCTTTTTTGTAAATTAGTTGTAGGATCCTCATAAATTTTTTCATAGAAATGAGCATCATTCAATTGGCGTAAGACCTCAGCTATATATGCACTGCGATTTTGAATGATAATTGCCCCTCCTTTGTCCGCAGGCTTAATAATAATGGAATTGTTGTTACGTAGTCCATTGAACGCTTCCTTTTGAGCCCTTGTTGTATTAAAAAATACTTTAACTTTAGATTGGTATAATTCTTGTACCTTTGCTAAAACGACTTTTTCATAAGCTATGATGAGAGGGTCCGTATTGGAAGGAGGTATCCATGTTGAGGGTCGTCTAACTACAGAGGGATCTGTATCATCATTGTGAGAATTACCAAAAAAGTTTAAAATTTTAAGCTTACGAAAAAATTTAAAGAGTTCAACATGAGTGTTGAACCTATCATGGGACTTTGTGGGAACATAAGTAAAACCCTTTTCTAATACTTGTAACTCTGTGGGGCTTGTTTACAAAGCCGCGGTAGTGGTTCGCGATCGCGATCGCAGCCGCGGCCCCATTGAAATCACTGGGGCCGCGGCTCCGATTACGATCGCAAACCGCTACCGCGGCTTTGTAAACAAGCCCCTGTGTCAGTAAGAACATGATCAGACAAGTTGATTATGTTACTTACAGATCCCAGTCCAGTCTTCTTTTGGACATCAATGCTACATCCTTGTCTCTTCTCCGTGGAGAATACATCTGATAATTCCTGTCCCTGCCTTGGGCATAATACGTTTGATGATCCCTGCGTCTCTGTGGTGATCTTGGAGGTCGTGGGTGGTAATCTAAACCGCCTCCTTTCCACAGAGAGTCCATCCGAAAACCCCGACGGGGGCTTTTGGCCGACTGTGGGGGCTGAGCTGTAGAGAAAAGTGAGCCTGAAGGATCTACTGGGCCTTCTGTCATTTCATCTGAGGCACACCTACTTCTTTTGGGACCACGTTGTGGGTTAGGAGATCTTAAAGGAGATCTGACTCTAGTCTTTTGTCTATTTCTTGAGTTGTTTTTAGTGTTAGAATGGGGAGACTGTGGAGGTTTCCTATAGGAACCATTTCTTTTTCTATTTCTAAAAGCGGACCCATCATGGGTCCAATAATATACGGTGTTCAATTTGTAATCTTCTTCATCTATTATTTTATTTATTACAATTTCTTATATACCGCGCTATTTAGCATCAGTGCGGTTTACATTATAACTTAACGACCATAACAACAAGCTGTCAGGTTTACATCGAACAGGAGTATAAACTTGGAAAACAGGGTTAACTATATACATAATCTATTCATCTCTTACGGTATGATAGTTATCATAACACGGCCTTGAAAGACAATTTGCCAATTAGTCAATTCCTTAGAATCAAACGATTGTGCACTAAAGAATCGGATTTTCAAAAACATGCAGCAGACATGCATATGAGATTTTCCAATCGCGGATATCCCAAGAGATGTATTAAAAAGGCGTATCTTAGAGCTTGCACCACACAGCGTATTACCCTTTTACAGAAAAAACAACGCTCTCAAGAGGATAGGATTACGTGCTCCCTGACTTTTTCACAATATTCAAAAGAGATCGCCAGTATCTTGAAAAAAGAGTGGTACCTGCTGACCGGTTTACCCAACTTCACTTCAAAAAAGATAATGATTGCTTACAAACGGAATCCTAATCTGGCCAATACACTCGTTCCTTCCGCTCTTACCTATCCTAAACCTGCACCTAAGATTAAAGGCCATTTTAAATGTGGGTCTTGTTCCGTTTGTGCGCATACTATTACAGTTAAGAATATGTTTACACATCCGGTTACACAACAGAAGTTTTACATTAACCACTTTTCTAACTGTAAATCTGAAAAAGTCATATATTTAATCATGTGCCCTTGTAGTTTGTTCTATGTCGGTAAAACCAAACGCCAAATTCGCACTCGCATCATCGAGCATAGGAGTTGTCTACAGAGAAAACTGTTAGACAGTCCTCTAGTACAACACTGGCAGGAAAAACAACATACCATTCAAGATTTAAAGTATTTTGTCCTTAAGACTGTGATTCCTAGTTGGAGAGGTGGAGACACAGATAAAGCTTTGCTTAGATTGGAACAAAGGTACATTTATGAATTTAACAGTTTGGCACCTCATGGCTTGAATCAGGAGGTAGATCTGACAGTTTTTCTGTGAGCAATGCCCCTCCCCTCCACCCTTCTTTTATATCATGAATTTCTCTGAGAGCCATAATTTGTTTACACTTCTTTCATTCATATTTACATTTAGTTATATCTTTTCATCATTACAATTTAATGACGCTTACCTGTGTGCCTCTTAATGTGACACAACATATAGAGGTACTTTTCTTCTGTTTAAAGGTTGAGCACTCCTATTTTGAAGTTTTTAGGTCACCTGATCACTGTCACATGGTCATTTAGCCTTGCCCCCTTTTTCTGGTATATAAAGTTCCAACGTTCAGCCAGTCAGTCCTTAACTCGTCCTGAACGCTAACAGAACGTGCTTCCTGTTCATTGACAACCCTTTTTGCTTTTGCTTTTGCTTTTGCTTGGGATTGAATTGCTCATTTCATGTAAGTTTGGCTCATTCATTGGTTTGCACTTATTTTTGTTTAAGTTACTCCGTGTATATTTTTGGTGGTGCCCATGTTTTTTAAGGTTATGTTTAGTTGAGTATATTTTAAATAGAGCTTCACATTTACCCTCAGTTTATTCATGTTGATGTCTTTAAAATGTGCCAACCAACTCAGCTTAATGCCATCTTTTTTTCTTTTCTTCTCCTTTTTATCTGTATACTTTTTTACATTCTCATCTTTTGAGAGAATTTTGTTTTTATCCATTTATTTAATAGCACGTTTGTCCATTAGTGCCAATTGCCTATGCTTAGGTACAGTGTTTTTACTTGCACATTTTATATTTTTATATGTTTGCAGTTAATTTTTAATACAAGGAATCTCTTTACCATTCTGCCTATTGGCCATTAACCAATTGTGCCTTGTAAGTAAACATCTGTTTATGTTATTATTAGTATCATTTTTATTACTATTTATTATATATATATAATTATTTGCATGCTATTTGTTCTGTGTGTTCTGCCCTGCGTCTTTTAATTATTTATTATCTTATTTGCCATATTGTTTACTTATTTATTATCTTATTTGTTATATTGTTTATTTATATTTTTAGCATTGTTAAATGCTTGTTTTTAACAGTTTTTTCTTTTGGTTGTTATATTTGGTTTTTAGTGGCTTATATTTTGTAAACAATACATGCCTGTATGTTTTTATCATTTATGAGGTTGATGTTTTTTACTGTATAATTATTTAACATGTTTTATGTTTATATGTTTAAGTATATCCCCCCGAGGAAGGCATACGCCGAAACGCGTAGGGGACACAATAAAGGCACATGTGATCATCCATCTCTCTTGCCTCTTTTGTACACCTCCAAACACCCCCCCTACATCATGTGACCATGGCACCAACACAGGATATGCACTATTCTGGGTGCATAATAGCCTATAAGGGCTAGACATGACTGAGAAATACTGATGGACACAGATGTATCCTAGGTGTGTCTGTAGGAACTAACATATCACACACACACTAGCACTGATGGGGACCTGCAACATGGCATATTTCAGCCATGAAAGGTGCTGTGGACCTGGTGCTGGGCGCCCCACCTCACCCTCAGGGTGAGCACAATGTGACGGTCTGTAGCTATTCTGTGTCAGTAACACATATGGTCAGTACCCCCTACCAGGCTGAGGTACTGTGGGGGTGCACACGGTCAGTTCCCCCTACCAGGCTGAGGTGCTGTGGGGGTGCATACCCCATCTTGTGATCATCTGTAGACTGCTGATTTGCATGTGCAGTGCATCATGGGTACGGGTGGGTTAACCCTATCCTGGTAACCACAGCAGTCTGTGGTTTGTGTGGTGACCTGCAGTCCTTCTGTAGCCAGCCAGGGGTTTGTTAGCAGCTGTAGCCCACTGGCTACTTCACTGCCTGTGGAGCCAGCGGTCATGGGATTGATCCCACAGTGGGGTTATTTGATAGGGTTGTCTGAGGCATTTTCTTTTTTAATTTAAATTAGTGCTGCCTGCAAAAAACACCCTCACAGTGCTGTAGCCTTAAGGTGCCTCATAAGGCGCCCTCTAAAGCGCTCTATAAGGCGCCCTTTAAGGCACCCTATAGGGAACATTATAAGGTGCCTTGGCGGACAGTGCACTTTATAATGTGCCCTCTGGAGTGCCTTATAGGGCGCCTTATGCGGCACCTTAGGTTACGGCACTGTGAGGGTGTGTTGGCAGCACTAATTTAAATTAAAAAAGAAAATGCCTCAGACAGCACTGATTTAAAGTAAAGGGTAATGCCTCAGACAGTCTTACTCATCAAGCCCACTGGGGAATTGAACTCATGCCCCTGCTTCATCAGTCAATGTATTAACCATTGTGCTACACCTCTGTTGCTGTGTTTGGAGGTCAGCGCACCTAATTAAGGCTAACGCGCATTAACGTGCCACAGCTCCCTCTATCGCAGGAAAATGTACCTTATCGCACAATAATCCTAAATGCTACCTTAAGACCGGAACGCCCACTACCTTATATGGCATCCTGCACACTAACACCAGCTGCACGTTAAGACTGCTTAGTAAACATACCCCTTAGAGTGAGATAATTCTTTTCAGGGTTCTACCATAGAAGAACTGCTGTGGAGTGACTCCCTGATACAGGAGCCTTCCGAACACACATGAGCTATATTTGGACATTTTAGCAAAAGGAAGTCTTCCCTCAACAATGTGTTGCATTTCTTTGAAGGCATAAATCAACATGTAGATAAACGTGAGACAGTTTTATAAAGTGATATTTTAGAAATGATGTTTAGGAAGAAGCTGGGATATGCAGGTCAAAATACCCAAAATACCAGGGAAGTGGCAGCAGTGAAGGTAGGCCCATGTAAGTACCTTCTAAAATCATTCTATCTCCACCCTAAAAGATGAATGGCCTCGCAAGAGATGGGGCCGTGCATATGGCATGGCTGAGTATGTGCATGTTTGCAGTCCATATTAGAAATGTGGACATTTCCAGAATGCACAGCCACAGACATGGGTACGTAGACATGCAAACGAAGGTATTTCAGTTCAGGGGCATCTATGCTATTGTAACCTCCCTTTACTGTGTGATCCAGGTAGATACTATGGAACTACTAGGTAGACAAGGAAAACATATCAGATTCAAGAGATATTAGTCAGAGTTTCCCTGAGCTCTTGGTCTGTTAGAGACCAGGGTTCAAATTGGGAAGAAAACTTTCTCTGTGACAACCAATGCTTAGGAGTATGTTTACTAAACAGCGGTAGCAGCTTCCATGCGATATCGGAGCTGCAGCCCCATTCACTCTTCTCAGAAAATAGAGTCCAGGCCAGAGGTTTGTGTTCTGAACCAAGGGTTTACTTAAAAATTTAGGGTCACTGGAAAAACAACTGCAGCTCCAACACTTTACATTGTATCCTTTTTTAGATAAGGCAACCAGAGCTGCACAGAATATTCAAGGTGTGTTTGCATCATGGAGCAATACAGAAGCATTATAGTGTTCTTGGTTTTATTTGTTCTTTTCCTTATGATTCGTAGCATTTTATTTGCTCTTTTTGCTACACTGCACACTGAGCAGAGGATTTCAAGGTATTATCCATGATGACACCTAAATCCTTTTCCTGGGTGATGATTCCTAGCGTGGAACCTTGCATCATGTAACTATAATATGGGTTTGTCTTTCATAAATACTGTATTACATCTTCCCATTTTATCAAGATTTGTTTCAATTTCCCTGATACATTGCATTTAAATACCATTTTTTGTCATGGGTAACTTCCCTACATCTTCTTCAGTATGATTGAAGCAAATAATTTATTCAATCTCTCTGCTATGGCCTTGTCCTCCCCTAGTGTCCCTTTTACCCCTCTATCATCTAAAGGTTCAACTGATTCTCTCACAGGTGTTTTACTACAAATATATTTGAAAACGTTTTTATTATATGCTTTGGTTCCGTAGCAAGCTTCTTTTCAAATTCTATATTTACCTGCCTTATCAGAATCTTGCATCGAACTTGGTATGGCTTATATTGTTACCTATTTTTGTCATTTGGCTCTTTTTCTGTTTTCGTGACCATAACAACTTCTCTGACTTTCCCTTTAAACCATGCCAACAGTGTGGAATACATCTAGTCTGGGCTTCCAATATAGTATTTTTAAATAAATCCCAGGCCTGATGTAAAATCTTAACCTTTGAATTTACTCCTTTCAGTTTTTTCTTAACCATTTTCCTCATTTTATCATAGTCTCCCTTGTGAAAGTTAAATGATAGCACAGTGGATTTACTTGCTATCCTTCCTTCATTTATTAAATCAACTGTGATCATCTTATGGTTACTATTGCCAAGTGGCTCCCAACACCATTACCTCTCGCACCAGATCCTGCATTCCACTAAGGACAAGGTCTGAAATATTTTCCCCTTGTGTCAGTTCCTGAATCAGCTGCTCCATGAAGAAGTCATTTATTTAATCTAGAAGCTTTATTTTGCTAGCATGTCTTGATGTAACATTGACCCAGTTGATACTGGGGTAATTGAAATCACCCATTATTACTGTGTTGTAAACTTTGTTAATTTCCCTAACATGTTAGCATTTTGTCATCCATCTGTTCATTCTGGCCAGGCAGGTGACAGTATACCCCCACTGCCATCCTCTTCCTCTTTGTACATGGAATTTCTATCCATAGAGATTCTACAGTGTGTTTGTTTCCTACAAAACTTTTATTCTTTTTGACTCAATGCCCTCTTTAACATATAGTGCTATCCCTTTACCAATTTGATCAACCCCATCATTGCAATATAATTTGTACCCTTGTATCACAGCGTTCCATTGTTTATCCACCTTCTATCTGAGATGCCAGTTATATCTAACTTTTTATTCAGTGCTATATATTCTAGCTTGCCCATCTTATTTTTTAGACATAGCATTTGCATATCAGCATTTCAAATCTTTCAACTCTGTCTGCTTTTTACTTAAAGGCACCTGAGTTACTTTTCCTTTTATTGGAACCTCTCTTTCAGGATGCCTTAACTTCCCTATTTTGCTAGTATCCTTCAAAGATACATCAATCTGAACTATGCGTTCTTGAGTGACTGTAGTCTTTCCCCCATTATCTAATTTAAAAATTGCTCTACTGCCTTTTTAAAGGTGAATGCCAGCAGCCTGATACCACCCTGGTTAAGGTGGAACCCATCTTTTCAAAAAATCTCCACCCTTCCCCAGAATGTTGTCCAGTTCCTACTAAATCTAAAATTCTTTTCTCTGATCATCATCTCATCCATGCATTGAAACCTGGTGCTCTGCCTGCATCTTGGATCCTGTGCATGAAATAGGAAGCATTTCTGAGAATGCTACTCTAGAGGTTCTGGAGTTCAACTTTCTACCTAAAAGCTTAAATTTGTCTTCCAGAACCTCCCTCCCACACTTTCCTATGGCATTGGTACCAACATGTACAGTACCAAGTCAGCAGGTCTGCCCCTAGCACTGTCTAGATTAGAACCTTCTCTAAGTGGTGCGTGAAGCCCACCACCTTTGCACTAGACAGGTAAGATACCAGGCAATCCTCACATCCACCAATCTTCCAGTTATCTATATGCCTAATGATGGAATCATGAACTATAATAGCCATCATAACCCTTCCCTCATGGGCACATGGCTCTGGAGACACACCCTTGGTGATGGAAGTCACACCACAGGCAATGGAAGTCCTAAAGCCCTTTAAGAATGTCATGGTAAACATGAATTCCACCAGGGCTACCATGAGCCTTCTCATCTCAGTAGTGAATTTTTTACAGGCCAAGTTAAGGGTTTTCAGAAGGGACAGGAATTAATAGAGATTTTAGTGATGGTGGACTTCTTGCATGGTCAAGTAGGAAAAAGGTCAAAACCCCTTATGAAGGAGGATGCTTATATGATAGCTGGTCTCCGTTACCTACAGAGGAAAAGAACTTTAGCTCTGCTTTGCAGTTCACTGATTTAATGGAAGGAGAAGCTGATGACTGAGGAAAGGAAGTATCAGAGGGAGGGGGCATTGGTGGTAGTGATGCAGCAGAGGAAATACCAGACACACTGGCAAACAGTATTGTTAACATGAGTACTGCCTTGTTATCTACCATCCCCCCCCCTTTTCTGGATTAATATGCTCATGGTCATGAGCCCTAGCCAGGGACAATCACTAGTGACTAAAGCCCCAGCTACAATGTCAAGCCTCAGAGATGAGGCTGCTACAAGTCAGACTCCTGCATAGATTTCAATGACACACTACTTTGCAGAGGCCATCAAAGCCATCGACTCAGATCCTTTGCCATACTTTGTAAGCAGGTCAGCAGTCTGGATAGAAATGGCCAAAGACTTTCCTGTCCTGTCCTCCAATCAGTGTGCTCAGTGAACGTATATTCTCCATGGCAAGGGATAGTGTGACTCCCCATAATTCATGGCTAGCCACTGTATTTGGCAGAAAAGCTAGTGTTTCCGAAGACAAACCTCCCCTTCTTTGGTTTCCTTTCATTTCCATGCAATTAGGAGAAGGAAGGACTATACAGTAGAGCTACATTGGCTCCCCATCACGGCCCGCATCCAATATAAGATATTAGTAACCACATTCAAACTTGTTCATAATGTAGCACCCTCTTACCTCAACACCTTAATCTCAGCACAACCAATCAACAGAAGCAGAACAGTGAATAGCAATACCCTTCAAGTCCCGAGTAGCCTGAGAAATTTCAATGCTAACACCACTAACAGAGCGTTCTCCTTTATGGCTCCACGACTCTGGAACCAAATGCCCCATGAACTGAGAGCAAATAAGGACCTGAAGGACTTCAGGAAAAAACTAAAGACTCACCTATTTCAGACTCATTACAACCTAACCTAGTCAATGTAATCATTTCAAACATGGCTACTAAAAATCATATGCAACAAGAAATGCATCCTGTAATTATGTAATTTATGTATATATGTAAAGCCTCCTCTCAAGAAATCAAATGTAAATCTGTAACCGTTTGCTGTGACTTTCACCCTCCCCTGCAATCCTACTGTATGCTTAAATTCTGGTCTGTACAACCGCACCCTTTTGTATAGAAAACCGCCACTGATCGCTGGAAGTGGCGGGATACAAGTGTACACTAAATAAATAAATAAAAATAAATAATATGGGGCAATTGCCTATATTTTGCCTTCATTGTGTCTACTGGATGAGATTTTGAAAATGGGCACTGCAGTCTGTCTGGGACGGTGCTCATTTCTAGTGGCTACCTTTCAGATCCCTCCCCCATGCCAAAACACAGCATCAAAAAGCAAGAAAAAAAATAACTATTACAGTCTAAGAGATTCAGGGAGAACAAAGGCAGCATTTGTGGCAAACTTCAGTCGTAGGGCACTGGTGGCTCTTTAGCATTCTATACCTTTGCTGGTTCCTCAAGCCTCATGTTATATGTCGGGTGGCATGTTGACCCATAAGCAGAAGGCTATTGCACATCTGCTTATGGGTCACACCATGCACATCTGACCTGTTGGCTTCCTTGGCTGCACTGTCACTGGCCAGATGCTATTCAAGATCTGAAAAGGGTAGAAAATTCATGGACTGTCCCTGTATTAGGGGAAACTAGTGGAGAATTACCCAGTATGGGATGGTCACTTTTCCCTTAGCCCCAGGGTCTCTTCAAATGGATAAAAGTCTGAAGGCACACAGAAGAATTGTGGGTTAACAACTGTTTTAATGTATAGTACTGTTTTGAGACTGCTGGGAAAGAGATGAAACCTGATATTTCTTCATTGTCTGCTTCTAGGATGTGATAATCCTCTTTCTCAGCTTATCTGACATACTCTGCAGCAGGAACCAAGATACAGCTCTGAGGCCCCAAGCGAACACAACTTAGATGAGACTGGATGGAAAGCTGGTATGAGAGGAATAATGAGAACCTCCTCAGTGCTGTATCTCTGTTCACAGTGCCGTATCTCTGCTTGCTGTTTAGGTATGAGTGTAACATGGTATACACTTGGAAATCTCTGTTGCTGCTGCTATTGAACTGGATTGAGGTCATAGCCCTGGATTCAGCTGATCAGATGTGAACCATAATCTCCCACTCAGTCTTAGGAAGAATAAATTCCTAGGATTCCATCACTTCTAGCAAAGTCTGTGATACAGCATGGTGTGCAGTGGCATGGGATTCTTAAAATAACAGGCAAGCAATAATTAAAAGGCAAAACAAAACCACTTTTATTAAGCTCTTGCTGTCCAATATTTCATAAGAACATAAGATATGCCATACTGGGTCAGACCAAGGTCCATCAAGCCCAGTATCCTGTTTCCAACAGTGGCCAATCTAGGTCATACGTACCTAGCAGTTTCCCCAAAAGACACAGGTTCCACAATGCTTGTACTGGGTCAAGCATTGATATCCTGGGTCCCTTCTTAATAATGGTTTATGGACCTTTCCTACAGGAACTTGTCCAAACCTTTTTTAAACCCAGCTACACTGACAGCCTTTACTACATCCTCCGGTAACAAATGCCAGAGTTTGATTACACATTGAGTGAAAAAATATTTTCTATTATTAGTCTTAAATAGTTTACCCTGTAGCTTCATTGCATGTCCCCTAGTCTTTCTAAATTCTGATAACGTAAACAATTGATCTACGTTTACCCGTTCCACTCCGTTCATTAATTTATAGACTTCTATCATATCTCCCCTCAGCCGTCTCTTTTCAGGTTAAAGAGCCCTAACCTTTTTAGCTTTTCTTCATAGGAGTATCCTTCCATCCCCTTCAACATCAATTGCCTGATCTATGCTGATGACGTCTTGCTATACATGCCAATCTCAACTGAGCATCCAGACCTCTCTCCGCTGGTCACCTGCTTCGATGTGGTCACAGATTGGCTACACACGCAGAAGCTCAAAATAAACTTCAAGAAGACGGAGGTCCTCTTCATCACCAGGAACCCCGCATTCACTCCACCCTCCTCCCTAAAGATACGCAATGCAGAGCTCCTCAGAAATTCCACAATACGATACCTAGGAGTCATGCTGGATCAACAGCTCAACACGAAGGCCCAGATAGGCAACATGGTAAAGGCGATCTACCACAAAATCTAGACGCTTCGCCACCTGCGACAGTTGCTAGAGCCAGAAGACTTCCGGACAGTCTACCAAGCGCTAATAATGCCACACTTCGACTATGCCAATGCAATACTGTAGGCCTCCCAAAAAGCACACTTAACCCCCTATAGCTTGCAATGAATGCAGCTGCCAGAATCCTGCATGGAGCATCCAGGAGGGACCATATCACAGGTTGCTGGTACAATGCACAGGTTGCCGGTACAATGCAGGATCTCCTTTAAGATCTTAACAATGATCTACAAAGCCATCAACAAGTGCTCCTCCACTTCCCTCACAAATCTCGTCCAGACCACCCCCCTTAACAGACCACCCACCTTAACATGTCCCCAGCTTGTTGACTTCACAAGGTTGGTTTTCAAGACCCTTATCAGAGTCCACAATTTAAAGCTCAATCAAAGTTCAAAATAAAGGTCACTCACTCACTTGGGCTTCAATGTCTGTGAATATGGTTCCAGTCACAGTCCAAACAATGACAAGGTTAAAACAGTCTTCCCAGGCAACTAACCTCCTTTCTTAGTACAAGTTCTGCCACTGGATCTGACTCCAGTCAGATCCTATCCTGCCAAAGTGTGATACTGTAATTACTTTGGTTTAAATCTCCTATCTCACAGCAGGACTCCTCTCCACCGCCTTGCTTGGAAGGGCTTTTCTTTGCCTCCAAGGGCCTGTCTCTCTCTGGACACTTAATCCTTCTGTCTGAGTCATGCCTTCTCAGCCCTGAATTCTGAGCTGTAGACCTTCTTAAGGTAGGCTGCTGACAATCCTTTTTGAGATGGATGGGTAACTTCTTACATATCCCATCTCACTGACATAGGAGGCTGCTTTCACCCCAAACATTTTAATGCTGAACATCTGTATGAAGCCTTCCCACAGTGCTATCGCCTGTTGCTTTTGCTGAATGCCTGTACAGGGAATAGCTCTGTCACTGGTCCAGGCTTCTCTCCTGTTTGGATCAGGAGTAAATATTCTCCTCAGAGTGGCAGCCAGCTTTCTCCTTAATCTATCCTTATTTCTTTGTTGGATATACAGGGACAGATGCTGCGTGCAGACATACACTCAGGATTCAGTCAACAGTTCCTATGTTGAACTATATTGGCTCTTCTTGGGTCAGGGACACAGTGGATCTCTATGTCTATACCCTTGATGATTTGGATTTTCCTAGGCCACTTTCCTCCCTTTTATGCTTTGCATCTCTGTGCATTGTATGATTTTTACCCTCCCTAACTTCCATGCCAGTTTGTCATCACCCTTCTATCTGCATGGCCCTGTGACCAGCATGTTTTGGATTTTTCTGGGCCACTCTTCCTTGAGCACTTTTCATTTCAAAGCAAGGTAAGAGTATGTGTTTTTTAATTACTAGCTCTCTGCCCAAGAGCTCTTACAAGGATTTTGGTCTACATTTTTAGAAAGAGTTAATCTTTTTGCTGCTTTATTTTAAAAGGGGAAATACTTGGGGTTTTTTTTAGTGGTGTGAGTTTAAAACTCTGCGGTTAGCTTCTATTTTTCTCAGCTCTTTGAAGTCACTCACACCTCATCAGGGGTTAGTAGGCCTGATTAGACTGTAAAAGAACTGAAGGCTGCATAAAAGTCTTCAGAATCTTCCAAGGCATTCCTAACAGGGTCTCTCCATTTCAAAGAAAGGTACCAAAGCTCCACCAACTGAACAATGGCTGGGAAAAATCATATTGCCAAAGCTGCTGCCCCCATTACAGCTTCCATCTCTGTCCAGATAGAGATCCCAATGCCAGTTGAAGAACTGGTTAAATGTACAGGATGCCAACATGCTAAAGCTCTCAGGAAACAGGTGGAGCTCTCAAAAAAGAGCTGACAACGCCGAGGAGCATTCAAGACAGTGAGAGGTATATTGATGAAATGCTTCTTGAAAAATCCAAACTCTCCAGCAGAGGTGGGGATGGGAGCCTACAGAATGAAAAAAGGTTGGACACGAGTCACAAGGGCCTGCATAATCACCAATCCAACTCCTCAAGAACTTGAATTGAAGAACCATTATGCAGTCTTGGAAGTGGAGGAGGCGGAGGCATCTCAGGAAAGGGAAGAACCAGAGTTAGAACACCCCAAAGTTGCTGAATGAGTGACCACTAGGAAGTGAAGGGAGGTGGTGGTTGGTGACTCTCTTCTGAGGGGTATTGAGGCATCCATCTGCCAAACAGACTTGATGTCAAGAGAGGTATGCTGTCTTCCAAGTGCCAAGATGTTATGGAGAGTTTTCTGAGACATCAAGCCTACTGAATATTACCCAATGTTGCACATCCATGTTGGCACAAATGATACTGCCGGGTATCCCTCTGAGCATATCAAGAGTGAAGTCATGGCTCTGGGACAGAGGGTGAAGCAGATAAGGGCACAGTTGGTGTTCTCTTCAGTTCTCCCTGTTGAGGGTAAAAGCCAGGTCAGAGAAGCCTGCAACCTGGAGATAAATGCATGGTTGTTGCATGGATGGTGTCATAGAGAGCGTTTTGGCTTCTTGTACCATGGGATGATGTTCCTAGGGCTGCAGAGCAGAGATGGTGTCTATCTGTCCAAGAAGGGTCGACATGTCTTCAGTAGCAGACTGGCTGACCTATTGAGGATGACTTTAAATTAGATTCATTGGGGATGGGTGAAGAAAGCCCCCAGGTAAGTGAAAAACCCCAGGTAAGTGAAACATTAAATACCTTCATAGAAATAGGTAAAAGGGGCAACATCTGGAAAGCAGTGTCTATAAATACCAGTAGAACTGGAAATAAGATCCCAGATGTTGAGGCTTTAATAGGAGAGGCTGACTTGGATTTAGTGGCAGTTACAGAGACATGGTTCACAGACAACCATGACTGGGATATAACTATACCAAGATATACATTATTCAGAAAAAAACAGGGTAGGAAGAAGGGGAGGAGTGGCACTATTTGTAAAAAATAATATTAAAGCTATGGAAATACAGGGATTAAAAGAGAGAGAGGGGGCAGTTTGGGTTAAACTAGAAAGAGGGAAATAGAAATCCATTTGCATTGGCATGATATACAGACCTCCCTAACAAGGAGAAGACTAGGAGGGAGATTTAATAGAAGACATATGCAGCATTGCCAGGAAAGGGGACGTGCTACTGATAGGGGATTTCAATATGCCGGAAGTTGATTGGTGCATCCCTTCTGCGGTGTCATCTAGAAGCAAGGAGATACTGGATTCTTTACAGGAAGAATTATTCAGGCAACTGGTAACAGAACCCACATGTGAAGGGGCTATACTGGATATGGTACTTACCAATTGGGAAGTATTTCTGATGTTATAGTGGGAGATCATCTCACATCCAGTGATTACCAGATGGTATGGTTCAGTATTAGAACTAGGACTAATAAAATCCTTTCAAAAATGAGAGTCTTAGACATTAGGAAATCTAACTTTGCCAAGATGGGCCAATATCTTGAGGAGTCATTAGCAGGATGAGAACAGCTGGGGGATGTAGAAAAACAGTAGGCAAAATTGAAAGGGGATATTTTAAGAGCAACCAACATTTTTGTTAGAATGGTAAATAAAAGGAAAAGGAGGCCGCTATGGTTCTCAAAAGAGGTAGCTGAAAAGATGAAGAAAAAGAGGGAGGCCTTCAAGCAATATAAGAGATCACAGAGAAAGGAAGGTAGGCATCTATATTTGGAAAAACTTAGAGAGGCTGGCAAAGTAGTCAAGAAAGCAAAGATACAAAAAGAAAAAGAAATAGTCAATGCAATAAAAGGGGGAGGGAATAAGACATTTTTCAGATATGCTAGTAAGAGAAGGAAGGGCAAATGTGGTATTGTCAGTTCAAGGGTGAAGGGGAGGAATATGTAGAAGCTGAGGAGGATAAAGCGGAATTGCTTAACAAATATTTCTGTTCTGTTTTCACAGATGAAGGGTCCGGAGCAGGACCTCAGACAACACCAGAAAACAGGAACAAAAGTGAGGGGCATCTCAAACGATTTTCAGAGGACTGTGTTCAAAAGAAACTAGCTAAACTAAAAGTGGACAAAGCAATGGGACAAGATGGGATACATCCAAGAATACTGAAGGAACATAAGGACTTTCTAGCAGCTCCACTGACTGACCTTTTCAATGCCTCATTGGCATTGCGGGTGTGCCAGAGGACTGGAAAGAGGCACAAATGGTCCCTTCACACAAAAGAAGAATCAAGGATGTGGTTGAAAACTACAGGCAGGTTAACCATGGTTGTGAGTAAATTATTGGAAACGCTGCTGAAAGAGAAAATATTAAGGTTTCTGGAATCCAACAGGTAGCAGGATCCGAGGCAGCATGTTCACTAGGGGTAGATTTTTTCAGACAAATCTGATTGATTTCTTTGAATGGGTGACCAGGGAGTTGGACCGAGGGAGAGCTCTAGATGTGTTGTATTTAGATCTCAGTAAAGCATTTGACACTGTTCTGCACAGGCGACTTATAAACAAACTAAGCACCCTTTCAATAAAGTTGACCCGAAAGTTACTACTTGGTTTAGAAATTGGTTGAGTGAGAGGCGACAAAGCGTACAGGTAAATGGAGTTCACTCTGAGGAGAAGGAGGTTACCAGTGGTGTGCCGTAGGGATCTGCCCTTGATCTGATTCTTTTTAACATCTTTGTTAGTGATATTGCAGAAATACTGTCAGGTAAGTTTTGCCTCTTTGCGGATGATATCAAAATCTGCAACAGAATAGATACCCAGGATGGTGTAGAAAACATGAGGAGGGATCCAGCTAAGCTTGAAGAATGGTCTAGAATTTGGCAGTGCTAAAAAATGTAGGGTCATGCAATTGGGCTGCAACAATCCAAGGAAGCAGTACAGTATAGGGGTGATGTACTTCTGTCTATGAAAGAAGAACGGGACCTAGGCATGATTGTGTCCGATGATCTTAAAGTAGCTAAACAGGTAGAAAAGGCAACAACGAAAATTCGAAGGATGCTTGGGTGCATAGGGAGAGAAATGGCCAGCAGAATAAAGGAGGTGGTGATAGTGCCTCTATATAAGTCTTTGATGTGACCTCATTTGGAGTATTGTATGCAATTCTGGAGACCACAACTTCAAAAGATTATAAGGAGTCAGTGCAGTGGAGGTGGTAGAGATGAGGACATTAAATTCAAAAAAGCATGGGACAAATACAGAGTCTCTCTAAAGGAAAAAAAGAGGACTCTTGTAGTGAATGATATGGAAGGGCAGACTAGACAGGCCATGTAGTCTTTTTCTGCTGTCATGTTTCTATGTTTCTAAATTTCTATTTTCTTGGTGGTTCTAGCATTACCAAAGAATGTTATTTCTATCAGGAGGAATGAGCATGGAATACTGACATAGGAAGTGGACACCTGCATAACAGCTTGATAGCCGAATCAACCCTGGCTTTCATAGGGTGACAGATTGCCCCCGCATCCACCATCCTCCATTACTATACTGTACCTGTCAACTAAGACATCATGCTTGGAAAGTCATTAACTAATAAATCCTTAGATTGTTCTGAATCGCTGGACTGCACCCCATGAATGCTTCTTCTACCCTGAGGGGATCTTCCTCTGTACTTAAGGTTACTTTGCTAGGGGACCCGGAGTGATTTCTTGGAGGCGTGAGGGGCTTGTAGAGGGCCCTGAGACTGTGGGAGCTGTGTACCTTGCCTTCAGCACTTGCCTTCTTTCCCGATTTCGGACAGGCAGTGGGGACACCTTCAGAGTGCGAGGACCCTGCAGTGGATAAAATCTCCGTTCCAGTCATCCTCTGTGGACCCGGAGTGATTTCTTGGAGGCGTGAGGGGCTTGTAGAGGGCCCTGAAACTGTGGGAGCTGTGTACCTTGCCTACAGCACTTGCCTTCTTTCCCGATTTTGGGCAGGCAGTGGGGACACCTTCAGAGTGCGAGGACCCTGCAGTGGATAAAGTCTCCGTTCCAGTCATCCTCTGTGGACCCAGAGTGATTTCTTGGAGGCGTGAGGGGCTTGTAGAGGGCCCTGAGACTGTGGGAGCTGTGTACCTTGCCTTCAGCACTTGCCTTCTTTCCCGATTTCGGGCAGGCAGTGGGGACACCTTCAGAGTGCGAGGACCCTGTTTGGTATAATTGTGGGCTGTTTGCGTGACCGCGGAGCGTGTCCGCGGAGCATGATTCGAAGGGGCGTGTCCAAAGGGGCGGGACACGCCCCTTTGGCACCCCTTCGGCGTCACAGCGGCGAACAGAGTGAGTTTTGGGAGTTTGCTTTTGTACTATTTTGTGTTTTATACTAATGGGGAAACGTAAAGCTAAACCTGGGCGTGGTGAGGAGGGATCGGCGACCAATGCTCTGGTTGTCGGTCCCTTAGACAAACATCTGGTCCCACGCCCAGTTGCGCAGTCCTCTCCAGAGGGTGCCTCCCTTAGCTCTAGCGGGAGGACCCCTCCTCCCTGTCCTGCTGCTTGTTTATCCTTGGTAGGGTCGGAGAAGTCCCCTGAGTTAATGAGAGCCGCCGCCTTGGCGACGGTTCAATTGCCTAAACCTGTTACTTTGGTTGATTCTGGTAGTGCTTTATGCCCACCAGTTTCTTCTGTTGGATCGGAGATAACCCTGAAGGATCTTTGGCAAGTTTTGCAGTCTATAGATGCTAAAGTATCCTCAACATTAAGTTCTTTATGTGATTTTTCCTCTCAAACTGTTTCCTCTCTTCAGCAATTGGATAGTAAAATTTCTGCGGTAGATGCTGCTTATGTTAAGCTTGAGCAGCAACTCTCTTCTTTGCACTCAGCACATATAGCTGGGATGAAAGATGTTTTAATTTTGCATAGCAAGGTGGAGGCATTGGAGAACACCTTGCGTGCTGTAAATTTACGTTTCCTTAATTTTCCATGTACCCCTCTTCTTTCGCCAAAGATTCTTCTTGACAAGTACTGTCACACTGCCCCCCTAGTGGTGATGGCGTGGCACGACAGAAGGGTGTGGACAGGAAGGAGAAAAGTTTGTTTGTGGAGGAGGTTGGTTCTCTTGCAGGGCCCAGGCTTCTACAGGCCTGGTAGCCTTCTGTATAACTAACACTCCCAAGAATTTACAGTCCGAGTATAGGGAAATTGTAAGGCTTTTATTTCCCTCTTTGCAAACAGGTTCTTTAGCCCAGAATACAACAACACATGAAAAGAAATATCCTTGCTTCAGGTTAAAGGAAAACACGTACTGAAAACACTGTTAACTTCACAGCACAGGTAAATGAAATACAGCATCCACTTTTATCCCAAACCACAGCTATGCCTCTGCTAGGGCTCAATCCTTTCTGACAGGCAATAGTTAACGTCCATGGGAATGTCTAAGGGGTCCTCCTGGTATTCGACCTGCATGGGCTCACAGTCCAGAATGTTTGGAGGCTCTCCTTCAGGCTTTCTGCCTAGCGCTTGGATGATGCGCCAATAGTCAGCGTTACAAGGTAAGTCCTGGCTTTGTATATTTTTATACTGAGGACAGTCTCTCCTGCATGCAGTTCCTTCTCTAATAGGCTTCCTGTTAACTGCAGGTCTGTATTTTGTTTCATGAAGGCCTCTTGAAGGACAGCATGCTCTAGGGCCTGACTCTTTCTGGGTCACAGCATTCATAAAATCATCATTATAAAATTGGCATTTACCTTTTCTTCTAAGGTGGTCTCCGGGAGGTGAAGGCTGAGGCTTGGGCCTGCTGGGTCTTGGATTCTCAGGTGCCCAGGTAGGCCTCTGGTTCCTAGTTCTGCCTTCTGCTAGAGTCAGGGCATACTGGTGCCATGGTTCCTTTCTCCCACGGCTTTGGAAGTGACCCTTTTCAATTCTTCTTTCACCCCTTTCACTGCCGTTCACTGTTGCTCCTTCTAACAGTTGCTGGCTCCTATTAAAGTTAGGCCTGGGACTCTCTGTTATAGTCCACCTTCTTTCAGGGTTAGCTTCTTTATAAAACCTTTCCCTCCTGGAAAGTATATCTTTTCCTCTTTTGCAATGTTTAAAGTAGGTTTCTGTACCTGGCTTGGCTGGGTCTGCTAGGCCGGCTCCCTTGATCAGGACTCTTCTCCCTGGATCCTCCAGATATCTGTAAAAATCTGGAACTGGAACTTCCTGCAAGACTCCTTGACAGTCTCCTTGCCCATCTGGAGCTGTCTGCCAATCTCCTTGTCTTTCTCTTTCTCGCCAACCTCCTTCTCTGTACCGGTCTCTTTGCCACTCTCATTGTCTCTCTTTCTCTCCAACCGGAGTCTGAATCAGAGTCTTTTTGCCACTCTCCTTGCCTCTCTGACTTCCTCCAGTCATCTGAGCATTTAAGAGGAGTTCTTCCCTTTCTGCTTTGGGTGTTGGCTGGAATTACATCATTGGCTCTAGGGCGTGGTTCTTCAGACCTCCAGAGGTCTCTCTGGCTCCCTCTATGTGGCTCCTCATGATGCTGCAGCTCGTCTTTACCTCTTTTTCCTGTGTTTAAAACCTTTCCTTCTGCCTGCAGCTGGTCTGCAGTGCCACAGTACTTTAAAGAGGTATTGCTTTTCTCAGATCCTATTGGGGTGTCTCAGTTATTTTATATTTCCGCTAGCTCTAAACGTATCAACCCGGCTGAGGGCAGATTGGACGTAATTGAGCCTTCGCTTACAAATTTGACTGATTTTTTGGAGGATTCCTCCGACGTAATTAATTTGTGTGCCACTCTGGTAGTGTCCCTGACATCGATTGATTATAAGCAGCGTATTCTTAAGGCCTTTTTTAGGTGTAAGGCGACTCTCTTTTGTGGACACCAGATAAATATTTTTCCTGATGTTTCTCGTAGCACCCAACTCAGGAGGAGGCTTTTTCTTGCGTTAAAGCCTCGGGTCCTTAAGTTGGGTGCTACTTTCTTTCTTCGGTTTCCCTGCAAGTGTGTAGTGAATTATGAGGGTGCGGTTTATATATTTTCAGATGTAGCTCATTTAGAGAATTTTGTATTGGAGCGGCAGGGTGTTGTTGAGGTTAGTCGGGATGAGTAATTAAGTAGTATATGCCTCTATACTGTGGGTTAGTTAACCTTGGCTTTTCTTGTTTTCCTTCATTTTTTTTTTCACATCTGGGTCTCAGTGATGTGGACTTAATCATAATGTGTTACTATCTCTGTTGATATTCTTATGCTTTGTTTCTGATTTGCTTGAACTGTATTGACTTCATTTGTATGTTTGATAAAACCTTAATAAAAAAAAAAAAAGGTTACTATGCTAGGACCACAGTCCTCAGTGTGGACACACAACTTAGCTGAAGTCACCCCACTCCTGCAATTTGAGCTTGTGGTATCTCTTCTGCTTTTGTGTTGGCTCTCCTCTGCTGTTTTTGGACCTTTTGGCCAATCTGAGGGCTCTTTTATGCTGGTCCTCTTGTCATAATTTGGGGCCTTTCAGCTAATCTGAGTGTTGTGCTGTGCTATGCTGTGCTAGTACTCCTGGCATAATGTAGGGTATTGCAGCTGATCTAGGTGTTCTGATGATCTCCCTGCTAGTAGTGTCTTGGTGTTTTTACACCAATTGTCATACTATTTTGCCCTCTTCTATCTGTGGTTTTCACTTTGCTGTTTCTACTGATGTGCTCTTATGATGGTAGCTTCTGGTACCCATCCTACTAAGGTCCTTATTTTTGGCCCTTCTTATGGTGCCACTGAGGGGGTTTGGGCCACTTTTGATGTCTTGTGGTGCAACTACAGATGCATTTCATCAAGTCTGAAGCAGGTTTGATTGAAAATAGATGTTTTTGTTAAGTATTGTCAAGTCGATGTCGACTCATGGCGACCCCCTGGATAGATGTCTTAAACTGTATTTGGTCTTCAGTCAACCAACTCATTGTTGATAGACTAGCACTCATAGCTACTGTTATTGTATCGATCCATCTCATTACTGGCCTTCCTCTTTTGCGTTGACCTTCTACCTTGCCAAGCATGATGTCTCTCTCTAATGATCTTTCTCTTCGCATGATGTGTCCAAAGTATGAAAGTCAAAGTCTTGTCATCTGAGCTTCTAAAGAAAGTTTAGGCTTGATCTCCTCTAGTACTGACTGGTTTGGGCAGTCCATGATATACACAGTATTTGTTGCTAGCACCATAATTCAAAGGCTTCAATTTTCTTTGTGTCTATCTTTTTCACTGTCCAACTTTCACATCCATATGATGTTATTGAAAATACCATGGCTTAAACAAGTCAAATCTTTGCATGGAAAGAGACATCTCTGCTCTTGAGAATCTTGTCTAGATCCTTCATAGTCATTCTGCAAGAGCAATGTGTCATCTGATTTCTTGATTACTTGTTGCTTCTTTATTGATAGTTGATCCAAGTAGGTTAAAGTTGTCCACTATTTTGATTCTTCTCCATCAACGATGAACTTATTGATTTTTCCAGTTATCAGGATCTTTGTCTTCTTTACATTAAGGTGCAGGCTCATTTTAAGACTACTGTATGTTCCTTGATCTTGAGAAGCAAATGCTTCAGATCATCTTCACTTTCAGCCAGTAATGTGGTATCATCAGCATAGTGAAGGATACAGTCCAGCTTCTCTGATGATTTGTTCTGCATATAAATTAAACAGATAGAGGGAAAGTATGCAACCTTGTTGCACACTTTTGCTGATTTTAAATCATTATGTTTCTCCTTGTTCTGTTCGAACTGTTGCTTCTTGATCAATGTACAGGTTGTGCAAGAGAATGATCAGGTGTTCTGGAATACACATGCTTCTTAATGTGGCCCAGAGTTTCTCATGGTGTACATAGTCAAAAGCCTTGTTGTATTTTGGTATTCTTTTGTCTTTTCAAGGTTCCATCTCACATCCGCGATAATGTCTCTTGTTCCTTGCCCTTTCCTGAACCCTGCTTGAACATCAGGTAGTTTCATTCCAGGTCTGGTTGTAGTCTCTGCTGAATAATCTTGAGTAGAATCTTGCTGACATGTGAGATCAGAGCAATTGTGCGATAATGTCCACAGTTTGATCACCTTTCTTCAGTATTGGTATAAACACAGATCTTTTCCAGTCAGTAGGCCATGATGTTGTCTTCCAAATTTCCTGGCAGAGCCTTGTAAGTATGGTAACAGCTGCATCAGATTGCTTTAATACTTCTATTGGAATGCCATCAATGCCTGGTGTTTTGTTCTTTGATAAGGCTTTCAATGTTGCTTCAATTTCTTCTTTCATCACCAATGGTTCCAGATCATAAGGTACAGGTTGAAATGGTTGTTGGTCCACTTGATCTTTATCATATAATAATAACTCTGTATATTCTTTCCACCTTTTCTTGATCTTCTCAGCATCATTCAACATGGATCCTTGAGCATCTTGTAACATTCCAATTCAAGGCTGGAAATTATTCTTTAACTCTTGTAGCATTAGGAAAGCCGATCTTGTTCTTCCTCTAATAGTTTCTGCATCTATTTCCTTGCATGCATCATTGTAGCACTTTCCCTTGACTTGTCCGGCTGCACATTAGAAATCTCTGTTCAGTTCTGTGATTGCCTCTTTCTCCTCTGGCTTTAGCTTCTGTGTGTTACTGGACAATTTTCAGAGTTTCTTCAGTCATCCGTTTTGGCCGTTTTTGCTTTTTCATCTTTTGTAGCAATTTCTTACTTTCTTCAAACACAACCTTGTTGCCATCCAATAACTTTTCTGGAGTTCTGTCATTTGTATCTAAAGCAGCAAATCAATTTTTCAGGCAGTTTTAAAATTCCGGTTGTATATTCTTAAGGTCATATTTTGCTACGTTCATGAATGGCTTGCTCTTTTATAACTTTAGCTTGAGTTTGCATACTAGTAGTTGGTGATTTGTACCACAGTCAGCTCAAGATTTTGTCTTTGTTGATATTATAGAGCTTTTCCATCATTGACTTCCACAGATGTAGTCAATTTGATTTTTCTACAATCCATTGGGTGAAGTCCATGTGTACAGTCACCGCTTGTGTTGCTGGAAGAAAGTGTTTGAAATGAATAGATCATTAGTCTTGCAGAATTCTATCTGTCTTTCTCAAGCTTCATTTCTGTTGCAAAGTCCATATTTTCCAACTATTTTGCCTTCTTTTTTGTTGTCAACATTTGCGTTCCAGTCACACATGACCATCAGGATATCCTGTTTGCATGTTCTGTCTATTTCAGATTGTACTTGTTCATAGAACTCATCAATTTCATCCTCTTCTGCAGCTGTTGTTGGGATATATACTTCAATTATAGTTTTATTTATAGGCATTCCTCACAGACGAATAGAAAAGCATAGTTACTCACCTGTAACAGGTGATCTCCGGGAACAGCAGGAATTTAGTCTTCACATATGGGTATCGTCGGTACCGACGGAGCCTGTGCGGGAATGCTCCCCAGCGTCCAATAGGAAAGCTTTTTGGAGCATCCCACAGCGCCTGTGTGCTGCCTTCCCACCTGTCCCTCTCCAGTTGAGTTTAAAGCTGAGACAAAAGAGAGATGAAAAGAGAGAAAGAGAGAGAGAGATACAACTCCTAGGGGAGGTGGGTGGGTTGTGAAGACTAAATTCCTGCTGTACCCGGAGATCACCTGGGGAGTTGGAGCCTTACCCTGCCGTATGCCCGTGATTGCTGTCTGAACAGGCAGCAGGTGGATTCCGCCGGACCAGCTGAGCGGTGTCAGGCCCCGACGTCATTTGGGGGCCTTTAAAAGTGCGGCTTTACCGCGGTCTCGTGGTCGCGGTCGCGCTTTGAAGGGGCGCGTTTAAAGGGGCTTGTTTAGCCCCTTTAGCGCCCCTTCAGCGCACGAGGAGCTGTGGAGCTGAGAATCTGGAATGGGCAAGCGGAAAAAGAAGCATTTGAATGTGAGTACAGTTAATCCTTCAAAATCTGTAAAAGTGGTTGGTCCAATGTATAAACCATTTGGTTTAAATGAAAAAGTGACACCACCTTTGACATAAAGTGTGGATGAGTCCTAAGGACTACCTTATCATGATGGAACCTTGTATAAGGAGGATTAGCCACCAATGCTTGCAATTCACTGATTTGACGTGCTGATGTGATTGCAATAAGAAATATGACCTTCCAGGAAAGGAATTTCAAGGAGGTAATGGCTAATGGTTCAAAAGGTGGTTTCATAAGCTGCCCAAGAACCAAATTTAAGTCCCATGCCATCGGTGGTGGCTTAATGGGAGACTTAGTTAAAAGAAGGCCTCTCATAAATCTCGCTGTGAGAGGATGAGAGGAAATAGGTTGCCCATTTAGAGGCTTGAAAGAAACTGCAATAGCACTCAAATGAACTCTCACTGAATTGGTCTTAAGCCCTGCATTAGATAAATGAAGGAGATACTCCAGTAATTTCAGATGTATTGCAAGAGTGTTAAGACCCTTCTGCGAGCACCATATGGTAAACCTTTTCCACTTGAAAGCATAAGAGCGTCTTGTGGAAGGCTTCCTGGAAGCATAAAGGATATCCTTTACCTGCTGAGAAAGGTTAAGACCGTGAAGTTCTAGGCTTTCAGCAACCAGGCCCTGAGATGCAGAGACTGGGGATTGGGATGCAACAGCATCCTGTCCTCCTGAGAAAGGAGATCTGGAGGAGATCCTAACACCAGAGGCGGAGCTTGAGAGAGATGTAGGAGCAGAGGGTACCACATTTGCCGTGGCCAATGTGGAGCTATGAGAATCATATGACCTCTGTCTCTCTGAAGCTTGAACAGGGTTTTGGGAATTAGGAGAATGGGTGGAAAGGCATACAGGAAGTCCTGGCCCCAATGGAGGAGGAAACCATCCCTGGCCTGACAACTCTGAGCCAGAATTCTGGAACAGAACCGGGGACGTTTGGCATTCAGCGGACTTGCGAAGAGGTCTATGTCCGGAGTTCCCCAAATTTGGAAACTTTTGGCCACCTGGTCTGCATGGAGAGACCATTCGTGTGGAAGCAGAACTCGACTGAGTCTGTCTGCCCAAGAGTTTTGAATGCCTGGAAGATACAACGCAAGGAGATTAATCTGATGCTCTCTGGCAAGGGCCCATAGTCGCAAAGCTTTGTTGCATAGCGACAGAGAGCCTGTTCTGCCCTGCTTGTTCACATAGAACATGGCTACTTGATTGTCCGTTTGAACTAGGACTGTCTTGTAACTGAGCTGGGTGTGGAATACTCGAAGAGCAAGGAAGATTGCTCTGAGTTCCGGGAGATTGATATGTAGATAGGTATCCTGTGGAGTCCAGTTACCCTGGGTAGAGAGGCCTTGCAGGTGGGCTCCCCAACCCACCTGTGAGACATCTGTCGTTAGAGTGGCTTGGGGTGGAGGTTGCTGAAAAGGGGACCCGACCAAAAGGTTTTGGGGTGATTGCCACCATTGGAGGGACAAAATAAGGTGACCTGAGTTTGCTATTTTGTCTGACAGGCAACCTGAGTCCATTGAGTGGATAAAGTCCACTGGGCTGCCCTCATATGGAGGCGAGCATAAGGAACCACATGCACAGTGGATGCCATGTGGCCTAGCAATTGTAACATTTCCCGAACAGTGAGGTGAGATTTTAGCACTGCTTGGGAAGCTAACTGCACAATGCGAAGGCAGCAGGGCTGTGGAAGGTAGGCCCTTTTCTGTCTGGTATCCAGCAGAGCTCCTATAAACTCTAGGGACTGAGTGGGAGCAAGGTTAGATTTTGGGAAGTTTATGACAAGTCCCAAATACTGAAGGATGCACATTGTGCGAGAGAGAGCAACCCTGGCCCCTGGCTCTGAAGGGGCTCGAATGAGCCAGTCGTCTAAGTAAGGGAAGACGAATATTCCTAGGGTGTGAAGAAATGCTGCCACCATAGCCATGCATTTTGTGAACACCCTTGGTGCCGAAGCCAGGCCAAAGGGAAGAACCCTGTACTGGTAGTGCTTCCCTTGAAATAGAAAGCGAAGGAACTTTTGATGAGTTGGATGGATGAGAACATGAGTGTACGCATCCTTGAGATCTAGAGAACAAAGCCAATCCTGACTCTGAAGGTATGGCAGCAGAGTTCCTAGAGAAATAATTTTGAACTTCTCTTTGAACAGGAATTTGTTCAATTCTCTGAGGTCTAAAATGGGCCTGTGTCCTCCTGCTTTCTTTGGAATAAGGAAATAGGGGGAGTAGAACCCTGTACCCTGTTGGAGAAGGGGTACCTCTTCTATTGCCCCTTGAGCAAGAAGCATACTGACCTCTTGACCTAACTGGTCGTTGAGAGAGGTCTGAGAATTGAACTGTCTTACCATTGTAGGAGGGGGCATGCTGAGGAAATGAAGCTTGTACCCCTCTCTTACAATAGAGTCCAATTTTCTGCTGTTATCTGACCCCATCTGGGGGCAAAATGACATAACCTTCCTGGAATGGTGGAAGGCTCTGGGCTGTTTAGGGCCAGGAAGGCAAAGTTCTCTAGATAGGAGTCAAAGCCCCTGTGGAGGCTGAGTCTGCTGAGCCGGTGGAGGCTTAGCAGCTTTTGTTTTTCTTTGCCTAGGTTGTTGCTGCTGTCCCTTTTGGGCAGACTGACCTAAACGATGTCTCTGCTGGGTATAGGAGGGATAAAACTTCTTCTTCTTACTGAAGAATGGTTTCTTGTAGGTTTTTTTCCTTGCAGGATCAGCTGTAGATTTAGACAATCTATCCAAAGTGATATTGTCAGCATCTATCTCATTAGCTTTTTCCTGCCAATTCTTGCCAAAGAGATTCTCTCCTGTGCAAGGAATATTCCCTAGTTTATCCTGTACCAAAGTTCAAAGTCAGATGCCTGGAGCCAGGCAATCCTACGTGCACCTATGGCAATAGCAGAGGTTCTGCTTATGCACTCAAAGCAGTCAAAGACTGCACGATTCACAAACTTGGAAACATCCTGAGCATGTTTGACAAGGGTGAGGTAATCCTGCCTCTTATCATCAGGAAAGAGAGAGCTCATAAGCTCTAAATCTCCCATGACCTCCTTAAGGAACATTCCCATATATAATATATAGGAACTGATCCTAGCAGAAAGCATGGAAGCCTGGAAGGTTCGATGTCCAAAGGCGTCAAGAGTCCTACACTCACATCCTGGAGGATTAGATGCATGCCTTTTTGCACTCTTGATCCTTCTCATAGCTGATTCCACCACCATGGAATGGTGTGGTAGCTGAGTCTTCTGAAACCCAGGACAAGGAGGAACTCCATACATGGTGTCGAGTCTTTGAGAGTGAGGAGATGTGGTTAGAGGTGTTTCCCACATTCTTAATATGAGATCATGCAAGATCTCGTGAATAGGTAAGGTAGCTGCCTCCTTGAGAGCTTTAGGGTATTGTAGGATTTCTAATTCCTTTGCCCTAGGCTCTTTTTCAGGAGCCACTATGATGGAAAGACCTCGAGCCACATCTCGGATAAAATCCTGAAAGGACATATCCTCTGGTGGAGACATCCTAAGCTGAGGAGAAGAAGAAGAATCCTCAGGAAGAAGTACTCTGGTATCAGCAGAGCTTTCAGAGTCTTCAGACTCATCCGAGGATTCAAAGTATCTCCGATCCAGGTGATCGTGCAAGGCACGGTACCGGTACCTATCGAAGTCGACATTGGAGGGGTCAGGTACCGACTTGTCAGTACCAGATGGATAAGCATGACTTGGTCCCGGTAGAATACCTGCTGATGTTTATCCATCCGGTATTGACAAGTCAGTACCGGTATCGGGGTCAGTGCCGGTACCGGTTGAATTGTCTGAAGTGGTTTCAGGGGCATCGAGGCCGTGAGAAGAACCGCCAGACTGCGTTCAATAGCCAAGAATCTCTGGTCTATCGATGCTGCCAATACTTGGGTATTGTACCGGATAAAGCAGCTGGTACCCCAGAGCATGGCACCAGTAGTTCTGCCGAGGTTGAGGCCTCGAGAACATCCTGGAGCCCCGTTAGTGCTTTGGAAGCCGAAGCCTCCTGCCGGGGCAATTTTGCCAGTGAAAGTCCCTCAAGGGAACACCAGAGGCATCTCTATGCTTAGAGGGAGATTTACCCTTTGAGGACCGGCTAAATTTATGTTTAGTTACCTGAGATCCATGGGAGGAAGATGAAGCCCTGGAAGACGTCGATGCCACAGAGGCTGCATCGGAGGGAAAAAGGGTGCTAAGTTTAGCAGCTCAGTTCTACTGGCCCCTTTTCGACATCATCCCACAGGCAACACACTCCGAAATGGAGTGGTCAGGATCTAAAGATTTTAGGCACCATACATGGGTGTCGGTGACGGAGATGGTACCGCCACACTTGGAACACTTTTTAAAATCCGAAGCGGATTTTTCCATTTTAAAGGAAAAAGTTGGGCCTAGTGCCCAAAATGGCGCGTGGCACCTGAGGAGAAAATAACTGGAAAAGACTCCAGAAGAAAAGGGGTTTTTTTGGAAAAAATAAAAAGAACAACCGGTGGTACCGGTGTAGCATCAAAGGAAGGCATACGCGACCACAAAAAAGAATAGAAGGGAATTATTTTCTGCAGTGACAGGATGTGCGACCTGTCGGCTCCGCAGAAAACAAAGAACTGGAGAGGGACAGTTGGGAAAGTCAGGAAGGCAGCACGCAGGTGCTGTGGGATGCTCCCTAAAGCTTTCCTATTGGACACTGGGGAGCGTTCCCACGCAGGCTCCGTCGGTACTGATGATACCCATATGTGAAGACTACATTCCTGCTTGTTCCTGGAAATTTACGCATTCACTGATTGCATTGAATTTCATTGCAAGTTTCTTCTTAATTATAAATGCAACACCATTTCTCCTTTGTCTTTCATTTCCAGCATAGTAGACCATGTGATTATCAGATGCAAAGTACGCAATGCCAGTCCATTTCAGTTCGCTGACACTCAACAGATCGAGTTGTACACATTCCATTTCATTCTTGACCACCTACAACTTCCCTTGGTTCATGCTTCGTATGTTCCATGTCCCAATATGTAAGACATCTTTGCAGTTTCTGACTCTCATTTCATGCGCATCTACATCAGCAGTCAGACGTCCTGAGGGCTTTGATCAAACCACATCATAAATACTGGCTTTAGTCTGAAAAGTCTTCATCTCCTCCACAGTAGCCAGTTGATTGCCTTCTGATCTGGGGGTCTCATCTTCAAGCACTATAGTGCAATTTGTTTTGTTGTGACTATCCATTGGGTTTTCGTGGCAAGATATGGAAGTAGATTTCTAGGCCTTTCTTCCATGCAGTTTAATTTTAGTGTTGTTGCCATTGTCACAGAAATGTGATCCCCCACCGCCAGCACCATCCAATTCTGTTGCTGCCCAGATGGATGGTTTGTCTCAGTCTGGCACCTCAGCTGAGACCTGTCTGTCTTGGGAGGCCCTACCAGTAGTTAAATTACCAATAGCTTAGCCCTCAGCATCACTGATACACACAAGCTCTCAGAGATTGACAAGCTGCAAACCAAGCGAGGGCAAATAGAGGTAAACCCAACTATTTCATTGTAAAATAAGCATCCCCCATAGACTTTAATGGGGTCAAATAGAACAAACAAATGAATGATTCAGTTCCCGATGACTAATTCAATAGGTATATTCAGATAAAGGAAAACAAGTCTGAAAAGTTTTGACATGCACATGCCTAGTGCTCACCATGTCCACACCACCAATACCTGAATGTTACCTGCATTGATCTACATTAGAGATGTGCAGGTCAAAATATTGTATTTATTTTTTTTTTTGTTGTTTGTTTTTTTCATCTTTAGATAATTTTTTTTTCAATAGTGTAACTGTAGTAGTGTTAAGGGTGGTGGGAAGAGTTTTTCTTTAAAACACAGGCCAGACAGCAGTTTTTCTTCTGTCTCTACTCGTTTAACCTCCACAGAGCAAAGCCTAGAACAGACAGGAGCTCAGGGAAAACAAAATCAGCTTTACTTCTCTCCCAGCTTGTTAAATTTCCACAAGCTGGTTCTCCTGGCCCTTCCTCTAGCCCCATTTAAAGTTCCTACCTCAGAACTCCTTAGCATGGCCTGCCTAGGAAGGACTTCTGGCTCCACCTGTGAGAATGCTTCCCAGAGGGCATTCGCGATCGTAGTAGTCTTCATATTCCTTAGAGCAATGGCCTCCAGTTATCGGGTGGCATAGTCCAGTGTGACTAAAATATACTTATTGCTTCAAGAGGTTCGCTCAAAGGATCCTACTAGATCCATTGCCACTCTTTCAAATGGCTTTTCAATGATGGGTATATGCACTAGACAGCAGGTCGAACTCTGGTGGGGTTATGAAGTTGGCAGTTGGGACATAATTTGCAAAATAACAGAATCTGTTTATGGACCCTGGACCAGAAAAATCTGTCCAAAACATACTCCAGTGTTTTCTCCACCCCCAGGTGTCCCCCTAATAAATGGCTATGGGCCAACAATAACATCTGCTGATGACAAGGCCGAGCAACTATCAGTTGTTTTACCTCCTCCCCCTCTAGGGCACCCTTGAACACTGTATAATACATTTCCCTTAAGCACAAAATAGGGAAACGTTTTTGCAGGAGACTCTCCACAATCTACTGGAACCCCATCACTTCTACAACCCACTCTCGGGCATATTTAAGGGACTCATCCTCTTGCTGGGTCCTCTTAAAGCTTCCTGAGATTTCCCCCAGCCCCCCACTCTGGGGAGGGGACAATTGTATTTGGATAACTACCACTGAGCCCTGAGCTATCCCCAGGGGTTTCTTCCCTAGGCTCTCCCTCCCCTGATCCCTCCCCTATAGCAGTCCCCAGATTCTGTTGGTAGTGTAGCCTTTCCGGCAATGCCAATTCTGGGACTTAGCAGGCTTGGAATTCTTGATATACACAATAGACCCAGGTCTTCCTGGGGGAAAATCTTACTGGTCTGACTTAGTGGAGCCATCAGTTAACAGGGCCCAAATTGCTCAGACGTTTGGATAGTTTCGGCCAATCGCCACTGAATACGAAAGCCAGGGCAGCACCACAACCTTGAATGTGTCTTGTTCTGCTAGAGTGAAACCTGTGCCATTGGATACTGCCTCTGGTCTCCATGTACACAGGCCAGTGTTACCATCTTTGCATACTCAGTTTGGAATCTGATTACAGTTTCCGGTGAATGAGGGTCCGCACACTCCCGGTGTCTATCGGGCATGGAGGTGGGTTTCCTCATGTTCCACTAGAATCACAACATTCTGTGTCCCAGGGTGGGGAGTATCTACAAAAGCACAGGTGTGAGGGGTGGTTAGGTTGACATCCATGGGTTTTTCTGTACCCCTGGAACATTCCCGAACAAAGTTTCTGCAGGGTGCACACCTAAAATAGATACATGGGTCGTGACTAGGGCCATTCCCTTGTCTAGGAGGTGACTTTGAGGGTTATAACATGGGAGCCAACATCCATTCTGGCTTCCCCTTCCATCCTTGGGCTGATGGGTGACTTCTTCCCCTTCTCACTGTCTGTTGCTGCTGTTGTTGTGTAAGCTTGGGGTGCTAATGTACCACTGTTTCATTAGGGCGGTCAAGCCCTCCAAAAACTGCTCCAGTAGCACAATCATGGCCATCTCGGGCCCAGTCTTTCTCAACAGTTGCAGCCACATCCATACCAGATCCTTCAACTGATAGAGGAACCTTTGAGGGCTCTCTTTTATCTGGAGTCCACCCCCCCTCCCTTTCTAAATCGCTGGTGGTAGGTCTCTGGGGAAACATGAGCAAAGAACACCACCCTTCTTGCAGTGACAACAAGGAACACAAGGAGCAGGAAAATAAAACACAGTGGAAGGAAAGCTTTATTGATAATACCAGAGAGGTTAGCCCGACACATGTTTCGACTGGGAGCCTTCTTCAGGGGCCCAGTTTTTCCCTCCAGTTGCAGCCACTTCCATGTGAGCTCCTTCATTTGACAGAGGAACCTCCTAGGGCTCTTTTTTATCTGGAGCCCCCCCTTTCTGAAGTTGTGGTAGTAGGCCTCTGGGGTACAGCCAGCTGTTCCAGTATGGTGGCCTTGATAGCTGCATATGTAGCTTGCTCATCTGCGTTGGCATCCTGGAATGTAGCCTGACTGCTGCCTGTCAGCAGATTCCCTAAATAGTCCATGTTGCCTCTGGCCACGACCATGTGAGCAGTTCATTCGAAGTCTACAAAAAGATTGTCCCATCCATCTTCTGTCATTATGTTAAGAAGTGCTTGCGCTGAAGGGTGGAGTTGTGGTCTCTGCAGGGCCTGGGTCAACAGAGTTAGGGAACGCTTCTGTAGCTCCCCCTGTGTTCAAATAAGATCCTGTATCTGCTGCTGATGTTGTTGCTACCCTTCCAGCAGGGCATCTTGAAACAGCTGCTGATGCTGTTGCTGCTGACCTTTTGCCACAAACTGCAGGAGCCGCTCCATCCTTGCTTGCCATGGTTCTCTTGCAGCACCACAACTGCTTCTTCTGCAGCTGAGTTAACCAAGCAGTATTCTAGCTCCAACAAATGTCTAGTGACCTCTATTTATTTATTTAACAGGTCTTTTATACCACCTAATCTTCTATTCCATGCTCTCCTCACAGCACTTTACTACCATTAAAGGTGTAACAGATTATCTTAAAGGAACATATAGGCCTTTTTCCGCACACTCTGCTATATAGGTTTATATAAGAACATAAGATATGCCATACTGAGTCAGACCAAGGTTTCCAACAGCTGCCAATCCAGATCACAAGTACCTACCAGGTTGCCAAAAAGGTACAAGGATTCCACGTTGCTTATCCCACGGTAAACAGTGGATTTCTCTGGTCTGTTTTAATAATGTTTTATGGACTTTTTAAAACCATCTACACTAATAGCTTTTACTATATCATCTGGTAACATTATGATTATGCATTTATTGAAAACATTTTTTCTCCTTAGTCTTAAATGGTCTATTGTAGCTTCATTGCATGTCCCCTAGTCTTTCTACTTTTTGAAGGAGTAAACAACTGATCTGCGTTTACCTGTTCCACTCCATTCATTATTTTATAGACCTCTAACATACAGTATCTCTCCTCAGCCATCTCTTTTATGTCTTTCCTCATAGCAGTTTTCTCCCATTTCCTTTATCATTTTGGTGGCTCTTCTCTGTACCCTTAATAATTCTGCTATAAATAGTATTCATCTCATCCCATACTATTTGAGCCCTGTCCCCTAGCCCTGCACGAGGCCCATCATCACCCTCCTCGCTCACTGCTCTTTTGCTGCTTGCCAGTACCTCTTCAGGCTGCTACCTCTACCTTGGATTGGAGCCAGCACGCATCTGGGTAGGTGGGCTTTTAGCAAGTGTGCCTTGCTGTGGATGTGGTGATAGGCTATGTGTATGCCAGGATCGCCAGTTGCCCAGGAAGCATTAGCTAGCTGGTACGGTCCTGCCGGTGTCACCCAGGTTGTGCCAAGAAATACCCCTGGAATGTCCACATTGGAGACATGTAAAGATTACTGTGCCAGGTATGGAAATGTTCATATCGCAGCCTTTCTAAATTCCTATTTTAAACATTTCTCCCATGTTTTTCTGACTCTGCATTCACATTTAAATGCAAATAGGGCTTCTAGAATAAGCCCCACAGTAGCAATATTCAGTCCACTATCTGCATATCTATCCAGCCTTTTAGATGTCCTAAATTTATCTCCTAATAGCTAAGAGGGTCATTCTGTGCCTTGAATAGTGGGGATGCACATCCTGCCTGGACATACATCCCCGCTATTCATCCCCCTGCCACTCCTGGCTCAAAGTCTCCCCATATGAACAGCACTGTTGTATGGGGAGCCTTTGATGGGGGTGGGAGGGGGCAGTCTGGAGGCGGAGCGAGGGCTGGGCATGGGCGAGTCGTGACCCCGGATGTACAGAGCCAATTCTGAGGTTGGCCCTGTATATCCAGGGTTGGTCACATAGACAGGGGACTTATTCCACTTCAGAGGTGGAATACGTCCCCCTGAATATTGGGGGATATCAGAGCCGGGGGGTGGCAATGAGATGAGAGGGCGCAGGGGGATCCTCAGAGCCTGAACCTGGCCCTGGGAGGCTGGATCTAGGGTTGGGCTGCGGGGAAAGGATGTTGGGTCATGCGGTCTGTGATCACTGCTCCTGAATGAAGCCACAGTGCCATGGAGACGGGATGACCTGGCACTGCAGTTCCATGCAGAAGCCTGGCTGAGTTATCTGGGGGTCTGCTGGAGGTACAGCCCATCAGAATCGGGGTCCAGGCTGGTAGAGCCGATTCTGAGGGGCCGCACAGGGGCTGGATGGCCAAAATAGAATTGACCTCTAAGTGGATAGTGCACTGAATATCAAAGCTATCCAGACAGTTAGATAGATTACCCATATTCCACCCTCGCTCCTCACCAGCACTATCTGAATATTGCTAGAGTACTTTGAAATAATTTTCAGTGGTGCTATCTGCATAATGCATCTGAAAATTAATGAACAAACACTTATCCATATGGTGGCTGCCGCTGACCTGATAACTGCTATTGAATATCAACCCATATGTTTTTAATGTACAAACTAAGCAAATTGTCCAGTAGGCAATAGTAAAATTCTATATATGAAAATCAAATTTCTTATTTTTTCATACTTTTCTTTCCAAACTAAAAAAATATGAGAGGAAGCTCCTCACTTTGAATAAGCAATACTTATTATTTCAGGAATACCGAACTGGATACTGAAGTGGGTCAATTAATGATATGCTAGTGAGGAGGCAAGTGAATGTTTTGCTCGTTTGGCCATTCATTGGATCCCCTGCATTTTAAGCATGTACAAATTGCTTGTGTGTGTACATATATTGATACTGTACACATAAATTTGGAGGCATGCACAAACACAAACAATTTGCACACATAATAGGCAGAATCATAATTAAAACAAAAAAAAGTTTGGTTCATATGTGATGAATGTGACAAAAATCTTGATCATGCGCATGCCCAATAAGGATTACATACTTTCATAGCAATTAACCCATCTTTTAGAAAAGGACTTTTGCCTGTTTTCATACCCACTTTTTCTGTCAACACACTATGCCTCTCTTTGTTCCTCAGCTGTACATCATGTTTTCCAGTGAAACCGTGAATCATTCACTTAAATATTATGACATGGAGAAAATCACATTGTGCTTTAACCTATCAACAAAGGAGCAAAGCAATTACAGAGCTAAACAGAGTCCAGGAAGACCCAATAAAGAAAAATCCAAGAGAATTTGGTGAAAATTCTTAAGGGGCCTTCCAATATTTAATTTAGTCTTGGTGCATGATTAATAATCTGATTCTAATTCAGAAGACTGAACCACAAAGGTACATCTTTTGGGTATTTTTAATAACCATAATACAACACTCTGTGAATTAACAGCTGGCCTATCTGGTATTTTACATCTATTGTGCTTACTCAAGTAAAGCAGTTAATATTGGTACAATCATCAAACGTACATTAGTCAGACATAAAGGCACCATTTTTAGTGTGAGAATAGAAATGTTCAAAACTTAGGGATATCTATTATAAGATGCCATAAGATTGATAGTTGCTGCATGCAAAAATAGCCTTCTGTATAATGTTAGATATGAAAAAATGTTGTACACTATTTTTGCTGTATTGATACATGATAATTAATTACTATGCAGGAAAATTTAAGAACTCACGTTTTGACTGGCAAATTTGTTTGGAAACACCCACCTCATTCAAAAGTGTACAGCCAGGCCTTTGAAGCCACTTGCTGTCAATGCTACTTGCCCATACTTAACCAGGGAGAGCATGCTGGGAACAGGTAGGGGAAGAAGAGGGAAGGGTGTGGTCACTCATGGGGGAAGAGTGATGGGGTCAGGTTTTCATGTCAGAAGATTCACCAAAATGGATAGCAAACTGACTCTGAGGACAATTTTAAAAGCTATTTCCTCTATATCAGGGTAACAGTACTGTATATTCATAAAACCATTTCATATGTAGTTTCACTGCTTTAAGGGGGGGGGGGTATTCTTGGGGCGGAGGATTAGAATGGAGTTTGGATCTCTATGCATAAATTTTAGGACAACTATTCACAAGGTTGCCATGAGTCGACATTGACTCAAGGTACTTAGCAACAACAGCATACATTTTCATTTTCAAAAATATGCAGTTATTTTTTCCTGTGTAATATTATCTGCATGTTAGATGTGTGAATACTATTCTGGGATAATCTTCAAAATGAAAGTAGCTGCATATTTTCACTTAAAATATGCCTGACGTTTCACTCCACAGACTTGACAATACTTCTACAGAGAAACATAGAAACATGATAGCAAAAAAAGACCACATGAGCAATCGAGTCTGCCCTTCCATATCAACTACAATAGTCCCTTTTTTACCTTTAGAGATCCTGTGTTTGTCCCATGCTTTTTTGAATTCAGATATTGTCCTCATCTCTACCACTTCCACTGGGAGAATATTCCACACATCTTTCAGTAAAGAAACACTTCTGCATATTAATCCTGAATCTATCTCCTTTTACCCTCATCCTATGTCCCCTCATAGCAGAGCTTGCTTTCAATTGAAAGAGACCCTCCTGTGCATTTAGGCATCTCTAAACATCTCTATCATATCTCCGCTATGCCGCCTTTCCTCTAAAGTATACATGTAAGTATCATCTAGAAGTAAAGAGATCCTGGATTCTCTACAGGGAGAACTATTCAGGCAACTGGTAACAGAACCCACACGTGAAGGGGCCATATTGGACTTGGTGCTTATCAATGGTGGAAGTGTTTCTCATATTATAGTGGAAGATCATTTTGCATCCAGTGATCACCAGATGGTGTGGTTCAGTATTAGGAGTAAGGCTGTTAAAACCCATTCAAAAGCAAGCGTCTTAGACTTTAGGAAAACTAACTTTGCCAAGATGGGCCAATACCTCAGGGAGTTGTTAGTGGGATGGGAACAGCTGAGGGATATAGAAAAATAGTAGGGAAAACTGAAAGGGGATATTTTAAGGGCAACCAACCTTTTTGTTAAAATGGTAAATAAAGGTAAAAAGAAAAGGAGAACACTATGGTTTTTGAAAGAAGCAGCCAAAAAGGTGTAGAAAATGAGGGAGGCTTTCATGAAATACAAGAGATTACAGAGAGAGGAAGACAGGCATCTTTATTTGGAAAAACTTAGAGAAGCTAGAAAAGTAGTCAGGAAAGCAAAGATTCAAAAAGAGGAGGAAATAGCCAATGCAATAAAATGGGGGGGGGGGGAGGGATAAGACATTTTTCAGATATGTTAGTGAGAAGAGGAAGGGCAAAAGTGGTACTGTCAGACTGAAGGGTGAAGGGGAGGAATATGTAGAAGCTGATGAGGATAAAGCATAATTGCTTAAAAAATATTTCTTCTTCTCCTGTGTTCACAGATGAAGAACCATGAGCAGGACCTCATAAAACACCCACAAACAGATACAGAAGTGAGGGGTATCTTGAACAATTTTCAGAAGACTGTTTTTGTGAGAAACTAGCTGAACTTAAAGTAGACAAAGCAATGGAACCGGATGAGATGCACCCTACAATACTGAGGGAACTTGGGGACATTCTAGCAGCTCCACTGACTGACCTTTTCAATGCCTTATTGGAGTCGGGAGTGGTGCCAAAGGACTGGAAAGAGGCACATGTGGTCCCTTTACACAAGTTCTCGACCATCCTTCAAACTTAGCTAAATCCCTCCTCATGTTATATACACCTTCCTGGGTGTCTACTCTATTACAGATTTTGGTATCATCCACAAACAGGCAAACCTTACCCAACAGCTGTTCCACAATATCACTAACAAAGATGTAAAAAAATCAGTAACTTTAGGGTCCATCCCTAGGGTGCTCAGTTTGTTTATAAGTCACCTGTGTGGAACCATGTCAAAGGCTTTACTGAAATCAAAGTACACCACATCTAGAACTCCCCCTCGGTGCAATTTTCTTGTCACCTAGTTAAAGAAATCAATCAGATTTGTCTGATAAGACCTGCTTCTGCCCCCCCCACCCCATGCTGCCTCGGCTCCTGCAATCTATTGGATTCCAGAAACCTCACTACTCTCTCTTTTAGCAGTGTATCTAATAATTTACCCCAACACAGAGGTTAAGCTAACTGACCTGTAGTTTTCAACCTTATTCTTACTTCCACTTTTGTGTAAAGGGACCACATGTGCCTTTCTCCAGTCCTCTGGGACCACTCCCAACTCAGCCACTAGAACGTCCCCAGTCTTCTGAAAATCGTTCAAGCTCCCCGTCACTTCTGTTCCTATTTCTGGGTGTTTTCTGAGGTCCTGATCCTGGCCCATTATCTGTGAACACAGAACAGAAATATTTCTTGAACAATTCTGCTTTATCGTCATCAGCTTCTACATATTCCTTCCCTTCACCCTTAAGTCTGACAATATCACTTTTGCCCTTCCTCCTCTCACTAACATATCTGAAAAATGTCTTAATCTCCCTTTTTATTGCATTGACTATTTCTTCTTCTTTTTTATTCTTTGCTGTCTTGACGACTATGCTAGCTGCTCTACGTTTTTCCAAATATAGATGCTTGTCTTCCTCTCTCTGTGATCTCTTGTATTTCCTGAAGTCCTCCCTCTTTTTCTTCACCTTTTCAGCTACTTCTTTTGAGAACCATAGCAGTCTCCTTTTCCTTTTACATTTATTTACCTTTCAAACAAAAAGGTTTGTTGCTTTTAAAATATCCCCTTTCAGTTTTGTCCACTTTTTTTTACATCCCCCAGCTGTTCCCATCCTACTAATGACTCCTTGAGGTATTGTCCTATCATGGCAAAGTTAGTTTTGCTAAAGTCTAAGACCCTCGTTTTTGAATGAATTTTAACAGCTCTAGTCCTAATACTGAATCACACCATCTGATGATCACTGGATGCAAGATGATCTCCCACTGTAACATCAAAAACACTTTCCCCATTGATAAACACCATGACCAGTATGGTCCCTTTATATGTGGGTTCTGTTACTAGTTGCCTGAATAGTTCTCCCTGTAGAGAATCCAGGATCTCCTTACTTCTAGATGACACCATAGCAGAGATGTACCAATCACTATCTAGCATATTGAAATCCCCTATCAGTAGCACTTCTCCTTTCATGGCAATGCTGCATATGTCTTCTATTAAATCTCCATCCACTTTTTCTCCCTGAGAAGGGGATCTGTATATCACACCAATGCAACTGGATTTCGCTTTCCCTCTTTCTAGTTTAACCCACACTGCCTCCTTGCTCCCTTTTAAGCCCTGTAATTCTATAGCTTTATATTATTTTTTACATACAGTGCCACTCCTCCTCCCCTTCTTCCTACCCTGCCCTTTTTGAATAAGGTATAACCTGGCATAATTACATCCCAGTCATAGTTGTACATGAACCATGTCTTCGTAATCATCACTAAATCCAATCAGCCTCTTCCATTAAAGCCTCAACATCTGGGATCTTATTTTCCATGCCTCGGGCATTTCCAGATGTTGCCCCCTTTTACCCATTTCTACAGCGGTATTTAATGTTTAATTTACCTGGGGGCTTTCACTTACCTGGAGGCTTTCTTCACCCATCACTAATGAATCTAGTTTAAAGTCCGCTTTGGTAGGTTAGCCAGTCTGATGCTGAAGACACTTCAATCTTCCTTGGACAGATGGATGCCATCTCTGCTCTGCAGCCCTTGGAACATCATCCCATCATCCCTAGGCAGGTGGTTATAAAATAATCACCAGTAGGAATTTATGTCAATATCAGTTTTGCATCTTGCAGACTAATTTTTGATGGCTTAGCATTCTTCTGTAGTACCGCTTTTTTCCTTTGCCACATACAAAATGATTTCCTCTTGATCAGATGTGTAGAAGACAAGCTGATAGAGCATATCACATCAGTAAGTAGAGAGGTGATATGCTGTATGATGCTTATTTTTACTTTATAGATAGTATGCAACTTTAACCTGCTTGTATCAAAACATGGTTAGTGCTGCAGAATATTTGCAGCTACTGCTGCAGTTTGCCCCAATGCTGACCAGTTAGCATATGGGTATTATCGGGGCATTCTAAGGGCAGCACCCAGGGACAACTGAGCAGCTGTGATATTGAGCTGTTGCCTGGTTATCCCTTGGCAGCAAAAATTAGGCACAAAAAAGGGTGTCCTAACTTTTACTGCCAAAATTAACCAGGCAGTGGCTGAATATCACCATCACCCATTTACATTCTGAGTTCTGCATCTCAGAATGGCCCCGGCATTGAATGTCCAGGTCTAAGGTTCAGCGCCAGCAGCTAGCTGCTGTAGGAGCACTAGCCATCGGCACTGAATATCGTGCCTTGCAGGTCTTAATATATTCATTGCTCTTCTTTTGTATATCTTTGTTTGTCTTAAGAGTGCCCATTAAAAGGATTAATCTTGGACTCCTGTATTGATTTTCCCTATTTGAATTGCTTGCCTCTGCCTGGAAGTTGGTGAAAGAGTTTTTGTGACATCACTGGGTACCTTGTGTGTTTTGAACTGGGATGGAGAAGAGTGTGAGAGTTTATAACAGACTTCTACAACTTTATTAATCTGTATTACTTCAAGGAACATTCAGCACCGTAGCTGGAAGTCTGGATACATACGCAATACATGGATTCAGGCAGTTCCACTGGGTTGAAATTCTCATCACCTCATTGCTAACCACTTTTACAACCTGCTGGCAAAACTCCAAGGATGGATTCATCCTAATTTTCCTTGACATCTCCGCCACATTCAACTCTCTCCCACACCATCAACTACTTCAAAGACTCTCCAAAATTGGCCTCCATGATATCACACTCAATTGATTCCGCTTTTATCTAGACTCCCAGAAACAACATGTAAGAATTGGCAAGATGACTTCAAGCCCTTTCCCACAAAAATAGAAGTGCTTTAGGAATCAAAACTATCAGCTCTCCTTTTCAATATCTTTATCCAACTATTATATCAGATATTCAAGGCTTACAAAATGCTATACCAAATCTATGCAGATGACATAATGTTTTTCACACCAATCAATCTCCTCTCTCTGGATCTCTCTAACTTACAAAAGTGCTTCACGATGTAAAAAAATGGCTTAGTAACTTATCAACCAAGAGAAGATTGAGGTGCTCTACATAACCACTAACCCAACCTTTACCCCACCATCAACTCTGAAAATAGTCAAATTCGAAACAAAATACCTGGGCATAACAATAGACCAATAGCAAATCTTCCAACCTCACATAAAAAGAATAATCACCTCTGTCTACCACAAACTCAGAAACCTGAAGCATCTCCGCTAACTACTCCCCCAGAACTATTCTGAACTGTATGTCAGGCAATGATTATGCCTATCCTAGACTATTCTAATATTATCTTCCAGGGCCTACTGAAAAAAACTCTTCACCCACACTAAATGGCCCAAATTACTGCAGCCCAAATAATATCTGCGGCCCCCCATACTAATACAATTTTGTTGACTTCCTATCTCTACCAGAATCAACTGCAAAGTTCTTATTTAAAATCCTCCACAAGGAATCTGCCACATGTCTCCAGATCCTTATCTTACACCCAAAGAATGAAAGACTAGGAAGAAACTCCACCCTCAACCTACTCACCATCCCGCAGCAGAAGACAAAGAGCAAGCAGTCCACCTGCAATAGAACATTCACCTTATTCACCCCATTCTTATGGAATACCCTACCACCAACACTAAGAGGACTCTCAGACCTGTCTGAATTCGGGAAGAAATTAAAAATGCACCTTTTCAAGGAAGAATATAACATAGGCTCAGATCAAGGGACTCATCCACCATAAACTCTTATTGTTAAAATCCTCCAGTCCAATACAGTAGACACATACACTCTATCAATGATCCAATGTTGAATAGCTATCTCTCACCTACAACAACACTGTATATATAGCTCAAAGTTAAATGCAATCACTGTTATGCAGTTATAATGTCATTTTGTTACATTGTTCCAGTTCCTTGTACAACAGCATGCCTTATGTTCCTGTTAAAATATTGGTTCACTGTCAACCGCTTTGAATAGTAGAAAGGTGGTATGAAAATAAGTTCAAATAAATGAATAAATAAATAAATAAAATAAGCTTGCTGTCTGAAAACTGTCTTTTTTCAATATAGCATCCAGAACTTTAGATGGCCAGTTTTTAAGAGACACTATCCAAATAACTTTGAAAAGTAGCTTCAACATAAGCATGGTAATAATACCCATGTACTTGACAAATATACAGACTCTTTAAAACTTACCCCTTAAATATCTGACCAAAGTAACTAGTTTGAGGAAGAAAATGGCCCTGGGAGTGTTCTAGATATTGCTGTTAATAATAAAGGGGGGGGGGGGTGTTCATCCGCGGTGGTTACCATATTTTAAATGCTAGCTACCACAGCTAGACAAAATGTGGATATTCAGTGCTGCTTGCTAGATAGTGGCCAGCACCGAAGTTCCAGATTTAATGGTGACCAGCAATGCTATCTGGATAATGCCAATATTTAGCCCACTATCCAGACAGCTAATCGCATAGTCACCTCCCATCTTGACTATTGTAACCTGCTCCTCACTGGTGTTCCTCTGAATCATCTCTTTTCCCTTCAATCTGTTCAAAACTCAGCTGCAGGCTAATCTTCTGCCAGTGTGGCTATGCTCATATAACCCCTCATCTTCAAGTCACTTCACTGGCTCACTATCAGTTTCCACATCCAGTTCAAACTTCTCCTACTGACCTACAAGTTCATTCATTCTATGGCTCCTCACTACCTTTCCTCTCTTATCTCACTCTACACCCCTCCTTGGGAACTCCGCTCCTCTGGCAGATCCTTTTTATCTGTGCCCTTCTCTTCTACTGCCAACTCCAGACTTTGTTCATTCCATCTTGATGCTCCATATGCCTGGAACAAACTACCTGAGTCTATGCATTGGGCCCCTTCTCTAGCCCTATTCAAATCTAGCGTTAAAAATTCACCTCTTGGAAGCTGCTTTTGGATCCTGATGCTCCTCACTCTCTTGTCCACTACTTATGTATGTCTTACTAAAGTCTAGTCCCCAGTGCCACTATGTTTTCTCTTGATTAGATTGTAAGCTCTGATGAGCAGGGGCTGTGTCTTACATCTATATGTACAGCGCTGCATATGCCTTGTAGCGCTATACAAATGATTAGTATTAGTAGCATAAATGTTACTGTTAAATGTTTTAGACATGATTTGGATGTCCGAAGATGTCCACTTATTCGATCAGCAGGTGCTGCTAACCGGATACGTGCTTTAGAATATCAACCCCAGGGTGTTTTAGTTAAATATCTCTCTGTAATGATTCAACTCATTTACCACTTATGCAAATGGTTTCTTATAAGCTCATTAAATGCAACTGCTTTCTAAAGCATTTCAAACGAAACACCAGAGAATAAGTTAGATGCTCCTACTGAAGGGCATGGTTAGGACATGGTAAATACTTCTCAAAGGATCATTCTAGTAGACTATTCTGGAGTCTTAAAGAAAACAGCTTTATATTGGGGTAACTCTTGAAGTAAAAATATTGTTGTGTCTCTGCTGTATGGATAGCTTTTCTTGTTTACTGAATTATATCTCAGTAACTTGACAGTAAATGATATACAGTAGGAAACATTTTTAATATTTTCAAGGCTTAATGGTACTGTAATCCCATTCTTTTGAATACTATTTACAAGAAATCTTAGCACAGTCTCATGATCATCAGCCTAATGACTGGGTGCGTGTGTGTCTGCATCTATCTGCCTTTTGAAGAGCTGTCAAAGAAAAGCATCAAAAGCAGAAATGCTCAAAAAAACTTTCCATAAACAAAAAAGGTCTGTATAGTCAGCATCCACAGCTAACTTTATAAGAATTATTTTAATGCATCATGAGACCCTTTGTTAATACTCTTAAATGTATGTTTATAAATGCTTTTAAATATATTCCTGACTTATATTTAACAGAAGTATAAATGACAGATTGTAATTGTGAAGAAATCATAAATACACTGTCTGAGAAGATTTATGTGTTTAACATGGCTGATGAGGTTATTAGTTGCTAAACTTAGGGGCATATTTACTAAAGCGAGTTAGCTGTTAATATGCCGATAACATGGGAAAAGCGCACCATGGTAGCAGCGAACCTGGGCCAAATGCAGATAGCGCAGAGGATTTTCCACGCTATCCTGCATACTGCATGTTTACAGCATGCATGAGTGGGGTGTGGGCAGAGAGTGGGGGTGCCTGCCATGAGCAGTTACCCTGAACGACGACAGCACGTAGCAATCACGTGTTTTGCAGACATCGCAGGTGCTGCTAATGTCATCTGAATAGCTGCCATTAGCTGTATCTGTGATGCTGTTTTGTGATAATCTCTGCAATTTTGCTGCATTAGCCGATGGGGAAATGCCATGCGTGCTCCCAACAGATAATTCACGGTTTTGGCAGCTAACGCGACACTATTTGCACTAATGCCCAGCATTAGCTGAAAAAGCCTAACACCCTTTAGTAAGCATGCCCCCTTGTGTTGTTGATCTTCTGCGAAAGTGTTTTCTTGGTCCTCTTTTCAGGACTTTCTCTATTGAAGACGCCTCACGATGTGCCATTTAGATGCAAATTGGTCATCTTTTCGCCCTGCCTGTATCTTTCTATTCTACTTTGCTTTGATTTAAGCACATTAGAGCTATTAGATTGCCCTATTGGCAAAGTGGAGAGGTACTTACTTGAATTTATACTGTAGAAAGGTGTTTAAACATCTGCATAAAGCTTAATCATTGGGACAACTCATCAAATTAAGCAATAGTAGAAATGGATTTGGCATACAGATTTGCTCAACATGGTGCTTGGCCATTAATCATAATATTTGTTGTTTAATAAAAATGTTCCTCTCCCATGACATAATGTGTATGAATGAGTTAATTTTATAAAAAGAAGTCAGAGGTGACTTATAAACAAACTGAGCACCCTAGAGATGGACCCTAACGTTACTGCTTGGGTTAGAAATTGGTTGGGTGGGAGGCAACAAAGAGTACAGTTAAATGGGGTTCACTCTGAGGAGACAGATGTTACCAGTGGTGTGCCCCAGGGATCTGTCCTTGGTCCGATTCTTTTTAACATTTGTATTAGTGATATAGCGGAAGGGCTGTCGGGTAAGGTTTGCCTTTTTGTGGATGATACCAAAATCTGCAATAGAGCAGACACCCAGGAAGGTGTAGATAACATGAGGAGGGATCTTGCTAAGCTTGAAGAATGGTCTAGAATCTGGCAGCTGGGATTTAATGTTAAAAAATGCAAGGTCATGCATTTGGGTTGCAGCAATCCAAGGGAGCAATATAGTATAGGGGGTGAAGTACTTTTGTCCACTAAGGAAGAGCAGGACCTGGGCATGGTTGTGTCTGATGATCTTAAAGTAGCTAAACAGGTAGAAAAGGTGACGTCAAAAGCTAGAAGGATGCTTGGGTGCATACAGAGAGGAATGGCTAGCAGAAAAAAGGGAGGTGATAGTGCTTCTGTATAAGTCTTTGGTGCGACCTCATTTTGAGTATAGTGTGCAATTCTGGAGACCGCACCTTCAAAAGGATGTGAACAGGATGGAGTCAGTGCAGAGGTTGGCTAATAAAATGGTTAGTGGTCTTCATTATAAAGCATATGAGGACAGACTTAAGGATCTTAATATGCACACCTTAGAGGAAAGGTGGGATAGAGGTGATATGATTGAGATGTTTAAATACCTCCATGGCATAAATGTTCAGAGGGAGAGCCTCTTTCAATTGAAAGCAAGTTCTGCTACGAGGGGACATGGGATGAGCGTGAAAGGGGATTGATTCAGGAGTGATATGCAGAAATATTTCTTTATGGAAAGAGTGGTGGATCCATGGAATAGTCTCCCAGTGGAGGTGGTAGAGATGAGGACAGTAACGGAATTCAAAAAAGCATGGGACCAACAGAGAGGATCTCTAAAGGTAAAAAGGGGACTGTTGTAGTTGTTGTTATGGAAGGACAGACTAGATAGGCCATGTAGTCTTTTTCTGTAGTCATATTTCTAAGTTTCTATGTTTCTAATTCTGGGTATGCCATACCACTCCTACAGCAACCATACCACTTGTAAACATACCACTTGCATATAGTATTCATAAGTGAAGATATGCTGGGTTTGATCCCAGATTCTTAGATTTATTGCTAGCATTGGTCTTAGTGTTTGTATTGTGCCAGAGATCCTCCTTCTGATGTTCATAAGGAGCAATATATAAAGACAACATCTATATCTTTCTGTAACATTTTCTTGATCTCTGATTGCTTTTCTTTTTTAACTCCAGGATCTTTTCTTTCTTCATACATTGTCCTGAATTGTCTTATAATATCAATAATTCAGAATGTAAGCGCTGGGGTATTTGTCATTGAATGAAGCTGGAGGATGCAAATGAGGTGGTATGGAAACTAAAATATGGGAGATCATTTTAGGCTTGTTGCTCTTGGTTTGATCTGATATCGTGCTCCATACTATAGCTGAATAAGGAAAGGAATGGATAATAAAATAGAGAATATCCATTCTGTGCAACTCTGGTCATTGCAATCTCAAAAAAGAGATTTAGAGGGTCTTTAACTAAAGGGCACTAAGGTGCTGCGACTAACATGATGATAGCAGTAACCAAGGAGCCCTGTGCCCTAGCATGGCATATACATAGCACTGTCGGCTTTCCCCTAATATCTAGTTTAAAAGCTGCTCTATCTCCTTTTTATTTTTATTTTTTTTATTTCCACAACTTTCAACAAAAGACATACATAGGAAAAATAAAGAAATTAATACACAATCCAATTGAATAAAAAACAAAATATTAACTACCAGCCCACAAAATGGAGTGTGTCAAATAAATAAAGTAATCACTAAACCGAAGTCGATAGAAAACACAAAATAATACAATCCCACATTATACTAAGCAACAGCCATGAAAATTCATCAAGTCTGATTATTTAGAAAAGTTTCCAATTGAGAAGAATCAAAGAAGATATACGATTTACCCAGATGAGTGACAACACATTTACAAGGATATTTAAGAATATAAGAGGCTCCCAAAGCAACAACACGAGGCCGAAGCTGAAGGAAAGCCTTCCTTTTCAACTGTGTAACATGGCAGACATCTGGAAAAACCTGTATCTTCTGTCCAAAATATTTCTCTTGCCGAAATTTAAAATAAGATCGTAAGATCATCCCCTTATCCCTTTCCAATGAAAAAGTTACCAAGGTAGCACGAGTTGAAATTTCTTCAACTGAAGACTCTAAGTACGCTGATAAATCCAAACTCTGATCAGATAAACGGTCTAATTCCCCACCTGCAACATCACCTGTCTCCAAATCAGTGACCGGATGTTCTCTAATGCCACTAGGCAAATAATAACACAGGTACACTACCAAAAAACTGCCTCCAGTTTTGCAACTGATTCCTATAGATTTTGGGGTGCTGAATCCAGGAAAAATAGCCAAAATGTTCCATCACGTCACGTTTTCTTGCAAAATTAGATTTCTTACCCATGTAAGGAATGTTCACATAATTTCTTTTTAGCCGACTGCAGTTTATTTTCTTGGCCCAAAATAGAGGTTGTAATGGTTAACTAACTAGAAACACTCCCTCATGATATTTTAGAGTGTTTTGTATTCATTTTATACATTAACAGGACAATTGGGAGGCGGGGGGCTAAATCCAGTACTCGCGCTGGCGCATGTTCTTTCCTGTTCGCCTCGCCTCGTTCGCTCGCTCAAACACGGTGTTTGCGACATGAACGTTCCTGTCAAATTTCAGTTTCTTGCAAGTTCATTATTACCTTTTGTTTGCTCAGTCGTAATCCAGCTTTATTCCGAAGTGGTTCTCTACAGTTGTAGTTTGCAGTGCTGTGTATTTGTGATGGCTCACAGAGCCAGAGGTTGCGTCAACTCTCCGGACAGTTTTTGTTTTATTTGTGGGGAATATACCGTGAAAAAGCGGCAGAGGAACATTTCTGCATTTATTAAAAAAGTATATTTCGCCTATTTCGGTTTGAAGTTAGGCGATCAAGACAAACCGTGGGCTCCTCACAAAGTGTGCAAGACATGTGAGGAAGATCTACGCTTATGGATGAAAGGTAAAAAACAAGCATTTCGTTTCGGAATACCTATGATGTGGCGTGAACAAAGAGACCACAGCAGTGACTGCTATTTTTGCTCTTGCATTGTGAAGGGATACAACTTAAAAAATAAGAACGTAATAAGTTACCCCAACCTTCCCTCAGCAATTAGGCCTATGCCTCATAGCAACGAAGTACCTGTGCCTGAACCACCAAAATCTTTGGATCATATTTGTGTGGACGGTTCTGATCATGATGAGACTCATCAGATGGCTTTTCCTGATGAGTCCAGTACTTCCGAGTTTGAAACTGAACCAGATCCGAAACCTAAACTTTTCTCTCAAGCTGAATTGAATGATTTAGTCCGGGATTTAGGACTCCCAAAAGATGCTGCCCAACTGCTAGGTTCTCGGCTTAAACAGAAAAATCTATTGTCACCAGGAACAACTTTTTATTGGTACCGCAACCGCGAGACACAATTTTTGAAGTATTTCAGCAAAGAGGAAGATTTGGTATTTTGCAACGATATATACGGAGTGATGGAAAAGTTTAAACTCAAGTATGATCCTGCTGAATGGCGGCTGTTCATTGATTCGTCAAAAGACAGCATAAAAGGTGTTCTTCTTCATAATGGCAACACATTTGCTTCAGTTCCTATTGCTCACTCTGTTATTCTCCAAGAAAAATACGAGAATTTGGCCCTGATTCTTCAGAAGATTCGTTATGATGAGCATAAGTGGATGATTTGTGGAGACTTTAAAATTCTTTCCATGCTATTAGGGCAGCAATCCGGTTTCACCAAATATCCCTGCTTCCTTTGCTTGTGGGATAGCCGGGCCCGCGACCTACACTGGGGGAAAAAAGACTGGCCAATTCGGGAGTATTTGAGACCCGGTGAGAAAAATGTTCTTCATGAGAGCTTGGTACCTCGTGATAAAATTCTATTACCACCTCTCCACATTAAGTTGGGTCTCATTAAGCAATTCATCAAGTCCCTTCCAAAAGATGGTGAGTGCTTTCGGTACCTTTGCTCAAAGTTCCCCCGACTTTCTGAAGCAAAGCTAAAGGAAGGAGTGTTTGTTGGCCCTGATATAAGGAAACTCATTTCAGATGGAGCATTCGCTGAAACGATGTCTGAGAAGGAAAAAGAAGCCTGGGATTCCTTCAAGGATGTTGTTCTCAAATTCTTGGGGAACAGGCGGGATGAGAACTATAAGGATATTGTTGCCAGGATGCTCAATGCCTTCAAAGAACAAGGCTGTAACATGAGCCTGAAAGTCCATTTCTTGCACTCCCATGTGAACTACTTTCCCGAAAACCTGGGGGCGTACAGTGAAGAACAAGGTGAAAGGTTTCACCAGGACATCAAGGACGCAGAGAGAAGGTACCAAGGAAGATGGAACACCACTATGATGGCTGATTTCTGCTGGTTGCTGCTGTGGGAAACCCCAGATGAAAAATATGCCAAGCAGCGCACCAAGAGAAGCATTCGGGGGAAGAAGAAACGGGCCCACCAGGAGATTGATTGACCCAAGAATGACTTTAAAATCTAAACTGTGTTGACAAATATCGTGTTTTTACTAAACTTTGAAATAAAAATTTGCTAGTTATTACCACAGTGTCGGATCTCATTTATTAGAATTTTATTTTCACACCATCGGGTGTTTGTCTTCATGTATTGCAATGGTGCGGTTTGCGTTTTCTATTCTTACATATATACCTGTACAACATTTTTTGCACATTTCTTTGATTTGCTTTGTGTCTAACCTCGCTCTTATATGCTCAATGTTTGTGCACATGTATGTGGCTGTTTTAAGTGCAGACAATTTTGCTACCATCACAGTGTGTTTTGTTGACATTACTCTATTCTTATGTGCTGACTTGTTACAATTTTCTTTATTCTTATTTGAATAACTACTAAACAATTAGTATAAAGAATTCATCCAAGAAACTTTTATCTCGATCGCACTCAATCTGAAACGTTCACCTCAAACTGCTAACCCAATGTAGCAAAAAATCTGTACGTGATGGAGCAAATTGGTTACCAGATTTGGATTCAGCGCACCAAAAAACGTAAAAATCAATCGAAACATTAGAGGCAGTTTAAAAAAAATTTTTTTTAGTGTACCTGTGTAATCTATCTCCTTTTTAAAGGTTAATGCCAGCAGCCTGGTTCCATCCCGGTTAAGGTGAAGCCCATCCCTTCAGAAGAGCCCCTCTTTTCCCCAGAATGTTCCCCAGTTCCCAACAAATCCAAAACCCTCATCTCTGCACCATTGTCTCATCCACGCATTGAGACTCCGGAGCTCTGCCTGCCTTTTGGGTCCTGCGCGTGGAACAGGAAGCATTTCAGAAAATGCTACCCTGGAAGTTCTGGATTTCAACTTCCTACCTAAAAGCCTAAATTTTGCCTCCAGAACCTCCCTACCACATTTTCCTATGTCATTGGTACCGACATGTACCAAGACAGCAGACTCCTTCCCAGCACTATCTAAGACCTTATCTAGGTGGCGTGTGAGGTCCGCTACCTTCGCACCAGGCAGGCATGTTACCAGGCGATCCTCACGTCCACCAGCCACCCAGCTATCTACATGCCTAATGATCGAATCACCAACTATAATGGCTTTCCTAACCCTTCCCTCATGGGCACATGGCCCTGGAGAAACTTCCTCAGTGTGAGAGGGTTTTACATCACCTGGAGGACAGGTCCTAGTTACAGGATCACTTCCTGCCACACCAGGGTGATGCTCTCCTGTCACGTGACCTCTCTCCTCCATGGCAACAGGGATGCTGCCAGACTGGAGGTAGGACTTCAGGACTATATCCCTGTAGGTCTCGTCTATGTACCTCTCTGTCTGTCTTATGCTTTCCAAGTCTGCTACTTTAGCCTCTAGAGAATGGACTCGTTCCCTGAGAGCAAAGAGCTCCTTGCACCTAGTGCACATGTAAGACCTCTCACCAACTGGGAGAAAATCATACATGTGACACTCAATGCAAAAGACTGGAAAGCCCCCATCCCGCTGCTGGACTGCTGTCTGCATCTTAGTTTTAAGTTTGTGTTTAGATCTAAGTTCTTTACTTACTAAGGGTTGCTATGGATATTTATACTAATAAAACTGTACCTAATACGTGTAATATACCTTGTTCACCTGAAGCTTAACTAATCTCAGGTCCTTAGTGTATGACTGATTTGGGTAATGAGCTTCACCTGAGAGCACCTCCTGTCTTGTAAGATGTGTAAGTACCTATAAAGCTACAATTATCCCAGGGGAGAGAGGGAAATAACACTTATTAAAAGAGGGCTGCTACACAGTACCCTGTCTTGTGCTGATGAGGTAAGCTATATTCTGATTTGATTTAAATTATAGTTCTTAGCTGCTACTAGGCTCTAACTTCTTATGAAATTTAGACTACAAGCTCTCTGCTGGGTTCCAAATGTAACCAGAAAGCTCTCTTCTGTTTTTTAAATTTAAACTAAAAGTACTTTGCTGTTACTAGGCCCTGAGTGACTATTAAATTTAAACTACAAGCTCTCTGCTGGGTATGAAATGTAACCAGAAAGTTCTGCTCTGTGTTTTAAAACTAAAAGTACTTTTCTGATGCTAGGCCCTGAGTGACTATTAAATGTAAACTACAAGCTCTCTGCTGGGTATGAAATGTAACCAGAAAGTTCTCCTCTGTGTTTTAAATTTAAACTTAAACTGCTGCTACTAGGCCCTGACTGATTTAACAAAAATAGTGGGTTCACAGATTAATTAGCTTTAATACAAAGAATTCCTTTTAGAAAATTACCAGAAGTATATACTCACAGTTGCAGATCTCTCTCCAGAAGTAACAGTCCCTTTTTCTAGTCCTTCAAGACAGAGCCGAAAACCCCTTCCTACCGCATGCCAGCCTACCACATATGGTGACAGCTTGGGGATTTTCTCTACCACATGAATGAGGGTAAATCCAGCTACCTCCAGGGCTGGGCCTCTACAGCATGTCAGGATTTTTTTTTTAAGTTTGTATGGGCTAAGAGGTTAAGCCTTGCCCTAGTTAGGGAGCTTGAAGATGGTAGTCAGTGCCAGACAGGCAGGCTTTATTTTGGCCACTAATTGTTTGTTGGAGATGGAATACTGTGAGGTTAACTTAGCTGCAGAAGATGAAGCTTTAGTGGTATTGCAAGAGAACAGTGACAGGCCAGGAAGGAGCAGCTCCTCCAGATTCTGGCAGAAAATCAGTAGCAACAACATTAGTATCAGCAGCAACAGCAGCAATGTCAGCAGCAGCTTCAACAAGCCCTTCTAGAAGGGCAGTAGCAACCACAATAATATCAGAAGCAGCAACAGCAACAACATCAACAGCAACAAGATCTTATTCAGATGCAAAGGGAGCTACAGAGGAGTTCCTTGCCTCAGTTGACTCAAGCCCTACAAGGACCGCTACTCCACTCTCTAGTGCAAGAGCTACTGAAAATGACTGCAGAAGATGAACCTGACCACTTTTTGGAACTTTGAATGAACTGCCTGCATGGCCGGGTGGTCGGAGGCAACATGGACTACTTATTTGGGAATTTTCTGATGGTAGCAGTCAGGCTATATTCCAGGACGCCAACCCTGACCAGAACGCAAGAAATATGCCACGGCACCTTCTCCATGTATGCACCTACACTATGGAACTCCCTCCCAGCTAACCTCAGAGCAACTACTGACACAAAGATCTTCAGGAAGATGCTAACAATGCACATAGTCAAGAAATATTATGGGACAGTCAAGATCACTCTCCCACAACCAAAATCTGACACAAACCTGGATGACCAAAATACAAAAGTATGGACCCTACCAGGCCAGAGATAGCTAAGATTGTGCTGTTAGAACCGTTTTTGGAGGGCTTGACCGCCCAGATGAAACAGTGGGTACATCAGCACTCCCAAGCTTATACTGCAGAATGCACTGGAAATAGCCGATGGGCATTATGAAGCCCAGTCGGTGACTGAAGCAGATTCTGAGAAGGATAAGAAGTCACCTGTCATCCCAGGAAGATGGAAAGGGAAGCCAGAGTGGATGTTGGCTCCCATATTCTAACCCCAAAGTCACCTTCTAAGCAAGGGCATGGCCTCAGTCATGACCCCTTCAACTGTTTAAGTGTGGAGTCTAGGGACACTGTGCTTAGGAATGTCCCCTGGGTGTGGAAGAGCCCATGGAGAATGGCCTAACCACTCCTCACACCTACGCTTTTATGGACAGTCCTCTCCTGGTGCATAGAACTTTGTGATTCCTATGGAGCTCGAGGGGACCTGCCTCCAGGCCTTGATAGACTCCAGAAGTGCGCAGACCCTTATTTGCTGGAAAACCGTAACCCAGTTTCAAATTGACCATGCAAAGATGTTAACACTGGTCTATGTACATAGAGACCAGAGGCAGTATGCAACGTCATAGGTATCACTTAAAACTCCAGCAGGCCAAGTCACAGTCGAGGTCGTGGTGCTGCCATGACTACTGTATCCAGTGTTCATTGGCCGAGACTATCCAAATTTTTGAGCGATATGGGCCCGGCTGACTGACGGCTCTGCTAAGTCAGACCAGGAAGATTTCCCAGAGATTTTCCTCCTGGAAGACCTGGATCTATATGTCAAGACTCCCAAGTCTGCTAAGTCTTGGATACAACATCGCCAGGGAAAGCTATGCTACTAATAGAATCTGGGAGCAGCTTTGGGGGAGGGATCTGGTGAGGGAAGAACCTAGAAAAACTCTTGGGGATAGCTCAGGGCTTAGTGATAGGGAGGTTCAACAAGGTCCAGCAAGATTATGAATCTCTTAAACAAGCCCAAGAGAGGTTTTTGTAGGTGGATGGGGGTCCAGTAGCTAACAGAAAGCCCCCTGCAAAACCCTTTCCCTGTTGTCTGCTAAAGAGAGATATATTGTATAGAGTGGCCAAGGGGGCCCTAGAGGGGGAAGAGATAGAACTGATATGACCAGGGAACTATCGTCCGCAGGAGTTATTGTTGATTCATAGCCATTTATTAAGAGGACACTTGGGGTGGAGAAAATACTAGAGTGTGTTTTAACCAAATTTTTCTGGCACAGGGTCCATAAACAGGTACAGTTATATTGACAGTCATGCCTCACCTGCCAAATTCATAATCCCTCTAGAGTCCGACCTACTCCTATAATGCCTATGTTTATCACTGAAACCCCATTCGAAAGAGTGGCGATGGACCTGGTAGGTCCCTAGGCGTGAGCTGACCGAGGCAACAAGTATATTTTAGTCATACTAGACTATGCTATCCATTAGCCGGAGGCCATTGCTCTAAGGAATATGAAGACTTAAGAACATAAGAACATAAGATATGCCATACTGGGTCTGACCAAGGTCCATCAAGCCCAGTATCCTGTTTCCAACAGTGGCCAAACTAAGTCATACACATCTAGCAGTTTCCCCAAAAGACACAGGTTCCACAATGCTTGTACTGGGTCAAGCATTGATATCCTGGGTCCATTTTTAATAATGGTTTATGGACCTTTCCTCCAGGAACTTGTCCAAACCTTTTTTAAACCCAGCTACACTAACAGCCTTTACTACATCCTCTGGTAACAAACTCCAGAGTTTGATTACACGTTGAGTGAAAAAATATTTTCTATTATTAGTCTTAAATAGTTTACCCTGTAGCTTCATTGCATGTCCCCTAGCCTTTCTATATTATAGAAACATAGAAACATAGAAACATAGAAATATGACGACAGAAAAAGACCACATGGCCTATCTAGTCTGTCCTTCCATAACAACTACAACAGTCCACTTTTTGCCTTTAGAGATCCTCTGTGTTGGTCCCATGCTTTCTTGAATTCAGTTACTGTCCTCATCTCTACCACCTCCACTGGGAGACTATTCCACGGATCCACTACTCTTTCCGTAAAGAAATATTTCCGCATATCACTCCTGAATCTATCTCCCTTCACCCTCATCCCATGTCCCCTCGTAGCAGAACTTGCTTTCAATTGAAAGAGGCTCTCTCCCTGAACATTTATGCCATGGAGGTATTTAAACATCTCAATCATATCACCTCTATCCCGCCTTTCCTCTAAGGTGTACATATTAAGATCCTTAAGTCTGTCCTCATATGCTTTATAATGAAGCCCATTAATCATTTTGGTAGCAACCCTCTGCACCGACTCCATCCTGTTCACATCCTTTTGAAGGTGCGGTCTCCAGAATTGCACACCATACTCCAAATGAGGTCGCACCAAAGACTTATACAGAGGCATTATCACCTCCTTTTTTCTGCTAGCCATTCCTCTCCGTATGCACCCAAGCATCCTTCTAGCTTTTGCTGTCGCCTTTTCCACCTGTTTAGCTACTTTAAGATCATCAGACACAACCACGCCTAGGTCCCGCTCTTCTTTAGTGGACAAAAGTACTTCACCTCCTATACTGTATTGCTCCCTTGGATTGCTGCAGCCCAAATGCATGACCTTACATTTTTAACATTAAATCCCAGCTGCCAAATTCTAGACCATTCTTCAAGCTTAGCTAGATCCCTCCTCATGTTATCTACCCCTTCCTGGGTGTCTACTCTATTGCAGATTTTGGTATCATCCACAAAGAGGCAAACCTTACCCGACAGCCCTTCCGCTATATCACTAACAAAGATGTTAAAAAGAATCGGACCAAGGACAGATCCCTGGGGCACACCACTGGCAACATCCTTCTCCTCAGAGTGAGCTCCATTTACCTGTACCCTTTGTCGCCTCCCACCCAACCAACTTCTAACCCAAGCAGTAACTTTAGGGTCCATCCCTAGGGTGCTCAGTTTGTTTATAAGTCGCCTGTGAGGAACAGTGTCAAAGGCTTTACGGAAATCTAAATACACCACATCTAGAGCTCTGCCTTGGTCCAACTCCCTGGTCACCCAGTCAAAAAAATCAATCAGATTTGTCTGACAAGACCTGCCTCTGGTGAATCCATGCTGCCTCGGATCCTGTAATCCGCTGGACTCCAGAAACCTCACTATTTTCTCTTTCAGCAGCGTTTCCAATAATTTACTCACCACTGAAGTTAAACTAACCGGCCTGTAGTTTTCAACCACATTATGATAAAGTAAACAATCGATCTATGTTTACCCGTTCCACTCCGTTCATTAATTTATAGACTTCTATCATATCTCCCCTCAGCTGTCTCTTTTCCAGGTTAAAGAGCCCTAACCTTTTAGACTTTCTTCATAGGAGTATCCTTCCATCCCCTTTACCATTTTGGTGGCTCTTCTCAAACCTTTTCTAATAATGCTATATCCCTTTTAAGATACGGTGATCAGAATTGCACACAGTATTCAAGGTGCATTCTCACCATGGAACGATGTAGAGCCATTATAATATCTTTTCTTTTATTTTCCATTCCTTTCCTTATGATACCTAGCATTTTATTTGCTCTCTTGGCCGCCGCTGCACACTGGGCCGAGGGTTTTATCATGTTATCCACAATGACGCCTAAATCTTTTTCCTGGGTGGTGGTTCCTAATGTGGAACCTCGCATCGTGTAACCATAGTTTGGGTTGTTCTTCCCTAGGTGCATAACCTTGCACTTGTCCACATTAAATTTCATCTGCCATTTTGATGCCCAGTCTTCCAATTTATCAAGATCCTCTTGAAATTTTCCACAGTCTTCTTGGGTTTTAACAACTTTAAATAGTTTTGTGTCATCTGCAAATTTGATAATCTCACTCTATTCCACTTTCCAGGTCATTTAGGAATATGTCAAAAAGCAGTGGACCCAGCACAGATCCCTGGGGAACACCACTATTCACTTTTCTCCATTGGGAAAATTGGCCATTTAGCCCTACCCTCTGCTTTCTATCTTTTAACCAGTTCCTGATCCACAATAGTCCACTGCCTCCTATCCCATGACTCTTTAGTTTTGCCAAAAGTCTCTGATGAGGAACCTTGTCAAAGGCTTTCTGAAAGTCCAGATACACTATATCAACCGACTCACTTTTGTCCACCTGTTTATTCACACCTTCAAAAAAACATAACAGATTAGTAAGACAAGATCTTCCTTGTCTAAAGCCATGATGGCTCTCTCACATTAGGCCATGACTACCTACATGCTGAGTAATTTTATTCTTTATGATGGTTTCTACCATTTTTCCTGGTACTGACGTCAGGCTCACCGGTCTGTAGTTTCCCGGATCACCACTGGAACCCTTTTTAAAAATTGGTGTTACATTGGCGAACCTCCAACCTTCAGGTATTAGAGATGATTTTGATGATAGTTCACAGATTACTAATAGCAGGTCTGCAATCTCATATTTCAGTTCTTTCAACACCCTTGGATGTATACCATCCGACCCAGGTGATTTGCTACTCTTCAGTTTATCTAATAATTGTAGTACATCTTCCTGATGTATCGATATTTCCTTCAATTCTTCTGCACCTTTAAATACCACTTCAGTCATGGGTAACATCCCTACATCTTCCTCAGTAAAGACCGAAGCAAAGAATTCATTCAGTCTCTCCGCTATAGCCTTGTCTCCTCTTACTGCCCCTTTTGCCCCTATATCATCTAATGGTCCAATTGACTCTCTCACAGGCTTTTTTGCTACGAATGTACTTGAAAAAGTCTTTATTTCGTGTTTTTGCTTCCGCAGCAAGCTTTTTCTCAAATTCTGCCTTTGCCTGCTTTATCAATGCCTTGCATTTGACTTGCCAGTGCTTGTGCTGTTTCCAGGTTTCGTCGTTTGGCTCTTTTTTCCATTTCCTGAAAGATGCTTTTTTGGCAACAACAGCCTCTCTGACCTCACCTTTAAACCATGCTGGCAGTTTTTTGGACTTCCTTGCACTTTTCTTAAAACGTGGAATACAGCTGTTCTGGGCTTCCAAGATAGTATTTTTCAACAACATCCAAGCTTGATGTAAGTCTTTAACCTTTGTAACTGCTCCTTTTAGTTTTTTCTTAACTATTTTCCTCATTTTATCATAGTCTCCCTTTCGAAAGTTAAAAGGTAGTACTGTGGATTTCCTTACTATCCCTCCTCCACTAATTAAATCAAATGTGATCATGCTATGATCACTATTGCCAAGTGGCCCCAACACCCTTATCTCTTGCACTAGATCTGGTGTTCCACTAAGGACTAGATCTAATATGGCTTCCCCTCTGGTCGGTTCATGAACCAGCTGCTCCAAGAAGCAGTCATTTATTTCATCTAGGAACTTTATCTCCCTAGCATGTCCTGCCATGACACTGTCGCAGTCGATACCGGGGCAATTGAAATCACCCATTATTATTACTATGCGGTAAGTTTTGTTAGCTTCCTTGATTTCTTTGAGCATTTCATCATTCATTTGTTCATTCTGGCCAGGCGGTCGATAGTACACCCCCACTGCCATCGCCTTCCCCTTTTTACATGGAATTTCAATCCATAGGGATTCTACAGCAAATTTTGTTTCCTGCAAAGCTTTAATCCTTTCTGACTCAATGCCCTCTCTAACACTTATTAAAAGAGGGCTGCTACACAGTACCCTGTCCTGTGCTGATGAGGTAAGCTATATTCTGATTTGGTTTAAATTATAGCTCTTTGCTGCTGCTAGGCTCTTATTATGAAATTTAAACTACAAGCTCTCTGCTGGATTCTTAATTTAACCAGAAAGCTCTCTTCTGTGTTTTAAATTTAAACTAAAAGGACTTTGCTGATGCTAGGCCCTGAGTTCCTATTAAATTTAAACTACAATCTCTTTGCTGGGTTCCAAATTTAACCAGAAATCTCTCTTCTGTGTTTTAATTTAAACTAAAAGTACTTTGCTGATGCTAGGCCCTGAGTGACTATTAAATTTAAACTACAATCTCTTTGCTGGGTTCCAAATTTAACCAGAAAGCTCTCTTCTGTGTTTTAAATTTAAACTTAAACTGATGCTACTAGGCTCTGACTGATTTAACAAAAAACAGTGGATTCACAGATTAATTAGCTTTAATACAAAGAATTCCTTTCAGAAAATTCCCAGAAGCATATACTCACAATTGCAGATCTCTCTCCAGAGGTAACAGTCCTCTTTTCTAGTCCTTCAAGACTGAGGATCACAGAGCTCTGCTTGAGCTATTTATGCCTGTGTTGCTGAGGTAAGCTGTGACCAACTTCCTGGGTGATTAACAGTCCTTGCTTGGATAGAAGGAATCTTTCAAAATGGCCTTTTGACCTGCCACCTGGTGTTAACACCTACTGAAAAGGTTTCACAGGTCTCTTGCCCCCTAGGTAGAAGGCCTCTTTGTAAAGGTCTCTAGAAGACTTTATTTGTTGCTCAAAGAGTACTGACTCTGTTTTGCCTTTTATGCTAAGCTTTATTCTGATTTTATTTAAATTATAGCTCTTTGCTGCTGCTAGGCTCTAATTTATTATGAAATTTAAACTACAAGCTCTCTGCTGGGTTCCAGATTTAACCAGAAAGCTCTCTTCTGTGTTTTAAATTTAAACTAAAAGTACTTTGCTAATGCTAGGCCCTGAGTAACTATTAAATTTAAACTACAAGCTCTCTGCTGGGTTCCAAATTTAACCAGAAAGCTACTACTATGATCATGAATGCTCTCTGGGAAGTGTTCTCGCATTTGGGAATACCCAATGAGATCCTCATAGATCAAGGGACACCCTTTGTATCTAAGGCGATGAAGCAAGTGTGTGCCTTGATGAAGGTCAAGTTGCTGTGAAGATCAGTATATCACCAATATATGGATGGCCTTGTTGAGCAATTCAATAAAACTCTGAAACAGATGTTAAAAAAGTTTGTGCAGGAGGATGGGAAGAATTGGGACAGCTCCACAGGGTTTTTGCCTTTTGAATTGCTCTTTGGAAGAAGGTGAAGAGGCATATTAGACATGGTAAGGGAAACCTGGGAAGAAGAACCCTCCAATGGGTGGAGTATGTTAAACAAATGCAAGATCAGCTAAGGAAAGCCAGAGAGATGGCCACAGTGGTGGTGTTGGGTTTCTATTTTGTCCTTCTTGTAAATTTCAACCTCTCCTTCTATCTTAGTTCCATTCCTTTCCTTCTTTTGAAGTCCACTCCATCCATCTTTTTAATACGCTTCCTCTCCAGATCGCTGTTATCTATAGACCCCCTGAGAAGTCTACTTCTACCTTCCTCACCGATTTTGACTCTTGACTCTCCTAATTCCTGGATTCTTCCTCCCCATTCTTTGTTCTTAGTGACTTTAATTTTAATATTGATAATCCTTCTAATACATCTAAACTCCTTTCCCTTACCTCCTCTTTCAACCTCTAGCTTTGCTCTTTTGCCCCCACTCATCAGCTTGGCCTTCATATTAAAGCATATGGAACAGACTGAAGGATCTCCTTATGTATACTTTGGAAGAAAGCTTAGGGGGCAGAAAAAAGAAAAGCTGGAGGAGTAGCCTAATGGTTAGAGCACTGGCTTGGGTACCCAGAGGCCAGAGTTCAATTCCCACTAGCACTCCTTGTGGCCTTGGGAAAGTCACTTAGCCCTCCATTACCTCAGAAAAATCCAAGTTATCAATATCCCTGTTAAAATGTACATTGCCAAGTTTAAATTACAATGTAAACTGCTTTGATTGAAATTATAAATCAGTATATAAAACCTAACAAATAAAGTAGAAGTGTATCCTCTGGAAGAGAGCTCCCAAGTGGATCCAGTGGTCATCAGACCTGGACCTGGCCTTCCAGAATCCCAAGAAGACCATGTGCTCTGAGCCCATCCTGAGTAGCCATGATTTCTCTCTACTGTTCATTGTGCAAACTAATGCCTTGGATGTGGGCCTAGGAGCTTTTCTGGCCCAGAAAGTCAGGGGTGAAGACCATCCCATAGCATTCATCAGCAGGAAACTGCTTCCTCAGGAGAAGCATTATGCAGTGATCGAGAAGGAGTCCCTTGTTCTCAAGTAGGTGCTCAAACGTTTAACTGTAAAATACTACCTGCTCAGCCATCTGTTTACACAAATAACAGACAACCAACCCATCAAGTGGCTGACTCAGCATAAAGAGTCAAACAGCCATATTATGCTGTGGTTCTTCATTCTCCAACCCTACCAGTTCCAGGCCTGCCATATGGCCGGTTGGACTCACCTGAACGCAGACTTTCCCAAGTGAGGCAAGAGCTCAATGGAGCATGCTTGACCTGAGGGGGGGGGGGGGTGATGGGGTCTATAGAGTAATGCCCATCCCTTTCTGGAGAGATTATCAACAGGCCCCTTTGAGAGAACCTGCAGCCCAGAGTTCAAGGCTGGGAGGGCATGGCTCACAAGGAGAGGTTAAAACCCAGCAGGCTGCAGGAGGGAGGGAGGACCATGAAGTCAGGAATCCTTTCAAGGCAAGCCATACAAAGGTAGGAACTTTAACTGGGAAAGGAAGAAACTTTAACTGGGCCAGGAGACCAGCTTTGTGAAGGTGTAACAAACTGGGTCTGAATAAAAACAAGTTTTGTTTCCCTGAACTGTTGTTTGGTATTTGAACAGAAAACCCCTTCCCATCGTATACCACATTACCACAGGCATATTTCCTATACCACATTACCAATTTACAGTTAACACAGGTTAACTGTAGAAGTTAAGACGTGTTATCTGCTTTCATGGCTATCTTTTGGGGCATTCCCAGTACTTAGGGGAAGGCAATCATGTTGCTAAAATGGGGGAATGTATTTACAGTGCTTTAACAGAAGAGCTGGTAACATGGAGTTAAGTTAATTTCAGCTCTGGAAGCACAGAATATTTAAATGTACCATGTAGTCAACCACATTAGCAGTTAGAGGGTAATTTTATAAAGTTGTGCTTCATTAAAATGCAGGTTGCCACATGTTATTGTACCTATCTTATAAAGTCAAGTATATGCATACTTTACTTTATAAAATAGGGGCATAAATTATTGGATATGCATGGCAAATCTACAAGTGATTGGTTACACCAAACCTAGGGCTGGTATAAAAGCCCTCATTTAGATTTTTAACAACACATTTAAGTTATCAAATTTTATAACTTAGATGCATAGATCTATGTAATGCCTAAGCTGTATCCCTGTGCATGCCCACAGTGAAAGTATTCAACTCTGGCCTGACACACATACTTAATAGAACAGTAACCGGCTAAAGTACGCATGTAAAGGTCCATCCCATAATGTGTAAGTCATTGAAAATATGTGGTTTACGTGCTTTGATGGTTAATAACTTTATGTGGCTCCTTATAAAATTACCTTCATAAAGTGCAGTAATGATCCACATCATTAACCGCAAGACATCGTTTCACCCCTTCCATTCTTATTACATATTTCCCTAATATGAATTTCTGCTTTAGGTGCTTAACATGGCAATTAGGGGGTTATTTTGGAAGCCCTATTAATGCCTGGATGTCTGAAAATGGGCATCAAGACATCCAAAGTATAGAGACATCTCTAGAGCCATTTTAGAATCCGAGTCTGTGGATGTCTCCAGTGTGATGATGTCTAAGTCTGAACAGGAGCATGGTAATAGCATGACTGCGGTATTCCAAGGAACCTTGATGTCACTGCCTGATCTCAGAAACTTCCTGCATATCCAGAGTCATGTCTAAATTTAGACCTGCTTCAGACATGAATAAGCATAGGAGAAGTGCTCAGTTTGGCTGAAAAATGTCCAGGGGTGAAGAGAAGATAGCATTCCATCATCCCTAGTACTCAGCACAATCGCAGTGATAGCAACAGTAAGTTTTGAAACATAGCTTCCCTTGTCCCATCCTACTACTCTAACTATTAGGCTATTCCTAGACATCCAGATTCTGGGATACTATTCTGGAGACATCGATGTAGATGCCACCACAGAAATTCAAACTGGGGAAATCCACGTTTGTGAAATTGTGTCTGAACCTGAATTTGCCTGCTTTTTTTTCAGATGTTCTGGCTTAGATGTTCCAGATTGCACTTGGATGTCCTTTGTAAAATGGCCTTCATGGTGGCCAATTCAAAGTTGTGCATCCCCAGGCCATCCGGACGGCCCAGGGATGCACCCAATTCTGCTCCCGTGGGGGCTAGACATCCCCCGTGGAGCAGAATCACGGCATAGTGGCTGGATGTCCAGGACATGCCCCGATTCAAGCACCCTGGACATCCAGCCAACTACCTGGCTAGCCCAGCCTGGCTCCTACATGGTGCGACGGTGGCCTGGCATTCTGTTGTAATGCCGCCACGGCTCCATGCAGGAGCCGCAATTTCTACCCGAACCCTGAAATCTCCTTTCCCAGCAGCCTGACCCCCGATCGGGCCCCCCATGGCGGGTGTCTGGCTGCAGGGAACCCCCTGCACCCCTCACCTCCTTGTCACCCCTCAGTGCTACCATCCCCCGTCTAACTGGCCGACCTCAGATGTAGATGGCTGACCTCAGAATCTGCCCTGTATGTCCGGGTTCGCGTTTCCACCCACCACCAGCCCTCACTCCTCCCCCAGCCCACCCCCTCTCACCCTCGAACAGTGTTCTCCACACAAGTCGGCTATGCATGCGGGGAGCTCTGTGGCCGCCAGTGTGATCTGGACATTTAGCTGGTCTGGACATCTGGGTTGTGCACTAACAGCTAAATCATATTTAGATACTCAAGCCTTATTTCATATGGTATTTGGTACAAACTCCATAACATTAAGATGACCTTTCTCTGGACCACCATTAGCTTATTTCTGTCTAGTCCGAGATATAACTTTTAGAACTGAACATATTATTCAGGGGCATTACTGCCTCCTTTTCTCTGATGGTTATACATCTCTCTGTATAGCATAGAATCCCTAAAGGTCTGATTCCATCCCCAATGTTGATTCCCTCTGTACATCTGGTCTTAGCAATTATGATCCCGCAGGACATGTCTAGCCCCGTGATATCAGAAACGCGATCAAGCATGTACGTGCAGGCCGAGACTGCGATTCAATCCAGCCTGCATGTACATGCACAGCACAGCTAATTCAGTCAGGGCTTTTAAATGGTGCCGTGGCACCATGGCGTCCTGTTGCCATAGCACTGCAGCTCCATTTAAAAGCTGCGTTGCCGGCCGCCTGAAAAAGTTTCTTCCCTGCAGCCCGACCCTCAATCTAGCCTCCTAAGGCCAGGGTCAGGCTGCGGGTAATGTCCCCTGGCCCCCCCTGCCCCATCCGTGCCCCAGGCAATTAAAAACACCACGTCCAGGGAAGTTATTCCACCTCGCAGGTGGAATAAATTCTCTGCACATGTTGCCGGCCCTGGACATACAGGGCCGATATTAGAATCGGCCCTGTACATCCAGGGCCAGCGATAGCCCACTGCCCAACCAGACTCCACCCCCGGGCTGTCCCTTCCTCGCCCCCATCTAACTTCCCCGCACAACCAGCAGGGAAGTTATTCGCGGGCAAGAGAAGGCACGAATAGTGGGGATGGACACCTTATCATGCTCTTTGGCTATCTTGAGATCAGCAGGTACTATCACCCCGGAGTATCTCTCCTCATCAGTGTATATCAACTTCTCAACTTCCATTGCATAAAATGACTTTGAATTTCTGTACCTCTAATTATTTTATTGCATTTTTTACATTAAATCTTAACTACCAAGCTTTCAACTACTCCTCAAGCTTTCTTAGATCATGTCTCATTCTGTTACTCTCCTAATCATGTCTACACTACTGAATGTCTCAATGCCATTCACAAAAAAAGCAAGCTTTTTCCATCTAACACTTCTCCAATATTGCTCACAAACCTATTCTACAGAATGAGTACCAGGACTAAGGAAACCTACTAATCACCTTTCCTCTCAGAGTGAATTCTGTTTAACACTACCCTCTATCACCTATCACTCAAAAAGTTTATAATGCATTCCACTACCTCAGGACTAACTCCCGGGCTGCTCAATTTATTAATGAGCATCTTGTATGAGACAGTATCACTGTGAAATACAAGTAAACTATATACCTTGATCTAATTCTCTACTCACCGAAAAAAAAAATCAATCTGATTTGTTTCATTATATCACCTATTTCTACAACTTTGCCTTCAGCATTTTTTGCTTTGAACTTTCCCGACAAATGCAACTTGAATTGATTTGGAAATAGTGTTTTGTGGTGTTCTATGCTTTCTAGCTCATATCATATTAGAATCAACATTTGATAGTACTTTACATGGAGATAGTGAATTGTGTATGTTCTGCAGGGTTCCTGACTGTGCTTTTAATCTCTTTTACATGTTTTGAGTCAAAACATTTGCAAATGCAATGTGTGCCTTTCAGTTAATGCTGACTCCTGGGTTTTCTTGGCAGTGTGACCTGACGGAATTCAAAACAGCATGGGACAAGCACAGCGGATCCCTTTACTGCAAAAGGATAAAAACAAAATAAACTGAACTATCTAACTTCTCAACAAATAGGGGTGTCCTACATGGAGTGATGGGTGCACCCCTAAACAAAGACATGGGGAGGGGTGGCCTGCACACAGTGAGAGGTGCACCTACTCTTGCCGTATTGCTGGGCAGACTGGATGGACCATGCTGGTCTTTATCTGCCATCATTTACTATGTTACTATGTAAGTAGAAATTGTCAGGCCTTTCTTCTGAGGCAATGAAAGGTTAAGTGACTTGCCCAAGGCCACAAGGAATCAAACACTGATCTGGTGGTTACCAAATGAGTGCTCTAACCATTAGACTACTCCACTCCAGAATTTTAGTGGATGCTATATTTTCATGTTGAATACTTGGTTACCATCTGAAAGAGTATTTACATTTGTATTTTATAGGTCTTTTGCTTGTGAAGCATGCTGAAAACACTATTTAGAACTGTTAAATTATTTCAGATGTTGATTTTGTCTCTTGGCATGATAATGTTGAATTTTAGCATTTTTTGAAAAAGGGTGAGGGAGCCTGTATTCTAAACTAAGCTGTATAGATTTTCATGTGTGTTAAACATGCAGCATACTTTAAGAAAATCATTTTTATGCAATCAAAATAGTGAATGCTTGTTAAATTCTATGTTAAACACCCAATAAAGAAGTTTATGTTAATGAGGGTGTGATGGGGTATCTAGGAAGTTACCTGTCCTTCTCTAAAGGAATTATCAACAGTCCACCTTAAAAGAGGCCAAAGCTTGGAACTTAGGGCTGGAAGGGCATGATTCAGAGAGAAGGAGTTAAAGCAAGGGAGAAGAGAAGCTTGTGGAGACAGACAGCTCCTTCTAAGCAGGTCTGGAAGAGAAGTCCAGCTGTTAAGTAGGCAATTCAGGAGGTGGGAACCATATTTACAGACACTGAAGCCCAAATAACTGACTGGACTTTGTGCTGAACTTAATTCTGAGCTTTAAAGTGTGGGTCTAGAGAAGGGCATTGAGAACCAGCCTTGTGAAGATAACAAGCTGGGGAGTGATTGCTGGATAACTGAAGGGAAATAGAAGTGCTTTTTGTTTGGCCCTGAACTGTTGTTTGCCTGATATTTTAAAAGCCCCTTGCTTCTGCATTCCATGCTATACCACATGTGGTGGCAGTGTTGCAGCCAAGCAGCTGAAAATGCTCTTATTCTCTCACTCACCCACAGAAGGAAACTCACAGACAGACTGGAATGCAAACAGGATCTTTAATGTGCGCACAGCTCAGACAGAGAGCCGGCAGTCTCCACAAAAAAATCTGAGCCCTGAAGGACGTCCTACATTGTCTTATATATAGTACATTTTTGAACTCATCCTACAATCTCATTCGTCTCAGGTATTTTCTGTCCACCAATCAGCAGCCCCTGGGGAAAGTGCCTGGGTGATCTGGGGAAGGTGCCTGGGTGACCTGTCCAAACCAGTATGCTCTGGTCTGCTGATTTCTGGGCAAGAGGGTATTGTGCTCAGGCCTAGAGGGGGGGGGGGGGGGGGGTAGGGTGCCTACTGAAACCTTTATGTCTTTTCTTAGCAAGCTGATCACTATGTAAAATCCTCATGGCTTGGGGGGAAGGGTTACCCACAGCTAAACCTTATGGCTGCCTCACTCCCCCCTTTTTAAGTGAGACCTCAACCGCTAGGGGCAGTAGAGGGCAGTATTACTGGAGGCAAGCCGCAGAGGGGTGTATTGGGTCAGGGCCATGACAGTGGTAGCCGCCTTGCGTTCTACCAGGGTATCAAGGGTGGTGGTAATGAAGCGGTAAAGAATGGGGATACAACATGGCAGAATGGCACATAGCTGTAAAATAAAAAGAACCCCTACCACTGGGATTTTTAGTCCCCCTAGCCAACTGAACCACTTCATAAACCACCCAGGACCCATGGACAGGTCAGTAATATGATTAACTAGATCACGTAGGTCTTGGATAGAGTGTTCAATGGAAACACATGCGTCAGTGAGTTTAAAACAACACATACCCTATACCCTCTGTAGCAACTCCTGCACAAAAGTTTTGTTCCGTGTGCAAAAGTTGCTGTACTGTCTGTAAAAGGTTGTAGGGTCTGCAGAGGCCTCTTTCCCTGGGATCCACCCTTATTAACATATTAATGGCTTTTATTCTTGCTAGTGTTGAGTCATTCTGGCTACACCCTGCCATCCCCTTTGTTTCATTAATCACTGACACTGTAGTCTTCAGGGCTCATGAGCACTTTGTATCACCAGCTTTGTTTGGCGTGTTTAACTTGTCCAGGCTTGCCCAGCTTGCTCAGGCCTGTTCAATCTGTTCAGGCCTGGCATGTCTTTTCTTAGCTGGGTCCATTTTCTGTGCACTTTCAGGCCTGACCTGTTTCTTAGCTGGGTCCATTCTCTGTGCACTTCTGTTCAGAGTATGGTTCCCCCTGGCTTTACTCTTGTTGTGCTGGGCTCTGGGTACTCATTTTCTTAGCCCACATGTTTTTTTTCCGTGCCATCATAATGTATTACAGCCTCAGGCAAGGATGCAGCCATACTAGACATACCTATCAGCCAATTTCCCTTCATTCTCCAATTTTTTTTCTTTTTCTTTTCTTGTGAATGGGGCAAAGGTAATCCCACTAAGGGCAATGGACAACAACCATTTGAGACAGATAGGGGGCATCAGAAAAGCAGCTTCTGGTACTGTTCCCTAGAGACAACATACATTGTAACATCATTTTCTTGCAGCAACTCAATAATATTGAAAACGCATAACATGAAAGTGTATCAAAAGCAGCAGTGCTTAATAATGTGATAAAGAAAGCTCTGAGAATAGTACAGCAAAACTTGAGCTGGTGTGGGTATTGCAATTGCTGAAGCCGAAATGGCTTGTAGATTTCAGTTACTTTCTAAGAAAACAATATTAAAAGGATAACAATACAATCATTCACAAAAGCCCCCAAAAACCCCCAGTCAGTCCAATAGTCCTCCTCCCATTCTCAGACAATGTGGCCCTGCCTCTCAGCAGTTCCCCAGGACCTCGCAGTGTGCTTCACCTTTCTCTGAAGTTTAAGTTCTGTTTCTCTCAAAATCTGAACCTCTCATTCTCATAGGCAGATATCTTGGCCCTTTTTCAATGTGACACACTGATCCAGATAGGGACTCCTTCACACATTTTAGCGGTGGGTAGTTCTGAGTTCTTGGGATGGTCTGTTCCATCTGGACTCTGGCCAATCCCCTCTGCTGGACTCTCTGGATTGCAATTGGTGACATGGCTCCAGGCCTTATTCAGAAAAGCAGCACCAATATTGAATGAAAAAAAAAACTAAATATGCTGGATTAGATTTCACAATGATATAAACTTAATTTCATCCATATTTACTTAAGATAATAACTATCTCATGTGGTGTCAACTATGTCTCTCAGTTTGATAAACTCTTTGTCTCTCTGTCTCTTTACCACTGGAGATTCCTTTGCAGGTAAGAAATATTCCATTATGCCCTTGACTGATCTTTACATGTTTATAGATCAGACAAGTTGCACACACATATTCTGCGATTTCTGGCAAGGGTTTTTAGAATTATACCAATTTTTGTGAGAATTTGTCATCAAATCATCCTTCTTTTGCCCATGCGTGCCTGGCCAGGACATACAGGGGCAAAATGAGGCAAAAAGCATCTGGAAGTACCACATGGCTAGTGTGGGTTTTCCAAAGCTCATCAGGGTGCAAGGTGCACCCAGCCTGTCTCCAGATGTCTATTTCTAATTGTTGAGTATGTGTTGGGGCTTAGATGAATTCCTAAATTGAAGATTCTGGAGACGGCATAGTTGAATAAAATGCTCATCTCCTTTTTTTGTTTTTTTTTTTTTGTTTACATATTCATTAGCCAGATACATCACTTCAAATTACCCATACTAATGTATCCTTCTTTGGCAAGGCTGCTAAGAATATCAAACAATTGTTTAAAAACTTAGTATTGTGGGAGAGTCACGTGACACATGAGCGGGTGAAGATGTCTCTTCACTTGCTCCAGGGCCGCCTCGGCAAAATTGGGTAAAAATCTGCGAGTAAAACCTCCAAATACCATACGGGTGGTAGGAGAACACCTTTTCCATACCCTGACGGCGATCTGCAGTTGCTTTCTTGCTATGCCGCCTCCAGCGTGGAAGGAAAAGGAGAGGGAGAAGTCGGCAAGGCCCGGAGCCGCCATGTCCGCAGCATCGCAGCCCTCCTCGCCGGGTAAAGACAGCATGGAGTCGGCCACGGAGGACCTGGCGAGGGAAGTGGTCCGATACTTGGACTCCAAATTCGACCAGATTTTATCTAAGCTGGAAGTTATGGGGGCTACCATGACAGCGATGGGCCAGCGAATTGAGGAGTTGGAGAATAGAGTCGCGGCAATTGAGGAGGATGATGGCAGGCTGGAGAGAGAGCATGTCGGCGCACGTGCACACCTTGAGGCCCTGCAGAGCAAACTCGACGATCTAGAAAACCGTTCCCGGAGGAACAACATTCGACTTGTGGGCATCCCGGAGGAGACCACGGACCAACAGCTGCTACCGCTAATTGAACAGTGGCTCCCGAACACCCTGGGTCTGGCCTCCTTAGTGGGTGAGCTCAAGGTGGAGCGTGCCCACTGCATTGGCGGGAAGCTGGCGAACAGGCCGAGGTCTCGCGTTGTGATTGCACGGATCCTAAATTTCGCCCATAAATGCTGCTGAGAGCGTATCGCCAGCAAAACCAACTGCTCTTGAAGAACAATAAGATTCTGCTCTTTCAGGACTACTCTGCCGCAGTAACGGCGAAGAGAAAAGAGTTCTCGCCTATATGCTCCGCTCTCTTTCAGAAGAAGATCAGATTCACCTTAGCCTTTCCGGCTACGCTCCGCGTACATAACTTGGGGAAGAGTTATGTTTTTGACTCTGCGGGAGCGACAAAAACATTTCTGGCAGGCCTAACCCAGAACTCTCAAGCACAGTCTGGAGGAGCGGACGGGAGCCCCGACTGATAAGACTGTGTTCGGACAGCGCCGGGGATTGCGGGGCACCCGCTGTTGGCGAGCGGCAGCATCGGAGGTGTGAGGGAGCCGCATCTCGCCGGCCTCCCTGCTCGGTTTCCATTGGGGAGGTAGGAATATTTCTGGACTTGGGATCTCCGTGGCTTCGGTCACGGTGGACTGCCTGAGGGAGGCGCAGGATATGCCCGTTGGCTGTATGCTGTATTGCTGTTTCTTATTTCCTAAGTGTATTGTTCTCTTTCTTTCTTCTTATTTATTTATTTATTTATTTATTTAGCATATATTTATATACCGCTACTTCCAGCGATCAGGAGCGGTTTGATTAGGTAAACAGGGAGAGTCAGATCAAATGACAAATTTCAAAATTTACAGCGTGATTTACAAAGGTTGTCTGATAGGTTGTCAGACCAATGCCAGGAATTTTCAATAAACGGGGAAAATATGATTCAAGGGATATTCACAGCATACATGTATAGGTGGGGGAGAGGGAGATATTTACATATATACATTTTATGCTTGTTACATTCAGGAGCATAAGGTTTTTTTACATTTGATGAAATTTTGTTGGAGCAGATACTGGGTGGAGAGTGTTGTTGTTCAGGATATGTTGTAGGCCTGTTAAAATAAATATGTCTTCAGTTTTTTTCGGAAAGCCATCAGGTCGTTGATTGAGCGCAACTCAGGCGGGAGTTGGTTCCAGAGTGAGGGGGCAGTGTAGGAGTATGCCCTGTTGCTTGTGGTTGTTTTAGCTGATCTTATACTTATTGGTACCTGGAGGTTGTTTATGGCGGTAGTTCTCCTATTTCTGTTGGCAGGTTGCAAGTTGATTAGGTTGGTGAGGAAGGTTGTTGCCAGGTTATGGATGAGTTTAAATGTAGTCACTAGGGTTTTGTATTTTATCCGAGCTATAATGGGGAGCCAATGTAGTTCGACTAGTACTGGCGTGATGCTCTCTGCCACGCCTGTTTTAGTGATGATTCTGGCTGCGACGTTCTTTGCCATCTGGAGTATATTTAGGGGGTTTTTTGGAAGGCCCTGTAGTATTGCATTACAGTAGTCGAAATGGGGTATGATGAGGGCTTGAGCCACTGTCCTGAAATCGGTAGCTTCAATGATGTTCCTTAGTGGTTGTATGACCCGGAGTTTGTAGAAAATGGCCCTGTTTACTAAGCGGAGGTGTTTTGCCATCTTTAGTTCGTTATCAAGTGTTACTCCGAGGTATTTTATTTCATTCTTTGTGTGGTAAGTATGTTCGCATAGGGAGATTGTAGCTGGTGGGTCGAACTCAAGTTTTCTTGAGATGTACATGACTTCGGTTTTTTTATGGTTTATGGTCATGTTGTTTCGTTGAAGTCATGTCTGCATCTCTTTTATGCATTCTTCCAGCTGGGCGTAGTTTGGGTTAGTTGCGTCGAGTTGGGTATATAGCATAATATCATCCGCGTATATGTGATAATGGATTTTATGCTTTTTGAATATTTCGCAGATTGGTTTCATGTACACATTGAAGAGAAGTGCGGATAGTGCTGAGCCTTGTGGAATGCCCTGAGTTTGTGGGAAAGCCTCCGCTTTTTCGTTGTTAAACTGTACCTGTTGCATCCTGTTGGATATATACGATGAGAACCATTTTAGTGGGGTTCCTGTTATTCCTATATCTTCTATTCTGTTTAGTAGTGTTTGATGGTGAACCGTATCAAAAGCTGCTGAGATGTCAATGAATATGAGAATGAACATCTTCTTTTTGTTTTCAATCCCTTTGAGTAGGTTGTCCAGTAGTGCAATCAGCAGAGTCTCGACCCCATGGTGTGGCCTGAAGCCGTATTGGTGCTCGTCTAGTGTTTTGTTGTTGTCCAGGTGGTCTTGTAGTTGCTGTAGGACCGCCTTTTCGATAATTTTCGCTAGCAGGGCTATGCTGGATATTGGGCGATAAGATGCTGGATCTTCCTTGTTGAGTGTTTTATTTTTGAGTATTGGTCTTATGATTGATTTCTTAAGTTGGGTTGGCATGGTGCCCTGTTGGAGTGATTGGTTTATTATGTGAGCGATTTGGTGGGTGGTTTCCGTTTTCGTTGCTTTAACCCATGCAGCTGGGCAGGGGTCTAGGGGAGAGGTTGTGGTGTTAATGCTGGCAATTATGTTTATGATGTGTTTGACTCCAATGTTGTAAAACTTGTCCCAGTGGGTGATGTGGGTTTGCGCCGTCATCAAGGAGGGTCGTGGCGTGGAGGGGGTCTCGTCCATTGGTAATAAGGGTTTAGGTCCGATCTGAGGGTTTAGTTTGGCCGCATAGTGATCTGCTAGGGCTTGTACCTTGATTTTGTCGTTGAACTGCTCCTCTTGCGCTGCTTTGGTGAGGGATTTGACCAGGGCAAATAGCTCTCTGGGCTTGTTTAGTGCTTTGTTTAGTGATTTTGTGTGGTGCATTCGTTTTGACAGGTTGACTTCGTTTTTGTATTTGGAGAGTAGGGTTAGGTATTCTGTTTTGTGTTCTTTAGACTTGTTTTGTCGCCATTTTCTCTCTATTCTTCGTAGTTCTCTCTTTAGGGTGGTGAGAGTTTCGGTGTACCATGGTTCGGTTTTGGGCTTGTAGTTGTTTTTTGTTGATTTCCATCTTGGCTCTGAGACTTCTTGAATTCCTGCGTTCCAGCTGGTTATTAGACTGTCGAGGTCGGTGCTTTCCAGGTCTATGTGGGATGTGATGGAGTTTATGAGAGCTTCACTGTTGTATTTGTTAAAGCTTCTGCGTGTGTGTATTGGTTGTTCAGGTTTAGGGTTACTAGGTAGCGTGGGCAGGTATATTTTGATCTCGATTTGGTGGTGGTCGGACCAGGGTACTTGAGTTATTTTTATTACAGAATTTTTTCCTTTGTCAGGTTGTTGTTCTGCGGGTGTGAATACCATATCCAGGGTGTTTCCTTTATTATGTGTCGCATCATTTATTATTTGATTGTACCCAAGTTGTTCCATGGCTTCAATGAAAGTGTTGGCTTAACTTTGTGGAAGTGATGGTAGGTTTATATCTCCCAGGATAATTTGGTGTTTCCTGATTGCTGTGGTAGAGACGCATTCTAGTGCTGTGGCCAGTGTGTCTGGATGTGATGACGGGGGTCTGTAGATTAGGCAGATTGCTATTGCGTTGTTTTCCACTTTGAGTATGTCAATGTCCTTGGTTGTGCTTTGAGCGGTGCTGGTAAGAGATAAGGTGGATTTGGCTGCAATTAGGATTCCTCCACCTCTTTTGGATGCACGCGGGCAGTTGAATATCTTGTATCCAGGAGTTGTTATTTGGTTTGTTATTGCGGCGTCAGCATCAGTGATCCATGTTTCGGTGATGCATAGGATGTCAGGCTGGTTATCTGTGATGATGTCGTGTATGATGTGTGTTTTGTTCCTTATTGATCTGGCGTTGATAAGGATGATGTTATAATAGTCTTGCATCTTTTGGTCTTTCTGTTTGTGTTTGTTTATTCTTGTTATGTGCTTGAGATGTTTTGCTCTTTTTGGTTTGGGGTATTGGGGAGCTCGTGGTGCTGTCTGGTTCGTGAGGGGGGCTCTTAGATTTGGAGGGAGTGTGTGATCTTGGTAGGTGGGGTGGAGTGAGGGGTGATTATTGTATTGATTCTGTTGAGGCAGTGTTGTTATTAAGAGAGGGTGGTAGATGTAGTAGATTGGGCTTATGATGTGGTACAGGGCATGATTTAGGTTGGGGTTGAGGGTGAGTGTTGGTATAAATAGATACATGGATAATAACAGCATATATTTAAGAAGCTCCATTTTAGCTGTTATGATGGCTGCTACTCTTTTTCGGGGCTTTGTTCTCTGTGTATTTGGGATAGTATGCAGCTTTTTCTCTAATACAGTATGTCCGGGATCAGGTGGTTGCTCTGCGTTTCTATCTGCAATTTTTTACATATCATTTATAGCTGAACGACATTTTGTAAAATAACTGTGATTAGGTACATGCACATAACATGGCTATAGGTATGTAGAGTTACAGGCACAACGATACAGCATAAAATTCCCTGTATGAGTGAGAGTTACAGGTACAATGATACAGGATAATTCTCTATATGAGTGGGAGTTACAGGTACAGTGGTACAGCAGAAAATCCTCTATATGTATGCAGAGTTATAGATAGCTGATACAGCATAAAGTTATAGAGTTATAGACACACTGATACACACTGATACTTCTGTGGGTCAGTGTTACTTTGGGGATGATCTGTTTGGGGTGGGATTTTGGGAGTGTGCGGTGGAAGGGCTAGTCCCTCCTGATAACAGGTGCTATGTCTTGGCCTGATCTGTGGGAGCTTCCCGGCGAGGCCCTGTGAGGGAGGGGGGGGACTCATTTTGCCTTGTTGTTTAAAGAGGAGTCGGGGCGGCCCCGCTGTGCACAGGGTGACTTCTTTCAGCCATGCTGGCTGGCGTTGGGAGGGTAGTTTTTTTATTGAGGGAGGGACGGGGGGAACGTGAGGGGAGGGGGGATGGAGGGATGGGGTCTGGGGCGGGGGCGGGGGGAGTGTATGGGGGGGTAGAGGGGGATGGGGGTCTGGGAAAGTGGGCTTTAGGGTATAGGTATTGGAGATATTCAGTGTGGGTTCTTCAGAATATGGATTGGGTGTGGGGTGCACTTGACGAGGTGGCGGTTCCCTTCTCTGCTCTTTTGCGGTTATTGGGCTGGGGGGTGAGGCTGGGCGCCCCCGGGCTGTGTAAGGGTGCAATACTGTTGGTTTTCAACAAGTTGCTGGGGTTCAATGAGAGATGATATGCGGTTTATCATTTGGAATGTAGGGGGCATCAACTCTCCCACTAAACGAACCAAGATTCTGCAGGCTTTGAGAAAGAATAGGGCCCAAATCGCCTTTTTGCAAGACACACACCTCAGTGCGGCGGAGCATGCTAAGCTTAAACAGCGATGGGTGGGGCAGGTGAATGCAGCTTCTGCTGGGGGCCGGAATAAAGGGGTGGCCATTCTGTTCAGCAAGGAGCTTCAAGTGGAAGTGCTGGGGGAGGAGGTTGACCCCGCGGGGCGGTATATATTTGTTCATGTAAAGGTGAATGGCGATGAATTCTATTTAGGAAATGTCTACGCTCCTAACGTTTACGATCATCGCTTCTTCCGTCAGATATGTGGCGGGCGACTTTAACTGCCCCCATAATCCAGAACTTGACCGATCTAGCCTGACTGCAAGGGGGGGTTGGAGTATGAGAGGTGTGAGTTACCTATGCCAAACAGGGGGTCTGGTAGACGCCTGGAGAGCTTTGCATGGTGGGGAGAAGGATTTCACTCATCTGTCTAGGGTACATCATACATAGAGTGATCAGTTCTGAAATTGAACAGATTCTGATCTCTGATCATGCCATGGTGCGCCTGGATTGGAGGGGGAGAGAGCGGGGGGACTCTCGCTGGACCTTCCCTAGACAGATGTGGCAGAATCTGGAATTCCGGACATATTTGGAAAAACATTGGGATGAATATTTACTATTGAATGAGTCGAGTGTGAGCTCCGCAACGGTGTGCTGGGAGGCGGGCAAGACAGTGTTACGCGGATGTATAATAGCGTACGTGGCCAGGGCAAGGCGTCGGATAAATGACCAACTTGTACTCTTAACATAGGATATGCAGCGCTTGAAGTGGATGGCTATGGGGGGCCATGGGAGGCAACATGTGCAAGACTACTTGGCCGTGCAGCGCCAGCTAAATGATCTTCTCCAAGAGCGTGTGGTGTATAACATGCAATATTATCGCCATCAGCTATTTCGCTTTGGGAATAAAACTGGCCGCTTACTAGCGCGCCTAGTGAAGGAAGGACGGGGGTCCAAGGTGGTGACATCCGTACGAGATAAAGAGGGGGTTAAGCAGTCGGATGCTAGAGGAATCGCAAAGGTCTTCCGGCAATTTTATCAAACGCTATATACAGCGGAATTAGGTCACCGAGAGCAGGAGAAGCGGTTCTTGGATGAGGCTGCTCTTCCGCGGCTGACCTCTGCGGAATTGGAGGCCCTCAACAAGCCGATTGAAGGCATAGAAATTCAACGGGCGATTCGGGCGGGGAAAGCTCATAAGACCCCGGGACCTGATGGATATAGTGCCGAGTTTTATAAGATGTTAGAATTGAAGTTGGTTCCGTCCTTAGCGTCAGTCTATAATGAGGTAGTGACGGTAGGCAGTTTCCCCAGAGATATGCGGACGGCATCCATCATAGTGCTTCCCAAAGCGGGTAAAGACGCAGAGGATCCGGCCTCGTATAGGCCGATATCACTCATCAATTGTGACATGAAGCTCTTAGCGGGGATTCTGGCCACTCGACTGCAAGTCGTTCTCCCACGGTTGATAAGTCCTTGCCATACGGGTTTTGTCAAAGGTAGAGAGGCTTTTTACAATATCAGCAAGGTTCTTTTAGGGGCGGAGATGTGTGTTCAGAGAGCTGAGCCGCTTTTGCTGGTTAGTCTGGATGCCGAGAAGGCTTTCAATAGAGTCTCGTGGGACTATATGTTTGAGGTGATGACCCGCTTTGGTATCGAAGGAGATTTTTTGAGTTGGATACAGGCCTTTTATCGGGCGCCCTTGGCCTTTGTCAACACAGGGGGTGCATGCTCCGAACCTTTTGAATTGCAAAGAGGGACGCGGCAGGGCTGCCCGCTATCGCCGCTACTGTTTTTATTGCAGATGGAACCTTTGTTAAGGATGTTAGAGCGGGCGAGCGGGGTGCAGGGGATTCAATGGTCGGGGGTGGAGTGAAGGTGAGTGCTTTCGCGGATGATCTGTTGCTGTGCCTGATGAACCCCAGGAGCTCCTTAGGAACGGCCTTTGCGGTCATTGAGCGGTTTGGAGAGTTTTCGGGCTTGAAAATCAATAAGACTAAATCGATGGGGCTGGACGTCGGTGGGCGTCTGCGAGATGGCTGGGGTGAACCCTTTCCCTTAGTGTGGGCAGACCGTGAGATTAGATATTTAGGTATACAGATCCCGGGTGAGCTCACTAATTTCTATATGGCGAATGTGGCGCAGATGCTAGCAAAAACCATTGATAGGCTGCGGAAGTGGCGAGAGCTACCTCTCTCGTTGAAAGGGAGATTAGCCTTGTTTAAAATGGTTGAGATTCCAAGATGGATTTATTTACTGCGGAATGCCCTGCTATGGCTTCGAAGGAAGGATTTAAATCTTTTGGATCAGCATGTGTCGTGCTTTTTGTGGAGGGGGAAGCGGGCACGCATTGCTTTCTCAACTTTGATGCGGCCTCTGCAGGCGGGGGGAGCAGGTCTGTTGGTCCTGCGAGAGTATAATCTGGTCAGCTTGATGAGACCTTTGCGGGATTTAGTGGTGGGGACTGCGAGTATTGTGCCGATTGAATTGATTGAGCAGTTGTCAGAGCCATGTTACCGGATGTATTGGATGCATAGGCCAAGCTGTGAGCTGCCTGTGGGGTGGAGAGGATCTGGCTATCTGGGGACGTTGCGCCAAGCGTGGCGCTTCGTCTGTCAGAGGAGGGGGATCATTTGGTGATATTCTGATTGTCTTCCACTGCGGGGGCATGGGGAGTTTTCACCGAGACAGCAGGGGACGGTAGCGAAGAGGTGGGGGCAGCATGGGTTAGAGTATATAGGGCACTTGTGGATGGAAAACTCGACGCGATTGGATTCATTTCAATCTCTGCAGAGACGGTATCGCCTGCCGGCACAGGATTTCTACTTTTATCTGCAGGCCAGGCATTTTGTGCAGAGCTTGCGGCGTCCGCTGGCGGGGGATCAGCTCGGAGATCCGATTGGCTTGCTGAAACTCTTTGAGGCCTTGGAGGGTAAAATTACAGTGTGCTCCTTAGGGAGAGCATTCGGTGCAGGGGAGGACTGGGGGGGGCTTAATGAGTTAGCGAAGCGATGGAGCGCGAACTCACTGCCAGATGGCACGGTTGAGCGCCTTAAGAACGCGTTCCGCCAAATCCCTACCCTCTCGGAATCGGTGCAGTTACAGGAAGTGCAATATAAGTTTCTGTGGCGCGGCTATGTGCATGATGTGTGGGCAGCTAGGGCGGGACTTGCCCCCACTAATGTGTGCCAGTTATGCGAGGGAGGGAGGGGCACGCTGGCCCATAAATTTTGGTGGTGTCCTGTTATACAATCCTTTTGGGTTGGAATTACAGGGAAATTGGGTGGCTGGATAGGACAGCAGCTGCAACACACGCCTGAGTGGTGTCTCTTTGGGTCCTATGAGGGGGCGGAATGGGAGGAGGGAGGTCATCGTCGACTTTGTGCGAAGGGTTTCTTAATAGCTAAGCAAGTGATTTTAGGGCATTGGGTAGCCACAGCAGGACAAGCTAAAGAGATAAAGTTTCTAGATGGAATAAATGACTGCTTCTTGGAGCAGCTGGTTCATGAACCGACCAGGGGGGAAGCCATACTGGACCTAGTCCTTAGTGGAACGCCAGATCTGGTGCAAGAAATAAGGGTGTTGGGACCACTTGGCAATAGTGATCATAGTATGATCATGTTTGATTTAATTAGTGGAGGACAGATAGTAAAGGCATCCACAGTACTACCTTTTAACTTTCAAAAGGGAGACTATGATAGAATGAGGAATATAGTTAGGAAAAAACTAAAAGGAGCGGTTCCAAAGGTTAAAGACTTACAGCAAGCTTGGGTGTTATTTAAAAATACTATCCTCGAAGCCCAGACCAGCTGTATTCCACGATTAGGAAAAGTGGAAGAAAGTCCAAAAAACTGCCAGCATGGTTTAAAGGTGAGGTCAGAGAGGCTGTTGCTGCCAAAAAAGCAACCTTCAGGAAATGGAAAAAAGAGCCAAATGATGAAAACTGGAAACAGCACAAGCACTGGCAAGTTAAATGCAAAGCATTGATAAGGCAGGCAAAGCGGGAATTTGAGAAGAAACTTGCTACGGAAGCAAAAACACGAAATAAAGACTTTTTCAAGTACATTCATAGCAAAAGGCCTGTGAGAGAGTCAATTGGACCATTAGATGATAGAGGGGTAAAAGGGGCAGTAAGAGGAAACAAGGCTATAGCAGAGAGACTGAATGAATTCTTTGCTTCGGTCTTTACTGAGGAAGATATAGGGATGTTACCCAAGACTGAAGTGGTATTTAAAGGTGATACTGCAGAGGAATTGAGAGAAATATCGCTACACCGGGAAGATATATTACAACTATTTGATAAACTGAATAGTAGCAAATCACCTGGACCGGATGGTATACATCCCAGAGTGTTGAAAGAACTGAAATATGAGATTGCAGACCTGCTATTGGTAATCTGTGAACTTTCATTAAAATCATCTGTAATACCTGAAGATTGGAGGGTCGCCAACGTAACACCAATTTTTAAAATGGGTTCCAGGGGTGACCCAGGAAATTACAGACCGGTGAGCCTGACGTCAGTACCAGGGAAAATGGTAGAAACCATCATAAAGAACAAAATTACACAGCATGTAGATAGTCATGGCCTAATGGGAGACAGCCAACATGACTTTAGACAAGGAAGATCTTGTCTTACTAATCTGATATGTTTTTTTGAAGGTGTGCATAAACAGGTAGACAAAGGTGAGTCGGTTGATATAGTGTATCTGGACTTTAAGAAAGCTTTTGACAAAGTCCCCCATCAGAGACTTTTGGCAAAGCTAAAAAGTCATGGGATAGGAGGCAGTGTACTATTGTGGATCGGGAACTGGTTAAAAGATAGAAAGCAGAGGGTAGGGCTAAATGGCCAATATTCCCAATGGAAAAAGGTGAATAGTGGAGTACCCCAGAGATCTGTACTGGGTCCGCTGCTTTTTGACATATTCATAAATGACCTGGAAAAAGGAATAACTAGTGAGGTTATCAAATTTGCAGATGACACAAAACTGTTTAAAGTTGTTAAAACCCAAGAGGATTGTGGAAAACTGCAGGAGGATCTGGATAAATTGGAAGACTGGGCATCCAAATGGCAGATGAAATTTAATGTGGACAAGTGCAAAGTTATGCACCTAGGAAAGAACAACCCACACTATAGTTACACGATGCAAGGCTCCACATTAGAAACCACCACCCAGGAAAAAGATTTAGGAGTCATCGTGGATAACATGTTAAAACCCTCCGCCCAGTGTGCAGCGGCGGCCAAGAAAGCAAATAGAATGCTAGGTATCATAAGGAAAGGGATGGAGAATAAAACAAAGGATGTTATAATGCCTCTGTATCGCTCCATGGTACGACCGCACCTTGAATATTGTGTGCAATTCTGGTCACCGTATCTTAAAAAGGACACAGCGTTATTAGAAAAAGTACAGAGAAGAGCCACCAAATTGGTGAAGGGGATGGAAGGCTACTCCTATGAAGAGAGGCTAAGAAGGTTAGGGCTCTTTAGCCTGGAGAACAGACGGCTGAGGGGAGATATGATAGAGGTCTATAAATTAATGAATGGAGTGGAACGGATAAACGTGGATCAATTGTTTACGCTATCAGAGTATAGAAAGACTAGGGGACATGTAATGAAGCTACAGGGTAAACTATTTAAGACTAATAAGAGAAAATATTTTTTCACTCAACGTGTAATCAAACTCTGGAATCTGTTACCGGAGGATGTAGTAAGGGCTGTTAGTATAGCTGGGTTTAAAAAAGGTTTGGACAAGTTCCTGGAGGAAAGGTCCATAAACCACTATTAAAAAGGGACCCAGGATATCAATGCTTGACCCAGTACAAGCATTGTGGAACCTGTGTCTTTTGGGGATATTGCTAGGTATGTATGACCTAGATTGGCCACTGTTGGAAACAGGATACTGGGCTTGATGGACCTCGGTCTGACCCAGTATGGCATGTCTTATGTTCTTATGAGCTGCCTTAAATCTTACAGTTCAGAAAACAGGCATTCAAATGATGAAACTGATACTTTTGCATGAAAAGGTTGGGGGATATCTGGAATGCAAACACTTCTCCTTGTATATTTTTAATGCAGAATATTCTTTTTCACATTTAATTTAAAACCTAACAATACCTGAGACTGGCATCAAACTGATCTGAAAACCCTCTGTGAGGTGCTTGCCACAGTATATAAAATCCCTTTTAACTTTTAATTTTGTATGTGCAGTCAAAACCAAATATATGTACCAGAGATAAAAATTCAAGCTGGATTACCCTTTTTATTCAGAGCTCTTCACCTCTACTTTGAAGGTCAAAGGAAAACAGAAACAGTTTCCTTAGTTTCATGCCTTGTTTGTTTGATCTAGCATCCAGGGGCACTTGGCAATGAACAGCCAGCAATGAAAGAAAAACAATATTTACTGTAGATTAAAACATTTAAACACAAGACTATTAGTATTTTAAGTATAGCAGCTTGCATCCTATCTGATTGGAATAAGAAGGTTTTCTTGATAAATTTCACTAAACCCTCCCCCCTGGGTAGTTCTGAAAAGTAACATGCTTTAACAACATCTTGGGAAAAACAGGGACCTTAAAAAAGTAAAAAAGTCTTTATTTCTTCATAATCTTATAAGGATTTTTCTCTCTCTTTTTATAGGCTGTAAGAAATGGTTTGCAGGCTAGCTCTTACACATGAGCTTTGCCTTACAGATATTCCCCACCCCATACATCTTTGCTAATAGTAATTTGACCAGCCTTTGTTTGATCCCACCCTTACACAATCAAGATGCTGGTCAGACATCTGAGGATGCTCAAAGGAGGCACCCCCCATGGTTCTAGAAGCTTAAACTCTACAATTAAAATTGATGACAAGAGGATTGTTTGGAGGCTAGGTGAAGCTAGGTGAATTGGGGTTTTTTTGTCCTCTTTAATGGGTTTCCATTTGTTTGCTAGGAGAAAGACTCCTAGGTGATTTGTCCTTTTGTCCTCTCTAATGGGCCTCCATTCATCTGCTAGAAGAAGAAACTCCTCCCTGATCTTCCAGTATCTTTCTATAGCTATGCAAACAATTTCAATGGTTTCATTCCTAGTATCTTTCTGTAGTTATGCAAACCATCTCAGCAGTTCCAACCACCCCCCACTCACCGCTGAGAGGCATGACCAAAACATTTTCTAAACTGTCCCTTTCCCTGCAATCAGTAGACATGGTGTTTTTCACTGTTTGGGGACACAGGGGCGATTTGTTAATAACTTCACCTTTTACAGATAGAGTATCAAAACCAATCCTGAAATATAAAGACCTAATGTCTGGACAAAAACTTTCTTTCCCTAATCTTTCCCTAATGTCACAACTAAACACAGAGACACGCTAACATTTACAGAGACACTCTAACAGCTTCTACATAACAGCACATTAACTATATGGACCAGCCATGAATCTATATAGGGAAACTGGTCCGGATGCTCCTTCACTACAATTTAGCCTCTGGACCCCATGCTCTAATCACAATTTACAAATCACAAGTTACAGTGTAAATCTTCTAATCTCAATTCAAGGAATGCAATGTTCAGTGTAAATTTTCTAATCTCACTTCTGGGAATACAATATACAATATAATCCAGGTAACAGGCAGAGTTTGGTTGCGCAAAACACACAGGACCACAAAGGGAAAAAGAAAGAGGGAAAACAGAAAACAGACGTCTCAGCAGCGAATACTCATACACTCTCTTTCCTCAGTAGCAGCTGTTACAAATATACATTACACACACTCTCTCTAGCTGTAGCATAGGATTTAACTTTTACCATGAGGATAATAGTAATATGAGAAATATAGCTAGCTATTTTTCTAATGTCCACTAGATGGAGCTCCAGGATCACTAGCACAAAAGAAGCCCCCAACTCTAGAAGCACATGGCAACACAAAAGAAGCCCCCAAGTATGCTTCATTAGAGACAGCGTGTGTAGGCTCTAAATAAATCGCCCCGATCATCGGAGAATTGCGATCAGCGCAATTATTAATAAACAGCTTGAAAGGCACACTTAAGGGGGTCAAGTGCTAATGTTTTTGGTCATTTTAAGAAGTTTTGGCAGCGCTTTAAATACTTTTAAGGGACCCGAGGTGACAGAGTTGAATTTATACTGCAGTCATTTACTGGTGCTTGCAAGCACCCCCCCCCCCATTCCTTTACCAGATTTTACCAGATTTACCAGATTTCACCAGAATTTCCAGATACAGAAATACAGAACTACCCAAAACAGTACCCAATACAGACTGGACGAGCAATGGTTTCAGGGATTCTGGGGCCCTTACTCGGACTGCTCGTTGCGGGTGATCATGCCGCTACAGGTTCACAGAATTTACCAGATTTACCAGAATTTCCAGAAACAGAATACAGAACTACCCAAACAGTAAAACAGTAAGTCAGTAGTAATCACCAGACCTCTCATCAGAGAGAGTTTGGATGCCAGTCTATCTAGCCGGTTTTTTCAATCGGGGTGGGGGGGGGGGGGGTCAGCCGCAGGGACCGACTGACCAGACGAGTCAAGGTGTCCTTCCGGAACACAAAAGGGGCCCGGGGCACCAAGGACTGTTAATCACCTGGAGGAGCTGGTCCCTGACTGGTGGAGGCCCGATGCTGCAAGAGCAGAAGTCTTCCCACCGTGGGTGTGATGAGAGAGGCTTTTTATTTAATTTAATTTAATTTAATAGGGTCCCACCTGGGGTGCCAAAATGTTGCAGCCAAGCAGCTGAAAATGCTCTTATTCTCTCACTCACCCACAGAAGGAAACTCACAGACAGGCTGGAATACAAACAGGATCTTTAATGTGCGCACAGGCTCAGACAGAGAGCCGGCAGTCTTCACAAAAAAATCTGAGCCCTGAAGGACGTCCTACATTGTCTTATATACAGTACATTTTTAAACTCATTCTACAATCTCATTCGTCTCAGGTATTTTCTGTCCACCAATCAGCAGCCCCTGGGGAAAGTGCCTGGGTGACCTGGGGAAGGTGCCTGGGTGACCTGTCCAAACCGGTATGCTCTGGTCTGCTGATTTCTGGGCAAGAGGGTATTGTGCTCAGGTTTGGAGGGGGGAAGGGTGCCTACTGAAACCTTTATGTCTTTTCTTAGCAAGCTGATCACTATGTAACATCCTCATGGCTTGGGGGGAAGGGTTACCCACAGCTAAACCTTATGGCTGCCTCAGCAGCTTGGGGATTTTCTCTAACCATGTGACAGGGAAAATCTACATACCTCCAAGGCTGTGCTTCTCTGCAGCAGGGCAGGATTTTTTTTGGGGGGGGCTTTGTATCGGCTAAGAGGGTTAACCTCGCCCTAGCTAGGGAGCTTGAAGAAAAGTCTAGTCAGTGCTGAACAGGCAAGGTTTTGTTTTGGCCACTAGGGATGCTAAAAGGTTGTTGGAGGTGGAACACTACAAAGTTAACTGAGCTGCAGAAGAGTGAGCCGTGCTTGTTTGTTTTGCAAGAGAAGAAGGGACACGCCAAAATGAAGCGGCTCCTCCAGCTTCTGGCAGAAGGGCAGCAGCAACAACAGCATCAGGAGCAACAACAAAAGCATCAGGAGTGGCAACAGTATCAGGAATGACAACAACAGTATCAGCAGCAACAACAACAACAGTATCAACAACAACAATGTCAGCAGCAATTTCAATGCAACAATAGCAGCAGCAGATACAGGGAGGTTCCCTGGCTCAGTTGACTCAAGCTCTACAGAGGCTGCTACTCTACCCTCCAGCACAAATGCTACTTAAAATTATGGCAGAAGATGAACCTGATTACTTTTAGTGAACTTTGAATGAAATCTTTGCATGGCCAGAGGCAACAAGGACTACTTACCTGGGAAATCTGCTGACAGGTAGCAGCCAGGCTGCATTCAAGGATGCAACCCTGATGTGTGAGCTACTTATGCAGGGCCAGCCAGTCCACTAGGCAGGCTAGACGACTGCCTAGAGTGACAAACCTCCATGGGCGACACGGCACACATGGCCTGCCACCTCCTCATGCTGAGTTGTACTGTGCCACTGCCCCCCACTGCTGCTGATTTAGGTGACAGGTTTGGCTCAGCTGCAGTGGCAGAACATGTGCTTCGGCACACATGGCCTGCTGCTTCTAACCTCCAAAGTTGTATTGGATGGCTCAGAATTGGCAGGCCAAGTGTGCCAAAGCACACAGCCTGCTGCTGCTGCCACCACTGAGCCACCCCCGACCCCACTGCCATAATCAGCAGCAGCATGGCTCAGCATAGACAGGGTGAGAGGGTGTTGTGGCTCGACATGTGGGGGAGGGGGGGCAGCATGCCAGGGCTTCTATCTATGGCAGCAGAAACCTTTTGAGCCAGTCCTGTACATATGCAGTTGTCAAGGCTGCCATACTGGAATAGACTGACTGTACACCAAAGGCTTTCCACCAGCACTTTAGAAAGGGGGGGACTCCAGATAAAAGAGAGACCTCGGAGGTTCCTCTGTCAATTAAAGGAACTCGCATGGAGGTGGCTACAACCAAAGGGAAAGACTGGGCACGAGATAGCCAAGCTTGTACTCCTGGAGTAATTTTAGAGGGCTTGACCTCCTCGATGAAACAATGGTACATCAGCACCACAATCTGGAGAGTGCACTGGGAAAAGCAGAAGAGTACCATATAGCCCAGCCGGTGACTAAAGTGGATGCTGAGAAGGTGAAGAAGTCACCCATTAGCCTGGGAAGATGGAAGAGGAAGCAGGAGCAAATGTTGGCTCCCATGTTTCAAATCTTGAAGCCACCTCCTAGGCAAGAGCATGGACCTAGCCATGACCCCTTCACCTGTTTTAGATGTGGAATCTGGGGATACTTTGCCTGGGAATGTCCGCTAGGTATGGAGGAACCAATGGATGTCAGCCTAATTACCGCTCACATCTGCATTTTTGTGGACATTCCCCATCCAGGTGCACCAAACTTTGAGATTCCAGTGGAGCTTGAGTAGGCCTGCATCCAGGCCTTGACAAACTTAGGGATTCTGCATACCCTCATTTGCTGAGGAACCATAAATTGATTTCAAATAGATTACACAGGTACACTACCAAAAAACTGCCTCCAGTTTTGCAACTGATTCCTATAGATTTTGGGGTGCTGAATCCAGGAAAAATAGCCAAAATGTTCCATCACGTCACGTTTTCTTGCAAAATTAGATTTCTTACCCATATAAGGAATGTTCACATAATTTCTTTTTAGCCGACTGCAGTTTATTTTCTTGGCCCAAAATAGAGGTTGTAATGGTTAACTAACTAGAAACACTCCCTCATGATATTTTAGAGTGTTTTGTATTCATTTTATACATTAACAGGACAATTGGGAGGCGGGGGGCTAAATCCAGTACTCGCGCTGGCGCATGTTCTTTCCCGTTCGCCTCGCCTCGTTCGCTCGCTCGCTCAAACACGGTGGTTGCGACATGAACGTTCAAATTTCAGTTTCTTGCAAGTTCATTATTACCTTTTGTTTGCTCAGTCGTAATCCAGCTTTATTCCGAAGTGGTTCACTACAGTTGTAGTTTGCAGTGCTGTGTATTTCTGATGGCTCACAGAGCCAGAGGTTGCGTCAACTCTCCGGACAGTTTTTGTTTTATTTGTGGGGAATATACCGTGAAAAAGCGGCAGAGGAACATTTCTGCATTTATTAAAAAAGTATATTTCGCCTATTTCGATTTGAAGTTAGGCGATCAAGACAAACCGTGGGCTCCTCACAAAGTGTGCAAGACATGTGAGGAAGATCTACGCTTATGGATGAAAGGTAAAAAACAAGCATTTCGTTTCGGAATACCTATGATGTGGCGTGAACAAAGAGACCACAGCAGTGACTGCTATTTTTGCTCTTGCATTATGAAGGGATACAACTTAAAAAATAAGAACGTAATAAGTTACCCCAACCTTCCTTCAGCAATTAGGCCTATGCCTCATAGCAACGAAGTACCTGTGCCTGAACCACCAAAATCTTTGGATCATATTTGTGTGGACGGTTCTGATCATGATGAGACTCATCAGATGGCTTTTCCCGATGAGTCCAGTACTTCCGAGTTTGAAACTGAACCAGATCCGAAACCTGAACTTTTCTCTCAAGCTGAATTGAATGATTTAGTCCGGGATTTAGGACTCCCAAAAGATGCTGCCCAACTGCTAGGTTCTCGGCTTAAACAGAAAAATCTATTGTCACCAGGAGCAACATTTTATTGGTACCGCAACCGCGAGACACAATTTTTGAAGTATTTCAGCAAAGAGGAAGATTTGGTATTTTGCAACGATATATACGGAGTGATGGAAAAGTTTATACTCAAGTATGATCCTGCTGAATGGCGGCTGTTCATTGATTCGTCAAAAGACAGCATAAAAGGTGTTCTTCTTCATAATGGCAACACATTCGCTTCAGTTCCTATTGCTCACTCTGTTATTCTCCAAGAAAAATATGAGAATTTGGCCCTGATTCTTCAGAAGATTCGTTATGATGAGCATAAGTGGATGATTTGTGGAGACTTTAAAATTCTATCCATGCTAATAGGGCAGCAATCCGGTTTCACCAAATATCCCTGCTTCCTTTGCTTGTGGGATAGCCGGGCCCGCGACCTACACTGGGGGAAAAAAGACTGGCCAATTCGGGAGTATTTGAGACCCGGTGAGAAAAATGTTCTTCATGAGAGCTTGGTACCTCGTGATAAAATTCTATTACCACCTCTCCACATTAAGTTGGGTCTCATTAAGCAATTCATCAAGTCCCTTCCAAAAGATGGTGAGTGCTTTCGGTACCTTTGCTCAAAGTTCCCCCGACTTTCTGAAGCAAAGCTAAAGGAAGGAGTGTTTGTTGGCCCTGATATAAGGAAACTCATTTCAGATGGAGCATTCGCTGAAACGATGTCTGAGAAGGAAAAAGAAGCCTGGGATTCCTTCAAGGATGTTGTTCTCAAATTCTTGGTGAACAGGCGGGATGAGAACTATAAGGATATTGTTGCCAGGATGCTCAATGCCTTCAAAGAACAAGGCTGTAACATGAGCCTGAAAGTCCATTTCTTGCACTCCCATGTGAACTACTTTCCCGAAAACTTGGGGGCGTACAGTGAAGAACAAGGTGAAAGGTTTCACCAGGACATCAAGGACGCAGAGAGAAGGTACCAAGGAAGATGGAACACCACTATGATGGCTGATTTCTGCTGGTTGCTGCTGCGGGAAACCCCAGATGAAAAATACGCCAAGCAGCGCACCAAGAGAAGCATTCGGGGGAAGAAGAAACGGGCCCACCAGGAGATTGATTGACCCAAGTATGACTTTAAAATCTAAACGGTGTTGACAAATATCGTGTTTTTACCAAACTTTGAAATAAAAATTTGCTAGTTATTACCACAGTGTCGGATCTCATTTATTAGAATTTTATTTTCACACCATCGGGTGTTTGTCTTCATGTATTGCAATGGTGCGGTTTGCGTTTTCTATTCTTACATACATACCTGTACAACATTTTTTGCACATTTCTTTGCTTTGCTTTGTGTCTAACCTCGCTCTTATATGCTCAATGTTTGTGCACATGTATGTGGCTGTTTTAAGTGCAGACAATTTTGCTACCATCACAGTGTGTTTTGTTGACATTACTCTATTCTTATGTGCTGCCTTGTTACAATTTTCTTTATTCTTATTTGAATAACTACTAAACAATTAGTATAAAGAATTCATCCAAGAAACTTTTATCTCGATCGCACTCAATCTGAAACGTTCACCTCAAACTGCTAACCCAATGTAGCAAAAAATCTGTACGTGATGGAGCAAATTGGTTACCAGATTTGGATTCAGCGCACCAAAAAACGTAAAAATCAATCGAAACATTAGAGGCAGTTTAAAAAAAAATTTTTTTAGTGTACCTGTGTTATTCAAAGACTGTAATGCTGGTCTGCGTGCATGGAGACCAGAGGCAATATCCAACAGCACAGGTTTCGCTCAAGACTCCAACAGGGCATGACACATTTGAGGTTGTAATGCTGTCCTTGCTCCCATACCCAGTAGTGATCGGCCAACGGCACCCAAGCTTCTGGGTATTATGGGCCAGGATAACTGATGACTCTGCTAAGTTGAACCAAGAAAGTTTCCTGGATGTTTTCCCACTAAAAGACCTGGATCTGTACATCAAGAATCCCAAGCCTGCTAAATCCTGGAGTCAGTGTTGCCAAGAGAAGCTATGCTACCATCAGAATCTGGGTGCAGCTATAGAAGAGGAGTCCAGGGATGGAGAGTCTAGCAAAGACATCCCTTGGGATAGCTCAGGTCCCAGTAGTAGTGACCCAAACACACTATGCCCTCTCCCAGAGTGGAGGTTGGAGGGAGACCCAGGGAGCTTCAAGAGGCCCCAGCAAGAGAATGAGTCCCTTAAACATGCACAAGAGTGGATCTTGGAAATAGATGTGGTTCCAGTGGGCAGTGGAGACTTCCCAAGGAAAACCTTTCCTCATTTAGTGCTAAAGGGAGATTTGTTATAAAGGGTGGCCTTGGGTTCCCTAGAGCGGGAGGTGGAAGAACAACTGATAGTTCCCAAACCCTATTGTCAGGAGGTGCTATTGTTAACACATTACCATTTATTAGGGGGACACCTGGGGGTGGAGAAAAGACTATAGAGCATATTGTAGCTCACTCTTTTTGTCCCAGAGTCCATAAGAAGGTGCCATTATGGCAGCTTCCCTGTTGCCTCCCTGTTATCAATGAGGTCACATGATAGGAGAGCATCACTCTGGTGTGGCAGGAAGTGGTCCTGTAGCAATACCCATCCTCCAGGTGATTTAAATCCCTCTTACACTGAGGAGGTTTCTCCAGGGTCATGTGTCCATGAAGAACGGGTTAGGATAACTGTTATAATTGGTGATTTGATCATTAGGAATGTAGATAGCTGAGTGGCTGATGGATATGAGGATCACCTGCTAACATGCCTGCCTGTTACCAAGGAAGCCGACCTCAAGCGCCACCAAAACAAGGTTTTAAATAGTACTGGGAAGGAGTCTGCTGTCTTGGTATATATTGATACCAATGACATAGGAAAGTGTGTAAGGGGGATTCTGAAGGGCAAATTTAGGCTTTTAGGTGAGAAGCTGAAATCCAGAACTTCCAGGGTAGCATTCTCTGAAATGCTTCCCGTTTCACGTGCAGGACCCAAAAGACAGGAGTCTTAATGTGTGGATAAGAAGATGGTGCAAGGAAAAGGGGTTTGGATTTGTTAGGAACTGGGCAGCATTCTGGGGAAAGGAGGGACTTTTCCAAGAAGATGGGCTCCACCTTAACTGGGATGGAACCAGGCTGCTAGCATTAACCTTTAAAAGGAGCTAGAACAGCTTTTAAACTAGACAATAGGGGAAAGTCGACAGTCGCCCAAGAGCGCATGGCTCAGATGGATGTATCCTTGAAGGATACTAGCAATAGACTGAAGCTACAGAGAGGTTCCAATAAAGAGAAAAGTAACCTAAATGCACTTAAGTACAGAATAGGAAGAGATTAAAGATTCCAAGTTTATAAATCGCCTTTCACCATGGTTAAGATAGTTTACAATGATCAGTCTACCGATAACCAGATTAATATGAATATATGACTCAGGAAATCAGTTGCTTGCCCCAGGACAAAACATTATGGGACCTGTGTGTCTTTTTGGAAAACTGCTAGGTACTTGTGATCTGGATTGGCCACTGTTGGAAACAGGATACTGGGCTTGATGGACCTTGGTCTGACACAGTATGCCATATCTTATGTTCTTATGTTTAGTCATGCCCCACATGGCAATTTCACAGCCCCAACAAAAATGGTTCTCTATTCAAGTTAAATAAATTAATTAAATTTTCACTTTCATTTTCTACTTCCTACTTTTTTATTATAGCTTTATCAGGGGCTACAAAGTATCCTTCCAGAGGTTACAATCTATCGTTCCAGATAAGAGTTGGTGATCTCCAGCATGCTTCCAACATACAATAAGCCCCTGATGAAGCTATAGTGAAACAAAGATCTTTGAAGGGCTGGTTATTGGTGAAGTACTTTGAGGGATGCTGAAGATGTGTTAAGTTAAATGAACTTTTTTTTATTATGTTGTAGTGGTGAAACACTTTACATCAGTGGAAATTTTTCTCTGTTCTGTTTTGTTTTTAGGAATAGAGCCTTTCTGTAGTCAGCTGCTTTTAGCTGTGTTAAACTAATAATATCTATATTTTTATGTCACTTTAAATTGGGTTAAGATTGAGGGTAGTTCTGTTTAGAATTGAATAGGGACATAATTAATTCAAGTTAATTATAACAAAATTAATTTAAAAAATTAAATTAATTTTTTATGACCTATGATGTATATATGGAAGGCAACTCCACTTTGGCAAGGATTTATAATTGCCATGTACAGGGACACTGTATACAACTGAAGTATTTTTCCTCTCTATATTTAGGCGGGTGTAGGTAGTTTCTGCGTCCCTGGGAAGGAAAAGTAGGAAGTGGAAAATAAAAAATAAAAATTAAACTTTATTTAATGAATTTATTGAACTTGAATAGAAAACTATTTTTGTTGGCATTTTTAATTTAAGAGTCCTCGATGTGGTGCTGTTTTATTGGTGTGTTTGAACTTCAGAGCCACACCAGAGTCAGACCTGACCCTCTAGTGCCTATATCCATCATTGAAACCCCATTCAAAAGAGTGGCTATGGATCTGGTAGGTCCCCTGGACTGAACCACCCGAGGTAACAAGTATATTTTAGTCATTCTGGACTACGCTACCAGATATGTTATGTTACACACATGTTCTTATGTTACACATATATTTTAAAGTTGAATGTACCATTTCTGTTCATTGTAAACTTCCCTTGATCCCTGGAAGGGGTGGTATAGAAAAGCTTTTAAATAAATAAATGCAAATAAGATATTTGGAGACCATCGCTCTGAGAAATGTGAAGACTACTACAATCGCAAATGCCCTCTAGGAAGTCTTTTCTCAGGTGGGAATACCCTGCAAGATGCTCACAAATCAAGGAACACCCTTTGTATCCAGAGTGATAAAGCAAGTGTGTTCCTTGGTGAATATTAAGATGCTGTAAACATCAGTATATCACTCACAAATGGATGCCTCATTGAGCGATTCAATACAACTCTGAAACAGATGTGAAAAAGGTTTGTGCAGGAGTATGGGAAGAATTGGGACATTCTCCTACCCTACTTGACGTTTGCCTTCTGCAAGGTACCTCAGAGTTCCATGGGGCTTTCACCTTTTGAATTGCTCTTCGGAAGATGGCCAAAAGACATATTAGACATGGTGAGGAAAACCTGGGAAGAGGAACCCCTTCCTGGGCGTAATCTGGTGGAGTACATCATACAAATGCAAGACCAGCTGAATAAAGCTGGAGAAGTGACCAGACTCGGTCTGAAAAAAAGCCCAAACTGAACAGGCTAAAGGCCACAGTCGAGCAGCCATATACTGCACCTTCCAACCGGGCAACAGAGTTTTAGTCTTGCTGCCCTTGTCTGAGAGCAAGTTACCTTGTAAATGGCAGGGGTTCTATGAGGTGGAGAAGAAAGTGGGGCCTGTTAACTACAAAAGTACCCTCCCAGACAAACAGAAGAAGGCCATAATTGTCCATATTAATCTATTGAAAAAGTGGACTCCAGTGACAGATGTGGTGGTACAGGAGGACTTTGGGCTGGAAATGTCATCCCTGTCTATTCCAGTTCAAGTTCCAATTGGAGACCAGCTTTCCATGGCCTGGAGAAGACACCTACAGGATCCAATACACTAGAACCTGGATATATTCTCCACCTGCCTGAAATGAATCCACCTCACTTATTGCAATATCATTACTGACCCTGGGGTGGTTATCCAATAATGACCCTTTCAAATTCCAAAGGCCAGGTGACAGGCACTCACCAAGAAACTTGAGGAAATGCTTAAACTGGGAGTTTTAGAAGAGTTTATGAGTGAATAGTCATCCCCCATTGTCTTGGTTCCCGAACCAGACAGGAGCATCAGATTCTGCATTGACTTCCAGAAGGTCAATGCCATTTCTAAATTGGAAGCATATCCAATGGCCCAAGTAGATGAACTAATCAAGCATCTCGACCCTGGACTGGACCAAGGGATACTGGCAGATATCCTTGACTCCTGCTGCCAAGGAGAAAACTACCTTTTCAACACTGCAAGGCTTGTTACAGTTTATCTTACTACCATTTGGATTACATGGGGCTCCAGCCATATTTCAATTTGGTTGACTACCTGCTGAGACCACAAAAGGAGTATGAGGCTGTATACATTTGATGACATTGTCATCTACAGCAGACTGGGTTACCTATCTAACCCAAATGCAAGCTGAGTTGACTATCCTGTGAAAAGCTGGATTGATGGCTAACTGTAGGAAATGCTTCCTGGGAGTCAGGATGTCCAGTACCCAGGCTACTTAATTGGGAATGACCAGATATGACCTCAACTACAGAAGGTGGATGCCATTGCTCAGATCCCAAAGTCGAAGAAAGATGTTTGGTTCTTCTTTGGATTGCTTAGCTATTACCACTGGTTTATCCCTAATTTTGCAGAGATTGCAGAACCATTAATTAATCTCCTTGAGAAGGCAGCTCTTGAGTGGCCTCAATAGTCACCGGACATAGACAAGGCCTTCCAGCATCTCAAGGAGGCCATAGTCTCAGCATCTGTCCTGATTAACCCTGTTTTCTCCTTACCATTTATTGTACAAACAGATGTCTTAGATGTGGGCCTGAGAGTTGTTCTGGCCTGGGAAGTCAGAGGTGAAAAACATCCGGTGGTATTCATTAACAGGAAACTGCTGCCTCAGGAGAAACATTATGCTGTGATTGAGAAGGAAGCCCTAACTGTCAAGTGAACACTTGAAGCCTTCAAATACTACCTGCTGGACTGTCCATTTACACTGGCTGCCTTAACATAGGGAGTCCAATGACCATATTATGCTGTGGTTTCTGAGTCTCCAGCCCTACCAATATCAGATCCACACAGGGTGGGTTAGGCTCCCCTGAATTCTGACTTGATTCTCGAGTGGGGGTCCCAGGTGTGACAGGCACTCAACAGGGCATGGTTGAGCTGGGAAGAAGGGTATGTGATGGGGTATAAAGGAAGTTGTCCATACTTCTCCAAAGGAATTATCAGCGGTCCATCTTAAAAGAGGCTAAAGCTCAGAACTCAGGGCTGGGAGGGTGTGGCTCAGAGAGAGGGATTAAGAAGCCAGCTGTGTGTACAAGGGAGTGGAGAGGCCCATGAAGACTGAAAGCTCCTTCCAAACAGGGCTGGGAGAGGAGTCCAGCTGTAGGTTAGGTGATTCAGGAGGTGGGAAACATATTTACAGACACTGAAGCCCATGTGACTGACTGGACTTTGTGCTGTACTTAGGGCCCGCTTTTCATTTGGGTGGTGCTATGCACTACATCGATGCATAGCCCATCCCCCTTCTGCCTAACTTGGATTTTCAGTGCTGGGGTCATATGCATCCCCGGCATTGAAAATCCAGTACTGGCCCCACAACCTGGAAGCCGCAGGAGCTAGCTGGGTAGCACCAATTTTTGATGCTACCCACTTAGCCCCTGCGCCTGAAAGATAGGCAAAGAAAAACCTCACCTATCTTAAGGCACAGAGGGCTAAGTGGGTAGCATTGAAAATTGGTGCTACCCAGTTAGCCCTTTCCTCTGCCCCCGATCCACCCCGAAACACCTCTAGCATGCCCCGACACTAACTGCATAGCATCAGAGCACGTTAGGAACTTATCCGGGATTTTCAAAGTACACTATCCATGTAGGTGCCTTTTGAAAATCCCAGATAAGACATTTACATGGGTAACTAGAGCAGTTACCCGTGTAAATGCCTTCCAAAATCGGGCCCTTAATTCTGAGCTTTAAAGTGTGGATCGGGGGAAGGGCACTGAGCACCAACCTTATGAAGGAAACAAGCTGGGGAGTGATTGCTGGATAAGTGAAGAGAAATAAAAGTGCCAGAGGACTGGAGAGAGGCACATGTGGTCCCTTTACACAAAATCAGACGTAAAGATGTGGTTGAAAACTATAGGCCTGCTAGTTTAACCTCGGTAGTGAGTAAATTATTGGAAACACTTTTGAAAGAGAAAATAGTGAGGTTTCTGGAGTCCAACATATTACTGGATCTGAAGCAGCATGGATTCACCAGAGGCAGATCTTGTCAAAAAAATCTGATTGATTTCTTTGACTGGGTGACCTGGGAGTTGGACTGAGGGAGAGCCCTAAGATGTGGTGTATTTAGATTTCAGTAAAGCCTTTGACACCCTTCTGCACAAGCGACTTATAAACAAACTGATTACCCTAGGGATTAACCCTAAAGTTACTACTTGGGTAAGAAGTTGGTTGAGTGGGAGACAACAAAGGGTACAGGTAATGGAGCTCACTCTGAGGAGAAGGAGTGGAGTGCTGTAGGGATCTGTCCTTGGTCCATTTCTTTTTAACATCTTTGTTAGTGATATTGTGGAAGAGTTGTCATGTAAGGTTTGTTTCTTTGTGGATGATACCAAAATCTGCAATAATGTAGACCCCCAGAAAGTGTAGATAACATGAGGAGGGATCCAGCTAAGCTTGAAGAATGGTTTAGAATTTGGCAGCTGAGGTTTAATGTTAAAAAATGCAGGGTCATGCATTTGGGCTGCAGCAATCCATGCAATTGATACAATATAGGGGGTGAAGTATTTCTGTCCACAAAAGAAGAGTGGGACCTAGACGTGATTGTGTCTGATGATCTTAAAGTTATCTAAAAAGGTAGAAAAGGCAATGGCGAAAGCTTGAAGAATGTTTGGGTGCATAGGGAGAGGAATGGCCAGCAGGAGAAAAGAGGTGATAGTGCCTCTGTATAAGTCCTTGGTGCAACCTCATTTGGAGAATTGTGTGCAATTTTGGAGACCGCACCTTCAAAAGTATATAAACAGGTTGGGGTCGGTGCAGAGGGTGGAAACTAAAATAGTTAGTGGTCTTTGTCATAAAGCATATGAGGACAGACTTAAGGATCTTAATATGTATACTTTAGAGGAAAGGGGATAGAGGTGTTATGATTGAGACATTTAAATACCTACATGGCATAAATGCACAGGAGGAGAGCCTCTTTTGATTGAAAGCAAGCTCTGCTACGAGGGGACATAGGATGAGGGTGAAAGGGTATAGACTCGGGTGTAATATGCAGAAATATTTCTTTATGGAAAGAGTGGTAGATATTTATTTATTTATTTATTTTCATTTCTTATATACCGCGCTCTTTTAATCAGTGTGGTGTACATATGAACAAAAAAACAAACACAATGTAAAGGCAACATTGTTTTTTTACAATGAACAGGGTAAACTAACATGGAGATAACTGGGGGAACTATATACATGGTATGATAATTGCGTGGAATAGTCTCCCAGTGGAGGTAATAGAGATGAGGACAGTATCTGAATTCAAAAAAGCATGGGACAAACACAGAGGATCTCTAAAGGAAAAAAGGGGACTTCTGTAGTGATTGATATGGAAGAGCAGACTAGATAGGCCATGTGGTCTTTTTCTGCCGTCATGTTTCTATGTTTCTATAGAGGAGATTCGATAGTGACATTTTTTTTTTTTTAAAATTTTATTTTCCATTTATAACACAACCAAAGTAAAAGACATACAGAAAGATACAAATACAAAACCATACATATAAAAGCAACCCCATATTTCCCCCCACCCCCATGCTTCTTCTCTAGGAAAGGAATACAACGTTCAGGTAATCAATGATTAATTCTCATTCTTTGTGAACCAGTATAGAGCAAGTGAAGATCATAATAAATGAGTGTACATGATAAATGGAGTTAAACAGTTAGATGAGAGCATTTGGCAGTTTGCACATAATCATTGAGCATATTCCATTTAGAAACATGATGCAAGGTTTGAGCGTGGGGAGCCATTCGGCGTGGTATCTGTTCATATTTACTATATAAACATACAAGAGTCCACCACGCATGGGGACTTAGATGGGAGCTATTTTTCCAGTGTTTCGTGATTAAAGATATAGCTATAGCCATCAAGAAATTTAGCAAAAAGCGGCCCGACTTTGGAAGAGAGGGGATCCCCGCCGCAGAGCGAAGTCCCACTATCCGCCAAGAGAGAGGCTCGTGAAACTGTAAAATGAGTTGAATACGACCCCAGACCCGACTCCAGAATTGCTGTAGTGTAGAACATTCATACATTATATGAGCTAGTGTGCCTATGGCGGTGTGGCAATTCCAACACCTGTCATTAACATTGGCATTCCATTTGGCAAGCTTCACAGGCGTATAGAAACTTCTATGTGCAAAATAGAAAAGTGTCTGGGTTATCGATGCTGACCGAGAGACCCGAACAACTTTACTCCAGAAGAGGCTCCATTGCTCAGGAGTCAGTGTGATTTGTAGTTCCCGTTCCCATGTTTGTTGGACTGCGGGAATGCTACTGTTCTCATGATTGCTTAACATTTTATAAAAGTTAGAGGCTACGCCAGATTGACTCCCAATAGAGCGAATTATCTCTGCTAGACCTTCATCATTAGTTTCAGTTAGTGGAAGAATCCGAACACTCCTAAGGCAGTGCTGAAGCTGCACCCACTGGAAATAATTTCTTGCTAGTAAACCAAATTCCTCTTGCAATTCTTTAAAAGTTTTCCAGCGCTCACTGGCAATCAATTGGTAAGGCATCCATATCCCTTTGGAATACCAGGGGGTCCATGCTATCGGTTTATTTTGTATTTGAAGGCGCAAGTTATGCCATAGCGGGAGTCTATATGGCGGGCACTGTTGTGGTCCCTGAGACTGAATGAAAGTGTTAAAGGCAAGTAGTGTATCCACAACCATTGGTGGATGGTGGGAATCTAGTTGGAAGGTCATGCCGGGAAGGTAGGTAAGAGGAATGGGCCTACAGAGTTCCTCCTCAATGTCGAGCCAGACTGGCCTACCTTCTACCGGGGGATCTAACCAACGGGCACCCTGTTTAAGAAGGAACGCCTTATGATATTTAAGAAAATCTGGGAACCGGACCCCTCCCTTTTCTTTGTCCGCCTGTAACTTACGCTTAGCTATCCTTGGTGGTTTGCCATGCCACAAATAACGAATCAGGAGACCTTCTATATCTTTGTATATGTGTGCAGGCAGGAGGCATGGTAGCATTTCTAGGATATAATTTATTTTGGGAACTATCATCATTTTGATTGTTTCCAGTCGGCCCCACCATGTGAGTGTTAAAGGAGACCACCGGTTGGTAAGATCGCGCGCTTTGGAGATTAGCTCTTTAGCATTATGGCTAAGAGTATCTTCTAATGGATAACAATAATGAACCCCCAGGTATTTGACCATACGGGGCTGCCATACAAAGGGGAAAGCCTGCATGTCTGCAGCATGGACTCGATGATTCAAAGGGAAGGCAACAGATTTAGTCCAGTTAATCTTGTATCCCGAGAGTAGGGAATAGCTATCAATCTTTTTTAAAACAGCAGGGACGGAGTCCAAGGATACAAAAAGCATGAGATCATCTGCATATGCAGAAATTTTAATATCTCTATGTTGAAAGGGGGCTCCATGGATATCTGTGGCCTGTCGGATGAGGAGGGCTAGGGGTTCAAGTGCTAGATCAAAGAGCAGAGGAGATAAGGGACATCCTTGCCGAGTGCCCCTATGAAGATTGAACGGTTGAGACTTTGTGGCATTGACAGAAATAGTGGCTGTCGGATGTGCATACAGAGTTTGAAGGTATCGGAGAAAGCCTTCCCCAAACCCATACCAGCGGAGAACCGCATATAGAAAGGGCCATTCTAAGCGGTCAAATGCCTTTTCGGCATCAAGAGAGAGGCCGACGAGGGGTTGATCATGATGCGCTGCTGCAGCTAGTATATGACACAAGGTCCTGGCATTATCAGCAGTGGACCTACCAGATATGAAACCACATTGGTCTGGGTGAATTAGAGCAGGCATTTTATCGGATAATCTAGTGGCCAGAATGGTTGCAAATATCTTGTAATCAGCATTAAGAAGGGAAATTGGACGGTAATTTGCAGTCAGCATCGGGTCTCTCCCCTCTTTCTCAAAGACTACAACATTTGCCGTCGAGAAAGATCCTGTAAAGGAGCTATCTTTGGCCAAAGCAGAGAAATAGAGTTGTAGGAATGGGGCCAAATCAGCGCTGAAAGTTTTGAAAAATTCTGCCGGGAGGCCATCTGGGCCGGCAGCCCGACCCGATGCACATCGCTTGAGTGCGAATTGAATTTCTGAAAGAGTAAATGAATGATCTAGTGACTCCTTGTCCTCTACAGAAAGGGTCGGTCGTTGTATACCAGCTAATAGCCGGTCAAAAGCCTCTGGGTCAAATTCACATTCTGATTGATAGAGGCGGGTGTAGAAATCCTGAAAAAGCTCTACTATCTCTGTATCATTTGTGACTAAATTCCCCCCCGTTGGACTACGCAGGGCCGCTACGCGTTTGGCTTCTTTTTGACCTTTCAGAGCGTTAGCTAAGAGTTTACCGGCACGATTGCTTTCCCGATAGTACGTCCCTTGCTGTAGTTCAATATTTTTGGCCGCTGCAGTCGTTAAGAGCGAGTTATATTGGAAACGCAAGCGTTGCAAGCGAATCAACACACATGGGTCAGTACGAGAGGTAAGAACACGTTCACCGGCCTTGATCTGCTGCTCTAGTGCTAAGAGTTGCCGTTTACGCTGCTTCCCTAAACGGATTTGATAGCTAGTGATGGTTGCACGGATAGACGCTTTAAAGCCCTCCCACCATGCCCAGTTCATTGTATCATGGGGTGAATTAAAGTGGAAGTAATCTTGTATGGCAGCCCGTATGTCAGCCTGAAAATCCTGCTGTTCAAGCAGGGTCCGATCAAAATACCAATCCCGTGGATTATCCCTCTGTGCACTAGTGTTCAAAAGGAAGGAGATAGCAGCATGGTCTGAGATGTGCAGAGAGTGTATCTTAGCTGTATCCGTGCTGGAGATTAATGCTTTGGATACGAGGAAAAAATCTATCCTAGATTGTGACTGATGTGGGGGGGAGAAAAACGTGAATTCTAAGTCCGAAGGGTGTAGCAGCCTCCACAGGTCTACTAAAGCTAGATCTTTAATCAAAGACGCTAGCGTGAGGTGACTCTTGGTGGGACCACTCGTTCTGGGTGGTCGCCTATCTACCAATGGATCAACCACCTGGTTAAAGTCGCCTCCTATTACTAACGAAGTATTGGCAGAAGCTTGTGCAACCTGGGCAAGGTTAGCAAAGAAAATAGGATCATCCACATTAGGAGCATATAAACATATACATGTCAGTTCAAGATCACCCACTTTAAGGTGGACGCGGGACCACCGACCCTCAGTATCAGAACTGCTATCGATAACAGTGGCTTGTAAGGATTTCCTAATCAAGATGGCTACCCCACATCTCTTCGCTATAGCGGGAGAGTAGGCGGCCACCATGTAGGGTTTAACATTGAGTTTCAGTGTCTCCTTGGCATTTAGATGCGTTTCTTGGAGAAAAACCAAATCAGCATTTTCGTGACTTAAGTAGCCAAGGATTTTCTTCCTTTTTATCGGATTATTAATACCTTTGACGTTCAATGATAAAATCTTACATGGGGCCATAGAAATAGCTGAGTCTATTCAAGACAAAAATATCATAATGCACACAATTTCCATTATCCCCCATCTTGACTGCTTGATTCAGAGAAGACCTAACCAAATCATATACAATAAGCACTATATCTGGTATTCCCCCAAACCAAAAGTAAACACCGAAGTGTAGTAGAGAAGAAGCATAACCCCAATGATTAATGGTGACCATATGTCTGCGGGAGGAAGCCCCAACGAGGGCCAAACATTCTACATATTAACTGTAATAGCTACATAGGCTCCGGAGCCCACCGAGGTGCATGCTATGGAAAAGGTCCCTCACAGGAGAGTCCGACGGTCAGCAGGCCACGATAAGCTAGGCCGCAGGGCCTCCGATCCAGGCTGCATGTGCAGCGTCGACGACACAAAATGGCGATCAGTTCCAAATCGATGGGCAAATGAAAGGCCCCTGGTTCAGCGCATTTGGTCCGCTTCTTTGGCTTCCAGATAGGCCGCAAGCACGTCCGGATCCTCAAAAGTCCTGGTTTGATTATGAAGAGTAACTCTAAGTTTCGCCGGGTACATTAGGCCATAGCGCGCTTGAAGCTGCTGCAAACGCGGTCGAAATTCAAGGAGTCTTTTCCTGCGGTCCACTGTGGGCTTCGCCAGGTCGGGGAAGAATGAAATCCGATGGCTCTCATAATCCAGCCGGGGGTTTGCACGGGCAGCGTTTAGAATTTGTTCAACTTGCTGATATCTCAACAACCGGAAAATGATGGGCCGAGGGGTTTTCCGGTTGAGCGCCAAAGTCGTGGGTACTCGATGGGCCCGATCAATCTCCAAATCCTTGGTGAACGTTGTTTTAAGCAAGGAGGGAAGCAATTTAGAGAGGAACTCTTTCATATCTCCTGATTCTGCTCCCTCCGGAATTCCCACGAGCCGTATATTGTTGCGACGGGCTCGGTTGTTACTGTCCTCCAGCTCCTTCTGAAGTGCCTGCATTTGTCGTTCGACCTTGTCCAATTTTGCCAAGCGGACCGCATGCGAGTCAAGAGTACCCTCCATTTTGTCCTGTCTCAGCGATAACCCCTCTAGCCTGTCCTGTAGCTTGCCGAAGTCTTCCCGCATGGATCTGAGTGCTTCACCGTTGGATTGCACAAGTTCTTTCACGCCGCGGATCTCATCTAAGATCTCCTGCTGCATCGCGGGACCCTCCCGGAGTGGAACCATCTTCTGTGGGGACGGCGGCTCAGTTTTAGAGTGTTTGCCATGTGAGTTCGTTGAAGAGCCGAATTCTAGACGCGCTGGCTTGTGCCCCTCCATCTCCCCGAGGCACCCCGGTAGGATCAGAGCCCAATTGAAAAGATAAGTTGTATTAAAGTCAGGAGTCTGAGTAGGCCACTCGGGAGCTTCAGCGTTAAGCGTCCATCCCGCTGGACATCAGGCTCCACCCTCGATAGTGACATTTAAATACCTCTGCGGCATAAATGCACAGGAAAAGGGTCTCTTTCAATTGAAAGCAAGCTCTGCTATAAAGGGGCATTGGAAGAGGATGGAAGGGGATAGACTGAGGCATAATATTTGGAACTATTTCTGTACGGAAAGAGTGGGAGATACATGGAATAGACTCCCAGTGGAAGTTGTAGAGAAGAGGACAGAATCTGAATTCAAGAAAGCATGGGACAAACACAGAAGATCTCTATAGGAAAACAAGGGACTATTGTAGTTTATATGGAAGGGCAGACTTGTTAGGCCATGTGGTCTTTTTCTCCTGACACGCCTCTATGTTTCTGTTTTATCTCCTGCTGCATTAACAGCTGGGCAGCTGTACAATTTCCAGTTAACCAACATTCAAACTGTTCATTAACTGATGTTTGGGGGCAATTTTATAACAGGGCACTTAGGTAAAGGGGGCAGGAAGGTGCCTATTTTACAATTATTTTATAAAGGCACATAGGTTTCTTTGTGACTTTAGAAAATACTAGTGCAAATCCTGCTGAAATTGTGCCTTGAGAGTTGGCATAAATGTCAGTGTGTACTTTACACCCATGTGTATGAATTTTATAAAATACACATGTAAACTCTGCCCCTATTCTGCCCTTATGCATAGCTACTCTGTTAGCTTGCACCGTGCATAGTTTGAGGCATGGTCTACTTTTATAAGAGCCCATATACTCGCATAAAATGCAATTTTGTATTCATGAGAATGGTTTATAAAATTAGCTTTGTTAAGTACAAAACCTGAATACAGTTCAGTAATCGGCCCTAAATGTTTGGTGAAACCCATACATTATTGGCTACTGGAACAGTGTGACAATATGTGAAATGATGGTGAGGAAACCCTATTATGTTGAAAAGAATCCCACGTGTGCCACACCGAAGACACAATGTGGTTTAGTAGGATTACTAAAGCATTGCTGCTTTAACAGCACTGACATCATGACTTTGCATTCCTCTTACATTTGTTAATACGCAAAGATAATCTACAGTAAATCTATTTAATGTTCATTAGACCTCCGTTTCAGCTTCTGAAAAAAAGTTCACAAAAGAAATTTATAGTCAGGGAAAGTGATTGAGATTCAGTCTCATAGAAAAAGTATAACTCTATCTCCTACGCTGAGCATGTTCTTCAGTTGTATGAACAGTGTCACCTTGCAGCATGGAAATTGCCCTCAGGGTAAAAGCTCAATTTCAGGCAAGTAGGATGCAGAACGTTGCTTTCTACTGAAACAGTTGCAGGATCTGTACTTTCTCATTTTCCAATGCAATAATTGATCTTCATTTGAATCTATTGGGCAATACACCTCAAACAAATGTTTGCAGGATCAGGCTAACTGCTCATGAATTTTTATTCACAATTCAGGCCATGTAATCTAGAGCTCGTATTTGGAAGCTAGGAAATAACACAGTGTGTTAAAAATGTATACTGCAGAGACGTGGGAAATGAATAAGTATATTCCTTATTATCATAAACACTAAAATATAAATGTAAACAAATCATAAGAGTGTTGATAAGAAATTATAGTGTTGATTCAATGAATTTAAAGGCACATAATAGAAAAGCCGTTTATGTAGTGGGAGGGGTGTGGAAGTGAAAACAAATACAAATCTATGTCAACTTTAGAAGAGGGCAAGTGCATGTGTGCAGCCGAACCATAACAACCTTTGGGTCAGTCTCCATAATAACCATTATCTTTATATCATTTGCAAAAAATGAAAACAAAACCCTTCAAGAATGCCAATGGAAGCAAATGCACATTAAAAAGGGTTGGTGAAAAGACCAGCCTCTAAGGAACACCAAACAAAACACACTTCATCTTAGACTTAGCTCAGTTTAAAAGATCTATTGCATAAAAATGTTTTAAATCATCTAATTACCCATTCCTCTATTTCAATATTCTGCAAACGCTGTATTAAAACTGAATGATCTAGCATATCAAATACTGCTGTGTGATCTAAAAATACTGCTACACATTCTTTCTCCAGATCATTTTGCAAATGACAAAAGTTAAAGTGGGCTAGCATGGAATCCTCATTGATAGCAATGCAAAATCTTATTACATAATAGCGCGCAGGCCGATTCTGGTCGGGGCACGTCAGGGCTGTCCGGACGTCCAAAATCTGGATGGAACTGGATTTGCACCCAATTCTGCAACCACGGGAGCTGTCTGTACCCACAGTTGCAGAATCGGAGCACTTGGATGGGCCAGATGGGCCCAGATTCCGAGGCCCTGAATGTGCAGCAACCTCTCTGGCAACCCCTCCGTATGCTTCTGCTGGAACCCTGGTGCCATAGCATCCTGCGTCATGGCACTGAGATGACCAGCAGGAGCACAGACACCATAATTCCGGTCCCATGTTGTTTTCCCCACCACCCGGCCCTCAGTCAGGGCATCCAGGGCCGGGATGGGGTGGCAGGGCCATACCTCTGCTCCTCCTGTGACTTTGGGGGATCTGTGCCATGCGATCGTTGCCCTGCATGGGGCTTATTCTACCTCTGAGGTAGAATAAGTCCCCCATCTATCTTCCCGTTGCTGGATGTACAGGGCTCTGACCCGAATTGGCCCTGTATGTCCGAGTGCATCGGTCCACCCTCGCTCTTCCCTCTCCCCACCCTGACGCTGCCCTCTTCCGTCCCCATCCAGAGCACCCCACACAAAGGCCTTGTGTGCACGGGGAGCTCTAGGTCCAGAATTTGGTCCCTGCGAATAGCAGAGGCTGGACATCCAAGCTGGACATCCAAGTCAGACGTTCATCCTTGCTATTTGTGGTTCTGAATGACCTTCTTAGTAAATGATGGTAGACAAAGCCAAGAATGGTCCATCCAGTCTACTCAGTATGGTGCATTTACTTTGGGATTTAACTGCCCTCTCCATTCATGTTACCCTTACTCTATGTTTTCACTTTGGTTGTAACTGCCATGCCGTGTTTTTACTTTGAGTTGAAACTGCCACTCCATGCAGGTTACCCTTGCTGTGTATCTTTTTGGAAATCATTTTTTTAATTCTGTCACCATTTTTTCTACCCCTGTCATCTTCTCAGGGAGAGCATTCCAGGCATCCACTACTCTTTCTGTGAAACAGTATTTCCTAATGTTCCTTTTAAGTTTACCTACATTAGCTTTATTTCATGTCCTCTAGTTTTATAGGGTCCGCATCTTTGAAAAAGATTTCTTTGTTCATTAGTACCTTTCAAGCATTTAAATGTCTGTATCATATCTCCTCTGTTCCTCTTTCCCTCTAGGACAATGGTTCCCAAAGCTGTCCTGGGGGTTCCCCAGTTAGTCGGGTTTTCCAGACATCCTCTATGAATATTCATGAGAGAGATTTGAATACACTGCCTCCACTGCCTGATAATCTACTTCCTGTATATTCCTTATGAATATCCTCAAAACCCGATTGGCTGGGGAGCCCCCAAGACAGCTGTGGAATCCACTGCTCTAGGATGCACATGTTCAGGTCTTCAATTCTGTTCTCACAGAGTTTCTGTACCCCTTCAAGTATTTTTATATATGTAACACAATATGTCCTCCAAAACTAAACACAGTGCTCCAAGTGAGGCCTCACAAATAACCTGTACAGGGGCATTATTGCTTTTTCCTTTGATGGTTAGGCCCCCCTCTTTGCGGTTTAGCATCCTTCTGGCTTTGGCTACCATTTTTTTTCTGATTTTTTCACCACTTTGAGATCCTCAGACATAGTAGCATACATTCCAGTGAGGGACCCCCCCCCAAGCAAACTTTTGCTGAGGGCCCCCCATTGTCACTGTAATGACCCCCATGTAGGCCCCCCTCATGCATCAGCTCCCTCCCCATGTGGGCCTGCCACTTACGTTATCATCTTTACCGCGCTGCCTCTGCTCTTATAAGTTTGTCCCATGCCCTGCAGCTGTTCCCCGCAGGGCCGAAGTCCATGCATATCAACTGTTTGCACCCTATCATATATTGTTCCTTTCGATTTCTGCACCTCAAGGCATCACTTTGAACTACTTCACATTAAATATTAACTGCCAAGCATTAGACCATTCTTCTAATTTTTGTAGGTCAGTTCTAAAGTTCTCAACTCCCTTTTGGATGTTTGCTCTGTTGCAAATCTTTATGTCAGCTTCAGAAAGACAAACATTTCCTAACAATCCTTTGGCAATGTCACTCACAAAAATATTGAACTGAATTGACCCTCTGTCATCTGTCTGTCAACCAATTTCCTATCCGGTTCACCACTTTGGGTCCTAATTTCAGGCTGTTCACTTTGTTCATGTGCTTCCTGTGAACACAACACTATCAAAGGCTTCACTGAAATCCAAATAGACCACTCAGTCAGAGAAATCAATCAGATTTGTCTGACACATGCAGCCCTGAATCTTACAATCCATTGGATTGTAGAAAATTGACTATCCTTCAGCAGTATCTGCATTACTTTTCCAACCTCTGAGGTAAGACCTGTAGTTTCCCACCTCTTTCCTGTTTCCCACTTCTTACCACTTGCTACTGTCTTCAGAATAATCATTTAACTGACAGCAAACCAAACTTCTCAATAATTTTGCCTAAAAAATGTAAATTGGCCAGCAGACAATAATGTTCTGCACTAGGGGCATCCAAATTTGGCTTCTTCAAACTTGGAATAAGCATCACATCCTTTAATGTATTTGGAAAAATTCCTTCACTCAAATAAACAAACACGAGACATAATAATATGGGCAGTAACATCTCATGGCCTGAACACCAATAGTTTAAGATCATTATAAGTTGTTATACAGTTAAAGATCATTTTTGATAGCTGCACTCTGGATGTATTCGGTGCAGAGAGTGGCTACTAAAATGGTTAGTGTCCTTCATATTAAAGCATATGAGAAAGAATAAAGGATCTCCTTATGCAAACTTGGAAGAAAGGCAGGAGAGGAGAGATATGTGGCCCCTTCTATTGCCACTATTTATATGGCACAATTTGAAGAATTATATATTTATTTGTCACCTTTATTTCAACACATCCCTTTTTGGTGCCGGTTCCTTGATGATATCTTTTTTATTTGGAAAGTCACTTTGCAGTTGTTGGAATCTTTTTTGGTTTCTTTGAATTCTTTTAAGCTGAATATTCAGTTTACGGCTCATATGAATCGGTCTCAAATTCAATTTTTGGACATTACAGTCACTTTGACCTCTGAGGGTTTTGTCACATCATTCTTTAGAAAACCAGTGCAATGTAACACTCTTCTCAGTTATCACAGTTATCACCTCCCTTCATTGAAATGGGGGTTACCCTATGGTCAGTTTTTGCGATTACATCACAACTGTTCCACCTTGCAAGAATTTTATAACCATGCTTTTGATCTGAAACAACGTCTACTATCTCGTGGGTATCGCTTAAAAATAGTTACTGCTGCTTTCAAACGTGGTCGTTTCACACATCATGATTGATTGTTGACTCACACCATCAAAGGTAATGTTGATCAGCCCTCTGGGGACAAGATTATAGGTATACTTCCATATGTTGGGGTATCCCAACAGTGACAAAAGTCCTACATAGATTTTGGCCAGTTTTGAGTCTTCATTCCTGCTTCAATGGTAAACAACTGTTACTCGCCTATTCTAGAGGGGCTAATTTGTGTGACCGCATAGTACATTCTGCTCCCAAGGAGGATCGCCCCGTATCTTTCCATGAGGACCCGGGCCATTTCCCATGTGGATCTTGTCATTTTTGTGCGTCCTCTATTGTGGGCACAACTTGGTGTGATGCTCGGATGTCCAATGTGATTGTGTCAAAATGGCACACCACTTGTCAAGCCACTCATGTGGTTTATCTTATTATATGTCCATGCTGTCAAAATTCGTCTGGCAGAACATGCCTCTTGCATACATACCAGGACTCTGTCGGCTCCAATGGTTGACCACTGCCTTCATTCTGATCATAGCTTTGAGCAGCTACGATGGCGTGTATTGGACTTTGTTGTCCCTGATCCACAGGGTGGTAATCGTGTCTATCGGTTGCAGAAGTGGGAACAACGTTGGATTTTTCGGTTGAATACAGTGTTCCCCCATGGCTTAAATGTAGCATTGGAATGGAAAAGTTTAATTTAACAGTTCATATCCTCATTTGATTTGCTGTTTGTCAACAACTCGGATGTGTTTTCACATTTGATCTTTTCAACCAATGGGATTAGGGGGTTCCCTTTGCAATAGGGAATTTCTGTTCTCATTGGCTGGTGAGTAAACTGGAGTTTTGGATTGGCCACCGTCAGCCTGTTAGCCGGTTTTGACGTCTGACGCCGTTTTTATATGCATTGGACAGTTGCTTCTTGGCATTTTCAACCTGTGCTCATGCGACTGCAGGCAAAAAGTTTCTTTTCAACCTGACGCAGGGTTGAGACTAAGAGGCCCGAAACTTGGCACGTTGTTGGTTAACGTCTCCTGAAGCAGTGTTGAAGCATATTTGGACTTAAAAGTTTGAGATAAGTGTTTAAATGTTTGCTCACTTTAAATCTGATTAAAAAGGAGCAGCAACAGCGAGGAGGCGGTCTTCTCTGCCTTCTCTGGCTTAGCGGCTCCGACAAAAAATACTGTACAGCTGTCTTTGTTCAGAACCTCTTTGATGTAAATATCGCCAGGGCATAAATGCACAGGTGGAGAGCCCCTTTCAAATGAAAGGAAGCTCTGGAAAAAGGGACCATAGGATGCAGGTTAAAGAGGATAGACTTGGGAGTAGTCTAAAGAAATATTTTTTTTACAGAAAGGGTGTGACTACATGGAATAACCTCCCAGTTGAGGTGGCAAAGACAAGGACTATATGTTTTAGCGGGTCTCCCAAAATATCAACTTCGACGTCTTCAATTAGTCCAGAATACAGCTGCACGTTTACTTACTTATTCCTCCCCCCGTGACCACATTACTCCCCTCCTCCTCCGTTTACACTGGCTTCCACTTAACTTCTGTTTTCATTACAAAATACTCATACTAACTCATAAAGCATTGCACACTGGTTCTCCCCAGTATATAGCCGATTCCATTCGTTTACAACCTTCCCCCCGTCTTCTCCGCTCAGCACATGGTTACCGTCTCTATCTCCCTGCTCCATCCTCAGCTCACTTGGAAACAACACGTCACTCTGCTTTTTACTTCCTGGCCCCAGCCCTCTGGAATTCACTCCCACTTGCCGTCCGTACTGAGCTATCCTTTCAAAGATTTAAGTCCCTACTCAAGACTCATCTCTTTCAGCAGGCTTTTGATTTCCCAGATCCTTAAGACCGGCCTTCCCACCAGAACTTTCCCTCACTTGTCTCTTTCCCACTTTTGCCTTTTCTGCTTCTTTCTGTCCTGTCCAAATAATGGCGTTCTTTGTCCTTTTCTTGCTTATTTGTTGATTATGCTGTACACCGCCCTGACGCACCTGCCTGGGCGGTATATCAAGTAACGAATAAAGATAAAAGATAAAGATATTAATTCAAGAAAGCATGGGAGAAGCAAAGAGGATTGTGGTATAGCTTGGTGTGCAGTGACAAGGGGCTTTTAAAATAGCAGGCAAACAACAGTTCAGGACCAAGCAAAACTACTTTTATTGTCCTTCAGCTACACAGCCATCATTCCCCAGCCTGTTGCTTTCACGGGCTGGTTCTCAGTGCCCTTCCCCCGGCCCACAAAATAAAGTCAGAATTCAGTTCAGCCCCAAAGTCCAGGTAGTCCCTTGGGCTTTGGTGTTTGTGAGTATGATTCCCAGTTCCTACCTCACAGCCGAACTCCTCTCCCGGCCCTGCTTGGAAGAAACTTTCTTTCTCCAAGGGCCTCTCTTCTCCCTTCTGCACACAGCTGACTTCTTAATCTCTGTCTGAGTCAGGCCCTTCCAGCCCTGAGTTCTGAGCTTTAGATTCTTTTAAGGTGGACCTCTGATAATCCCTCTGAAGAGGAATGGGTAACTTCCTATATGCCCCATCACAAGGATCTCTAATGGAGAAGAGGGGATTGTAGAGGTTAGTATTTGGTATGAATATGGAAACTAGATAGGCTTTAAGGTGTTTAAATGTCATTTTTGTATGTTTCTAATGTATTTTCATGGAAGCTGGGCCTCTATATCATACGTGTAGCCATTGGTGGGCCTGGAGGTGCTCAAACCCTTCAGATTCACATCAGGTCCCTCCTGAGGCTTTCCCTGATTTGCTGCCATGGCATGCATGTCCTGTTTTAACATGCATGCCATTGCTTCAAATCGGGGAAGGAAGGCCATACCATGGAAAGGATGAGTGCCATGGAGGGGGAATATCTATTGTTCTCCCAAGTTAAATCTTTGTTTCTCCATGCTAACTCTTTGCTTCTCCAAAAATTGGATTTTGGCTATGCCTCTGCTTCATATTTAATTCAAAATGAATACTATTAACTTTTGCAACAAGATTACTTAGGTCATCCACTGTTGGTAGCCCTCCCCTACCTTGTATACTCGGTTTAATCCCAATGAACCACTGAATCAATCCATAGAGCTCTCTTGGTCTATTTAAAGAGGTCTACAGCATTGGTGTATAATATTGTTGTTCCAGATTTTTATTACTCAACAGTAAAACATAGCAAGAGTACAGATCTTCCACAGATTTACTCTTCTGCCATTTTCATTCTTTGGGGCTCATTCTATAAAATGTGTGGAACATTGCACTCAGTATACTGTATGTACATAAATCCCTATTCATGCACATGAATGGGCACATGCATGTGTGCTTTAGGTTGTTGTTATTCTGTAAGTGTACGTATATGTCCCATCATGTGTGCTTTTGGTTTGAGTAGGCATGGGGTGAAGCTTGAGTAGAGTATAGGCAGAGTCTAAATTTTCATATGTAAGTTATAAAATACTATGTCCTTTACATCTCGAATTGTCGGCATTTGCATCAAGTCTAGGGTTGGCATAAGTGTCTGTGCCTAGATTTGGCCCTCTTTTATGAAGTAAAATATGCTTGTAGTTTATTTTATAGAATAGGACCCGCATACATGCATGTCAAAGCATTATGTGTGGGAGTTTATAGAATTACCCTCCACATGCCTAACCTGGTGCTTTAGAAATCATAGCCTGAAATGATGCCATGGTACTTGGGCTTTAGTGCTAAATACTTTAATTGAGGCCAAGTTATCAAAGGATGCACCTAAGACATTATTCAACTCTTGCACCATATCATCCACTGACTTGACTGCAAATAAATAGGCATTTTCAGCTAGTCTTTTAGTCCAACTATCCACCATCAGATTTTACGTGCTATGATAGGTTCTATTTACAGAAGACCTAGGTGTGGGTGCAAAGTCAGGAAGTCTTTTAACATGAGGGTTGATGCCTATCTATGTAAGGGAAGTATCTCTGGAGAATTACCAATATATGAGGGGTGCATATTGAGGGGATTCCTGCCTATAGGGACAATTTTTCACTGCTGAAATTGGTGGGGGACAGGAAATCACCACTCTAAACAGTTTATAGTGAAAGAGCCAGTTATTTTGGCTGGTTATAGGGCACAGCTATCATGAATGCTAGTATCTTTTGTTAATTTCCATGTTCATGCTTTGACCATAGAATTGAGGTCATAGAATTTGCATAAAACATTAAGGCCTGTTTTAACATGCACACAAAAGTTTTACTGAGCTGCATGATAAAACGTTTTTTAATAGTAGTTTTATTGTATAGGACCTTAAATGCTAAAAACCTTATGGGTTTTTGTTCAGCTTATGAAAAGGATAGAGAAAACTGAATGTGATAAAATATAATTTTCCATCAACTCTAAGTAAACAAATTGGGCCCTGTTCTGAAAAGTGGATTGTGGGGCTGCACATCCTTCCCCCTCTCGCCCCCCTTCTGGCTCTCTCTTTACATCCTGTGCATCAGGATGGGGAGAGCTGGCGGGGGGAGGGGGGAGGGGGAAGGATTTGGGCGGAGCTGGAGTGGGCCAGCCCTGCAGAACATACAGGGCCAGTTCAGATCATGGCAATGGACATCCTGCCAGGCCCGTGGGGACGCACTGCTAATTCCAACTCAAAGTTGGAATAAACAGTGAAAATCCAGCGATCGAGCCTGGGGATCCCCGTAGAGCCAGGGCCAGATGCAGGTGGGTCCCTGCCGCCTGATCCAGGCCATGGCAGGCCAGTCTTGGGTTGGACAGCGGGAAACAGGAGGGCCAAGGATGTGGAAGTCGGGGGTATCTGCAGGAAGGACGTCCCCAAAGGCAGCAGGGGCCCACCGGGACATCCTCGGGCCCACTTCTAGTTACTGCAGGAACGTTTTTTTTTTGCACTTATCATCTGTTTTGCATAAAACGTAATGCATGATAAGTGCAAAAGTTGTATGCTAGTTCTTGGAGCAGGAGACGTAGGATGGATTGACAAATTGTTTATTGGAAAAGGGACCCCAACGCGTTTCGGCAACGCCTTCCTCAGGGGGGATATCACTTAAATAACAAAAATATATAAAATGAAATAAACGAAACTATATGTGATAAAACAACAATTAAAAACAATTAAAAACAGATGGCATATCAACGAAAAAATATAATCTAAAGGTGACATATAGGCTTGAACAAAACAGAAAATGATATATATAACAACATAAATTATGTAAATAAATAGATGAATGCAATATTTAAATACGCAGGACTGAGAAACCACAAATAATAAAACAATGAAACTTTAAATATCGACATATATCTAAAAACTAATAAGGAGTAATACATTATGCTCAATGGAAATAAAGGAAGCACTTCTGTTTAAATATGACATTATACAACAAAAGAGAACAAACACTAATAACTCAGTATCATGTCATACAAGAGGAGGTAAATAAAAGATAAATATGGAAACATGAATAAATAATTAAAATATTAAAATGATAAATAATTAAGAACTAAAAAATTAAAAATAATTAAGGCTCAATAACTAAAACTGTGAATGGTTTAAACACTAAAGCAATAAACAATTAAAGGCAGTACTAAAACTGGACTAAATGATGTATAATTAATCCGATTTTAAAACACACTCTGATGAAGACATATGGGTGGTGCATGGATAAACCGTAAAAGGTGTAAAAAATGCTCCAATTGTAAATTGTAAAACAATGCCTAAAATACTGCACTCGATAAAAATAATTGTGAGATAATGCAAGATCCAAATGTGTGTTAAAAAAAGATCATGTAATAAGAATGTCACGTAGTGAAAATGTCACGTAGTGAAGTATTAAAATATAAAATATAAACTGAGGCACTCACCTAGCACGAGCGTATTAAGTGTATATACTTTTGAAAAAACACTACTGAAGAACAACAAGGACGGGGCACTAGAATGGTAGTCAAAAGAGTAAATTAGAAAACGATTAAACCATACTGTCAACCATGGTACTATGAACATTAGTATGCAGCATAAACGTGTAATGCAAAGAAAGTGCAAGATAAAAAATAAATAATAAACCGGGTGCAATCTGGAAGGTGGATCGAGTTGTGAAAATAGTTAAGTTAAAGGGTAATAAAAGATATGCAGGCAACAAACCAAGAGTAAACATAAATCGATAAAAGTGAAACTTGTGTAGTAAATAGGCGGTTAAAACTGTTGCGTCTGTGTTTCAAGGAAATAAATTAAGACAAATAAAATTCACTTATGATGGTGAAAGATAAGAAACTGATATTAAAATAGACAAAATGTGATAAAATCAAACCATATATGCTCAGCTCCGTCGAGAGAAAAAGCTTCTGATGCACAGGATGCACTTTATACAGTGGAAGGGGAACCTGGTGAACTCGACTGATTTATAAACGCCAACTTTCGCACAGCTTGTCAGTACAGCTGCAGTCTCTACCAATAACTCCTCCCTTCGGATCGGGTTACTTGTGTTTGGCGCGAAAGTTGGCGTTTATGAGCATATACGGTTTGATTTTATCACATTTTGTCTATTTAATATCAGTTTCTTATCTTTCCCTTATGCATGATTTCTGCATATATTCCTTCATGTCTCCTTTGATCATTCTGGCAGTCTCTTCTCTTTTTCTTTTTCCTTAACATTGGTTTGTCTTTTTCGGTAGTGCCAACCGACTCCTGACTTATTCAACAGAATTTATCCAGTTCTGGGTTTACTCCACTGCATGCATGGACTTATAATCCTGCTTTTCGTAGCAAATGCTGCCTGTAAATTAGAATTACAAGCAATGACATAAATTCCACCCATACAATGCCCCTCAATGTGAGGGGAGGGGGCTTGGACAAGAAGGGGACCCCCGAGGTGGTGCAGCAACTTTCTTTAATTTGTTTGTCATGCTGCCTCCACTCCAGGCTCGGCAGCTGTTACCTCCCAGGCTGACGTCTCGTGACAACAGAGATTTCTGCCTGGGAGGTAACAGCCATCGAGCCAGGAGCAGAGGCAGCGTGACAAACACAATTAAGATACGTTTTCTGTGCATGCATGGAGTGGGGAGTGGGGGGTGGGGGGCGTGGCTACAGGCACGACAATGGAGGACACCGAGGGGGGAAGATAATTTTGCTTGGGGACCCCTCATTAGAACTTTCACTACTGACTTCAAGTCTCTGCTTTCAGTAGGATAAGCACAGAACTGGATCAATCCTGCCAGGAAAATCTGAAGGCAGTCAAGAACCCTACTAGACATCATCTTCCCTTTGATTCTCTCTCCTCACTCAGCAAACATCCTCTTTAACAATTTTTTCAACTCCTTCCTATACAACAGGGATGTAGGTTTTGGCTGAAAGAACATTGCAGGAATCTCAAAATGAAATCTCCATTTATGGTCTCCTGCCTTAACCCTCCCTGACTCTCAGACATGTCCATTTTTGACACAGGGAAAAGTGCCTACAATGTCAAACAGTGAGGTACTTTTCACCTTGATGGAAAGAGTGAAGTTTATTCATTTATTCATCCTTTTTCCTCACAGAAAATCTCTAAAAATTAAATTACCCTTAATAACCAGTTAAACATTTGAGGGGCACTAAGCCTCACACTAGAAATGCGGGTTTGGGCCACTTTACTGGCACAGGGTACTGGGCTAGATGCAGGGGGCAGGACAGCAGTTGCCCTGAATTTAACATGGCTTGTCTCATTAAAATGCCCTTGGGGAACAATTACTGCCACCTACTGTGCTGGCAAATGTCGCTCCTGGAGATGGACCTGAAAGTTTAATGGGAATTTTGAAGATGAATTCAAATTTGCCCTGAAGCAGAACTGCTTTTCTATGGTGCAGTTTGAAACATAGGCTCTGTGTCAGCATTTTTCTATACTATGGAGTATGTTTACTAAATGGTGGTAGCAGTTTCCATGCGATATCAGAGCCGCAGCCCCGTTGATTTCAATAGGGCCACAGGTGTTGCTCTATTTTAAAAATGGTGGTTGCTCTAATAAAGCAAAATGGAATATACTGGACAGGTCATACCTTTATTGGGTGATCACTGGCATTTATAGTCTGACAAATATAATTTGGGACACTTCTACATTGGGGATTTTTTGTATTTTGGAATATTTGTGAATCCCTTATTGCGGATTCTTGAAGTATTGTGGTTGTTGCTGCCTGCCAAGCATTGACAGCATGGGTTTTTGAGGCCCATTCTAGCAGCACTACAGCAGGATCGCCCATATCCCACCCAGTTTCTGCCTATACAAATGCTACCCAGGCAGCATGGATTTTTTGTAGCACAGGGCACCATACTACATTTTAGCATGGTGCTGATAATGCATGCTTACCCTGTGCCTTTTCGTGCTAAAGGGTTGTGGTAGGCGATGGTCTATATAGATGTGAAAGGACTGTAAGATAGGCCTGGATTCTAACCCCCACTTTCCTGTTATTAGAGTAAAGAATTAAAAGTTAGAAAAATCAGTTTATTACAAAGCTTGCACAATACTTCCATACTAAATGGATACTGTTGCATTCCTCGAGCTAGATATGACCTTGCAGTAGAAGTGTAGCCATAACATAGAACTGTGCCTTAGTTAGACTAGTCTGCGAAGGGGGAACAGGGAGCAATAGCCCAGAGAGGGTCCCTGATTGGATGGGTGCAGGGGGCGTTGGGACCAATAGAAAGTCTGCCTGTATCAAACTGTGAAGCTTGTATATAAGGAAGTTGTTCCTGTTCGCCATTGCTCAGTTCTTTGATGCTTGGGCCTTGTGCACAATAAATTGGTTTGGATCCTTGAACTGACTCTGGGTATTATTTATTGCATGCTATAAGTGCTGCCACAGGGTGGCACCCTTTAGTGAACATCCTCCTTAAAATTAATAAGGAGAACTTCAAAAAATCTTATAAAAGGGCAAAAAATGCTTTGCATTTCTTTCTTCAAAAGTGCCCTCAATTTGTTATTTATAAAAGCTTTTTAATACTTGATTAATTATTAGGGACTCTTTTACTTCCCCATGTTATTTATGGGATTTTTAATTGTATTTGTTTTGTGGGGGGTTTTTTGCATTGTTTTGTTTTGATTTAGGGTAATATTGGTAATAGAGCACACTATTGCACAACAGTGTACATTAGTGTTCTATAGAGCATCCTATTGCTCAGTAGGATATGCTATTCCATAATAGTGTGTTTATTGATAAATAGCACTCACTATTGAGCAATAGGGTTTGCTATTGATGGCAAAGGAAAAAGATCTATAACGTTTTCCAGTTATTTTGGGTTAGGAAGCTAACAAAAGTTACAGTGCAGTAATAATAATGGGTGATTTCAATTACCCCGGTATCGACTGCGTCAGTGTCACGGCAGGACATGCTAGGGAGATAAAGTTCCTAGATGACATAAATGACTGCTTCTTGGAGCAGTTGGTTCATGAACCAACCAGAGGGGAAGCCTTATTAGACCTAGCCCTTAGTGGAACACCAGATCTAGTGCAATAGATAAGGGTGTTGGGGCCACTTGGCAATAGTGATCATAGCATGATTGCCTTTGATTTAATTAGTGGAGGAGGGGTAGTAAGGAAATCCACAGTACTACCTTTTAACTTTCGAAAGGGAGACTATGTTAAAATGAGGAAAATAGTTAAGAAAAAACTAAAAGGAGCAGTTGCAAAGGTTAAAGACGTACATCAAGCTTGGGTGTTGTTGAAAAATACTGTCTTGGAAGCCCAGACCAGCTATATTCCACACTTAAAGAAAAGTGGAAGGAAGTCCAAAAAACTGCCAGCATGGTTTAAAGGTGAGGTCAGAGAGGCTGTTGTTGCCAAAAAAGCATCTTTCAGGAAATGGAAAAAAGAGCCAAACGATGAAACCTGGAAATAGCACAAGCACTGGCAAGTCAAATGCAAGGCATTGATAAAGCAGGCAAAGGGAGAATTTGAGAAGAAGCTTGCTGCGGAAGCAAAAACGCGAAATAAAGATTTTTTCAAGTACATTCATAGCAAAAAACCTGTGAGAGAGTCAGTTGGTCCATTAGATGATAGAGGAGTTAAAGGGGCACTAAGAGGTGACAAGGCGATAGCGTAGAGACTGAATGAATTCTTTGCTTCGGTCTTTACTGAGGAAGATGTAGGTATGTTACCCATGACTGAAGTGGTATTTAAAGGTGCGGAAGAATTGAAGGAAACATTGATACATCGGGAAGATGTATTACAACTATTAGATAAACTGAAGAGTAGCAAATCACCTGGGCCGGATGGCATACATCCAAGGGTATTGAAAGAACTGAAATATGAGATTGCAGACCTGCTATAAGTAATCTGTGAACTATCATTAAAATCATCTCTAATACCTGAAGATTGGAGGATCGCCAATGTAACACCAATTTTTAAAAAGGGTTCCAGGGGTGATCTGGGAAACTACAGACCGGTGAGCCTCACGTCAGTACTGTGAAAAATGGTAGAAACCATTATAAAGAATAAAATTACTCAGCATGTTGATAGTCATGGCCGAATGGGAGACAGCCAACATGGCTTTAGTCAAGGAAGATCTTGTTATGTTTTTAGAAAGTGTGAATAAACAGGTGGACAAAGGTGAGTCGGTTGATATGGTGTATCTGGACTTTCAGAAAGCCTTTGACAAGGTCCCTCATCAGAGACCTTTGGCAAAACTAAACAGTCATGGGATAGGAGGCAGTGTACTACTGTGGATCAAGAACTGGTTAAAAGATAGAAAGCATAGGGTAGCGCTAAATGGCCAATTTTCCCAATGGAGAAAGGTGAATAGTGGTGTACCCCAGGGATCTGTGCTGGGTCCGCTGCTTTTTGACATATTCATAAATAACCTGGAAAGTGGAATAACGAGTGAGGTTATCAAATTTGCAGATGACACAAAACTATTTAAAGTTGTTAAAACCCAAGAGGATTGTGGAAAAGTGCAAGAGGATCTTGATAAATTGGAAGACTGGGCATCAAAATGGCAGATGAAATTTAATGTGGACAAGTGCAAAGTTATGCACCTTGGGAAGAACAACCCAAACTATGGTTACACGATGCAAAGTTCCACATTAGGAACCACCACCCAGGAAAAAGATTTAGGCGTCATTGTGGATAGCATGTTAAAAACCTCGGCCCAGTGTGCAGCGGCAGCCAAGAGAGCAAATAGAATGCTAGGTATCATAAGGAAAGGAATGGAAAATAAAACGAAAGATATTATAATGCCTTTATATCGTTCCATGGTGAGACCGCACCTTGAATATTGTGTGCAATTCTGGTCGCCGTATCTTAAAAAGGATATAGCGTTATTAGAAAAGGTTCAGAGAAGAGCCACCAAAATGGTAAAGGGGATGGAAGGATACTCCTATGAAGAAAGGCTAAAAAGGTTAGGGCTCTTTAACCTGCAAAAGAGACGGCTGAGGGGAGATATGATAGAAGTCTATAAATTAATGAACGGAGTGGAACAGGTAAACGTAGATCGATTGTTTATCTTATCAGAATATAGAAAGACTAGGGGACATGCAATGAAGCTACAGGGTAAACTATTTAAGACTAATAAAGGAAAATATTTTTTCACTCAACGTGTAATGAAACTCTGGAATTTTTTACCGGAGGATGTAGTAAAGGCTGTTAGTGTAGCTGTGTTTAAAAAAGGTTTGGACAAGTTCCTGAAGGAAAGGTCCATAAACCATTATTAAGAAGGGACCCAGGATATCAATGCTTGACCCAGTACAAGCATTGCGGAACCTGTGTTATTTGGGGAAAATGCTAGGTACGTATGACCTAGATTGGCCACTGATGGAAACAGGATACTGGGCTTGATGGACCTTGGTCTGACCCAGTATTGCATATCTTATGTTCTTATAAACAATGCAAAATGACAAGGAAAAGGTCATTGTCGTTTCCGATATCATTTGAAACAAATGCACATCCCCATTAATTATCGGCCCAATTCAAACCTATTTATTTGGCACGCGAAGTAAAACAGCGCATGGAATTTAAGGGGGATATTTTAGAAGTCTTAGCCATAATTTCTACTTTCATATTCTGGCATTTACACCTGGAAATGGAATCCATGCTAAATGCAGATCTTTTATTGAGGGGCTACTTGGTGGTACTGAATACCGGCCCCTTTTTCATTGCCTGTTAAAACTGACCTATGGTCCTATTGCATTAATGAAAAAGCCCTGTATAGGAGAAATGCAACCTTTTTTGCTAGGAATAATGCACTGGTTTTATAGGGGTAAATTTACACATGGATGTCCATTAAATGCAGAAATTTGTGAATGTGGTTAGGATGTGGCCCGGGTGGGTCAAAAATCTCCACCTTTATTCCCCATTTCGTATAGGGAAGGCGCGTGTATGACCAAGATTGTCCACCTCAGAATTTACAGCTGCTTCCTGGCACATATAGGTTTTTTAAATGTGTTTGTTTAGGCCAGCTCTTTACAGGAAGGGTTAAGGAGGTTATCCTCCTCCTTAATCCCCCGCTGTTCAAACTGAAATGAGTTAAACAGCAGCTTCTGTAGTTATTTGGAGGCATTTAAAAGTATTGGTTTGTAAAATACCAGCTTACATGTATAAGTGCGTCACTGACACGTGTAACTGCAGCAGTGCCTGTAAAATGGCTCCTCTGACTCTACGTGTTGGCAAACACACGTGCACTCCTGCATGGCCTCATGCATATTTTAGAAAAGGCTCCACATTAGACAGATCCGTTCCTAAAATACCATCAAATTGTGTACATCCTGACCTTGACGTCTGAATTCCAGTCTCCACGTGCTATCTAGAATTTGCCTTTGCATTTCAGATAAATCAATCTAGAGTTTCTATCAAGGAAATTAGCTCGTTAAAAATGATTTCTGGCCAAATATTTGAACCAGATATTTCAGATGGTTCTTTAGCATACAACTTCAAAATATTTTTCAGAATACGTGTGCTACCTTACAAAAACATTTTCTAGAAATGAGTGAACTAGTTCAACTGAAATCTGATATGTTCTTTCAATTTCCTCTCTGACTTTGCAGAAGGATATTTCTCTTCATCTATAATGTCATTGCACAAAATAAGAAAGATATAGGGCAGAAGGAGCAGAAGACTACCTACATATTTTCAGAGTAGTTCCTTATTTCCAATCCATTAAGGTCATTTGAGAGATGTTTTTAAATTCTCAAAATAAAGTTTTGTATCATGAAAGCAATAAGTATAGTGGGCCTAGTAGGTGTCATATGACCTAACAGTGTAGGTCATTAGGTCCAATATTTACTTTGCTTTATTAATTTATGACTTATAGCCATGGCACTGTGGATCAATTCTGGTGCCTGGCTGAGTTAGCTGGGTAGGTGCAGGACATGTGGCCCATCAGAATCAGGTCCAGGCCTGCACGTCCAGGCCAGTAGAACCGATTCTGATCCCATCGGCATGCCCCGCGGGATCAGAATCGGGTTTACCGCTGAACACCCCAATTCTGACCAGCCGAATATGGGGTGGATGTCCAGCACAGAATGACCCCCCATCTGAACAAGGAACCTTTTGTTAAATTTGTGTAACATCACAAATATAAGCACACATATTTGGTGGCACTTTTAAGTGGAAAATCTTGTAAACTGCACATTCAAGAGGGTACAATTAAGGACATGAGCTCATAAATTAAAAATTTTGCATTTTGTGGTGGTTTTGAACAACAGAGAAGTAAGCACAATTCTTCCTCTGAATCACGCCTCCAACCTCCAGGTCCAAACGAAAAGAAAGCTGGAGGTTACATATGACTCAGAGTAGGCTTAAGTGCTGAAGAGGAAATTTTATGGAGTATACTGTATTGCCATTGTATTTTGAAGGAAGAACAAAACTATGCCAGAACATGCCTCCCTTAGACCTGTATATGCAGCCACTATACAAATAAGTAGTGCCTTTTCTAAAACTGATACTTATATGTATAACTCAATTTACACTTGGTAGCGGCACCTTCTAAAATCATCTCCAGTATTTACCAACTAATGGTGTACAGAAAGTGGTGTACGAGTGATAAATAATGTGCATTTGGTATTCAGATGGCATATGTACATTAGGCAATTAATATTTGAGTGGAAGCAGTGGAGTAAATATGCTCTAAGAGGAACACACTAACCAGTTAGCATACCTACATTAAGTTAGCACATACATGTGCATTATTTAAGATAGTTTTCTAAGATGGAGTATGCTTACTGGGTATCTTCCCCAACCCCTTGCTGAAACACATATAAGACAATGATTTCTCTCTCAATCTCTGTCAGTGCAGCATGGTGGAAACTGGGCATTGGACTTTGAACAGGACGATTGGTTTAGATGTGAGATTTGTAGAAGCTTTATCAATTATAGGTGATCCTTTATTTCTCTTCCTGTTGCATGTTGTCTTTGTGTTTGAAAGTGTGTTTGAAAGAAATTACTTTTTATTCTCTGTCTTGCTTTGGCCTCTGTTTAGAATAAGAAAGAGAAGACTACTGATGGCAGAAGCTGCTTCTGCTGCTGAGTGAACTGAATGTCAATATTAATTTTCTGGGGAATTTTGGTAAGGAAAAGATCGTGGGGCAACTAATTAATTTTATATTTACTTGCTTTAAAAAAGAAAGCTATTTTTTTTTCTGTTTTATTTTTCTCATGCACCCTCCCCAGTCCTTACCATCCCAAGCATATTCTGTGATTTTAGACTATTATCCCAATTAAGAGCACAAAAGGAACATATTTCACAAGATGTGTACTAGATATTTAGATAAAGAAATAACCCTACCCCTGATCAATACATTTTTTGTTATCCCTTTGTAGATCACTGACAAACTAATATAATATACAAAATATATTTACAGGATTTTACATTTGATTAAACATCTCCATTCCTGTAGCAACCTTAAATAACTAACTCAACAATAATAAGATGCAGACAACAATTCACCAGTAAAATGGGGGCTATCCAGTGTCTTGCACCAAGTGCCGTATGCATGATTATCTACTAGTTGATGAGGGGTTAATGTATGTGCTCAATGCAAAAATCTCTTGGCTCTTAGAGAACAAATTCAAGCTCTGAAGGCTAGGGTATAAGAACTTGATGAGATGGGGCAGTCAGAGAGGTATATAAAAGAGGCCTTCGTGAACATAGTAAAGATATTGTGGGGTATCAGGTATGACAGTCACTATGCTGCTTTTGAGGAAAAAGGTCACCTGGAAAGAGAGCAGGATCATGGGAAAGCATTTAGATTTTATCAAGGTCTTTCACATTGTTGTGCATCACCAACTTATAAACAAACTGAGTGTCCTTGGGATGAACCCTAAAGTGACTGACTGGGTAAGAAATTGAATGGAAGGTGTCAGTGGGTAGTAGTAAATGTAATGGGGGGGGGGAAGGATATTCAATGCAGTTGACATGGTTAGCAGACCAGCTAACCATGTTAATCATGGTCACCAGGATATTCAGTGACATTAACATGGTTAGTGCTGCTGAATATCCCCAAGTGCCATTTCTGCACGCCCCGAGGTAAGGGTTATAAAGGCCTTTTGTAACAATGGGAGAGCATCAACTGGGTAAGTGCCTAAATATAAAGAATGACACTTAGTTTTATTGACAAGTAAATGGAAAATTGTGTAGTAGACTTCAATAAGGTTCTTCACAACTGTTGCCTCCTGTTTCCCAGAGAGAACCATGGAAACATCATCTGCATAGGCCCAAGCAGTGACACTCCTGTGAGGGGACTGGCCATGAAGAAAGGGGTCAATAGCAAAGGGATATAACAAAGAGCAGAGGGGACAATCCAGATAAATACCAGAAGTAATGGAAAGGTTATCGGCCTTCTATACATATACCAAAGGAAAACACTTGGCACCAGCATAGAGAACCTTGAGGTATATGACAAGCACTTGGAATCCCATAATGCAAAAGAACCTTCCACAAGTCTGAATTATTCATTCAAAGGCTTTCACCTGATCAAGAAGGCTTTTGCCTGATCCCTACCCGACTTACTGCATTCCACAAGTTCACAGAGGATAACCACAGCATCCAAAATACATTGGCCCTTCACTCCACAAAATTGAGAGGAGGATAGGAGATAAATAGACACTTGTAAATTCTAGTTAAGATTTTGTGATCCACATTGATTAAGGCAATTGACCTCCAGCCTTCAATATGCAGATCATCTCATCCTTTGGACAATAAAATCAATGCAGATTCTCTCAGGATAGAAGGGAGATGGCCCACTGTAAAGGTCTCATTATAAATCTCTGTTAAGAGGGGGGCTAAAACTCAGACAAAATGCTGAAAAAATTCAGAATTTAGACCATCAGGCCCTAGTGTCTTCTTCTTAGATAAGGATTGAATGGCTTCATGAACGTCATTGTCAATGATGGCAGCAGCAAGGCCACTCAAAAGATGGACTAGACATTCAATATTGGTACAGGAAGCCATCAGACAATCACTTACTAGACCTGGTTGACGGGTGTTTCGGCCAGGAAGGTAGAGGAGCATAGCTGCCATGTTGCATCCTTTAAACCAATGACTAATTTCCTCCTACACTTATCCACACAGCTCTGGAAAGGGTCTGGAGATAGTAAGACCCTGTAATCACTTTCAAAGAAGAAACTGAAACCTGTCATACTGCAGAGTTCATAATTGACACTGTATATCCTGAATCTCTCTCCCATCAGCACCCTTAAAATTCAGTCTATCCAGAAGCCTCCTTAACCTGTCATAAGTAAATTGACATGTCCACATTTCATCTCACTCTGATGTTGAAGAAACTACGAGTACTCTTTTTAAACCACTCCCACCAATGATGAAACAACCATATTTCAACGACAGTTGATCAGCAAGAAACTCCAGAAAGGAATGGCCAGTATCCTCATCCTGAAGAAACTGCACATTCAGCTCCACAGTCTCATTTGTTTGGACTGGCCTAGCAGGACTCAAGGAAAGAACATTATCTGGTAAGTAAAATGTCACCCTGTTTGAGTGCAAAATCACTTGCCCCATTGATGAATGGAAATGATGACATGAACGATCCAAATAATTCAGAATCTAAAAACAAATTGAACAGGTGATTGATCCAAAACATTAAAAGAACCAAAAATGTTTTGGTCCACTTCTAGACTTATATGTGGATTTTCAAAGAAGCACTTATACATATTTTCACTGATACTTAGATATACAACTTCAATTGTAAAGTTATACATTTACATGTTATACAGCCACTGCCAAGATGAATATCCACCTCTTTCATTTTACTGCATTTACTTCAGTTTGGTTATAGCAGAATGAATGAGTTTCAAACTCTGAGGGAAATTACATAATTGAATTATATGAATTATATGCAATCTAAAGCTAATGATGTTATTTGGCAAAGCTTGCCGCTTCCTTTTTGCTAAGTAATATAATTTGTCAGGGCTTTTTTTGAGGGGGTACGTGGTAGTTTTGACCATTGGGCTGATGTATTCATGAAAGAGCGCTGCATGAGAGTACCTGCATCTTTTTTCAAGGCACTAATTCAATCTTTGTGGATTCGATCCATGAAACTGGGCATGAGTTGAGGGAGGAGGTTGTGGTGTTTATTTTAGAAATTGTGTACTAAGTGTTTTTGATCAATTATGTAAAACTTCAGCCCATTGTTGATATTTGTTAGTTGTTCAGTTTGGGGAGGATACGGTTGGAGTTTTTATTTCTTAGTTTTTCTGCAAAATCATTGGCAAGGGTTTGCAGGTGAATATTATCCATTTCTGATTCAGCCTGACCAATTCTTGTAAGTGATCTGACAATTGTAAATATTCTCTGGGACGGTTTAAGGAAGAGTTTATTATCTTAGTGTGGAATTCGCTTTTCGCATTATTAATGGGATTTTGTGAGTTGTGAGTAGGTTGAGATAGAGTGTTTTGTTTTCTTGAGTTTTGGCAAGTCTCCACTTTTTTCCTTGCTTTCTTAGTTGTCTTTTTAGTTTAGTAAGCTCGTGAGTGAACCATTTTTCCAACTTTTTGTTGTTTGCATGGTGGGTTTGATGGGCGGAGTGGAAGCATTTTGTATGGAGTTGTTTCATGTAATTATAGAATTAATGTCATTGGAATTGGTTGTAAGTTGAGACAGAACTTTATTTAAGAACGCTTCTTTATTGAAGTGGGCAGATTTCCTTTGTTGTGATTCTGTGGTTGATGCAGATGTGAAGGTCATGTGTATGGGTAAGTAGAATGTCACCAGGTGGTGATCAGACCAGGGTACTTCAGTTATTATGGGGGGCACAGACATGCAGTTATTTGTAAAGGGGGTCGGTAGGAAGATTAGGTTGAGTAGGTTTCCCCTTGTGTGCGTTGGGGAGGGATGGGCCAAGAAAATAAAATGCAGAGTGGTGGGTTATCTTCAGCCAAGCACGTGTGGCAGGGCGTTGTTGAAGGCGTGAACGGAGCAGAGTACCTAGTGAGTAGCATGCAAATAGACAAGATTAGAGAGATAAAGAGGGATACCAGAATGAAGGACCTTATGAACCAAAATGAGGATCTTAAAGTGGATGCATAGGGTAGTAGAAGTCAATGAAAGTTTGAACTGACTTTAGAGTACAGTGTAGTACAGTAGAATCAATATTTCATTATTCTTGTGGCCTACTAATGGATTAGGTAAGGTCTCATGCCCATGGATTTCTCCACTGGTTTCATAAGGGTCTCTCTACTAAAGTGTTCTAATCATCATGAAAGCATTAATGCATGTTTAATATTTGAGCTACCTGGCACAGGCAAGATCAAAATACAGACCCCTGTATTATCATGTTAGGTGATTTTAATGTTCCGACTTTGTCAATGCCTATTCCAAATGGGCTGTAGCAAATTTTCTTAAGGCAAGAAATGAGTTTTTCCAAGCTGTTGACAATATCCACCCATGTGAAAGGGGATATTTTAGATGTTGCTTACAGGGCTTGACGACTATGGTTGGATAAAGGGTGTGTAATACTTTACAGCCTGCTGTTCCTCGGCAAGACTATTTGGTCTCATTTGATCTTGCTATAGAAAATACTGATAATCTTTCAAATTCTAAGTTATTATCTAAGACAATTATTGATATTTAAGTATGGATAAAGAGTTTGTGGAGGGTATGAGCAAGAAGGATTGGATCTATTCTTGTGGATCCGCTGGATACTGGATTGGCCATTGTCAGAGACAGGAGGCTAGGCTTGATAGACCTGTGGGCTGACCCAGCGTGACATTTTTTAGGTTCTTCATTTCAAGGAACACATTTATTTATTTTTATTTACTTAACAGGTCTTTTATACTGCTTTATCATTTCAATCAAAGTGGTTTGCATTGTAACTTAAACTTGATAATGTACATTAAACAGGGACATTGATAACTTGGAATTTTCTGAGGCAAAAGACTTGCCCAAGGCCACAAGGCATGCTAATGGGAATTGAGCCCTGGTCTCTTGGTTCCCAAGCCAGTGATCTAACCATTAGGCTACTCCTCCACACATTGGTTTTTACTTATAGAGGAACAAACTTCTTTTTGAATAATGAAATACATTGATGGTTTTAAAAATTTGGCTCCATGGAAATCAGTAGTTTGTCAGCAAGGATCCCAAACTTGATTTGCACAAGAGCTTAGAGGTATAAAACTGATATAATGGCAGAGACAGTGTGTTGCAGAACTGGGGAACACTGGAAAGAAGAAACATGGGGTTATAAAATGGCTATTTTGGTGCTAAAAAAGACTACGTAGATGTCAGAACTGATACATGGTATACGGTATCAAATAAAGAACCGTAAATTATGAACTTGTTTTCTAGTCCCCTCCTGAACTATTCATGAGAGATTTTTATGCCCATGGAAAAGTTCAACACAACTTGAGATCCCTCGAGATTAACCAACTTGTTGGACTGAAAAATGTTTATTTATATTTTTCATGAAAAAGTAGTGACTCTCAGGAGGGGAGTTGGATTCAGAAGTTCAGTGGGATTTTATTTATTTATTTAACTATTTTTATACCACTTTTCTACTTGTCAAAATGGTTTACAAAGAACTGGGGGTGAAACAGAGAACTTTAAGTGTATTAAGTGTTAAATATAACATCATTAGGTACAAGAACGGAATATTAATTAAACTTAACAGGTTAATAAGTACAAACATGGCTATAGTGGATTAACTGAGTATGGTGAGGGGGAAGGGATTTTGGGGGAGTTGTATTTTAGTGGGTGAGCTTAAGTTGGATCTAGGTGGTTTGTGTTGCTGTAGTAATGAGGGAAGGATGTGGGAATGAGATAGCTGTAGAAACAACCACTCTTTTTCTGAGATTATGGAGATGAATTTAGAGGAAACAGACTCTATTGAAAGTAGTTTGACTAACACATTCTAGTTTAGATACATGCCCTACTAGTGCGTGTGGTAAGGATAATCCAATCAATGACTAACAATTTATTAATTCAGGGGATCCTTCTAGATCCCCTAAAAATAGCTTTAGTTTTGCCATTACTGAATAAACCATCATTAGACCGTTTTAGCCCTGAAAATTTTAAGCCAGTATCAAACATTCCATGTCTGTCAAAGTTAGTGGGGAAGACAGAATTGTCCCAGCTAGATGACAAGAATACATCCTTGTCGGTCTGGGCTCAGAGAGTACAAGAACACTGAAACTACTTTTGATGGTCAATTGTTAATGATTTGTGGGTTATCTGGATAAAAGGGAGGATTATTTTGTTGATACTGTTAGTTCTCAATGCACCTTTTGACATACCGCATCATGCTGTCTTTAGATCAGCTAGCTGCTGTTGTGAAAGGTGTATAGCTTTGCATTGCATTAGATCCTTTCTTTCTGTCAAGATTCCAATTTGTGAGTTTTCATTGCAATATCATCCTCTATTGTTAAGACTAGCCCAGGACACAATACATTTGCCCCTTCTATGTAATACTTTTTGAAGCCAATTATAGCAATTATAGAACTTTGGATCCATTTTAAGCTATTTGTGGTTGACACAGTTAGAAAAGTTGACTTGTTGTTTACAGATCCTGACGGGGAAGATGGCAGTAAATCAATTGCACCTTAATCCCCCAAAAGCCTGAAGTTCTCTGAGTGCAATGGGAGAATTGTTTTCCCTACCATCCTATGTTAAGTGGGAAGACAATGCACTGGAGATAATGGACAAAGTACAGCAAGCTGCTCTACAAATTAGGGCAGCAGTTTACACTTGATTTTCCCATGTTAACCTTATTCCCCAAAGCAGGAAGAAAGATTAGAGCGAGAAGATCAGCATAAACCACTGTGCTAAAGGGTAGCTCCATAGGTATGCAAAACACATGCAAATCACTGCATAGTAAATTGCTCCTGATGCAAAAAGCTGTGCTAAACTCTAGAGCAAATTTTTACTCTTTTGTTAGTCCTGAATCTTTACGTCAGCCTCAGGCTGACATAAAGATGAGGCGCAGGAGTAGAGGGTGATCTGAGGCGAAGTGCAGCATTTTATCTTAGGGTACTTGATCCCACACCCCTTATCTCTCGACTCAAAAACAAGTGCATTGGTGGCCCAAGTGGGCTCTCTCACTTCCCCCCACACCCGACCCAAACCTTCTTCCTAAGTGCCACCCTTAGTGCCACCACCCTAAAAATTTCCTAGGCCAGCAATTTCTCAGCAGTGTCGGGGTGGAGGGAGATAGAAATGGCAATCGGGGGTCTGCCTTGGGTCATCTGAGGTGAGTTGTCAAACTTCAACACAGATGATCTTTTGTTTTCTTAGCAATCCAGCACATGTGCACAAGTGCCAAACTGCTCATGCAGACCCCTGTGTGCATGGGTCTGGCTTGCTCTGCTTGTTTAGCAGAGACATTTTGTGCACAGATCATTTGCATGCTCTTTGCTTACAGCATGGGTGTGCAAAATGTATGTGTTAAACTTGTGTTAGGAAACCCTGCCCTAGGCTCTAGTGCAGGGTTTCCAAATGTTCAGAGGTCAAATTAGATGAAGGTTTAACATTTAACATTAACCCTTATTTGCCAGGCAACTCCTAAAAGTACATTTTCATGTACTGTGTGACAGGCACAGGGCATTTGAGTCCTGTAGGAGGCAGCAATCCCTAGAACAGACCACTCCAGAGAGTAAGACTTCCCTGAAAGAGAGGAGGGGGGATTTCACATAGATATTTCAGAGTTTCATCTCCTAGAGGAAAGCATTTGGAGACAAATATCCAGGAGGAGGTTAGACATGGGGCCGTGGGGCAGGAAATGCAAGACAGTCCCTAAGGGAGAACCAAACCCTAGTTGAAGGGGGAGGGGCTTATGACCTAACCAGTTTAACTGCAGCTAGGAGGGAGGATGTGGAAGATATTCCTCCCTGGAAACATAACCAGTATGTGATGTAGGTCAGGGAAGAGAAGGAAATTACACCGTGGAGCCTGCCTAGCCCTTAGCTAACTCCACCCAGCAGTTACCTGAGCCCATGGAGATCCAGTCCAGAGATGGATTCAGAAAAAATGGAATGTCAAAGCAACAGCTACCAACAAATGTGAGTTTTACTTCTTTGTTTTAGCACTCCATCAGCAAACCAGGCCAAAATGGGATGGTATTATAGGAGAAGGATAGCTACTGAGCAGGCCAGAGTTGTTAGGCGTGGGTGTTTTCCCAGCCAAAGAAAGAAAAGAAAAAAATAAATGTTTGCCTGTATTTGGAGAGAGCTGGTGTTAAAGTTTGCTCTTTTGACAAAGTTTATTTTTTTCTTTTGGAAGGATAGAAAGTGGTTGGTTAATAGGATTTATTTAAACAAAGAGATTGTTACCTTTGCAAGACAGGGGACATCTTTCCTTTCTGACCTATTGAGTGAGGCTGGCTAACTTGAGTGAATTCTGTGTGGTGACAAGGACTCGCTCACTTTAGAGCTATAGTGGCATCAGAACAATTGACAGACTTGCCAAGCAGAGTTGCCAAGTTACCCAGTTCCATGAGAGATTTTAAGCCAGTCCTTAATTTCTGACTAGCTCATTCTGATGCATTATGGGATCTGCAGAACTGATTCCAATAGGTAAACTTAGGAACTACAACTACCATTCAGATGCATTATGGCAGGTGTGGCCAACTCCGGTCCTGGTGTACCACGATCCAGCCTGGTGTTCAGGATGTCCCTAATGAATATTCATGAGTTATATTTGCATCTACTGTCTCCCATCATATGCAAATATATCATGAATATTCGTTAGGGGCATCCTGAAAGCAAGGCTGGATCATAATGCAACTGGACAGAGTTGGCCACCTCTGCATTATGGGTCCATGACCCCGATTCGAATGGGTAAAATCAGGGACTACAAATCCTACACTGCAATGCAATACAATGTAAAACCAGAACTGGCAAAAAAAATCTCACTCCTGGAACTGGGAAACTTGGCAACACTGCAAGGAATTAATTTTTCTATTACCTTTATGGACTCTGGGGTGGTATCCTGTTCACTAACAGTTATGTTTCAGCTTTCTATTGTAAAGTTGTGATGTCCCTGCTGATTTGATACTGTTGAGAGTGGCCTGAAGGACTCAAGTCATACTGTGAGCATTTCTCTGGACTTTTGGAATGCATGCAGACCCCTGTATGTGACAACCGCTGTAGGTCCAGTGTGGTCACATTTCAAGATGGTTCGTCCTGCAAAATCTTTTTAGAAAAGTGGCTTCCCATGTTAAACAGTATAAGAACTCTGACATTTTTGTGCTGTTTAATGTGTGAAGATCTTTTTCCCAAACAATTTGCACTTTAGCACATTGGGATCTATGCTATGTTCCAGTCCCATCCAAAACAGATAATACCTCCCCTAAAAGTGACTAAACATATGTGTGTGTTGAAACAGCATATAGATTTTTAGCTGCTAAGAGTGGGGCTCTTTGACTTTGAAAATTGCCCTCAAAGAAAATGTTTTGCGGACCATTCCTATTGAAGCATTTTCACTTAACTAAGAGACTTCATTGCATCATTAATCGAGGTAGGCCGGATCCGATGCTCACCCTCTCCAACCTCCCATCCTTACCCCACCCCACCCCCCCTCCCATAGCACAAATTACACAGACACCGTTTTTTGGGAAACATCTGGTCGCAGCTTTATTAACCTTTAAACAGATCAACAATTAATTCCAACAGAAATCCTTTTAACCATACAATAGCGTAACAACGCCTCACCAGCCATGCCACTAACAAGGTGACCTCACCTCTGCTTCTGCTGCAGTCAGGCCAATGGCAATCTTCCCTACCCCCCTTTTCCCAGACTTCGCCATGTAACTAGCAAAGGTCAGCCAGGGGTTGTCCGGGTTGGGGGTACCCCACCCCCGTCCTAAGCTTAGCCTAAGGGTCCGGACCCTGGAAGCCTCCGAGATCCCGCCACCGGCACAGGTGACATCACTGTCCCTGAGCCGCCCCACCAACCAAAAGCTGCGACCAGTGCGCATCCCTCAGAGCTACCCATTCCAAGGCCTCCTGCCAGTCATTCAATAACAAATCCATGCCAACAGGGGATAAGTGCACCCCATCAATACTGTACAGGCTAGCACAACCCACCTCTACCCATGAATGCAGGATTTGATAGCCCCCCTGCTCGCAGACCGAATGGCTGATCTGGCGATTGATTTTTGTCAGTCCCCGCGACCAACGCCACTGATCCCAGCATGCAGGCCTTGGAATGATATCAGACCACATTAGTACTACCCCTCTGGAACAAGCGAAGCACCTTCACCAGATCCTTCTTCACCGCTCTTATTAATTGCTTGCAAGTCCAGGATGACATATTGTTGCCTCCCAAATGCAGTAGTATCAATGCCGGCTGACTCTGTAGGCGCCCATGGTGCCGAAGCAAAGGCAGAAGCTATATCTATTGGAGACCTCGCTCGCCCAGCCATAACATGGACACCAAAGCGGGATCCAGTCCAAGATTAGGCCCCACAGGCCATGCTGCTGCTCGATGACCCGCCCAATACATGAAAGAATGGCCAATCGGCCAACAGCCATGGGCACCCTATTCCCTATCTGAAAAAGAAAATAAGTTAGCCCCCTGCGATTACCAGCCCATTTCACCCTCAAAAACACACATAGCCCAAGAATGCCCGAGAATGCCATCTCCCGATGCGTTGCACCTCTTGGTCAGGCAAACCCACAGCAGCTGCACTAATTGCCAAGCCAATGCGGAAAGAGTGAGCAGCAAACTGCCACGGATCCTTGCCTATCTGCCGCAGCACCAGTCTTAACACTGCTGTAAACTGAAAATGCATCAGCAAACGCGAATCCGCATGTATAAATAGGGATCCCACTAGAGAAGGCCCAATCACAAGTAATCCCTCAATGCGGCCACCGAGCATGTTGACAAGCCCGCCATCTCCTTCAATACTACCCACCATCCTTTTCCTTGCTGGTCGGTCTTAGATCTAGCAAGAAGAATCCGCACATGCCCCTGTTCTACCTGAACATGCTGTAACTGCATTCCCCCACTGACGCCAGACTTGCCATAGTTATCTACTAACTCACTAATACGGAATGCCCCAAAAAATGCCAAACAAAAAAAACTCCTTGAATAATATTGCTTCATACAGTGACACCACCACCATGGGTAGGACCACACAGAGTCTCACCAGCAATTGATGCGTAATTGGTTGCCTGTAATCCAGAGGTGTTGGCCTCGACTGCTCCAACTCCTTCAGCAACCTGTGGGCTATGAACCCGCCAGCTGTGGGTCCCCATCCCACTGCTCTCACAAAAAAGGCAGAACCGGCTAAGTGGGAACGCACTGATGCTTTGGAGGCTCCTTTTTCTTTAGCGGCCACTACATATCGTCCCATCATCTGATCGGACACTGGGCCAGGCTGCCATCCACAAGCCACCAAAAACTCAACCACCTTATCGCAGCCACGCTGGTAGGCCGACCATGTTGCCACTGATACCGAACTCCGCAGTAACTTCAGCATCCCGCTTGACCAACATTCCATAAGTGCTCGGGGACCACTGATCCTTCTGTGTCCACTTCTGGTACCAATGTCCAAAACCAGTCCCACTGGAAACGAGAAGGAGCGTCAGCAATCTCGTTAGTACATCCAGGAATATGCCGCGCCTTTACCAAATCATTCAACCGTAAACATGCCAATATCACCTCTCACATTAACTATGCCACTTGAACACATCGCGGTGTATAATGATTGATCACGCTGACCACCACTGCGTTATCACACCACCACAACACCCTGCGGTTATGAAGCCGATCGGGCCACAACTCCAATGCCACTAACATGGGAAACAACTCCAAAAATGCTATATTGCTGACTAAACCAGATTCTTGCCAAGACTGCAGCCATCTATCAACACACCACACCCCAGCAAAGTAAATGCCCAAACCTCCACCCCCCCAATGCATCCGTATATAACTGCAAATCAACCGAGGAGATCTCTTCTTCCATCACCGACATCCTGCTAAATTCTTTCAAAAAGATATCCCAAATCCGCAGGTCCGCCCTCATGACCTTTGACACCGTAATATGATGATGCAGTTTTCGCACTCCTGCAGTTGCCATCGCCAGCCAGCGCAGAAACACCCGCCCCATTGGAATGACCCTGCATGCAAAATTCAGAGATCCTATCAATGCTTGCAACTCCCTCAAATTTAACTTGTTGGAAGACAGAGCATTAGCCACCAGAATCCTCAAACTCGACACCTTTGCCAGCGGAAGACGAGCTACCATCTCCCTCGAATCGAGCTCGACTCCCAAAAATGTAAGTCTCATCGCTGGGCCTTCAATCTTACCCACAGCCAACGGCACACCTAATTCTCTGGACAATTCCACAAAACCACTTAATAGTTTTTGGCACTCCTTCGCAGTTCCCACAAACAAAAAATCATCCAGGTAATGGACAACCTTCGCACAGCCCACTTGTCGGACCAGTGCCCAATGCAGGAAAGTACTGAATTTTTTGAAGTAGGCGCAAGAAACAGAGCATCCAATAGGCATGCATTTGTCAAAATAAATTCCATCCTCAAAACAAAAACCTAGCAATGGAAAAGCTGACGGGTGCACCGGCAGCAAACAAAATGCCGACTCAATATCGACTTTCGCCATCCAAGCCCTGTGACCCGATTGCCTCACCAACTCAATAGCATGGTCGAACAGCATAATGAACGAGGCACCACTCCCGAGGAATATGATCATTTATGGAGGCTCCCGCCGGAAAAGACAAATTATGAATTAGCCGGAACTTTCTGGGCTCTTTTTTAGGTATGATTCCCAGAGGGGAAACCAACAAATTTGGGAAAGGCTGCTCAGTAAATGGCCCTGCGATTCTACCTAACTCCAGTTCCTTTGACAATTTATCCCGCATAATAAGTGCAAAGTGCCGCAAAGGGTGAATTCTGTGACTTATACACTAACACATTGCCATGATGAAACCCTCCTGAAACCCCCTTTCCAATACCTCCCTAACTCTCTGCTTCGGGTATTTATGAAGCTACATCTGTAATGCCTCTAATGTGTAGGGGCCAGGTCACATAAATCATTATGGCTTAGGGACCAGCACTGCGGCCTCTGATGCCCCTTTTTAATGCATTTTGCAGCTGAATGTCCTCCCCCACAAACTGAATAGACATTGTGGAATTTGCAGTCGGGAAATGGGCACAAGGACTTATTGAACCTCCAGCAAATGTCACCTGCTCCACTTCCCCCAACTCTTGGTAGCGAGGAGGCCCCTGCTGCCTGAACGGACTGCCCCGGAACTGTGGTAACCCCGCTCACCCCTTTCACCCCTCCACACCCCCAGAACTTGCCCTAGCTGACATCTGCATAAGTCATAGGTTAATATCCTGCGTGCCCCACTACAATAACTTGTTCTCCTCCATTTTGTCCCTAAACTTCTCATCGTTGTTCAACCAGGCCCATCCGTCATGTGTCTGCAACGCCTCCAGAATTGAATCTGCATACGCCAACAACATCCCATAATGCTCCGGAGATTGATGTCCCCATACACTTGCCAATCTCAAAAAGGCTCCTGTCCAATTTACTACGTTACGAGACACCTTCTTTATTCGACCGGCCTTTCCATCTTCCTTTCTCTTTTTCTTGCTGTCCCCCGACCGTTACCGACCTTCTAACAGACGGAATATACCTATATATCTCCGTCTTCGAATCTTATGGCACAGATTCTTAGGCACACCCTCTCATAACTCTGAAAAAATGGCTATGGAAGGAACACCCCCCCCCAGGCTTAATCGCCCCCGCCACTTTGACACCCATATCCTGTCCCGTGCCCTCGGCTTCCGAGGAGGTTAATGAAGATACGGATGATGAGGACTCGGAACCGTGACGCCTCCGACACACATGTTTCCTTTTCCCCCCACTCCAGCCGGCACGCTACTCAACTCCAACACTTCCACCTGCTCCGCTCATAACTCACCTCCCGCCACCATCTCAGTGGCAAGTACTGGAGTTGGCCCCATCGTAGACTGGCGTGCCTCAACTCTTTGATGCTGCCGCTCCACAGGTCTCACATCAAACGTCTCCTCTGACCAACTCTGTCCCGCCAGTATTACGCAATCCAAACGTTCTGCTCCAACATGGTCTCCAACTCCATGCCTCACAGGGTAATGACTCATTGCAGACACCTGGGGCGACATAAAAGAAACCACAGGGGAGGGAATCACCAAAGGCCATGATGGCTGCCAAGCCCCTAACCAATCCGCCTCCGACGGACGTTGTCCTCCACCTATCCAATGCTGCCACGACGCAGATTCCCCTACTGGACAATAACCTCCTCGAAAAGTCGGCCAAGCCAAAGAGGGGTGAATTTCCTCGCCCCCCGAAACTGTGCATCGCTTGGACCGGCGTGCCCCTACTGCCTCTACCCATGTCACCCCCCCCAAACCAGAATACCTGAGGCCAAGTTGACCCACCCTCAGCCCCCTCCAACCTGGAGCTGCCTTTTGTTCACTCCCCTCTACTCAACCCAAATCCCCCCCCCCCCGTGCATGACACTAGCCTCATCAAATACCATCCATGGCCCCCTTGCGGAATCACTGATCCCCCTATCCCCTGCATGGGGGACGGACTCACCTCCCATTGCCCGACCTTGCCTTTTGGCTTGAGCATGAGCCCCCCCCCCCCCCGTGTTCTCACTCTGCCCCTCCTGGCCCCTTGCAGAATCCTTGACCCCTTACGCCCTCCTCCATACCCCTTAGCCCTACCGGAGCCCCGACGTAAAGCTGGATTACTCCATTGACAGGGCCCCCTCCCTCTGAACTCCCCAGCTCCCCAGTGTTAACCTCCTCTGATGCATGAATAGCTCACCGCTCTGTGGCCCTACCAGGCCCTCGGACACCCCCTTGCCGGCACCTGCGTGAAGACATCATGCCATACTGCAGTCCTTATGTAGAGCTATTGCTGATTATTAACTCTTATTTAATTATTTATTTACTTTATCAAATTTTTCCTTTCCTTTTCTTTTTTATTATTGCCCCACCCTCCACAGTACTTGTCTGTTGCCCAAGCAGTACTTATCCAAGACTGCAGGCTGTCCTCTCACCAGGCACTGTTGTCCCCGGGCCACCACCACTGCGGGAAGGAGCCTACCGCCCGTCAACAGAAGCGCCCTGCACTTGTCAGCACCTCCGTCTCCTCCACCTCCCGCTTCCGACAGCGCTGCGTGCCTCTGTTACTCTCACATGGCAATCCCGTTGCGCCTTCTCGCTCTCCTCGATCCTCCTGCTTCTCTCCCTCTCTGATTCCACACACACAGGCCACCAGACCTCCACACACGCTTGAGAGCCGTGAACCATCGTGTCGGTCCGGCTCCTCCTACTTCCCAGCAAGCCACTCCCTCAAACACATTGGCTTCCCCATACTCATCCACACGGGGGACGCCAATGAGTTAGAAGGATGCGCTCCACGTCACGCCACCTCCAGCCAACCCCCGCCGAAGGACGACCGCCCGGTCACATATCAAGCCACGCCACCCGGTTACGGGTGGCCACCCCGGACCCCACTGCACGGCCTTACACTTAGAAGAACAAAGAAATAAATATTATCCTAGGAAAAATCTCTTTACTGGGATACTTCACTCCTACCCTCCCTCATCATCTCCCTCCATGAATGATATATCTTCTTTCAGTATTTGTAATAACTGTCCAGTTTCAAAGTCTGTAGTACACTACACTATATCTCTTGTAGCCTGTCATGTCAATTATGCATGCCATTATTTTTAACGAATGTAATGTGTCATGCACACTGTATCATCTTAAACACTACCTCCCAAAATTCATAGTATATCAATTCCAGCTGGATAGAAAAAAAAATTCTCTGGTCTTTCATTTCATCTGATCGCACTCACAGCCCAACATTACTAATATTACACAAAGCAAAACATTAATACCACTCATTTTGACCCTGTCTCTCATCTTGTCAAATCAATAATTCCACTTGCACAAGAAATCCTTAGGGAAATAATAATAGGAATCCAGGATGGTGGACAGTTGGTTTGTGCCCCATTAAACAGAAAGGAGTGTTTTACCATAATCTTTGCAACTACTCTTGTATTAGCCTTTCCCCGCCTCCATCAAACACTACATAAAAGAACAGTCATGGAATACAATAAGAACATACAAACCATAGCATGTTCATCGTAAAAAGTTCACATCATGCACATAATTAAACATGAATCCATTTTTAAATGGTTGCATATTTTAGTTCTGAGATGAAAATGATGAAAATCACTGCATTTGATAACAATTCTCCAAAAAGACTTTTTCTCTTTAATAAAAGGGCAGAGACAGTTTGTTTGTTTTTCTTCCATAAATAAGAAGACTGGAAGACTGGAAATAAATGAAATGGCACAGCCTTCACAGTGAAAAATCATACATTTTGTTTTTCTAACTAGATAGTCATTCTAAAAGAATTCTCAGGGCTGGCGCTAGGATATTAGATACCCTAGGCAGAACTTCAGCCTTTTGCCCCCGTCAATTAACTTTCAGGCCGCTATCCCCTTCCCCTCTAAGATTTTAATAATGAACCTCAACAATCCCCACACCAATCCTTCTAGCCCAATCCTATAAAAATACATAATTGGACATCATGGAGAAAAATTGATAAGGGTCGCTTAGTTTAATATGTGTTGTCATATGCATATTTTGCACCTATTTTATAGAGTAAAGTATGTGCATAATTATAAAATAGGGTTGTAAGTGGTAAGATATGCACACCAAATCTAGGAGCAACCACTAACACTAACTTTAGACTTGATGTGAATGACTGCACCTAGATTTGATAACTTACAGTACATGCATAAATCTAGGTTCCACTGAGCTCTGTCCTTTTGCTCGCCCACTCCAAAAGTGCATACCACTGCTTACATACAGAATAGAGACCGTTAAACTACCGCATAAGAGCCCAGATTCTGCAAAAAAGGATTCAATGGTGGGTGCTGTGACTACAAAACAGCAGGGGCTCTGACTATAATTTACTTTGTGATATTTCTGAATATATTTCTAAGATGTTCCAATAATTTAATCACAAACATTGTTCATATGAAAAGGCAACATAAGTACAAGCAACCTCAAAAAGTTAATAAATATGCAGATTGTACTTATCATAGAAATACATGAGGAAGCTCATTTTAGAATGGTCGTTAATATGGTTGCAGGAATGTCCAAGTGAAAATGCCTGCAAATCTATGTGAATCTTAGAAGATATCTCCACCACTCACTATGGACATGTGTTTTTAAATTAAATAAGAAAGCGCAGGAATGCACAGAGATGCACATCCACCTGTAGCAAGAGATACTATTTTATAAATATACACGAGGAAAAATTGGTATAGGAATTCCAACAGCTTGCATGTGTAAGTGCCAGTATTTCAGAACAGGCACGTGTAAATATCGGCACTTAAAATGTGTATCCTGGCAGTTTTGCAAACCTAGACATGCAGCCACTCTTAATCAGTCTCAGAGGACTCACCATTTTGCCTTGTTTCAATTTGGAGAGTGAAATAAACATTGGAAGATTAAGGGGGATAATCCTTCCTGTAAAGGCTAGCCAAAAATGAGAACTTTCAAGGACCTATTCATGCCAGTGAGCAGGTGTCATTTCTGTCTTCCACATGCATCCCCTATATGAAAAGGAGGATATATGTCATGCTCTCTGTCCCACCCAGACCACACCCCCAGCACACTCCCACATAACTTAGACATGGCCAAGGCAGATGCATGTATATCATGGTCTTTCTGAAATCACATCTTACACATGGATGTGTCCTGCGTGTTTTTATAACACTCTCTTCAAAGTTCTTTTCAACTTTCCCTTATAGTACTTGTTGACTATTGGTCTTATGTCAGCATTTAGCCTTGGATGGAGTTTACCACCTTCTTTGGGCTGTATTTCCAAACAACCTGACTCTGAGAAGACCTGGGCTCGGTGCACCAGAGGCCTCACCTGTCCTAATATCATCTGCGGGCACCTCTTAACAATTTCACACCATCGTGAACTCTCTCTTAAGAGTTTTTTTTAAACTTTCCTTTATGATACTTGTTGATCTTGGTCTAATGCCAGTATTTAGCCTTATATGGAGTTTACCACTTGCTTCCGGCTGCATTCTCAAACAACCCAAATCTGAGAAGACCTCGGGCCACTGCCAGAAATAAACTTTGAAGAGAGAGTTCACAAGGGCTTGAAACTATTAAGAGGAACCTCTGGACAGTGTTAGGCCAGTAACAGCCCCTGGCACACTGGGCCCAGGTATTCTCCGAGTTGGGATGTTTGGGAATGCAGTTTAAAGCGGGTGGTAAACTCTATCTAAGGCTAAATACTGGCCCCAGACCAATATCCAACAAATATTGTACCATAAGGGAAAGTTGAGAAAAACTTTGAAGAGAGAGTTCTAGAAGGTATAAAACCATTAAAACTCATAGTGTAACTGTGTCATAGTAAAATCCTTTTTCAAGTATATATGTAGCAAAAAGCATATGAGAGTCAGTCAGTTGGACCATTTAGATGATTAATAGGTAAAAGGGGCATGGAGTGGCTACGATAAGTTCATAGCAGAGAGATTAAGTGAAGTCTCTTCTTTGGTCTTTACTGAAGAAATTACAGGAAAGTTATCCATGCCAGAAATGATATTTGAAAATGATGTATTGAAGGAACTGAAACAAATCTTGATAAATGTAGAAGATTTAATACAGAAATTTGATAAAGAGTAGCAAATTACCTGGACTGGATGGTACACATTCCAGGATGCAGAAAAAATGTAAAAATGACATTTCAGACCTACCATTAGTAAGTCATAAACTATCATTAAATCAGCTTCAGTACCTGAAGATTAGAAAGTAACTAATGTAACACCAATTTTTAAAAAGGGTTTCAAGTGTGATCCAGGAAACTACAGACTGCAAGCCAGATATCATTGCCAGACATATGATAGAAACTATTATAAAGAACAAAATTACTGAACATATGGAGGCCAATTCCAAATGGGGACTGTCCAGACGTCCAACATCTGGATGGGTCGGAATTAAACCAGATTCTGCACCTGCAGGAGCTAGACGTTCCCGCGGGAGCAGAATCGGGACAAAGGGCCTGGATGGGCCCGATGGGCCCGATTCAGCGGACCAGACATGCAGCCATCTCCTCATCCAGCCCCCCTCTGCTCCTGCATGGAGCCTTGGTACCATGGCATCCCATTTCCATGGCTCCAGGATGCCATGCAAGAGCCACACACTACATTAAAAGAGCTTTTCCCCATTGTCCGACCCACAGAGAGTCCTGCTGAGGCTGGGATCGGGCAGCAGGGAAACCCATGCTGCCACTCATCTGTTCTGTAGGTATCCTCCATGGCCAGCTGGCAATGTCGGGGAGACTTATTCCACCTCCAAGGTGGAATAAGTTCCCCCTGCATCCTTTCCCCTCTGGACGTACAAGGCCGTGATCGGAATCGGCCCTGTACGTCCGGGGTCAGGGTCCCACCCACGCTCCTCTCAGCCCGCTCCCATCCAGAGCTCCCCACACAGCTCCTCTGTATGTACGGGGAGCTTTGGCAATGGAATCGGCCCCCTGTGAATAGCGGGGATTGAAGGTCCAAAGCTGACATTCATCCCTGCTATTCGCAGGGCAAAATAACCCTCATAGAGAGTCATGGTTTAATAGAACAAAGCCAAAATTGATTAGGCAAATATTGTCTCGCTAATCTGCTATATCTTTTGTAGGTATGAATAAAAATGTAGCTAAAAGTGAGCCAACTGAAATAGTGTTTCTGTATTTTCAGAAAGTCTTTGACAAAGTCCCTCATGAGAGACTTCAGGAAATCAAAAAGTGAAGAGTAAAGTGGCAGTGTACTGTTGTAGATTGAAAACAGATTAGAGCTAAATAGACCCTTTTTCCAATGGAGAAAGGTGAATAGTGGTGTAACCCTAGGGATCTGTGCTGGGCCCACTTCTTTCTAACATATTTATAAATGATCTGGGAATGGGAATGTTGAGTGAGGTAATCAAATAGTCAGGTGACACAAAAATTTTTCAAATCACAAGGGAATTATGAAAAATTGCAAGAGGACCTTGAGAAATTGGGAGACTGGGTGTTCAAATGGCAGATGAAATTTAATGTAGCCAAGTGCAAAGTTATGTAATTAGGGAAGAACAACCTAAATTATAGTTACACAATGCAGGTTCCACATTAGGAATCACTACGCAGGAAAAGTATCTAGTTGTCGTCATTGATAATACGTTGAAACCCTCTGCTCAGTGTGCAGCAGCAGTCAAGAAAACAAATAGAATGCTAGGATTCATAAGGAAAGAAATGGAGAATAAAACCAAGGATATTATAATTCCTCTGTATTGCTCCATGTTGCAATCATACCTTGAATATTGTGTGTCATTCTGGTCACCATATCTAAAAAAGGATATAGCAGAATTAGAAAAGGTACAGAGAAGGTCAACCAAGAAGATAAACGGTATAAAAAGATACCCCTATGAGGAAAGGCTTAAAAGGTTAGAGCTCTTCAGTGAGGAAATACAATATTTCTTTTTGTTGTTGTTGTTGTTAAGTGCCATCGAGTCGATGCTGACTCATGGCAACCGTCTGGATAGTTCTAAACAGTGTTTGATTTGCAGTTAGGTGGCTGATTATTGCCAGAGTGGCATCCATAACTGCCATTATTATATCGATCCATCTCATTGCTGGCATTTCTCTTTTTTGTATTGACCTTCAACATCGCTAAATCATTTCTCTAATGATTTTTCTTTTTGCATGAAGTATCCAAAATATGAAAGTCGAAGTCTTGTCATCAGAGCTTCTAAACAAATTTTAGGTTTGATCTTCTCTGGTACCAACTAGTTTGTTCTTTGGGCAATCATGGTATACATGGTATTCTTTGCCAGCACTGTAATTTGAAGGCATCGATTTTTCTTCCTGTCTTTTTCACTGTCCAACTTTCTCATCCATATGTTATTGAAAATATCATGGCTTGGATAAGTTGAATCTTTGTGTGGAGAGATATACCTCTTCTCTTGAGAAACTTGTCTAGGTCCTTCATAGCTATTCTGCCAAGAGCAATGCATCATCTGATTTCCTGACTGCTTATTGTTTCTCTGTTGATTCAGATTAAAGTTGGGCCAGATTCTGTCCTGGGCACAGATCTCCTTTGTACGTCCAGGTTGAGCCAGACGTACAAAGGAGATCGCAATTTTGATCCCGCGGAGCATGTCTAGCCCAATGAGATCAGAATTACGAACAGCACTGTACGTGCAGGCCAGGACTGCAATTCAGTCCCACCTGCACATATAGCAAAGCCCAACTAACTCAGTCAGGGCATTTAAATGAAGCCGCAGCGCCATGGAGTCATGTTGCCATGGTGCTGCAGCTCCATTTAAATACTGCGATGCCGGCCGCCGCACAAAAAGTTAATTCCCTGCAGCCTGATCCCTGATCCGGCCTCCTAAGGCCATGATTGGGCTGCAGGGAATTAATTTTTGCCCCTCCAGCCCCTTCCGCACCCCGGAGCTGCTGAAAAGACACATCTAGGAAAGTTATTAATGCCCCAGACATTTTGCCGGCCCTGGACATCCAGGGCCAACATCAGAATTGGCCCTGTACGTCCAGGGCCGGGGACTGCCCACTGCCCGCCCACTCTCCACCCCTGGGCTGCCTCTTCCCCGTCCCCATCTAACTTCCCTGCACAACCGTTGGGACGTCCATTCCCGCTATTCATGCCTCAGAATAACCCCCTATTTCTATTTTTTCTCCATCACGGATGAACTTATTGATTTTTTTTTTCCAGTTTTCAGGATCTTTGTCTTCTTCACGCTAAGGTGTAGGGCCATTTTAAGACTATGTTCCTTGAATTTGAGAAGCAAATGTTTGAGATAATTTTCACTTTCAGTCAGTCATGTAGTATCAAAAACACAGCAAAGTTCGTTGATGAGTCTTCCACCAACCTTCACATCTAGGATGTCGTTATACAGTCCTGCTTCTCTGATGATTGATTCTGCATATACGAGGTGTGACAAAAAACAAACAAGACTGTCCCATAAATGTTTTATTACAAAATCTACAGAGAAATTACGCATTGTCCCCTTCAAAGTAATCCCCTCCAGAGTTAATTCACTTCTGCATTCCCCTCTGCCACATACGGAAGCACTCGGTAAAGTCCTCCTCTTTGAGGTCCCTCAGCTCCCTTGTCACAGTGGCCTTGATCTCTTCTACAGAGGCAAAATGAGTTCCTTTGAGCACAGTCTTCAGCCTGGGGAAGAGCCAGAAGTTGCACGGTGCGAGATCTGAGGAATAAGGAGGGTGGTCGAGAGCTGTGATCTGTTTTTTGGCCAAGAACTGCCTCAGGTAGGAGTTGATATGGAAGGGCAGATTAGATAGGCCATGTCGTCTTTTTCTGCCATCATGTTTCTATGTTCCTAAAATATCATAGCTGAAATTCTTTAAGGAATCTTAAATTAAGCAGTCTCCTCTTTTTAGAACGAAGAAAAGCTTCAAGCTGAGTGTGGTCAAAAATGGTATGAGTTATCCTGTTATCTCACTAGGCATTTATGGGGGAATCTTAAATAAAGACTCCCCAGTTTCACATACCCTTGAGTTAAACTGTAGAAAATTTTCTCTCCTTGCCTGCGTGGCCTTAGCCAAGTCAGAGAACATCTGAACCCTTTGACCACAAAAGGAAAACTGGAAGTAACTGAGGTAAACCGGACCCAGGGTCAACCCCTTCCTCCCCACCCCCTTTCTCCTCCATTCCAAAAACTCAAAACAACACATTATTTGAAAAAAAACACTGGTCGCAGCTTTATTCTTAACAAGTAAATAAAATGTCACTTTAAAACACTATGTAATACAACAGCGAAAAAACCCCAAATCCTTTCTGGATAAGGTTTCTCACTGTCCATAATACTAGCAAGGTGAAACCATATCTTCCCCCCTCCAACATTGTTCTCCCCAATGGCACCTCATACCCCCAACACTGGCCTTGCCATATTACTAACACCCTCCAGTGAGGACCTCACATATGGGGAATCACCTACCCTCTCAACTGAACTTCTGAACTGAGATCACCTGATCCCTGCCCAATGGTCTGTGGCCAAAAGACTCTGGCCCACCAGAATTGTTAAGGTAACTGCCCTCCCCCACCAACTGGACACCCATAGGGCAGGCTGGATGGGGAAAGTAAGATGTGCCTCCGACAATCCTGCCATGCGCAAAGGAAGGAGAGAGGTGGCCGAGTTCTTGCAGGTAAAATGCCCCTCAGTCTGGCCCCTCCTACCCCTCCCTCACCACCCCCCTTTGCACTAATGAGTTCCTTCCCATGCTGGAAAGGGACTTATTCAAATCTAGACAACCCCCCTCCCTGCCCCCCACTAACTACCAGCCACATTCTCACCCTGTCAAGCTCAGCTTCAAACCGTGGGGCAAGGGGCCCTCTTCCCCAGACCATGCACCTGGTTACTGGCGGCTGCCAGGGAACCTCGGCCCCGCGACCTGGAGCATTAAAATTTAAACAATTTAGACTTAGCAGATTCTGAGCCCCAGTTTACAACAAATGTGCCTCTAATTGTTATATTGTCTATTAAGGACTCCAGAAATACAGAGAGATCAATACTATCTGTCGATACTAAAGAGTCCATTCCAACCTCTACTTGTTTCTTCACGGAGTTACATAGAACTTCTGGGTCACTAGAATCTCATCTGGGGTATTAATTTTCAATACATTCTTAAGATAAATATGTCACAGTCCTTTAGCAGATCACCTTTTTCAGGAAGTTCAGTAGTCTGATGTTCTTTGATCTATTTAAATTCTCTGCCTTCAAACTTATAGTAAAGATCCAAACTGTCCTTGACAAAACTTCCTACTGCCTTCCAAACAATACATAACTGTACTATGTACTGTACTATGTTGGTAAACCTTGTTTTATGCTCTTCTAATTTGGCCATATCTTGCTGTGAGAACTCAGAAACTTGAGAAACATTCATACTCACAGCCACTTCTATCCGTTACAAGACCTCCCAAATGTCATGTAAAATGATCTTCTTGCCAGCTGGGACTCTTGTGCATGCAGGACCCAACCCTGGAAATGGTATGGGAAGAAGGATTAAAGCTCTTTTAGGCACCACTTCAGCTAGGGCCATCTTGCCCTTCAATGGAGGCTGTGATGTAGCAGCAGTTTACAACCTCTCTCTGCAGAAATTGTACTCATATCCCCCAAAGTTGGCTTCAATGTGCAAACATTTTCACCATCAATTCTACCCTCTTCTAGGAGGGCTACAACATTGGAAAGAGCACCATCTTTGGTATGGTCTGAGGCAGGGCAGGGTAGGACCTCCTGAGCTGAATGAAATGCCCAGCTCCTCTGAATCCTACACCGCCTCTGGCTGCATGGCCAGTTAAATGGACATGGCCAGAACCATATGCTGGTCGATCGGGCTGACCACCACTGACTGCTGTTGCTGTTATAGGGATTCTTCCCCTTCTTCTTGGGCACCATGCAGGTAACAAAAGCAAGACAGATAATGGTGAATGATCAGTCCATAGACTTGACAATCACCCTAGTCCTTTGGTCTGACCACTATGTAATAACCTTCTCAATGCTGATTAAAAGCTCAGCCAGCCACAAGGAGGAGGAACACTTCAAATGGAAATTCAGAACTTATCAAAAGGACAATTTCCTACAGGAAATAACCCCTAAGCTGCAACAAAATAACTCAAAGGGGGAGGAAGTGACGTCACCGACCGGGATGGCGGCTTGAAAGAGAAGCTCCTTCGGGACGTAGAAAATAGAGCGATTTTCTTAAGCATCGGGCCTCCCAATTTGACGATAAAAGGTTCTCTGAGAACGACATTGATACGGGTTCCGATGTCGGTCCGGAAAAAGTTAGAGAAGTACCGCTCCCCTTACGCACCTTTGAGTTCACACAAGGAGAGGGAGGAGAAGAACGATACTGAGACGGAGGACGAAATGGAGAATGCTGAAGAGCATTGTACTAAAGGGGATCTCCGGCGGTGGTGCCGGGAGATTAAAACAGAAGTCCTTGGAGTGAAATCTGATGTAAAAGAACTGCTTACTGAGCTCTTCCAAGATATGCAGGCCCTGGGGAACCGGGTGGAAGCTCTGGAAGAGCACGTGGATGAAATGGCCACAGCAGCCCAGGCGGTGCGGGACTTGAATAGTCAATGGCAAGACACGGTGGAGGACTTACGTGAGAAACTTGAAGATCTTGAGAATCGTTCTCGCCGTTGCAATATATGCATACGCGGGGTTCCTGAGGAAGAACAGTACAAGCAGGCCGTCAGAGTGGTACGAGAAATCTGCGTGGCTTTACTGGCAGAGAAGGACCAGGCCGAGCCATTTGCTAAGAGGGAGATCGGAATAGAATGGTCACACAGAGCTCTTAAATTTCCCCCCCGGGAATCGACCTAGAGACATTATTGCATGTTTAACCAGCTTTCCCTTAAAGGAAGAAGTCATGAGAGTGGCGGCGAGAAAAGGGAAGCTACAATGGCAAGGCTTCAATGTGGAAGTGTTTCAAGATCTGGCACCCCTGACATTACAATGCCGAAAGGCTATGCACCCTGTGACTAAGTATTTGTGACGAGAAAACATTAAATATAAATGTCTTTTCCCTTTTGGCTTGCAGTTTGAGATTGGGGGTAAGCCACATCGAGTTAAATCTCTCTCAGAAGCATGGGGATACTTGGAGAAGGCTAAGGCCCCGAACTTGCCCCGGACCCGAAATCACCAGGATGCTTTAGAATCTGAGCAGCAACAGTCTTTGCTATTGGAAAAGTTGAAGTGGCATCGGATTCCTGCGAGAGGGCGTCGTCTTCGTCGCACATCAGGGGAACACTCAGACGGGCGAGGCCGAGACTGGGGGACCTGTGACAGCTACATGAGTTTGAGAAGTGGAGCTTTGGACATGAGATAGCTTTTGGGCGTAATCTCAGCCTTATCTGTGAGCTAGGCGGGGTAGCCGGTTCAGTGGCTGCTCCGCCTTGCCTAAAATGTATCAGCAGAAGACTCTTTGACTGCAAGTACTTGATTTATGATATTCTGTGTTTGCATGTGTAAAGTTTGGAATGGATGTAAGGGGAGATGTAAGTAAAGAGTGGGCGGTAGAGCGGCGGTGGATGCATTTTCTAATGATCCGGGCTGGGGGGTCCGTACTGACTGGAGGGCGAAAAGTCCCGGGAGGTGGGACTCTTCCTCCGAGCAGGAGACACAGGATTTGGGCCTGTGGTGAGACTGAGGGGGAGGGGTATGGAGGGGGGAGGGGGGGAAAGAAGGGGGAGGATAGGTTTTCAACTTGTAAATAGCCTGGATTTGATAGGGCTAGACTACCTGCAGCTTCCTGATGGCTGGGTTTAAGGTGGGGTCTATAAATGTTCGGGGTTTAAATACTCCCCAGAAGCAGAAAGCGCTGTTTAGGGAGGCGCAATTACAATGTTGGCAGGTAATTTTTGTACAAGAAACACATTTATTGCCGAGAGACGAACCCCTTTTGAGGCATGGTGCCTATAGAGATATCTGGTTCAATGCTGAAGGCTCACAAAAAAGAGCGGGAGTGGCTATAATGGTGCACAAGGATGTCTCTTTTCAGCTGGGGGGAGTATCTAAGGGAATGAAAGGACGAGTATTGCTTGTTTGGGGGGAGTTATATGGACAAGAGGTTACCTTCTTAAATGTCTGTGGTCCTAATGACCCTCATACACATTTTTGGACTACCCTGTCTAGATGGCTATCGGATAAAATCCATGGAGCATTACTGATGGGGGGCGACTTTAATGAAGTTATGAATCCATAAAAGGACAGGTCTCTGTGGGGAAATAGCTTGGAGACTAGAGGGCGGGCACAATTGTGGATTCTGATGCAACATTACGGGGTGTGGGACGTTTGGCGCCAGATGCATCCGCAGGACATTGATTATACGCATTATTCGCAGGTCCATCATAGTTATAGCAGAATAGATTTTTTTCTAGCGGATGCTTCTTGGACCCAAAAGATCCTTAAGGCAGGTATCGAGCCCATCACCTTGACTGATCATGGCCCCATTTGGGTAGAGTTTGGGGGAGAGCGAGACACGGAAGGGAGGTCATTTTGGCGACTTAACGAAAGTCTCCTACAGGATAAAGAGGTGCTTGCTAATGTGGCAGACGAAATTCGACATTATTATGCCGTGAATGACACCGGAGAGGTAGCATCGGAGATCCAATGGGATGCTTTAAAAGCTGTTTTGCGTGGGGTGTTGATACAATGGGCGGCTAGAAAGAAGAAAGATCGAGGAGAAAAGAAAGCTCAATTACTTCAGAAGGTTACAGAGTTAGAACATCTTCATAAGCAGAGGGGAGGAACAAGGATTAGGGTGCAGTTGGAACACACTCGAGCAGAACTAGCCTCTTTGCAGATGGATTCAATTAACTTTCAATTATGACGCATTAATCAACACTATTATAAATTCAATAATAAAGCGGGAAGATTGTTAGCGCGAAAATTGCATGATAGGGAACGCCGCTCTACTATTTTAAAAATTAAAGGTCCCAGGGACAATCTTCTATTCCGATCACAGGATATTAGAGAGCAATTTAGACAGTACTATACAACTTTATATACCAGTGAGATGACGGGGAAAGCATTGGGGGCGCGCAGCTATCTCCAGGAGGGAGGAGATTTTCCGGTAATATCCGATTTCGATCGGGACTCCTTAAATCAAGAAATTACCATAGATGAAATCTGCCAAGTGATCCAAAGGCTAGCTTTAAATAAATCACCGGGGTTGGATGGCTTCTCAGTGGTGTTTTACAAAATGCTAGCACCACAATTAGCCCCGATTTTACAGCAAATTTTTAATGAGGTGCTCCAAGGACATCAGCTGCCTCCTTCTATGCATCAGGCTGGGATCTCTGTTATAGCAAAGCCAGGCCGAGATCCCACAATTTGCGGTTCTTACCGACCCATCTCTCTTCTGAATACTGATGGGAAAATATTAGCTAAGATTTTAGCGAATCGCTTAGGGCGCATTCTACCAAAATTGATTCACTCCGATCAAATGGGGTTTATTCAAGGCTGCAATACGGGGGATAGTATCAGAAGAGCGATCCAACTTATGTGGACTGCTAAACAGCACAAACAGGAACTTCTTATCTTAGCTGTGGATGCCGAAAAGGCATTCGATCGGGTGGAATGGGGGTTCATGTTTGAAGTATTAAAAGCAGTAGGAATCGGTCCCAATATGATGTTATGGATAAGGGCTTTGTATGCTAACCCGGAAGCAGCCGTTAAGATAAATGGGAAATACTCTGAATTCTTTCCTTTAGAAAGGGGCACCAGACAGGGGTGCCCTTTGTCCCCTCTATTGTTTGCTTTAACTATGGAACCATTGGCGCGCCATCTGAGACAAAATAACGATGCAGCGGGGTTAGTAATCGGGCAGACTGAACACAAACTGGCGTTGTTTGCGGATGACCTGCTGCTGTTTATTACCCGCCCGCTGCTGATATTGCCTATTATAATGGCCGAGTTAAAGGGGTTTGGGCGGGTTGCCGGATTTAAGATTAACTGGGATAAGACGGAGGCATTGGATATTAATTTACCTGGCAATTTAGCATTGCACTTGAAGGAGTGCTTTCCTTTTCGTTGGGCCCCAAATAAGATTAAATATTTAGGAGTCTATCTCACTCGAGATATCGATATGCTTTATGGGGCTAATTATCCAGGGCTGTTAGATAAAATAGATAGAGATTTGGCGAGATGGAATAAGGAAGAGATTTCATGGTTGGGTAGAATTGCGACAGTTAAGATGATGATCTTACCTCAATTGTTGTATTATTTTCAAGTATTGCCTCTCAAGATTCCTCAAAGAGTGCTACACAAGCTCCAACGGAAGCTGTTTTTATTTGTATGGCGTCATCAGCCCCCACGCATAGCAAGGAATGTAATGTATAGAACAAGGGAGAAGGGAGGGCTAGGAATGCCAATGATTGCGGATTATTATTTAGCAGCGCAAATGAGGCAAGTGATGGAATGGAGGGAACCGGTAGCATCGAAGGGGTTTTTATCTATTGAACAACAAGCGGTGCAACAATATAAACTCCAGTATCTACCATGGTTACAGAGGGGACTTCTGAAGGGGAATTGGACGAGCAACCCTTTTATAAGACATCTTTGGGGCGAATGGAGTAGGGGATGGCGGAGAGTGAATACTCGTCCGGGGACGTCTTTGCTAGCACCATTTGTTGCCACTCCAGCTTTTGAACCGGGCAAAGAAAGAATATTCCAGATTTGGGACGAGCGGGGCTTATCTCAATTTGTACAGTTTCTCAACACAGACATAGTAAAGTCTTTTGAAGAGTTGAAAGCCGAATTTCAATTAGAGAGGCGAGATTTCTTTGCTTATTTGCAGGTGAATCACTATCTGCGCAAAAAAATAAATAAAGATCGCATTGAGGGAGGACTAAATGACCTTGAGGCTTTGTGGATGGGTCCTTCCGGGGCTTGATACGATTACCATATGCTAGCTTGCGGGCGGCTGGAGAGGGAGAGACAAAGTTAAAATATATGGTGGAATGGGAAAAAGATTTGGGGTTGGCTTGGGATGAGGATGGGTGGAAGGCTATATACAAGGTCAAGGCCAGATCTTCTATATGTACCGCGATTCAGGAGAATACCTATAAGATCTTAATGCATTGGTATTACACGCCAGAACGTTACCATAGGATGTTCCCTGAGGTCCCGGACCTCTGTTGGAGGGGATGTGGAGCCCGAAGAACATACTTTCATATGTGGTGGGAGTGCCCATGGGTTCAGTCTTATTGGAGACAGATTTGTGACCAGATGGGGAAAATATTTGAGGTACGCTTGGAGCTTTGCCCATCTTTGTTTCTCTTAGGTGTCAGGCCGACTAATCTGTCCACTAAATGGTCTAGAGCAATGAGGTCCTGTATAGTAGCGGCGAGGTGTGAAATCGCCTGGAAGTGGCGGCAGGGGGGGAAGTATGGATCTCACGCATTGGGTTACGAGGCTATATAAAGTGCTCCAGATGGAACGTTTAATTGCCATCAGGAAGAATCAGGAGGAACAGTTTGAAAAACATTGGCAACCTTTATTGGAACATCTAGTATCTGTAGGTAAAAGATAACGGGTTTAGTAAGAGGGAGCGATGTGAAGGATGATGTGAATTTATAAAGCATTTGCAGGCTATACTAGCAGGAGCAGGGGGGAGGGATGGGAATGAGGGAGGATTGAGATGATGTTATAACCTATTTTTAAGCTTTGTTGGATTTCTGTTGGGAAAAATGTTTGTTGGTTGTACATTTTCTGCTATGGCAAATGTATTTTAATGATTGGAATAAAACTAATAAAGATTAAGTTAAAAAAATAACTCAAACTTGGATAGTATAATCAAAAACTGGGATAAAGTGCTTTCTGCAGCATCCTCAGTAAAAACACAAGCTCACCCTTGCACCTACAAAAGGATCAGCATACCCTGGTACTCTAATACCATTAGGGAAGCAAAGAGAGCACCAAGAAAGCTTGAAAGAAAATGGAGAAGGAATAAGATACAAGATAACCTTCAGCATTACAGAGCTATGCAGCAAGAATGCAATGACCTAATCTCCAAATGCAAACAACAATACGACACCAACACCACCATGAAGGCAGTCAATAGACCTAGAGAGCTCTTCAACATAGTACAGAGACTCATCAGAGACACGACGCAGCATGACCATGAATACTTAGACCCGCAACTATTCGCAGATTCTATAATTGGCAAGCTCAAGAGCCTCGCCTTAAAACCCCCCATTAGCAGGAACAACACAACAAACACAGAAATCCAAAAAATTTGGGAAGACTTCACCACTCCCTCAGTGCTCCAGATAAAACAAATAATCGACTCCTAAACCTATCCTAAGCCAAGACCACTTCAGATCTGTTTGTCAGGCAATTATCACACCTGTAATAGACTACGGGAACTCACTATATTATGGTCTCCTAAACAAACCACGCACCCTCTCCAATTGGTGCAGAACACAGCAGCCAGGATTATTACAGACACAGCAAAAAACGAGCACATTGCCCCAGTGCTCCAGAACCTCCACTGGTTGCCCATGCAAGCTCGCTAAAGATTTAAGGCGACTTCAAATATTTTCAAAATTATTAACAACATGTCAGCCAGTGCCCTCCAGAACTTAATAACCAGACACATCAGCATGAGACCATGGAGAACCAGCATGAATAACAAGATAGCCATTCCACCTGATTACCAAAGAACAAATCGGGCAACATCCAGAAGGGCACCATCCTTATTTGCACCAGAATTATGGAACACTCTACCTGACAGCATGAGAGCCATGAGCGACATAAACGATTTCAAGCATATGCTCAAGACCATACTTCTTGTACAATATTATGGTCCCTCCCAGAGCCTACAAATCAATCTATGATTGTGATTGCATACAACAAGCAATGTCTCTTTCAGTAATTTGATAACATAGTAAATGATGGCAGATAAAGACCAGTATGGTCCATCTAGTCTGCCCAATAAGATGGTAAGAGTAGGTGCACTTGCCGTTCTGTGCAGGTCACCCCTCCCATGACTTTGTTTAGAGGTGAACCCACCGCTCCGTGTAGGACACCCCTTTTTGTTGAGAAATTAGATAGTTAAATTTATTTTGATTTTATCCTGTTGCTGTAAAGGGATCCACTGTCTGTCCCATGCCATTTTGAATTCTGTCACTGTATTTGCCCCCACCACTTCCATCGGAAGGGCATTCCAAGCATCCACCACCCTTTCGGTGAAAAAGTATTTCCTGACATTGCCTTTCAATTTACCCCCTTGCAGCTTCATGTTATGCCCTCTAGTTTTACAGCTTCCCTGTCTTTGGGAGAGGTTTGTTTATTCATTATTTCTCTTTAAGTATTTAAAGGTCTGACTCATATCTCCCCTGTCTCTCCTTTCCACCAGAGTGTACATATTTAGGTCTTCAAGTCTCTTCTCATAAGGCTTCTGATGCAGGCTCCAATTCATTTTGGTCGCCTTCCTCTGAACAGTTTCCAGTCTTTTTACATCCTTTGTAAGATATGGTCTCCAAAACTGAACACAGTATTCCAGTGAGGCCTCACCAGTGACTTATACAGCGGCATTAGTACCTCTTCCTTTCTGCTGGTAATTCCTCTTTGTATGCAACCCAACATCCTCCTGGCTTTTGCCACTGCCTTGTCACACTGTTTCGCCACCTTGAGATCCTCAAAAATAGTCACACCAAGGTCCTTCTCCTGGTCCGTGCACACCAACCTCCCGCCCCCTGTCGCGTATATTTCCCCTGGATTTCTGCTTCCCAAGTGCATGACACTGCACTTCTTTGCATTAAATCTTAACTGCCAAGCATTAGACTATTCTTCCAGCTTTTGTAGATCTTTCCTCATGTTATCCACTCCCTCCGGGGAGTCCACTCTGTTGCAAAGTTTTGTGTCATCTGCAAAAAGACAGACTTTTCCATGCAGTTGTTTAGCAATATCACTCGCAAATACATTGAACAGTGCCGGACCCAGGACCGAACCCTGGGGCACCCCGCTAATCACCCTCCTTTCATCCGAGTGAGCTCCATTTACCATCACCTTCTGTCGTCTGTCAGTCAACCAATTTCTGATCCAGTTCATTATCATGATATTTATTTCTCCCCTGTACCCATACCTTCCCTAATACCTTTCCTCGCTCCCATCTTATAATTGTACTTAACTTATTTACGTGTAAATCACTTTGATTGAAGGAAAAGGTGGTATATAAAACTGGTTAAAAAAAAGAAAGAAAAAAATATATATATGCAAATCAAGAGGGAGAGAGTTAAAATGTGATCTGTTTTGGCACCATCTTGGTTCCCCCAAGGCAGTATATTAAATCGAAAATAAACTATAAAGATGGTATAGTAAATAAAAGAAACCATAACCATATATAGGTATTTAGGGCCTGATAAGCAATTACACGGTTTACAGACCCGTAAATTGTATAGCTGCCTCTAAGCGGGATATTCAGTAGCATTAATATGTCTAGTGCTGCTGGATATTCCTGGATACCGCTGCTAAATGCCCAGTGCTACATGGTTAGCTTTGTGCTGTACCTGGAGATAACTGGTCAGTGATAATATTCAGCCGCTTATCCCTCAGCGGTGAAAGTTAGGCGCAGTAAAAGCTGTCAAAACCTTTGCTGCCGAAGCTAACTGGGCAGCGGCTGAGTATCGGCACTGCCCAGTTAGCTTCTGCGCCATGTGGTGCTGTGTGGCACACCCAGATAATCAATATCGGTGGCCGGATATGGCTCCAGCACTGAATATCCGGGTTAACTCTTCAGCGGCAACAGCTAGGAACTGTATTCATCCTAGCTGTCGCTGCTGAATATCAGGCCCTTCAAAAATGTAAATTTCAGTGTTTTATTTTTCAACTAATTTGAGTTTCTTTGAAGATGCTTAAAATTGGTGCTTATTAATGTTTTTGCCTTACTGCCATGTTTTGGGGGTTTCTCTTTTTATTATTTAAAAGTAATAACACATTTTACAAACATGTAACAGCAGCAGATCTGCTTACAGTATCCCCTCAACAGCTCTATCTCTCACCCTGCCCTGAACAACTTCCTCTCACAGCTCTGATGCTCATCAAAGCATAGCTACCTACAGCCCAGTTTTCTCACATCCCTCCAAAAAAACAATTAAAGAATGATATCTTAAAATGTACTGAAACATTTGTGACAGTCAAGAAACAGAAGACTCTGGAGCAGGTTGCCATCTGATTAAGATGGCAACGTGCTAAACTGTATTTGAGGGGGGGTCTTTTATTGTGATGCACATTGCCAGGTAGCAGAGGGTCATGACGGTAAGCACAGTATGATGCCTGCACTAGCCTCACAACCTGTGTTAGAGGCGCAAATAGGCATGGTATGCTTGGCATAGTTAGGTGAACCCTGCTAATGTAATTAGCACAGTGCTAATGACACCTCAGTAGATGGCGTTAGGTGCAATATGGGACAGGGCTCCAATTGCTTTCCATGCCTCTAACAGTTAACATAGGAATATTGTACATAACACACCATGGTTTTGGTGCTAATCATGTGATAGGTGAAACACCTTAGCACCCATTAGCAAAAGACTCCCTTAATGAGTATGTATGCTTTCTTGTTAATCACTTTGATTTCTCAGATAAAGCAGCATACAGAGAAATAAAACATTAGCTGTCATTAATAGCATATGCTGTTGACATGAGCATGAATTCTGTTTTAAAATCCGAACATTAAATTTAGCACATTAACATGGATGTTATTGCAAATAGTTTACTATAAGAGGTATAGTTAAACTTTTTGCTTTAATAGTGTGAGCTTACATTTTCATGTTTAACACATTATTAATCTATGCATTAACAACTAATTAGCTGTACTGCATAGTTTTTCACCTATTCTATCATTAGCATAGCTTTGTTTTGCTGTTAAAACTATTTTATGCATGTTAAAATCACTATTAATATGCATAAATTAGATTGTACAAGCCAATATGGCTTATTAATGCATATTAGCACCTGGGAAACCCTCAGAACACTTTAGCATGTTAGCCATTAAACTGAGGTATCTTCCATTAATTAGCACATATTAAAACGCTGTTAATGCATGCAAATATTTTACATATGCTAACAGTGTATGTATTTAGTGCACATTATAGCTTGCAGAAGCATCAGTTTACTTTCGTGCACAGAGTCCCGTGTTATGCAGTAAATGAAGGAGGAAGGAGCAGGACTCAAAATAAATCTGAACAAAATGGACAGAAATGTTTATTTCAGAAATGGGGGGAAAATGTTTTGCTTTATGGAATTTTGTTTTATAGCAAAACAAAATACTTTAGTGCTTCAATGTAACTGAGTTTGGCTGCCCTGTGTACCATCCCCCATACATTACAATGGCAAAAGCCATTATGAGGGTAATTTTTAAAAGCAATTTTTTACACCTAAAATGCACTTTTATGATGTAGTTGCAAAAGGTATTTAAATAAAATTAGGTTGCGCCTAACTGTACATTTAGGAGCACATTTACTAAACCATGCATTGAAATCCTAGCACCAAAAATCTCATGCTACCCTGGTAGCGCACATTGGGGTGGGGACTTGGCGAAACAAAGGTGTATGCAGGCATTGCTGGCTCATTGTGGATAACATGGACATTAGTGACCTGCGCTAACCGCCTTTGATGCCCTTAGTGCAGGTTCACTTAACACCACCTCAGTGGGTGGTATTAATTGCACCTGCATGCTGGCTTGCATGGTACTATGTCCTGGGCCCACTCTAACTGCAGAAGGCTGGAAGTTCATATGCCCCCTGAAATTTGCACTGCCCCCAGGCAGTAACACAATACAGAGCTTAGTAAACACGCCCCTTAGTTCAAGCTGGCGCATACTTGTAGAATAGGCATGCTCAATGGAAGAGTTTGGGAAGAGCATAGGCAGAATTTCAATTTGTGCACATTTTATAAAATACGTGTGTCTGATTGTAAAATATATGCTAATATTTACATCTGCTCAAAAGCAGACATAATATCCACAACTTCAATCTAGGTGCCATTTCTGCGGGATTTGTGTTGTCATTTTATAAAGACACGAGGTACCTATATGGTTTTTTTTTTAATAGGTGTCATGTTTATAAAATTAAACCTCACATGCTGAACCAATGGCCTTATTGTCGTAACTGCCACAAACTTACTTTCCTGGGCAGTAATATTTTGGAAGTACACTAAAAGTGGCATTTTAAATCCGGATGTCCAGAGCAGAATGTTCAAAAATCTGGGGAAGTGGCAGCAGTGAAGAGAGGCACATATAAGCGACTTCTGAAATTGCTACATCCCCACCTTGAAAAATGAATGCATCCTCAACTGGTTATGGACGTGTGCCTTGTGTGGGTTGCAAGGCTGGGAACTTGCATAGTCTGAGAACCAGGTACTTGGACGTGCCAAGAGGGATATCCCAGAACAGATATCCTATGGTATGATACTTGCACATCCTGGCCTGCCATTTTAGATACTTAGACATCCAGCAGGCCAGTAAAAGGTTTGTATTGATTCTCAGGTTTATTGCAGGAAATAATAATTGTGGCATGTAAGCACATTAGGCACTTCCCTTGAGAAGCGTTATATCCAGGAAACAAGCACTTTTACCATATTTGTGGTCAGGAGTAGGTATAGGTGTGGAAATCTCACAAACAAGGGCCAGATATGCATCTACCATTCTGAAATCGCACCGTGATGTGCAGCTCCCTTGTTCCACCCAGGCCATGCCTCCACCATGCCCTCTGCTACATGGATGTTCTTGTGCAGGAGACATCTATATACCTGGCTTTTAGAATGGCCCTGGGGATGCCTCCATGCTTTGCAAATCTAATTGCCCATTTTTAGACATCCAACTCACGAATAGAAACACAGAAACATGATGGCAGAAAAAGACAACATGGCCTTTCTAGTCTGCCCTTCCATATCAACTACAATAGTCCCTTTTTTTTCTTTTAGAGAGCTTTTGTGTTTCTCCAATGCTTTCCTGTAATCGGATACTGTCCTCACCTCTACTGCGTCCACTGGGAAACTAATCCATGTGTCTGCCACTCTCTCCATAAAGAAATATTTCCGCATTTTACTCTTGAATCTATTCCCTTTTAACCTCATCCTATGCCTCCTCATAGCAGAGCTTACTTTCAATCAAGACACTCTCCTTTTGTGCATTTATGCCACTGAGATATTTAAACATCTCTATCATATCTCCTCTATCCCGCCTTTCCTTTAATGTAGACATATTAAGATCTTTAAATCTGTCCTTATATGGTTTATAATGAAGACCACTAAACATTTTAGTAGCCACCTTCTGCACTGACTCCATCCTGTTTATATCCTTTTGAAGGTGCGGTCTCCAGAATTATACACAATACTCCAAAAGAGGTCTCACACAAGACTTAATATAGAAGCACTATCACCTCCTTTTTTCTGCTGGCCGTTCCTCTCCCTGTGTACCCAAGCATCCTTCTGGCTTTCGCTGTCGCCTTATCTACCTGTTTAGACACTTTAAGAACATCAGAAACAATCAAGCCCAGGTCCTGCTCTTCTTTCATGGACAGAAGTATTTTGCTCCCTACACTGTACTGTTCCTTTGGATTTTTGCAATCCAAATCTATGACCCTGCATGTGTTTTGTTTTTGTGTTTTTTTTTAAGATCTTTATTTTCTTTTATGATGAAACATGTTCATGGGATATTGTATGGTTGTCTTTTCTGTACTCTTATTTTATATCAGCTACAAACTACAAAAACACAAGGACAAAAACACCCCCCCCCCCCCACCGTCCTCTGGAGCCCATAGGGAGATTGTGTTACAGAGCTGCAGATAAGTCGCCTGTTTGTAAGCAGGGTATCTTTGGTTAGACCTTGCATCAGTAACTCTCTGCAATATATTACGTTACATTTACAAAATCATTTAGAGCAGTGGTTCTCAAACCTTTTTTGTACCGTGACCCCTTTTACCATTGGTTATTATGATAACCCCCAAAGATAAAATCAAATGCGTCTCTCTTCCTTTACTGTTAACGCATTGTTGCTGTAATCATTTGTTGAATTATATTATAGGCCTTTGCAATATGTTTTTATTTATAAAATTTAGTTATTTTTCTACCTTTTGTTGTTTGGGCATTTTATTTTTCAATTGCAATTGCTCCAGTCACTTTCTTCTGGTCTCTTCTGTCTTCTGCTAATTCTCCATTGTCTGCTGTCCATTTGTCCTTCTCTCTTCTAGATTTTTTCTATTCTATCTTCTACATCTGCTTTAACATACTGATCTTTCCCCTTTTGCTCTTTCCCAATTTCTTTTTTATTTCTTTATCATCCACTCAAATTTCACCCTTCCATTCTCAATCCCCACTTGCTCTGCCAATACCCAGCAATTTGTAGATTTTTTTCCCTCCCACACAAAATATCTTTTCCCCCTCTATCCTCATTCCCTCAGCCCCATCTTCTTCTAGTCCTCCGCCAAAATCAGCTCCCTTCTAGTTCCAGCCCCACTCAGCATCCACTCCCTTCTAAATGCATTCTCCCCCCATCAGCCCATTTCCAGTCCAAACTCCTCCCATCTGCTCATTTGCAATCCTAGGCCTCCCATCTGCTCATTTGTAATCATAGGCCCCCCATCAGCCATTTGCAATACTAGCCTCCCCATAAACCAATTCCAATCCTATTCCAGTGAGCTGATGTGGGGGGGGGGGGGGTGCTTGAACTGGAAATTGGGCCACATGTGGAGGAGCTTCAGCCCATTTCCAGTCCAAGCTCCCCCACACTCAGTCCATTTCCAGTCTGAGCCTTCCCATCAGCTCATTTCCAGTCCGAGCCCCCCCCATCAACTCATTTCCAGTTCAAGCTGCCCCTATCAGCCATTTCTAAAAGTAGCCCCCCCCCCATTGGACATTTCCAATCCTATTCCAGAACTACATCAGTCCATTTCCAGTCCTACCCCCCCAAAAGCCCATTTGCTGTCCTAGTCTTCCCCATCAGCTCATTTGCACTCCCTTCCCCTCAGCCCATTTCCATTCCTAGCTCCCCCTCAGCCCATTTCCAATCCTAGCCTCCCCCCATTCAGCCCATTTCCAATTATAGCCCCCCCAGCCCAATTCCAATTTTAGACCCCTCCACGGCCCATTTCAAGCCCAAGCCCTCCTCCCCGAAGAGCCCCATGGCAGACTTCACTCAATAGGATGGATTTATAAGTCATTTGAGGCTCTCATCTGGTGTGGTGTCCAATAAATGCAAACAAACAAAAGATTTACCAGGGGTCGCCTTCTTTAATGGCACCCAGCAGGCTCAGCACAGCTAGTTACAGCCGCCGAAATGAAGAGCATTGTTCCCTTTACTTCGGCAGCAGTATTGTAATGAAGATCGCAGGCACGCTGAGAGCCGGGACACAGGAAGTGTCCTTCGACCTCTGGCGTGCCTGCGATCTTCATTACAATTCAGCTGCCGAAGTGAAGGGAACAACGCTCTTCACTTCGGCGGCTGTAACGAGCTGTGCTGAGCCTGCTGGGTGCCGTTAAAGAAGGCGACCCCTGAAAAATCCTGAGGCGACCCCCATGGGGGTCACGACCCATAGGTTGAGAACCGCTGATTTAGAGCTTTCCATTTATGTGAACCCGAGTTCTCCCATGGCTGCCCCTTCCTGGGTATTTGCTCGAATTTACTGTATGAACATAGTTGACTCCACCATGTCTGCCAGTTAAGATCATAGGTACATTTCCAGTGGAGTACCATGAGATGCAAAGCTATTCCTATCATGAAATCTAAAAGGAAGTGATGTTCCTTTTACACAGAAGGAATAGCGATTGCCGAGCGGAAGCTTACAATCCCCCATGTAAGAGGTGCTCTGAAACCCAAAATTGCTTGTATCCGCTCCCAGGTCTGGGACCAAAAAGGAAGCACACAAGGGCACTCAAAATTTATATGGGCAAAAATGCCGGTGTGCCTTTGGCAGGACCAGTATTGGTTATTGGCAGTTTGGTCCAACTTGGCTACCCTAGCTGGAGTGTAGTAGGCTCTGTGGGTGTGGAAGAATAAGGACTGAGTGATAGAGGCAGAATTTAATACCCTCACCTGTTTTGCCCAGAACTTCTCCCATTGCTGTGGAGAAAGAGTGATACCTGTATCGTGTTCCCACATCCATTGGATGCTCAATGTCAAACATCTAAATTTTTGACACAACAATTTGTAAAAATAGGAGGCCCGGCATGATGCATTTGCAGACTGTTGTGCTTTATCCTCAGATCTATCAGCTCCAGCCAGCAACTTGATATCGACCGTGGATCTTGTAATAAAATGTCTTAGCTGCAACCATTGAAAGGAGAGAGAGATCCCGGGAGGCTGAACTCCTGTTGTAGTCTGTCAAATTTCTTCCAGTCCCCATTTTCAATCAGTTGTCCAATGGGCCAAATTCCTTTAGCGTATCATTGACTCCAGGCAAATGTTTTCTTAAAGAGGGGATTATACCACAAAGGGAGATGAACAGATAATTTACTAACAGAGCCATCGGTATGCGCCAAGGTTGCAAAAGCTTTTTGTGTGTCAATTATCATTGGGGGGACAACCCCTGCTTTCAGGTATTAACATATTCGGTAGAAATTTTAATGGGAAAGGGGCCATGATCGCCTCCTCTATTTCCAACCAAGTTGGTCTCTGAGTTGAGTTAAGCTCCATCCATTTAGAGCCCTGTTTTAGTAGGAACGCTTTATGGTAATGCAAGAAATCTGGAAATTTTACCTGACCATCTTCCCTACGGGATTTAAGCTTTTTGAGAGTTATTTATTTATTCAAATCGCTTATATACCGCGCTCTTCAACATCAGTGCGGTTTACATAGAACATGAGGTATTTTACAGTGGGGGTTAACACCGTGTTGCATATAACAGGTAGCTCAACTTGGGTAACAGTATTAACTATTTTCATTTGTAATAACAGTATTACTATTCACATTTGTAATAACAGAATGATATTCACACTTATATATAAATACATGAGGAGGGGATGCATGTGGTTGGGGCTATGTTGCGAGTGGTGGAGTTGGTGTACATTCCTCCAGGTAGCATTTGAGGAAGAGATAGTGTTTCAATTCTCTCCTGAATTTAGTTTGTTCCGGGATTGCTCGGATATGGGGTGGAAGAGCGTTCCAGCATCTGGGAGCACAGAGACTGAAAGCCCTGTTTATGATTGTCTGAGCACTGTGGGTCATGGCTTTGGGGATTACCAAAGTGTTTATAGCAGTAGATCGTCTGGCTCTATTTGGGGGTGTAATGTGAGTGAGGTCCGCAAGAGAGGAGGGGGCGAGTCCATTGATGGTCTTGAATGTTAGTAGTAGGGTCTTGAAGGTGATTCTGCTGTGGATTGGAACCAGCTGTTCGGGGAGTTGTATTATTCCATAAGAACTGCTAAAATAGTCTCTCTATTTGCTGGTAAACATATAGCGGCATGTTGCAGGGTATCATTTCCAGTATCTAGTTAATCTTTGGGACAATCATCATTTTAATTATTTCCAGCCGGCCCCACCAGGATAAAGCCAAGGGGGACCATTTGGTGGTCATATTGCGGACTTTAACTAGTAGCATTATAACGGATCATTTCTTCTAGTGGGTAACAATAATGCACTCCAAGATATTTAATCATCTTTGGTTCCCATACAAATGGAAATTGTGCCATGTCTTCTTTGCAGACACATGAGTTTAGTGAGAAGGCTATCGATTTTGACCAGTTAATTTTATAACCAGATAGCTGGGAATACTGGTCAATCAGTTCCAAAACTGACAATACAGAATCCGGTGAGATGAACAGAAGAAGGTCATCTGCATAAGCCGACAGCGTAATTTCTTTGCCAGCAATTGATACACCCACAATCTTCGGGCTTTGTAACAGAATAAGTGATAGTGGTTCTAATGCAAGGTTAAATAGCATTGGACAAAGAGGGCATCCTTGACGAGTGCCCCGATGTAGCGCTATTTCTTGGGACTGAGTCGCATTAACCCAAATATTGGTTGAGGGTTGAGTATACATTATTGTTAGCAACTTAATGAACCCTTTCCCTATGCCAAACCACCTAAGGGCAGAAAACATGAAGGGCCATTCTAAGCAATCAAACACATTTTTAGCATCCAAGGATAATTCAACTAGAGGACTGTCTATATTTTCTCCTTTCGATAGTATGTGACATAAGAGTCTGGCATTGTCAGACTCCCCAAATCCACACTGGTCAGGATGAATCAGAAGAGGGATCACTTTTGATAGTCGGCAGGACAAAGTCATTGCGTAGATTTTATAATCTATATTTAGTAGGGATATTGGGCGATAATTGCCCACCATTTGAGGGTCCCTTCCTTTCTTTTCCAGGTTAATCACATTTGCCGAGGTGAAAGCACCCAAATGAGGAGTTTCCTGCAAAAATGATTGGAAATATTGCTGTAAATAAGGACCAAGTTCCTTGGAGAAGGCCTTGTAAAATTCTGCAGGGAGACCATCTGGGCCGGCTGCTTTGCCAGCAGCCAACGAATCTATGGCTTGACAAATTTCTGCAAGAGAAATTGGATTTTCCAATTACTCAGATGTTTCCTTATCAAGGGTCGACCTTCGAATCTCAGATACTAGCTTATCATATGCATCCTGAGAAAACTCTACCTCTGATGTATATAGCTGGGCATAAAAGGACCTGAATGCTTCTGCAATTTCAGCATCTTTCGTTAATAGGTTTTTCCCACATGGATCCCGCAACGCTGCAACACGGCCAGCTTCCCTTTGGCTCTTCAGTGCATTTGCTAATAGATGCCCAGCCTTGTTTCCCTCCCAATATTAAGCACCTTTCTGCGCTGTTATATTCTGCGAGGCTTCATCTGTGATCAGTTGATTGTATCTAAATCTCAATCACTGTAAGCATAACAGGATACAAGGATCTGAGCATTGAGATAAAATGTGTTCACCAGCTTTAATCTGTGTTTCAAGTGCAACTATTTGTTCTTTTCGTTGTCTTGTCTGCAGGATGCCAAAGCTAGTAATAATAGCTCTAATGGAGGCCTTAAAGCCCTCCCACCAGGCCCAGCTTGCAGTGGCCAGTGGAAAGTTGAACTGGGAATAATCTGCAATTGAAGCTTGGATTTTGATCTGAAAGTCCTCGTTTCCTAATAGGGACCTATCAAAGAACAATTTTGGTGGGCTAAGACTTACTTCTCTCACTTGGTTTGCAGCTTGTCGTGCTGTGAGGGCTTGCGTGCATCAGTGATGCTGAGAGCTAAACTATCGGTAGTTTAACTACTGGCAGGGTCTCCCAAGATGGACAGGTCTCAGCTGAGGTGCCAGACGAAGACAAACCACCCATCTGGGCAGCAGCAGAATGGAATAGTGTTGACGGCGGAGGATCACATTTCTGTGACAATGGCAACAACACCAAACTTAAACTGCGCGGAAGGAAGGCCCGGCAATCTACTTCTGTATCTTGCCATGAAAACCCAATGGATAGTTACAACAAAACAAATTGTGCTATGGTGCTGGAAGATGAGACTCCCAGGTCAAAAGGCACTCAACTAGCTACTGGGGAAGAGCTGAAGACTTTTCAGAGTAAAGCCAGCATTTATGATGTGGTTGGATCAAAGCCCTCGGGAAGTCTGACTGCTGATGTAGCTGCACATGAAATGAGAGTCAGAAGCTGTAAAGATGTCTTACACATTGGAACATGGAACGTACGAAGCATGAACCAAGGGAAGTTGGAGGTGGTCAAGAATGAAATGGAACGTGTACAACTTGATCTGTTGGGTGTCAGCGAACTGAAATGGACTGGCATCGGGCACTTTGCATCAGATGATCACATGGTCTACTATGCTGGAAATGAAAGACAAAGAAGAAATGGTGTTGCATTTATAATAAAGAAGAAACTTGCAAGAACTGTAATGAAATACAATGCAGTCAGCGAACGCTTAATCTCTATTCGTCTATGAGGAATGCCTATCAACACAACTATAATTCAAGTATATGCCCCAACAACAGCTGCAGAAGAGAATGAAATTGAAGAGTTCTATGAACAAGTACAAGCTGAAATTGACAGAACATGCAAACAGGATATCCTGATAGTCATGGGTGACTGGAACGCAAAAGTTGGCAACAAAGAAGAAGGCAAAGTAGTTGGAAAATATGGACTTGGCAACAGAAATGAAGCTGGAGAAAGATTGATAGAATTCTGCAAGACCAATGATCTATTCATCTCAAACACCTTCTTCCAGCAACACAAGCGGCAACTGTACACATGGACTTCACCCAATGGATTGTATAAAAATCAAATTGACTACATCTGTGGAAGTCAACGATGGAAAAGCTCTGTAACATCAACAAAGACAAAACCTGGAGCTGACTGTGGTACAGATCATCAACTACTAGTATGCAAACTCAAGCTAAAGTTGAAAAAGAGCAAACCACTCATGAATGCAGCAAAATATGACCTTGAGAATATACCACTGGAATTTAAAGACTGCCTGCAAAATCGATTTGCTGCTTTAGATACAAATGACAGAGCTCCGGAAGAGTTATGGAATGACGTCAAGAAGGTTGTGCTGGAAGAAAGCGAGAAGTCTCTACAAAAGGTGAAAAAGCAAAAACGGCCAAAATGGATGACGGAAGAAACTCTGAAAATTGCCCAGAAACGCAGAGAAGCTAAAGCCAAAGGAGAAAGAAAGACAATCTCAGAACTCAACAGAGATTTCCAACGTGCAGCAAGACAGGACAAGGAAAAGTACTACAATGACACTTGCAAGGAAATAGAAGCAGAAACTATTAGAGGAAGAACAAGATCGGCTTTCCTAAAGCTGCGAGAGCTAAAGAAAAAGTTCCAGTCTCGAATTGGAATGTTACAAGATGCTCAAGGTTCTATGTTGAATGATGCTGAGAAGATCAAGAAAAGGTGGAAGGAATATACAGAGTTTTTATATGATAAAGATCAAGTGGACCAACAGCCGTTTCAACCTATACCTTATGATCAGGAACCATTGGTGATGAAAGAAGAAGTTGAAGCAGCATTGAAAGCCTTATCAAAGAACAAAGCACCAGGCATTGATGGCATTCCCATAGAAGTATTGCAGCAATCTGATGCAGCTGTTACCGTACTTACAAGGCTCTGCCAAGAAATATGGAAGACAACATCATGGCCAACTGACTGGAAAAGATCTGTGTTTATACCAATACTAAAGAAAGGTGATCCAACTGACTGTGGAAATTATCGCACAATCGCTCTGATCCCACATGCCAGCAAGATTCTACTGAAGATTATTCAAAAGAGACTACAGCCATACCTAGAACAAGAACTACCTGAAGTGCAAGCAGGGTTCAGGAAAGGACGAGGAACGAGAGACATCATTGCGGATGTGAGATGGATCCTTGAAAAGACTAAAGAATACCAAAAGGATATCTATTTGTGCTTTATCGACTATAGCAAGGCTTTTGACTGTGTAAACCATGAGAAACTCTGGGCCACGTTAAGAAGCATGGGTATACCAGAACACCTGATCGTTCTCTTGCGCAATCTGTACATTGATCAAGAAGCAACAGTTCGAACGGAACAAGGAGAAACAGAATGGTTTAAAATAAGCAAAGGTGTAAGACAAGGCTGCATACTTTCCCCCTACCTGTTTAATTATATGCAGAACAAATCATCAGAGAAGCAGGACTGTATGAAGACCACAGAGGTGTGAAGATTGGTGGAAGACTCATCAACAACCTTCGCTATGCTGATGATACCACATTACTGGCTGAAAGTGAAGATGATCTGAAACATTTGCTTCTCACAATCAAAGAACATAGTCTCAAGGGGGGCGGAGCCTGATGTCCAGCGGGATGGTCGCATAACGCTGAGGCTCCCGAGAGGCCTACTCAGAATCCTGAATTAACACCGTACATACTTGGAATTCTACTCTGATCTTGCCGGGGCACGTTGGTGAGATGGCGGGGACCAAACCCACGCGCCTGGAATTCGGATCTCCAGCGGCTTCTCACGGCAAACGCTCCAAAACTGAACCTCCGTCCCCGCAGAAGGGGCTGGCCGTGCGCGAGGGCCCCGAAATGCAGCAGGAAATCCTCGCAGAGATTAGAGGGGTCAAGGACCTCGTGCAGTCAAACGGCGAAGCACTCCGAGCGCTGCGGGAAGATTTTGGTGTGCTGCAAGGCAAGCTACAGGGGCTTTCTTCGTGTCAGGACAAAATGGAGAGCATATTGGACTCCCATGCGGCCCGGTTGTCCAAACTCGACAAAGTTGAACGCCAGGTGCGGGCCCTGCAGAAAGAAGTGGAAGATGGCAATAATAGAGCGCGCCGCAACAACATACGGCTCGTGGGCATACCGGAGGGAGCGGAATCGGGAGACATGAAAGAGTTTTTATGTAAAATTCTCCCTTCCCTGCTCCAAATCACCTTTGCCAAAGATTTGGAGATTGATCGCGCTCATCGTGTACCTACAAGCATAACGCTCAACAGGAAGACCCCGCGGCCTATCATCTTTCGACTATTGAGATATCAACACGTTGAGCAAATTCTACATGCCTCGCGGGCAAAGGGCCATATGGAGTTTGAAAGCCACAAGATCTCCTTCTATCCCGACTTGGCTAAACCCACGGTCGACCGCCGAAAGCGCTTTCTGGAATTCCGGCCGAGGCTTCAACAACTACAAGCACGCTATGGCCTGATGTACCCGGCCAAGCTTCGAGTCACGCTTCACAATCAGACAAGAACATTTGAGGACCCTGATCTACTAGCGGAGTTTTTGGATTCCAAAGAAGCCGACTTGATGCGCTGACTTCCAGAATACTCCTGAAAGTGTTCTCATATCCGATGTACCCGCCATATTGGATCTGTCGCTGCCCAGCAAAGAGTCTGGCGAGGGCAGTTGGTTGCTTTACTTTTGATGATATCTGTGACCCGACTCCATCTACCCACAGTAGCCTCGATGAGTATCAGAGACAGTGTTAATTATGGACTCTGGTGTTTCTTTTCTTTTTTTTTCATGTCTTTCTACTTCCTCTCTAGGGCCTCCTCCCGCAGACATATGGTCGCCATATTCTTTGGGGGTTTTGCTTCTTCTCTGGGATACTTTGTTACATACTTCTCAATATGGGGTGTATTAGCCAGAATACTCGGTGATTATGTCATTGTTGCACAGATCCTGATTGTATTGTATGTTTTCAAGCGCCCTTACCTAAAATGTCTATTACTGATTGATGGCACCATGTAAGATTTTCTCATTGAACGTAAAAGGGATCAATAATCCGATAAAACGGAAGAAAATCCTAAGCTACCTAAGCCAGGAAGCTGCGGATCTGATTTTTCTCCAAGAAACGCATTTAAACTCGAAGGAAACTCTTAAACTCAATATTAAACCTTACATGGTGGCCGCCTATTCTCCAGCCGTTTCTAAGAAATGTGGGGTTGCCATATTGGTTAGGAAATCTTTGCATGCTACTATTATTGCGACTAGCTCAGATACAGAAGGTAGATGGTCCAGAGTTCACCTCAAGATAGGTAGCCTTGAAGTTACATGTCTATGCCTTTACGCTCCTAATGTGGATGACCCTGCCTTTTTTGCTACCATTGCTCAGGTTGCGCAGGCCTCTGCTAATACTTCATTGATAATTGGGGGGGATTTCAATTTGGTCCTTGATCCCCTGATTGACAAACAGCCGCCTAGGTCAAGTGGTCCCCCCAAGAGTCACACCACGCTTACCTCCCTGATCAAAGATCTTGCTTTAGTTGATCTATGGAGGTTACTACACCCCAATGAGCTAGACTTTACCTTCTTTTCTTCCCCTCATAACTCCCAGTCTCGCATAGACTTCTTTCTAATATCAAAACTATTAGTTCCTCAGGTGGACACTGCACAGATTCACTCCCAACATATTTCAGATCATGCTGCCATTTCCTTTCAATTACACACTACTGCACCCCAAGGGAATTCGGGGGCCTGGTTCTTTGATAGAGCCCTGTTAACTCAGCCAGAGTTCCAGTTAGAAATTCGAGCAGCCATACAGGATTACTTCCATTTTAATCTACCCCAGGATACTGCGAATTGGGCTTGGTGGGAGGGCTTCAAAGCGGCCATTCGAGCAACGATCACTAGCTATCAAATCTGCCTGCGAAAACAACGCAAACAGCAGCTACTCATACTAGACCAACAAATAAAAGCAGGTGAACGAGTTCTAACTTCACGTACTGATCCATGTATATTAATTCGATTACAGCGTCTCCGTTTTCAATATAATTCAATCCTCTCAACTGCAGCCTCTAAGAGTATTGAGCTTCAGCGAGGGACATATTATCGTGAAAATAACCGAGCCGGTCGACTCTTAGCCAACGCCTTGAAAGGTCAAAAAGAAGCCAAACGTGTAGCGGCCCTTCGAGCTTCACAGGGAGGGGGCATAGTGACCACAGACTCCGACATTGTAGAGCTCTTTCGGGATTTCTATACCCGCCTATATCAATCTGAATGTGAGTTCTCGTCAGAGACATTCGAGCGATTGCTTTCTGGCATTCAACGGCCGACCCTCTCTGAAGATGATAGGGATGCGATGGATGAACCCTTCTCTACTTCAGAGATCCAATCTGCCCTAAGGCGAACAGCCTCGGGCCGTGCCGCAGGGCCTGATGGTCTCCCGACCGAATTCTATAGAACGTTCAGTGCAGATTTAGTTCCCTATTTAAAACTCTATTTTACTGCCCTTGCGGCAGATACATCCTCTTTGGGATCCTTTTCTGCAGCTAATGTGGTAGTATTTGAGAAAGAAGGCAGGGACCCGCTGCTAACCGCCAACTACCGTCCAATCTCCCTACTTAATGCCGATTATAAGATCTTCGCAACGATCTTGGCCACCCGGCTATCTGACAGGATGGCCACCCTAATTCACCCCGACCAATGCGGTTTTATACCCGGCAGATCAACTGCTGACAATGCTCGGACCCTGTGCCATGTGCTATCCAGTGCTGCCAATCTAGATCATCCATGGGTGGGTCTTTCCCTGGATGCCGAGAAAGCCTTTGACCGCCTAGAATGGCCCTTCTTATTTGCAGTTCTCCGATGGTATGGCTTTGGGGAGGGCTTCCTCCGATATCTCCAAGTCATGTATACTCAACCCGTTGCCAGTATTTGTGTAAATGCTATCAAGTCTTCTCCATTTAACCTTCAAAGAGGCACGCGTCAAGGTTGCCCCCTATCACCAATGCTCTTCGATCTAGCTCTTGAACCTCTAGCCCTCCTTATTCGACAGTCCGCACGTATTCGAGGTGTCCCCTTCAGTCATAGGGAGATTAAACTCTCTGCATATGCCGATGACCTTATGCTTTTCGTATCCCTCGATTCGGTTCCAGCTGTCTTGGATCTGATTGACGGATACTCACAATTATCGGGCTATAAAATTAACTGGACCAAATCTGTGGCATTCCCACTGAACCGCTGGGTACATGAGGCTGACATGCAGGCCTTTCCCTTCCTTTGGCAATCCCGCATGGTGAAGTATCTCGGGGTCCATTACTGTTCTCCTTTAGAGGACACTATCAGTTTTAATGCCAAAGAGGTAGTCTCCAAAGTCCGCGAGCTCACGAATCGTTGGTCTCCCTTATCTCTTACATGGTGGGGCCGCTTAGAAACTGTGAAAATGATGATAGTCCCCAAAGTGAACTACATTTTAGAAATGCTGCCATGCTTACTCCCGTTACATACTTATAAAGATATTGAGGGCCTCCTCGTCCGTTATCTCTGGCAGGGCAAGCCACCAAGGATAGCTAAACAAAAACTACAGTCTGCAAAGGAAAGAGGGGGTACCAGATTTCCTGATTTTCTTAAATATCATCAAGCCTTCCTACTTAAGCAAGGTGCCCGATGGCTAGCTGCCTCAACAGACAGCAGACCAGTTTGGCTTGACATAGAAGAGGAGCTTAGTAGCCCAATTCCGTTGACCCATCTCCCCGGTATGTCCTATCAAGTAGACACCCGCCATCCACCAATGATTGTCGATACTCTTGCGGCCTTTAACTCTCTCATTCTATCCCTGGGCCCGAACGTTTGTCCTCAGGACGGACTCCCGCTATGGAATAACCCCAGAATTCAAGTCTTAAATAGAACGATAGCATGGAAACCCTGGTACTCCAGGGGGATCTGGACACCCCAACAGCTTTTCTCTGCAGCTCGCTGGAAAACCTTTTCTGATTTACAAAAGGAATTTGCGTTACCAGCGAAACACTACTTTCAATTGATGCAGCTTCAACACTGCCTCACAAGTGCCCGTATCATGCCGCCCTCTGCTCCTACTGAGGACGGGCTATTAGAGATAGTTCACTCTATTAGTAATACACATGGGGTTGCCTCTAACTTTTATAAAATATTATGTCAGGGTACAGACACGGCCACTTTTAGAGCCCAACAAGCCTGGGAGCGCGAACTGCAAACCACTTTAACCCCTGTGCAATGGAGCGTTTTCTGGAGCAAAGTTGTGCGGGTTTCCCGGTCTGCTTCTGTTACCCAAACTCTTTTCTTTTTTGCACACAGATGCTTTTATACCCCAGAAAAAATAGCCAAATGGAACATAAATGCCAGGGACCAGTGTTGGTCTTGCCATACTGCTGTAGGTACCTTCGCTCATGTTATCTATGAATGTCCTCAACTACAGGTTTATTGGAGGCGGGTCTGGGGTTGTATTCAATATATCTTACACCTTCACGAACCTCTCTCTTGGAAGATTGTGGGACTCCGCTCTGTGGCGGAGGTCCCCTCTCTTCCTAAGAAGGGTCGCTTTCTCCTCGATTTCATGCTGGGTATAGCCATATGCTTAATCACGAGGAATTGGAAGGATAGCTCTCGACTTACTGCCAATGAATGGTGGAACCTTGTCTGCTTATATAGCAAATATGAGCAGACACCTCGGAGAGCCTTTCCCCATGCCCAATCTCACTCTCGCTTGTCTAAATGGCAGATGCTTAATGATTATGTACAATCTGCTCATTGCTCCAACATGCCTGTATAATGTGCACTCATCATGTTTCAGATCACCGTTAGGTTTCGTAACACAATAATGTAAGTACACGCCCGCTTCGGGTATGATTAGTTTTCTAGAGAAGAAGCAGGGGGGAGGGGGGTGGCAGGGGTTTACTTTGGTGTATGTATTACACGTTATGTATCTGTTTTTTAGCTGTATGTCTTCCTTTTCCTATGTTGTTATAAAATGAAAATAAAGAATTTAAAAAAAAAAACATAGTCTCAAAATGGGCCTGCACCTTAATGTAAAGAAGACAAAGATCATGACAACTGGCATAATCAAAAGGTTCATCGTTGAAGGAGAAGAAATTGAAATCGTGAACAACTTTAACCTACTTGGATCAACTATCAATAAAGAAGCAACAAGCAGTCAAGAAATCAGACGACGCATTGCTCTTGGCAGAATGGCTATGAAAGACCTAGATAAGATTCTCAAGAGCAGAGATGTCTCTCTCCATACAAAGATTCGACTTGTTCAAGCCATGGTATTTTCAATAACATCATATGGATGTGAAAGCTGGACAGTGAAAAAGACAGACAGGAAGAAAATTGATGCCTTTGAATTATGGTGCTGGCGGCGAATACTGTGTATACCATGGACTGCCCGAAGAACAAACCAGTCGGTACTAGAGGAGATCAAACCTAAGCTTTCTTTAGAAGCTCAGATGACAAGACTTCGACTTTCATACTTCGGACACATCATGCGAAGAGAGAGATCATTAGAGAAAGACATCATGCTTGGCAAGATAGAAGGTCAACGCAAAAGAGGAAGGCCAGCAATGAGATGGATCGCTACAATAACAGCAGCTACGGGTACCAGTCTGTCAACAATGAGCCGCCTGACTGAAGACCGAACACAATTTAGGATAGCTATCCAGAGGGTCGCCATGAGTCGACTCCGACTCGACGGCACTTAACAACAACAAGACTTACTTTTATATCCTGTAGCTCCAAGGAGATAGCAGCATGATCTGATATATGTGTTGCATGTATGCATGACATTATAACACTAGGACCCAAAGACTTTGAGATTAAGAAAAAAAATCTATACGTGATAAGGATAGATGAGGGTTCGAAAAAAAAGGTAAAGTCTTGATCTGTGGGGTGTTGTAACCTCCAAATATCCACCAGACCAATCTCTTGAATCAGAGGTAATCACTGTTTGCGCCTTAGAAGGTTTGGCAGTCTTTGGAGGCTTCTTATCTATAAGAGGATCTAAGACAAGACTGAAATCTACTCCGATGATTATAGGTTCTCCGCTACCCATAAGAAGCTCTTTTATTAGGGAGCGAAAGAATTCTGGATAGTCAGTGTTGGGGGCATATAAATTGATAAGGGCCAACTCCAAAGCACCTATTTTGAGTACTGCTTTGACCCATCTTCCTTGATTGTCTGAACGAGTCTGCAAAACAGTTGGCATGAGGGTTTTTTAAATCCAGATAGCCACTCCGTTTTCGTTTATTGACTGCCGCGGAGTAAGCCATCAGCGTAAAAGGTTTAATATTGAGTTTGAGCGATTCTTTCATATTAAGATGAGTCTCCTATAGGAGTAAAATGTCTGCTTTCTCTTAGTGCCCATATATGATTATTTTTTTTCTCTTTATGGGATTGTTTATACCTTTCACATTCAGTGAAAGTATTTTAAGAGTGCCCATTTTCTCTACCTGACCATCTTGCATATATCTGACATATTGATCTCAAGCTTTTAGGACATTTACAGAGTCTAACATTTGGGAGCCTTTTCACTCTCCAGTTATGAAAATTTACTAGCAGGAGCCCCATGTGCTCAAGCTTATGGAGACTATCCTTTTATCGGTTATCCGATGGCTCTGACACAAATACTATCGGTACTGTTATTTCCGCATCGAGCCCCAGAGGAAAATTATCTCCCACAAACCCAATTGGTGAGCCCACGAGGAACAGTGGCGGCACAGAGGAACATGCCATACTTATAGGAAAACAAAAGAAGAAAGGAAACTGCTGCCACTCTTTTCCTGTGGATTGTACAACATACATTTGATTGTTCACCCCCTATCTCCGGCTGAGGTAAAACCCCTTATCTATCAACCATTTCTATTGTATCTTCTTTTTTTTTCCCTCCCCCTCCCCCTTCCTCTTGTTCCCCTTTTCTTTCATAATGGTATGATTATGAACATTAGTAATATAACCATTACAAATTTGTGAATATGAAGATAACATTCTACACATAGAACCTACTATTCCTTGATTATATTTGCTCCTATAGCAGGTCAGAGATTGGCAATGATCTTAACAGGACCATATATAAGTCCACTAATCAATAGGAGTGTCAATGCATCTGTGACCTCTCTGTCTTCCAGGTATAGGTGTAGTGCCTCAAGATCTTCAAAGGTCTTGTCTGATTATGGAGTGTAACTTGCATATGAGTGGGGTACATGAGACCAAATCTTGCTTGCAGCTGTTGTAGACGAGGTCTCAATGATAGGAATCTCCTCCGCCGATCTACGGTGCTTTTGGTGAAGTCCGGAAAGAAAAACAGCCTGTGACTCTCAAATTCCAAAGGGGAACGGCTGCGTGCCGTCTCCATGATTTGAGACACTTGTTGGAAGTGCAGTACTCTTAGAATAATCGGCCACATTTTTTTGTTATTAGGCTGCATTTGTGACGGGACCCGATGAGCCCAATCTATCTCAAATGGTTTTTCAAACGTAAGCTTAAGAACCATAGGGATCATCTTGCTCAGAAAAGCGATCATGTCTCTGCCTTCGGCCCCTTCCGGGACACCAATGATCCTAACAGTGTTTCTCCAAGCCTGGTTATTCCTGCTTCCACCTCTCTCTGCAGGGCATGGATCTGCCTGGCCTGTTTATCCACCTGTATCCTCCCTTACTGTTGCCAAAGCTGCCCCATTAGCTTTGATCATTTCTTTAATTCCCCTCACTTCAGCAAGGAGTTCTTGGAGAGCTTCAGGACTTTCCCGCGTCGCCGCCATCTTTTGTGGAGAGGGAGGTTCAGTTTTGGAGCATTTGGCGCTGTTATTTTGACCGGTAGCAAATTCCAGCCTAGTTGGCTTCAGGACAGGCATCCACCCGAAATCCTCCTGTATTGAACCGGTGATTTTATTTCAAATTTGCAGCGTTTCCTCCGGATTAATGGTGAGTCCCTCCGGAGCACCCACTCTAGCCAACCGTCCTGCTCGACATCAGGCTCCATCCCCCTGACCCTGCATGTTTTAACGTTAAATCTCAGCTGCCAAATTCTCGACCATTCTTCAAGCTTAACTAGATCCCTCTACATATTATCTACTCCTTCCTGGGTGTCTACTCTTGCAGATTGTGGTATTATCCACAAAGAGGCAAAACCATACCTGACAGCCCTTCCGCAATATCACTAACAAAGATGTTCAAAAGAATCGGAGCAAGGACAGATCCCTGTGGCACACTACTGATAACATCCTGCTCTTCAGAGTGAGCTCCATTTACCTGCACTCTTTGTCGCCTCCCACTCAATTAATTTCTAACCCAGTGAATCATGTTAGAGTCTATCCCTAGAGTGCTTAGTTTGTTTATAAGTCACCTGTGGGGTACGGTGTCAAAGGCTTTACTGAAATCTAAGAACACCACATCTAGGGCTCTCCCTCATTCCAACTCCTTGGTCACCCAGTCAAAGAAATACATCGGATTTATCTGACAAACCTGCCTCTGCTAAGCCTATGCTGCCTCGGATTCTGCAATCTATTGGACTCCAGAAACCTCACTATTCTCTCTTTTAGCAGCATTTCCAATAATTTACTTACCAAAGAGGTAAGACTAGCCAGCCTGTAGTTTTCAATCTCATCCTTACTTCCGCTTTTGTGTAAAGGGACCAAACATGCTTTCTCCGGTCTAGAAATACTCCCGACTCTAAAGAAGCATTGAAAAGTTCAGTCAGTAGAGCCGCTAGAACTTCCCCAAGTTCCTTTAGTTTTCTCAGATGTATCCCACCCTGTCCCATCAGTTTATCTACTTTTTAGATTAACTAGTTCCTCACGAACACAGTCTTTTGAAAATCGTTCTAGATCCCCATCACTTCTGTTCCTATTTGTTGATATTTTCTGAGGTTCTGCTCATGGCCCTTCATGTTGAACACAGAACAGAAATATTTGTTAAGCAATTCTGCTTTATCCTCACCAACTTCTACATATTCCTCCCCTGCACCCTTGAGTCTGATAATGCCTCTTTTGCCCTTCCTTCTCTCACTAAGATCTGAAAAATGTCTTATCCACCCATTTTATTGCACTGGCTATTTCTTCTTCCTTTTATATCTTTGCTTTCCTGACTACTTTGCTAGCTTCTCTTAGTTTGCTCTGGTTCTTCCCTATCCTGGGATGTTTTCACCTCCTCCACTTCTGGGGCTGCATACTGGTTCTTCAATTCAAGGGCTGGAGGAGTTGGATTGTTAATTCTGCACGATCTGATGACTCGTGTCCAACACTTTTCATTCCATAGCCTCCCATCTTCATCTCTGTTGGAGAGCTTGGATGTTTCAAGAAGCATCTCATCAGTGTACTTTTTGCCATCTCTAATGCTTCTCAGCCTCACCACCTCTTCTTTGAGCTCCTCCACTTGTTTCATGAGGGCTTCATTCTGCAGGCATCATGCTCATGGAATCGGTCCTTCAACTCTATGTCCCTGTGTGTAGCCCCACATCCTTGCAAGAGAGTTATTACTTTGCATTAGTACATTTTTGGTATTATGTGTCTGAAGAATACAGATTGTCTTTGTGTTGTCTTTGTAAAATTACCTAATCAAAGCACCTTGAAGAACGGTAAATTGTTTGTCAACAAGCTAATTTGGGAGTTGCCCCATATAGCAAGAATTCTCACATGGGGTGGGTGGGAGCTGGGTTGGGTAAGGAAGGATCTAACACCTGATGAGGTCAGTGAGTTCAAAGAGCTTGCTTTGAATGGAAAGCTGCAAAAAAAGAAAAAATGAACTCTTAACAGCGGAGCTTTACCCAATGCACAAAAAAATCTCTTTTTTTACAATACAGCACCAGAAAAAGAAATGAACTATTAAAAATGAAGACCAAAACCCCTTTAAGAGCTCTCAGGCAGAGACTTTGTATGCAAAGGTCACACAGTATTACCTTGCTTGCAATGGAGATCCTGTTAGGAATGCCTGTACTTGCAAGGTACTGTAGACCTTTATACAGCATTCAGCTGCCTAGCTCCTTTGCAAGCTAATTAAGGATCACCAACAGCTGATGAGGTCAGTGGCTTCAAAGAGCTTGCTTTGAATGGAAAGGTGGAAGAAAGAAACAGGTAAAACTCTGCTGTAGGAGTTCATTAACACCACAGAAAAATTCCCCTTTTGCGATACAGCACCAGAAAAAGAAATAGCTATTAAAAATGAAGACCAAAACCCCTTTTAAGAGCTTTCAGGCAGAGAGCTTGTATTTAAAAGTCACACAGTATTACCTTGCTTGCAATAGACAACCTGTTAGGAATGTCCCTATTAGTATGGAGGGTAATTTTAGAAGGGATGTTCAAGTGTAATCTGGGATATAAAAGCCAGAATGTCTTTAAAAAAAGCAGACATGTCCAGGTGCAGACATGATTTCACAAATGTGGACATGCCCATTATGGACATCTGTAGAGGCATCTACATAGACTTCCCTGACATTTTTAAATATGAAGTCACTGTATTTGAGCAATTTAGAAATGTGGAAGGGAATTTTAGAAGAGATATCCAAGTGCAATCTAGGATGTCTAAGCCAGAACGTCTGAAATAAAAAAACAGGCAGGTCCAGGTGCAGACACGATTTCACAAAAGTGAACGTGCCCAAAATTTGCAGGGGTATCTACATAGACATCCCCAGAACTGTTTTTCAGGACTTTGACATCTAGGATAGCCTAATGGCAAGAGTAGTGGGCTAGGAATAGGGCAGTTAGGGTTCAAATATCACTGCTATTATTGCTAATATTGTACTGGGGATGATGGAGTGCCTTCTTCTTTATACCTTCTGGATGTTTTTCAGCCAAAAGAAGTACTTTCAGGTGCCTGTAGCAGGTCTAAACTTAGATGTGACTCTGGGCATCAATGGCTTTTTTGAAGTCAGGTGGGGACATCCAGGATCCTGGGAACGCCCATGCCATGCCTCCACTTTGCCCCCCTTCAGATTTGAATTTCCTCAAGCACAAATATGCCCCCATGGCCAATAACAGATTGGTTATTTATTCATTTAAAAATATTTATATATTGTCTACTCACAAAGTCCGAGGCAGACAGCAAACATTGGGAAACATTATGGATGTAGAGCAAGCAGAGTGTGGGGGAAAGGAGGTGGGTTTTTAATTGAAAATTTCATAAGTTTCTATTTACAATACAATGATTTCCATTGCATGTCTACATAGATCACAACATTCCTTTTTATGAAAGGAATATTCAGTGGGGTTCTAGTTGCATAAAGATGTATGGGTGAGTTATCCATATTTTATGCATATATTTAGCCAAGATATCTATAGAAGTCAGACCACTGAATATGTGGTCTTACTTTTATACAGATAAGTTATCTTTTAATAGTTTCATGGTTACAACATTTTTAAACCACCTAAAACTAGGCGGTTTACAACAACAACCAATACAAGACCACAATTTGAAAAAATTAGATGACCAAAAGGTTAAACAGCATATCCAAAAGTTCAGTCGGAAGTGTCAAGCCCAAAGATAAACCGGTGGAGCCCAATTTCATAACATGCACATCCGGCCTGTGGTCACATCCAAATTGAAAATAGGCCTGAATTTAAACTTGATTTTGCAGCTGTGGGGATAGACACACCTGTGGTTTTGGAACTGGGGACATAGATGTTTTTGGCACGGCATGAACAAAGCACTATGGAGTAAAAGACACAACTAAACACAGCGAACGGTTTTGTACATCCCCACACTCACCGTATTCTGAGAAGATGGATGTTTTAGATCCCGTCTATCTCCATTATATACTCACGAATGGCCACATCCCCCTGTAAAGCATGCATCTCCTAAGCTGCTCCAATCACTGATATCCTTAGTTATGCTTGCATTGGTCACCTCTGAAAGCAGTCTGTAGAATGCTAAGTATGAACCAGAAAAATTCAGAAGAGGTTGTCCATAGCGAAATGTCAAAACATATCCCTGTCACTAATAAAAGACCTTCAGAATGAGAGCATTCAACAGTGCAAACAGCACTAAGACATGCCCAAAGGCACCATCATCGTTCTCTACAAATGTGCACATTTTTAGAAGCAATGATGGTGCTTCTGGGCATGTCTTAGTGCTGTTTGCACTGTTGAATGCTCTCTTTCTGAAGGTCCCTTTTTAGTGACCGGGATACCTTTTGACATTTCGCTATAGAGAACCTGCTCTGATTCATTCTGCCAATCACGCTAGCACCTGGTGATGTTGCGGTCACCCCTACGGTCCAAGTACTGGTCAGGATTCATGTCCCCCTGATTTGCAGATGAGCACACCAGATCCTCTCATGTACACTCAAACCACACACACATGCACACTCACTCTCACTTGCGGTCACAAATAGCGTACCTCTGTCAAAACCATGCCCTGCATCTAGAAACAACTGCTGTGAAGAGATGATGGTATGGCGTCTCAGGACACCACAACTGATCTGCATTTCTCAGCCAAACACGATTCTGCTCCATACTACCTCACCTACCATCCCTACATCTACATTCTCAGTTTTTCTGAACACTGGAATTGTTAGGGAAGCTGAGAATAACCCCTTTAGCACAAACAGCAAATGTCAGCATTGCCTGAATAATGACTATTGCAGTGCTTTATATTTCTGTAGGGATGTTTTTTTATTGTTCCTCAACCTTACAAATGTCTCTCACCTGTGCATTATATTCTTTACAGCTGCATCTTGTGCCCTCCCAGACAGCAGACACACCAGTTCAATACAGTGTCACAGCCATTCATCTCTATGAGACGTATTGAGGATGAGAGCAGAAATCTTTCTAAGTCCTGGCCTTATTCCACATTGCCACTGGTATAATGTAGGCATCCACGGGAAACACTCAAGACATGCACAGGCCTTTCCTGAATATGCTCTCTATGTCTCTGCGGTTTGCCATGCTCCAATTCTGTGATCCCTGTGCTAGTGTCGTGTATGTGCACGACCACGTCATTTTGGAATATGGTTCTAGATGTTTTAGTGAGAAAAACGTCTATCCCACAGATCTAACCAGCTTATTCATTTTCTGGAATGACTTCCTAAGTCAAAAGGTTTGAAGTTAGGACTTCTATTTCTGCATTAAGACATGGTTTCACTGAATTTCTGGCAAAAGAAAATTCTTTGGAGTAAATATCTACAGTAGGAGTCAAAAATTTAAAAGGCAAAAAATCCAGTTAATATTTTCCATAGAGCTATGGGCCAGACAAACTTTGGGCTAATTAGGGAACAGCAACAATCTCCAGTATTACAAGATATAGTTAACAGCAAACTGACTAAAGCAAATCCCCATGGAAAAGTGGTAGCTCTTCTGCAAGATGCCTGCCTTCTAATCCAGAGGATTCTGGTTTACAGCCAGCCTCTGACTGAGGGGAAAAGAGCTAGTTGTATTTTTATTTTCCTGAAACCTCAAGTAACCTTTTAGCTATGTTTTTCAATCGGGAAGCAGTCACAGCTACCTCTTTAATAAAGCTATCCTGAAAGAAAATGTATAAAAACAAAACAAACCTGCAAATTACACAGGAAACTAAACAAAACAAAAATGTTTTACCTGCACACCCGTACTATCAGCGTAGCTTTGACCTTGTGCCTGGCACACTTCTATTACTGCTGCACTTTATCCACATGAAGGACATTCTGAGAGACACAGCCAATTCTTCTCCCATGGGGGCTAGACATCCCTACAGGATCAGAATCGCAGCACAGTGGCTGGACGGCAGGAACGTGCCTGTATTCAGGCACCCCGGTTGTACATCCACTTACCCAGCTACCTCAGTCAGGCTCCTCAATGGAGCCGCAGAGCCATGGCATCGTGATTCCATTAAGAAGTCACAATCCCCAGCCGCCACTGAAAAGTTCCCTTTCCAACAGCTGGACCCCCGATCTGGCCTCTCATGGCCAGGGTTCACTGCAGGGAACTTCCTGCACCTCTGCCTGTTTTTCCCCCCACCGGCCGCTATTGAAACGTCACATCCAAGGAGATTTATTCCACTGTCTACCCGGCCAACCCCGGACATACAGGGCTGACCTCGGAATAGGTCCTGTACATCCGGGGAGATGACCTGCCTTTGCTCCACCCTTGTTCTAAGGCTTCCCATACAACTCTGATGTTCATACGGGGAACCTTTAGCTGGCAGCCGCATTTGCATGAATAGCGGGGATGTACGTCTAGGCTGGATGTACATCCCTGTTATTCGTACCACAGAATGACCCTCATAACCTTTGTCACATATCAACTTCTACAACTAAAGAAGTTAATATACAGAACGTACTGATATTTCTCTATAAGCCAAAATGTTCTGTGAAATAGCTAGAACAACGCAGGTGAAATCTATTGTTCCAAGTACCAGAAACAGGACAGCCAAATCATGCAAATGAAATGTAAATATGCAGTATGTCACAAGTATACTTTGTGGACATCTTTAAAAAAACAGGCCTGTTTTTGGCAATCAAAAAACAGAATTCACTATTACAGATGCAGATCATTTCCATAGCTTTTAGAGATGTCACAAAACTCTTTTTAGGAGACCGTTTTTAAGTAGAAACTAGGGATGTGCATTTCTTTAAAATGACACATTTTCAATGCTTCATGACGTTTGTAGCCCAAAATGACAGGCAAAAATACAAGGGAAGCACTTTCAAAGCAATTAGCATGGTTAGCGGACTTGGATATTCAGCGGCATTAATGTGGTTAGTGCGCTGAATATCCCCATGTGCAGCCATTGAATGTCGCGGCGCTAGCATTCTGTGGGTGGTTTGGAGGCAGCACCCAGTTGCTATATTCAGCTGCTAGCCAGTTATCTTTCAGTGGTAAATGTTAGGCAACTGAAAGGCTGGCCTTACTTTCGCCGCTGAAGCTAACTGGGCAACCACTGAATATTACCATGCCGCGGTTAGCCAGCTGACCCAGATTTCAGTGCTAGTACTGGATATGGCCCTGGCATTGAATCCAATCCTGGCATTGGATATGGCCCTGGATTTAAATTTCAGCAGCAATGGCTAGCCACTGTAGAAGCACTAACAGTGGCTGCCGCTGAAAATTCCCCCTCCCCCACAATTTTGGCTTTTTTTTTTTTTATATCATCAATAGTGCTCACTAATGCAAATAGCACTCACAATTGAATAATAGTGAACACTTGCTCAATAATGCACATTATTAATCACTGTTGAAGAATAAGGTACTCTATTTTGAGAAACAGGGCACACTATTGACAACATTAATCTCCAAACAGAAAAAAACTATTTTACAAAATTTCATAAAACGAAACACAACAAAAAACTTTGGCTTGCACATTCCTAATGGAAATTAAGGGGCACGTCATGTCAGAGTTCATGGTCTGGGTCATATCAGATTGAAACCTAATAATAATTTTTAACAAGATCTGATTTGCTTAGTTCATTAGGATGAGGTATGTCTAGGGAACATTGTGACAGAGACAACTGTGGTTTGGATGATCAGAGAGAAATTGAATCTTCTAATTTGCAAACACAGAGAAAGTTCTTACTTTCTTGATAAGTTGCTAACCACTACAGCAAGATTAAGATAAAACAAAATTCTTTAAAATTCTGTTCCTTGAGTATGGAGCAGACATAGCTTAAAGATTCCAAATTACCCATGCCTACCAATAGCCAGATTAATATGAATAAAATACAGAATCTAAAATGCTTGTATGCAAATGCTAGAAATCTAAAAAATAAGATGGGAGAGTTAGAAATTATTTATTTATTTAACATTTTTTTTTATATACCGCCTTTCATAATCTCAAGGCGGTTTACATAGAACAAAACTTTGTTTATATGGAACGTATTCAAAAACTATATACAAGTTTACATCGCATGGCATTTGGTTTACATAGAACTTTTCAAACTACAAATAATAGTGTTTACCGTATTTACATTTCACTGTTTAACTATTTACATAAGTTTTTTGCTTGCTTCAGGCCTAGGATTTGGTCTGTGAGGTGGAAGGCACTAAATGAGAGGTTAGATATGATTGTCCTCCTTCTACCATGTCTCTGAGATACCAATCAGTGGGACACTGTGACACCTGGGTACAAACTATATCGCAATGATAGAGCTGATTAAATTGGTGGAGGGGTTGCGCTCTGTTAGAGAGGGCATTGAGTAAGAAAGGATTAAAGTTTTGCAGGAAACAAAAGTTGCTGTAGAATCTCTATGGATTGAAATTCCATGTAAAAAGAGGAAGGCGATGGCAGTTGGGGTGTACTATCGACCGCCTAGCCAGAATGAACAAATGAATGAAGAAAATGCTCAAAAATCAAGGAAGCTAACAAAAGTTACAGCACAGTAATATTAATGGGTGATTTCAATGACCCCGGTATCGACTGGGTCAGTGTTACTGCAGGACATGCTAGGGAGATAAAGTTCCTAGATGAAATAAATGACTGCTTCTTGGAGCAGCTGGTTCATGAATCGACCAGAGGGGAAGCCATATTGGACCTAGTCCTTAGTGGAACACCAGATCTGGTGCAAGAGATAAGGGTAGTAGGGCCACTTGGCAATAGTGATCATAGCATGATCGCATTTGATTTAATTAGTGGAGGAGGGATGATAAGGAAATCCACAGTACTACCTTTTAAATTTCGAAAGGGAAACTATGGGGTATGTTTACTAAACCGTCTTAACGTTGCAGCGGTGATATTATCCCACGATAATGTAACGTTAGCCGCCGCAACGTTAGCATGCGATAACGTTGCGGTGGCATTAAGGCACACTAACGCTGTTAAATCCAGGTCTGAAGGGTGGAGTAAGGCTTCCCAGAGGGCAGAGGGAAGGGGTCAATAGGCGGAGAGTGGGAGTGGAGTGGCTCCAGGCACACTAACGCTGTGAAATCCGGGTCTGAACACTAACACCAGTGAAACCCTCGCGTTAAGGCACATTTGCAGGAAAGAGAAACAATTTCAGTCAGCAATGTGCAGCAAAGGCAGTGAAACCCAGAAAAGTGATAGGTGTGATACATGTGCAGGGAAAAAGAGGCAAATAAACATATAAAAGGACCAGAACCACATCTAAAATCCCAATAACCAAGCTGGCCAATGGTGATATTAATGATAAACATAAAGCAACACTACTGACAAATCATATAAATTAAGATTTCATGTTTGGAAGGATCTATGCTCTGTTCCCCTACAAAGTGAATGATCCCACATTGAAATAGCGCTGATCAGGGTTTCTGTCATTTAGATTGGGCAGGTTTGTTATGGCGTGCAAGTGTGCAGCAACAGCAGAGTGGGCACGTAGGAAACGGCAACTGTATTGATGCTGTAAATGGGATACAGGGGGCTGCAGGCGGCACATGCTGTGGTCCAGCTGGGGCACAGTGCAGGCTAGGAATGATGAAACGGTAAAGCAGAAAGACAGACAGCAACTGACGAGGGTCCAACATGGGCACGAGTGTGTGCCCCACAGTGTCACAGGGGAGATTACCCAGCAAGTACCCCCAAGGGCACAGAACATTGGCAGGCATTGTGTGTGGGGGGGGGGGGGGAGCGTGCATGTCCACGTAGGCACCCCTACCAAAGAAACTACACCATAGGCAGCTGCCTACCGGCATACTGGATGGCCTGGGACTGCGAGCCACCAGCACCACCGACATAATGGCATGGCAGCATGGTGGCGGAGGGGTGCTGGTGGCAGAGGGGGCAGTGGCATCTGCCCACAGCAAACCATGGCCTAGCCCTGTTTAGGTGGGTGCCATGTAATGCAACAGGCAGGGTCTGTCTGATGAACAGTCATGGTATCCACAGGGAATGAGCTGTCCGTGTGGTGCGGCACACACAGCCAGTGTGTTCAAGAGCAGAAGGTCACAAGTTCACGTCCCAGCTGTGGCTCCTGCCAACCCTTTCCCCATATTTTACCCAGTACTAAACCGTGGTAATAAAGACGGAACCTTTATTGCAGATAAAATAAACATGCCTGAAACGCCTATATTTTACCCTACAGAGCACAGACACCATAAACATGTGCAATCCCTAGAGCAGAGTTTCCCAACTGCAGTCCTGGAGGGTCAAACACCATTCAGTTTTCATGCTGTCCCTAATAAATATGCCTGTGCTGTATTAGTATGCGCAGCCCCACTGTATGCAAATGTATCTCATGCATATTCATTAGGGACAGCATGAAAACCTGAACAGTGTTTGGCCCACCAGGACCGGAGTTGAGGTGCCCTAGAGCAGCGGCCAACAGGGGCATAAACACCGACACCCACAGGCTCCACTATCCAAAGCCTCATGGAGAGTCAGACTGTTGGGCCCTGCGCGGAGCAGCATCTCCAAATACTGGCACCTGCATACCTTAGCAATGCCGCCCTAAACTTGGGAATATGTTACACATATATCAAAAGGTTGCTATGATTAATGGTAGATATCAATTCCTAAGTTAAGCACAATTTGCTGATAGAGATGCATCATAGCAACCTTTTTGATATCTGTGGAGTGTGTTTCAGTTTTGGTTTCTGACAGTGTTTACCACCCCGGGGAGTGATCCCAACAGTATTGTGTACCATAGCCATGCCTGCACTGTGCCTAGGACTGGTGTGGTGGCCAGGGTTGCCAAAAGCCTCTATATTTGCACAATGCTGGCATAGGTGTGGGAGTGTGTGTCTGTCTATCCAGTGTGTTGTGGCTGCCTACACCTTACTCGGCCCACACTGCTTGCACTGTTTCCAGTGTTAGCCTGCCAATGTGCATAATGAGGTACTGTGGGTATGGCCCGGACAGGGTGGCCTGGGCAGGATGCATCTGCACAGGGCATAGGGCAATGTCTGGGACATTGTAGTGCCCAGCCACCACCTGCACGGACAGTGTGGCCACAGCACGTGCTGCTGGGAGGTCACTCTCACTCTGACTGAGCAGTGACCACGGCATGGCTAGGTTCCCCCATAGTGCTATATAGTATTTTTCTCAAGTGATATTTATGGGTTCTCTTTTCTGGGGCCCAATCACTGACTTATCTGCTTGGTGTGTGTGCTCACATCCCAGTTTTGGGTGCACACATCTCTTCCAGAAACATGCACTATGGACTAGCTAGCAGACTGTCTGCAGTTAGTATGTATATGGCTGGAGCACCTTGTAGGGTACAGCGGCTGGAGACTCACTGTGCTCGCTGCTGGAGAATGTCAGATAGTGGTGGGGGGAAGCTGAGCATTTCCAGCCCTACTGTCTGTTTGCCATTGCCTTATGGGTGCCTACAGATCTGCATTGACTGCCCTGTAGGGTGCCTGTTCCCCAGCAGGACTAGGGTTGATGGTCTCCTCTACTGCGACCATTGCAGGGATGTAGAATATGAATCTGTTGGTGGGAGATCTTGTCCCCCACCCTGAGCCCCAGAGGGCGGGTTGGGTGGTGCTATATAATCCACCTTTGGGTCCAAACACCCCCCCTTCACTTAAATCATGTGACCATGGCACCCACACAGGATATGCACTATTCTGGGTGCATCATAGTCCACAAGGGCTAGACGTGACTGAGAAATACGAATAGACACAGGTGTATCCTAGGTGTGTCTGCAAGGACTATCTATCACACACTGGCACTGATGGAGACCTGCAGCAAAGCCTATCTCAGCTAAGCCAGGTGCTGCGGACCTGGTGCTAGGCACCCCACCCCACCCTCCCCTCAGGATGAGCACAGTACCCTCACAATGTGTCAGTTTGTAGCTACTTTGTGCCAGTAACACAAATGGTCAGTTCCCCCTACCAGGTCGAGTTGCTGTGGGGTGCATACCCCATCTTGTGATCATCTGTAGACTGCTGATCTGCATGTGCAGTCCATCATGAGTACGGGTGGGTTAACCCTATCCTGGTAACCACAGCAGACAGTTTGTGTGGTGACCTGCAGTCCTTCTGTAGCCAGCCAGGGGTTTGTTAGTAGCTATAGAGATGTAGCCCACTGGTTACTTCACTAATTGTGGAGGCAGAGGTCATGGGTTTGATCCCACAGTGGTGTTATTTGATAGGGCTGTCTGAGGCATTTCCTTTTTTAATTTAAATTAGTGCTGCCAGCAAAAACACCCTCACAGTGCTGTAACCTTAAGGTGCCTCATAAGGCGCCCTATAAAGTGCCCTATAAGGTGCCTTATAAGGCGCCCTATAGGGAACATTATAAGGTGCCTTGACGGACAGTGCACTTTATAATGTGCCCTCTGGAGTGCCTTATAGGGCGCCTTATGCGGCACCTTAGGTTACAGCACTGTGAGGGTGTGTTTGCTGGCAGCACTAATTTAAATTAAAAAAGAAAATGCCTCAGACAGCCTTACTCATTAAGCCCACTGGGGGATCCATGACCCTTGCTTTATCAGTCATTGTATTAACCAGTGTGCTACACCTCTGTTGCTGTGTTTGCAGGTCAGCGCACCTAATTAAGGCTAACGCACGTTAACGTGCAATGGCTCCCTCTATCGCGCGATAATGTACTATCGCGTGATAACCCGAAATGCTACCTTAAGACCGGAACGCCCACTACCTTATATGGCATTCATCACAGTAAGACTGCAACTAATGCCGGTAACATTAAGACGGTTTAGTAAACATATCCCTATGATAAAATGAGGACAATAGTAAAGAAAAAACTAAAAGGAGCATTTGCCAAGGTTAAAGATTTACATCAAGCTTGGGTGTTGTTGAAAAATACTATCTTGGAAGCCCAGATCAGCTGTATTCCATGCTTTAAGAAAAGTGGAAGGAAGTCCAAAAAACTGCCAGCATGGTTTAAAGGTGAGGTCAGAGAGGCTGTTGTTGCCAAAAATGCATTTTTCAGTAATTGGAAAAAAGAGCCAAATGACAAAAACTGGAAACAGCACAAGCACTGGCAAGTTAAATGCAAGGCACTGATAAGGCAGGCAAAGGGAACATTTAAAAAGAAGTTTGCTGCGGAAGCAAAAACGCATAATAAAGACTTTTTCAAGTACATTTGCAGCAAAAAACCTGTGAGAGAGTCAGTTGGTCCAGCAGCATTTGACTCTGTGAGCCACGAAATACTCATACAACGTCTCGAGGAAAAGGGATTACAAAGCACCGCCCTATACTGGTGCAAATCCTATTTATCCAACAGATGGCAACACGTGAGGACCAACTCCACAACCTCAAAACCATTCCTACAAAATCAAGGTGTGCCCCAGGGATCTGCAGTATCAGCATGCAGCCCATCTGTGCCCTGATCCGATCATTTGGTGCACACTGTCTGGCATACTCAGATGACATCCTTCTATACATGCCATTTTTGACTGACCATCCAGACTTCTCCCTGCTAACAAGATGCTTTAATGCAGTTGCGGACTGGCTGTACACACAAAACCTTCGGATCAACCATAACAAGACAGTTGTCCTCTTCATCACAAGTAGCCCAGAATTCACCCCCCCCCCCCCCACCTGCACTAAAAGTCAAGAATGCAGAACTGTTAACTAAATCCACACTTCAATACCTTGGTATCACGCTAGACCAAAGGCTGGACATGAAAACACACATAAAAAACTTGGTAAAAACAATATACTTAAAAATACGGACACTCCGAGAGCTACGAGTTCTACTGGATCCCAGTGATTTCAGAACAATCTACCAAGCCCTGGTACTCCCGCATTTTGATTACGCTAATGTTATACTATATGGGCTCCCACAGTCAATGCTGCACCCGTTCCAACTAGCAATGAACACAGTTGCAAGAGTCCCAATTGGGGCATCAAGGTCAGATCACATCACACCAATCCTGAAGAATCTTCATTGGCTACCCATCCATGCCAGATTAACCTACAAAATCTTAGTCCTGACCTTCAAAGCCCTAAACAGTCATCCCCCCACATCCATTAACGAAATGATCCACATTGCACCCCCAAACAGAATCCGAAGATCTACAACAGTGAACACCTTAAAAATTCCAAAAGAAATGACAACGTGCACGAAAAAAACCTCATACAACATCTACGATCTACACACCCAGAGCCTGGAATGCCCTCCCCACAGACATGAGAGTCATTACCAGCCTGACCCAATTCAGGAAAACACTGAAACATCATTTGTTTATAAGACACTGTCCAGAATCCAGCCATAGAAACCAACTAAAGAGCATCACCATCAACCACCTAGAACCCTCCAACAGCATAGGGTTGGCGGAGGCGGAGGGAGCCAATGGGGCGGAAGGGGGGTGGGACCAGCCTCCGGGCAAGTGCAGGGATGTGCCGTGGCTCCGGCCTTTTCCAGTGTTTTCCCCGCAGGTCCCCTTTGGATGGCAGTACTCTGGAAGTCCGTGGTTCAGCGGTTCGAGACCCTCTGGTACGGTGCCTGTGGAAGGGTCGAGTGAGAGGACGTCAGAAGCAACGCACATGGGGATGGAGCCGCGGGCAGCCGGCACGGTAGCCGAAGCGCCGGCGCAAGCTGCAGGTGAGTTGGCAGGGGATCCGGGTGCGGCTGAAGGGGGCGGGACAGCAGCGGCGGAGGGGGAAGGTAGAAAAGTGAGGAGGAAGAGGAAACATCCATGTCGTAGACGGCGCAGGTCGGGGACTTCATCCACCTCGTCCACTACTTCCACGTTAGATTCTTCGGTCTCGGACGGGGACAAGGGGCAGGACTTGCAGGGGACTGAGGGTGGGGTGAGTGCAGTTGTGGCGACACCTTCGGTGGTGGCATATTCGGAGTTATGGGAAGGCGTGCCAAAGACGCTGCGGCGGAAGATTCTGCGAAGGCGATATATCGACATTTTCCGTCTGCTTGAAGGCCGAAAACGGTCTGGGGACAGCTGAAGGAAGAGGAAGGAGGACGAGAAGGCGGGGAGGGTGCGGAGAGTGGCGCGGAACGTGTTGATCTGGACGCGAGCCTTTTTACGCTTAGCTAGTGTGTGGGGGCATTCGCACCCAGAGCACTACGGTGTGCTCCTCGCTTATGCGGATTCCATCTTAGAAGCTTCACAATTGTATGATGGTTGGGCATGGCTCAACTATGATGAGAAGTTCAGGGATAAGATGGAAGAAAACCACCTGCTGCCTGGGGGACGCAAGATATCAATCTGTTGCTGACGCAGATGGCAGTCAGACCCAGCGGTAGTGCGGCGAACAGTGCACGGGGGGGAGCGGTTGGCGTTTCGGGGGCGGGGTGGCCCTTTTGAGGGGGCGGACCCATGGGGGTCCAAAAAGCATCAGCTTTGGGGGGGGTTCGGGGATGTCTGTTGGCGATTTAACAAATCGTCGTGCCCATTTCTGGATTGTAAATTCCGGCATGCCTGTTCCATCTGTAACGGGGCGCACTCTACGCTCAAATGTGTTAAGAGAGGAGCGGGTGGGGCCGGAGCGCCCCCTCCAAAACAGTAAGAGCCTCCTCAGCCTAGCTCCCACCCCAGTCAGGATAGAAGTAATGCGCTCGTGGCTAAAACGGTATCCAAAACGGAAGGACAGTGCAGTAATAGAGGGGGGGTTTAGTGAAGGCTTTCGAATTCCGGTGGTGGGTAAGGTGAGCTGTACCAGGGCCAGGAATTCGCCTTCGGTGAGGCGATTTGCCCAGGTAGTGCAGGATAAGCTGGCGGAGGAGATTGGATTGGGGCGGGTGGCGGGCCCCTTCGCGGAGAGGCCTTTTGCCGATCTCGTGATATCCCCATTGAGCGTAATCCCGAAAAAGGAGCAGGGGAAGTTCCGGTTAATCCATAACCTCTCCTTCCCCGCGGGGTCGTCAGTTAACGACCATATCCCGGACAATCTGTGCACGGTTCGGTATGCCTCCTTGGATGTGGCGTTGGAGCTGGTGAGATGCTGCGATCCGGGGTGTTTGATGGCGAAAGCGGATATCGAGTCAGCCTTCCGTTTGTTGCCGGTCCACCCGGCGTCTTTTCCTCTGTTGGGATTTTGTTTCGAAGGGGACAGCTATTTCGATAAGTGTATGCCCATGGGGTGCGCGATTTCTTGTGCTTATTTTGAACGGTTTAGTAGTTTTTTACATTGGGCAGTGGTGAAACAGGTGGGTTGCGCTAACGTGGTGCATTACTTAGATGATTTCCTGTTCGTAGGTGAGGCTCGGTCGGAGCGATGCTCGGATTTGCTTGGTGGCTTTGAGCGGTTGGCTCGGGGGTGGGGTGTCCCTCTCGTGGCGGGGAAGACAGAGGGCCCCTCGACCATCATTACCTTCTTAGAGGTGGAGCTCGACTCGGTGGTGATGGTAGCTCGTCTGCCTGCGGCTAAGATAGTGAAGCTCCGAGTCTTGGTCGCGACTGTGCTAGTCTCCCGCAAGATAACATTGTGGGAACTGCAGTCATTGATAGGCTCGTTGAACTTCGCGTGCAGGGTTATTACGATGGGGCGGGTATTTTTGAGGCGGCTATCGGCGACTACGGTGGGGGTCTGTATGCCTCATCATCGGATCAGGGTATCGCAAAGCATTCGGGCAGACATGCGGGTGTGGGACGAGTTTCTGCATGACTTCAATGGTACTACGGTTTTACGGGAGAGGGAGGTCTCTAGTACGGCTCTGTGACTGTACACGGATGCGGTGGGGGGCGTGTGCCTCGGGGTTTACTTTGGGGGTTCCTGGTGAATGGCAGGTTGGCCCCAGGCTTGGCGGGAGTCGGGCCTGACCAGAAATATCACCTTTTTGGAATTGTTTCCGATCTTGGTGGTGTTGACCATATGACCGGACAGACTCCGGAATCATCGGTTAGTCTGGTGGTGCGACAATGAGGCGGTCGTGTCTGTGGTAAACAATTATGCCCCGCGCTGCAAACAAGTGGCGGATTTAATGCGTCAGGTTGTGTTAGCTTGTTTGCGTTTGAATGTGGTGGTGAGGGCCCGCCATATTCCGGGAAGTACTAACAAAATTGCTGACGCTCTTTCCCGTTTTCAGTGGGAGCTGTTTCGGACCTTGGCGCCGGAAGCCGAAGAAGTGGGAGCATCAGTCCCGGCACACTTATGGCGGATTGGCCTGGTGACATGAAGGAATTGCTGCGGCGACGTGGGCGACCTATCAGTGGGGTTGCAGCAGTGTGGTAACTTTCCTCGCGGAGCACGGATGGCATCAGGGTCTAGTTCCTGAGCCGCTCTTGGGTCAATACGTGGTAGCAGCGAAGGCGGCGGGTTTTTCGAGGGCAACGGTGAGGAGACAGCTGGTGGGGTTTTCCTTCTTCGCGGGAGCAGTCGGTTGGGGGACGGCTGGCAAGGGATTTTTGACTCGTCGACTTTTGCAAGGGTGGGAGCCATCCCTTCCCACCCCGGCTGACGGGCGGCGGCCGATCACTTATGATTTGTTGAGCTGCTTGTTGGACGTTTTACCACAGGTGGTGTCCTCCCGGTACGAGGGTACGCTGTTTTGGGCTGTCTTTTCGGTGGCCTTCTTCGGTGCCTTTAGGGTGGGGGAACTGGTCTCGGAGTCGGGTCGTAGGAACGGGGTGCGTGACCTGAAAGTCCACCAGGTGCAGGTGGGGGAGGGTATGGTCCGAATCCACTTAGTGTGCTCCAAGACCGATCAGGCGGGGAGGGGTGCCTGGGTGGTGCTGCGTGCCGTACCGGGGGTGCTTGCTTGCCCAGTCAGGCTACTGAGCGCCTATTTGCAGGTGCGGCCGGCTGCTGCGGGCAGTCTGTTCCTTCACGAGGACGCGAGGGTGCTCACACGCTACCAGTTTACGGCGGTGCTACGGCTGTCATTGCGACGGATTGGGGAAGACCCCTGTAGGTTTGCTCCACATTCCTTCCGGATTGGCACTGCGACCAGCGCGGCAGCAGAGGGTCTTCCGGAGCAAGAGATACAACGAATAGGGCGGTGGAGATCGCAGGCGTTCCAGGGCTATGTGCACTTGTAACGGGCTGTGGGGGGTGCTAACTCTGTTATTCTGCAGAAAGGGGCCATGCATCGTGTCGCTGTTGGGTGATTGGCCACTCATTTGTTTACTGGGCTGGTCGGCGAGCAGCAACACGGCCATTGGGACCACATCTTGGACTGGAAGCGCTAGGGGTGACCGTTTCATGGCTGGGCGAGTGCGGACTCCGGTGGATCCAGCTTTTGCCTTTGCTGTGGCATCATGAGCGCATGAGAGGGGCGCCGGATATCCTGCTGATACATCTAGGTGGCAACGATCTGGTGTCCTGGACTGCAAGCAGCTAATTCGCGCTGTTCACAAGGACTTGGGGGAGGTTTTCGTAATGTTCCCGAGGGTTATTGTGATTTGGTCTGATATCCTTCCACGGCCAACCTGTTGGGACCAGCGGCGGTGGTCTAGAGGGCTGACGAAAGTCAATCGCCAAATCGGCAGGTGGGTGGGGGAGCGGGGTGGGTGCCAGATCTTGCACCCGTGGGTGGACATTGAGTGTTCTGGCCTGTTCCGGCCGGACGGCGTGCATCTCTCGCCGATCGGGATGGACCTGCTACTTAATGACTGGCAGGAGGCCGTGGAAGGTGTCCGGCAGGGCTGTTGGGCTGGTCACAGCTTCAGGTTGGGGGGCGGCTCAGGTCTGTAGTGGCCTGAGCCGGTGGCGGGATCCTGGAGGTTTCCGGGTTCTGGAGACGGAGGCAAGCTTGTGGGCGGGGGTGGGGGACCCCCGCCCGGACAACCCCTCAGGTTTTTGCTAGTAATATGGCGAAGCCGGACGAGGGAGGGCTAGGCTGATTAGCCTGGGCCTGGACTCAGTAGAAGCGTAAGCGGCGTCACCTTGCTACTCACATGGCTGGTGAGGGCCCGCGCTTCGGTAAAAAGGGGGGGGGGAGTAATGTTATTGTGTTGAATTGTTATTTGGTTATTGTTAAAGGTTAATAAAGCTGCGACCAGTTTAAGCCCAAAACTGTGTGAGGATTTTATTGAAGGGAGTGTGGTGGTGCACGGGGGAAGTGGGGAGTGGTGGGGGGAGGCGACGCGTCCGCCTTACCCGGTTAATGGAAAAAAGAGCCAAATGAAGAAACCTGGAAAAAGCATAAGCACTGGCAAGTTAAATGCAAGGCATTGATAAGTCAGGCAAAGGGAGAATTTGAGAAGAAGCTTGCTGCTTAAGCAAAAACGCGTAATAAAGACAGTTTTCAAGTACATTCATAGCAAAAAACCTGTGAGAGAGTCAGTTGGTCCATTAGATGATAGAGGGGTTAAAGGGGCACTAAGAGGCGTCAAGGCAATAGCAGAGAGACTGAATGAATTATTTGCTTTGGTCTTTACTGAGAAAGATGTAGGGATGTTACCTATGACTGAAGTGGTATTTAAAGGTGCGGAAGAATTGAAGGAAATATTGATACATCGGGAAGATGTATTACAACTATTAGATAAACTGAAGAGTAGCAAATCACCTGGGCTGGATGATATACATCCAAGGGTGTTGAAAGTACTGAAATATGAGATTGCAGACCTGCTATTAGTAATCTGTGAACTATCATTAAAATTATCTGTAATACCTGAAGATTGGAGGATGGTGAACGTAACACCAATTTTTAAAAAGCGTTCCAGGGATGATCTGGGAAACTACAGATCGGTGAGCCTGATGTCAGTACCGGGAAAATGGTATAAACCATCATAAAGAACAAAATTGCTGTACATATAGATAGTCATGGCTTAATGGGAGACAGCCAACATGGCTTTAGACAAGGAAGATCTTGTCTTACTAATCTGTTATGTTTTTTGAAGGTGTGAATAAACAGGTAGTCAAAGGTGAGTCGGTTGATATAGTGTATTTGGACTTTCAGAAAGCCTTTGACAAAGTCCCTCATCAGAAACTTTTGGCAAAACTAAAAAGTCATGGGATAGTGTACTATTGTGGATCAGGAACTGGTTAAAAGATAGAAAGTTAAATAGGGCTAAATGGCCAATTTTTCCAATGAAGAAAGGTGAATAGTGGTGTACCCCAGGGATCTGTGCTGGGTCCGCTGCTTTTTGACATATTCATAAATGACCTGTAAAAGGGAATAACGAGTGAGGTTATCAAATTTGCAGATGACACAAAACTATTTAAAGTTGTTAAAACCCAAGAGGATTGAGGCAAATTGCAAGAGGATCTTGATAAATTGGAAGACTGGGCATCAAAAAGGCAGATGAAATTTAATGTGGACAAGTGCAAAGTTCTGCACCTAGGGAAGAACAACCCAAACTATGGTTACACGATGCAAGGTTCCACATTAGGAACCACCACTCAAGAAAAAGATTTAGGCATCATTGTGGATAACATGTTAAAACCCTCGACCCAGTGTGCAGCGGTGGCCAAGAGAGCAAATAGAATGCTAGGTATCATAAGGAAAGGAATGGAAAATAAAACAAAGGATATTATAATGCCTCTATATTGTTCCATGGTGAGACCGCACCTTGAATATTGTGTGCAATTCTGTTCACCGTATCTGAAAAAGGATATAGCATTATTAGAAAAGGTTCAGAAAAGAGCCACCAAAATGGTAAAGGGGATGGAAGGATACCCTATGAAGAAAGACTAAAAAGGTTAGGGCTCTTTAACCTGGAAAAGTAAACGTAGATCGATTGTTTACGTAACTCAGGTAACCCGGAGGCCCACCTCGCCCTCTACCGCATCCTCACATCCCCCACACATATTTTGTTATACATAATAAATACCCAGACACTTTAATATGGTACAACCTTGGTCGCAGCTTTATTTACCAATGCATACATGTAATAACCGCCCAACATGGGCAACCAACCTGTATCACAAACCCCACTCCCATACCGGATGATGCTCCGCCTGCCATACTATTAGCAAGGCGGAACATCCTCCTCACCACCCCCCCCCACCGCCAGCCTCGCCATCCTAGTAGCAAAGGCCGGCTCTCACACCCCCCTACCGGGCCGAGACCCCCAACCGGGATGTCTCGCCCCCACCCCCGGGGAGCCCTTCACTCCCCACATCTCCTAAAGCAGTTAGCACTCCCGCCGCCTCGGCGAGCGTTGTCTTGCTACCCCGCCCCCCCCAGCTGCAACAAACCCACCCCCCCACCACCCCCTCACCCTAAAACCAAGGGAGGGAGGGCGGGAAAGACCACTGACCGTCAGCGAGGAGCCGCAAGAAAGGCCGAGCCACGCGGCTCCTCGCACTCTCTACCCCCTCCCCTTACTTGATGGAGCCAATCGGATCGCTTCCCGCAAACGCGGAAAGCGATCCCATGGCAACCATCTCCCTGGACTCTGGCCCCCACCTCGCTGGCACCCCGGTCACGTGACGAGGGCCGAGGCCGGGCCCGGGCCCGAGTTACAATCGGCCGCGGGACCGGCCCGGCGGCCTCAGCATTAACTCAGGTAACCCGGAGGCCCACCTCGCCCTCTACCGCATCCTCACATCCCCCACACATATTTTGTTATACATAATAAATACCCAGACACTTTAATATGGTACAACCTTGGTCGCAGCTTTATTTACCAATGCATACATGTAATAACCGCCCAACATGGGCAACCAACCTGTATCACAAACCCCACTCCCATACCGGACGATGCTCCGCCTGCCATACTATTAGCAAGGCGGAACATCCTCCTCACCACCCCCCCCCACCGCCAGCCTCGCCATCCTAGTAGCAAAGGCCGGCTCTCACACCCCCCTACCGGGCCGAGACCCCCAACCGGGATGTCTCGCCCCCACCCCCGGGGAGCCCTTTCACTCCCCACATCTCCTAAAGCAGTTAGCACTCCCGCCGCCTCGGCGAGCGCTGTCTTGCTACCCCGCCACCGGTGCGAGGTATTACATATCCTCGCGCCGACCCCCCCCAATAAAGCTGCGACCAACCACAAGCTCCAAAATCTCCTGCCAATCATTTAAGAGGAGATCCTGTCCCACCGGGGACAAGTGAACACCGTCCGTGCGGTAGAGTCCGGAACACTGAACATCCACCCAGGAATGGTGAACCTGCAAGCCGCCGGCCTGCAGAACCCATCGCCCGATCTGGCGATTCACTTTCGCCAGACCACGAGACCACCGCCGCTGAGACTGGCAAGCCGGACGCTGGATGATATCCGACCAGATGATCGACACCTCCGGCCACTCCTGCTGCAGCACGCGAAGATCACGCTGAACCACCCTGATGAGTTGCCGACACGTCCAGCCGGACAAGTCGTTGCCTCCAAGATGGACCAGGATTCCCAACAGGCGCCTCCGTTGATCCGCTGCCCGCCGCACCACCGGAAGGAAGTGCCACCACCGCATGCCGCGCTCTCCCAGCCACCGCAACCGCACATGACGGACCGCCAGGCCCAGATGCACTCCAAGCGGGCGCCGCACAGCTCTCCTCTCAGCCCAATATACGAAGGAGTGCCCGACGATCCACCATTCACCGGCTGAGGACCCACTCTCAGTAGCATTCCGGGCGAGCAGCGGCAGCTGTCCATCTGCAACAGAAAACAAAGCATGAAAGAACCCCCCCCCCCGTCCAACCCCCCGCCACCCCCCCCCCACCGGCGCCACCCCTCAAACTCTGTCAGGCCGCACATAGCCCACATACGCCCCAGAGCGCCACCTACCAATGCGCTGAATCACCCCACCATCCAACCCAGCCGCAGCGGCGCTTGTCGCAGCACCGATACGGAAGGAGTGCGAGGCGAACTGCCGCTCAGGGCACCCCAACCGCCGGAGCGCCAAGGACATGCAATGAAGCTACAGGGTAAACTATTTAAGACTAATAAAAGAAAATATTTTTTCACTCAATGTGTAATCAAACTCTGGAATTTGTTACAGGAGGATGTAGTAAAGGCTGTTAGTGTAGCTGGGTTTGATAAAGGTTTGGACAAATTCCTGGAGGAAAGGTCCATAAAGCATTATTAAGAAGGGACCCAGGATATCAATGCTTGACCCAGTACAAGCATTGTGGAACCTGTGTCTTTTGGGGAAACTGCTTGGTACGTATGACCTAGATTGGCCACTGTTGGAAACAGGATGCTGGGCTTGATGGACCTTAGTCTGACTCAGTATAGCATATCTTATGTTCTTATGTACTACTACTACTAATCATTTGTATAGCGCTACAAGGCATATGTAGCGCCATTCAGAGATACTCAAGAGATGGTCCCTGCTCATCAGAGCTTACAATCTAATCAAGACAGACAACACAAATGCTGGGGACTAGGATATGTCACCTACCTTTCTTATATCTTGAAGTGTATTTGACATGAAGTTCAACAAGGCTTTATTTCAATGTGCATAGAAAATAGGAAGAACTTTACATTAAGGCTCCCTAAATAAGAATTTAGACCAAAAAGTTAAAATGTTTATACCTAGCATTTAATAGCAATTCTTACAAAGATAGTAACTAAATGACTTGAGCAGTGCCACATAGATTAATACCCATTAATGGAAGAATTTTCCTGGAACTGAAGTTATGAGAAAATTGTGCCAATCTGTGATTGTTCAAAAATGAAAGCACCAGGTGGCCTTTTAAAGGCTAGTGGCTAACAATGTTATCAGCCCAGGTATTTTAGATAGCATAAATATAATTAGAAAAATTAAATGCACTCACTGCAGATAATCTCTTATTCTTCCGTACTGTCCTTATCATTATGCCATTTTTATTGTAACTGTTAAAATATGTCCAAATGATACAGGTTTGTTCTAGCTGATAGCTCTACCCATGATAATTAAGTTGTTCTTCAGTGGTCAATGTGGTTATATATCTTTGTCTTATTGCTACCCCTCCTCCTTGTTTCCACAGATCTCAGGGGAAGCAGATGAATGGCACTTGACACTACCCAGCTACACAGATGACTGATTAGACACAACTCTGGGACACAGGTACACTCAATCACATGCTTTTCTAAGATTTAAGAATTTTATTTAGCTGAATGTGCTGGACTTGTGCCTTTATGAAATACTAGCACAGATGCCTGGATTGAAGGCACGAAGGATACCAAAATCTGCAAGAAGGTGGACACCCAGGAAGGTGTGGAGAAAGCTCAAAAAATGGTCTAGAATTTGGCAGCTAAGGTTTAATGGTAAAAGCACAGTATCATTCATTTGAGCTGCAAAAACCAAAGGGAGGGGTACAGTATAGAGGGTGAAGTCTTTCTGTGCATGAAATAAGCGCAGGACCTTGAGGTGATCATATCGGATGACCATAAGGTAGCCTAATAGGTAGAAAAGATGATGGCAAAAGCTAAAAGGATGTTTGCATGCATAGGGAGAGGAATGGCCAGTAGGGAGAAAGAGGTGATAGTGCCTCTGTATAAGTCCCAGGTAAGACCACATTTGGAGGATCACTTTATAAAAGAGCACCTAGGTTTTTATAAAATACTAGCGCAAATCATTGCACAAATTGCAAAAAGATTGCAGGCATGGCATTATGCCTTCTTGAAAGCAGCTGTAAATATCAGCATGTACTTTAAAATATTTTTAAAGTTTGCGCCCACTTTGCAACTCTGCCCATTTTCTATCCAAACCCGACCCCTGTATATGTCTATTATAAGAGCATGCAGGGCTTCCAATGCATATACTTTTATGCCTCACCTAATTTTTGAAAAGCCCATTTATGGGCGTAAAACAGCATTTGAGGTACTATATTGGTTTATAAAATTGCCATTATAATGCCTCTGAATTGATGCACATAACATTAATCTACATGTTAAAACATTTTTACATTCATTAATCAAATTTGACATGTCTGAAATGAATTGAAAAATGTCTGAAAATTGGCCAAAAAATGAAAATGATCTGAAGGACTTTCTTGAATGCTTTCTGAAAACTCAACTGAATATCATCTGGCTCACCTTTATCCATGTTTATTCATTAACCTTGGTAGATCGGACCCGGCATCCTATCCCCCCTGCGCCACACATCTTTACTGCCCCACCCCTCCCCCCCCACACCTTTATCCCCCATTTACAAATCACTCATAGCCTTCTTAACGTGGAAGAACCAACTGGTCGCAGCTTTATTATATTCATAAACAATTAACATTACAAAAATAACAATCTTAACAATCCCCCAAAGCGGAGCCAAACCTCACCCGCCATATGACTAGCAAGGTGACCTTGCCTCCGCTTCGGCCGTGCCCTGGCACCGGCCAACTTGCTACCGCCCTTTCCCCGACCTCGCCATGTGACTAGCAAAGGCCAGCAGGGCTTATCCGGGTCGGGGGCACCCCCCCCCCCGCCCCAGGATGACCGAAAGGCGCCGGGCCCCGGCGGCCGCCGGGGGCCCGCCGCACCCCCCCAGCTGCGACACCCCAAACCGCCCTCACCTCCACCATATAACCAAAGGGAGGGAGGGAGGGAAGCTATCCCTCTGCACGCCCGACGCTGAAGAGGAGGGAGCCGCCAGACTCCCCCCCCTTTTTAAGGCCTCGGGCGTGCAGGGGCCGCTTCATTGGCTCCGCTCCTTGCTCTTGCGGAGCCAATGAATTCAAATGACGCCGCCGCGTCAAGCACGTCCTCCCTTGGCCCGTGACGTACCCCCCCCCCAGCCACGCCGCAGGACGCCGGACCCGGGCCGATCCCCAGGTTACCGGCGTCCACCGGGACCTTGCCCGTGTCCTTTCCATAACCTTGGTAGATCGGACCCGGCATCCTATCCCCCAGCGCCACACATCTTTACTGCCCCACCCCTCCCCCCCCACACCTTTATCCCCCATTTACAAATCACTCATAGCCTTCTTAACGTGGAAGAACCAACTGGTCGCAGCTTTATTATATTCATAAACAATTAACATTACAAAAATAACAATCTTAACAATCCCCCAAAGCGGAGCCAAACCTCACCCGCCATATGACTAGCAAGGTGACCTTGCCTCCGCTTCGGCCGTGCCCTGGCACCGGCCAACTTGCTACCGCCCTTTCCCCGACCTCGCCATGTGACTAGCAAAGGCCAGCAGGGCTTATCCGGGTCGGGGGCACCCCCACCCCCGCCCAAGTATGACCTAAAGGCTCCGGACCCCGGAGACCTCCGGGATCCCGCCACCGGCACGTGCGACATTCATGTCAACGTGCCGCCCCCCTATTGCCAAGCTGCGACCTGTTGTCCTCCCGCCTCGCTAATCCCTCAAGGGCCTCCTGCCAATCATTTAGCAGCAAGTCGACCCCCACAGGGACAAATGTATGCCATCCTGCCTATATAGCCCGGCACAAGTAACCTCTACCCAGGGATGTCCAATTTGAACCCCTTCCCGCTCACATACCCATCTCCCAATTTGTCGATTTATTTTTGCAAGACCCCGCGACCACCGTCGCTGAGCCTTACAAGCAGGTCTGGGAACAATGTCAGACCATAATAACACCACCCCTGGGAATAAGCGCAACACAATTGCCAGATCCCGCTTAGCTGCGCGGATAAGCTGCTTACAAGTCCAAGCAGCGAGATCGTTTCCACCCAGATGCAGAGGATGAACTTTGGCTGGTCTCGCACTCGCCCATGATGCCGGAGCAACGGCAAGAGCTGCGTCCACCGCAGGCCACGTTCACCGAGCCATAGAAGCGACATCGCCGCGAGAGCCAGTCCCAGGTTAGGCCCAAACGGCCTCTCAGCTGCTCGCCTGCCTGCCCAGTAAACGAAGGAATGCCCCATCAGCCAGCAAATGGGCGCATTCCTTTCCTCATCTGTAAAAGAAAACATAATCAGTTCAGGCAGTAAACCCTGTCCCCCCACCCATCACAAGCGCACGTAACCCCGAAAAGCCAGGGAACGCCATCTTCCAATATTCTGAATGTCCTGTTGTGAAAGTCCAGCTGCCGCTGCACTGGTAGCCGCGCCAATACGAAAGGAATGCGCCGAAAAGTACTCCGGGCATTCTCCTACGAACTTCAAAGCAAACCGCAGCACCGCCACCACTTGATAGCGTGTCAGCAGCCGCCTATCCGCATGCAGAAATAACCCCCCAGCTACAGCCGGCCGTACTTGCAAATATTCACGCATAGCGCCCACCGGGCATGTGCAAAGGTCACCAATCGCACATAGCCGTACCCACAAACCCTTCCCCCGCTGATCAGTCTTGGACCTGGCCAGTAAGACTCTCAACCGGCCACGTTCAAGAACAACATGCTGCCTCTGCACTGTCCCGGCCACCCCCACTTTGCTCGAGCTTGGCACCAATTCCCCCATCCTGAAGGCACCAAAAAACGCTAGGCTAAAGACAGCTCTAAAAAGGACCGCTTCATACGCAGATGAAGCTACTGCCGCCAGCGCCTGACATAACTTCGCCAATAACGCATGCGAGATCGGTCTCCGAGTGTCCGGCGGAGCTGGAGCCACGCGGCCCCAACCTTGCAAGAGCTTATGGGCCAGGAAGCCATCTACCGGAAAGCCCCAACCCACCGCCTTTATAAAAAATTCGAAGCCCGCCAGGTGGCTGCGCACTGAAGAACGGGCGACACCCTTATCCTTCGCCCAGGCAACATATTGGCCCATTAACTGAGCAGACACCGCCCCATACTGCCAACCGCAGCTTTCGAGAAAGGCCACCACTTTCCGACATCCGCGCACATAGGCTGCCCAAGTCCCGGCAGCCACGGATTTCTGGAGCAAGTCTTTCATCCCGAATGGCCAAGACTCCACAACCTCCAAGGGACCGCGACCCCCTCCGCCTCCGCTTCCGGCGCCAATCTTCGAAATTGGTCCCACTGGAAACGAGAAAGAGAATCAGCAATCGCGTTAGAGAGCCCCGGTATATGTCGCGCTTTCAGTGCTACATTCAACCGCAAGCAAGTCAAGACAACTGCTCTCATTAAGTGCGCTACTTGCAAACAATGAGGTGTGTAGTTGTTCACCACACTGACCACCGCTTCATTGTCGCACCACCACAGCACCCTTCTATTGCGCAACCGGTCCGGCCACAACTCTAGCGCTACTAATATCGGAAACAACTCTAAAAATGTTACATTCCTGGTGAGTCCCTCCTCGCGCCAAGTCTGCGGCCACTGTTCCGAGCACCACGACCCCCCAAAATAAATGCCCAGCCCCAGGCCACCGGCTGCATCCGTGTACAACTGCAGATCCGCGCTACTACACTCAGGCTCCATCAACACAGAGGTCCCGTTAAAGTCCTCCAGAAAGACCTGCCACACCTTCAAATCAGCCCGGATAGCCTCGGACACCCGAATATGATGATGCGGTCTGCGAACCCCCGCTGTAGAAGCTGCTAAGCGCCGCAGGAAAACCCTGCCCATCGGGATCACCCGACAAGCAAAGTTAAGTGAGCCGATCAATCCTTGCATTTCTTTCAAGGTCAATTTCGACGCTGATACTACATTAGCCACTAACACCCGCAAATGCTGTACCTTCTCCGGAGGAAGCCGCGCCACCATAGAACCGGAATCCAGCTCCACCCCGAGAAAGGTAATCCGCGTGGACGGGCCCTCGGTTTTGTCTTTTGCTAGCGGCACGCCCAACTCGGTCGCCAATTGCACAAAACCGTCCAGCATGTCGCGGCATCCCTCCGACTGCGCGGACCCCACAAACAAAAAGTCATCCAAATAGTGCACTACCCGAGCTGTACCCCCTCTGCGCTCGATAGCCCACTGCAAAAAGGTACTGAAGGCCTCGAAGTAAGCACAGGACACGGAACAGCCCATTGGCAAGCACTTATCGAAATAAAGCCTCTCCTCGAAACGAAACCCCAAGAGGTAAAAGGAAGACGGGTGTACCGGCAACAACCTGAAGGCCGACTCAATATCCACTTTCGCCATTTGCGCCCACGGCCCCGCCTCCCGTACCAACTCCACCGCTTTATCAAAGGATGCATAGCGCACTGTACACAAGTCACGCGGGATGTAGTCATTGACTGACTCACCAACCGGGCTAGACAAATTATGTATCAATCGGAATTTCCCTGGTTCTTTCTTAGGAACTATCCCCAAAGGTGACACTACCATCCGCTCGAAGGGCTGATTCTCGAAGGGGCCCGCTATTCTACCCAACTGCAATTCCTTCCCTAACTTCTCCCTAACCACCGGCGCGAAACGCCTAACGGAGAGGGAATTACGTGCGACTGCGCCATCCAACTGCCTACAAACGGGAATCAGAAAACCCCAATTAAAGCCCGCATACAAAATTTCCGTATCCTTCCGCCTAGGGTAGTGGGCCAGCCACTCGTTTAAAACCTCCCGTCGAATCGGCGTCGGGGCCAGGTCCAACAGCCCCTCACTGCTTTGTGCTAGGCCCGGGCGGCTGCGCAACCCCTTTCTTAAGACATTTGATTGCGGGATGTGCACCCCCGCAAAGGGAGCACACATGTCGAAATTTGCAGTCTGGAAACGGGCACGAGGTCTTGTTAAACCTCCAGCAGAGATCCCCTGTCCCACTGCCCCCTGCTCGCTGCAGCCCGACGGTCCCCACTCCTCGAAAGGCACGGCCCATACCCGGGAGAACCCCCGCCGAACCTTTTGCCGCGCTCGCACCCAACCCACTTGACCTGGCCGACATCTGAGTCAGCCACAAATTAATGTCTTGCATACCCCACGAAACCGATCGATTCCCTTCCATTTTTTCTCTGAATTTCTCGTCATAGTTTAACCATGACCAGCCGTCATGCGTCTGTGACGCCTCCAGAATGGAATCCGCATATGACAGAAGCATCTCGTAATGCCCTGGGCAATACTGCCCCCACACGCTCGTCAAACGCAAGAAAGCTCGCGTCCAATTAACCACATTCCGCGCCACTTTCTTAATACGTCCCGCCTTCTCGTCCTCCTTACGCTTCCGTCTACTTTCTCCCGAACGCTTCCGGCCTTCTAATAGACGGAAGATATCAATGTACCGGCGCTTCTTAATTTTTTGCCGCAATTTCCTCGGCACTCCCTCCCACAACTCAGATATCGCTGCCGCTGCAAGAACCCCCTGCGTCCGCCCCCCTCCTGAGACTGCTTTTTCGCTCCACGCCTCCTGCCTACCATCGGTCGAGGACGACGACGTAGACGACAAGTCAGAAGACGACGACGACCCCGATGAGCTAGACCTCCTGTGCCTTCGACCCGAATGCCTACGTCTTTTACCCCCCTTCAGTCTCCTCTTTCCCCGCCCCCTACCCTTCGCACCCTCAGCATCTCGCGCCTCAGGTAACTCACCCACTACCGCTGTCGCAGACACCACCTCCGCTGACGGGGTACTGGTCGCCCGTCCAGGTCCCCCATCCTCGTCTCGGGACGCGACCACGACGGGCGGCGTTCGTATGCCTTCATCCTGCGCCTCCTGGTGCTCTGCATACTGCTGTCCTCGTGCTCCCTCACAGCCACTCCCATCTCGCGCCGCAGCCGGCGACAACATCACTGGAACCTGTGGAGACATAAAAGACAAAGAAGGGGGGGGGACAGCAGAGGGCCACACCGGACGCCACGCCTCCAGCCAATCAGCCCTAGAGGAACCCTGGCCGCCACCCAACCAATGTGCCCAAGCTGGGGATCCAGCCCACGCCCCACCCCCTCCTTGACCGGATAGCCCGCTCCCGGGCAATGGCAAAAGCCCCCCGGTCCAATCCTGTGCCTCCGCCACCTCCTGCACAACTCCCATACCTCGTCCCGCTCCCCCCCCTCCCCCTGAGCCAGCTCCCCCGGCCCCTGGACCCCTCCACCAACACTAGCCACCCCTCTCCCCCTCCCCGCAGCGCTGCCGACGCTGCTACCCCCCGCCGCCGCCCTCCCAGCCCCCCTGGCCCCAATCTGGCGCTGCCCTCGCCCTCTGGGCCCCCGCCCCCGTGAGCCAGCAGACCCTGAGCCGCGGCCTATCGAAGGCCCACCCTTGCTCCTCACAGCGCCCCTTGCCCTCGCTGGACTCCCCGAGCTAGGCCCACCGCGCCCCCCACCCCCCTGCCTGCCCTCACCCCGTCCTTGGCCTGGCCCCTCCACCCTAGCAGGCCTCTGCGCGTTCCTCCCGCGCGCCCCCCCCCTTCCGGCTGCCCAAGCCACGTGCTCCAGGCCCATCCCCCCCTCGAGCCATCCCCTCAGCTCAGCAGGCCAGGGAACAAAAAAGAACCCAAAATTAAACCACACAAAACAAAACAAGGCCTTGCACTGCTCAACGGGAGATGGGATGGAGGGGGGGGGGGGGAAAGCCCCGGGCTCTGCGCTCCGTGCAAGCCTCGAACACCCGAATGGTAGGGGGAGGGGGGGGAGCCAAGACACAAGACCCCGCACTCACCCACACCGGGCCGCAAATACCGCCAGCTGGAGCACCACCGCCGACGCCTCTCCTGACACTAACGTCCCGCCGGCCAATCTGCTCCGCACCGACGGAGGTACCCCGCCGCTCAGAAGCCTGGACCAGATCGACACACCGTCCAAAGCTATCCCTCTGCACGCCCGACGCTGAAGAGGAGGGAGCCGCCAGACTCCCCCCCCTTTTTAAGGCCTCGGGCGTGCAGGGGCCGCTTCATTGGCTCCGCTCCTTGCTCTTGCGGAGCCAATGAATTCAAATGACGCCGCCGCGTCAAGCACGTCCTCCCTTGGCCCGTGACGTACCCCCCCCCCCCCCAGCCACGCCGCAGGACGCCGGACCCGGGCCGATCCCCAGGTTACCGGCGTCCACCGGGACCTTGCCCGTGTCCTTTCCATTATTCAAAAAATGTAGTAGATTGGTGAGGCAAGAATTCTCTTGCCTTTATCCATGTTTACTATATCCCAGTAAACCATGGCTATACATTCAGTAATTTTTCTCTTTATAATAGTTTATACCATTTTGCTCATGGAGGCCATTCATCTAGGCAATTCACCAACCCTAATCTTACAGTATTACCTGCTAGTCCATGGAAAAAACAAAGATACTCATCCATAGCATATGTTCTCTGTAGACAGCAGGATAAGTGTTCACAACCCTGCTACCTCTCCTTGGAGTTGCATTCTGCTTCATCTTGAGAATAGACTGAGGGTTTACTGCATTGTGGTGACAAGTGAGAAGTGCAGGCTTGCATCTAGAGTCAGCTCTAAAAGCATCTAGAAAAAATAGCAACCATTTCCATGAAGAGCTCCATTGATGTCACCCATATATGAAGACTTATCTTGCTGTCCAAGGAGAACACCTGCCAACAAAACACAAAGAGCGAGGTGTAAACAGTGGTCACAGGTGCTTATTGAAGGAACCCCTACGTGTTCCGGCAACACCTTCCATGGGGTGCAAACCTCAAAACAAACAAATAAAAACCGTAAAAGTATATAAAAATAGCTTAATAACCTCATCTAATCAATAAATATAAATACATAATATAAAAATAATAAGAACTGTCAATAATAAATATGATAATAACCTATATAAACAAACAAAATTATCAAGTAAAATTTTTCAAATAAAATTTGTATAGTAAAAGCATAAGGCTGGGCATGAACAAGAGGAATACTTGTGATACAATGGAAGACAGGTTAGTGTAAAACCTTGATGGTTTAGGAGAGTAATTGTAAATGGTACAATTACCTAGACATAGGAACAAAAAGGTGAGGAGGACAAAAATGTAGTCAGGAACCAAGATGGTAAAAGTTACTTACAAACATAATGGGGGTCATTCTGTCACGTGAATAGTGGAGATGGACTTTCCATTGGGACGCCCATCCCCGCTATTTGCCCCCCTGCCCAGCCTGTCAGAAGCCTCCCCATATGAAAAAGGAGTTTCTAAGGGAGGCTTAGACAGGGGTAGGAGGAGCATTGTGGAGGCATAGTTAGGGCGGGCAGTGAGCGGTCCATGACCTTGAACACACAGGGCCAATATTGACATCAGCCCTGTAGTCTGGGGTCAGCAGACTGAATGGGGGACTTATTCCACCTCAGAGGTGGAATAAGTCCCCCTGGACATCAGGGGATGGCAGGCCTGGGCAGCACAAGTGAGGTGAGGAGGTGAAGGGGGTTCCCCGCAGCCCGACCCTGGTCACAGAAGGCCAGATCGGGGGTCGGGCTGCAGGGAAAGGAAAAAGTGGTTGGTGGCTGTGGATCGTGGCTCCTGAATGGAGTCATGGTGTCATGGCAACAAGACGCCATGGCACCGCGGCTGCATTCAGGGGCCTGACTGATTAGCCGGGCATGGCTCTGTACATGCAGACCAATTGGAATTGGGTCCTGGCCTGTACGTACAGACCCAGGACCTGATTCTGATCGCATAGGTCACATCTAGCCCCTGTGGGATCGGAATTGAGTCTACCTCTGTGCGTCTCCGATCGAGCACACAGGAGCATGGACGTCCTCTATGGAATGTGCCTCACTGTGTGTAGAGAATGTAGATACAACGTATCTGTAAAAAATGACAAAATTAATAAACAATGAAGCTGAAAGACTCTTGTAATGAAATTCTCATGCATTTATATTGAAAAGATTTCATGTGAAAATAACATATTGTAAAGGCAGACTAAAAAAAGCCTGCAACAGGGGATATGAGAATAAAAATGCAAGCATAAATGAGCTAGAAAACAGAAAACTGGTGTGAACGCAGTTAATATCAAGTAAGTAATGCCATTTAATTAAAAACGCATGCAAGGAGGTAATGATTTTGGAACACAGTAAAGCTTCTTCTTTTTGTATATAAAACCAAACAAAGTCGAGCTCCTAGGGAGTACACTGTGTATATTAAATAGTAGAATCGTGGATCATGAGGCCATAATCAGTTTAAACAATGCCAACACTATAAACTGGCTGCATTAAAAGTCATCATCATAGAAGCCAAGGACATTAAAAACTTGAAGACCATTCATATCTTATATCTGAAAAATGTTTACCATAAAAATCATCATATCAGAGGAAATGCATATATTAAAGTAAACCCAGCAGCAGCATACAATGTGAGACTGACAGCAGATCCCAAAAAATGTTGAAAAGTTCAAATAACTGAATAAACAAAAAGAATAATGATTTCCTATACAAACTGATAAACATTGAATCATTTAAAAAATAGCAGAAGACTTTGGTGGTAAACCATGTAAACAGGGCATTTTTAAGCCAATTGGAAAAATAAGCCGGTATCTAAAAAAGTTTACTTTATAATTTTGTTTGATGTTTTTATTATCATATTTATAATTTACAGTTATTATTTTTTATGTTATTTATTGGTTAGATGAGGTTATTAAGCTATTTTTATATACTTTTGCATGGTTTTTATTTGTTGTTTGTTTTGAGGTTTGCACCCCCTGAGGAAGACGTTGCTGAAACATGTAGGGGTTCCTTCAATAAAGCACCTGTGACCACTGTTTACACATCGCTTTTTGTGCTTTGTTGTCTGGTTGTGCTAGTGTGCCTGCTCTGTTTGGACTACATAGGACTTTTACATTGGGCGATATATCGTCCCCATGGAAGGACCTTCTCAGTTACAAGGAAGAGGAACTACAAGCAATGTTACTGGCGGACCCTTTCTTTACAGAAGAAGACAGTACTGCTATTACGAATGAAGAATGGGGAGAAACAGTCCGACTTACTCAAAGAATGATTTGCGAAGAAATGCATGCACTTTCACTACTAGAATATTGTAGGAAGAAAATCATCCCTAGGGGTCTTCATGTCAACAAGACCCCGGGGATGTTTACAGATGATGAGGATTTTATGACTGATTGGAATAAGATATTAAACAAATGCTATATTGATCTAATGATTTTATTGATTAACACTTCTAAGCATAAGGCTGAGGTCTTTAAAAAAGATGTAGAAACCAGAGTAGAACAATTGAAAGAAAAGGATACACAATATGAACATTTAAAAAAAAATTTTGATAGGAATGTTGGAGAATTACAACCCTCTGCCAAAATTAAAACAAGATATTTTTCACCAGAACCTGTTGTGGAACGCAGTACTAAAGGCAGTCATAGTCAAGCAGATGAGTCTCTTGACACTTCAGTATCACTCTTCTCCTCAGGAATACCCCATAATCAGGAACAGGATTTTCAAATGGATACCTTGTGGAAAGGAGGAGGCTGTAAGGCCCCACTGAAATGGCATCAGTCACCAGAATCCAATAGATATCATCCACGGAGATAGCACCGCTCTAATTATCCACCGAGGGAAAGAAGGAGAAGCAGAGGACAGACACACAGGAGGACTTCGGAAGCAGATGTATTGGTGGCATTTTTAACTTATATAGTCACCAATTAACAGAGACTGAAACAGGTTCTTGAGAAGGGGCTATCTTTTGTGCCTTTTACCAAACATGATCAGTTTGCAACTCATGTAGAACTTAATACATTTTTTTGGAAGCTTAGAATTGTTGATTTTTTTTGACAAACAGACCAATGAGAATTTGGACCCTTCAGTTATAAAAAAAAAAAGCTTTCACCTGGGTACCACCTAGTACTGGAAAGATGATCAAGGCTTTTGAAAGGTGATGTTGTCTAAAGTGGAAAAAAATTATACCAAAAAGCAACACGTGTACCACAATTTGTCTATGACTCGGAGGTCTGCACTTACCGTTCTATGTGTCAACAGTAAAATTTATTATTAAACCTGCCAATAAGGGTAGTGCCTTGGTTATCCAAGATCTATTGGATTACTTTGCTGAAATCTATCGTCAGATCAATGACAACAATTTTTATCAGAAAATTTATGAGGATCCGACATTTTTCTTAAAAGAAAAGTGGACATTCTTCTCTATATAGAAAAAGAAGCGGGTTATTTGACAACAAAAGAATTTGAATTCCTAACTGCTATACATCCGGTCACTCCAACAATAGACATGTTACTCAAAATACACAAGTCTTTATACAACTCTCCAGGACGTCCTATGATTTCAGCAATTGGCTCTCTTTTTGATTGGCTCCCCACTTAACACACCCCAATCCTTTCAAGCAGCACTTGACACTACACAAACAAATTAGGACAGACTTAATAGCAGAACTATCCATTGGTATGCGCAACAATACCAATCTGAGGTGTGTATATTAGATCAATGATGGAATACCATGTTTTATGTCTAATATGTAAATAGTTTACCCAGTTAATGCTCCAAGTTACCTATCCTGTTAAAATGTAAGCAAAAGACAGTTTCAACTGAATTGAGCAAGAATTGTTAATTGTAAACCGCACTGATAATAAAGAGCGCGGTATATAAAAGCTATTAAATAAGTAAATAAATAAATTTTAGATGTGTTTTTAAGACCATTTGTGACTGAGGTGGCATCTTATGTTTGAGATTCTTCTCACATGATTAAGATATTACAGAATTTTAGAGGATACCATGAGGGATTGATACTAGTTACTCTAGATATCAATTCGCAGTACACTAATATTCCCCAGGAGGCAGCTCTTAATGTCATTTCAGATGCTTTGATAAAAAGGGTAAGGCCTGTTAGGATTCCTACATTTTTTCTGACACAACTTGCCATAGTAGCTATGACACAGAACTTCTTTTGCTTTAAAATATTTTTTTTATAAACAAATCAAGGGGGTCACCATGGGTTCTTCTATGGTACCAGATGTCGCTAATCTTTATGTGACTGATTTTGAGGTGAAATTTCTAAAAAAAAAACCCCATCCTTTTAACACTCAGATTAAACTTTGGAGACGTTGTATTGATGATGCTTTTATGGTGTGGTATGGCACAGAATTTGATTTTTTTTTTACTTGGCTTACTACCTTAGATCCCATTTTGCAGTTTACAGTATGTTGTTATTTTCACATGTAATCTTTTCAATATAAATGCATGAGAATTTCATTCCAAGAGTCTTTTAGCTTCATTGTTTATTATTTTTGTCATTTTTCACAGATACGTTGTATCTACATTCTCTATACACAGAGGGGGCTATTCGTGGAGGCTGCAGCCCCCGACTAACTTTCCTACTAGTTGTCCGGTGAAGTTAGTCGGGGGTGGGGAAGAGGCAGTCGGGGGCGGAGAGTGGGCGGGCAGTGGACATCAACAGCCCTAGAAATACAGGGAAGATTCTAATGTTGGCCTTATAGGTCTAGGTCCAGCAAAATCACCGGGGAAGTTATTCCACCTCTGAGGTGTAATAACTTCCCTAGATGTGTTTTTTTTCTCATGGCCCAGGGTGCAAAAATGGCAGGTGAGCCAGGGTTTATTCTCCACAGCCCGACTCTTGCCTTAGGAGGCCAGATTGGCAGTCAGACTGCTGGGAATAAACCTTTGTTTGCAGCAGCTGGCATCGCGGCTTTTAAATGGAGCCGATGTGCCATGGCAACATGACGCCCTGGCTCCATTTAAATGCCCTGACTGAGTTAGTCAGGCAGGGCATGTATGTGCAGGCCAGGACGTACATGCCTGTTCTTGATTCTGATCCTGCGAGGCTAGACGTGTCCTGCGGGATCAGAATTGCGATCTCCTTTGTATGTCCGGCTCAGCCCGGATGTACAAAGGAGATCTACGTCCGGGACATAATCGGGCCCAGTGTGTTTCTAAAGTAACTTAGACCCAACTTGGTTCCTGAATACATTTTTCTCCTCATCACCTTTTTGTTGCTATGTATAGGTACTTGTACCATTTACAGTTATTCTCCTTAACCATCAAGGTTCTATTCTAACCTGTCTTTCATTGTATAAATAGTGTTCCTCTTGTTCATGCCCAGTCTAATGCTTTTACTTTAAATTTTTACTTGATAATTTAGTTTTATGTTTTGATAGGTTATTATCATAGGGATAGCAGTAGAGGAGGATCCACAAGAACAAACACTGAAAGTGTGTTGGGAGAGATAAGAAGAAAACCAGGAAAACACAGAGTCTTAAAACCAAGTGAGGACAACTTATTGAGGAGAAGGTGGTGTCAACAGTGTCAAAAGCATCAGAAATGTGAAGAAGAAGAAGAATCAAGTAAAGGCTCTTGGATTTTGCCAGGAATGGATCACTGGACACTTTTTGGCAAGAGCAGATTGTAATGGATCCAGAAGGGCTTGAGAGAAAATAAAGTCAAGGCAATGGTTGTTAACCACATGTAGTTTAGAAATGAAGAGGAGGAGGAAGATTGGTTGATAGGTAGGGTCTAGTGAGGGTTTCTTGAGGAAAGGTGTAATCACAGCATGCTTGAACGTTGCAGGAACAGCTACAGTGAAAAGTGATTGGTTGAGAATATGAGAGATGGAAGAGATGACTGTGGAGAAGATGGAGCTTAGGAGATGGGTCAGAATAGGATCGTAGGAACAGTTAATGAGTTTTGATGCAGAAAGATGTGTGGTTTCCTCCTCAGAAATCTTAGAAAAGGAAGAAAGGGTGTTAGAGGTTGAGGGGAAGAGTTGGGAAGTGAAGAGGGGATTTAGAAGATCTCATGGGGAATTTGAATGTAATCTTGTGGACTTTGTCATGGAAACAGTCACCCAAAGTTTGGGGAGAAAAAGGAGTTTTCAGAGGAAGAGGCACCTTGAGGAGAGAGTTGAGAGTTATAAAGAGATGGTGAGGGTCAGAGGCAAAAGTGTTAGTCAGATGGACATAATAGTCTTGTTCTTTTAGATAATTCCTAATCCACACTAGTACATTACCTCCTATCCCATGACTTTTTAATTTCCTCGAGTCTGTCATGTGAGGCCTTGTCAAATGCTTTCTGAAAATCCAGATACACTATATCATTCAGCTCACCTTTATCTACCTGTTTATTCATACCTTAAAAATAAATATGAGATTTATAAGAGACTTTCCTTGGCTAAATCCTCATTGGCTTTCTGCCATTAAACCATGACTATATGTTCAGTAATTTTGTTCTTTATAATTGTTTCTACTTTTTTGCCCTGTTCTGATGTCAGGGTCACTGGTCTGTAGTTTTCCAGATCACCCCTGGAACCCTTTTAAAAATTTGGTATTGCACTGGCCACCCTCCAATCTTCAGGTACTACAGATGATTTTAATAATTGTTCACAGATTACTAAAAGTAGGTCTGAAATCTCATATTTCAGTTGTTTCAGCACCCTGAGATGCTGGAAAACTGAAATATTTGGTCCAGGTGATTTTTATTTTTATTTATTTATTTAAATCTTTTTTTTTATACCGTGCTCTTTTGAATCAGTGTGGTTTACAAGTAACATTAATTTGTACAAATCAGGCTGATACATACATTGAACTTTACAAAGAACAGGTATTACAACTTGGGTTTCAACAGGGGTAATTATATACAAACTGATCAATTGTGTCACGGAAATGTTTGTCAACATGACATGAACTGACAACTATTTACAGGTTGAGATATTGTATTGATGGATATGGTTACGTCAACATGACGTGTGTGAGTTGGTGGTGTCGTCATGATGGGTGGGAAGGTATATTGGGTTGTGTTATGTCACCAGTATGGGAGTAATGTTGGAGGAAAAGATGGTGCTTTAGTGCCTTCCTAATTGCATGAGGTCAGTAATAGCTCGGATAGTGGTTGGGAGGGCATTCCAGAGTGTAGGTGCGTAGAACACAAAGGCTCTGTTCTTTGTTACAAGGGAGCATTTTGTTGTTACGTTGGGGATTGTGAGTGCGTTAGCCGTGAATGACCTTCTGGATCTGTTCAGGGGAGTGGGGTGGACAAGGTCCATGAGGGAGGTGGAGGACAGTTTGTTAATGGCTTTAAATGTCAACAGTAGTACCTTGAAGGTGAGCCTGCAGTGGATCAGAAGCCAGTGCAGGTGTTGCAAGATTGGAGTTATGTGATCTCTTCTGGAGGCTCTGTGCAGGATGCAGGCAGCGGTGTTCATTGCTAGTTGTAGTGGGTTCAGTGTGCTCTTAGGGAGACCATGCAGAATGGCGTTGGCGTAGTCGAAGTGGGGGGTTACAAGTGCTTGAAAGATAGTCCGGAAATCGTCAGGCTCCAGTAGGGGTCATAGTTGCCGAATTGTGTGTATCTTGTGATAGATTGCCTTGATGATGTTGCTTATATGTGATTTGCTACTATTTAGTTTATCAAATAGCTATACTGTATTATGTCTTCTCAATTTATTGAGATTTGTTTCAATTCCTCTAATATATCATCTTTATCATTTCTAGCATGGGTAAGTTTCCTACATCTTCGTCAGTAAAGAGCGAAGCAAAGAGTTCATTCAGTTTCTCTGCTATGGCCTTGTCCTTTCTTAGTGTCTCTCTTAGCTCTCTGTCATCTAATGGTCCAACTGACTCTCTTACAGGTGTTTTAGTTAGTAGTTGTAGCATAAATAGGCCGAAGTGTAAAACATGAATATTAGAAAAATATGTATTAAAATGTAAGTAGCAAACAATAAAAAGGCCTCTATAATATCACAACAATAAAAGATATGTTTAAGAAAAGAGTAATAGATATGTCTAAGAAAAAACTCTACTGTGTCTGAATATACTGTCTTTCATGAGTGTGATATGAACATATGATAATAACAGAGATTAAAAAACTATAATGAACTTAATTGTGCTGTCATTAACAAAAAGGGTAGAACACATACATTTCGAACAATATATATATATAATTCACACTGTCCAATTCCTAAATAAAAATAAAAACAATGTGATAAAAAACTGTACAAGCAGGAGCTGACATGGCATATATGAGCAAAGAATGAAAAAAATATACATGTTAAGGCCACTTGGTTATAAAGTGACAGAGGAACAGAAGCAGCATTGTAAACAAAAAAAACAGCGCAGTGAAAGAAAAATGAAACGCCAATATTCAAATAAAACCGGATACACCGTGCATCAGCATAAGTGGAATATTATTAAAGATTGCTTAATTTTAAAAAAAGGGGGGAGGGGACACCTACCCTATTAATAAATAATAAACATAGCCTCTCAGAAACAAGCACTTATAGAAAAGTATAAGTGAAGTCAAAGATGATTGCAGGGGATCGTACCTACAGGTTCTGTCAAACGCAGGATTAAGAACAAGAGAGGCATATATAAAAAAGGTCAAAACTTTTCCAACCCGAAAAACGTCATACTAAACAAAGCCTCTCAGAAGCAAACATTTATGAGAAAGCTTGAACAAAAGAAGAAATGATTACGGAAGATCATACCTGCAAGTGAAAACGCCGCGCAGAAGCAGGAGAGGCACATAAAGACAGCCAAAGCTCCTCCCACCTAAGAAACATCATGCTGACTATCAAAAAGAAGAGTTGTATGTTTAAAAATTGTATAATTAAAAGATATATGGTTAGAAAGTATATGTTGAAAAAGAATATAAATTAAAACACATATAACAAAGTAAAACGAATTGTATCATTTACTATAAAACGTGATATATGTAGCAAAAAAAGGGTTGGTTACTAGCGCCACAGCAACAGACACTGTATACAAAAGAAAAAGTATGTGTAAAATGTGTTCATAACATAAATGAATTATACTAGAGGCATGAATAAGTATCTATTTAAAAAATGTTCAAGAAACATTTGAAGTGCGGTGTCATATTAACAGTTGCTGTTGAAAGGGGGAAGGTGTCATACAGAAAAGATGGACCAATAATAAGGGACAAAAATAACTTGTGAAGAGCAAAAAACAAAATCCTACAAAACCTTGTCAAAAGCGAAAAGGCACCACAGAAGGGCAAAAAAGGAAAACATATGAGGAAAGCAGAGACTACCTACCTCCAAAAACATCATATTAGCCATATAAAACAGTAAGGGAAAAAAGTTTGTAAAAAAGGAATTTATAAAAAGACATTCTATTCAATTTCTTTAATCCTCCAGGGGCCATTGTATTGAAATGGAAAATACACCTTTGTTCTTCTATAACTAATAAACGGTCAAGATGCCCACCCCGAGGGGAAGGGGTAACTTTCTTAATAACAAAAAACTTTATGTCATCAAGATTATGATGGAATTGAATCCAATGTTCCACAAGGGGGGCTGTTAATATTTTCCTTTTAATACAGCTCTTATGTTCTTGAATGTGTGTTTTTATAGCTTGAATAGTTTTGCCAACATATAAAAGGGAACAGGGACAAATGATATACACTATATGTGTAGAAAGACAATTAGTCTTGTTATGTAATTTGTAATGTTTTTTGGTATATGGATGTATAAACATATCATTGAGCACAATGGTTGTTTACAAACTGAACAGTTATTACATTTATAATGTCCATTTCTTGAGGGTAAGGAAATAGTGACTGGAGGCATATAGGAGGAAACTAAGGTATCAGTTAGATTACATTCCTTGTTATAAGCAATAGTAAGACGTTGGTTATGGAAACAAGAACGTGTCTGAAGAATATGCCAGTGGGTTCTCAAACTTTTTTGAATCTTTGAAAAAAGGTATGAAAAATGAAGAGTGCACACAAATTTATCATCTGAAATTTTACTTTTAGGTAAGAGTAAATCTTGTCTGGAAGTGGAACAGGCACGACTGAACCCTTCATTAATGCATTCAATAGGATATCCTCGAGCATGAAAACATTCAGCCATGTCATGGGATTTACTTTTAAACTCATCATGGTCAGTGCATAGTCTTCGAAGGTGTAAGAACTGTGAGACAGGTAAATTATTTCTTAAATGACTACTATGGAAGCTGTCAAAATGAAGCAACTTATTTTGATCCATAGGCTTACGAAAAATTGTGGTGTTAAAGCCAGTTGGAAATTTCCTAATAAGGATATCGAGGAAGGGTAGTTCAGTGGGGCTAAATTGCATCTTAAACTTAAGATCTTTATCCAGGGTATTAAGCCAATTGTGAAAATCTTGTAGTTCACCATCAGTGCCCTTCCATAATATAAGGATGTCATCAATATACCTCTTCCAAGATATAACAGAGGATGAAAAAGGGGAACTTCTCAGATGATTTTCTTCAAATTCTGCCACATATAGATTGTCTATATCTGGTGCCATAGCAGCACCCATGGCTGTAACTTTAATTTGTTGAAAAAATTGGTTATTAAAAAGAAAATAGTTTTGAGTCAAAGCAACCTGTGCCAAATCTATCAAAAAATAAGTAGGTATGCGGACCGGTGTTGGATGTCGATTCAAATATTTGGTAATGACTGCAAGAGCCCCTTCCTGAGGGATGTTCGTGTAGAGAGATTCGATATCTAAAGACACTAGAATAACTTCAGAAAGATCTCCATGGAATCCATTTAAAAAGGAGATAACATCTGCTGAATCCCTAATGTATGATGTAATATTAGGAACAAAAGGCCTAGAAAAAAATCAATGAATTTAGAAAGTGATTCAAGAACAGACCCTATACCGGATACAATAGGTCTACCAGGAGGGGAGGGGAGTGACTTATGAATCTTCGGGAAAGTGTATATAGTGGGAATGATGGGATGTTTAACCAATAAAATTGAATATTCACGCTGTGTAAGAAAACCTGCATTAAGGCCATAAAGTAAGAGAGTCAATCTCTTGTTTTATGGCAGATGTAGGATCACAAGATAGGACTTGATAACCATTTTTATCATTAAACTGGCTAGAAAGTTTGTGCATGTAATAAGAACGATCTAAAATAACAATGACACCACCTTTATCTGCAGGTTTTATAATAATATCAGACCGTTTCTTAGGATTACGTAATGCAGATCTTTCATCCTGTGAGAGATTGAAAAATCTACATCTAGATTTATTTTCTATTACATGTACATCTCGTAAGACACAATCCATAAAAGATTGTATAGCAGAATCAGTGGGGCCAGGTGGATACCATTGGGATTTGTTATGTAAAACCGAGGGGTCAGTGGAAACACTAAGTTTGTCTGAGAAGAACTGTCTTATCTGGAGTTTGCGAAAGATTTTATGAAGATTGATATGAGTCTGAAAAGCATATATCGAGCTGTGGGGACAAAAGACCCTTCTGCAAAAGATCGGTTTCTCATTTGGTAAGGGTAACAGAGGAAAGATTCAAAACAGGGAGGTCAAGTTCTGAGGAAATGCGTGTACGTCCAAGATTATTGTCACAGGCATATAGGGGGTTGTGAGAGCAATTCTGGAAGGACATTTGTGCTTATCTGTTTGCATTACTGCATTATATTTGTTTTATCTTTTGTAGTTTCATTTTTTTATATTTATTGCCTTTCCTTATTTTATAGTCCATGTATCAGATGCAAATTGAAATACAATGTGTGCTTTGAGTCAGTCCGGCGACCCAGAAGCTCCTGGGTTTTCTTGGCAGTGTCACCAGAAGTAGATTGCCAGGCCTTTCTTCTGAGGCAATGGAGGGTTAAGTGACTTGCCCAAGGCCACAAGGAGTTCTAGTGGGAATTGAACCCTGGTTGCTTGGTTACCAAGCCAGTGTTCTAACCAGTAGGCTACTCCTCCACACCATGTATCAGATATACAACATCAATTTGTTTGTTTTAGATTGGGAAAGTTTGGTAATTTTCCTCCTGGACGGCCTCTACGTTCAGCTTTTAATTTCTTTGGTAATGTATTTTATTTTTGAATTAATTTATACATTCTTGTGTTTATATGTATATTGTATTTTATTTATTTTAATTGTGTGTTTATGTGTCTATTTTTAGACCCCTGAAGAAGGCCTAGGGCCAAAACTTGTTAAGTTGGGTCTACAATAAAGTATTTTGACTTCTCCTTGTGTTTGGCCGTGATCTTTGTCCTCTGCTACTCTCCCCCATTTTTCTTTTTTTTTTTTTTTTTTTTAAACTTTTATTTTCATTTTGCAACAAACAAAAGAAACAACACACCAAAGGAGACAAAACAAGTATACAATAAGGAAAAGCAAACCCTATTACCCCCCACCCCCCTGCTTCTTCTCTAAGCCGACAGTATCAGCATGTGAGCGCTTCCAAACAACAGTAATTGTACATCAAAACGAACATAAATAGCATCTGCGATACAGAATGATCATGTGACAGAGATTTATACAAATTTAAACAGTCAGATGAGAGCATTTAGCGGTGTGAACATAATCATTGAGCATCTTCCATTTAGACAGATGATGGGGGGTCTGAACGGAAGAAGCGAACATACGAGGTATTTGTTCATATTTACTGTAGAGACAGACATGATTCCACCATTCATTGGGGCTCAGATGGGAGCTATTTTTCCAGTATTTCGTAATTAGGGAAATAGCAATGCCCAGCATGAAGTCTAAAAGGAAGTAAGCCGATTTTGGAAGAGAGGGGATCCCCGCAGCTGAGCGGAGTCCCACTATCCTCCAAGACAGGGGCTCTTGAAAGTGCAAAATAGATTGGATACGGCCCCAGACCCGACGCCAGTAATACTGTAGTGCGGGACATTCATACATAACATGAGTTAGTGAACCAATGGCCGCATGGCATGTCCAGCATTTATTGCCCTGGGAGGTGTTCCATTTGGCTAATCTGTCAGGAGTATAGAAACACCGGTGGGCTAGAAAGAAGAGTGTCTGAGTGAGTGAGGCGGATCTGGAGACCCGTGTCACTCTACTCCAGACAAGGCTCCATTGTTCCGGGGTCAAAGTTACATGCAGTTCCCGCTCCCATGCTTTCTGTGCTATAGGGGTACCTCTATTTACAGCATTACTTAAGGTCTTGTAAAAGTTAGATGCTACACCCGGTGAGCTCCCGATAGATCGGATAGTCTCCGACAAATCTTGGGTAGGGGATTCCGATGGCGGGAGCACCTTAGCACTCCGAAGACAATGCTGTAGTTGCACCAACTGAAAGTAGTGTTTCGCTGGGAGACCAAATTCAATTTGCAATTCACTAAATGTTTTCCAGCGACCATCATGGAACAACTGGGTAGGGGTCCAAATGCCCCTAGTGTACCAGGGGCTCCACGCCATCGGTTTATTTTGTATTTGAAATCGAGTATTGTACCAGAGCGGGAGTCTGTCTAACGGACAGAATCGGGAGTCTAGAGATTGAATAAGAGTATTAAAGGCACCTAAAGTGTCTAAAAGCATTGGTGGATAGTGGGAGTCTGATGGGAGAGTCATACCAGGGAGAGAAGTAAGAGGAAACGGTTTGCAAAGGTTCTCCTCTATGTCTAGCCACACAGGTCTACTCGGTGCTAGATCTTCCAGCCAACGAGCACCTTGTTTGAGAAGAAAAGAATGGTGATATTTCAGGAAATCAGGGAATCTGACACCCCCATTTTCCTTATCAGCTTGCAACTTATGCTTCGCTATCCTAGGTGTCTTGTTTTGCCATAAGTATCTAGTCAGAAGGCCCTCTAAATCTTTATATGTACGTCGAGGTAGGAGACAGGGCAACATTTCTAAAATGTAATTCACTTTAGGAACAATCATCATTTTTATGGTTTCTAGGCGACCCCACCAGGTAAGTGTTAAAGGAGTCCAACGGTGAGTAAGCGCCCGGACTTTAGAGGTTAAGTCTTTGGCATTAAAGGAGATAGCGTCTTCCAAAGGAGAGCAATAGTGGACCCCAAGGTATTTGACCATGCGAGGTTGCCATAAAAAGGGAAAGGATTGCATATCTGCTTGATGAATCAGAGGATTCAATGGAAAGGCTACCGATTTGGTCCAATTTATCTTATACCCCGAGAGTTGTGAATATTTACCGATTTGCTCTAGGACAGCCGGCACCGAGTCTCAAGAGACAAAGAGCATAAGGTCATCAGCATATGCTGAAATTTTAATTTCCCTATGAGAGAAGGGGACTCCATGAATCTCCTCCGATTGCCGGATTAGTAAAGCTAAGGGTTCGAGTGCAAGATCGAAAAGAAGTGGAGACAGTGGGCATCCCTGACGAGTACCGCGTTGAAGGGGAAATGGCTGAGACTTTAAAGCATTAGCACAGATACTGGCTGTAGGCTGTGCGTACATGGTGTGGAGACAACGGAGAAAACCTTCTCCGAATCCGTACCAGCGGAGAGTTGCAAACAGGAAAGGCCATTCTAAGCGATCAAAGGCCTTCTCAGCATCAAGTGAGAGGCCAACAAATGGTCGATCAAGATTAACTGCGGTAGTCAGTACATGACATAGAGTCCGAGCATTGTCAGCGGTTGATCTACCGTGAATGAAACCGCATTGATCTGGGTGTATTAAAGTAGACATCCTATCAGAGAGCCGGGTGGAGAGAATGGTGGCAAATATTTTATAGTCCGCATTTAGGAGGGAAATTGGACGATAATTAGCTGTTAGTTGCGGATCTCTCCCCTCTTTCTCAAAAACTACTACATTTGCCATTGAAAAGGACCCAGAAGGAGATCCCTCCTCGGCCAGAGCAGAAAAATAAAGTTTCAAAACTGGAGCTAAGTCAGCGTTAAAGGTTTTGTAGAATTCAGCAGGGAGACCGTCCGGGCCGGCAGCTCGACCTGTGGCACATCTCTTGAGAGCAGAATGAATTTCTGATAAAGTGACCGGTTTGTCCATGGCCTCTCTATCTTCGTCAGATAGGGTCGGTCGTTGTACCACTGAGAGCAATCGTTCAAATACTTCGGGCTCAAAATCACATTCAGATTGATAAAGCCGAGTATAAAAATCACGAAAGAGTTCTAAGATTTCTATATCTTTAGTGACCAGGCCCCCCCCCCCGACGGATTACGGAGAGTGGTAACACGCTTGGCTTCTTTTTGACCTTTCAGGGCATTCGCTAATAATTTGCCAGCACGGTTATTTTCCCGGTAATACAACCCTTGTTGTGATTCAATATTTTTAGCAGCAGCAGTATATAAAAGCTGATTGTATTGAAAGCGGAGGCGTTGTAAACGGAGTAAAATACATGGGTCAGTACGGGACGTAAGGAGACGCTCCCCAGCTTGTATCTGTTGCTCTAGAATCAGTAAGTGTTGCTTTCTTTGCTTCCCCTGTCGAATTTGATAGCTGGTTATAGTAGCACGGATAGATGCCTTAAAACCCTCCCACCAAGCCCAGCTCGCTGTGTCATGGGGTGAGTTAAAATGAAAATAATCTTGGATAGCGGCCTTTATGTCAACCTGAAAATCTTTTTGATCCAGTAGGGATCTATCAAAAAACCAAGCACAGGGATGATCATCTCGCGTAGTGACATGCAATGAAAAAGATATGGCAGCATGATCAGAAATATGGAGAGGATGAGTCCTAGCCGTGTCCACTTGAGAAATCAGTGCTTTGGAAATGAGAAAGAAATCTATTCTAGATTGCGAGTGATGGGGGGCAGAAAAAAAGGTGTACTCTAAGTCGGAGGGGTGAAGTAGCCTCCATATATCTACTAGCGCAAGGTCTTGCATCAGAGCTGTAAGGGTAGCAAGACTCTTGGGTGGACTACTCGTTCTAGGCGGTTGTCTATCTATCAAAGGGTCTAGCACTTGATTGAAATCGCCACCAAGTATTAATGGAGTATTGGCAGAGGCCTGTGCCAACTGCGCAATACTTGCATAGTAAGCAGGGTTATCCACATTCGGGGCATAAATACAAATACACGTGAATTCACTATCTCCAACCTTAAAATGTGCACGGGCCCATCTACCCTCCTTATCAGAGCTAGTATCTATTACAGTAGCTTGCAAAGACTTCTTAACCAGAATGGCTACCCCACACCGTTTGGAAACGGCGGGAGAATAGGCAGCCACCAGGTAAGGTTTAGCATTGAGTTTCAGTGTTTCAGCGGAATTTAGATGCGTTTCCTGAAGAAACACTAAATCAGCATGCTCATGGTTAAGATAGCTAAGAATTTTCTTTCTTTTGATTGGACTATTGATGCCTTTTACGTTAAGTGATAAGATCTTACATAAGGCCATTGAGCAAGGTTAAAAATTCTGAAAGAGAACATGATAACGCACATAAGTTCACAATGTCCCTCATAGTAACTGTATCTGGCTGTACACATGACATGATAGAAAATGAGCTAATGTAATACAATGAAGCGCCCCACATTAAAAAATAAGAACCGCAGTGCGGTAGAGAAGAAGCAGAACCCCAGAAATTACTGGCGACCATGTGTCTGCGGGGAGAAACCCCAGAGAAGGCCGAAATTGAAAACATATAACCTGTAGAACTGTGCGTGCTCCGAATCCAACCGAGGCACACATCATGGAGGGATAGAAGACCAAGAAAGTCATATAAAGACAGAAAGAAAAGTCCAGGCAGTCTCTGTGCTTGGCTATGACCACCGCGTCGGGCCCTTCAAAATGGCGGACAGAGCCGGCAGATAATAAGTCCAAGTTGTTGGGTTAACGCATCTGCTCTGCTTCTTTAGAGTCTAAAAATGTTGATAGTAGATCAGGATCTTCGAATGTCCTAGTTTGGTTGTGGAGAGTCACTCGGAGCTTCGCTGGATACAACAGGCCAAAGCGAGCCTGTAGCTGTTGAAGTCGAGGGCGAAAAGCAAGGAGTCTCTTCCGACGGTCAACTGTGGGCTTTGCCAAATCAGGGAAGAAGGAGACTTTATGACTTTCAAACTCCAGATGACGATTCGCCCGGGCAGCATTTAGAATTTGTTCCACTTGTTGATATCGTAGTAATCGAAAGATAATAGGCCGGGGGGTCGTTCGGTTGAGCGCCATATGAGTAGGAACTCGATGTGCTCGATCAATTTCCAGGTCTCTATGAAATGTGATCTTCAGCAAGGAGGGAAGAGTTTTGAGCAGGAATTCTCTGATATCTCCTGCTTCCGCCCCCTCCGGTATTCCAAGGAGCCTCACATTGTTGCGACGGGCTCGATTATTGCTATCTTCTAACTCTTTTTGAAGATTCTGTATCTGGCGCTCAGCCTTGTCCAGTTTGACCAAGCGCACCGCGTGCGAGTCGAGGACCCCCGCCATGTTGTCCTGCCGTAATGAAAGACTTTCAAGTCGGTCCTGGAGCACACCGAAGTCTTCTCGCATGGCTCGAAGCGCTTCTCCGTTGGACTGCACCAGTTCCTTCACGCCGCGTATTTCCTCTAAGATCTCCTGATGCATTTCGGGGTTTTCCCGAAGTGGAACCATCTTCTGTGGGGAAGACACCTCTGTTTTGGAGCGTTTTCCGTGTGAAGAAGAAGGAGACCCGAAGTCCAAGCGCGCTGGTTTATGGGCCGCCATCCCCCCCGAGGTATCCCGGTAAGTTCGGAGCAAAAAATTGAGTTTATGTAGGTATTAAGTCAGGATTCTGAGTAGGCCTCTCGGGAGCTTCAGCGCGAAGCGTCTAACCCGCTGGACATCAGGCTCCGCCCCCCTCAGGCTCCGCCCCCCCCTCCCCCATTTTTCAATGTATACAAATAAATTATTCCTCCGGACACAATACTATGTTTCAAAAAGACAGTTACTTAGCTTTTCTGCTTCAGGAAGATGATTATTTTATCCATACTAAAGAGTAGCTGCATCAAGGTCCACTTCACTTCATTCTCTAAAACAAAAATCTGGCATCTGTATTTATTATTATTATTATTCACCTCTGTCATGTGATCAAGTTACGTGATTACTTTTAAACTAATGATTGACACTCAATTTCTAAATTTAATCTTCATTGCCTCTTCTTACGTCCACTTTAACAGTATGTATTACCTGCCATCTCAGATCTTGGATAGAATGTTGTCTGTCCATCCATTGTTGTATAGTACAGATGGCACGGTTAGAGTCCTTGTTCCAATTTTGGTCTTGTTTTTATTCAATTGAGTTTTTATACTACTTTTCATTCCACCTATGTATAGTAATTCACATGGGCGGATAATCATGTAGAATAAATATTCCGATATACAATTGGTCATTCGATTTTGCCCGGTATACTTTTATATTACTTTTTCTATTCTATTTTCTATTAATTTTCTATTTCTATTTTTCCATTCTGTACCTGCAATAGTAAGATCACACCAGGTACAGGGGACGGAGCCTGGCTTTTGGTCAAGATGGACGTGTAAGAACTGTGCTCCAGAGGGCAATGATCAAGAATCCTGACTTCTGCAGTCTTTAATCAAATAGTTCCTACCTACTTTGATATCATTCGATCCCGGATATGTCAGGCCCCAAGCCGACATGGCTGGATTACCAAGTTTCTCAAAATGCCAGCGCAAAGAGAACCAAATTGGAACCTCTCTCTCCTCACAAGATGGCGGTCATCCGAGATTGTCCTGAGGCCTTGCAGGAACCTCTGGCTGAGATTTAGGCAGTCAAAGACATGGTCAAATCTAATGGAGACTCGCTGTGCTCAATGTAGGAAGATGTCAACATCTTGAAATCTTCTTTGGAGTCAATTAAAGCTCATTTGGAGAAGGTAGAGAATGTGGTGGCATCGCATGGGGAGAGGCTCAAGGCCGTTGAGAAGCAGGCTAAGTTGATTCGCTCACTGCAAAGAGAGGTGGAAGACGGTAATAACCGCTCTCAGAGGAACAACATAAGAATACTGGGAGCTCCTGAGGATGCAGAGGTCCCTGATATGGTGTCCTTGTTGCAGGCCATGATTCTGGGTGTGTTAAAGGTGAAGTTTGCCATGCCATTCGAGATCGAGCGCGCTCATCGATTACCTACTCATTCCGTGGCCGCGGGCAAGCATCCACGCCCAATCATCTTGAAAGTCTTGTGTTTTCAACAAGTATCACAAATAATGGGAGCAGCCAGAGCACTTTCAACTTTGGAATATCAGGGACAGAAACTCCTGTTCTTCCCGGACTTCGCGAAGGCAACAGTGGATCGGAGGAAGAGTTTTCTGGTGCTATGTCCACTTTTATTGCAGCTGCAGGCCCGTTTTGGGATGCTTTATCCTGCCCGCATAACCAGACCGGGACTTTTGATGCAGAGGAGTTGTATGCATTTTTAGAAGATGAGGAGTCGGCGGTAATGCGGTGAAATATACTTAGCAGTTTCTGTTTGCAAAAGTTCTACGGCGCTTGCTATCATGGGCATTTGACTGGTCTGAGGTCATGTAGTGGCGACTTATCCATGCAGAAGTGACATTCAATCATGCAGTATTGCTATACACTGTGACATTTATTTTATTTTGAAGGAGCTCCAGGGTATTATCCTGGTCAAGATGCTTCTCCTGCTGTTTCTCTCTTTCTTGTTTTGTGTTTTATGTGATGTCTATGGCGGTTGAGAGAGTGACGGGGCTTGGAAATGTGGGATGGCCCTTATTTACAAGGTTGGGGCCTTCTAGGTTAAAAACTCATTCGATGGGGGCCGCCCTGTCATACAGTTCTGTCATTTTGGGTTCTGGGGACACTGTCTCTACTCTTGTTGTGGGTGGTGGGCTAGATGCAATACTTTAAGTGACGAAGTAGGAATGTAATAGGTCAATTTGCCCTCCGTGTCTGTCTTGTCCTGGTGGACTCACCCACTAAGTTTGTGTGTTTTATAGCCCCCCTGGGTTTGGTGGTTTTGGTGGTTTAGTTTTCATAATTATGTGTTCTTACTGTGAGCAATCATGAGCAGGGGCTAGGGCTAAACTGTCTTTTTTTTTTTTTTTTAGGCTTACTTTTCTGGGCTATAGGTGCAGCTACCACTGAGGATGTTTAAGGTGGTGTTCTACAATGTAAAACTATATGCTACAATTTGGTTTGTTTTTGCAACATTTGACTGTTAATCTGTGCTATATTGTCAGTATGTCTTCCTTTAAGATAGTTTCACTGAATGTTAAGGGCATTAACAACCCAATTAAGAGGAAAAAGATTCTTCTGTATGGTCATAAAGAAAGTGCTGACATCTTACTGTTACAGGAGACGCACTTGAATGTGACTGAGTCATTAAAACTAGATATAAAACCCTTTTCTCTGGTGGCCTTCTCAGCTGCCAATCATAAGAAAATGGGATAGCCATTTTAGTGAGGAAAACTCTATCCCCCATGATTATACAAACTAGGTCTGATACTGATGGGCAATGGACAATGGCTGCCATCAAAATTGGATCCATTGAAATGGCCTTAATTAATATTTATGCTCATAATATTGATTGCCCTACTTTCTTTTGCTCCATTGCGGCCTTGGGTTAGGAGGTGTCCAGATATCCGACTATTGTGGGGGGAGACTTCAACCTCATGCTAGACCCCTTGGTAGATAGGAGTCCAGTGAGAACCATTAGGGTTCCCAAGCCTCACCCGGTTCTTGTATCTTTAATGCAGGAATTGGGCCTGATAGACATATGGCGGCTGCAGCACCCTATAGACAATGAATTTACTTTCTTTTCTCCTCTTCATAACTCGTTATCACGTATAGACTTTTTTCTAGTCTCCAAGGAACTCTGTTCTAGAATCAGTGAGTCCAATATCCATGTGGCTCATATCTCTGATCATTCCTCAATCTTACTCACCCTATTTGACTTAACGAGCTATCAATCTCACTCACGTTGGCAATTTGATAGGACTCTTCTTGGCAGACAGGAATTCCATGAGACCATCCTGGTGGCTATAGAGGAGTATTTTCAATTTAATTTACCTCAAGACTCCTCGGGGTGGGCATGGTGGGAAGGTCTTAAAGCTAGTATGTGGGCCACCATTACCAGTTTTGCTAAACGGCAGGCCAAACAGTGTAAAGCAGAACTTGGTGCACTAGACAAATAGATTAAAACAGGAGAACGCATTTTAGGCCATAGAACTGATCCTAATATTCTGATAAGATTATAGCGCCTTAGATTTAGATATAACTCGATTTTGAACACTGAGGCAACACTGAATATTCAAGGGCAGAAAGGGCGATACTACTTGGAAGGTAACTGAGCTGGATGGTTGCTAGCTAACTCGTTAAAGGGTCATAAGGACGCTTCTTGCATTACAGCTTTAAGGGATCCTCAGGTGCAACATTTGATTATCAAGGACCCTGACATTGCAGAGACCTTTTGCCAATTTTACACTCAGTTATATTCCCCTGAGATAGATTTTTCTGAGAGACTACTGACTAATATTCAGAGGCCGGTGTTAGATCAAGAAACTGCTGCGGGACTAGATAAGCAAATCTCAGTCATGGAAATTATCCAGGCTATTCATTCTATGCAAGTGGGCAAGGCTACCGGACCAGACGGACTTCCAATTGAATTCCATACAACTTTTTCCAAAATCTTAGGTCATACCTTCAACAATATTATAGACCTTTTAGACAATGTGGCACAGGCTGGAGTGTTTGCCTCTGCAAACATTATTGTTCTTGAAAAACCTGGAAGGGACTCTGTTAGTCAGTAACTATCGGCCAATTTAGTTGTTAAGCACAGATTATAAAATTTTTGGGACCATCTAAGCTGGTCGTCTCTCCAAATTGATCCCTTCTTTGATTCATCTGAACCAATGTGGCTTTACTGAGGGACACTGCATAGCCGATAATGCCAGAGTGCTTTGTCAAGTTTTGGAAGGCGCAGAGGGAAAAGAGGGTCCTCTTGTAGGACTCTCATTAGATGCAGAGAAAGTGTTTGATTGGCTGGTGTGTCCTTTCCTGTTTGCTGTTCTGAAGTGGTTTGGATTTGGTGAGAGTTTCTGCATCCTAAACAAACTTATGTATATAAGACCAAGTGCAAACATTCTGTGAATGTGACTCAGTCTAGAGTGAATGGGTTAGGAAGAGGAGAAAAAAGCCCATGGAGCCAGTTGAAGACATGTACAAGTGAACATGCCACTGCAGTAAAAGTCATGAGGGAAATTAAAAGTCAAATAGGATAAATAGACCAAGGTTAATACAATCTATGTATAACAAATGAAGTCTCAAGAAAAGTCAAACAATCAGAAAACAAAAGGAAGGAACAACATTCAGCATCATCCTTACCTCTGAAAATGACACCAAAGTCAAAAGGAGGCAGAGTCCCCATGACGGAACTTTAGATGGAGTGATGTAAAACCAATTTGCATAACATGATTGGGAACCTGTATTTCTATGTACTTATAAGCAAAAAAACAATATAATCGGAGATAATACTAAAAAGTAATTAATAGTGTTGATTAGAAAGTTGTATAAACTATTGATAGAAATGTAAAAAAATGTAAAAATAGGGGGAGAGAACTCACCTTGAATAAGAACATAAGAACATAAAAACATAAAAACATAAGATATGCCATACTGGGTCAGACCAAGGTCCATCAAGCCCAGTATCCTGTTTCCAACAGTGGCCAATCTAGGTCATACGTAGCTAGCAGTTTCCCCAAAAGACACAGGTTCCGCAATACTTGTACTGGGTCAAGCATTGATATCCTGGGTCCCTTCTCAATAATGGTCCATGGACCTTTCCTCCAGGAACTTGTCCAAACCTTTTTTAAACCCAGCTACACTAAAAGCCTATACTAAATCCTCCAGTAACAAATTCCAGAGTTTGATTACACGTTGAGTGAAAAAATATTTTCTTTTATTAGTCTTAAATAGTTTACCCTGTAGCTTCATTGCATTTCCCCTAGTCTTTCTATATTCTGATAACGTAAACAATAGATCTACGTTTACCCGTTCCACTCTGTTCATTAATTTATAGACTTCTATCATATCTCCCCTCAGCCGTCTCTTTTGCAGGTGAAAGAGCCCTAACCTTTTTAGCCTTTCTTCATAGGAGTATCCTTCCATCCCCTTTACCATTTTGGTGGATCTTCTCTGAACCTTTTCTAATAACCCTTTATCCTTTTTAAGATACGGTGACCAGAATTGTACACAATATTCAAGGTGAGGTCTCACTATGGAACGATATAGAGACATTATAATCTCTTTTGTTTTATTTTCCATTCCTTTCCTTATGATACCTAGTATTCTATTTGCTCTCTTGGCTGCCACTGCACACTGGGCTGAGGGTTTTAACATGCTATCCACAATGACGTCTAAATCTTTTTCCTGGGTGGTGGTAGTTCCTAATGCGGAACCTTGCATTGTGTAACCATAGTTTGGGTTGTTCCTCCCGAGGTGCATAACTTTGCACATTAAATTTTATCTGCCATTTTGATGCCCAGTCTTCCAATTTTTCAAGATCCTCTTGCAATTTTCCACAATCCTCTTGGGTTTTAACAACTTTAAATAGTTTGTGTCATCTGCAAATTTGATAACCTCACTCGCAATTCCACTTTCCAGGTCATTTATGAATATGTCAAAAAGCAGCGGACCCAGCACAGATCCCTGGAGTACACCACTATTCAACTTTCTCCATTGGGAAAATTGGCCATTTAGCCCAACCCTCTGCTTTCTATATTTTAACCAGTTCTTGATCCACAGTTGTACACTGCCTCTTATCCCATGTCTCTTTAGTTTTGCCAAAAATCTCTGATGAGTGACCTTGTCAAAGGCTTTCTGAAAGTCCAGATACACTATATCAACCGACTCACCTTTTGTCCACCTCTTTATTCACAGTTTCAAAAAAACATAAAATATTACTAAGATAAGATCTTCCTTGTCTAAAGCCATGTTGGCTGTCTCCCATTAGGCCATGACTATCTACATGCTGAGTAATGTTATTCCTTATGATGGTTTCTACCATTTTTCCCGGTACTAACGTGAGGCTCACCGGTCTGTAGTTTCCTGGTTCACCCCTGGAACCCTTTTTAAAAATTGGTGTTACATTGGTGATCCTCCAATCTTCAGGTATTAGAGATGATTTTAATGATAGTTCACAGATTACTAATAGCAGGTCTGCAATCTCATATTTCAGTTCTTTCAACACCCTTGGATGTATACCATCTGGCCCAGGTGATTTGCTACTCTTCAGTTTATCTAATAGTTGTAATACATCTTCCCGATGTATCGATATTTCCTTCAATTCTTCCGCACCTTTAAATACCACTTCAGTCATTGGTAACATCCCTACATCTTCCTCAGTAAAGACCGAAGCAAAGAATTCATTCAGTCTCTCCACTATCGCCTTGTCGCCTCTTAGTGCCCCTTTAACTCCTCTATCATCTAATGGACCAACTGACTCTCTCACAGGTTTTTTGCTACGAATCTACTTGAAAAAATCTTTATTTCGCGTTTTTGCTTCCGCAGCAAGCTTCTTCTCAAATTCTCCCTTTGCCTGCTTTATCAATTCCTTGCATTTTACTTACCAGTGCTTGTGCTGTTTCCAGGTTTCGTTGGTTGGCTCTTTTTTCCATTTCCTGAAAGATGCTTTTTTGGCAACAACAGCCTCTCTGACCTCCCCTTTAAACCATGCTGGCAGTTTGTTGGACTTCCTTCCACTTTTCTTAAAGCGTGGAATACAGCTGGTCTGGGCTTCCAAGATAGTATTTTTCAGTAACACCCAAGCTTGATGTAAGTCTTTAACCTTTGCAACTGCTCCTTTTAGTTTTTTTTTTAACTATTTTCCTCATTTTATCCTAGTCTCCCTTTTGAAAGTTAAAAGGTAGTACTGTGGATTTCCTTACTATCCCTCCTTCGCTAATTAAATCAAAGGCAATCATGCTATGATCACTATTGCCAAGTGGCCCCAACACCCTTATCTCTTGCACTAGATCTTGTGTTCCACTAAGGACTATGTCTAATATGGCTTCCCCTCTGGTCGGTTCATGAACCAGCTGCTCCAAGAAGCAGTCATTTATGTCATCTAGGAACTTTATCTCCCTAGCATGTCCTGCCGTAACACTTATTAACCCTTTCCAGGCCGAGCCCAAAACTCTCAGGATCCAAACTTCTGACTACATATTCCTATCAAATGGTATATAATACATGACCATAGCAGAAGGAAAATCACTATTAGAACATATTGAATAAGACGGGTACAATTTTCCTGAAATATGCAAAAATTAACCCGGCTGCAGAATGTGGATTAAAAATTTAAAGTAGGCCTTCACAGGGTTAAAAGAGGGCTGCTATACAGTACCCTGTCCTGTGCTGCTGAGGTAAGCTATATTCGTATTTGATTTAAATTATAGCTCTTTGCTGCTGGTAGGCTCTAACTTATTATGAAATTTAAACTACAAGCTCTCTGCTGGGTTCTAAATTTAACCAGAAAGCTCTCTTCTGTATTTTAAATTTAAACTAAAAGTACTTTGCTGATGCTAGGTCCTGAGTGACTATTAAATTAAAACTACAAGCTCTCTGCTGGGTATGAAATGTAACCAGAAAGTTCTCTTCTGTGTTTTAAATTTAAACTTAAACTGCTGCTACTAGGCCCTGACTGATTTAACAAAAAATAGTGGGTTCACAGATTAATTAGCTTTAATAGAAAGAATTCCTTTCAGAAAATTCCCAGAAGTATATACTCACAATTGCAGATCTCTCTCCAGAAGTAACAGTCCCCTTTTGTAGTCCTTCAATAAAAAGAAAGAATAAAAATAGCACTATAAAAGGGTTCCAAATCTTAATGAAGAGTTTATAGTGCATAGCTAATGAGAGGGGCATTCAAGAGCCATGTCTTAATCTTAACCAAAAGCAAATAGTGAGTAGCTAGTTAGCAAGGGAGAAAAAGAATGATGAGAAAATGGGAGACACTCACAGAAAGACAGAAAAATTCAAATCATGCTTAAGACTAGAAGGATGCATAGTATTCATTTGAAAAATAACTTTCTGTTCCAACCTCAAAAGCATCTTAGAGGCATCCCCCCCTCCCGCCAATGAGGAATTACCTGTCAGAGGACCAAATATTTTAGATCGCTAACTGTGTTGTTCAGCGATCCAATGATCAACTAAAGGTTTTTGTGGAGTATGATTCTTAATGCAACTGTGGTGTTCTATGATCCGCGTTTTAACACTCCTACTGGTTTCACCTATGTACAGCGGCTTGCATGGACAAATAACTATATAAATGACATGTTCTTTTTGAGATGTGGTAAAATTAGTAAGTGGATATTGTGATGAGGAGAGTATGGCTGAGTCCATGGAATTGGAAGAAAATCAGTCATTTACCTTTAAAAGAAGAGATAGGCAAGGAATCAGTAGCTCTCAAACTGCAGGCAGAGAAAAAAAATATGCAGCTACTGAGGACAAGACACACCCAAGCTCTGCTAATCCAAGGGCAGGCTTGGAAATTAATGAGGGACACCTGGGTGAAGGGGAGTGCACGGTAGTTCAGAGACACTCTTATAAACCCAGGGAACTATTGGAGGAAAGGACGGAGAGAGAGAACAGCCAGAGAGAGGGCAACAGGATCAGGAGTGCCAGGATGAGGCAGCATACACAGCAGCACGCTGGAAAAAAAGATACAGGACAACACTGGAGAATTCAGTGGGAAGAAAAGCACCAGAGAAAGGCCCAGAGAGTTCACTGTGGAGGAGAACGGTGGAGACTTCAGAGGGAATCTCAGAGGTGAAAGCCTTAGTCAGAAGGAAAACCAGGATTGCAGGGAAACTGCAATTGGTTTTAAAACTAGGAGAGCTGTGCCAGAGAGAAGTGCTGATAAGGGTCAGGCTGCAGTGCCAACTGTTTTTGAATCAGCTAAAGAGCTGCAACTTCCAAAAAGGTGCATGAATAAAAGGGTAGCCAAAATTGCCAGTTAGAGGAATTGTGTCATTTGATGCAAGAAGAGAACCTCCACGTTCCTGGTGGAAACCCTGTGAATAGGGGAAAGCCTCAGTGGAAAAAGGTTCTGGAACTTTTGGAGAATATTAAGCCTGAAGTTTTTCATGTTGGCTTAAAGCCAGATTTACCGGACACAGGTCCTGAGGAAATGCAGATAGACTACAGTGTTCCCTCGCCACTTCGCGCTTCATGTTTTGCGGCTTCAGTGCTTCGCGGGTCAGCAGCCACATTGTGGAAAGGAGCGTTGTTTCATGTTGATGCGCGAGAGAGAAGGATCCCTGCATGTCAACCAAAGAGATGAGTTGACTCAGAGTACATGTACTGTACATACCATGGGCTTTCATAAAGGCGCGTGATTGGTTTCCGGTGTGACATCGACCAATAAGAGTACGAGTGGATTTATCCCTGTGAGTTGATTGTCTGCGCATCATTGCAGCCTCACCTAGCATCTTCTCTTGTTGTATCTCGCCAGTCTTGTCCATGATGTTGACTGTCTCGCATACAGTACTGTATTTTCGTGTTGTGTTGGCGATAACTTTTTTTATTAATTAAGCCCTTATAATGCCGCCTAAGCGCTGTGCCCCTGTGAAAGCTTCCTCCGGGGCGCCCAAGAGGAAGAAGATGATGACCATCAGCGAAAAAGTGAAACTTTTAGATATGATCAAAGAGGGCAGAAGTTATGCATCTGTGGCACGCAATTACGGGGTGAATGAATCTACAGTGAAAGAGGAAGCAAAACATCCGCAAAACTGCTTCAATAACCTTCAACAAAGAAGCAAAACGTGTGATAACTCCGCGTAATGTTTATTACTGTATAAGGTTTTGTAATTAACCCTATTGTAATTAGCACTGACACGTTTAAGTAAATACGTATACGGTACTGTTGTAATTTTTGTCTTAAATGAGTAAAGTATGAATACTGTTTACATATTTAAAACATTCTTGTACAGTACCCGCATACACAAAAATTCCTAGGGGCAAATACTACTTTGCGTTTTTTCAGCTTTCGCGGAAGGTTCTGGTCCCCATTAACCGTGAAAAACGAGGGATCACTGTATTATGAATCTGATGAGGGGTCTGAAGATTCAGTAATGGATTGTTCTCTGTGCCAGAAGGCAGAATAAAAAGTTCTTGGATAAAAGAAGGGAAAACCTATAACCTGAATGTCCTAGAAGGCAGTGTGAAAACAGGGAGAAATGTGTTTAGCCAGGAATGCTAAAGAACCCTGTTGCTGAAGAAAGGATATTTCTTTTGGGTTTGAAGAGAAGAGAAACCTTGCTGATTGCTGAATGGTTTTAAAAAAACAGCGACACATGTTAAAAAGCTACATAAAGCAGTTTCATTGTTTGTTTGGGATTAATGCCTATGGATTATTGTTTGGAGAAAGAATCCTGTTTGCTTTGCGTTGAGCCTTAATGCTCTTTAGAAAAAGAAATAAATTCCTGTGTTTTGCCTTGTAAACCCTCGGTCTCCACACTACTTGTTTTTTTCTAAACAACACAACTACAAATCCCAGCAGCCCCAGCACTGGATGAGGAAGAAAACCCTTTAATTAAAGGACTAACAAGTGCAGCCCTAGGCTTATAGGCTGTTGCCTGGGCCAGGGGCCTCCACAATATTTAACAGCAGAGGTGGGATGTACAAATGTGGACTTCGTGGTAATGACCGCATCACACACAGAACAAGAGCCACAGCAGAAATGTCCAGTAGTGATAGGCTTCCGATGGGCCACTGACAGAGCAGAAGGAACCAGAATGTTGGAAAGGTTAGGGTTTTTATGTTGAGCTATTATCACTTGTTGTGATGCGAATGTAGGAATTGTCTGAACAATGTGCCACTCATGTCATATAATATCTGAAATCTGCTTAGATTTTGTCGAAAACAGAAGAAGGCAAACAATGTTAGTGCGGTATAAAAGAGACTGCAAATAAAAAAATAAAAAAATAAAAATAAAATGTTATCAAACTTCTTTTTTTCTTTGGGTAGAAATAGAGTATCATGTGACATGTCCCTCACACGCTGATATGCCATAAGCACATGTTTTGATGGGTACTTCTTCACGGCAAAACGCTCACAAAGAATAGATCCGTTGTGTTCAAAACTGACCAGATTGGAACAGATACACTTGGCCCTTAGGAACTGACTGACAAGAAGATTGATTTTGAGAGAACTATTGTGAAAACTTTGAAAATGTAAGAAATGATTATGATCAGTATCCTTCCGAAACAAATCGGTATGGTAGCTATGGGCACCCTTAATAATCTTAATATCTAGATAAGAAACGTCATTAATATATGCTTCATTAATAACTGGGGGTCTAAAAAATTCAACCACTGTAAAAATGTATTAAACGTGTCACGTGTACCATCCCAAATAAAGAGAACATCATCAATATAACGCTGCCACAGTCTGATGTAATCTTTAAAAGAATGTTTGGTTGAATTTTTTTTTTCAAAAGAGGCCACATAAAGGTTTGACACATCAGGCACCATCGATGACACCATGGCCACCCCTTTAACTTGCAAATAAAATAAACCATCAAAGCAGAAAAAAATTGTTCATAAGAACAAGACAGGCTAATTGAGTGAGGAAAAAGGTTGGAAAGTGCTTGAATCTCTGTTCACATGGTAAAAACACATCTAGTATGTCAAGGGTTTTGCTCTAAGGTATATTCGTGTATAGAGAGACAATGTCAAGGGTTACAAGTAAGAGATCACTATGATAATCTGTAAATGACTGCAAAATTTGGATAACATGGACAGACTCATGTCTGTAAGAAGGTACCTGAGTTACAAATGGCCCTAATATGACATCTAGAAATTTAGATTCTGGTTTGAATTGGGACCCAATAGCAGAAATATTGGGCGGCCAGGTAGATTATGTAATGATTTATGAATTTTTGGAAGAATGTATATAATAGGAACAACAGGATGTGTGACTGTAAGGAATCTGTTCTTTTTAGGTCAAGTAGCCTGCTTCTGTAGCAGCTGATAAGCATGCAATAAATAATACCAGAAGTCAGTTCAAGAATCCAAGCCAATTTATTGTGCACAAGACTCAGACAGTCAAGCATCAAAAAGGACTGAACAAAGTTTTACAGAAGCATATTCATTATATACATTTCTTTTCAGTTTGATACATGCAGACTTTCTATTGGTCCCAACGTCCCTTGCATTTGTCCAATCAGAGACCCTTTCTGGGCCTAGCACCCTGCTCCCCCTTCCCAGGCTATTCTAACAATGGTACAGTTTCTAGGTATTGATACAATTCTACTGCGAGGTCATTAGGCTCAGAGAATGTGAAAATGCAGAACACTGGACTATATCTAACATCAGCATGGAAGAAATGAATAGAGGATTCATACAAACTTATCAAAAGCAGTTTAAAGCGGATTCTCAAACTTCTACTGACTTTGGTCTTTCTCAGCATTTATTATTTCCAAGTGGGGGTGAGGAACTCAGGCCTAGTTTACAGGCCCCTCATACATTCTACAGGCTATTATAGGCCATAGCCTACCACATTCCCCCCTTTGATTATTCTCACCCGCAAGAGAGAGAGAGAGGGTGAGAATTAAATCACATATTATACTCGTGTAACAGCATCATCTTGGGGTATAGGGTAATATTGCCACATAGCTAAAACATTCGTAGCTGCCTTCCGTTCTACAGTGCTATCAAAGACTGCAGGCTTTACTCGACTGTGATGAATCCAGGGTTCGAGTTCTGCAACTTTAACTGCTGTTGGGGTTAATAGGATGACAACATAAGGTCCCTTCCAATGTGGTATCAACGGTGCCTTTCTCCACTCTTTAATCCACACCGAGATTCCAGGCTTGAGAGGATGCAGGGGTTCTGTTAGATGGATGGGCATCTGATCTTGTACCCACGTATGAAGACTCTGCAAAACAGAATTTAAAGCCAATAGTTCTTGTCTAGTAATTTCAGATCTAATCTGATTAATATCTCCTTTTATTCCTTGTACAATAGGTGAGGGTCGCCCATACAGAATCTCAAAAGGGGAAACTCCTAAAGACTTAGTAGGGGCTAAGCATATCCTAAGAAGGGCTATAGGAAGAACCTGGGGCTACTTCAGGTGAGCTTCTTGGCAAAGTTTAGACAACTGAGATTTCAGGGTTCTATTCATACTTTCTACTTTTCCTAAATTCTGAGGTTTGTAGGCAGTATGCATCTGATAATGTCAATATCTCGGGACCATACTTAATGGACTTGCTTCCTGAGGTTATCCACCCTCATTCTTTGTACAGGGCCCCATGTGCATGCAAGGTTGTAAGGGCATACTTGGAATCTGTGTACACATTTAGACGGAGCCCTTTTCCTATTGTCAGTGCTCTAGTGAGAGCTATCAGTTCAGCTTTCTGTGCTGAAGTCCCCGGGGCCAGAGCTGAGGACTCAACTACCATGTCCAGGGTCATCACTGCATACCCGGCACAACGATGTCCATTGATGATGAGACTGCTTCCATCCATAAAGAAAGTCTGTTCAGGGTTCTCCAAAGGAACATCAGTCAAATCCGGGCGACTTGAGAATACAGTGTCCATAATTTCCAGACAGTCATGATCAGGGGGGCCAGGACCAATTGGTAACAACGTAGCAGGATTCAAAGCTTGACTGACCATCAATTGTATCTGAGGGTTTTCACACAGCATACTCTGATACTTCAACATTCGTGAATTTGTGAGCCAGAAACTTCCTTTGTGTTCCATGAGGGAGGAGTGGCCTAGTGGTTGGGGCAAGGTACTACAGGCCGGAAGGTCGGTGGTTCAAATCCCACTAGAGGACAGCAACCTTGGGCCGGAAGGACTGGGGTTTCTAGTCCCGCAGGTGCTCCTTGTGGTCTTGGGCAAGCCACTTAACCCTCCATTGCCCATGTTCCCTGTAAGTATTAGTGTATGTGTCTCATATCCCCTCGTGTTAAATGTATCCCCCAACCGCTTTGACCCGGTGAAAAGCGGGATATAAATGCAGCTAAATAAATAAATAAATGAGGGTCAGAACAGAGTGTGTTACAGTAACTTGAAGATTCTGTCCCAGAGTGAACTTGTCTGCATCGCTCACTAGAAGGGCTGTAGCTGCAACAGCTCTCAAACAAGGGGGCCAACCTCTTGCTACCACATCCAACTGTTTTGACAAATAGGCTACTGGCCGTTGCCAAGATCCAAGAGATTGAGTCAGTACCCCTAAAGCATTTCCTTGTGACTCATGGACATAGAGACGGAAAGGTTTCTGGACATCCGGTAGACCCAGGGCTGGTGATGACATCAGAGCGGCTTTTAAAGATCAAAATGCTGCATCCTGTTCAGGTCCCCACTCCAATGGAGACTTTTCCATTCCTTTGGTAGCTTGATACAAAGGTTTTGCCAGCAAAGCGAAATTAGGGATCCATATACGACAGTACCCTGCGGCCCCCAAGAAGGCTCTCATTTGCCTCCTGGTGGTTGGAGTAGGAATACTACATACAGCTTCTTTGCGTTCTGGTCCCAAGCGTCGTATGCCACTGGACAACTGGAATCCCAGATATTTAACTTCAGTTTGACATAATTGCGCCTTCGCTCTTGAGACTTTGTATCCAGCCTCATTTAGAAGGTGTAAGAGTTCACTGGTGGCTTGTAGACATTCACTCTCTGATTTTGTGGCTATGAGCAAGTCATCCACATACTGAAGAAGAACCCTTTCTCCTGGGTTCACATAGTAGCTTAAAAGATCCTGATTTAAAGCAGCACTGAAGAGAGAAGGTGAATTCTTAAATCCTTGGGGTAATCGAGTCCAGGTAAGTTGGCCCCGCCTTCCTGTTATGGGGTCTTGCCATTCAAAAGCAAACAAAAGTTGACTGGTGGGGGCTAGGCATATGCAGAAGGCGGCATCTTTCAGGTCCAGGACAGTGAAATAAGTAGCCTCAGCGGGGATCAGTCCCAAGAGAGTATAAGGATTTGGTACCACTAGGTGTATAGTTTCAGCTGCATCATTTACCCACCTCAGATCTTGTACTGGGCGGTAATCCCCCATCCCAGGTTTCTTGACTGGGAGAAGGGGGTATTCCAAGGTGACTGGCACTCCTTGAGAAGTCCATACTTCAGCAGTTTCATCAGATGGCAGTGGATACCTTCAATGGCTGGTCGGGGAAGAGGATACTGCTTCACATAAACTGGTTCCGCTCCTGGCTTGAGGGTGACAATGATGGGGGCTATGTTCTTTGCTAGGCCAGGTGGATTATCTTCTGCCCATACTTCAGGTGGGGCTAAAAGGTTAGGAGGTATACAGGAACTGGCTGGCTTGGTTGGAGATACGCTGTAAAACCGCCATTCTTCTTCTTGGGGAACAGTCAGCACCATCAATCCAGCAGGCTTTGGGTTTATTTATTTCTCTTATATACCGCGCTCTTCAATATCAGTGCGGTTTACATGGAACAATTATGTTTTACAGTGGGTTAACCGTAAAACTACAGATAAACAGGTAACTCAGGGTTCACAGTCATTTGCATTTCTCCCTCTTCAGCAAAGGATATTTGCGCCTGGAGCTTAGCAAGCATATCTCAGCCCAAAAGTGGAATAGGGCATTCAGGCATATACAAGAACTGGTGCATTATTTTCTGTCCCCCTAGTTCACACATGCGGTTCTGCAGGAAAGGCTTGGTGGCCCTAGCTCCAGTGGCTCCAACAATGGTGATGCATCAAGAAGACAAAGGGGCTAATGGCTTTAGTGTTCTGCTCCTGTATCCACCATAAAGTCCATATATTGGTCCCCTATTTTCAAACTGACCATAGGCTCCTGGGGACCCAGGGTGAACTTGGAATCCGATCTGGCCTAGTCTTCATGCATGTCATAACCCGTTGCAACTGCCACTCCCTCAATAGCTTCTTCCCTCTCTTGCTGGAACTGTGCTCGGTTTATTCTTCCACGACTCTGAAATCGACCTCCTGTTCTCCAGGGACTCCCTCCTCCCCTCCTGGGGGTGGATTCAAGATGCGGGCATTCACTTTTCCAATGTCCATCTTCTCTGCAATGGGCGCACTGATTCGCACCCTGTGGGGTCCAATTATTTTCACGACCCCTTCCACGCCCTCTGCTCCTTCGGCTAGGAAATCCTCCTCCACGTCGTTCAACTAAAGCAGCAGCAAGAAGATCTGCTTTCTTCTTCATCTTACTTCACTTTCTCTGTTACGTTCATTTTCATGATTCACAAACACTTTCTGAGCAACTTCCATTAACTGGGCTGTATTCATGCCCGCAAATACATCCAGTTTCTGTAATTTTTTGTCTTATATCTCTCTGGGACTGACCGACAAAAGCTGCGTTTACCATACGCAAATTTTCCTGGGCAGCTGGATCGCATGGGGTATATATAGTGAGGGCTGCCTGCACTATTTGGATCACACTTGGGGCCATCAAGGCTGATGGGTCTGCATAATACTGTTCATTAGTTCACTCAAATCCTAAGGCTTCTTAGTGTAGGAGGCATAATGCATCTTTCAGTTCAGTAAATCAGTGGTGGAAAAAGGCACATAAACAAGGCTGGTCGGCCCTACCACGACCTGGCCTTCGGTATTAAGGGTGGGTATTTATTTATTTATTTACATTCTCACCTGGACCTGGTGCAATGGTATACCGTGACCATCCCTTTTACTGGTAGTTGTACTTCTGAAGGTATATGGCAATCGGGACTGTCTGGGTTCCACTTCATGTTCTTGGGCGCTGGCTGTGAGTGACCCTGAACTGGCGAATGAATCCATGCTTGTGGTATCATCGGTGGACTGTGGCCCACTCGGAGTACTTTAAACTGAGCCAGGGCTTCCGGCCGGGGAGAGGAGCACCTCCTCCAGCCGCAGGAGCTGTTGGGAGGACACCCGGGGTAAAACTGCAGAAATGGGTTCCTCCTGGACAGGCTCTGGGACCTCTGGGGCTGAATAGACAGGCAGTTTCTTTTCCCCAGGCTTCTGGGCCCCTTGGGTAGTTGCTACAAATATTCTACACTGTTTCTCATAACAACGCTTTAACTAGGAGGGTTTTTTTTCTCCTCTTTTTTTCTTTTTTTTTTTCTTCACAAACATTTAACCAGGAATCTATGTAGGGGAACTGATCAGGGAACATTTTTTGTACAACCTGATAAACACGGGAAACTATACTAATATCAAAGGTGCCCTCACGGGGCCATGAAGTAGCTAACACTGGCCAATCCCTTTCACAGGGCATTTATAATCGGGACAGAGACATTCTATTCCATAGTCTCCAGCAAATCCCTTGCTAAAATTCCTAGTCATACATTTCAACAGAATCTGCGTGGACTCCAACCCCCCCCCCCCATGATAACGTACTTGACAACAGACAGAGGGGGCGGGCAGTCAGGCTGTATTTTCCTGAGGACTATGAGTCAGAACTATGCAACAATATTCCTCTGGGTGCACTTATTAAAAAACTTAAACAAAGGGTAGGCAGAAAACATAAGCTTAGATTGGTTGTAATAAGCATAATGGATGTGGGTGCTCATTCTAAATAGGAACAATTTAGATAAAGTCCTTAAAATATAAAACTATTATTTCCTAACATGATGGCCGCATATCTGTTACGTATGACTAGAATAAAAATACTTGGCATGAAACTAACTGCCAGCCGTAATCAGCACTTAAGCTGAACAATGTCTCTGCAAAAGAAATTACTTTAAATCTTACAGTTTAGAAAGCAGATATTCAAAGGACATTATACGAATACCTTTTCATAAAGTTGGTGGATATCTGGAATGCATATACTCCCCTTTTTCTTCTCTTTATATATATATATATATATATATATATATATATAAACAATAAGTATGTCCTCTATGAGGTGCTTGCCACAGTTTATAAAATCCCATTTTACTTTTAATTTTGCTTGATAGCATACACAATCAAAACCAAATATATATCAAGCATGATTAACTCCTCATTCCCTCAGGATTTAGATCATTTTCAAGTCATGATCTAGTAACTACTGGCTCGGGATGCTTCATAGTCCTGTCATGGTTCTTAACCTCTACTTCGAAGGTCAAAGGAAAAACAAAAGCAGTTTCCTTAATTTCTCTATCATTTCTATTTGGACCATTACAGTGTTTTCTGAAGACTGAAACATAAAAAAAACACAAGACAAGGCTAAGCCCACAAATGCATTATACCTATAGCTCTACAGAATCCTCCTCACTTGGTCCGTACTCGATATTTACAAGAACAGTTGTGGAGCTCGAAAGGGGTTAATAAGAACTTAACCCTTTCCAGGCTGAGCCCAAAACTGAGGGGATCCAAAATTCTGACTAATCATTCCTACCAAATGATATATAATACATGACCATAGCAGAAGGAACATCACTATTAGAACATATTGAATAAGACAGGTACAATTTTCCTGAAATAAGCACAAATTAACCCAGCTGCAGAATGTGGATTAAGAATTGAAAATAAGCCTTCAAAGGGTTAAAGGATACTAAACATTCCTTTCTACGGGCTGTGTGAAAGACACACCCCTTCTCTCTCTGCCTGCTAGAGACTCACACTGTATTGGAAAAAAACCTGAAATCAGTGAGACAGCTGTCTTTGTACTTAAAAGTGACTCCTGAGTTGGTTTTTCCTTCTTCTTTCTTCTTCTCTTAGTACTATTCCTTAATCGGTAAACTGTTTCACAAATTACCCAACAGAATAATCTTACATTATAGCAGAAGGGAAAACAGCGGTTTCAACAGATAACAAAACCAAATACAAACAACAGACAATAAAGACAGGCAGGATGGCTGCAGAAGTCCGTGCAGCCCACAGAACAATAGGGAGACAAACACCAAACGCTTCCTCCTTTTCACGACCTGGGTGCGGTCGCCCGGCCAGGAACTGCGCTACTCAGGATTCTGCTCTCACTTGGTCTATTTCAAGACCTCTCAGTCACACAAACATTCATACCAGCAACAAGAAATCATTTTTCAAATGCCCAAGGTTTTACTGACTGACTATCCCAACCAAAGGGTCGGTGGCTTCTGCTCCGCTAACCCTTATGCGGCGCGTACTAGGACCGCCCTTATGAGAGGTGATCAGGTTCTCTCATCTTTGCGCACTTATGCAAGACGTTCCCAGTTAGTCTATACCAAATTAGTCTCACATACTCATGCAAGACTTTCCCCAGGCTTCACTGACTCAAATGCCCAAGGTTTTCTACTCACCGGATCCGGTTCCCGATACCAAACCAGTTCATGGGTTGGATCCTGGACTCCCCTCTGGTTCAGAGGTGTTGGCCAGCTGGACCCAGTGGTCCGTCGAGGCAAGGCGGAACCCTCCCCAATACAAGAGGACCGGTGGTGCCTGAGGTTTCCCCTGCGGTCGGACAGACACGGTTCCAACCGGACCAAACCTTTGAGGCGAGAAGTCGTGGTATATTCACTTGAATACTATCACACTACTCACACATTCCCGGCCCATGCACCAGAATATGTAGCAGCTGATAAGCATGCAATAAATAATACCAGGAGTCAGTTCAAGGATCCAAGCCAATTTATTGTGCACGAGGCTCAGACAGTCAAGCTTCAAAAAGGAATGAGCAAAGTTTTACAGAAGCATATTCATTATATACATTTCTTTTCAGTTTGATACATGCAGACTTTCTATTGGTCCCAACGCCCCTTGCACTTGTCCAATCAGAGACCCTTTCTGGGCCTAGCACCCTGCTCCCCCTTCCCAGGCTATTTTAACAATGGTACAGTTTCTAGGTATTGATACAATTCTACTGCGAGGTCATTAGGCTCACAGAATGTGAGAATGCATAACACTGGACTATATCTATCATCAGCATGGAAGAAATGAATAGAGGATTCATACAAACTTATCAAAAGCAGTTTAAAGTGGATTCTGAAACTTCTACTGACTTTGGTCTTTTATTATTTCGAAGTGGGGGTGGGGAACTCAGGCCTAGTTTACAGGCCCCTCATACGTTCTACAGGCTATTATAGGCCATAGCTCTAAGGTATATTCGTGTATAGAGAGACAGTGTCAAGGGTTACAAGTAAGAGATCACTATGATAATCTGTAAATGACTGCAAAATTTGGATAACATGGGCAGACTCACGTCTGTAAGAAGGTACCTGAGTTACAAATGGCCCTAATATCTAGAAATTTAGATTCTGGATTGATTTTGGACCCAATAGCAGAAATATTGGGCGGCCAGGTAGATTATGTAATGATTTATGAATTTTTGGAAGAATGTATATAATACGAACAACAGGATGTGTGACTGTAAGGAATCTGTTCTTTTTAGGTCAAGTAGCCTGCTTCCACTCCTATATGAATGAGAGTCAAGCTTCTGTTTAAGAAAGGAAGTAGGGTCCTACTCTAAGCATTCGTAAAATGTCTTGTCTTGTAACTGTTGCTTGATCTCTGTCACATAGTCTCTCCTATTCATAACAACAATGGCCCCACCTTTGTTCGCCGGTTTAATGATAAGTCTAAAATCTGTTTTTAATTCTCTGATGGCCTGACACTGTTCAGAAGTTATAATATGGAAAGTGCGGCAGGGCTAATCCTGAAGTGTTACCGTGGGGATGTTTATTTAAATGTTTGATACACATGCATATCGGGCATGTCCACATTTCCAAAACTGTGCCTGAACTTCATGTTCCTGCTTTTTGTTTCAGACATTCTGGCTTTGTCATCCCAGATTGCACTTGAGCATCCCAAACACTAACGGGACTTAACAAAAATCAACATGCACGCAACACTGTTTCTCCCACTCAGCCTCCTCATCACACAACTCCTGCCACCAACCACACACTTCCACTACCCACACTCAAGCTCACCATAGCACCCACCAACCACTTGGACATACATAGAACCACAGTACATGCATAATGATACACACAGAACATCAGGAACAAAAAGACAAACCAAACACAAATCAAACTCCCACACTAGCTCAAAGGAAGCACATGAAACAACAAACTCCTCAAAGCAGACAACAATTGAGCTCATAAACGCCAGATCCATATGCAACAAGATACACACAATTGCAGACCACATAGAAGACCAGCAGCCTGACATACTTTGCATCACAGAGACGTGGCTCAATGCCACCGACAATGTACTACTCAATCAACTGGTGCCAGACAAATACACAGCATACAACTGCCCACGCACCCACAAGCGTGGAGGAGGAGTCTTGATAATTGCAAAAACGGACCTAAAGTTCAAAGCTCAGAGTTTCACTGACACACAACAATGTAACACAATCAGTATTGAGAACAAACACATTGCAATCTGCCTAACCTACAGAGCACCCAGAGCCTCACCTGATGAACTACCCTCAACGCTCGAAGCAGTCTGCGCTATCACCGCATCTAACAAACCCATACTGCTGCTAGGAGACTTCAACCTCAAGTCCACCAACACCAAAGATGCAGAAGCTTTCCTTCAGGCAATGACTTCACTTCAGTTCACCCAAATAGTCGATGCCCCAACGCACAGACACGGATCATCCACAGACCTCATCTTTGCATCCAATTACCTAACCTCGAGAGGTCTAATATCAACACCCACCATCACCCCAGTTCCATGGTCAGACCACTACATAATTGAGATAAAGATACAACTACAAAAAGACAAGCTAAACGAACGCTCAGACAACACACCCATACAAAGACGATTCAAGAATTTCGACAGGGACACGTTCCTACAGGACACGATACAACATCTGACCATAGAAACAGATGACCTGGAGGCTCAAATCACCAACTGGAACAGCACTCTATCTAACGCCACCAAAGCAACTGATGCTAGACCCAAGAAACACCGTCACAACAAGATACAACACAAACCATGGTACTCAAAAACCATGCGACAAGAAAAGAGGGAACTCAGAAAGATAGAATGGAGATGGAGAAAGACCAAGACATCGGAAAACCAGCAACTATACCTAACAAAGCAAAAACAATACAATGAACACATCAACCAATCAAAGAGAGAATACCATACAAACATGATAAATACCTCCATCCAACAAACCCAGAGAGCTATTCAAAATCGTGAAAATCCTCACAAAAGAGCATAGGACAGAAGATGAAGTACAAATAGACCCGCAAAAATTTGCTGACCACATCAAGGAAAGATTTCACTCAGCAGAGCGAACAAGACCCAGCGCACCCACCAGGTCTAACTCACACCCTAAGACCTGGGACACATTCTCCTCACCTTCAACGGAGCAGCTATCCCTCATCTCCACAATCAATACAAGCACCGCCCCTACAGACCCTTGCCCAGTGTCATGGGTCAAAGCCACCAAATCAAACTTCATCCACATCATACACAACATAGTGCACAACTCCCTCACTCAAGGACTCATGCCGAATCAACTAAAGCTCGCCACAGAAAGACCAATCCCAAAGAAAACAACTCTCAACAAGAACAATCCAGCAGCATACCGACCAATATCCAGCATACCCTTTCTGGCAAAAATCATCAAAAAAAACAGTACAACAACAACTACAAGAACACATCGACAACCATGCACCACTGGATGACAACCAACACGGCTTTCGCCCCAACCATGGAGTCGAAACATTACTGATTTACCTCTTCGACAGCATCCTACGAACCATAGACAACATCAAGAATGGAATCATAATGATCTTCATTGACATCTCTTCAGCATTTGACACAGTAGATCACAAAACTCTCCTGGAAAGACTAAAAAACATTGGGCTACATGGACCCACCTTAAAATGGTTCCACTCATACCTAACCGACAGGCGGATACAGGTAAAGGTAGGCCACAACACCTCTCGACCCATAAAAGTCCTCCAAGGAGTACCACAAGGATCCGCACTCTCAGCACTACTGTTTAACATCTACATCCAGCCAATATGCGACATCCTGAAAAAGAACAGCATTCAATATACTATCTATGCAGATGACATCATGATATACACACCTATCTCGGTTCACGACCCAGACTACTCTAAAATAACAAACTGCCTCACACAAATGACAAGATGGTGTCAAAACAACAACCTCGCAATCAACTACAGCAAGACTGAGGCACTAATCATCACTCGTAACCCAGACTTCATCCACCCACCGGACATCAAGATACAAAATACAACCATACCAATAAAATCGGAAGTAAAATACCTCGGAGTGACTCTGGACAATGAACTGAACCTCAAGACACATGTAAGCAAAACAATCAAAAATGCATACTACAGAATGAGAATCATCAGAAGACTGAAACCCCTCCTCGCCACTGAGCACTTCCGTACCGTATGCCAAGCACTAATAACCCCCTTATTGGACTTCTGCAACCCAATCTACCTTGGACTAGCAAAACAAACACTCAAACCACTACAACTAGCACAAAACACCGCAGCCCGCATAATATCTGGATCAACAAGACATGAACACATCACACCTACTCTGAAAGACTTACACTGGCTCCAAATCAGTTCACGCATCAAATACAAAACAATCATAAACATATTTAAGATCAAACAACACACTTCAGCTAACAGCCTGTACACCCTCATACAACCAGACACCAGCACACGCCCAAGAAGAAAAGGAACCTCCAACCGAGTCAGCACCCAAAGAGACTTCAGAAACACACGCAAGGACACCACAGAAAGAGCACTCTCCCTGGCTGCACCTACAATCTGGAACAACCTCCCAGACAATCTGAGATCAACGACGGACCTCAAAGACTTTCGCAAACCGCTGAAGACAACGCTGTTCATAGAACACTATGGACACGTCACATGATCTAACTACCAGGAACAACCAACATACCTCCCTCCGACCCACTGAAAAGAGAATGTATAACGGCACATGATGTTTCTTAACACTAAATGTATAAAAGAATGTACTATAAAACACAATGTATCATAGCGCACAATGTACATAGCTCAACATAATCAAACACACAACACAACATACACACAAGTCACGATATATCCTTCACTGCATGAAAAACACTATCACCCCTTTTGATTGTTTGCTGTGAAACCACCAACCACCTTGATTGTAAGAAAAAGCGGTATAGAAATACAGTTAAGTAGATAAATAAATAAAATTGTAAAACGTGCCTCATTGTCACTGCCCTTGCTCTGCCCACAGACTATCCCAGCACTATCCGGGTGGAGACTGATTCTGTGCCCTGCATGCATGACTGCCATGCCCACCCAAACGTTATCTGGGGCTGAGATAGACCCAATTCCGCAACTGTGGGGTCTACATGCCCCCGTGATTGTGGAATCGGGGAGATAGACATTCCAGTGGAAACCCTGTTTCATACGGGTGTACATCGGCTATCCTGCAGTGTTTCAAATGTGCCATGGTGTCCCGTTGCCATGGCAGCAAAACATCTGTCGAGCTGCACAGAATTGGCTATGACCCTGTGGCCCCTGCCCTCCGGTGCCCGCCCTCAGCCAGCCATCACTATGGGGGGTAGTGGGGTTCGCCGCATGATGGATGCTCCGCCTAACCCTTATTCCACCTGCACCTAGGAATAAGGCATCCGTCCGGCCTTACCAGAATGGACTCAGAATGTTTCAGAAGCTGGTAACTCCCACTCTCTACCCCCCACTCTGCCCCATCCCTCTCACATCCAGGGCTCTCCACACAACCGTAGTGTATGTGCAGGTTGTGTAGGCTGTGGAATATGCTTGGGGAGATTATTGCAGCCTATACATCCAGTCTACATGAACACTGCTGCCATTTCCAGTACGGAATGAACTCCATAGTGTTTATCTGGGAAAGGACTTTTGAATATCAGCCGCTGTTTTTTCTGAATTCTTTCTTAAAGAAAACCTAAAAAGAGAGAAGAAAATGTAATGATGACCTATGAAGCTGCCCCCAAAAGCTTCAATACTTGGATCTTTTTTTTTTTTTTTTAAAGTTCTTTATTGGATTTTCCAAAAAACACACAATAAACGATAATCAAACACCAAAACAAGGGCAACAATAAAAACAATAAAATAAAGCACTCCCCACCCCCTACCCCCCAGGCTCTCAGGGGAAGGAAAACAGATACACCTCAGTGCTAGGGAAGTCAGCCCCTGTCAACAACCCTGTCTGCATGGCGGCCATGCTTCAATACTTGGATCTTAATATATACACCTTAGAGGAAAGACGGGATAGAGGTTATATGATTGAGATGTTTAAATACCTCTGTGGCATAAATGCACAGGACGAGAGCCTCTTTTGATTGAAAGCAAGTTCTGCTACGAGGGGACATGGGATGAGGGTGAAAGGGGATAGATTCAGGAGTGATGTGTGGAAATATTAATTTACGCAGAGCGGTGGATCCGTGGAATAGTCTTCCAGTGGAGGTGGTAGAATGAGGGCAGTATCTGAATTCAAAAAAGCATGGGACAAACACAGAGGATCTCTAAAGGAAAAAAGGGGACATGTAGTTGTTGTTATGGAAGGACAGACTAGATAGGCCATGTGGTCTTTTTCTGTCATCATTTTTCTATGTTTCTATGTTTCTATATTCTATGTTGATGGCAATGAATTTGTCATTCTTTCTCTCAAGAAAGATTATAGAAGCAGTGATTAATAAAGGATGGTCAATGCTATGATGCAACACTGGTACAGACAATCTTGGAATAAAATATATCAAAAGTCAATCTTTTTTTCAGTATTCTCAAATGCTAGATATTAGAAATGCCAGGTTATGCAGTTCAAGGAGGGATACTTTTGGGCCATTCATGACTTTGAACTTGCATCCCATAGCAGTGCGGTATTTGCAGTCTCAGGACCCGATATTGAGTTGAGCAGGCTATGCGCCACGGTGGTACATAGCCTGCCCGCCAAACCCCCTAATCCGGATTCGGCGCAAAAGTGAAAATCCAGGTTAGCCCGGACATCCCAGCAGCCGCAGAGGCTACACAGGTAGCAGCGATTTTCGTTGCTACCCCCATAGCCTCTGTATATTAAAGATAGGCAAGGTTTTTCTTCAACTATCTTTAAGGTGCAGAGGGCTATGCGGGTAGCAATGAAAATCACTGCTACCCATGTAACCCCTTCCTCCACCCCCGCTGCAACGTGTTCCAATGCTATGCGGATAGCATCGGGGCACGTTAGGGACTTAGCTGGGGTTTTCGAAGAGCACTACCCATGTAGGCGCACTTTGAAAATCCCGGTTAAGGCCTTTACACGGGTAACTAAGGAAGTTACCCATGTAAAGACCTTTGAATATCAGGCCCCCAGATTCTACTCATTAAAACCAGTGCTGTGAGTTCCATAATGCACCAGAATAGGTTTAGAAATCCAGGACTGCCTCAAAATCTCAGTCCTGTAACTTAATAATTTGGAAGCTTTGGAATAAATATAATACAAAATATAGCCAAATTAATTTGTAGATCAGGACAATATTATTTTATTTTAACTTTAGTTTACACTTTTCCAGTAGTAGCTCAAGGAGAGTTACAATAAGGTACAGTAGGACTTACATTGTACCTGAGGCAATGGATGCTTACATGACTTGCCCAAAATCACAAGTAGTACCATTGGGATTTAAACTCCGGCTTCCCTGTTTCTGAACCTGCTCTAACCACTAGGCAACTCCTCCGCTAAATACAGAATATTACAATAGGGAAAATTATGTTGTGCTAAAATATAAGGCACCAATGGTATTTTCCATCTAAACTCTATACAGTGAGGTCAAAAAAGATAAACTTGCTCCTGAGCTTTTTGTTGTCAGCACCACTGTTGGGCTACTTTGCTAGCAAGGAAATGTCTTTATGACATGAGGGCTCCCTTTAACACTCTAAACAGTGTGTTTCATGTAAAGTAGAAACATACTTATCTATTGAACTATATTTTAAATTTCGGTCTAATCCCAAAATGCTTTTGAAAATCATGAGATACTGTAGATAAAGACCTAAAAGTATAAAGAGATATTGAGTATTGATTTTGATGTGATCCTGCAAAGAGATGGAGGCAGGAGAATAGGGTTCAGAAAAGAAAAAGAACTTCAAAAAGCATCAAGGATCAATACAATCAATGATATTTTAAAAGCAGGAGAAATGTTTAATGCTATTTGGTTTTTTGGTGCTATAAGATTTTAATTTTGAAACAAATGTTCTCTCTCATTATGAACTAGGATTTCTAAATTCTCAATTTTAGATATTCACTGTTTACATTAATAGCTAGACCATTATCACTTGTTCAAAAGATATTATGAAGCCAACATTCGTAATACTACATTTCCTCTGAGATGTCATTAGATCTGCATACAATTTATTAACGGAATATTTCTTTTTTCTATTACCATAATGTCACTTTCATCTTACCCATTAAGATAGTGTTAGGAATCTCATTCCAATCTGTGATCATAAAATGTTTACATTTATATTGTTACAAAAAAAGTTGGCACAATATGATACAAATATATATATTTATATATATTTACTAAAATATGGACACGTTAGAAAAAAGTTCAAAGCATACTATGAATTTACATTTTTGTGACAGTCACCTTCATTTTGTGTATGCCGCCCCCCCCCCCAACCAGTATATTCTGTGATAAGTCACAACTTAGACCAAAATTCCAAATAGTACATAGTAGATGATGATAAATTGAGATGGAAATGGCCCATCCAGTGTGCCCAGTCAGGCGGTTAGGGTTGTAACATCCACTCCGTGTAATTTATAGTGTACCCCTTCTTAAGATATGAAAATAGATTTCACTGATGTTTTGAGCCGAGGCACTCAATGGTTGGCTTCCATCCTTTCGCCTTTTATGGATCCTCAGTGTATCCCATCACCTTCTCTGGGGAAGCATTCCAAGCATCCACCACCCTCAGACCCTTTCCCCTTGCACTGTGGTGTTCCCCAGAGTTCCGTGTTGACTCCTCTGCTATTCAGTGTTTTCATGACACCCTTGCATTACTGATACAAAAATCTGGCATTTCTGCCTTCTGTTATGCCAACGATATTAGTCTTCTACATCATACTTCCTCTCTTCACCCTGATCTTTCCCCTCTTAACTCTTTCCTTTCCTCTGTAGCTGATTGGCTGGTTTCTAACAGTTTGCACCTGAACATCTCTAAAACTCTAGCTATCTGGTTCACCCATGGAAGTCCCCCTCCTTTGCTGGCCCTATCCTTTTCTGTTTCTCCTATCCCACTAGTATCATCCTTTCGGTATCTGGGTGTCTTTCTTGACTCTGATCTTTCCTTCTGAGACCACATATCCCATGTTACCAAGTCCTCTTTCTTCGGCAGATTCGTGCCATCCGTCCCTTTCTGACATCTCGGGCCCTCACTACTCTCATACTATCTTTGGTCACCTCACGCCTCAACTTCTGCAATTCTGTCCTCACTGGTATCCCTAAATCCCAACTCCTCAGACTACAACGCATACAGAACACGGCCGCACACATTATCTCTCATTCCACACGTTGGGAACACATCACTCCCCTCCTCATAAATATTCACTGGCTCCCTCTGGCTTCCTGTATCCATTACAAACTTCTCACACTGGTTCATCAGGCTATATACACCCACACCCCACGGTATTTGTCCGATCTTCTACAATTTCATACACCCGGTCGCTCTCTCCACTCCGTCCAGATCAATCGATTTCACCTTCCTTCCCCTGCACGTGCCCATCTCCAATCCACCTGTAACTCTGCTTTCTTCTTCGCTGGTCCAGCCCTGTGGAACTCCCTGCCTACCTCCCTCCGACTGGAACAAAATTACTGCACTTTTAAGGCTCAGCTAAAGACACATCTTTTCAGTAATGCATATGACCTATCCACTGCCCATGTTTAGTCCTGTGTGCTCCTCTCTTTCAGTCTTGTTCAATGTGTATGAATGTTTGCCTGACTTTGCCTCCCACTTTCCTGTCTATCATTGTAATTTCCTTTCCTTTTCGGTGCCTATGGCCCTCTTTTACATTGTTTGAATTGTAAACCACCTTGTCTTGTTATTGAAAGGTGGTATATCAAGCGAAATAAACATAAACATAAACACTCTTTCTATGAAGACAAATGTTTCCTGACATTGCTCCTGAATTTACCTCCCTACAGCTTAATATCATGTCCCTTAGTTCTACAATTTTTCACTTGGAAAATGTTCATTTCTTGTGAATTAACACTTTCATATCTCCTCTATCATCTAGGATATACATATTTATATCCTCGGGTCTCTTTTTGTCTGTCTTCTGGTACAGAACCTTAACCATATTTGCCACATTCCTCTGAACCACCTACAGACTCTAAAACATTCAAAAGAATATAATCGGGCATGGAGTCGGTGCAGATGGTGGCTACCAAAATGTTCATAAGGCATATGGGGACAGACTTAAATATCTCAATATGTATACTTTGGAAGAAAGGCGGGAGGGGGAGATAAGATAGAGATATTTAAATACCTCCATTGCATAAATACACAGGAGAGCTTCTATTAATTGAAAGAGCACTCTGCTATGAGGGGCACAGGGTGAATGTGAAAGGGGATAGACTCTGGAGTAATTTGTGGAATAGTCTCCCACTGGAAGTAGTAGAAACATGGACTGTATCTGAATTCAAGAAAGCATGGGCAAACTCAGAGGATCTGTAAAGGAACAAAAGGGACCATAAAGCTTAGTACTTAGTATAGAAGGGCAGACTGAATAGGCCATATAGGGTCCGATATTGAGCTGTGACGGCTATGTGTCTCTAAGACACGTAACTGTCGCCGCCAAACTTTAACACTGGATATTCAATCTGGGGCCATATCCAAGCACCAGAATTGAATATCAAGGTCTTTTGCAATGCCCCAAAATGCTCCACACACCTCAGAAGCTCACCAGGCAGCAGCAATATTGAGCCGCTGCCCGGTTAGCTCCCACAGATAAAGATAGTCTAGGTTTTCCCATGCCCCTCTTTACCCATGGCTTGCTAACCGGGCAGCGGCTCAGTATCACTGCTGCTCGTTAGCAACAGTTCCACCTCTGCTACGCCCTGGAACACCCATGACATGCCCTGATTCTATGCGGATAGCACCAGAGCACGTAGTGGCGGAACTGGGGGATATTCATCGGCATTGACTATGTTAGTGCCAATGAATATTGCAGTATAGCAGCATTTACATGGTTTATAGGGTTTTAAACCAATGCGAATGCCTTTGAATATTCAGCCCATAGTCTTTATCTGCCGTGATGTTTCTATTTTTATTGAGAGACAGCCTCCAAAACTCGACATAGTATTCTAGGTGAGGTTTCATCAATGCCTTGTGAAGGAGCATTATTGCTTCCTTTTTTTCTGCTAGCCATCCCTCTCTCTATGCAGCCCAACATCCCTTATATTGTTTTCAGACCTTGAGTTCATCAAACATTATCACCCCAAAGTCTCTGTCTTGGTACAAATATACCAGCTTTGCCCGCTTGCCGAAATGTGTTCCTATGCACTTTTTCACTGTTCACTTTATAGATAACTTCTCATAGTCCATCTGAGATGTCCACTCTGTTGTTGATCTTCACACTCCATTATTTGCCTTTTTATTTTCTCCGTGAATTCCATTTACCACTACTCGCAGTCACGCAATCTTGAATCAAGTTCGCTACCTTTGGACCCACGCCCAAGCTGTTCAGTTTATTCATGAACCTATATGTATTCTTGCTGGCCATTTGCAGCCCTTCTTCAGGTTATTCTTCTGCAAACACCAAACAGGAATATTTGCCCATGAATTTTGCCTTTTCTGCATCATTCTGCACACATCAGTCCTCTGCACCTTTTCAGTCTTACAGTTCCACCTCTGGTCTTCCTCCTCTCCCTGGAAAACCTAAAGTGGGTAATTTTAAAAGGAGCCGCCTAAAATTCTGCACTATCCAATGCACATAAATCATGGTGTTTTAGTGATCTAGCTGTGTAAATGGGCCTTTGCCTGCATGCTTTATCTGGTCACTAGTTTATAAGTACACACGTGAGCCTGACAGCACCTACTTTCACTGTTGGTGTACAAGCCCTAATGGTGGAAATGGACTTGGACATTGTGGCCATTACAGAAACATGGTTTAATGAATCGCATGAATGGGATATAGCAATAGCTGGCTATTCAGAAGAGACAGAGAAAGTGGAAAGCATCCACAATTGTTTTGCTTCTTGCCAGATTCTCAGAAGGAGTACTCCAATCCACATCAGGTAGATTAAAGTCGCCCAATATGATCACTTCCCCCTTTGTGGCTATCTTGGCAATATCTATAATAATATCTTACACCTGGAACAAACTACCTGTGTCTGTATGCCAGGCACCTTCTCTAACCCTCTTAAAATACAGGCTGAAAACTCACCTCTTCGCTGCTGCTTTTGGATCTTGACTCACCTGATCTCCTTTTTCTTTCCCTTGCTTTGTCCCTGCCTACACCTTCTGTGTTTGTCTTGACTAGATTGTAAGCACTGATGAGCAGGGACTGTCTCCTACATGTCTGTGTAGCGCTGCGTACGACTTCTAGTGCTATATAAATGCTCAGTAGTAGTAGTAATAGTAATTCATTATCTATTTCTTCGATTTGAGTCGGAGGTCTGTAGACTACAGCTGTATGGATGACAGTGCCATCTCCTCTTTCCAACACAATCCAGAGCACTTTTTCTTTTCCCCACGCCCCCTGGCAGGATGGGAGGGGATAAGGGAAGTGGAATTGCAATGGGCTAAACTAAAGGTGGCAATAAAAGGGGCAACAGATAGATAAATATGTAAGGAAAGCAAATAAAAACAAGAGGAGAAGGAAACCTATTTGGTTCTCCAAAGAAGTGGCTGCTCAAATAAAGGCAAAAACCACAGCTTTCGCAAAATTCAAAAGCTTGCAAACAGAGGAACACAGTAAGGAATAAAGGAACAAACTAAAAGAGACAAAAAGAAAAATAAGGAAAGCAAAATCAAAGGCAGAGGAAAAGATGGCTAAAGATGTGTAGTGTGGCGACAAAACTTTCTTCAGGTATATTCGGGAGAGGAGGAAACTCAGAGCTGGAATTGCAGAAGTGCTGGGAATGGATTTGTGAAAAGTGACATTGAAAAAGCAAAATTGCTAAACAAATACTTCTGCTCTATTTTTACTAAAGAAAATCCTGGAGAAGGACCATCTGTGACTCCCGAATATAAAAATGGGATTGAAGTAGATACCACACCATTCACTGAATATGATGTGTTAGAACAACATGCAAAAATGAAAGTGAACAAGGCCATGGGACCAGATGGGATACATCCCAGGATACTGAAAGAGCTCAGAGAGGTTCTTGCAGGGCCGTTAAAGGATGTTTTCAACAGATCCTTGGAAACAGGAGTAGTTCCTCAGGACTGGAGAAGGGCAGATGTGGTACCTCTTCACAAAAGTGGTGACAGGGAAGAAGTGACAAACTACAGGCCCGTGAGCCTTACCTCGGTGGCGGGAAAAGTAATAGAGGTGCTTCTGAAAGAGCGATTAATGGACTTTCTCAAAACCAACAGGTTCCATGATCCGAGCCAACATGGTTTTACCAAAGGACGATCTTGCCAAACAAATCTGATTGAGTTCTTTGACTGGGTGGCTAGAGAACTAGATCAGGGGCGTTCGATGGATGTCATCTACCTGAATTTCAGCAAAGCCTTTGATACTGTTCCTCATAGGAGAATTATCAATAAACTCAGTAGTTTGGGGATAGGTCCCAAGGTGGTGAACTGGATCAGAAATTGGTTGACTGACAGACAACAGAAGGTGATGGTAAATGGAGCTCACTCAGATGAAAGGAGGGTGATTAGCGGGGTGGCCCAGGGTTAGGTACTGGGCCCGGCACTGTTCAATGTATTTGTGAGTGATATTGCTAAAGGACTGCATGGAAAAATCCGTCTTTTTGCAGATGACACGAAAATTTGCAACAGAGTGGACTCGCCTGAAGGAGTAGATAATATGAGGAAAGATCTACAAAAGCTGGAAGAATGATCTAATGCTTGGCAGTGAAGATTTAATGTGAAGAAGTGCAGTGTCATGCACTTGGGTAGCAGAAATCCAGGTGAAATGTACGCGATAGTGGGAGAGAGATTAGTGTGCACAGACCAGGAGGAGGACCTTGGTGTGATTATTTCTGTGGATCTCAAGGTGGCAAAACAGTGCAACAAGGCAATGGCAAAGGCCAGGAGGATGTTGGGTTGCATACGAAGACGAATTACCAGCAGAAAGGAAGAGGTACTAATGCCACTGTATAAGTCGCTGGTGAGGCCTCACTTGGAATACTGTGTTCAGTTTTGGAGACCATATCTTGCAAAGGATGTAAAAAGACTGGAAACTGTTCAGAGGAAGGCGACCAAAATGATTTGGAGCCTGCGTCAGAAGCCTTATGAAAAGAGACTTGAAGACCTAAATATGTACACTCTGGAGGATAGGAGGGACAGGGGAGATATGATTCAGACCTTTAAATACTTAAAGAGAAATAATGAACAAACAAACCTCTTCCAAAGATGGGGAAACTGTAAAACTAGAGGGCATAACATGAAGCTGCAAGGGGGTAAATTGAAAGGCAATGTCAGGAAATACTTTTTCACTGAAAGGGTGGCGGATGCTTGGAGTGCCCTCCCGATGGAAGTGGTGGGGGCAAATACAATGACAGAATTCAAAATGGCATGGGACAGACACAGTGGATCCCTTTTTTTTTTTTTTAATATGTTTATTTAAATTTTCAACGTCATCAACAATACAGCGACACACTATTAACAAACCCCCACACTCTAACCCCCCTCCCCCTTCCCCTAAGCCCACCTGCCCCCCCAACCCTCCTTCCCCCTCCCCTTACTAACTTCCTCATCCATCCCCCCCCTCGTCTCCCCATGGGTAAGGGCGTGCGACTCTGAGCAGCTCAGGCACCTCTGCCAACGAGGCAGCTCGACCAGGCCCTCTCCCACTCCCTTTAGCAAACTCTCGCGAGGGCTGCGAACTCGTCCAGGCACTTCCACTTATTGGCCCACTCCCTCCTTCCTCCGCAGCCCAAGACCGAGATTCCGCTCATCCCTGCCTTCGCCTTTCGCCTGTTTTTGCCTCCTGTCCCTTCTCAAATCCCGCATACAGGCAGACCATATTCCACCATTGGGTCTCCCCCAATTGAGATGAGTCCTTCCAGCAAATCAGAATCAACTTGATAGCGACAGCCATCATGAAATCAAACAGAAAGGACTGATCCTTAGGAACCTGCAGGGATTTGTCCTGGGACCGCAGAAAAACAGTCCCCCAGGACATCCGCCCTTGAATATCTAACACTTTCAGCATCTTGTCCCACACCGACCGCCAGAACAACTGAACGTGAGGGCAAGCATACAGCATATGCTGGAGAGTCCCCTGTGTGATGTTGCAAGACCAACACCTACCCGCTCGGCTCGCGTCCCATTTACTGAGCCGAGATGGGGTTATAAAGGCTCTATGCGCTAGGAAAAAAAGAGATTGCCGCATTGAAGCTCCCTGCGCCACTCTACTCACGGGCCCCCATATCGCTTCCCAACTGCCCCGAGATACTGGAGCCCCCAGGTCACGCTCCCACACCCTCTCTAGTTTCGTCAAGTCTCCAGGAGTACTCTCCCTCAATAATGCATATAATTTGGAGGAGGGCCCCCGTAACCCCGCATGCTGCTTCAGTAACTTTCGGAGCTGCCACTCCTCCGCAACTTCACCAGCCACTACTCCAGCATGCGACAAACAGTGCCGCAGCTGCAACCAACGAAAATACTGGCTGCCCCCTAGTCCGAACTCACGCTGCAAGTCCTCAAAACTTTTCCAACACTTGCCCGTCAGCAGTTGGCCTAACGACCAAACCCCTTTCACCTGCCAATCCCTCCAACTAATCACCTTATTGGCAATCCTAAAGCGCGGGTTGTACCAAAGGGGCAGCTGACCCAGCGAGGAGCTCTCTTCTGCCACCACTCGACCCAGCATACTCACCGAGTCCTGAGTGTCCCGCACCACCCTTCCCGCTGGGAAGGCATCAGGGAGGTTCATGCCAACCAACCACTCGAGACCCACAGGTGCCACAAGCCGCTCTTCCACCTCCAGCCAACTCGGCTTTGTTCCTTTGCTCTCCGGCGCCAACCAAAGCGCACCTTGCCGAAGTCAAAACGCGTGGTGGTAATTACAAAAGTCAGGGAACTGCTCCCCTCCCCTAGTCTTTGCCGCCTTCAACTTCCTAAGGGCAATCCTAGGCGTTTTGTTCTGCCACAAAAACCCTGAAAATTGACGATCGACTGACCGATAAAATGACATCGGGAACTGCAAAGGGAGCATCTCCAATAGGTAATTGATCTTGGGAGCCAACACCATCTTGATGGACTCCAGTCTGCCCCACCAAGAGAGGTGCAGAGGGGACCACTGCTCAGTAAAAGACTTGACCGTTTCCTCTATGTTCTTGATATTGAGAGAAATAGTTTCCTCAATTTCCGAACAGAACCGGACCCCCAAATATTTGACGTCATTGGACTTCCACTCGAACGCACACGGCTCTATCAGTGCTTTGCACATCTGTAGGTTCAAGGGGAAAGCCAAGGACTTAGACCAATTCACCTTGTACCCCGAAAGTCTCGAATAACTATCAATCATGGTAAGTAACCCGTCCACTGATTGTGGGCGCACAAAGAGAAGGAGATCATCCGCAAAGGCGGAAATTTTGACTTCCAAGTCCCCAATTTGAACTCCCCTTATATCTTGGGATTGAATAATTTTCAAGAGCAAGGGTTCCAGGGCAAGATTGAACAACAGCGGGGAAAGCGAGCACCCCTGCCGTGAACCGCTAAACAAAAGTAGAGGAGCCGAAAGAACGCCATTTGCCAGCACTCGCGCAGAAGGATGAGAATATAGTATCTGGATAAGTCGAATAAACCGCTCCCCAATACCAAACCAACGCAGCGCAAAGGTCAGAAAACTCCAATCGAGCCTGTCAAAGGCCTTCTCGGCGTCGAGTGAGAGTCCCAACATCGGCTCCTCCCTCGATCCCATTATAGAAAATATATTCAGCAGCAGCCGCGAGTTGTCCGAGGTTGCTCGTCCAGAGATAAACCCACATTGATCCACATGAATCAACTACGGCACTACCTTGGCCAGCCTCCTAGTCAAAATAGCCGAAAACACCTTGTAATCGGCATTCAGCAGCGAGATAGGCCTATAATTCCCCACTTTCGAAACATCCCTCCCGGGTTTCTCAAGAACCACTATCACTGCGTCACTGAACGCCCCCGTGTGAGGCAGCTGGGCCTCCAAACAACTGAAAAATTCCAACATAAAGGGGGCTAACTCCAGTGCGAACACTTTATAAAACTCCACTGGAATCCCGTCCGGGCCTGCTGCCTTCCCCTTGCTTGCCCCTTTCAAGACCTCAAATAACTCTTTGGCCGATATATCACCTTCTAAACTACAGGCCTGCTGGGTGGTGACAGAGGGGTGGACAAGATCACCAAACAGAGCTGCAAAGTCCTCCGTGGATGCTCGGCACTCTGAAGCATACAACGTTTCATAAAATCTCCGAAACTCTTCCGCAATTGCTTCGTTACTCGTAAGTATCTCTTGACTGTCACTCACTATAGCCTGAATATTAGATCGCCTTGCTCGAGGTTTCAAGGTGCTAGCTAACAGCTTCCCTGCTTTGTTGCTCTCTAAGTAACAATTGGCCCTCTGAAGGGACAGTATTTGCTCTGCCTCATCACTTAGGATCTGGTTGTATTGATAACGAAGGCATTGAAGCCGAAGCAGGACACCCGCCTCTGCCCTGTTTACCAGTAAACGCTCCCCTGCCTTGATCTGTTCCTCGAGCAAAGCTAGCTGCGCTTTCTGCGCTTTACGAAAACCAATATTAAAACTAGTAACTTTGGCTCTGGAGAAGGCTTTAAAACCTTCCCACCATGCCCATCCCGAGGTATCTTTGGAGAGGTTCACCTCAAAGTATTCCTGAATGCTCCGACACATGTAAACGCAGAAGTCTTCGTTCTCTAGTAGGCTCCTATTAAAGAAAAAAGCCGGTGGCGGCGGGCATTCCGCCTCTACCTTGAAAGTGAGCCAAACTGCCGCGTTGTCCGAAATATGCACTGCTGCTATCTCTGTCCCCACTACTGACGCAGCCAGGGTCTGGGAAATTAGAAAAAAGTCTATGCGGGAATGAGAACCATGGGGCAGAGAGAAAAAAGTATACTCTCTGTCTCTGGGGTGCAGCACTCTCCATATATCCACCAATCCGGCACTCCCCATAAACTCCAAAAGAACCTTGGCAGCCCTTTGACACCTGCGAGGCCGAAAGGGAGTACAATCTATCAGAGGGTCAAGTACCAAATTAAAATCACCCCCCACGATCACTTCGTGACCGGACATCTCCTGTATCTCAAAGGCCAACCCCTTAAAAAACGTGGCGTCATCTACATTTGGACCGTAAACACCAACAAGAGCCAGCTTTTTCCCATGCACCTGCACCAGCCCTGATGCCCATCTGCCTTCCCCATCTGCACGTTGCCTCTCGATGGTCAGGGGCAAATCTTTTCTAGCAAGAATTACCACCCCGTTCTTACCCTGACGCGCAGCCGAGTACGCGATAATTAAAAGATGACCCAAGCCCAGCTTTTTGGTTTCTGCCTCAGACAAACGCGTTTCTTGCAACATCATGAAATTGGCTCTCTCTCTCTTGCAATACTGCAATATTTTCTTCCTCTTTATGGGGTTATTAATGCCCTTTACATTCAGTGACAACATTTTAAGCGTCGCCATGGGTCAAGATGCTTCGCCTGCCCTCACCAAGGCTATTAGGCTGGTTTGTCTGCCCAGCTAAAATAGGACCACATTCTCTGCTGCTCACAACCCCCCTAAAAACCTCTGAACCCCTTGCCCCCCTCCCATACCCATGAGGAGACACCACACCCGTCCAAAAGCGGGTGACAAATGGGTGAACCATCTGGATCAGACAACTAATCGAACCCCCGCCCTCCCCCCCTCGCATCCATACAACAAACCCATAATATCCCTCCCCCTTACAAGAACATCAGACATAATGTCCTTGGCATCACACCAAAATTATCACATCAAAACTATCCCCGGCACACATTAGCCCCAGGCTTGCATATATTTGGCTCAACCCCGCAACCACCCAGCCCCCCACAAGATAATACCTAAACCCACTTATCATTATTAACTGGCTATACACATGATAGTAAATGCCAACCAAAAAACCTAAACATTAACAGTTCCAGCACGCTCTCACGTCCATCCTCTGCTCGAATGGCGTAGTGTCCTCGGTTGTAATCATTAAAATTCCAAGGACCCTGCGGGAGACCAGGGTCACGCAACTCTCTTGCAGGACGATCCACACTCGAGGAGCCCCAGACTCAGCGCATGACCTCGGCTTCCTTGGCCTCCAGGAAATCCCTCAAGGCCTCTGGGTCCTCGAACATCCTCGTCTGGTTGTGCAGAGTCACTCTCATGCGAGCTGGGGCGAAAAGGCCATACCTGGCTTGCAGAGCTTGGAGCCGCAGTCGGTAGGATAGCATCTGCTTCCGACGCTCCACCGTCGCTTTGTGGTAATCAGGATAAAACGCAACACTCTGGCCCTCAAATTGTACCGAGCGAAGTGCCCTTGCAGCCGAAAGAATTTGAGCCGCTTGGCCGTGACGCAGAACACACATGACGATCGGCCTGGGTCTCCGGACATTGGGGCCTGGATGGGTGGGGACTCGATGGGCTCTCTCGATCTCCAGCGGATAGCAAAATTCCAGCTTGAGCAGCCTAGGTATCAAAAAAGCAATTACATCAGTTCCCTCGGCCCCCTCGGGGACCCCGATGATGCGCACGTTATTTCGCCGCGTGCGATTGTTAAGGTCTTCTAGGCTGCGTTCCAAAATGGCTATTCTTTTAGAATTTGCCCCCACCTGCTTGAATCGCTCCTCATGCACCTCCGCGGTGCTTTCCAGCTTCTTCAGCTTCTCTGTTAACAAGTTCATTTGCTCCCGCATCCCTTTGAGTTCAGCAATGTCTGCCTGAACTCCGCATAAGGTCTCTCCATTAACAGCTACCATCCCCTTCACGGCTCGGATTTCAGACAGCACTTCTTTTAGGCCAGCCGCCTCTTCTCCTGCCTGCGCCATTTTTTTGCAGCGAGGGTGGCTCGGCCTTTGCTCTCTTGCCGCCGCCGCTCACCACCTTGGAGTAATCCAGCCTCGTAGGCTTGACGCCCGCCATCACAGTCGCCTCTCTAAGCACCGGGGGAGACCAATCTTCCAATTTCCACTTCGACCGGGGGAGTTATCGTGCGAGGGGGTGAGGAGCTCAAGACTCAAGCAGCCATCTTACCCCGTGGTGGCTCCGCCTCCCAGTGGATCCCTTTACAGCAACAGGATAAAATCAAAATAAACGTAACTAACAAATTTCTCAACATACAGGGGTGTCCTACACAGAACGGTGGGTTCACTCCTAAAACAAAGACATGGGGAGGGTTCACCCCTAAAACAAAGACATGGGGAGGGGTGGCCTGCACGGAGCGGCAGATGCACCTACCCTTGCCATCTTACTGGGCAGACTAGATGGATCATACTGGTCTTTATCTGCTGTCATTTACTATGTTACTATGTTATTTAGGTGAAGAAAGGGCAGAGCATAGGCAAAGCATGCAAGTACACACTGTATATAAATCAAAACTATAATGTAAGGGCACTTTTGCCAAATTTAGGAGTGGGCATTTACACCAGCTCTAGGGATGGTAGAAGTGATCATGCCTTAGATAAATGCACACATTTGGCCACTTACACCATATTTGGCCTATGAATTCAGCGTGCTTGAAAGTCCTGCAGGTCCCGTCCCCTTCGGATGTATGCTTTGCATCAGAAGGGGGTGGGACAGGCAGGGCCTTCAGAGCACCTGGAGTCAGGAAGACCCCACACTTCTGTTAGTATATTTGCTGCTGCTGCTGCTGCTGCTGCTGCCTCCCTCCCTCCCTCTCTCTCAACCTCTACAATAGCAGCAGAAAATACATGTGCTTGAAAGCCCTGCAGTTACCACCCTCTTCTGAGGTGAAGCATACGTCAGAAGGGGCAGGACCTGCAGGACTTTCAAGTGTGCTGAACTCAAAGGCCCCACACCTTTTTTATGTCAAAAGCAGCAGAAAGGTCAGAGAGGCGGAGCCTGGGCGCTGGCGGAATGAGTGCCTAGGACGAAGCTCTGAAGGACCTTGCTTAAAATTTGGCGGTAGCGCTGGTAATTGTGAACCCCAAACCAATCCAGTGAGATTCCCTGTTTTTGGAGTGCCTCGGGAGCATGTCGGGCCCAAAACCAAAATGTTTAGACTTTGGTGGAAGCCAAAATTCGAGCGTCAAGAGATCAAAGACGGAACCTCCGTCTCCACAGAAAATGGCGTCGGGCCGTGAAGGCTCAGAGGCGAGGCAGGAGATCCTTGCAGAAATAAGATCGGTCAAGGAAATAGTCACGCTTAACAGCAATGCACTATCGTCCATGCAAGGGGATATTGGCCTCTTAAAACAGCGAATGGAAACCATTGTCGAACGGCAAGATACCGTGGATTTGAAGTTGGCTGTCCACGAGGAGAAATTACAGGACATCGGCAAACATGCAAAGCAAATTAAGGCCTTGCAACGAGAAATAGAAGACAACAACAATAGATCCAGAAGGAACAATGTACGGATTATAGGGGTGCCTGAAGGTGTGGAAGGCAAGGACATGTGTGCGTTTGTACAGAGGTTGGTACCAGCAGTATTGAAGCTATCGTTTGATATGCCCTTTGAAATAGAAAGGGCCCATCGGGTCCCCTCGCAGTCTGCTTTGAATAGCAAGAAGACTAGGCCTATCATTTTTAAAGCCCTGCGCTTTCAGCATGCAGTGAAAATTCTAGAAGCAGCGCGAGTGCACTTGCCGGTGGAGTACAAGGACCACAGATTGCTGTTTTTTCCGGACTTTGCCAAAGCGACTGTAGACAGGCGTAAAGCTTTCCTCTCGCTGAGACCCAGGCTCCAACACCTTCAGGCCAGATTTGGACTTCTGTACCTGGCCAGAATGAGGGTCACCCTCCATAACCAAACGAGGAACTTTGATGAACCAGAAGCCCTGCGAAGCTATCTGGACTATAAGGAAGCGGAGTTGATGTCCTGAGGATCATGTGGGACATTTGGTTGAGGTGTTTAGCGTGGTCTAGAGGGTGGTATTGGATTTGGGGTTCATACAGTATGTGTTAAGGTCAGCAAGAAGCCTGAGGTTCTCAGCAGCTTTTTGTTAACCGGTTCTGAGGGTTATAGCAGCGTGTTGACCAGCGCACTCGTAAGTGTTCTGTGAGCCGGTCCTAGGGCCTCTCCTGCTGTAGCAGGTTCACCTATACAGGGGATGGGTGGTGTGTCCTCCAAAGGGTTAACTGGAATCAAGCTCATGGGTGTGTATTACTGGGATTCTATGTGTAATTTGTTTAAGCAGATGTTCGATGTCCAGCTCAATGTGTGGTCTCAATATCATGCCCTGAGTGGCAAGATGACTGCTGGTCCGGAGCAATTGCTAGAGTGTGATGAGGAAGCAATATAATGGCACCTATTAAGATTCTTTCCCTTAATGTCAAAGGCATTAATAGCCCTATGAAACGGAAGAAAATAATTCAATATGGCAAACAGGAAAAGGCAGATATAATGCTGTTGCAAGAGACTCATTTAAATTCCAGGGAGTCTTTGAAACTAAATATCAAGCCTTTTTCAGTGGTGGGATTTTCGGCCGCTGTACAGAAGCATAATGGAGTGGCGATACTTGTGCGGAAAGCTCTTGCCCCACAGGTGGTTCAAGTCCAAGCAGATCAGACTGGTAGATGGATCAGAGTTCATCTTCATGTAGGGCAGCTAGAGTTAAATGTTCTAAACGTATATGCTCCAAATAGTGAGAATCCCGATTTTTTTAGGACTCTTGCGCAAGAATTACACGGGGAAACGGTGATTCCGTCCCTTGTTGGGGGGGATTTCAACTTAGTCTTAGATTCATTGGTGGATAGGAAGCCTCCTAGAACATGTAGGCCGTCGAAAGCTCATTCAGTTTTGGTTTCACTATTGCAGGACTTTGGATTGGTGGATATCTGGAGATTGATGCACCCGGTAGAACAGGAATTTACGTTTTATTCCCCTCCGCATAAATCCCTATCCAGAATAGATTTTATGTTGCTCTCTAAAACCCTGACGACTAGTGTTATTGGCACTGAGATTCACGCGATGCATCTGTCGGACCACGCTGCTGTTTCTCTTATGCTGGAGGATGGGAGACCAGAGCGGGTTCCAGCTCAGTGGTTTTTTGATAAAATCTTGTTAGAGAATAGTGATTTTAAAGACAAAATACGCTCGGCTATTAAAGATTACTTTAGTTTTAACCTGCCTCAGTCGACACCGGGTTGGGCGAGATGGGAAGGCTTTAAAGCCTCCATCAGGGCTGTGGTTACGAGTTTTAGTATTTATCAGGCGAGGCTCCACAAGGAGCAATTGGCAGAATTAGATCTGCAAATTAAAGCGGGCGAACGCATCTTGGTCAAGAGACAGGATCCTTGTATCCTAATTCGTCTGCAGCGCTTGAGGTATAAATATAATCAGCTGCTGACTGATGAAGCAACTCAATATATTAAAGCCCAGGAAGGGCTATACTATTGGGAAAACAATAGGGCGGGGCGGTTGTTGGCCAATTCGCTGAAGGCAAAAAAGGAGGCTAGTCGTATTGCGGCCATTAAGGCCGATGGTACCTCGGCCCTGTTATTGGGAGATAAGGACATCGCGGAGGCCTTTAGGGTCTTTTTTGTAAATTTATATTCCTCTGAAAAAAGTTGTTTGCGAGAGGCCTTCGCGTGGTTAGTAGATAAAGTGGATAGACCGCGGCTGGATGAGGACAGTGGAGACATGTTGGATAGCCCTATTACCCTGGAGGAAATTGAGCAAGCCTTACACTTGTTACAAACTGGTAAGGCGGTTGGCCCGGACGGGCTGCCTGCTGAGTTTTTTAAGATATTTGTCAAGGATCTCGGCATCTTTATGCAGGAATACTATAACTCTCTAGTGGCAGAAAACCCCCAGGTGGGCATGTTTGCAGCAGCTAGAATTGTAGTTCTGGAAAAGCCAGGGAGAGACCCGCAGATAGTGGGCAACTACCGCCCGATTTCTTTATTAAACGTGGATTATAAAATCTTTGCCACAGTATTAGCGCATAGGCTGTCCTCTGTGATCCCCCGATTAATACATCCAGATCAATGTGGGTTCATAGAAGGGCGTTCTACAGCAGACAACGCACGGTTATTATGTCATGTGATTGCAGGGGCAGAGTGTCAAGAGGAACCGTTGGTCGGCCTCTCCTTAGATGCCGAAAAGGCTTTTGACCGCCTTGAGTGGTCGTTCCTCTATGCAGCCTTGGAGTGGTTTGGATTTGGGGAGCGGTTTCTTAGATTGCTTAAGGTCATGTACGCTTCTCCCTCTGCTAGTATCACTGTGAATAATATCCAATCCGGGGATTTTGCATTGTGTCGGAGTACGCGTCAAGGCTGCCCTTTATCACCCCTTTTGTTTAATCTTGCACTTGAGCCGCTGCTCCTTCTCCTTAGACAGAACAGTCAAATTCAGGGCATTAGGCTGGCGGGGGTGATATTAAGATCTCCGCATACACTGATGACCTCCTGCTGTTCACCAATCCAGGGTCTGTGGCAAATATCCTAGAGCAGATTGAGGTGTACTCCTCTTTATCGGGGTATAAAATAAACTGGGCTAAATCTGTTGCTTTTCCTCCCAACTTCCGAGCTCTCAGAACTGACTTGGAAGAATTCCCATTTGTATGGGAGTCAACTAAGATTAAGTATCTAGGAACATACTATTGTCACTCTCTGGATGCTACTTTGCAACATAATATGGAGGCAGTTATGGCCAATGTACAGAGTCTGACCACAAAGTGGTCCCCGTTGTTACTATCCTGTTGGGGCAGATTGGAAACAATCAAAATGACCATTGTGCCCAAAATAAATTACATATTAGAGATGGTGCCATTCTATTTTCCTCTACACTTTTACCGGCAGCTCGAGAAGCTCCTTGCACTTTTCCTGTGGCAGCACAAACCTCTGAGAATTGTCCTTAAAAAGGTGAAAGCCTCAAAAGAGGACGGGGGGGTTCGCTTTCCCAATTTTTTTCATGTATCATCAAGCTTTCTTACTGAAGCAGGGTGCTAGATGGAGAGCGCAGCCTTCAGATCTGCAGTATTAGCAGAATGTCAGTTATCTATCATAAAGCAGCATCGTACATGTTAGGAGGCAATACTGGACCTGATGCTTTCCAAAGGCAAGATTGTTTCTGATGTTATAGTGGGTGATCATCTTGCATCCAGTGATCTCCAGATGCTGTGTTTCAGTATTAGGATAAGGGCTGATAAAGTCCATTCAAAAGTGAGGGTCCTAGACTTTAGGAAGACTAAGGGGCTTGTTTACAAATCCGCGGTAGTGGTTTCCGATCATGATTGGAGCCGCGGCCCCATTTATTTCAATGGGGCTGTGGCTCGGATAACTATCAGAAACCGCTACCGTGGCTTTGTAAACAAGCCCCTAAGTTTGCCAAGATGGGACAATACCTCAAAGAGTCATTACTGGGATAGGAACAGCTGAAAGATGTAGAAAAGCAATGGGCAAAACTGAAAAAAGGGCAACAAACCTTTTTGTTAGGAATGTAAATCAATATAAAAGGAAAATGAGGTTGCTATGGTTCTAAAAAAAAAAAAGTAGCTGAACAGGTGAAGAAAAAGAGGGTGGCCTTCATAAAATGCAAGAGATCACAGAAAGAGGAAGACAAGCATCAATATTTGGAAAAACTAAGAGAAACTACGAAATTGTCAGAAAAGCAAAGATACAAATGGTAGAAAGAAATAGCTAATACAGTGAAATGGGCAGATAAGACATTTTTCAGATATGTTAGTGAGAGGAAGAAATGCAAAAGTGGTATTGTCAAACCCAAGAATGAAGGTGGGGAATATGTAGAAGCTGCTGAGGATAAAGTGGAATTGCTTAACAAATATTTTTGTTCTGTGTTCACAAATGAAGGGCCAGGTGCAGGACCTCAGAAAACTCCCACAAATAGAAACAGAAGTGAGGGAGATCTTGAACAATTTTCAGAAGACTATGTTCATGAGGAGCTAGGGTAAGCTAGACAAAGCAATGGCGTCAATGGGATACATTGAAGAGTACTGAAGGAATATGTGGAAGTTCTAGCAGCTCCACTGTCTGACCTAGATGACTTCAGTAAAGCCTGTGACACAGTTCTGCACAGGCAACTTATAAATAAATTGAGTGTCCTAGGGATGGACCCGATAGTAACTGGTTTGCAAATTGGTTGAGTGGGAAGCAACAAAAGGTACAGGCAAATGGAGCTCACTATGAGGAGAAGGATGTTACCAGTGGTGTACCACAAGGATCTGTCCTTCTTCTGATTCTTTTTAACATTTTTCAGTGATATTGCATTAGAGCTATCTGGTAAGGTTCGCAGATAATATCAAAATCTGCAATAGAGTAGACACCCAGAAAGAAGTAGATAACATGAGGAGGGATCTAACAAAACTTGAGTAATGGTCAAGAATCAGGCATCTGAGATTTAACACTAAATAATGCAGGGTTATGCATTTGGGCTGCAAAAATCCATGGAAGTACTTCTGTCCACAAAAGAAGAGCGTGATCAGGGTATGATTGTTTCTGATTATTTTAAAGTGGCTAAACAGATAGAGAAGGCAACAGCAAAAGCCAGAAGGATGCTTGGGTGCATAGCAAGAGGAATGGCCAACAGGAAAAAGAAGGTGATAGTTCCTCCGTATGTCTTTGGTGAAATCTCATTTGGAGTACTGTGTACAACTTCTTCAAAAGGATATAAACAGGATGGAGTTGGTGCAGAGGGTGGCTCCCAAAATAGTCAGTAAGCTTTGTCATTAGACATATGGGGACAGAATTAAAGATCTCAATATGTATACTTTGGAGAAAAGACAGGAGAGAGGACATATGATAGAGATGCTCAAATACCTCCATGGTATAAATGCACAGGAAAAGAGCCTCTTTCAACTGAGAGAAAGCTCTGCAATGAGGAGACGTAGGATGAAGGTGAAAGAGAATAGAAACGGGAGTAAATGCAGAAATATTTCTTTACAGAAAGTGCGGTATATGCATGGAATAGTCTCCAAGTGGAGGTAGTAGAGACAAGGACTGTATATGAATTCAAGAAAGCATGGGACAAACAGGAAAAAAAGGGGATTGAAGTAGTCATTATAGAAGGGCAGACTGCATAGGCCATATTTCATAAAGGTGATCTGACATGAAATCATGTTTCATAACTGCATAAGAGATCCGCTGTCCTCAATGACTTGAAATTCTTCACTTTACTGAAATCAACTGGTCTCCAACATGGCATCTTTTTTTTAAAAAAGACAGAGGACCAATCAGAAACCAATGCCCATTAAATTAAGGATATACATTAGACCTCAACATTTAGTCTATTAAGAGCAAGAGAATTCAGCTAAAAAATTAATTGCTGTTCTTTTAAATTCAATAACTGCTCTTAATTCCCACTCTCTAATTCATAGACACTTGATCCAACACTCGCCAATTAATATCAAGAAGATCATGATTACATTATAGCCAATGCTTAATTAAAGGAACTGTCACAGTTTTTATCCAGATCCTGCTACAGTACTCATTTAAACACAATTTAATTTTAGCATTTTGTCCTGCCCACATACGTTTTCTGACACAGACATAAAATCAAATTATACCACAAAAGTAGTATCGCAAGAAGCATGAGAACGGCCTGTGACCATTTTACCCATGACTGTCTGTGAAAGCACTCACACACCATCACCATGGCTACAAGTAGTGGCAGAATTTGATCTGAACAGGAACTGGTTTGGATCGATCGGGCCCCTGCCAGAACCAATCAGGTGGCAGCACGGCATACCTTTGCATTGCCGGTGCAACATGCTTAGCCTGCTGGTGGAAACCGAAGGGGCACCAACTCCCTGGTGGCCCAGCGGCACAATCCCCCCACCCTCTAGTACTTTGACAGCATCGGGGGCTTCCTGCAATGCCGTGGTCCCTCGAAGCTGTCAAACCACTGGCAGGTGGGAGGATCCCTGCCAGTGCACCTCTGGCATCGGGATGCTGTTTTCCGCCCGGTTTGGCGAACTCAGCCCATGGCAGGAACCGGTTTGCGTGAACTGGACCAAACCAGCCAAATTCCACCAAGGCTCGTGACTGTAGTTATCATTCAAATTAATTTTTAAAACAGCTGAAGGGGGCAATCTTCAAATTTTGTGCCCTTCTGTATGCCATAATAGTTTTTTCTTGAAAGGTATCATAAAACTCAAGCAAATGCCAATGCTTAAAAATCAGTTTAGAAATGTGGCTAGAAATCATAGAATAAGTGAGCACACAGGTCATCCTAGAGTGTTTATCTTGCATCCGACAGTTAATTAAATAGATCTTGATTCACATTTGTAACCCTCCTTTGTGCCTTTAACAATCTTTTCTTCTGCCATTGATTTAATCATCCTGATTTCTTTCAGCTTTATCAGGTATTCTTTTTTTCTGGTCTTTTTGAGATTACTTTGTAGTTTGTAAATGGTACTTTCTTTTTACGTTATTTTTTTAACCATTTCTTTGAAGAACTATATTAGCCTCTTTTAACTCTTGCTTTATTTACTTTTCTTACATAGATATCAGTTGGCATAGCATTTTTAGTATAGCACTTTGTTTTCCCTCTTCTTCTGTCTCTTTCTACTCTGTCAGCTCTTCTTTCAGGTAGTCTAGCACGTTTTTCAAAATCAGCATTTTTAAGTTCCATGATTTTGAGTGTTTTGTCTCTGCCTTAGTTTCTAAATCAAACCATACCATGATGATCATTCTAGTTTAGGTGAGCATCTACCCAGATATTAGACACACTCGGTGGTATGATGGTGTACAGGCAGGCACATGGGTATAGTTTGGATGCAGCATGAACACAGTATGCAAATATGCATTTTGATTAAAAAATATGGTAATCTACATGTGCTGAAAAATGATAGATACAGACATTTACACCTGCTCGGGACAGGTATAAATGTACACACCTTCAGTGTAGGCATGCTTTGTGCCCATTATGCTAGCTGGCTCATTCTGATTCTATCTTTTCTTACCAGAACTGTCTGGAGCAGAATATCATGCACTTTCTTGGTTACTGAACCAGACTATCCTGTTTGGACGTGGACACACCTTGATGATGCCATTGTCCTGGGACACTGCTTCCTGCTTTAAAATAAAGCTGTTAGCTGCTAGCCAGCTAGGATTGATTCCATCTTTACTTACCAGTGCTGTCTGAATGATAAGAGAGGGAATAGTGTACTCTCTCGGTGACAGTGTCAGTTCCTGATGAGACAGAATTTGATGGCTTTTTTTAAAGATTCAAGATTCACCATTTTGGTGTATTGATTGATTCAAAGTTTTCCAGGAAGCCTCATTTAAAGTCAGTTGTGAAGTCCGCATTTTATAAGTTAAAGATCTTAAAGAAATTAAAAACTTACTTAGATGATGCTGACTTCCAGACAGTACTTAAGTAGTCAGTGTTGATCTCCTAAGATTGATCTGACATGTTATCTTCATATACAGCACTGTACACGTTTTGAAGATTTCAAATAAGAATTATAATCCCTAGATTATTGCAATGACTTATATGTGCATTATCGGCATCAAATGTACATCCATTGCAACATGGAAAAAATGTTGAAGCTCATTTGGTCACTGATTACACTTGTCTTCATAGACTTCTGGTATGTTTTTGATGGCTTACTTATATTCTCTATAGCTTTTACACTTTGTTGCTGATGAGTAAATTTAAAATTATGTATTAGTTTTTCCACTACCAAGATGCTGTTGTTAGAGCTGAATTTGCATTTTTAGGTTTGATGCATTAGGCACCCAACATCAAGTATCTATGGGGGTCATTTTAGAAGCTCTGTTCGTGCTTTGGACAATTGAAAACAGGAACTCAAATGTTCAAATCATGGCGAAGTCCTTGGAATGATTTTACAAAGTGGTTATAAAAATGTCCCAGATGTAGGATGTCCATCTAGAATGGTGGTATGGTGGGGAGTCTAGGACTCTCCGAAGACCTTAATATGTGCATGCCTGATTTCAGAAATGACCTGCATGTTGCTACCCTCATCAATGTCTATACCTGCTCCATGGCATGAAAGGGCATCTGAAAAGTGCTCATTTTTGCCAGTAAAACAACTGGAGGGTTTTGAGAAGATGGTAATCTAATATCCTCTGTACTGTCCACAGTTATAAAGACAATTGATAGGTATTGGGGAAACCTGTTTTGTGGTTGTAGCACTTTTGAACATCTCTACTGTCAGAATGACAGGCTGGGATGTGTCCCCTGTCTGAAATACTGTTGTGGGGATGTCAATATGTTAACCCAGACCACACCAAGATAACAGACTGTCTCACACATATGAACACCTGGTTTCAAGACAACAACATGACCATAAACTACAGCAAGACCGAGGCGCTAATCATCACACGAAACTCTGACTTCATCCCCCCCCCCCGCTACATCAAGATAGGCATCACAACCATACCCATACAAATCAGAAGTGAAATACCTCAGAGTGACAATGGACAAAGAACTTAACCTTCAGTCCCACATCAGCAGAACCACCAAAAACGCATACCACAGGATGAGACTAGTACGACGCCTCAAGCCCCTCCTCACTCAGGAACACTTCCGCACAGTTTGTCAAGCACTAATAACCCCAATCTTAGACTTCTGCAACCCAATCTATCTAGGTCTAATGAAACAGACACTAAGACCATTGCAACTGGCACAAAACACTGCAGCACACATAATTGCTGGCACCACAAGACAAGAACACATCACACCCACCCTAAATGAGCTCTACTGGCTGCCTATCAGTGCCCACATTAGATACAAGACAATCATAAACATTTTCAAAATCAAACATCAATCATCAGCTTTCAGCCTACACCCACTCATACAACCAGACAACAGCACAAGACCGAGAAGAAGAGGCACATCCAACCGTGTCAACACACCTAAAGATATCAACAGGGTACGCAAGGACACCAAAAAACGAGCCTTATCAAAGGCGGCACCAACAATCTGGAACGCCCTTCCCGACGAACTGCGTTCAACAACAGACCTTAAGGAGTTCAGGAAACTACTGAAGACAACCCTCTTCATAGAACACTACCATGACATTACTTAAACCATGCAACAGACACCTCAATTCCCCCCACATGTCACTATAATTGTAATTAAGCAAGGAACTGATACCCATAGCATTTTAAATCGCGCACGCTGTAATAGCACTACAAGAATCAACGTCCAGACACACTCACACGCATACACTACTCACTGCATGTGCACACTATACACTGTATCTTATTGATTGCTGTTCAGACCGCCTTGATTGCAGGATAAGGCGGTATAGAAATACGTCTAAATAAATAAATATCCATATCGGGTACATCCACATTTTTGAAATCATGCCCAAACTTGGACATGCCCAGCCATTTGTTTTAAATTTTTTTTCACCTGGACGTTCCAGATTGCACCTGAACATCATTTCTAGCTGTGCCTGTCTTCTCTTTTGCCTACTGGGATGTTTCATTGTATGATGCCAACATTGTAAGCATCGTATTAACATCATATGAATGCTCTACAATACTGCCTTTGATGATGCATCATTTGTATTGTTTTGACATTGTGAGTATCCTGTTTTGTTATCTCAGTTTCTATCTGGCTGCCTATCAAACTATATTGTATCATTTGTATTCTGCTGACATTGTATCATATTTCTCTTATTTAATGTTCTACTATGCTATTTTAAGGTGTCCATTACTGACATTGTATCTTATCAGTATCTATTATTTCTTAGTTTATTGTTCTATATCTATCAGGGGTGTTCAGGCTGAACACTTTTGTTTCATTTTGTTTTCAGCTTTTGCTTATTTTCATCTTGCATCATTTCCCCTCAATATTGTGTACTATTGTACAAAAGCATGCACTATTGCATACAAGTGTGCACTATTGAGCGATAGAATGTGGTAGTCACACATGCATATGCAGTGCTTGCTATTTTTCAATACTGTGCACTATTACTCAATAGTGCACACTATTGTGCAATAGTGCACATTATTAATAGCAACTGGAAAATGACATAAATGTAATAAATTCCTGTTTCAAAAAGATGATCACTTTCATTACAAATGTAAGCATATCCCTATTGTCTATTATACTGATGTGGTGGTTTAATTAAAGTGGCAGCAACTAGGTGCTTTTAAATAGCCTAGCCACCACCACTAAATATGCCCTCAAGCATTGTTTTGGATACGTTGCAAATATTTCAGACTAGATTGAGAAAACATATTACCGGTATACAGTGAATTACAATAATTGAGGCTGCCAATAACAAGATCATGGAACAGAATCAACAAAGCTTTCCTATCAAGAAATGGTCTAATAGTTTTATAGTTTATTTTGAATATGGTATACCACCTTATCCAAACATATCAAGAGGGTTTGCAATATAAAAGCCAAGTTACAAATAGAGGGGAAAAATCTAGAAGAACGGTGAAGAGATAAAGGAAAATAATGATAAATAATGATAAATATTGAGAGAAGAACCAAAAAAGGGAGGTGGAGGCACATTGTGGCCTATGCTCCCATAAAAAAATTAATTGAAGATATTGTAGGCTAGTTGGAAGCAATGAGCCTGTAAGCCCTTTTTTAAATTTCTTGTTCCCTCCCTAAGATATAAGGAGAGGGAATTACACATTTGTGGGGCCAGACATTATAAATCTGATGATCGGGTAGATTTAAGATGATAGGTCCATTTGATGAGAGTTACCAATAAGTTAATGTTTAATAAGCAAAGGATTCAGATAGAAGAATATGGAATTAGATGAGTGGTTAAGTAGGATGGAACCTTCAAATAAATTGCTTTGTGAGTCATCATAAGGACTTTGAATTTTATCCTATAGGCAATGGAAAGCCAATGATTTTTTTTTTAATGAATAAAAGAGTAATATCAAACTTTGAAGCATTATGGAGTAGTTTAGTAGTGGCATTTTTAATATGTTGGAATATTGTGAGGTATTGTGAAAGTGTGAATGATGCGGTTACAATAATCAATCTGAGATATTATTGAGTGTCAATATGAGTGTATGAAGTGCAGAGAAAGTGAGACATTTTCTAATTGACTAGCATTTCCCGAGAGTAAGGAAAGAAGTCTTGATTATAGTGGAAGCATTTGGACTGAATGTTAAACAATATTGAAATTCTTGATTGTATTTTTGATACAGTTAACAGTGATTATAATGTGATTATTGATGATCGGGGTCATTGAAGAAGAAGATGTCAGCCCTGTAATTCATATTGCCTTCATTTTATTGTGGCTTTAACTTGAGCTTGTGTAGATAGAACCAGTTACTAATAACTGGGAGACAGGAGTTGAGTTGGAATAGATCTGGAGCTTCATAAAATAAAGGCCGCATGGCCAAGCCCATGCTGGCCGCCTGTAACCGGGCGGCGCGGCACGCGACGGGAGGTGTCGGGTAGCAAGGGATGGGGGGGTGGAGGAGTCGGCGGGGTGCATCCTTTGAATTCATTGGCTCCCTGCCCAATGGGAGCTTGGGGGGAGCCAATGAGGTGGAAGGAAGGAGAAGGCGGGCGTATTATTATGCTCGCTGGGCCCTTAGCGAGCAGTCGCGGAGCCTGGGGTGCCAGTGTCTGGCGTCGGCAATGGCTGGGGAAATTCCAGCGATCGTTGGAGCATCGCCGCAGGTTGAGCTGAAAGAGGCGTTGATTCACGGGGATGGCAAGGGGGCGTCGAGGAGAAGGCCTGGAGTGTCGGCGAAGAGAGCAGCGGAACCGGCAGGCAAGTTGCAAAGGTTGTCTTGTGCAAAAAAAGAAGAGTCGCTCGAAACTTGAATAAATAAATTAAAAAAAAAAAAAAAAACACACGAGCAGAACGTAAATACATTGCTGCCTGTTGGAGCTGTGCAATGCCGGCTCGTCAGCGGCAGCTGGGTAGGGGGCTTGGGAGGGCTGGGGTGTCCTCGGGGAGGCATTTAAGACAGTCAGAGAGGGGTGCCGGGGGTGGGGGGGCCGGGGATGTCATGGAAGGGCAAGGGGGAGTGGGTCAAGGTGTATGGGGGAGAGGAGTCACGGCGAGAAGGGATGGCAGAGGGGCAAGGGGAGCTCGGTCCACCTTGGGGGCTTTGAGGGGTGGTGCAGCAGTGCCAGGAGGGGGGAATAGGGGGGTATACACTGGGGGTCTCGCTCGCGTGCAAAGCAGTGTGGGGGACGGAGAGGAGAGGAGTTATTTTTGCAGGGAGGGGTTTTGGGGGGCTCAGGGGTGGGTTTAATTGGAAGGGGGTGCCTAGTGGGCAAAGTGTACCAGGGGAACCTGGGGGGAGTGCTATCAGTTTTGCCAGGGATTCGGCCTTTGAAGGTTTTGGTGGGCAGAGTCCACATGTGCGTGATGCTGGCTGGAGCGAGCAGGGGGGTGCATGGCCTTCAGGGGGCTCAGGTACATGGGAGCATTGGGTAAGAGGGAGGCAGGGTTCTTCTGGGGCTGAGTGGCTTAGGGCTTAGCAGCCACCTTGTCCTGCTATGGTCCCTCCCCTTGCGTTTCCTTTCTTCTCTCCGCAGATGCCAGTGATGGGTTCCTACAGTACAGCAACGGAGGGAACGGTATCCAGGGACGATGGTCCTCCACCTGAGCAACGGACGGTTGGAGTGGAGCGGGAAAACCTGTGGCCAGAGGAGCAGCAGCAGCTTGTTGAAGAGAGCAGCGTGACGGCGGATGGGGCAGCTGGTGGAAGTGCTGGGGATGCGGCCACAGGTGAGTTCCCTGGGGATCGAGACGAGGCATCCGCGAGGATAGGGGATTCGTTGGAACACTAAGGGAAAGCGCACAGGAAGCGTAAGCATGGAGGGAGAAGGCGACATAGGTCTGATTCCACATCGTCTTCATCCAGCTGGTCGTCGTCCTCCTCTTCGAGTGAGAGGGATTCAGGGCCAAAGGAGGGATGGGGCGGCGAGGTACCAAGCCGTCAGGCGGGGGGCGCCCCTTCCTTGGCGGCATACGCGGAATTGTGGGAGGGTGTCCCCAAGAAATTGCGGCATAAGATTCAAAAACGTCTTTTTATATTGACATCTTCCGCTTGTTGGAGGGGCGGCGGCGTTCCGGGGACAGTAGAAGGAAGAGGAAGGAGGATGAGAAGGCTGGTTGGGTGAAGAAGGTGTCTTGGAATGTGGTAAATTGGATGCGAGCATTTCTGCGTCTGGCGAGTGTGTGGGGGCATTATCATCCCGAGCAATACGGGCTACTGTTGGCATATGCGGATGCTATTTTGGAGGCGGTGCAAACACACGAAGGTTGGTCGTGGTTGAACTACGATGAGAAGTTTAGAGATAAGATGGAGGAGAATCGCTTCTTGTCTTGGGGCTCCCAGGACATTAATTTATGGCTGACGCAGAAGTCGGCAAAAGGGGGGTTGGGTGGCCTAGGTGGAGGAAAGATTGGGGGAGCAGTACAAGGGGGCATCGCTCGTTCCTTTCGGACTGCAGGTGCCGGCTTGCAACAAAAAGAGTTGGGGGGGGATCGGGGGATGTGTGCTTGAGATTTAATAAGATGTCGTGCCCGTTTCCCGACTGCAAATTTTGGCATGCATGCTCCAGTTGCGGAGGAGGACACTTGGCAGCAAAGTGCAGCAAGAAGGTCTCCACTCCTTCAGGCGGGCAGCTGCCGAAGTAGGGCTGAGATCTGCAGTTTAGCCCCTACCCCAGTTAAGGTAAAGGAGTTGCAGGCCAGGTTGTTGGGTTATCCGAAGAGGGGGTCAGGGTGATTTTAGACAGGGGCTTTCAGGAGGGCTTTGTTACTCCGGTGGTAGGTCAAGTGGAGGGTAGGTTGTCGCGTAATGCACCTTCAATACGGCGGTTAGTAAGCATTGTGAGGGAGAAGTTGTCCACGGAGTTGGAGTTGGGGCGAGTGGCGGGCCCTTTTCCCGATAGGCCGTTCTCGAATTTGGTGGTTTCCCCGCTAGGGATTATTCCTAAGAAAGAAGCTGGGAAGTTTAGGCTAATTCATAACCTGTCTTTTCCAGTAGGAGATTCGGTTAATGATCAGATACCGCGGGATAAGTGTGCTGTGCGTTATGCGTCCTTTGACCGGGCAGTGGAGTTGGTGCGGCGTGCAGGGAGTAGGGCTTGGATGGCAAAAGTGGACATCGAGTCGGCGTTCAGGCTGCTCCCGGTTCACCCGGATGGTTTCCCTTTGTTGGGCTTTCGGTTTGAGGATAGTTTTTATTTTGATAAGTGTATGCCCATGGGTTGTCGGTGTCCTGTGCATACTTTGAGAAATTTAGTACATTTTTGCATTGGGCATTAGTTAAGGAAGTGGGTTGCGCTAACGTTGTCCATTATTTGGATGATTTTTTGTTTGTGGGAGCCGAGAGGTCCAGAGAGTGCCAGTCACTTGTGGCAGGTTTTTGGACTTGGCAAAAGAGCTGGGCATGCCATTGGCGGAGGGGAAGACGGAGGGTCCTTCGCAGCGGTTGACTTTTTTAGGGGTAGAACTGGATTCCATGGAGATGGTGGTTCGGCTTCCGCAGGACAAGGTTGTCTGGTTGCGGGTGTTGGTGGCCAATGCAAGAGTGTCTAGTAAGTTGACATTAAGGGAGTTGCAGGCTGTGCTGGGCACGTTGAATTTTGCGTGCCGAGTCATCCTGATGGGGAGGGTGTTTATGCGGCGTTTGGCAGGAGCCACAGCGGGATTGCACAAACTGCACCATCGAATCAGGGTGTCAGGAGTGATGAGGGCGGATTTAAGGATCTGGGATGTCTTCTTGAGAGACTTTAATGGGATTTCGGTCATGATGATGGAAGAGATTTCGTCGGACGATTTACAGTTGTATACTGATGTGGCTGGTGGAATAGGTTTGGGAATTTATTTTGCCGGAACTTGGTGTGCCGAGAAATGGCCTCAATCGTGGCTAGACTCAAGTTTGGTGAAAAATGTGGCATTTTTGGAGCTGTTTCCCATTTTGGTGGCTTTGGAATTATGGCCGGAGCGCTTGCGTAATAGACGGTTATTGTGGTGGTGCGATAACGCTGCGGTGGTTAGCGTTGTCAACCATTATACCCCAAGGTGCAAGCAGGTGGTGGAACTCATGAGGGAGGTGGTTTTGTCATGCTTACATTTGAATGTGTTTATAAGAGCGAGACATATCCCTGGATGCACCAATGAGATAGCTGACGCTCTTTCTCGTTTTCAGTGGGAATGTTTTCGCAAGCTGGCGCCAGGAGTGGAAGTATCAGGATGGAGGGTCCCAGAGCGATTGTGGCACGTTGGCCTGACGAGATGTTGAGCTTGCTGCGGAGTTCAGTGGTGCAGGCAACATGGACGTCGTATCAGAGTGGCTGCGGCAAGATTGAAGAGTTCTGCGTGGTGCATGGCTGGCGGATGGAAGCAGTCTCGGATGTGATGCTGGCTCTGTATGTAGTGGACGCGAAACGGAGAGGAATATCCAAAGTGGCTGTGCGGTCTCATTTGGCGGGGTTTATGTTTTTTGCGAAAGCGGTGGGCTGGGCTCTAGCGGGGGCAGGGTTTTTAACCAGAAGGCTAATGAAAGGGTGGGGAAGAGTGGAGCCGAGTCGGGTGGACCGCAGGCGGCCGATCACGCACGATTTGCTAGGGCGGTTGTGCGAGGTGCTTCCTGAGGTGGCGTCGTCGGGTTACAAAGTGGTGCTGTTTAAGGCTATATTTTGTTTGGCGTTTTTTGGGGCCTTTCATATTGGGGAGTTAGTTTCTACTTCGGGGAGGTCGGTTGGGGGAGGGGGTTTGCTATTGCGGCATGTTAAGTTAGAGGGCAGAAGCTTGCGGGTCTTGTTGGCTCGGTCTAAAACCGATCAGCAAGGGAGGGGTCTTTGGGTGGTGCTGCGGGAGCTGAGTAGTGGGCTAACTTGTCCGGTATTGGCGTTACGGGCCTACATGCGGCTCCGTCCGGCAGTTGACGATTCATTGTTTGTGCATGCCGATGTGAAAATAGTTACAAGGTTCCAGGTGATGGCGGTGTTGCGATTCGCGCTGCAGCGGGTGGGGGAGGAGCCGCTTCACTTCCTGGCACATTCTTTCCGCAACCAGTGCTGCTGCGGCTGGTTTGTCCGCGCAGGAGGTGCAACACATAGGGAGATGGTGGTCTCAGGCTTTCCTGGGTTATGTCCGTTTCTAAGGGGGTGGGAGGGGTTGTAAGGAGGTGGGAGACTAATTGTTTTTTCTTTTACAGAACACTGGCATTTACCGCTTAGCTGCTGGATGATCGGCCACTCGTTTGTGTATTGGGCGGGTCGGCGAGCAGCAGTGCGGCCTTTGGGGTCAAACTTAGGCCTGGATCCAGCATTGGTGACCGTTTCATGGCTGGGTGAGCGAGGTCTGCGGTGGACGCAGTTGCTCCCTTTGCTTCGGCACCATGCGCGTGAGCGGAGTGCACCTGGCTTGCTCATACTGCATTTGGGAGGCAATGACTTATCTGCATGGACCTGCAAGCAACTGATCAGAGCGGTGCAAAAAAACTTGGAGCTGGTGTTGCACTTGTTCCTGGGGGTGATTTTGTTGTGGTCAGACATTATCCCGTGGCCGAGTTGTCGGGACTAGCGGCATTGGTCGTGGGGTCTAGCAAAGATAAACCGACAGATCGGCCGCTGGGTGTGTGCATAGGGCGGGTACCAAATCATGCATGCCTGGGTGGATGTGAGTTGTGCGGGTTTATACGGATGGGATGGGGTCCATTTGTCCCCTCTTGGGCTGGCTTTGTTATTGAACGATTGGCAGGAGGAAGTAGAGTGGGTTGTACTGCATGATGGTCGCTGGTCGCAGCTTTGTTCTGGGGGGGCGGCGCAATGATGATTTGGACATCTGCGCCAGTGGCAGGATCCCAGAGGTTTCCAGGGTCTGGACGCTTTCGATAAGCTTGGGACGGGGGTTGGGTATCCCCGACCCGGACAACCCCCTGGCTGGGCTTTTGCTAATGACATGGCGAAGTCGGGGACTAAGGGGGGGAAAGAAAGTTAAAAGTGGAGGCGCTATCACTTTGCTAGTAATATGGCTGGTGATGTAGTAGCCCGCGGGTATGTTAATTAAGTTATGTTTCTTGCATTAATGTTTAATAAAGCTGCGACCAGGTGTTTTTTGCCAATCTGGTGAGTGGTGTCTGATTTGTATCTTGTAAGGAGGGGAGGGACGGGGGGGGAGGGGCTGGACAGGTGTGAAAGGAAGGAGTGAAACTGGAAGGTAAGGCAGAGTGGCAAGTCCGCGCTCCCTCGGTTAAATAAAGGCCGCGTGGCCAAGTCCATGCCGGCCGCCTGTAACCGGGCGGCGCGGCGCACGATGGAAGGTGTCGGGTAGCAAGGGATGGGGGGGGGGGTGGAGGAGTCGGCAGGGTGCATCCTTTGAATTCATTGGCTCCCTGCCCAATGTGAGCTTGGGGGGAGCAATTGAGGTGGAAGGAAGGAGAAGGCAGGCGTATTATTATGCTCGCTGGGCCCTTAGCGAGCAGTCGCGGAGCCTGGGGTGCCATTGTCCCACCCCTTCATTGGTGTGGTGTTTAATGGGAAGTGAGACAGGGGTGTTGCAGTTGGAGGGGGAGGGGTTCAGGGTTGGCAGGATCCCGGAGGTTTCTGGGGTCCGGACGCTTTCGATAAGCTTGGGACAGGGGTTGGGTACCCCCGACCCGGACAACCCCCTGGCTGGGCTTTTGCTAATGACATGGTGAAGAAGGGGGCTAAGGGGGGGAAAGAAAGGAAAAAGCGAAGGCGGTATCACTTTGCTAGTAATATTGCTGGTGATGTAGTAGCCCGCGGGTATGTTAATTAAGTTATGTTTCTTGCATTAATGTTTAATAAAGCTGCGACCAGGTGTTTTTTGCCAATCTGGTGAGTGGTGTCTGATTTGTATCTTGTAAGGAGGGGAGGGAGGGACGGGGGGGGAGGGGCTGGACAGGTGTGAAAGGAAGGAGTGAAACTGGAAGGTAAGGCAGAGTGGCAAGTCCGCGCTCCCTCGGTTAAATAAAGGCCGCGTGGCCAAGTCCATGCCGGCCGCCTGTAACCGGGCGGCGCGGCGCACGATGGAAGGTGTCGGGTAGCAAGGGATGGGGGGGGTGGAGGAGTCGGCAGGGTGCATCCTTTGAATTCATTGGCTCCCTGCCCAATGTGAGCTTGGGGGGAGCAATTGAGGTGGAAGGAAGGAGAAGGCAGGCGTATTATTATGCTCGCTGGGCCCTTAGCGAGCAGTCGCGGAGCCTGGGGTGCCATTGTCCCACCCCTTCATTGGTGTGGTGTTTAATGGGAAGTGAGACAGGGGTGTTGCAGTTGGAGGGGGAGGGGTTCAGGGTTGGCAGGATCCCGGAGGTTTCTGGGGTCCGGACGCTTTCGATAAGCTTTGGACAGGGGTTGGGTACCCCCGACCCGGACAACCCCCTGGCTGGGCTTTTGCTAATGACATGGTGAAGAAGGGGGCTAAGGGGGGGAAAGAAAGGAAAAAGCGGAGGCGGTATCACTTTGCTAGTAATATTGCTGGTGATGTAGTAGCCCGCGGGTATGTTAATTAAGTTATGTTTCTTGCATTAATGTTTAATAAAGCTGCGACCAGGTGGTTTTTGCCAAACATTAATGCAAGAAACATAACTTAATTAACATAGCTCACAATTAACACAAGCTCACATTGGGCAGGGAGCCAATGAATTCAAAGGATGCACCCCGCCGACTCCTCCACCCCCCCATCCCTTGCTACCCGACACCTTCCATTCCGCGCCGCGCCGCCCGGTTACAGGCGGCCGGCATGGACTTGGCCACGCGGCCTTTATTTAACCAAGGGAGTGCGGACTTGCCGCTTCTCCTTACCTTCCAGCTTCCCTCCTTCCTTTCATACCTGTCCAGCCCCTTCCCCCCCCCCCCCCCCGTCCCTCCCCTCCTTACAAGATACAAATCAGACACCACCCACCAGATTGGCAAAAAACACCTGGTCGCAGATTTATTAATCTGGTGAGTGGTGTCTGATTTGTATCTTGTAAGGAGGGGAGGGATGGGGGGGGAAGGGGCTGGACAGGTGTGAAAGGAAGGAGTGAAGCTGGAAGGTAAGGAGGAGCGGCAAGTCCACGCTCCCTCAGTTACTAGTATAAGAAGTTAACTGTTCATTATCTGCATAATAAAAACTAGAGATAAGAGTCAAAAGAAGGCTGAGAAAGTTATTAGAATAGCTGAAAGGAGAAAACCTTGTGGAACACCTGAAGCTACTGGAAAGATTTCTGAAAGAAGAGTTACATTGAAACTGTAATTTGCAATTACTAAGAGAAGATGTAAACCACTGTAGAACTGTGTATGGAATACCAAGGCATGAGAGCTGAGAGTATACAAGTTGATGGTGAACAAGATCAAAAACTGCTGAAAGGTTAAGTGAAACTAGAATTTCTTCTTGCCCACTGCCCAAGTAATTATGGATGTCTGTGAAGAGGGCTGTTAGTACTGTCTCCAAGATGTAACCCAGCACGGAAACCAGATTGCTATGGGCATAAATCATTAGTTTTGTCCAAAATATCATTCCATTGTAGTAACATGCTTTTCAGTGGTCTTCAATAAACAAGGTAAATTGGATATAGGCCCATAGTTACTGGGTTTGGCTGATCTGAGTGATGGTTTCTTTAGTTTTTAGATAATTTAAAGTCTGTTTTCAGGCATCAGGAACAGTACCAGTTTGTAGGCTGGTGCTGACCATTGAGAGAACAGGAGCTGAAAAGTCCAGACCAGGATTCTTAAGTTATTAAGAAGGGATAGGGTCAAGTGAGATAGTAGTGGGTCTTATAGAATGTATTTTTTTCCATACTGTGTTTTAGGAAGAAGATCAAAATTGGCCTAAGATGTACTAGAAGCAGACTGGACTGTATCCCATGGTGTGGAGGAGCCTTAAAAGAGGTGAAGATATCATGGTGCAGGTAGTGGACAGGGTAGTTTGAATGTCTGTGGTTTTCTTCATAAAATAGGTAGCTACTGTGTATCTGTAGCTGATGAAAGGGTGTCTGCTATAAAAAGGGGTTGGGAGACCAAGAAGGGTATTTAATTGTGAGACAAATGAAAAGATTTGTTTTTTTATGATTTCAGAAATAATTCTGTTTTGCTTCATTGAGTTGTTTTGAAATGTTGTTGGTCCCTGATTTGTGTTAGCTGTTCTGCAGTCCTGTGCCATTTCCAATCCCTTTCTGCTTCACACAGTTTGCGTTTTCGTAGTCTGAGGCCCACATAATACCAAGCATGACATTTCTTTAATGGGCGGGAATTCAGCATAGCAAATAAAAACTAGCTTTGGTTGCAGAAGAGATTTGTTGAGTAAAAGTCAAATAAGAATCTAGAAGACAGTCTAATATATAGAGAACAAGCTGAAGTGATAGTAAGAGGCCAGCAATAACAGGAGTCACAGATGATATTAAGTTTTGATCTGTCACTGACATAGCATTGAATTTGGAATAGTTAATTTTTTTAAACATCTTTGTTAATGATAATGCAACTGTCAGGGAAGATTTGCCTCTTTGCAGATGATGCCCAATCTGCAATAGAGTAGACACCCAGGAAAGAGTAGATAACATGAGGAGGGATCTAGCTAAGCTTGAAGAATGGTCAAAAACTTGGTAGCTGAGATGTAATGCTAAAAATGCAGGGTCATGCATTTGGGCTGCAACAATCCAAGGGAGCGATACAATGTAGGGGGCAAAGTACTTCTGTCCACGAAAGAAGAGTGGGACCTGGGCTTAATTGTTTCTGATGTACTTAAAATGACTAAACAGGTAGAAAAAGTGACTGCAAAAGCCAGAAGGATGCTTGGGTGCATAGGGAGAGGAATGGCCAGCAGAAAAAAGGAGGTGACAGTGCCTCTGTATAAATCTCTGGTGCAACCTTAATTGGAGTATTGTATGCAATTCTGGAGACCCATCTTCAAAAAGACATAAACAGGATGGAGTTGGTGCAGAGAGTGGCTACTGTAATGGTTAATGGTCTTCGTTATAAAGCATATGAGGACAGACTTAACGTTCTTAATACGTATACATTAGAGGAAAGACGGAATAGAGGAGATATGATAGAGCCATTTAAATACCTCCGTGGCATAAATACACAAGAGAAGAGCCTCTTTCGATTCAAAGCAAACTCTGTAATGAGGGGACATATAGTAGGGTGAGGGTGAAAGGGGATAGACACAGGAGTAATATGCAGAAAACTATGTTGAGTGGAGGAGTAGCCTAATGGTTAGACCACTGGTCTCAGAACCAATAAACCTGAGTTCAATTCCTTCTAGGACTTCTTTGGCAAGTCACTTAACCCTCTATTGCCACAGAAAAATCTAAGCTATCAAAGTCCCTATTGAATGTACAATACATTGCCAAGTTTAAGTTACAATGTAAACTGCTTTGACTGAAATGATAGAGCCATATTTAAAAAAAACAGCTATTAAATGTTTCTTTACAGAAAGAGTGGTAGATGCATGGAAATAATCTCCCAGTGGAGATTATAGAGATAAGAACAGTATCTGAATTCAAGAAAGTATGGGAGAAACACAAAAGATTTCTAAAGGAAAAAAGGGGACTGGTGTAGTGGCTGATATGGAAGGACAGACTAGACAGGCCATGTGATCTATTTCTGCCATCATGTTTCTATGTTTAAAATAATTATTATAAATTGTGGCAATATCAACCAAACAGTTGTTGAGTTTAATCTGGGTTTAATGGATTAACGTATGCAACAAGTTGTAGGTCATTGGTGAAATAATAACCACTGTGTCTCTTTATAAAATACTAGCAGAAATCCTGCAGAGTTGGTGCCTAGAATGAAGGTGCAAATATGCTAACACATACTTTACATGCAGATGCATATACTTTGTAAAATACATACCTAAATCATGACTCTCGTATGCTCTTCCAAAACCCCACTGCTGAACATGCCAACTCTACAAGTATGCACCAGCTTGCTCTGTGCATACTTTGATGTGTGACATAATTTTATAAAAGCCTCTTACAGTGCATTGCAAAAGTATCCATCTCCTCTGTGTTTGTCCTGTTTTGTCACATTACAACCTGGAATTAAAATGGAGCTTTGGAGGTTAGCACCATGTGATATGCACAGCATGCCTATGATTTTGAAGGTGCAAAATATCCTTTATTGTGACACAAACAATAATTAAGACGAAAGAAAAACCCTGAAAGCAGGAGTGTGCATATGTATTTACCCCCCAAAGTCAATAACTTGTAGAGTTACCTTTTGCAGCAATTACAGCTGCAATTCTCTTGGGGTATGTCTCTATTAGCTTAGCAAACCTAGCCAATGGGAGTTACACTCATTCCTTAAGGCAAAATTGCTCCAACAAGTTAGATGGGTTGCGTTGGTGTACAACAATCTTCAAGTAATACCATAGATTCTCAATTGGACTGAGATCTGGGCTTTGACTAGGCCATTCTAATACATGTAAATATTTCCCTTTAGACCAGCTTTAGCAGTATGTTTAGGGTCATTGTCCTGCTGGAAGGTGAATCTTCATCCCAGTTTCAAATTTCTGGCAAACTGAAACAGGTTTCCTCAAGAATTGCCCTGTATTTAGTGCCATCCATCATTCCTTCAATCCTGACCAGCTTTCCTGTCCCTTCTGATGAAAAACATCCCCACAGCACGATGATGCCACCACCATGTTTCACTGTGGGAATGGTGTTCTCGGGGTGATAGAAAGTGTTGAGTTTGCGACACACATGGCATTTCCCATGATGGCCAAAAAGTTGAATTTTCATCTCATCTGACCAGAGAACCTTCTTCCATGTATTTGGGGGGTCCGCCACATGCTGTTGTGCAAACTCCAAATGTGTTTTCTTATTTCTTTCTTTAAGTAATGGCTTTTTTCTGGCTACTCTTCCATAAAGCCCCACTCTGTGGAGTGTATGGTTTAAAGTGGTCCTATGGACAGATACTCCCATCTCCGCTGTGGATCTTTGCAGCTCCTTCAGTGTTATCCTTGGAGTCTTTATAGCATTTCTGATGAATGCCTTCCTTGCCCGATCTGTGAATTTTGGTTAGCGGCCTTCTCTTCTCAGGTTTGTAGTGGTGCCATTTTCTTTCTATTTTGTTATAATGGATTTAATGGAGCTCCGTGGGGCATTCAGAATTTGGGGTATTTTATATAACACAACCCTGATCTATACTTCTCCACAACTTTGTCTCCTGTATGGAGTGTTCCTTGGTCTTCTTGTTGCTTACTTAGTGGTGTTACAGAGTCAGGGGCCTTTCAGAACAGGTATATTTATACAGGCATCATGTGACAGATCACGTAACTCTGAATGCACACAGGTGAACTCTAATCAACTAATTATGTGGCTTCTGAGGTTAATTGGTTGGACCAGATCTTATTTAGGGGATTCATAGCAAAAGGGATGAATACATATGCACTCACGACTTTTCAGTTTTTACTTGTTTTTTATATATGCAAGATACTTTATTGTCATTTCACTTCACCAATTTGGATTATATTGTTAGATTCATTACCTAACATTCAAATGAACCTCCACTTTCATTCCAGGTTGTACGTAATGTGACAAAACAGGACAAAAAACAAGGGAACAAATACTTTTGCAAGGCACTGCATGTGCCTAAAACTGCATTTTAGGTGTTTAAAGATTATAAAATTACCAACCACATGTGCACCTTGAATCTGACCAGCAGATGCCGGTGTTGAGCAGTAATTGGAATTTCCTCTCCCTGGGGCCGTTAGCCCTCCATTGGCAGTATCACGGACATCAGCTACCTTCTACACTGCCACCAGCAAATGCTGTGTTATAGCAGGATATCAGTAACTTGTGCAAAGAACTCATCACTATAGATCACTATGTACAGTACATGTTAAAAAGTGCTTTAAACTGGTCCATTCTTATATCCATTTCTTATTTTTAAAAATACCCAAATATTTTGTGCAAAAATAATTTGTAATGTTACTACCATGCCTCTCAATCCTGTTGGATGCTTCAGCTTGAGTTCAAATCATGACTATTATACTTAATAGGAATTAGTTGCCATGGTTGACTGATGGTGGTTGGTTGCACAGGTGGTTTTCTGTTAATAATGAAGAAATAGTCTATTGCTATTTTCACTGAGGTACCACAACTGGATTATCACATCTGGCTCAGGAATTCATATGTGACCAGCTGTTGTCTTTTTAGTTCAGGATAATCTAGTGATTTATTGAACTAGAAATCCATTTTGTGGTTTAAGAGCTTCTTTAAACTGAGACCAAAGAAATGTTCTCACATGTGTAATGGAATAGATTTTATCGTATTAAAGTAAATTCAGTTTTCAAGTTCACTTCCATTATTGGAAAAACAGATATATGTTCATGATGAGAAAAGATAAAGTTTTGCTTGTCTAATAGGTTTTCAATTTTGGCGAAGCAGTACACTGTGAACCGAAGTTGCTCGTTCTAGAATAGGGTGAACATATTCACTGTGCAGGATTTTCTTCCTATTTCCTATTACTCAGGTTTCTTCCAATTTCCTTCTTGCATTAAATGATTAGGGTCTATTTTTTTTGTTCCTATCACGTCACCACCATCAAGTGATGATGAAGACCGCTAGAAACCATGATTAAAGCAACCAAAAAAATTAGAGACATATTTTTTAACCCGTTTTGGACAGCTCGCATATTCTTTCTCTGTTCTGGATGATTTATTAGATTTGTTACACTCAAACAACTATGAAATACCGTCAATAATAAAAAAAAGCTTTGCAGAAAATAGAAGTTTTACATAGTGTATGTTTTTCATACACTGGTCCAATATAGTATATTGTCCGTCTTCAGAAAAGATAGGATTCAGTTCCAATATTCATTAACATAAGCATACTGTATGATACTATTGAAACTGCAGTTTTCATTTAAACCACTTTATTATGATATAATATAGTTTGTCAACAGTCTATTCTGATGGCGGAATATGATACACATGAAAACACTTCTGATGCAGTGTGTCGATATTGCACCATTGAAACACCTAGAACAGAATGCTTGACAGCAATTTGTTTCGACAACATATTAGCCCAGTGTATGAAAAACATACAAGGCCAATATACGCACCAATAACTCTGACACTAAGTAAATTACAGTTATCTAAATCTATTTTCTAAAGTCTACAAATAATTTTATTTGCAAAATAGTAGCTATTGCAGCATTATAAGCTACTTACTATTTTTGTGATCTTTATGTTGAGCCGCCAGTACCATCAAAATCAGCAAAATACCTATTAAACTAACTAGATCTCAGATAAAAAAAATCTGTATATAACACTTTTTGACATAACGATAATAGCTAAACATAGTTCCATTGAATTTATAACCATTAATTAGTAAACAGTTGAGTAGTAAGTATGGAAACCTTATGTATGTAAAACATAAGCTGGTCCAAAATGGTTAACACAAATAGGTTTAGTTTATACAGTGTAGTAACTACCTTGTTATTTAAAATGCGTAGATGACCTAAATATTAATTTTGCCTGTAGTATAACTCGATTCAACTTTCCTCTTTGGTGGAATGAAGATGAGTCTACTTATTGTCTTTTTTTTCACTTTTCTTGGTAGGCAGGCTGTCAATTTCCTATTTGTTGATATGTTTTAAAATAATTAACTTTTCAGAGTTTTTTTAAGTTGAAAAATGTTGTTTATCTATAGCAAGATAATATTGTAGAGACTGTTTTCACTACATAATACTGTATGTACTGGGAGTCATTTTTAGAAGCCTTAATTGTAATTTCCACATGTAAAATAAAGCATTTAACATAGACATTGGTAATTGTAGAAAGACCCAGAATTTAGATGCACATGTCCTTGCTATTAGGAGATTGCAAGAGGGCGTGGCCTGGGTGGATCAGAAATCTACATATTCATTCCCCATTTCCTATAGGGAATGGATCCATATGACTGCGATTGTCCACCTTGGGATTTATGTCTGCTCCCTGGTATAAGTTTTTTTTAAAGTGCTCATTTCAGCCAGCCCTTTATAGGAGGGATTTTCCCTCACTACTGCTTTAATAGAGCACATTATTGATCAAAAGGACACATTATTGACAACACTGCCCCTGAAATGAAAATCCTATAAACACGGGAACCTAAACAAAAAAAAAAAATATTTCGCCTGCAAACCTCTATTGCCTATAAGGCATCCTGAATGACTATCCTCTTTTCTTTGAGCCTCACCTAAGCCTGCATATGCCATGGGGTCTATTTTGACCCACGTTTAGTGGGGCTGGACATCCGATATGGATGTCCAGACCCGCTAAATGCCAGGTTGGCAGCCTGATGACAGAGCTCTCCGCATGTACAGGCCAGTTGTACAGGGAGCTCTGTTCGTGGGCGGGAGGGGGTGGGCCGGGGAGGAGCAAGGGTGGAGAGTGGGCAGGAGCCTGACCCCAGATGTACAGGGCTGATTCTGAGGTCGACCCTGTACGTCCGGGGTTGGCCATTTGCACGGGGGACTTATTCCACCTCGGAGGTGGAATAAGTCCCCCTAGATGGAGGAGGATGATGGATCTGGGGCCAGGAGGGAAGGTGAGGGGTGCAGGTGGTTCCCCACAGCCCGACCTTGGCCATGGTGGCCCGATCAGGGGTCAGGCTGCGGGGAAAAGGACTTTGCTGTGGCTGCTGAGGATTACAGTTCTTGAATGGAGCCGCGGTGCCATGGCAACAGGACACTATGATGCCATGGCTCCATGCAGGAACCTGGCTGGGATAGCCGTGTTGTAGGCCGGATGTCCAGGGCCCAGAATTGGGCCACAGCCTGCATGTCTGGCCAGTTGCATCCAATTCTGATCCCTCGGGCACATCTAGTTCCCGCGGGATCAGAGTCAGATGGAACCGGGGCACATTCAGATTCTGGGCACACGCTCAAGCAGGGGATGCACATAATGGAATTGACCTCCTTGCCTCCAAGACAACAGAAGGACACCATTCAGGAAGAGGGGGGGGGGGGGGCGGGCCAGGGTAGTCTCAACTCCAGCCTTACCTACAAGCTCTTTCTACCTGTCCCTATGAAAAATAGAATGCATTTTTTAAATAAAATAATTTATTTTTGAATCTCATTTGGTGCTTGATATATCAAGGTCTTTTCCCTCAGATACTGAATAAGAGAAAATTCTTAGTGAATCAAGTCCTTGTTGTCCTCTGTATATTGTCCTAATCCTAATCCAACCCCTAACTAATGTTGCACTCAAGAACATTATAACAAACATTAATACAACAACCTCACTCCTTGACTCGTGTCCAGTAACTTGGATAAAGAACTCTCTACCTATACTCTCTCAATTCATCCTCCCAATAATAAATCTTTCCCTAAAAAATGGATACTTACCCCCTACACTAAAACACGCACAGATCCGCCCAATCCTAAAAAACACTACCCTTGACAAATCATCACCTAAATCCTACAGACCCATATCAAGTATTCCGTTTATGGCTAAATTAATTGAAAAAGCAGTACAAATTCAAACACAAGATTACATTGACGGCTCAGCCCCCCTAGATGACCAGCAGTATGGGTTTCGCCCCAGACACGGAGTAGAGTCTCTGCTAACAGCTCTAATCGATACACTTGTAAGAGGAATAGACAACTCAAAACAAGCATTCCTACTCATATTCATTGATGTCTCCGCAGCCTTTGACAGTGTTCACCATTCAACAATGATTAATAAACTTAGGCAAATAGGTATAAAATCTACTGTTCTTAAATGGTTTACCTCTTACCTAACTGATCGAACTCAAACAGTACAAATTGGTAACCTTACTTCAAAAACATATAATCAAGAACTAGGCCTCCCCCAAGATTCAGCACTGTCAGCGCTACTATTTAACATATACTTAAAACACATCTGTAAAATCTTTAAAAAATTTAATGTCCACTATCACCTATATGCGGATGACATTATGATGTATGTCCCATTCAAAATACCGAATATCCCTATACAACTCATTAACGAATGCCTCAATAAAATAAACACCTGGCTAAACGAAAACAACCTATACATCAATCACTCAAAAACAGAAGCTATAATAGTAACTAAAAACACAACGTTCATTCCCCCCTCACATATTACATTGCAGAATAACGATATCAAACTAAAAACTGAAGTACGTTACTTAGGTGTAATACTAGACAAACACCTCAGCATGGACACACACGTAAGAAACATAACAAAAAAAGTTTATTTTAAACTTAAAATATTAAAGCAACTCCGCCCCCTAATGCACCTACAAGATTTTCAACGAGTTATACAAGCGATAATAACCCCCCATTTCGATTTTGCAAATCAAATACTACTAGGTGTAACAAAACAGACCATGAAAAAACTTCAATTAGCACAAAACGCTGCAGCTAAGACCATTACGAATGCCCCACCTTTCCAACATATAACCCCTATTTTAGAATATTTACACTGGCTCCTGATTCAAAGTTGAATAGATTATAAAACTCTTTTAACTACCTACAAAGCCCTAAATAAAACAGCACCCCCGACCATAAATAAACTCATCAAAATAGAACCCACTCATAATCTTCAAAGGAGAGACCAGTTAAACAAATTAACAACACCAAAAGAATTTATAAAGGCCAAAAAGTCCACAAATAAGAAAGCCTTCTCCCATGCAGCCCCCATACTGTGGAACACAATCCCATCAGAATTAAGATCCTTACCCAAAATCATGGAGTTTAGGAAAAAACTTAAAACACACTTATTCACAATGCACTATGGATCCCTGACGAATTCACCACTCACCTCTCAGCTAGATAAAGGATAGTCCTATTCCAGCGAATATAATCTTTCCAAAAAAGGAAGTAGTACTGAAGCCATATAACAATGTATTGATGACAATTGAATAACAAATAACTCTGTATATAGTTTAATTCTGTTCCTCTGTACATAGTTCACAATTTGTTAATTGTTAAATGTAAGTTCCAATTTGTTATCTGTAAAAACAGCTCTCCCTGTTTACTGTTGTTCCATGTAAACCGCATCTGATCAATGGAAGGAGCGGTATATAAAAAATCTGTAAATTAAATTAAATTAAATTTTAAATTAGTATGCATGTCTGAATGATGGGTCAGAGTGTAAGAGTGTGAGCAAATGCATGCAAGGCTGGTCCAAACTAAATATATTTGTGAACCATTTTGATAGGAGAAATTCTGAATAAGAGAGGAGGAAGTAGGACTGGATAGACCTATGAATAATAGATTGAGGTGTCTTTGCAGTAGATAGGGTGAAGCAAAGGTTTTTTTAATGTGTTGTGACCTTTGGAGTACAGTCTTTAAAAGCATCTGAAAATGGCTGTTAATAGGCCTTCGTACTTTTTCCTGGATCTGGTCTTGCCTTCTTTTCCAATGGGATCAGGAAGATTTAGACCAGCTCACGTGATTTCCCAGGATGGCAATAAATAAATGTTTCCTCTCACAGCAGATAATGGGAGCTATGTCAGCAAAAGCGAGGCTAGCTGATCTTACTCCTTTTCTGAGAGGCAGTGGACTTCATGTCTAGGTAAGTCAATCAGCATTTGGAGTTCAGAACGTAGGGAGGCAGAGAGGAAAATTATTGGTTGAATCCCCCCCCCCCCCCCCACACACACCAAACACATAAACACTCTCTCTGAAAATCTTTCTTTATTTGTATAATGATGAAATGCTTCTGAAAATCCAATACAAAGAACAAATACCCCCTGATATGATGGTACATATTTTAGAATACCCAGTTATGGATCATTGTTTACCTTCTGAGGTCAAAACCACTGGGGATGTATCAGTCCCTTGGGGTCATGAAGGAGTAACTGGGAGATGAAGGACAAGAAGCCTCAGTTTGCATAGGATGTCTAGTTATGATTTGTTCACAATTCTTTTGAGTATTTTACACAAGACTCTGCTGAATGTGATACATTTTGTAAAATATAAGAATGTCAACAAATGTACATGTACATGTCGGCACATACAGCGGGAAAATCAATTTCATAAATATACACATTCTGAAGAAGAGCAGGACCATTAGGGGGTCTTCTGGTAAAGGTATGGCTGTATGGATCTGTCTGACCCACACACCATCTTCTTCCCCTCTCCACCGTGGAACCGCATCCCCCCTCCCCCACAATGGAACCCCTCCCTCCCCCTCCCCTCCCCTCTCCCCACCCCCCTCCCCTCCCCCTTATCCCTTCCCTTTCCCTCAACCCCCTCCCCTCATTCCTCCCCCTCCCTCCTCCATCTCTGCCTCCCCCTCCCCTTCTTTCCCCACATGTGGCCTATATGTGTTCGCATACTGAGGATAATCATGGGAAACGTGCAGCCTCATCTATGCTGTGAGACATGGCAACAGTTGCAAGCAGAGTGACCAAGGTGGAATAGCTGCTCATAGGAACCTGCTCAGAGAATACAGTGATGATCATTATGCCTTGATATGATTGTGGCCAAACTGTATGAGGCCTGGGCAACTGCCTAAAGATGTGCTACTCAGGTAGGTGTCAGGGCAAGGTGTAGGGCATTGCATGCAGGAAGTTGTCGTCTCATTGCTGCGATGGAGTGCATCACCAAACAGGGCAGAAGTGTAGCATGATGGCCACAGCAGTGGCCTAATGTGCAGCAGATCCCAGTTTGATACCCACTGGGACTCTATGAGGTCCTACCACCCCTTATCACTCATTATGGCAAGCCTGGTGATATACTGTTAGAAATAATGTACTGAAGCTGGGTAACCTTAATATTAGCCGTGATTTGGGGCTATATTTTGACAGGGTACAACCCAGGTCCACATATCTCACATGTGGTGGGATGCACACACTACTGGATCAGGCTCCTGAGTACATGTAGAAGCATTTCAAAACACCATTCTGTGCCCTGCTCTGAAGGGTAGCAAGGTGTGTGCTTGGACTATGGGCTGGTTTTGGCTCAGCATGTCACATATCCTGTTTTGGCTGTATATCATCACTAGCACTGGTGGAATCACTGCTTGTGAGGATTGGAGTGTTGTGCATGCATGTACTGTGTACAGCGTTCTGTATCACCAGTGTGCACACAAAGTCCACAATGTGGCCTGTCCATGTTCTCAGGGATGTGTAGTTGCAGGTTGTAAACATTGAAAGGACTGCTTTCAGTCTCATGGTGCTTCCAAATGATATTGTTAGAGATTCAGGACTGGGTTGACACCTCACTCCTGAAACTGGCTGACATGATGGGTTGCCACTGCTTCTGAAGTGGCTCACAGTGCAGGAAATGTGTACAATGGCCACCCTGTAGCTTGGCTCCTTAGAATGCTGTATGATGCAGCATGTATGTGTATTCAGAGTAGAGCCTTAAGTGATCTACATCACCCATGTACAGATTCAAGGCTTGCTTTGAATTGTGCAAAAGTCCTAGCTGTGGCAGAGAAGCAGTAGTACAGTAACATGCTTGCAGAATGGCTGTTATGGTGTGCGTCCATTAGTGTTTGCATGCCCATTCGTTATGGGTGCTGCCAGCATGCATTGTGACTACATACAATGTCTGATGTTGACAACATGGGATCACATAGGAAGATGGCAGCCTGCTCCAGGGACCCACGGTTTTCAGATTCAGATCTGAGGCTCTTGGCTGGTCTGATTGCCCCCAAGCAGCGGGTCCTTTTCTCTGGCTCTGCCTTCATTGTGGGAATCCTGAAAACCCAACTGGTCTAGGGTTCCTGAGGACTGGGTTGAAAACCTATAGTGTAGAGAGTTTCCCAACTGGCTCCAGGTTAGCCCGCCAGGTTTTCTTCATCCCAGGTTTTATACCATTGCTTGCATGGACATGTGCTTCCCATTACCTCTGGCGTGCAATGGGAAGATCAGATATTCATGTCCCAGCATGCCTTGGGATAGAGCCAGGACTGCACCAAGGGTGACAGACAGTGGCGGCACAAGAGTGCCTGCCATCTTAGGCAGACCCTACGTGCCACCGTCTCCGCAAAGAAAGACGGTGACTCCATCCAGCCCCTCCCCTGCATGAATCATCAGTGGCTGAACTGCTGCTTCAGCGCTGTGTTGGGCTTTTAAGTGCCCACACAGATGTGCATTGTTCCACCCTGCTGATCCTGCCCCCCCTTCCCCCCCGCCAATGCAGCTTTCTTGGAGGGCAGACAGGAGCAGCAGGCCGCAGCTGCATACACATGCACAGGGATATTAAAGACCACCATGGTGCTGAATCAGCGGTTCATCTGCCACTTCTGGGAGGTTTGGGTAGTGATGCCACCCACCAGGGTCAGCCATTCTAGGCAACCACCTAGATTCACTGAGGTCAAAACCACTGGGGATGTATCAATCTCTTGGGGCCGTGAAGGAGTAACTGGGAGATGAAGGACAAGAAGCCTCAGTTTGCATAGGATGTCTAGTTTTGATTTGTTCACAGTTCTTTTGAGTATTTTACACAAGACTCTGCTGAATGTGAAGCATTTTGTAAAATATAAGAATACAGTGAATGGGTGCAGCTCGACCCATTGGGCTAACCTTCAGACTAGCCTAGGTCCCCATATCCACCATGGGAGTTTATTACCACTTTTTTGCACCTACTTATATTGCGATGACATGTGGCATATGTGCTCCCTGATATGAACCATTTGCCATCACTGCTGCCTGTAGGCTTTGCACCTGGCGGTAGATGTGCCAATGTGCCTAAATCCATTCCAAGGTTTACCTAAGTGCATGCAAGGTCTGGTAGTTCTGATTCTTCCATGGCACGCCATACACAATTTTAGCTTACACATCCTTACATACAATGCAGTCAACAACAGACTATATCAAACCTGTCTGACACATCTGCTGACATGCAGTTGTGAACCCCAGCTGCATGGCCCCCCATTGTATCAAGATAGTCCTGTCACAAATATGACCGTGGATTACACAGGCATTCCTTGAAATTGATGGGTGTACACATCAGGATAGGTGCTGCATTAATTGCCTGATACACACATCTCACTGAAACATGGCTCAGAGTTATCCTGTTAGGCACCTCCATGATAGTCTGGTATGACCACTCCTACATTTTCCACAATCTCATCAGAATGCATCATCATACAGCAGCACTTATTCACACAAGTTTGACCACTGCCTTTTGCCACCTACAGCAATACCACATATGATTGCAATGCATGCCTCAGTGACCTGGCTGCATGTAGCTGCCAACAGTCTACTCACACACAAAGTGTGCCTGATCCTGTTATGCCCTTCCCCAAATACAGACGGACAGCAAACCTAAGGTAGTCCAAAGACCTTCACCTTTGTCCCTATTCAAAATGTGGACAGGGAACATGTCTCACTATCTTTTCCAAAGCTCATCCTGTGTTCTTCATTACTCTATGGCCCTTACATATCTTGTTGCTGATATACCATTGTGGTCAACATTATTGGCACCATTGCATTGTAGGTTTGTTGCATAAAATATCTTGAAAAATAATTGGAAATATTCTCTGTATCATCATAATATATTAATATATTAATTGTATTGTCAAAGGTATTTGTGCAACTTAGACGTAGGAATTTCTGAGTAAACAACAAACTGATCTTTACAGGATTAATCACCTTCTGGATCTAATGGGGTCACTAGGGGTAATAAGAGAGGAAAGGCATGAGGGAGTGATCTTATTGTATAGTTTGAAAGTTATCAGTAGATATTTGTATTTGATACGTGCTTCTGTGGGTAGGCAGTGGAGGGTCTGGAGTAGTGGCATGATGTGGTTATATTGGTGAGCGTTGTGAATTATACAGGCAGCAAGGTCCTGTGCCATTTAAAGCTGATGTGTGTGTTTTTTGGGGGTAGGCCATGAAGTATGCTGTTACAATAATCGAGGTGAGGCGTAAAGAGAATCTGTAGAACTGAGTTGAAGTTGCTGTTATCCAGAAGGTGTCTTAGTGGTTGAATTGTTTTTAGTTTAAAGTAAATTGACTTGATTACAGCTTTAATATATGAGGACATGGATAGTGACTGGTCGAGAATGATACCTAAGTATTTGACTTCCTGTTTAACTTCCATGGCAACTTCATTTATGTAAATTTTAGCGGGTGGTGCAAAGCTCTGGTCCTGGGTTATGTATAGACTTTCTGTTTTATTGAAATCGATACGTAGGTTGTGTGCGGAGAGCCAATTGGTAATGTCCTTGAGACACTCTTAAATTTGGGGGCAAATGGGGTTGGCAATATCTATTGGGTGATAGAATATTATATCATCTGCATATAGATGATAATGTACTTTATGTTTCTTGAGGATGTTGCAAATGAGTTGCATATAAAGGTTAAAAAGGAGGGAAGAGAGGGAGGAGCCTTGAGGAACACTCTGGGTCTGATTGCTGAACCAATTAGGACCTATTGTGTGTGATCTGTGAGATAAGATTTAAACCAATGTAATATAGTACCTTGTAGGCCAATTTGTTGAAGTCTGGAAATGAGAGATTTGTGGCAGATGCTGTCAAAGGCAGCAGCTATATCGAGAAACACAAGCATAAATACTTGTTTGCAGTTGTTAATGCCACAGATGAGTGTGTTTAGGAGAAACAGCATAAGGCATCCAAGGGGGCATTTAATTCAACAAAGTCAAAGGGTTCCAGGGGTGATCTGGGAAACTACAGACCGGTGAGCCTGACGTCAGTACCGGGGAAAATGGTAGAAACCACATAAAGAACAAAATTACACAGCATGTAGATAGTCATGGCCTAATGGGAGACAGCCAACATGGCTTTAGACAAGGAAGATCTTGTCTTACTAATCTGATATGTTTTTTTGAAGGTGTGAATAAACAGATACACTATATCAACTGACTCACCTTTGTCTATCTGGACTTTCAGAAAGCCTTTGACAAGGTCCCTCATCAGAGACTTTTGGCAAAACTAAAAAGTCATGGGATAGGAGGCAGTGTACTATTGTGGATCGGGGACCGGTTAAAAGATAGAAAGCAGAGGGTAGGGCTAAATGGCCAATTTTCCCAATGGAAAAAGGTGAATAGTGGAGTACCCCAGGGATCTGTACTGTGTCCGCTACTTTTTGACATATTCATAAATGACCTGGGAAAGGGAATAGCTAGTGAGGTTATCAAATTTGCAGATGGCACAAAACTGTTTAAAGTTGTTAAAACCCAAGAGGATTGTGGAAAACTGCAGGAGGATCTGGATAAATTGGAAAACTGGGCATCCAAATGACAGATGAAATTTAATGTGGACAAGAGCAAAGTTATGCACCTAGGAAAAAACAACCCACACTATGGTTACACAATGCAAGGTTCCACATTGGGAACCACCACCCAGGAAAAAGATTTAGGAGCCATCGTGGATAACATGTTAAAACCCTCTGCCCAGTGTGCAGCGGTGGCCAAGAAATCAAATAGAATGCTACGTATCATAAGGAAAGGAATGGAAAATAAAACAAAAGATATTATAATGCCTCTGTATCGTTCCATGGTACGACCGCACCTTGAATATTGTGTGCAATTCTGGTCGCTGGATCTTAAAAAGGATATAGCATTATTAGAAAAGGTACAGAGAAGAGCCACCAAAATAGTAAAGGGGATGGAAGGCTACTCCTATGAAGAGAGGCTACAAAGGTTAGGGCTCTTCAACCTGGAAAAGAGACGGCTGAGAGGTGATATGATAGAGGTCTATAAATTAATGAATGGAGTGGAACAGGTAAGCGTAGATCAATTGTTTACGTTATCAGAATATACAAAGACTAGGGGACATGTAATGAAGCTACAGGGTAAACTATTTAAGACAAATAAGAGAAAATATTTTTTCACTCAACGTGTAATAAAACTCTGGAATTTGTTACCGGAGGATGTAGTAAGGGTTGTTAGTGTAGTTGGGTTTAAAAAAGGTTTGGACAAGTTCCTGGAGGAAAGGTCCATAAACCATTATTAAAAAGGGACCCATGATATCAATGCTTGACCCAATACAAGCATTGTGGAACCTGTGTCTCTTGGGGATACTGCTAGGTACGTATGACCTAGATTGGCCACTGTTGGAAACAGGATACTGGGCTTGATGGACCTTGGTCTGACCCAGTATGGCATATCTTGTGTTCTTTGTAATTGGATCTGCACTGCTTTTTCGATAATTTTTGTCAGCAGAGGAAGGCTAGAGAAGGGGCGATAAGAATTTGGGAGAGATTTGTCATTTTATATTGGGTTCGAGGATAGGGCGAATGATTGCTTGTTTCAGCGTTGTTGGCATTTTGCCTTTCTCCAGGGATCTATTAACTATCTTAAGTATGATTAGGGAGAAAACATTTTTGTGGACTTAATCCATCTAACAGGACATGGATCAGCAGGGGATGTGATGGTGTTAAGGTTGGCTATTATATTTTTAAGTTGTTTGATGGTGATGGGATAGAATGAGGACCATGTAGCTTGATTTAGGTGACTGGCATTATTTGACTCATGGTGATTGGGACTAGATGGGGGTGCGCAAGTGGATATTGATATAAGTTTGCTCATATAATAGTCAGCTAGACTTTGGGGATTAATTTGGGTAAGGTCCGAATCATGGTTCGGGGTTTTAGTGAATGATCTGTGTCACACAGCAGACTCACTAGCAGACCCTATGGAGATAGATGAAATAGCAGATCAGGAAGACACTGACATTTGGGGAGAGCACATGTTAGAAAGTTGCCATGAGCAACGAAAGCAAATGAGGTCACGACCTAGGGAGACACACCCAGCCAGCAGAGAAGCTAGGAGATTCTCACCTGATACAAATCAGCTGGGGGGAGGTGCTGCTCGGAGATACCTAGATAAGCACAGCTCACAAGCAGTTAGGGAGATGAAGATTGAGTCTAAGTCTCAAAGGAAGCCTAAGACTCAGAACAAAAGCAGAAACAGAAGGAACTGGGTGAACAGAGAGGACGAGAGAAGCTGGAGAGATAGCTGTGAAGAAAGCGTGTCTGACTACCACTTTGGAAGCCTGAACGGAGGTCTGAGTGAGTCCAATGAGTGCTTGAGTGAGAGGCAAAGACAGCTGGATGCAGAGAGTGAGATTGAGTATAACAGCCCAGGTTGGAACGGAGCCAGAAGGAGAAAGATACAAGCCGAAAGGTTTTACTCTTATCCTAAGAGGGGAAGCACAGGGCTTGGCTATAGGAAACAGTTCATTGAAGTACAAAAGCCATATGAAGCCAGCTTAAGGGAAGCAGAGAAGCTTCAATACCCCTATTATAAGCAAGAGAAAGTTAAAGGCTTTTTACCTGCAGAAGTTAATCATTCTGAGAGAAGCTCCAGCTATCCACAGGGTCCTGAGCCAAGCAGAGGCTAGAGGTGAATCAATTCCTTCTAATAGGAGTGCAAGATAATGTTTTAGCTTACCTACCAGGCACCAGCAGGGGAGAGGCTCTTACCAGCAGAACCCCAGTGAATGTGGTAGTAGCATTCAGTTTACTCTCAGAGAAAGGAAAGTACGTCACAGCCAAGACGGACTGTTTGAAAAGCTCCCACATGAGGAAGGTAAAGATGTGTTAATCCCTGCTGAAGAATTCAAGTATTTCTGTGGCTGATAACATATTCTCACTAAGGTAAAGAGAAATAAGAAGCCTGACAGTGTGAAAGGAAGGCTTATTCCTGTTTCTGCAAGTCTGTGTTTTGAATACATTTGTTTCTGGTTAAGAAGCTGAAAGGAAGCTATTTTTGGTTACAGTTTTTCCTTTTGTTATATGCCCTAGAAGGGTTATGTTTATTTCATTTTTGTACATGATAAGAAGTCCTTTTGGGAAAGGGAAATAAAGCCCTTATAACCTTACCATCGATTCCACAACTGATTTTTAACTGGAAGCACAACTACAACTACCAGCAGGCCAGTTATATTAAGGCCCCAGTGCAGTACCCTGCTTAACCTACAGGTGCGCAGAGGGGGCATGTGACATAATGGCGTAGTATTTTAGGATATTTTTTTGCACCACGTGATTTCTTCTGAGGAAAAAGGAAGAAATAAAGAGAAAAAGGACATCTCTGGAGGAACGGTGACCACACAGAAGCACTACCTGAGGAGGATTTCGCTGGCAGGTCGGCCAGAAAAGCAGAGACCTTTTTCACATGCTGAAGTCTACCAGAAACCTCAGGTAACGGTAACCTGGGCGGGAAGGTAGAAGGACACCCGTGAGAAAGGGGGCGCTATACCTAGACAGGAAGTGTGCAAAAGAAATACCGCACTTGGTGTGCTTTTCTTTTTTTCTTTTGCAGGTGGTTCAGCTCGAGGAGGATGGATCCGTACGATGTCCAGACATGGATGCAAGCGCAGTGGGACAGACAAGCAGCGCTTATGCAACAACTCCAAGGACAATATATGGATGCTATGAAAGAGCAGCAGCAGCCTTTATTGGAAGCGTTGGAAGCTCTTGTAAAGAAGCCACAGGAAACTGAAGCAGCAAACGTGCCCACAATGCCGCAAGTAGAACTGAACAGTTGCCATAATTTTTCTGTGAGACAGCTTACACAATATGATGACTTGGATGATTACATTGAATCCTTTGAAAGGATAGCAGAAACCCTCAAATGGCCATCAGAGCAGTGGGCCATGCGATTTGCCATGACCTTGACTGGCGAGGCTCTGTCAGCATTTAAGGGAATGCCTGCTACCTTAGCCACTAATTACTTAGAAATTAAAAAGGCTATAAGAGATAGGCTGGGCCTTACGCCCAGACATTACAAACACCTGTTTAGGGAGGCAAAAATACAAAGTAAGGAGACTCCTAGAGCCTTATACCAGAGGTTAAAAAGCCTGGCGTATAAATGGCTTAACCCCGAAGGGAGGTCAGTAGACTCCATTATGGACGACATAATACTGGAGCAATTTATGCAATCTGTATCCCCTGATTTAAAGACCTTCCTCACATTACAGGATTGCCGTAATCCAGAAGAGGCAGCCAATATGGCAGAGGTATTTTATGAAGCAAAAAGGGCTGACACCTCTAGAATTGGCGTGTTAAAAATAACTAGCGGTGAAAATCCTGATAAAATGAGGAAGGGTGAAAAAGTTACGATGTATAAAAGAAATATGTATGATGATAATATTGGTGATATATCTGGTAATAAGAAGTGTTACAGATGTGGAAAGACAGGACACTATCAGAAAAATTGTAGGGTGAAAACTGTCCTGGTAACAGGGGATGACGGACAAGTCCCGGAAGGATTTCTCCAGATGGTCCAAGTGGAGGGGTTAGAGGCCCTGGCGTTACTTGATTCGGGGGCCGATCAGAGAATGGTTTCTCAAAAACTTTGGAAAACCATCGAGAACCAGCGGTCAGCGACCCCGAATCAAGCAGAGGGCCAGGTGCGCATACGCTGCGTACACGGAGAGGTTTCCCATTATCCCTTGCATGAAGTGAGCATAAAGGGTTTAGGGATCACCCGGCAAATATTAATAGCTGTAGTCCCCAAGTTACCCTATGCCATTGTCCTCGGGAGGGATTGGGCACCCTTCTGCCAGGAAATGGAGAGAGGTCTTCAGAAAGTGCTAGCCCCTACACCCGCACGCTGCCAACCGGCAGAGGTAGAAATAGGAGCTGAGGCCTTAGCGGCTAGCATTCCTAGTCCTCTGTTTGGGAAGACTCGTAAGACAGACTCCCAAAAGCAGCCATCTCTCAAGACAATATCGCCTGATAAGCCAAAATTTGTACTGCAATTCTGCAAGACTAATATTCAGGCTAAGGGTCCAGCAAGGGCTACCGCGGCAGCCGCGGGATATGATCTTTTTAGTATAGAAGACGCCCTTGTTATAAAAGGGGGACAAGCATTGGTAGACACCGGAATCCAGATAAAAATCCCGGATGGATGTTATGGGTGCATCGCGCCCAGGTCAGGGCTGGCTATGAAGTACTCTTTAGATGTAGGAGCAGGAGTCATTGACCCCGATTATCGGGGCCCCATAAAAGTCCTGTTATTTAATTTTGGAAGTAAGGACTTTAAGATACACGCAGGTGACCGAATCGCACAATTGATCTGCGAGCGTGTAGGGTTCCCCTCGGTGGAGGAAGTACCCTCACTGCCACCGACGAAACGGGGGGCGGGGGGATTCGGCTCCACAGGAGAAAGAGAGGTTAAAAACTTAACAGCCTTAGGTGAGGAAAGAAGTGAGGAGGATCTGGGCCCGCAGATCGAGGATTGGGAAAAACAACCTACCCCGAGGATAGGTACCGAGCTGTTGCCCCAACAACAAAAAGAATTAATGCAAATGTTGGGAAAATTCACTGATGTGCTAACAACTCGGCCAGGCGAGACCCACCTCGTAGCCCATGAAATTATCACAGTGCCCGGACGAGTAATTCGGCAACGGCCATATAGAATGCCAGAAACCCGCAAACAAGAGGTAATTAAACAAGTAAAAGAAATGCTGGCCACCGGCATAATAGAAGAATCGCGCAGCCCGTGGTCCAGTCCTATTGTACTTGTGCCAAAACCCAATGGAACCTTACGGTTCTGCATTGACTTTCGTCAAGTCAATGAAATTTCACAATTTGATGCATATCCCATGCCCCGTATAGACGATCTTCTGGATCGCCTAGGGCAAGCCAAATATTTAACCACCCTCGACCTCAGTAAGGGATATTGGCAAATTCCCTTAACAAGGGAATCTAAGCCCAAGACGGCGTTCAGTACACCAATTGGGTTATTCCAATTCAGAAGGATGCCATTCGGCTTACATGGGGCGGCCACCACGTGCCAGCGGTTGGCGGACCACGTTTTACGGCCTCACCACGAATACGCCCTAGCCTATATAGATGACGTGGTCATCTATAGCACAACTTGGGCGCAACATCTGGCTAGGGTGGAAGCGGTGCTGAGAGCACTACGGAGGGCTGGCCTCACCCTCAACCCAGAAAAATGTTTGTTTGCCACAGAAGAGGCCAAATATTTAGGTCATATGATAGGAAGAGGGCTGGTAAAGCCATTAGCGAATAAAATAGAAAGTGTCAGAGATTTCCCTAGACCTACCACAAAAAAACAGGTCCGAAGCTTTCTGGGGTTACTCGGCTATTATCGTCGAATCATACCCCGCTTCGCGGAGGAAAGTATGGTTTTTACTGCAATGTTGAAAAAGAATGTGCCTAACCGAGTACAGTGGACTTCAGAGGCGGAAACAGCGTTTGAGGCCTTAAAGGGGAAACTCTATAGCACCCCGGTGCAGCGGGGTATAGATTTTAACCTGCCATTCATAGTTCAAACAGATGCATCGGACACGGGATTAGGGGCAGTGATGTCCCAAGTCTTCGAAGGAATCGAGCATCCGGTAGCCTACCTTAGCAGGCAGCTCTCCAAGGCAGAAAGAAATTATGCCACGATTGAGCGCGAATGCCTAGCTATAAAATGGGCCATTGAAGCACTCCGTTTTTACCTCACAGGATGGAAGTTTTTGCTAGTAACAGATCATGCCCCATTAAAATGGCTCCATCAAATGAAAAATAATAATGCGAGGTTAACAAGGTGGCACCTAGCGCTACAATCTTTTAATTTTACTGTTCAACATAGAGCAGGGAAAACGCATGGGAATGCGGATGCACTATCTCGTATTACGTGCTGTCCGTCTGAGATTGAGGCAGCTCGTAATATTTTAAAGGGGGGAATCTGTCACACAGCAGACTCACTAGCGGACCCTATGGAGATAGATGAAATAGCAGATCAGGAAGACACTGACATTTGGGGAGAGCACATGTTAGAAAGTTGCCATGAGCAACGAAAGCAAATGAGGTCACGACCTAGGGAGACACACCCAGCCAGCAGAGAAGCTAGGAGATTCTCACCTGATACAAATCAGCTGGGGGGAGGTGCTGCTCGGAGATACCTAGATAAGCACAGCTCACAAGCAGTTAGGGAGATGAAGATTGAGTCTAAGTCTCAAAGGGAGCCTAAGACTCAGAACAAAAGCAGAAACAGAAGGAACTGGGTGAACAGAGAGGACGAGAGAAGCTGGAGAGATAGCTGTGAAGAAAGTGTGTCTGACTACCACTTTGGAAGCCTGAACGGAGGTCTGAGTGAGTCCAATGAGTGCTTGAGTGAGAGGCAAAGACAGCTGGATGTAGAGAGTGAGATTGAGTATAACAGCCCAGGTTGGAACGGAGCCAGAAGGAGAAAGGTACAAGCCGAAAAGTTTTACTCTTATCCTAAGAGGGGAAGCACAGGGCTTGGCTATAGGAAACAGTTCATTGAAGTACAAAAGCCATATGAAGCCAGCTTAAGGGAAGCAGAGAAGCTTCACTACCCCTATTATAAGCAAGAGAAAGTTAAAGGCTTTTTACCTGCAGAAGTTAATCATTCTGAGAGAAACGTAAGGAATAGAATCTCAGAAAGGCTGTCGTTCAAAGCTCCAGCTATCCACAGGGTCCTGAGCCAAGCAGAGGCTAGAGGTGAATCAATTCCTTCTAATAGGAGTGCAAGATAATATTTTAGCTTACCTACCAGGCACCAGCAGGGGAGAGGCTCTTACCAGTGAATGTGGTAGTAGCAATCAGTTTACTCTCAGAGAAAGGAAAGTACGTCACAGTCAAGACGGACTGTTTGAAAAGCTCCCACCTGAGGAAGGTAAAGATGTGTTAATCCCTGCTGAAGAATTCATGCAATGTGAACCGTCTGAAGTGGAGAATAATGTTGAGCAGATGGACTGTAGTATTTCTGTGGCTGATAACATATTCTCACTAAGGTAAAGAGAAATAAGAAGCCTGACAGTGTGAAAGGACGGCTTATTCCTGTTTCTGCAAGTCTGTGTTTTGAATACATTTGTTTCTGGTTAAGAAGCTGAAAGGAAGCTATTTTTGGTTACAGTTTTTCCTTTTGTTATATGCCCTAGAAGGGTTATGTTTATTTCATTTTTGTACATGATAAGAAGTCCTTTTGGGAAAGGGAAATAAAGCCCTTATAACCTTACCAACGATTCCACGACTGATTTTTAACTGGCAGCACAACTACAACTACTAGCAGGCCAGTTATATTAAGGCCCCAGTGCAGTACCCTGCTTAACCTACAGGTGCCCAGAGGAGGCATGTGACATCTGAAATTGTAAAGAGCTCTCTAGGTCTGTTAAATGCTCTTATCAAGAGTTTAGAATGATAATCCTTTTTCCTATTGTTTACTGCTTCCTTATAGGATTTCAGCAGAGACATATAGGCCTGGTTGTCAGTGTGGGATTGTGTTGCTCTCCATTTGTGCTCCAATTTTCTCAGAGCTTGCTTATACTTCCAGAGATCAGAAGTGTACTAATTTTTGGAATTTTTAGGTTTGAAGTTTTGTGGTGTTGGGTTGTGTGCTGCCTTCGAGATGATGGTGTTCCAGTTATTATCGACAACATCAAGATCAGAATTGGAGGAATATAAATATGGTATGGTGTAATTTAAAAATGTATCTTCATTTTATGATTTGAACTTATTTTTAAATTGTGTAATATTGTTAGTTCCACTAGGTGTAAGCATTACTAGGATAGAAAAGTCGATTAGGTAGAGAGCGGTCCTGGGTAAGGGGAGAAAATTAGGAGGCGAGAGGAGGGGGTCGTGTAAGATGTGGGAGGGGAGGAAGATTAGATCAAGAATATTACCTTTACGATGAGTAGGAGATTGAACAATTTGATGAAATCTGAGTTCAAGCATAGCGTTTATAAAGTGAGAGGCATGTGATCGATTCAATGATGGGAGATTAAAGTCACCAAGAATTATGTGGGGCTTATGCAGTATTGAGGTGCAGGAAGCTTACAGGGTCATTGTGAGGCTGTCAGGATTGGGCGGTGGTGGTTTGTAAAAAAGGCTTATTTTAATATTCTTAATTTCAGCAATTAGAAGATTGATATTATCTGAATTCTCACTATGGTGGCACGTGAATTTGAGGTATTTTGAGGTTAGAATAAGGACACCTCCACCTCTCTTTCTGGACCTAGGGCTTTGCAAATAGCATAGATAAGTTTTGTTTCATCTTTCCACAGAACATTTTTCCAGAAGGATTGTGGTTTCTCAAGGTGGGTTTTAACAAAGATCAGGCATGCCGTTTTATGTCTGGCTTAGAGCAGTGGGGTCCTCCTTGGCCTTTGCTCATGAAGTCCATCTTTGTTTGGTGTGCGGTATATGGTGTGGGTTGAATTCACCTCTCTAGATTTCTCCAGGTCAGCCTTTAACTCTTTGGATGTTATATGTGGTATTTTTCCAACATTTTGCACTAACCTTTGAGGACTTCTTGGATTGAATTTCCTACATTCAATCCTGGGAGTTCTTGTCAGTTCCATGAACAGGAAATTTCCTAAAAACATTACAAACTGTAGACACTGGAATCACATGGTCTTTGGAGATGGCCTTGTACCCCTTAGAAGTTTGATGTTTGGTGATAATGCCTGTTTGGACTGTCTCAGGCAGTTCACTTGACTTCACCGTTGGGAGAATGGAAGTGAATGTGGCCATATTAAACATTAGGGCCATCATTCATTGGTTGATTCAAGTCATGCAAGTACTGACAATGTGAATGTGGTTCTTCTGTTTGAACTGATTGTATTTGTTTATAAGAATGGCAATAATGTTGACCACAATGGTACCACCAACATCATGCATATGTCAAGTCACAAATGTCAGCAGTATATAAACTATTTCCCAAATGACATAGTGCTGTAGCTCCACGGGTCATCTTACAAGCCACAACATATGAAACCTGACCATTTCATCATCTGTGCCCCAATTGGTGATATATCTATGGATTTCACAAGTGTTTCAACTTCTCAGAGGACATGTGGAAATAACTTCTCTTAGTGGCTGTAGCTGTAGCTGTCAGGTACTCGCTTCTTAACAGTCACTATGGCACTTATGGTTTGTTGTTTCCAAACATCATCTGAGGAGTAGAAGTGCTCATGGATTCAATATCACTCTGAAGATGTGAAACAATGATGACAGAATGGGATCGGCAGGTTGAGCACTTTGGGTCCACAAACCCCAACTGTTGGTCTCCTAGATATATACCTTTGCAGAGGCTAGTGGCTTGCCATGTGTGTGATGTTAGGATGATATTTGAAATATATGATATGGGAGACAATCATGGTATATATAGGAAACAATATATTTTGGCAAGATCCTGACTTATGTTTTTGGCCACTCCAATATATGCTTGGCTATGTACTTCTCATGTCTCAGAAATGCTGTCTCTGAAAGGGAAGCCAACATTTATCTGCATACGATGCAGTTCCATCAAGATGGCAATGGTCTACTGAGCTTTGAGCTCCGTTGGTTCCCCACGTAAAAGTGTTTTAAATTATCTTCCAGGGAGCTTATCTATACCCCAGAATATTTGGATCAGTGCTGCTACCCCCAGGACCAAATTGGAATGACCACTCAGAAAAAAACAATGGACTTATGTGAGTACGCCTTTCAAGCTGGGGAGTCAAAGCAGTGTGAGAGAGGGCTATCGAGTGATACCTAATGATGGCTGTCGAGGATTAGAGGATCAGGGAGATGATCTGGACTGGGGCCCTACTCGATTGGAACTCCAATGCTAGTTCTTAGAACTCAAAGAAGAGCTCAAACAGGTCCATTCTGAGATTGGGGGACTTGTTAAAGAGCTAAGATCTGAGGTGACAGAGCTGGGCCTCAGGGTCGAAGATAGCAAAATGAGTCTGAACAGCATGTAGGAGGAGCTAGATGGGCACCAACGCAGGAAACTGCAAATGAGAAGGAAGGCCTGTGCTTAAAAATCAAGGACTTGGAAAATTGGATGCGGCAGGCCAACCTTCACATTAAGGGGGGATCCTTGAATTGGCAGATATTGCTGATGCTAAATTGGTGGTCAGAGAGGTTTGCTGTGCACTGTTGCAAGCCAGTGATGAAGGGAGTGAGTGTGATCCTCTTAAAATCAAGAGAGCGCATACATCCATGGGACCTCCTAATCCCCAGTGACTGAGAGACATTGTCATATGTTTACATGAATATGCAATTGAAGAACATTTAATGCGGGGGAAGAGAGAACTGGGGAAACTGACCTGGAAAGGGTGTGAGCTTGTACTCTACAATGATTTTTCAGCTGCCATGCTAGCCAGATGACTGAGTTTTTTTCTGATCATCCACAGGCTCCAAAAGGGGCAGTTTCATTATAAGTGGCTCTACCCCGTTGGACTATCCTTCATTTTAATGGGGTGACAAAGAAGGTGATGACCCCACAGGAAGCACTGGTGGATCTGCATGAACTTGGAATCATGGATGTGGAGCTACCTCAGCTGGATGAGGAATGTGAAGTGGTCCCTCTATAATATGGGAAGGCTATGTTGCCTTTTTTGATTTCCTGATTGTTTTCCTTTTTTAGGTACTATTTGTTTTCTCCTATGATGTGAACTGATAATCTGGTCTATAATATGTTTTCTTTATTTTTCTCTTCAAGATTGTTTCCTTATTGTTTTACGTATTGTTAACTGTAAAATGTATTAAAAAAATCCAGAGAGTGTAGAGAAGATGGAGAATTAAGTGACTAGCCTTAGATCAAAAAGGCCCACACTGGGATGTGAATGGTGCCCACCATGCTCTTCAACCACTATTCTAGCCATTATGCTATTAGACATCTTAGTTTTGAAATACGCACAGAGGGGATCACAATTCTGATCCTGTAGGGCACGTCTGGCCCCACGGGATCAGAATCATGAACAGTCCTGCACATGCAGGACTGCACCCAGCTAACTCAGTCAGGGCTTTTAAATGGAGCCGCAGCGCTGTGGCGTTATATTGCCATGGCACCTTGACTCCATTTAAAAGCCGTGACCCCGGCCACCCAGGTAAAATGTTTATTCCCCACAGCCTGACCCCCAATCCGGCTTCCTAAGGCCAGGGCTAGACTGCGGGGAATAAACCCTTGCCAACCCTGCCCCATCCGTGCCCCAGCAGCTTAAAAAAAACATCCAGGGTAGTTATTACACCTCGTCTTGCCCTTGTCTAGCTTCTCCACACAACCGGCAGGGAAGTTATTAGGGGACAGAAGAAGCCACGGATAGCGGGGATGGATGTCCTGTTGGGCCGTCCATCCCCACTATTTGTGGCTCAGAATAACCCCCTATTTCTACAAGTTTACCCCTAATAGTTTCTTAAGGCACATAGGTGCCTACGGGGGTCATTTTGTAAGCCATGTTCATGCTTTGGACACCTGAAAACAGGCATAGAGATGATGTCAGAGCCATTTTAGAACCCGAGTCTGTGGACGTCCAAGTCTGAATGGAGGCATGGTAGAGGCATTCCCAGGAACCTGAATGCCCCTGCCTGATCTCAGAAACATCCAGCATTGCGTGTAAGGTTAGACCTCAAAAACATCCAGAGGGTATAGAGAAGAAAGCACTCCAGCATCCCCAGAACTCAGTACAATTTCATTGATAGCAGCAATGGGATTTGAACTCATTCCTAGCCTACTACTTTAACCATTAGGTTATTTCCAAGCCTTCAGATTCTGAAATACCTTTCTGGGGATGTCTTTCTGAATGGCTGAATCACTGCCACTAATTACCTGATGCAAGATACCCTGTACAGATATACACTGCTGATCCTTCCTTCTAGCAAAGTCCCAGCAGCTCTTGATTACAAAATGGATGCTGTTGATCTCCCAGCAGCTCTGAGTCAAAGTTTCTTTACAAACCATATGCTGTTCTCCAGATAGTTCTAGAAGGTCTGAAACATAGTCAAACAAGAATGCAACTTTAGAGTTGATGGACACTACTACTTTGCCACCACCCTCAATAGCTTCACAAATCAGCATTCACTACCAACCATCCACAGCAAAATAATTATTAGCTTAAAAGCTTGAATGCTATTTGGTCTGTTCAACAAAATACAAACAGTAAATATTTATCCTTCAATGAATTCCATTTCTTAAGTAAGGCTTTAACCTTTACTCTTTCTCTATGTCCTCATGCTGGGGCATAACCTCTTCATGTGGCATTTCTGTCCATCTCTTTCCTTTCTTAATGAAGCTTTATGACTACATGTTTCCTTCTCAGCTCCCCAGCTGCAACTGCCATCTAACCGAGGAAACAAACATAAGAACTCCCATATGGGGTCAGACCAAAGGCCCATTAGGTCCAGTGTCCTGTTTCCAACAGTGGCCAATCCAATTTTCTGTAATATTCCACGAAAGCACAGTACTCCATCTATTCTGAGATCCCTGCCACTCAGGACCTCATTAGTTGACTGGAGAGTCCTTCTGTCAGTCATTTTCCACCCTATTTTTGCCATGAGTGTACTTCTGGAAAATGTAGTTCTCTGTGCTTCTAGCATTTTCTTTCCTCTTTGTTTCCTCATTCTTGAGTGAACAGTTATATGATATCTTTAACTCTAACTTTTCAAATGCATTTTAATGTGACGTTTTTCTATTTCCAGGTATGTTCTTCACAAAACTCTACTTTTTCAAACTACGTTTATTACTAGTCAATTGTATCTCAGGAAATTGCATGTTAATTTGTTGGCAGCAACATTATAGGGCCTATACTAAAGAGCAGTATGTTTTTTGCAATTAGCAGGCAGTAATTGCCAAAATTAACATGCAGCAACTTCAAATTCCCCATGTTAATTGTTGGGAGTATCTTTCAATGGATGTTAACCACATGGCAGATAACTTGATGCCCATAGCTACACCTCTTGATATGGCATTCACCATTAATGAGGCAAGCAATGAAAAACATTTAGTAAGAGGTTTTCCCACTCATGCACCTTAGAAACAAAGAAACATGGAAACATGACGGCAGAAAAACACTGCATGGCCAATCTAGTCTGCCCTTCCATATCAACTACAATAGTCCCCTTTTTAGCTTTAGAGATTGACTGTGTTTGTTCCATGCTTTTTTGAATTCAGACACTCTCCTCGTGTCCACCACCTCCACTGAGAGACTATTCAACAAATCTACCATTCTTTGAATAAAGAAATATTTCCTCATATTACTCCTGAGTCTATCTCCTTTCACTCTCATCCTATGTCCCCTCGTAGCAAAGCTTACCTTAGAAACATAGAAACATGACGACAGAAAACACCACATGGCCTATCTAGTATGTCCTTCCATATCAACCACTACAACAGTCTCTTTTTTTCCTTTATAGATCCTCCGTGTTTGACCCATGCTTCTCTGAATTCAGATACTGTCCTCATCTGTACCACCTCCACTGGGAGACTATTCCACAGATCTACCACTCTTTCCATAAAGAAATATTTACGCATATCACTCCTCAATCTATCCCCTTTCACCCTTAACTCATGTCCCCTCGTGGCAGAGCTTGCTTTCAATCGAAAGAGGCTTTCCTCCTGTGCAATAATGCCACAGAGATATTTAAACATATATCACCTCTATCCTGCCTTTCCTCTAAAGTGTACATATTAAGATCCTTAAGTCTGTCCTCATATGCTTTATAATGAAGACCACTAATCATTTTAGTAGCCACCCTCTGTACTGACTCCAGCCTGTTTATGTCCTTTTGAAGGTGCTGTCTCTAGAATTGCACACAATACTCCAAATGAGGTCACCAAAGACTTATACAAAGGCACCATGGTGATCTTTAATACCCCTGTGCATGTGCATGCAGCTGCAGCCTGCTGCTCCTGTCTGCCCTCCAAGAAAGTTGCATCGGCGGGGGGGGGGGGGGGGGAGGTGGCAGGATCAGCAGGATGGAACAATGCACAGCTGTGTGGGCACTTAAAAGCCCAACACAGCGCTGAAGCAGTAGTTCAGCCACTGATGATTCATGCAGGAGAAGGGCTGGAGGAGTCACTGTCTTTCTTTGCGGAAACGGTGGCACGTAGGGTCTGCCTAAGATGGCAGGCACTCTTGTGCCGCCACTGTCTGTCACCTCAGTATTTTCTCTTTCAGCAGCGTTTCCAATAATTTACTCACCACCGAAGTTAAACTAACCGGCCTGTAGTTTTCAACCACATCCTTACTTCCGCTTTTGTATAAAGGCACCACATGAGCCTCTCTCCAGTCCTTTGGCACCACTCCCGACTCCAACGAAGCATTGAAAAGGTCAGTCAGTGGAGCTGCTAGAACATCCCCAAGTTCCCTTAGTATTCTAGGGTGTATCCCATCCGGTCCCACTTTACTTTACTTTACTTTACTTTACTTTAAGTTGAGCTAGTTTCTCACGAACACAGTCTTCTGAAAATTGTTCAAGATGTCCCTCGCTTCTGTTCCTGTTTGTGGTTGTTTTCTGAGGTCCTGCTCCTGGTTCTTCATCTGTGAACACAGAACAGAAATATTTGTTAAGCAATTCTACTTTATCATTATCAGCTTCTACGTATTTCTCCCCTGCACCCTTGAGTCTGACAATACCACTTTTGCCCTTCCTCTTCTAACATATCTGAAAAATGTCGTATCCCCCCATTTTATTGCATTGGCTATTTCTTCCTCCTTTTGAATCTTTTTCTTCACTTTTTTAGCTACTTCTTTCGAAAGCCATAGTGGTCTCCTTTTCCTTTTACCTTTATTTACCATTTTAATAAAAAGGTTGGTTGCCCTTAAAATATCCCCTTTCAGTTTTGCACACTGTTTTTCTACATCCCCCAGCTGTTCCCATCCCACTAACGACTCCCTGAGGTATTGGCCCATCTTGGCAAAGTTAGTCTTCCTAAAGTCTAAGATCCTCACTTTTGAATGGATTCTAACAGTCCTAGTCCTAATACTGAACCACACCATCTGGTGATCACTGTATGCAAAATGACCTCCCACTACAACATCAGAAACACTTTCACCATTGGTAAGCACCAAGTCCAGTATGGCCCCTTCACGTGTGGGTTCTGTTACCAATTGCATGAATAGTTCTCTCTGTAGAGAATCCAGGATCTCCTTACTTCTAGATGATACTGCAGGAGGAATGTGCCAATCAACATCTGGCATATTGAAATCTCCTATCAGTAGCACTTCCCCTTTCCTAGCAATGTTATGTATGTCTTCAATTAACTCTCTGTCCACCTCTTCCTCTTGTGAGGGAGTTCTGTATATCACACCAATGCAAATAGATTTCTCTTTCCCTCTTTCTAGTTTAACCCACAATGCCTCCTCTCTCCCTTTTAAGCTCTGTAATTCCAAAGCTTTAATAGTATTTCTTACATACAGTGCCACTCCTCCTCCCCTTCTTCCTACCCTGTCCTTTCTGAATAAAGTATAGTCAGGTATAGTTACATCCCAATCATGGTTTTCTGTGAACCATGTTTCTGTAACTTCCACTAAATCCAAGTCAGCCACTCCCACCAAAGCTTCAACATCAGGGATCTTATTTCCCATGCTATGGGCATTTATACACACTGCTTTCCATATGTTACCCCTGTTACATTAAATACCTTTATGGAAATGGGTATCACCTACCTGGGGGCTTTCTCCTACCTGGGGGCTTTCTTCACCCATCCCCAATGAATCTAGTTTAAAGCCCTATTCAGTAGATTAGCCAATCAACTACCGAAGACGCGTTGACCTTTCTTGGACAGATGGATACAATCTTTGCTCTGCAACCCTTTGAACAGCATCCCATGATCTAGAAAACCAAAATGCTCTCAATGACACCATCCACGCAGCCATGCATTCATCTCCAGGATGCGAGCCTCTCTGCCTTGGCCTTTACCCTCAACAGGGAGGATTGAAGAGAACACCATCTGTGCACCTAACTGCTTCACCCTCTGTCCCAGAGCCATGAAGTCACTTTTGACATGTTCCGATGGATACCTGGCAGTATCATTTGTTCCAACATGGATTAGCAACATTGGGTAATAATCAGTGGACTTGATGAGTCTCGGCAAACTCTCCATAACATCTTGGATTTTGGCACCAGGCAGACAGCATACCTCTCTGGGAATCAAGTCTGGTTAAGCAATTCCGCTTTATTGAAAGAGACCCTCCTGTGTTTTGTCTCTATCATATTGCCCCTATCCTGCCTTTCCTCTAAAGTATACATATTAAGATATTTAAGTCTGTCTTCATATGCTTCATAATGAAAACCACTAACCGTTTTAGTAGCCACACTCTGCACTGACTCCAACCTGACTATATCCTTTTGAAGTTGAGATCTCCAGAATTGCACACAATATTCCAAATGAGGTCACACCAAAGACTTATAAAGAGGCATTATCGCCTCCTTTTTTCTGCTGGCCATTCCTTTCCCTATACACCCAAGCATCCTTCTGGCTTTTGCAGTTGCCTTTTCTACCTGTTTAACTTTTCTGCCTGTTTAGTTACTTTAAAATCGTCAGACACAATTACGCCCAGGTTCTGCTTGTCTTTTGTGGACAGAAGTATCTCACCCCTTACAATGTACAACTCCTTTGGATTTTTGCAGCCTAAATGCATGACACTGCATTTTTTAGCATTAAATTTCAGCTTCCAAATTCTAAACCAATCTTCAAGCTTAACTTGATCCCTCCTCATGTTATCAACTCCTTACTGGGTGTCTACTCTATTGAAGATTTTGGTATCATCCGCAAACAAGCAAATCTTACCTGACAGTCCTTCTGCAATATCACTAACACATTCTAACTATCCCCCTTTTTTTAATCTCCACCCTACTCCCTTTTCCTTATATCCCTCAACTCTTGCTCTTTGTTCTCACTGTCAGCTCTCCTGATGCCTTCTCTTACTTGCCACTCTGTTTCTATCCTTATTTTTCCCTCTTGCTCACATCCACATTCTTGCTGTCCTCTTTTTCTTTTCAGTAACCTTACACACACACACACACACACACACACACACACACACACACACACACACACACACACACTCTCTTACTACTTTATCTATTCCCCGCCATTATTCATTCACTCTGTTGCTTTCTCTTCTCTCTGCCAACATCCACACACTTGTTCTCAGCTGTCAGTCTTTTATTCTCTTTGTTCCTCCCTATCCTTGATCTTCCCCTCACTCTGATACTCACATACTCTCAATGCTCCCACCTTCATTCACTCTTGCTTTCCCTCTCACTGCCCTCCATGCAATACTCTTGTACTTTCCTCTCTGCCCTGATCTCTACAACCCCCCATATATAATGTCTTGCTCTCTCCTCCCCTTCTAATCACAGTAGCAGATCCTGACCAGCAGAATAAGCAAATTAAAGGTAGGTGACAGGGGACATCTTCTGAGTTTGCCTTGGTTTTCATCCCAGTGCTTGCCCTGATCTTCATCTATACTGTGAGTGCTGCATATTTCAGTTCTTATGCCTCCAGTTTCTGGGAAAGCTTATCTTACCCAAGACTCTGATATCAGGTATCTATGAAAGTAAGGCCCTTTGTCAGAGTGGAGATGTGTGCAGAAAAAATCCTTCACATACGTAGGCCTTAGACATTAAGGGCCCAATATTCGAAAGCATTTACACAGTTTATAGCCCAGTAAACCATGTAAATGCCTTAAATCGGGATATTCAAGGTCACTTACATGGTTAGTGCCGCTGAATATCCCCTTCTAGCTCTGCTACACGCCACAATGCTATGCGTTTAGCATCAGGGCATGTTGGGGGTGTTCCAGGGCAGAGCGGAGGTATAGACTGTTGCTAACCAGTGAGTAAAACTAGGTGTAGCAAAAGCTGGTCTAGTTTTACCCGTGGAAGTTAACCAAATAGTGGTGTAATATCACTGATACCTGGTTAGCTTTGGTGGCTCTGGGGCATGTGCAGCAACTCCAGATATTCAATGTCATTGCTGTGGCTTTGAATATCAGGCATTAAGGATAGGCAGGCAGGGCTATACGCCATAATAGCACATAGTCTGCCCAATTCAGTATCGGGCCCTAAGTACTTTTCATTCTGATCTGCATTTGAGAGTTTCAAAAAAGGATTATAAATATATCTATTGGGCCGATTATTATATATTTCCAAGCTGAGCATTGAAGACTATATGTATGCCATTTAAGCTTGAGTAGGAAGGTCCATAGATTTGTGCTACATTTTGATATATTGAAGTTTTGACGTTCATTTTTTAAAATAAATTTCAAAGTTATGATGGGGAAGTCTTTATTAAATTATTTTATGACCTATTCTGAAGAGAAGCTTTTTGGTTTACCTTTTAGGTTGTAATTTTAGTGCATCCTAGATTTATGTGCACATTTATGCATGGAAGGCACAGTATTTTAGTGGATTCTGATTGAAAATAGCCACTCACACATGTAATATTGTTGGTTGCTACTCTGTAAGTACATGCGTTGGACCAATGGCACGTGCTTTCACTATGGGCATGCTATGTGATGTACAGGTATGCACACACAGGTAGTTTTGCCACCCAAGAGCTACAGGGAGCTCCCACAAGGGTCTGGGACTCCCACATTGAATGAATGAGTATGATGCACAGATGGTGAGGGATTCCTTAAGGGCTAAGCCAATAGCAGCCATCTTAAAGGAACTACAATGTTCCTGATTAGCCAGGAGGGAATAGGTCTGTCTTTCCCTGATAAAAATTCTGAGAGCCAGAGGAAAGAGGAGACCCCTTAGAGATAGGAGATGATTGTGTGTCCATACAGGAGTAGAAGGGACAAAAACCAACTAAGGCAAGCTGGGGAAATACAGAGCTGAAGACTCTGGATTGTGGAAATATGATAGGAAAATATAGATACCTCCTAAGGAAATCAGCTGGGGTGTTAGCTGGGTAATACAGATGAGAGAGCTCTGGGTTGGGGAAGCTGATGAGAAAAGGCAGGTACCTAGTACAGTTGTTTAAACCATGATTATTGAAGTGTGTGGAGGAGGAATAGAAAAGGTTAGAAAACCTGAGCCTGGCCATAGCTACAAGCAAAAGCTGGGCTGGAACAGGAACAGGGGCTCAAGAACTAGCAAGCCTAACCTGGTAAATGCAGTGATGGTGATTTAAAATCTGTACTCTTTGAAAGGGGTTAAAAGCACAAGACCTTAAGTCTGCTTGAAAGTGAAAGGCAGAGCTTTTTTTTAGGAGTGAATCCATGGTATAATTTGCTAAACCCCTGCTCTCACTTCTGTTTGTGCCGTAGCAAGCAGAAAGAATATACTAAAATATTTTGCTTTATGATATGAGATTTATATTTTCGATCTCTATATTTTTTCTTTTGGATTTTTCTCTGTACAGCCTCTTATATGGTAGACTGAATAGAAAAGCATGTTGGGATTGGATAACAAGGCCTTACTTTGCTATGGGGGTCTTTCTGATCCTTGTTTAGTGGGTCTGGATGTCCGATCCGAATATTGAGACCTGCTGAATGCCTGGATCGCACTGGCAGGAACGGAGCTCCCCGCACATATAGATGACTTAAGTGGGTAGCTCTATTTGTGGGCAGGAGGGGGCAGGCTGGGGGAGGAATAAGGGTGGACAGTGACTGACCCTGGATGTACAGGGCCAATTCAGAGATTGGCCCTGTATGTCTAGGGTCTGTAATATAGACAGGGGACTTATTCCACCTCAGAGGTGGAATAAGTCCCCTGGAAGTCAGGAGATTCCAGAGTCGGGGCACAAAAGGCAGGTGAGGGGCTGCAGGGGGATTCCTGCAGCCTGACCTTGACCCTGGCCATGGAAGGCCCCATCAGTGGTCAGCCTGCAAGGAAAGGAGATTTCAGTGTTCAGCCAGTGATTACAGCTCCTGCACGGAGCTGCAGTGGCATGGCAACAGGATGCCATGCCACCGTTTATGTTTATGTTTATGTTTATTGAACTTGCTTGACCGCCCTTCAGTATTAAGCAGGGCGGTTTACAATCACAAAAAGGTTAAAGTACAGCAGGCACAAGGCCGGAAACGGAAAAGGAAGTTACAAATTTTCTTTGACAGGAAAGGAGAAGAAGTAAAAAAAGAAAAGCGGAAACAAAAGGGGGGTAGACAATGTGGGGGGAGGATGGGCTAGAGGGGAGGGTGATTGAAGGCAAGGGAGAAAAGGTGGGTCTTCAGGGCTTGTTTGAAAGTGGTGTGATGAGGCTCCAGGCGGAGAGAGGTGGGTAGGGAGTTCCATAGGGCTGGGCCAATGAAGAAGAAGGCTGAGGATGGGGTAGATTGAAGATGAGCAGCTGAGGGGGAGGGGAGTGCAAGGCGGTTGAGGTGGAAGGAGCGAGGGGTGTGTCTGGGGGTGTGGAAGTGAATGAGATCGGACAGGTATAGTGGTGTGGAGGTATGGAGAGCTTTATGAGTGAGCGTAAGAAGTTTGAAATGAATGTGAAAGGAGATAGGAAGCCAGTGAAGACAGGAAAGGAGAGGAGTAGCATGGTCTCTGGGGGAAGAGTGGGAGATAAGGCGAGCGGCAGTATTTTGAATACGCTGAAGTCGTGATAATTGGGTCTTAGTGATGCCGGAGAAAATTGAGTTGGCGAAATCTATGCGGGAGATGACGAGAGCAAGCAGAAGGGTGGCCAGAGCAGAGGGAGATAGGAAAGGGCGAATAGCACAAATTTGCCTGAGGTAAAAAAAGGAAGTTTTGGAAACGTGGGAGACATGAGCAGAGAAAGCAAGATCAGAATCGAAAAGCACGCCGAGATACCGAAAAGTAGTGACCAGTGAGATGGGAAGGCCAGAAAAAGAGGGAGCCATTGAAGGAGAGGGGTGGCCATGTGGAAACCAGATTGCTGTTGTTTTGGAGGGGTTGAGGTGCAGGCAGTTCTGAGACATCCAGATGGAGACAGCGGCCAGACAGGAGTTAAGCGGGGCAAGGTCAGGGTTGATGGGGGAGGTGTGGTGCAAGAGGAGAATGTCATTGGTGTAATAGAAGGCAGAGATACCAAATTGCTGAATAAGAAGTGTGAGGGGAGTCAGAAAGAGATTGAAGAGGAGAGGGGCTAACACTGAACCCTGTGGAACGCCGCAGGATAGGGGGAAGGAGTCAGATGGAGGGGAGTGAAGGGAAGAGGGGAGAACAGCACCAGAGCGGGAGGAAAGAAAGGAGTGGAACCACCGAAAGACTGTGCTACAGAGGCCGGCGTCACGTAATCGGGATAGAAGGAGGGAGTGATCGACCAAGTCGAAGGCAGAAGAGAGGTCGAGAGCAACCGCCACCGAGATTTCACCACGATCGTGTGCAACATGCAAAGCATTGGTGAAAGCGAGAAGAACAGTTTCAACGCTGTGCCCTGGGCGGAAACCGGATTGACGGGGGTGAAGGAAATTAGTGGAGTCGAGGTGGTGGGAAAAGTGGGCGAAAACAACCTTCTCGAGAAGTTTGGAAAGGAAGGGGAGTTGCGAGACTGGACAATAATTGTTGGGATCAAGGGAATCAAGAGAGGGTTTCTTAAGTAGAGGGCGGATTAGAGCATGCTTCCAAGGTGAGGGAAAAGTCCCGGTGGATAAACTAGTGTTAATGAGGATTTGAATATAGGGAAGAAAGGACTGTGAGGGTGAGAGTAGCCAGGCGGAGGGAATAGGGTCAAGGGGGCAGAAGGTTTTGTTAGAGGAGGAGATGAGATGGTGGAGTTCATCAGTAGTGGTCAGGGAGAAGGAGGACCAGGAATGAGAGAGAAGAGAAACTGGGGGTGGGGAGGCGGCTGGAGGAGGGGAGAGGATGGGAGGGGAATGCGAGGGTAGAGATGCTCTTAAGGTGGAGATTTTGTTGCTGAAGGCAGAGGCAAGAAGAGAGGGGGAGGGGGTGGGATGGGTGGGTGCAGAAGGGGCAGAGGGATGGAGGGAGGTAAGAAATTTGAGAGTGGAGTAGAGATGTCGTGTTTGGTTGGGGGCGTTGGCAATAGCAGTAGAAAAAAAGGAGGATTTGGCAAGGTGAAGTTGGGGGCGGTAATGGGAGTGCTGAGCTTTGAAGAGTGACAGGGAGGCCGGTGAGGGGGATTTACGCCATAACCTTTCGGCTCTGCGGAGTTGGGAACGAAGAAGAAGAAGACCAGGATGATACCAGGGATGTGAGGGTTGACGCGGAGCTGAGCGTGGGCGGAGGGGGGCAATCTGATCAAGAGCAGTTGAGAGAGAGGAGAACCAGGTGGAGGCCTGGGAATCAGGGGATAGTGAGGCAAAATCAGAGGGGAGCAAATCTTCAACTGGGGGAAAGCACTGGAATGTGGACTGGGTGAGGGAGCGGGAGAGGCGTGGGGAGGAGGAAGACTCGTGGGAGGGGAGTGATGTGGTGGATTGGGAGCAAGAGACTGAGAGGCAGAGATGGTCTGACCAAGGAAGGGGGAAAGAGGACAGGTTGGAGAGCGAGAGCGTGGAGGAGGAGGGGGTCATGAGGATGTCAAGAGTGTGGCCCCATTCAGGAGCCAGGCTGGGCTGGCTGAGTAGTTGGTCCAGATGTCCAGCCACGAAGCTGTGATTCTGCTCCTATGGGGATGTCTAGCCCCCGCAGGAGCAGAATTGGGTGCATCCCCGGGCTGTCCAGATGTCTGGACGTCCGTATGGCCCCGCGATGCACAACTTAGAATTGGCCTCCATGCCAGTTGTTATTTCCATTGTTTCTCTTTTCTGTGCAAGTGTTATACTTGTATGTTATTACCGAAAATGATATAAATATAAAAAAAAAGAAGAAGAAAAACATGTTTCTAATACGAGGGGACATGGGATGAGGGTGAAGGGAGATAGATTCAGGAGTGATATGCGGAAATATTTCTTTACGGAAAGAGTAGTGGATCCGTGGAATAGTCTCCCAGTGGAGGTGGTAGAGATGAGGACAGTAACTGAATTCAAAAAAGCATGGGACCAACACAGAGGATCTCTAAAGGTAAAAAGGGGACTGTTGTAGTTGTTGATATGGAAGGACAGACTAGATAGGCCATGTGGTCTTTTTCTGTCATCATATTTCTATGTTTCTATGGGTGTCAGCTTCCACTGAATGACTGGTTTCAGCAGTGACTGCTGCAGGCTAGGAGATAGCAGCAACTACATAAAAGGACATACTAACTAAAGAGCATGCCAGCAGTGTGCATTTGAGCCGCAAATCTAGCATGGAGAATCATGCCAACTTCAGTGGGGCATGCATGCCAGTCCCCCTGACATTAGCGCATTGCAAGCACATGGCGTTGTGCTAACTAGCATGTAGATGCACAACAACATTTGTAGTTAGTGCACCATCATCCACCCGTAACCTGCCCAGTTGCACACTACTCAGTAAGCATGGGATTTTTAGCGTGGGGTCCTATGCTAATTTTTGTGGGGCATGCTTATTGCATGCTAAATCCCTAAGTAACATCACAGTTTAGTAAATGTGCCCCAAAGTTAGGTCTGCTTTTTTTTTTTTTTTACCTAATTTTATGCAGTTTCTTATCCGGTTGTTGGACTATAAGCACCACTAACCATATAAGTGTTTGCACAGCCCTTGAACTGCCTCAGCACTATCCTGATAGTCCCATGATAGAAGGAGGAAATACTTAACAGCACTATCCATAAAGTGCCACTAAATAGTGTGCTCAGCACGGTTTATTCGATTAGCAGGTTCTGCTACCTGGATAAACCCTTCTGAATACTAGGCCCTGAACTGCAAAACTCGTTCGTTTATTTTCACTTACAGTTTTCTTTACATTAAATACATATTTTTTGCATTGTCTAAATAAAATATGACAAAACAATTAAATAACTTTCATTTTTTCTTCTAAGAAGAACTGCCGACATTGCTGTTCATTGTGGATCTTCACCCGTAATTACAAAGGGTAATTTTATAGTGTTACCTAGGTGGAGAGGCCAAGTAGGTGCCAACTTAGGAGCTCTCTGTAAAGACAACATCAGCGAATATAGCATAGCGTCACCAATGCATCAGAAATCATGGCATAAAATGTACATTTTTGCTTCCTTGAGAGCAAGGGGTAAATACAGGCATGGGAGGTATGCACATCATTCACAACTCCACCCATCTCCGCTAACACTATACTCCAGACATGTCTACATGCATATCATGGAAAGAAGCACATGCCCTCGTGTCACCTCATGCAATTTTATGTGAAAGCGCGGTCGTACAATTTTATAAAAGCCCCTTCTGTGCATAAAACACAGTTTACCTAGGAAACAAACTTTATACAGTTCTTTCCATAGAGAGCAGAAGTCTTCAGCATCACAGAAAATGTATGTGACCCTCTTTGTAAATATGTGAGTTAAAGTAAGACTTTGTTTTATGTTTATTTTTTCTCAGTTGAGAACCCAAAGATTGTTTCTTTTATTTTTATTATTTTAAGTATGTTCATAAGCGCAATGAATTAGGGAGTGCTATGGAAACTCGCACGTCTTTTTACTGAAGTGGGGGGACAAATTTGCAGTTACAGTACATTAGCTGCAAAAGTTATACCAGAGTAACTGCAAATCTTGGGCAGTTACTGCTGGGGCATGCTCAATATCTTCCCAGAGAGTTAGTGCACAGGAAAAACCTTTACTGCCTCCTACTGAGGTTGTATTAAGTGATCTGTGCTATCTGCCGTAGTAACATTTAACAAGTGGTTAGTTACCATGTGTTGACTGTAAATCACAACCTACATTCATCCTCCTGCCCCATTCCACACTATACAGTTAGCTTGTTAATTTGTGTGTGCTAGGTTTCATGTTGGCACAGTAATTGTTACCATGGCCATACATTAATAGTACAGATTAATGCATACACTAATTGCTTAATGTACTTTAGTAAAATCCCCCCTTAAATTTCCTAACTAATAGGGCCTAATAAATATGGACACTGGCACTCAAGGTCTAAAAGAGCTATCACACGCTGTGCTATGCCTCACTGCCTCTCCCTCCCTCCCCTTCTCCTAGACAGCATGTATTTCTACATATTCGATGGCAAACAATAAATTCTCTGATGAATGACTGATGGATAAGGAGCAAAAAGAGGGAAGATCAATCTAGGCAGTAAAACGTAGAACAAAGGAGATTTTCAGTAAACTTACCAAATGATGGTCTAACAGAGTAGCATTGTGGTTACAATTTTTCTTTTGAAGTTTCTGTTACTTTCTTTGCATATGTGCTAACTTTTTTCTCCCAAAAGAATGCAGAAATTGCTACTTGTTCAAGAAACATATTGAATGAAAACAAAACTCTTAGCTGCTCCAAATTAATTCAGAGCATTATTTAGGAAGCATTTCTTTTTGTTCTTCAAAATGGTTTTTTTTGTTTTTTTTAGGAAATAAATTCTTATTAAGTTAGGTGAATATTTACAAGCTTCTAAAAACAAATGCAAAGGAGGGTAGCAAAGGATTTATGATCAAAAGGGCATAAATGATAGACAACACAAGAGAGAGTACAGTTGACCTCCTGAAATAATTAGTCCCAAAATGACTGAGAATTTCATGATTTCATTCAAGAACCCAAGACATTCTAAATAGCCTCATTTTAATTGCTTGAATCTTACCTATGTGCAGAGTTCAATTTGCTATGCATGAATTTGTCTGAGGTTCGCTTACTCCCTAACCACTACACATCTCTGAAAATTAAAAATGTCCCATCTCCTTCCACAGTCCTAACCAATAAACAAACTGATACAGACATCTGCACAATTTAATAAGTCTCTCAGTTTTATTGAACTTGGGATAAAAGTCAGAGGTCATAAAACATGGCTTAGAAAGTAAAGACCTGAATCCTATAAATAATCACAGATCATATCCTTTTCGTGCCGTGTATTGTTTAATGAGAGGGATGAGCTGCTGTTCAAAAAAATGGAAAGCACAGCAAGTTATTAAAGTATGCTATAGGAATATCATGCAATGTTTGTCCTTTAATGTGCTTTGAAGGGTAAAAATGTGCATTTTATTTTACTAAAACAAATTGTATACTGTAACACACGATAACTGCTAATAAGAGGTAAAGCATGCAAATGTATTCGTTTGTGGCTTATCTTTACTGGCCATTTAAATGTGATTTTAAATTTTTGCACATTTAATTATCTTGGCATATTGATGGTTGGGCACCACTTTATTCAAAATAAAAGGATATGTTTGTTATTCAGAAGGTTTGTTGACCTTGGATCTGAGCATCTCTGTCCCCCTGTTTGCTGAGTCCTGATCAGAGGTACATGAAGGCTTGACTGAGAACCCAGCAGGAGGAGGATAAACTTCAACCAGCCCCGATATGCTCACGTCACTTCATTGGTTCCCCTTCCATTTCCGTATTCAATTCAAACTCCTCCTCAACCTTTAAATGCATTCAGTCTGCTACTCCTCACTACCTTTCCTCTCTCATCTCTCCCTACAGCCCTTCTCGGGAACTTCACTTTTCTGGTGGATTCCTTCTCTCTGTCCCCTTTCCTTCCACTACCAATTCCAGACTTCAGTTCTTTCACCTTGCTGCTCTTTATGCCTGGAACAAACTACCTGAGTCTGTATGTCAGGCTTCATCTCTGCCTCTTTTCAAATCCATGCTAAAAGCTCATCTCTTTGAGGCTGCTTTTGGATCCTGATCTGCTCAGTCTCCTATATGTCTCCTTGCCTTTCCCTAGTTGTATCCTTGTCCTCAACTATTCTATTGTCTGTCTTGACTAGATTGTAAGCTCACAGAGCAGGGACCATCTTTATATGTATCTGTATAGCGCTGCATATGCCTTATAGCACTATATATGCATAAATGTTACCTGTAAACCACACTGATTCTAAAGAGTGCGGTATATAAAAGCAATAAATAAATATAAATGTTCAATAGTAGTAGTAGTAGTAGTAGATGAACTGTAAACCTCAAGCATCAGAGGCAGGGATAGGTGTCCTGTGGGATGATTTTCCACTATCACCTTCATCTAGAGATCTGCAACCTGAAAGACATCCAATACCATATACCTAACCCCCTACCACTTAGCCAGCTGGCCTGCCAGCACATTTTCTGGGCATCAGTTTCTATTTGCCTTCATAGTATTTCAGCCGGTGGTGGTAAAATGAGGAAGACATTCCTGTTGGCATCCCCTGATTGTTAATGATGCCAGTAGTCAGAAAACTGCCTATTGGCAGCATGATCATTCAATTTAGGAGCAAGGTTATTCACCTATTTGTTCACTAATTTAGGAATTATAAACTACTTTATGAAGAGATTTACCCGAGACAGTGTATAACAGCAAAATGCCCACCACATGAGCATAATAGACAATTAGAACAGTGAGATAAACTGGGAGGATGGCAATCAGAGATGAAACATGATACAATGTTAGTGATGCCCATCTGAAAAATACATAGAATACAAATAGTATGCCTTAATAGGTAGCCTGGTAGAAATTGATATCATAATATGACAAATGGCGTACCGTAAAAGGCAACACAGTAGAATATTCATATAACATAAATAGGATACTCAATATTGACATTGTACAATGTAACATCCCAATAGGCAGAAGAGGGGACAGGTACAGCCAGGACATACAGACAACCAAGATGAGCAAAGACAAAGGCTTTCCTGTCTAATCAATGTGTTTATACCTCAAAAATTTCCTGTCATGATTTGACAATTTCCAATCTGTAATCAAAAAAAAAACCGCTGCTGATCGCTGGAAGTAGCGGTATACAAAATGTATACTAAATAAATAAATAAATAAATAAAGGCATATGGTCAAGTAAAAATGGGCATCCAGATTAAGTGTAAACTATTTATACAGAAGAATAAGGTATGCAGATCTTGACACAGTTTCAGGGTGTGCAGCAAGCTAGTGCTGTAGGAGCAAGTTATTCAGGATTATTCATCCCGGACAATGCCAACCAAATCTGTAAGAGTAATTGTCAGTAATAAATAAATAAATAAATAAATAAATAAATATATATATATATATATATATATATATATAAATACTCAATAGGTCTAGTGGAAATTGCTATGTCCCACTTTTCCCAAGGTTCTATAGGTCCATCTGGCAAATAAACCACAAAATATAAGGAACCAACCCTGTGTTTTTATATACATTAGACATTATTGCTGATAGAACAATAGTGCAGATATAGCATAAATTAGTTTTCTGAGGTAGTAAAGTTAGGACCCTATCATTATAATTGCCAAAATAATTAATCACCTTTTTATCAGCCAACGTCATTGGTTCGCTCTGCACTCAGACATATAGTACATTATCTGTCTATCTAAGTTAGACTCAACCTCGGGGGGGGGGGGGGGGGAATTAAGGACCAGTACCTTAGCTCTTACCAGAATGCTTGTGGCTGGGTCTGAGAAGTCATCTCAAGAGGTCCAATGTCAGCTGCTGGCAGTAGAGCCGAGCTGCATGATAAAACCAAGCTTCAGGTCTGTGGGAGAGATTCACTCATTCCCGAGGTTTGTCCTTCTACTAGCACACTGTCTTTTATAAAGAGACAGGTTGGCAAGCAAAGCACATGCAGTGCATAAAATGGCAGATCTAAAAGGGGAACTGCTGAAAGGTGTCTAAAAGTGTGTAGAACTCCTTGTCCCTCAGCGCACAGCATATACTTCTTTGTCCTGATCTCCTCATCATGGCATGGTGATTGGCTGGTCTCAGATACTGTATGTCATCATCAGGAGGGAGGGGTGTTCTAGTCATTCGGGCACATTACTTCAGGTTGGAGGGCCAGGGGTTCAAATCCTACTAGAGGACAGCAATCTTGGGCTGGAAGGACTGGGGTTCCTAGTCTCACATGTGCTCCTTGTGGCCTTGGACAAACCATTTAATCCTCCATTGCCTCAGGTAGAAAAACACAGATTGTAAGCCCTTTGGAATAAGGGAAATATAGACCCACTCATAGACCCCATCTTAAGAGCTCATACATTTGAGAATCTATTGTAAATAGTTTTGAATATATGTTATCTATTTATCCCCTGTTATCCATGTTCTCATTTCCTGTTACTTGTAAACTTAACATACGTTTTTTATGATTAAGTACAAAATTGTTAAAATGTAAACCGCGCTGATGATAAAAGTGTGGTATATAAAAGCTGTTAAATAAATAAATAAATAAATATGCAGGATGTCCCAAAAAAAGTGAGAACAATCTCATAGCATATAAGCTATTTAAAAATTCAAAAAGACAGATGTAAACGATTGACAAATTAAAAAAAAAAAAGATGGCAACCAGAAATTGTCAAAATAAAGACGTTATATAGCTAAATAAGTAAACTATTTAAGCTTTTAATTTACGAGACGTTATCACTTTTTTTGGGCCACCCTGCATATATATATATAGTCCCTGAATGTACACATGACTTTAAAAAAGAGTAGTATATAAGCCTAGTAGTATAAATAAATCTTCCTCAAATTTTGTAACAGTGGTCAGGTAGTCCTTCTCCAAACAAAGGTCCATGGTGTAGGAAAGATGCAGGTGCATACATGGTTGCAAATCCTAGGCCCAGTGTCACAGTCTCTGAATGAGAGCAAATTCTCTAGCACATAGTCATAAACAATAGCTCTGCTGTATGGTACATAACCTTGCAAGAACTGCTTGATTTGCAGGTTTGAAACTGAGACACTAGCAGAAGGAATCCATTTTATTTGATTAATGCTTCAGTTTCTGAGCAGGCCAGGCACCAGCCCTACATTTTCCCCACTTTTAAGATAGAAATAGTTACAAGGGAGCATATTCCCTCTTAAAACCTAACTAACTAGCATGACTACTGTGCAGGTCAGACATGGTTAACTAAAGTCTAATAATGGTATACTCTAAGCATAATAGTTGCATTGAAAGCAAAACTGCATGAGTAATTCATGTGGAGGCCATTTCTGTTGTATGCATTCTCTGCCTGTCTGGCCAGTCAGAATCAGGACATGCTCTGGTGCACCTGATTCTGATCCCGTGGGGACTAGATGTGCCTGCGGGATCAGAATTGGGTCTACTGGCCTGGACGTGTAGGCTGTGCCTTAATTCTGGCCACCTGGATGTCCAAGCAACTCACCAGCTAGCCCAGCCTGGCTCCTGCATGGAGCTCCTTTGGTGAGTTATTTTCCCCGCAGCCCGACCCCCGATCGGGCTGTCATGGACAGGGTTGGGCTATGGGGAACCCACTGCATGCCCTCACCTGCCTTCCTAGCCCTGGATCCATCACCTTCCTCTATCTAGGGGAACGTATTACACCTCCATACAAATTGCCAACCAGGACGTAAAGGGCCAAACTCAGATTTGCCTGTACATCCAGGGGCATGGCACTGCCCACAGCCTGCCCTCGCTCCACCTGCAGCCTGCAAATAGAGCTCCCCACACAGTTCAGATCTACTTGTGAGGAGCTATGTTTCCAGGACGCAGGCCAAGCATTTAGCAGGGCTGGACATCCAGATCAGATGTCCAGACCCACTAAACGCAGTTCAGAATAGACCCCATTGTGAATACACATAAGTGGGATAAGACGTTAATATTGAAAAGATATACGTAAGATCAAATCAACTCCATCAATGTAATGAGTATAACTTCAAACTTAGTAGATGGTGTACTTAATCTAACTCGAAGTATTTCTTGGTATATAGGTTATACAATATAATGTCAGTGTAACTTCAACTGAACACCTAAATGCATGTGTGTTAGTACAACAATACAAAAGCTTTCATTGATAAATGAAGCAACTCAGTTAAGAGTAATGCATAAGTACAAAGATAATGGTGTCACTAGTCAATGAGGTGATGTTCCATCAAATCTTGCAGATGCATGGTAGGTAGAGGAGGTCCATGGCATACAAGATGATGCAGGGTATGAATCTGTCTTTACTGATATAAGGAAATCAAGAATTGGACAGCCAAGAGAAGGGCAAAGACAGGCGCAATGACATGAGACATAAAATCAGTCTGTAAAATGTCCATATCAAGTGAATCAAAGTTGTAATCAGTGACATCAAGGTTCTCCTGGTCAATGGACAGTTCAACTGTGTGAGAATCCTTATAGTTCAGTAGGTAGTTCAAGGCTTCAGTGAAGTTAATGTCATGGCCTCAAAACCAATCCAGCATCTGTATTTCAGTAGAAAGAGCATCTGTATCTAAATAAAACAGGGCTACTTCACCAACAGTAACAATGGAATGCCTAGGAACATCAATTAAGCAAACATTTTAGAGTAGAGGAACTTTATTAATGATGTCATGTTTATTCTTAGTAACCAGAAGTTCCTTCAGTGGGTTGCTGACTAGCCATAAATTATTTACAACCATAACCCTTGTTTCAGCGAAATCATCATACTTAGTCATAGTAACTTTGCATTTCTCTTTCACATTTGCAGTAATCAAACCACAAAGAGTTTCAGTAGTGTCTTCAGGAAAGGTTTACCTGGGCACAACCAATAAATGTCCTTGGTGCACTGGCACATGCCTAAATTAGGTACAAGATACTCTTGTGGTTCATCATGGTGATAAACTAAGTACTCACGAGTATCAACACGTGGGCAAACATTTTCAGACCAGGTGTCAATATTAACTACTTGCTTGTGTTAGGTGTGCGTGGATCCAGTGACACAAAGACTTTCTATGTGACTATATGGGACAGTGTGATCAGGAATCTAGGTGTATCCTGCAGCATGACAGCAGAATAAGGAAGAGGACCTTCAAGATTTGATTCTCCATCTGTAAAACAAAACAGACTATCCTGTTCTAGTTTAGTGTTTGTTATTTCAAACAGTAAACGATGGAATTATTTAATACATCCAGATCTATGTGCAATTTCTGCATCTGTAAAGGTTCAAGAATTCTTTTTTTTTCTATGTGCCTTTTACTTATAGACTCAAAAAATCATAAGTATGATTAATAGAAGAGACCTTTGAAAAATCATGTGGGCCAAAAGGTCATCCTCTCTGTGGCTCCAAAATTCAATACTTCACTAAATCTACATGTCTCGGTGTCTCATGAGACAGAGTGAACAAGGATAAAGTGTTAAATCAAGATCTCTTACAGAGAACAATTAGAAACAGAAGTTAAATATTATTACTTCACTTCAAACTAGGTACAAAATGAAGTCAAATAACTTCTGGAGGTTTGCCAGCTCTAGGAAATAACAAGTGAATTCAGATTTAAATGAGTACTTACAGACTCTGCAAATGAGTTAGACTGAGCCCTTGTCAGTGTAACTACCCCTGTCTCTGTAATGCTTTTCTCTGAGGCTGGGAGACTAGTAACTTGAACATTTCAAGTGGGATAAAGTTCCTCAGTCCATGGAATGAAAATAACATGTGCGCTCTATCTTCTTATAAATTCATTTTGGTCCAGACATAGTCATGAATGGAATCCTTCATGCCAGTTTCCTATAGGAACTATTTATTTATTTATTTATTTAACTTTCTTTTTTTTTTTAAACTTTTATTTTCATTTTGCAACAAACAAAAGAAACAACACACCAAAAGAGACAAAACAAGTATACAATAAGGAAAAGTAAACCCATTACCCCCCACCCCGATGCTTCTTCTCTACCCGATTATATCAGCATGTGAGCGCTTCCAATTAACAGTGATTATACATCAAACAATCAAAAGAGTATCTACAATACAGCATGATCATGGGACAGAGATATATACAAAGTTAGACAGTCAGATGAGAGCGTTTAGCAAAATGTACATAGTCATTGAGCATCTTCCATTGAGACCAATGGGAAGGAGTCTGAACGGAAGAAGCGAACAGACGAGGTATTTGGTCGTATTTACTGTAAAGACAGGCATGATTCCACCATTCATTGGGGCTCAAATGGGAGCTAATTTTCCAGTATTACTTAATTAGGGAAATAGCAATGCCAAGCATAAAGTTCGAAAGGAAATAAGCCATTTTTGGGAGAGAGGGGATCCCCGCAACTGGGCGAAGTCCCACTATCCTCCAAGAAAGGGCTCCTGAGAGTGCTAGATAGACTAAATACGACCCCAGACCCGACGCCAGTAATACTGTAGTGCGGGATATTCATGCATAACATGAGGCAATGAACCAATGGCCGCAGGACGTGTCCAGCAACCATTGCCCTGAGTAGTGTTCCATTTGTCTAATCTGTGAGAAGTGTAAAAACACCGGTGGGCTAGAAAGAAGAGGGTCTGAATGAGTGAGGCGGATCGGGAACCCGTGTCCCTCTACTCCAGATAAGGCTCTATTGCTCCAAGGTCAAAGTCACATGCAATTCTCTCTCCCATACTTTCTGCGCTATAGGGGTATCTCTAGTTATAGCATTACAGAAGGTTTAGTAAAATTGGATGCTACACCCGGTGAACTACCGAGAGATCGGAAAGTCTCCAATCAACCTTATGTAGAGAATGCCGATGGCGGGAGTACTCTAGTGCACCGAAGGCGATGCTGAAGTTGCACTGACCAGAGTCGGGAGTCTAAAGATTGCATAAGAGTAATAAAGGCACCTAAAGTGTCTAAAAGCATTGGTGGATAGTGGGAGTCTGATGGGAGAGTCATACCAGGGAGAAAGGTAAGAGGAATCGGTTTGCAAAGGCCCGCTTCTATATCTAGCCACACAGGTCTACTCGGTACTGGATCTTCCAACCAACGAGCACCTTGTTTGAGAAGAAAAGATTGAGGGAACACTTGAGTAAAATCGCCACCTAGTATTAATGGGGCATTGGCAGAGGCCAAGGCCAACTGCGCAATACTTGCATAGTAAGCAGGGTTGTCCACATTCGAGGCATAATGCAAATACACGTGAATTCACTATCTCCAACCTCAAGGTGTACACGGGCCCATCTACCCTCCTTGTCAGCGCTAATATCAGGTACAGTAGCGTGCTAAGACTTCTTAACCAGAGTGGCTATCCCGTACCATTTGAAAACGGTGGGAGAATAGGCAGCTACCATGTGAGGCTTAGCATTGAGTTTCAGTGTTTCAGCAGAGTTTAAATGCGTTTCCTGAAGAAACACTAAATCAACATGCTCATGGCTAAGATAGCTAAGGATTTTCTTTCCTTTGAGTGGACCATTAATGCCTTTGACAGTGAATGAGAAGATTTTACATAAGGCCATTCAGAAAAGTTAAAAAGTCTGAGCATGATAGCACACATAATTTCACTATGTCCCTCAAACTGACTGTATCTGGCTGTACACATGACATAGGAAAAATAAACTAATATAATACAATGAAGCGCCCCACATTAACAAAGAAAACCGCAGTACGGTAGAGGAGAAGCAAAACCCCAAAATTACTGGCGACCATGTGTCTGCGGGGAGAAACCCCCGAGAAGGCCGAAATTGAAAAAACACATAACCTGTAGGACTGTGCGTGCTCCGAATCCGACCGAGGCACACATCATGAAGGGATAGGAGACCAAAAAACAAAAGTCATATAGAGAAAGAAAGAAAGTCCAGGCTATTTCTGTACTTGGCTATGACCGCCGCATCGGGCCCTTCAAAATGGCGGATAGAGCCGGCAAATAAGAGTCTAAGATTTGGGATTAGCGCATCTGCTCTGCTTCTTTGGAGTCTAAAAATGTTGATAGTAGATCAGGATCTTCGAACGTCCTGGTTTGGTTGTGGAGAGTCACTCGGAGCTTCGCTGGATACAACAGGCCAAAGCGAGCCTGTAGCTGTTGAAGTCGAGGGCGAAAAGCAAGGAGTTTTCTTCCGCCGGTCAACGGTAGGCTTTGCCAAATCAGGAAAGAAGGAGACCTTACGACCTTCAAATTCCAAATGATGATTCGCTCGGGCAGCATGTAAAATTTGTTCCACTTGTTGATATCGTAGCAAGCTAAAGACAATAGGCCGGGGGGTCGTGCGGTTGAGCGCCATGTGGGCAGGAACACGGTGTGCTCGATCGATTTCCAGTTCTCTGTGAAAAGTAATCTTCAGCAAGGAGGGAAGAGTTTTGAGCAAGAATTCTCTTATATCTCCTGCTTCCACCCCCTCCGGCATTCCGAGGAGCCTCACATTGTTGCGACGGGCTCGATTATTGCTATCTTCTAACTCCTTTTGAAGATTCTGTATCTGGCGCTCAGCCTCGTCCAGTTTGCCCAAGCGCACCTCGTGCGAGTCGAGGACCCCCGCCATATTGTCCTGCCGTAATGAAAGACTTTCAAGTCGGTCCTGGAGCACTCCAAAGTCTTCTCGCATGGCTCGAAGCGCTTCTCCATTGGACTGCACCAATTCCTTCACGCCGCGTATTTCCTCCAAAATCTCCAGGTGCATCTCGGGGTTTTCACGAAATGGAACCATCTTCTGTGGGGAGGACACCTCTGTTTTGGAGCGTTTTCCGTGAGAAGAAGAAGGAGACCCGAAGTCCAAGCGCGCTGGTTTATGGGCCGCCATTCCCCCCGAGGTGCCCCGGTCAGCTCGGAGCGAAATAGTAAATTTGTATAGGTATTAAGTCAGGATTCTAAGTAGGCCTCTCGGGAGCTTCAACGCAAAGCGTCCTACCCGCTGGACATCAGGCTCCGCCCCCTTTATTTATTTAACTTTCTTATATACTGCACTCTTTACACCAGTGCGGTTTACATGAAACAAAATCATGCAGAGCAGGGGATTGAACTGCATTTACATTATAACAGGGGGTTATGTACAGGAGACATACGAACAAGGTAACTATGTGCAGAATAAACTATCAACATATGTACCTGGATATGTACTAAACAAAATCAATAATAAACTATCAACATATGTACCTGGATATGTACTAAACAAAACCTTTTATTTTATGTGATCATGTGACCTCAGAAATGTATATTCTCTCTTTAGAATTTCAACATCTCTGTATGCACTCCTTTGGGAATGTCTTTTACAATCAAGATAAAACAATGTTAGTTTTATTTTAACAAATAAATTCTTCTCAGGAACCTATGGACAAAGAAGAAAAAGACATGATTAGTTAAATCATGAACATTTTTACATCACTAGCAATGGTGGAATATGATGAGTGTCAAAAGATCCCACACTGAAAGGAACTGAATTCAAATTCAGACTGTTGCATTCTTGACTGCAAGATTTCTCAGCAAAACATTTAAACCTTACATGCAAAGGACGTTTTCTAGTCTGTTTGCAAGCATGTTTTAATTTCTTTTGGGTATAGATAGGTAATTTATTATTCCTGTTGATAAGGAAAAATGGCTTTGCTGTCATTGGGCCAAGAAGAAAAGTTTTAAACTTTGGCTTTCGATGTCAGTCAGGAATGGATCCACATTCCAGATTTTCCTGATGCAGAGAGAACAATGGCTCTATGTCTCTGTTCATATTACCAGGCAATGTGACATTGTATTTTAATTTAAAATCAGAGTTTAGCAGAAGCTCGGCTGTTTTGGGAGCTAGGCATAGAGGTCCCCCCCCCCCCCCAGTAAAGACTCTTCTCCATTAACTGGAGTGAGGCCGGATATACTTTGTTTTTATTTCTGACCATCCTGCACTACCAGAGTCAGTAGAGAGAATTTATGGCTCCCCTCTTCCAAGACTGTAGCAGTGGGAGATGGGATGGGCATTTTCTCGAAGATATTCTGCTCAAGGGTACCCTCTAGAGATTTCCCAATATCTGCAGTTTCTAAAGACAGGAAGAAGTTAAAATCAGGCTCTGGCTTAATCATGGAATTCAAAGAAGCCGTTTTGGAATTAGTGACTTGCTGCTTTACTTGATACGACTCAGAGAGGGAAACTACAGATTTCCCCCAAATTTCCATTTCAAGGGAGACTTGTAGCTGTCTCAAGGATTCCAATTCAAGCCAAAGGTATTGGATATTTTATTTTAATAGATCCCTTTTCCCTGCTAAAGAGTCTTGCTCACACACAACTGCTTTGTTCCTTTCGAGCAGGTAGAGAATGTGTTTCTGCATGAGCCATCCACATTGTAAATGCTCTCTCTGCTCCGTGACCAGAGAAAAAACTTTCATATTTTGCCTTAGTCAATGTGACAAAAGCTGTAATCTTTTTAGATTCACAGACATGAAATTTGGCAGTCACTCCATCTAACTGTGTCTGAGCAGAGTTTAGATCATTAAGGAATTGTTCATACAATGTTTGCATATCTCACAAGTCTTCCAGTAACTTATTTTTACATACATGGGGTTCTGCAGTAAACACATTTGAGAGTCCTGTAGGGATCTCTTGATCTCTGTCAAGTATACCGGTCTGCATAGAGGAGTGTATGCTCTCAGGAATTGGTTCTTGGACAGCAAGGTTATCTCTGTCAGCAGTAGCTATCAGAAATCAGACAAATAGTCTTAAAGAAAAAAAATCTCAGGGCTAGCTCATTCAGAGTTCTGTGAAATGTGGTTCATTTAGAACTGCCTATCCCAGATGAGCCCCCAAAACTGTAGAAGGAAGTTATTCGGGATTATTCATCCCAGACAATGCAAACCAAATCTGTAAGGGCAATTGTCAGTAGCAAAAATATATATGTATATAAATACTTGATAGGTCAAGCGGTAATTTCTATGTCCCATGTTTCCCAAGGTGTTCTATAGGTCCATTTGGCAAATAAACCATGTGATATAAAGGAACCAACCCTGTATTTGTATATAAATTAGACTATATTTCCAAAAGAAAAATAGTGCAGATATAGCATAAATTATTTTTCTGAGATAGTAAAGTTAGGTAGTTTTATCATTACAATTGCCAAGATAATTAATCACCTTTTTGTCAACCAACATCATTGATTTACTCTGTACTCAGACATACAGTACATTATCTGACTGTCTAAGCTGAACCCAACCTCGGGGGGGGGGGGGGGGGGATTAAGGACCAGTACCTTAGCACTTGCCAGAATGCTTGTGGCTGGGTCTGAGAAGTCATCTCAAGAATGGTACAAAGTCCAAAGTATGGCAGAGGTCCAATGTCAGCTACAGGCAATAGAGCCAAGCTGCATGATAACACCAAACTTTAGGTCTGTGGGAGAGATTCACTCCTTCCCAAGGTTTGTCCTTATACTAGCACACTGTCTTTTAGAAGGAGATAGGCTGACAATCAAAGCACATGCAGTGCATAAAATGGCAGAGCTGAAATGGGAACTGTTGAAAGGTGTCTAAAAGTGTATAGAACTCCTTGTCCCTCAGCACACAACATATAATTCTTTGTCCTGACCTCCTCATCATGGCACGGTGATTGGCTGGTCTCAGATACTGTTTGTCATCTTCAGTAAATACTGTAACAGTGGTCAGGTGGTCCTTCTCTAAACAAAAGTCCATGGTACAGGAAAGATTCTGGTATGCAGGTGCCCAGTGGCACAGTTTCTGGATGAGAGCGACTTCTCTAGCATGTAGTCATAAACAATAGCTCTACTGTGTGGTACATAATCTTGCAGAATTGCTTGATTTGCAGATTTTAAACTGAGACACTAGCAGAAGGAATCCATTTATTTGGTTCTCTAGTTTTCCTACTTTTTGAAAGAGTATACAGTTGATCTACGTTTACCTGTTCCACTCCACTCTATTTTATAGACCTCTATTGTATCTCCTCTCAGCTGTCTCTTTTAAGCACTCACATGGTTTGCAGTTTGTCATGTTGTGGGGGCTTCTGTGCATCAGTGATGCTAAGGGCTAAGCTATCAGTAGTTTAACTACTGGCAGGGTCTTCCAAGATGGACAGGTCTCAGCTGAGCTGCCAGACCAAGACAAACCACCCATCTGGGCAGCAGCACAATTGGACAGTGTTGGCGGTGGAGGATCACATGTCTGTGACAGTGGCAACAACACTAAAACTGCGCAGAAGAAAGGTCTGGCAATCTACTTCTGTATCTTGCCATGAAAACCCATCTGGGCAGCAGCAGAATGGGACGGTGTTGGTGGCAGAGGATCACATTTCTGTGGCAATAGCAACAACACTAAACTTAAACTGCATGGAGGAAAGGTCTGGTGATCTACTTCTGTATCTTGCCATGAAAACCCAATGGATAGTCACAACAAAACAAATTGCGCTATAGTGCTGGAAGATGAGACCTCCAGGTCAGAAGGCACTCAACTAGCTTCTGGGGAAGAGCTGAAGATTTTTCAGAGTAAAGCCAGCATTTATGATGTGGTTGGTTCAAAGCCCTCGGGACATCTGACTGCTGATGTAGCTGCACATGAAATGAGAGTCAGAAGCTGTAAAGATGTCTTACATATTGGGACATGGAACATACGAAGCATGATCTAAGGGAAGTTGGAGGTGGTCAAAAATGAAATGGAACGTGTGCAACTTGATCTGTTGGGTGTCAGTGAACTTAAATGGACTGGCACTGGGCATTTTGCATCAGATGATCACATGGTCTACTATGCTGGAATGAAAGACAAAGAAGAAATGGTGTTGCATTTATAATAAAGAAGAAACTTGCAATGCAGTCAGTGAACGCTTAATCTCTATTCGTCTATGAGGAATGCCTATCAGCACAACTATAATTCAAGTATATACCTCAACAACAGCTGCAGAAGAGGATGAAATTGATGAGTTCTATTTACAAGTACAAGATGAAACTGACAGAACATGCAAACAGGATATCCTGATAGTCATGGGTGACTGGAATGCAAAAGTTGGCAACAAAGAAGAAGGTAAAGTCATTGCAAAATATGGACCTGGCAACAGAAATGAAGCTGGAGAAAGACTGATAGAATTCTGTAAGACCAATGATCTATTCATATCAAACACCTTCTTCCAGCAACACAAGCGGCGTCTATGCACATAGACTTCACCCAATGAAATGTACAAAAATTCAAACTGACTACATTTGTGAAAAGCTCTATCACATCAACAAAGACAAAACCTGGAGCTTACTGTGGTACAGATCACCAACTACTAGTATGCAAACTCAAGCTAAAGTTGAAAAAGAACAAGCCACTCAATGTAGCAAAATATGATATTGAGAATATACCACTGGAATTTAAAGACTGCCTGCAAAATCAATTTGCTGCTTTAGATACAAATGACAGAGCTCCAGAAGAGTTATGGAGTGACATTAAGAAGGTTGTGTTGGCAAAAAAGCAAGAAATCTCTTCAAAAGGTGAAAAGGTTAGAACAGCCAAAATGGATGATGGAAGAAACCCTGAAAATTGCCCAGAAACGCCGAGAAGCTAAAGCCAGAGGAGAAAGAAAGACAATCGCAGAACTCAACAGAGATTTCCAATGTGCAGCAAGACAGGACAAGGACAAGTACTACAATGACACATGCAAAGAAATAGAGGCAGAAACTATTAGAGGAAGAACAAGACTGACCTTTCTATAGCTATAAGAGTTAAAGAAAAAATTCCAGCCTCGAATTGGAATGTTACAAGATGCTCAAGGTTATATGCTGAATGATGCTGAGAAGATAGAGAAAACGTGGAAAGAATATACAGAGTTTTTATATGATAAAGATCAAGTGGAACAACAGCCATTTCAACCTGTACCTTATGATCCGGAACCATTGGTGATGAAAGAAGAAGTCGAAGCAGCATTGAAATTCTTATCAAAGGACAAAGCACCAGGCATTAATGGCACTCCCATAGAAGTATTACAGCAATCTGATGCAGCTGTTGCCATACTTACAAGGGTCTGCCAAGAAATTTGGAAAACAACATAATGGTCAATTGACTGGAAAAGATATGTGTTTATACCAATACTAAAGAAAGGTGATTCAAATGACTGTGGAAATTATCGCACAATCGCTCTGATCCCACATGCCAGCAAGATTCTACTGAAGATTATAAAACAGAGACTACAACCCTACCTGGAACAAGAACTACCTGAAGTGCAAGCAGGGTTCAGGAAAGGGCAAGGAACGAGAGACATCATTGCGGATGTGAGATGGATCTTTGAAAAGACTAAAGAATACAAAAAGGATATCTATTTGTGCTTTATCGACTATAGAAAGGCTTTTGACTGTGTAAACCATGAGAAACTCTGGGCCACATTAAGAAGCATGGGTATACCAGAACACCTGATCGTTCTCTTGCACAATCTGTACATTGATCAAGAAGCAACAGTTTTATTTATTTATTCATTACATTCTCTTATATACCGCGCTATTCTGCATCAGTGCGGTTTACATCGAACAAACTGAAATTACATTGAACAGGGCATTATAACTTGGAGATAACTATTTTACAGGGAACATGGGCTATGGAGGGTTAAGTGGCTTGCCCAAGACCACAAGGAGCACCTGTGGGACTAGAAACCCCAGTCCTTCCGGCCCAAGGTTGCTGTCCTCTAGTGGGATTTGAACCCCCGACCTTCCGGCCTGAAGTACCTTGCCCCAACCACTAGGCCACTCCTCCACTCCACTCCACTCCACTCCACTCCACTCAGTTTGAAAGGAACAAGGAAAAACAGAATGGTTTAAAATAAGCAAAAGTGTACAACAAGGCTGCATACTTTCTCCCTACCTGTTTAATTAATATGCCAAACAAATCATCAGAGAAGCAGGATTGTATGAAGACAACAGAGAGGTGTGAAGAGTGGTGGAAGACTCATCAACAACCTTCGCTATGCTGATGATACCACATTACTGGCTGAAAGTGAAGATGATCTGAAACATTTACTTCTCATGATCAAAGAACATAGGGGTATGTTTACTAAACCGGGCTAACGGTTAACCCGGGATATCTGCCACTAGGTTCCATATTATTCAATGGGACCTAATTGCAGATAGTCCGGGTTAACCGTTAGCCCAGTTTAATAGACATACCCCATAGTCTCAAAATATGCCTGCACCTTAATGTAAAGAAGACAAAGATCATGACAACTGGCAAAATCAACAAGTTCATCGTTGAAGGAGAAGAAATTGAAATTATGGACAACTTTATCCTACTTGGATCAACTATCAATAAAGAAGCAACAAGCAGTCAAGAAATCCGACGATGCATTGCTCTTGGCAAAATGGCTATGAAAGACCTAGACAAGATTCTCAAGAGCAGAGATGCCTCTCTCTATAGATTCAACTTCTTCAAGCCATTGTATTTTCAATAACATCATATAGATGTGAAAACTGTACAGTGAAAATGATAGACAGGAAGAAAATTGATGCCATGTACTGCCCGAAGAACAAACCAGTCAGTACTAGAGGAGATCAAACCAAAGCTTTCTTTACAAGCTCAGATGACAAGACTTTGACTTTCATACTTTGGAGACATCATTCAAAGAGAGAGATCATTAGAGAAAGACATCATGCTTGTCAAGAAAAAAGGTCAACACAAAAGAGGAAGGCCAGCAATGAGATGGATCGATACAATAACAGCAACTACGGGTACCAGTCTGTCAACAATGAGCTGCCTGACTGAAGACAAAACACAGTTTAGGACAACTATCCAGAGGGTCGCCATGAGTTGACTCCGACTCGGCGGCACTTAACAACAACAATGGTACATAATCTTGCAGAATTGCTTGATTTGCAGGTTTTAAACTGAGACACTAGCAGAAGGAATACATTTTATTTGGTTCAGAACAGACTTTAGTTTCTGAGCAGGCCAGGCACCAGCCCTACAGTCCTAAAGATGTATGGATGAATGAATGAAAAGCCCATCACATAGCTATTGGGACTTGGGAGCTGCACCGGGATTTTACATGCTTTCTAAAGTAGAGGTAGTCTTGAGTTAGACATAGTCCCTCTGACAGTGAGTTCCAGAGTGTGGAGGCTACTCCCGAGAAAGCTTGCTGGTGAGTGTTACAACATGTGATTTTCTCTGGCGAAGGCATACTTAGGGATACTTCTGGAGAGGACCTTAGAGTCCACAAAGGTGTGTAGAGGGCTAATATATTCTTTAGGTATTCTGGTCCATTTTTTCTGAGGGCCTTAAAAATCAGATTTTGCATTTTAAATTTGGACCTGTAGGCTACTGGTAACCAGTGCCATTTTTTCAGGAAAATGTAATGCATTTATGAAGTTAGTAACTCGCTATCAGTCATGCTGCATCATTGGAGCTGGTGAACTCTTTGTTGTCTGACCAATATACAGGGAATTGCAGTACTCTAGCCATGATATTATTACAGCATGGACCACTGTGATTAGATTTGTATTTTTGATATATGGAGAGAGATTTCGTAGTTGCAAGAAGTGATAGAAGCAGTTTTTAAAGCTTTGTGGGCTGAAAGCATGTGATGAGTCCACCATCATCCCAAGGAACCAGTACATGGTTGGAAAGTGATTGGGCTGACATACTCAGGTGGTGGCTAGTGAGTGGTAAAGATGTCTTAACTAGGTGCTGAGGGTAGGAGGCTGATCAGACTTCTGAGAGCATTGTTGCCAACCCCCCAACCCCCTTTGTACAACACTCCATAAAATAAAATGACACCTAAACTAAAAGAAACATGGTTAATGAAACAGAAACAATTGCACACAGAACTAAGAGGGATGAAACTAATAAATTCCTAAAGAACTTAAGTTCTTCAAGTGAAGCTATTTATACTATTATAAGTTAAAGGAATGATCAAGTGGAACGTGATCTATGAAAAAAACATCATTTAGACAGGAGAAAATCTTAAGCAACAATACAATTTTTCAAAGCAGCTAGATTTTCTTTGCATGTTACAGCATATTTCCACAGTATTTCTATAAGGTTATCTATCCCCAAAGAAGCTTGTAGGGCCATATTGTAACCCACAACCCCAAGTTTAATTGTACTAAAAGCTATATTTTATCTAACGATATAGGATATAGTATGTCATGTCAGGGAAACTATCGCTACTCTAATACTCAGAATAAAGATATTCTATGCATGTTAAACTTGGAGAGTTATAGTCCTAAATTGGCCTCTTTGAAAACTTACTATGGATGAGTGAATAAATTTATACTCAACATTTTACTTGACTCCTAAATTTAAGAGCATAGAAAGTAGGTGGTGACGGGGTGGATTTAGGTAAGGGAACGAGTTAGGTGTTTAGCACTGATTTTTCAGCCCTAGGCTTATAAATCAGGCCCATAAATCTATGCAAGTAAATGTCAGGCCTACATTTAAAAGCAAAAAACGTTTAAGATCCTAAATTCAGATGAATTTTCAGCTGAAAAATTAGGCTCCTACATTTTGGCTGATAATAAGGCATACATTTAGGAGCCTACCTTTGGAACCTAAATTTAGCTTTTTGACTTTCAAGCCCTAATAATTTAAAGTCTTTGCTAGGTTAATATGCTGGTACAGTTTACAGTGGGAATTAGGGAATGGGATTCAGCAATCCAAACTATCATATAACTTCTTATCCCATTCATTCTTTTTTATATGGACTTAAAGAAACCAGGGCCCAATATTCAACTAGGCAGGGCTAAGCACCATACCCGCCTAACCCTGCCCACCCACACCCAAACCCCAGATATTCACGTCTGCGGCAACGGAAGTGCATATCAGGGTCTGGCTGCACTGCCAGGAAGCTGCCAAGGCTAACCGTGCACCATCAATATTGGAGGATGCACGGTTAGCCTCAGCGCCTATAAGATAAGCAAGGGTTTTCCTCGCCTATCTTATAGGTGCCAAGTGCTAATCGTGCAGCTTCCAATAGTAGTGCAGCACGGTTAGCACCAGTCCCCGCCTCTGCTTCAGCCTGGAAAGCCCCCAGCACGCTATGATGCTAGCCAGCTAACATCAGGGCATGTAGGGGACTTAGGCGGGGATATTCGACAGCACTACCCGTGTATGTGCCATCAAATATCTGTTTAGCAGGCACTTACATGGTTAACTGGCTGTTAACCATGTAAATGCCTTTTGAATATCGGGTCCCTAATTTCTTGCATTTTTATTCAAAGTTGTCCCTTCCTCAATTCATGCCATTTATAACCCATCTAGTTAAGCCCTTCCAAATCATGGTCTTGCTGTTCACTGAAGGGAATGTTTAATAAAGAGCGTGCCTGTAGCATACATTTGTGCCATGAATCTAGCATGGAGGCCCACACCAACTTTAGGGTGCATGTGCATCCATCTTCCCTGCCATTGATACATTGCAACTGTACGGTACTGCACCATCCAGCACATGGGTGCACTTAATACTACCATTGAGGTGGGTACAAATACCATATTAGGATCTTGCATGCCCAATAATCTATATGAACTTCCATTTTAAGGGAGTAATTTTATAACTGAATGCCATGTAAATAGTATCTGCATATTTCTTCCTGTGCAGATACCAGCAGGTTTTGAAAATGTGTACTTAATGTACTTCCACTTTGAAAGTTAGAACATAAGAATACAGGGGTGGCAGAATGCTGTTCTCCTTGGGGGGCACCAACCTTCTCCCCTTGGCCAGCCAAACTGCACTGCCACAATTTCTGGCCCCTGTCTGCCTGTGGGGATCCAATCTCCATGAAAAGACAGAAGGGGTCTTTGCCAGTGGTGCTCTTCGCTAATGGGGGAGAGGATCCCTGTACGCAGTCTGCTGCCTGCTGGGTTGCGATTGCAACCTTCCCCTCCTCTCTGCCCATTGGAGATCGGATCCCCACAGGCAGACAGGAGGGGAAGGCCAGAAATCATGGCAGCACAGAAATCCGACGATGCATTGCTCTTGGCAAAATGGCTATGAAAGACCTAGACAAGATTCTCAAGAGCAGAGATGCCTCTCTCTATAGATTCAACTTCTTCAAGCCATTGTATTTTCAATAACATCATATAGATGTGAAAACTGTACAGTGAAAATGATAGACAGGAAGAAAATTGATGCCATGGACTGCCCGAAGAACAAACTAGTCAGTACTAGAGGAGATCAAACCAAAGCTTTCTTTACAAGCTCAGATGACAAGACTTTGACTTTCATACTTTGGAGACATCATTCAAAGAGAGAGATCATTAGAGAAAGACATCATGCTTGTCAAGAAAAAAGGTCAACACAAAAGAGGAAGGCCAGCAATGAGATGGATCGATACAATAACAGCAACTACGGGTACCAGTCTGTCAACAATGAGCTGCCTGACTGAAGACAAAACACAGTTTAGGACAACTATCCAGAGGGTCGCCATGAGTTGACACCGACTCGGCGGCACTTAACAACAACAATGGTACATAATCTTGCAGAATTGCTTGATTTGCAGGTTTTAAACTGAGACACTAGCAGAAGGAATACATTTTATAAATAAATAAAAATAAATAAATAGATGTGGGTGCTTAGGTTGTGTGATATTATGATTGTGCAGAGTGGTCGCAGGTAGAGATTGAAGAGTATTGCAGAGAGGGTGGATCCTTGGGGGACTCCTTTTGTTTGTTTGTATGAGGTGGAGGTATTGTTTCCAATCTTTATCTTTTGGTATCTATCGGTGAGGTAGGATGTGAACCATTCGAGTACAGTGCCTTGAATTCCATTGGTGTGGAGATATTGCAGTAGTATTTGGTGGTTTACAGTGTCAAAGACCAGCGAGATGTCCAAGAAGATTAATAGGAAACCTTGATTGGCTCTCTGCATACCTTGAGTTAGTGTATTTATCAAGGTGGTTAGTAACGTTTCCACTCCGTGATGTTAGGGAAACCCATGTTGCCGGGGGTCTAGTAGGTTGTGTCTATTGATATGGTCTTAAAGTCGGTGCTGTACTGTTTTCTCAATGATCTTTGCTGAAAAAGGAAGGCTTCTGATAGGTCTATATGATGATGATGTGTCAGAGGGATCCAGGGTAGGTTTTTTCAATGTTGGGCATATGGAGAGGAGGTTTTCATTCATATGGGCATGAAGCCCTGTTGAAGTATTGACTGCACAAATTTGGTGATTGCTCCGCTGAGTTCTTTTTTTGGTCACCTTAATCTATGATGCAGGGCAGGGATCTAGGGGGGAAGTTGTTGTGTTTAGAGAAGTCATAGTGTTTTTGATTTGGCTTTCAATAATTTTTTTAAGAAGATCCAGGGTTCTGGGTAGCTGTCTTCGGTGAGGGGTGGGGGGTGGACATATGGTTGGGGATGAAGTTGTTTGTAGTGCTGAGCTAGTTGTTGGGGGATGAGCGTGAATTCTTGGTTTTCAGTAGATGATGTTTTAGTGTGATGTTTCACAATGTCGAAGAACTCTCTTGGTCAGTTGATTGCAGAATTTAGTAGTTTGGTGTGGTGTTCACATCTGACTTTGCTGCGGTGTGGTAGTCCTTCAGCAAATGTAGATATTGTAGTTTGTCTTTGCTGTGTTTAGATTTGTGCCATTTTCTTTCATGTTTATGGAGTTATCGTTTCAGTTGCGAAGGATTAGATTGTACCAGTCGGTCTTAGGTTGCTTCATGTGTGTGTGTGCAGTGGTATTGGAAGTATGGCTACATTTCTTGTAGTGTTGTTTCAGTTATCAATGAGGATATCCAATGAGGGTGTTTTGGATGAAATTTTCCTTGTTGAAAGGTTTAAATCTTTTGGTTGATGAACGCTGATTGTGATTTTTGCTGATGATGTTCTGTGGAAGGGAGAATTTGATGAGTTTATGATTGGACCATGGGACTGGGTAGACTTAGATAGAGTGAAGGCGGCTCGACTGGGCATTATGGTCATTGAAGAATCCAATTCTGGTGTCATCTTATTAACAGCCTCCCCAGTACCGGGCACAAAACCCTACAAAAGTCATTGAACAACTGTAAAGCAACTCTGTCATGCCATTACAACACCAGCTTCTAACATTAACACAATAAGGATCCTACCCAGAAAAGCGGATCACCATAAATATCGGCCTTTGAACATCCTTACACCTATTCTTAAAACTGAAAAAAACAGATTAGTATAGATCCTACATAGAAACTCCATGCTAACAAAACACATGGTGTCAGTCACACAGACAGAACACAGTTAGACCCCTCATCAAGTACAGAATAAATTATAACAAACTCAAAGTAGAAATATGTAGAAAAAATTAAATTGAAACCTCAACAAGCCAGGCTCTGCATGCACTGCAACAAAAAAAATAGAAAATGATACATTTCCCCTGTACTGTGCAAAATATAAAGATAGTATATACATAGGTGTCAGAAGGGGGTGGGGTGGGGCACATGGGCCCTGGCCCTACCTAAATGTTGCTGCTGCGATTGGTACTTCTCCCTACTTTGGCCAACAAGGATCCAATCTCCTGCGGGCAGAAGTAGGGGAAGACCGGTGATCGAGACTTGGTAAGCAGTAGGCTGCCTGTGAGGATCCCATCCCCTGGAGGCAGAAGAGTGCTGCAATCATGGCACAAATCCCTTCTGTCTGCCCATGGGAGGCTGGATCCTTGTGGGCAGACAGGAGGGGAAGGCCGTCAATTGCAACCACATGGAATGCAGCTGGCCCAAGGGTGGAGCTTGGTCCCCCCATGGAACACAGCAATCCAATACCTCTGGGTATATATAAAATCCCAAAACTGACATATTCCAGTCATAAAATGAAAAATGAATTCTTTACCTTTATCGTCCAGCAAATGTATTTTTCTAACTGCCTTTGTTCCAATAATCCTGGTTTCTACATGCTGTCTTCTCTTAACTCTCTCTTTTACAGTCTGCAATCCAACTGCCACTTCTCTCCACTCCCGTCTTCTTCACTTGCTCTCCTACATCCATCTCTGACATTGATCTTTTCCTTTCAGTTGTCTTCCATTTATTTTTCTCTTTTTCAACTCAGATTTCATTTTTCCTTTTTATATCCAGTTCTCAATCCCCCTCTGTATACTGTGTCAATCTACCATTTTTCAACCTTTAACCTCCATCTCTCTATCCTTCCCCAGCCACTTATTCCCCACTCTACCTCCCTCCCTGTGTTCAGTATCTATCCCCTTCTCTCCTGCCCTGTCGTCACCCCTCTCCCCAATCTTGTGCCTCTCCCCTTTTTACTGATCCTATCCACCAATGATCAGTATTCCCCTGCTCTCCCTCACCCCATGTCCACCATCTCCCTTCTCTTTCTCACCCCATGTCCAGCATCTGCCCTCTACTCCCCCACTTAATGTCCAACATCTGCCATTTATCCCTCTATGACCCTGTCTTCAGCACCCATATGCCCTCCATCCCTTTATGATCCCTACCTAGTGTCTGGCCTCTACCTTCCACCTCATGTCCAACATTTGCCCATCACCCATAACCTGCATCCTCCTTCCACCCCTCCCACACTGTGTGTCCAGTATCTGCTCTTCACCTCCCCTTGTGTCCAGCATCTTCCCTGTGCTATCCCCTCCACTCTTCCTATTCAGCATTTTCCCTATCCCCCCCCCCCCTTTGTGTTCAACATTTGCCCAGCATCTCCCATCTAGCCATTCCATTCCCCCCTTTGTCTGCCCAGCATTTCCGTTCTGGCCATTCTACACCCCTCCCCCCTCCCCCGTTCATGTCCATCTGCACAGTATTTTTTTCCAGCTATTCACTCCCCTTTCATGTCCATCTGCTCAGCATTTCCCTTCCAACAATTCCATAACACCACCCCACTGCTGCCGCTTTTGCTGTCTACAGCAGCGTTGTCCAATTTAAAAAAAAAGAAAAAAAACTATGTAGCTCTATGTACTTCCATGCAAGGAAGTATGCTGTAGTCCCGCTCCCTCTGACGCGAAGCATGTGAAAGAGAGGGGGAGAACCAGACAAACCTTCTCAGCTCGGGAGAGGCTGTGTTTTTTCTTTTCATTGGAGACTGCCACTGCAGACACAGAAAAAGCAGCGATGGCGCTGTGGGTGGGATGGGGGCAGGCTGTAGCTGTTTCGGCATGACAGCCAGCTCATTTGGGGGGCAAGCCCCCCACCTCCCTCAAATTATGCCCATGCATTAAATATCAATTATCAAGCATTTGACCATTCTTCTAATGTTTATAGATCTTTTCTCATGTTGTCTACTCCCTCTGGTGTGTCCACTCTTTTGCAAATCTTTGTATTATCTGCAAAAAGGCAAAAAGCAAACTTTTCCTTTTAACCCTTCAGTAATTTCAGCCACAATATGCGCACACAAATTTGACTAAGTTGCATGCTAAAATGTCTTTAATTTCGTTTTTAATGCATAAGCCTTATATGATGGCAGGTTATAAACACGGGGTCTCTTTTAGGCTGCCTATACTAACTTTTTTTGGATCTTTGCAACTGGTATAATATTTGGCATCAAAGGGTTAGTTTATGTTTCTATTATCTTGGAATATACTTGTACCACTTAATAAGCTAAATAGGTATTTTAAAAATAGTTTTAAATCAGGTTTCCCCACAGGTTTGTAACTGATATTTATTCTGGTTGTGAGGTATATTTGAAAAATCCCCCTATTTTATGTTGTGTCAGATAATAATGCCATATTGATTTGTTGTGAAAAAAATGTCAGCAAGAATAAATTTTCAGTACCAAGTAATCAGTGTACTTCTGTTGTACGTTCTGAGCATGCATAGTGCTAAAAACTCTAAAATTAACTTTAAACATAGGTGCAAAAATGTATTGTATGATAGAGAATTAGTACATAATGGAGGCTTCCATGTAGGTGTGTGCAAAAAAATCATGCACCAGAGTAAATATCTATTGGAGAGTTGACTGTGCTCCTAACTTGAATATTATTTTTTACAGCATAACAAAATATGCTACTGGCTGAATATGGTCCCCCTATGCTTGTTGAATTGGCTCAATAAATTTGCAGATAAGGAAGGCTTTGTTATTACAGCTTTTCTGAATATTCTAAATTTTCTGTTTTAACACATGCATGCTAGCAGTCCTGCAATAGGAGACTTACATACAGCAGGTTTATTCATTCCCAGTCCTTGAGAGCCGCCAACTGGTCAGATTTACAGGATATCCTTAATGAATATGCATTAGAGAAATTTCATATGATGTCAAGTCACTTGATTGGCTCCCTATCTGTTTCTGCTTACAGTTCAAACTTCTCTTACTGATCTATATGTGCATTCACTCTGCCGCTCTTCATTACCTCTCCTCTCTTGTCTCTCTCTAAACCCCTCCTCGTCAACTCTGCTGTTCTGGCAGATCACTTTTATCTGTGCCCTTCTCTTCTACTGCCAACTCTGATCCTTCTACCTTGCTGCTCCTTATGCATCAAACAAACTACCTGAAGTTGTATGTCAGGCTTTATCTCTGGCCCTTTTCAAATCCAGGCTGAAAACTCACCTTTTCGAGGCTGCTTTTGGATCCTAGTCCACTTAGTCTCCTATGTGTTTCTTTGCCATTCCTCTAGATATATCCTTGTCCTCTGATGTTGCATTGTCTTTCTTGACTAGACTGTAAGCTTCGAGCTTTTACATGTGTCGGTACAGCATTGTGTATGCTTTGTAGCGCTTTAGAAATGATCAGCAGTAGTAGTAATAGACATAGTAGGCATGAAGATTTCACAGTTATGGAGAGAGAGATTACCTGTACAGCCACAGGGAACCAGAATGAGGGCAAATGGAAAGCATAGCAGAGGTGAGAGAGACTTGTGAGATACAGACAAGACTCTCCTCTTGTTTAAAATGTGCTTGTGCTGCCTCTTTCAGCATGGCTAAGCATAACGAGATCAGCGGAGAGTGAAGAAGCAAAGGTCATAAATTTAGTTGGTCTAGGGCTGACCCCCACCATTTCAATACCCTGAACTCTTCTATAGAATTTATTATCCCCAAATTTCACAGTCTTACTCTTCACACCATCTTCTAGGTGCTCTCAACTAATAACTCAGGAAAACCTTTTATTCTACTATTTTTACTACTTCAACTTATAATTTATATCATACACAGATCTACAACAGATGGGTTTGAGAATCGGGCATCCATAAAAATATATCATGGCTTTTGCCTTGCCGTTGGAAGTAGTGCCACGTCCATAGGCAGTGGAATGAGGTGGGTCACAGGTGCCATGACCCCACCAATATTATGTCCAACCATGGCATCAGTAACTAAAGAGCTTGGGGGTGGGGGTGGAAATTGGTTTGTTTCACCCTTCTAGACAAAAAGATATTCCTCTGCCCCTGGGTTCAGGTTCAGTCAGAAGCATGTATTTTAGAGGCACATTTGGTTGAGAGTTAAAGCTCCAGAAGCATATTTTGAATATTAATCTGGGCTTTGATTTATCAGCTTCACTTAGTCTGTAATTTATGCCCTTTTCAAAAATTAAGGAATCTGCAGTGAAGTAGGCCACTATGGGTATGCACTGTCAAAATAGAGTTTGGTTTATGCTTGTTTTAAAAAAAAATCCTGAATTTTTTGCATTTTTCCTTGTTCATTTCACCTACTTGTTCAATGTGAGCACATTGTATATGATTTATAATTTTTTAATTATCCAAAAGAACCCACAACCAGGTCACCTATCACAGAATCTATACCGAAAAAAGAGTGAATCCCCCAAAAAGCAGGCAAATGCTTGAAGTGTGAAAATAGTATGTCAGATGTTCTGTCGAGAGAGGGAAATTCCACTCTCCAGAAACAGAATCTCCTTTTTATTATTTTTTATTCAAAGAACACTCTATAAAAATCACTTATCTTGTGAAGCACATAGAAGAGCAGACAGTCAACAGTCCTCACATGACGTGCATCACATTTCAAGCTACGATCAGCCCTGCTTCAGGTGTTAGGAGGACTCTTGCTCTCAAGCAGTCAAAGAGCTTATGAATGAAGTTAAAATCTGCCCTGATTAAATACATGGCATCTGACGTCACCAAACTATAGTAAATCTTGAATCAACCAATAAACATAGACAAAAGACTATCAGAAGGAAACCGCCAAATGTGATTGATGCAATCAAAAGAGACTGGGCCTCTCTAATTCCAAGTTTAAAACGAACAAAGAGACAGTGTATAATTTAAAGATCCAGTAGTGTTCAGCCCACTGGAGTTTAGAAGTGTGGTCACCTTCCTGGGGATCCATAGGAACATCATCAATAATTCGCCACTTTAGATCATGAAATTGATGTTTGTGATCTAAGCAATATTTTACTATAGGAGCTGAAATAGTGGATGTGTGTAACTGGGAGGCATGCTCTCCCAGGCGTATTTTCATTACTCTGGTGGTGCACCCTACACACACAAGATTTCATGGGCAAACTTTATAAGGTACACCACATAACTAGATGACCGCCATTGGGACTTTATCAAGTTGGACCCTTCAAAATGGATCCACAAAATCAGCAACTACCGCAAGCAAAATGACCAGGGCTGTCCTGCTGAAAAGAAGGATGATCCATCTTAGTAGTAGAGTGGACCACTCTATCCTGGATGTTAGAATCCCATGTATAGGTGATCATCAAGGGCTTTCAAAAACATGAATGAAGTTGGAGAATGTTTTAGCAGTAGTCGGTTTATCTCCAAGGCATTCTGCATAAAAGGAAGCACGCTGACAATGTTCCTTACATCTCGGGGTTTATCTGAGAGATCATCCCTAGCTCTATCAACCAGTAACCATTTGCGGTGTTATAACTTTTTAAAGCATGCAAATCAATTGTATACACAATAAATCATACGCATATGTGCATACCAGGGCACACACTTTTAATTTTTAGGCGCCCATATGAACCGAATGTGCATTCATAAACTCACACTCCTGCAGGTCTCTATTATGACCTAATCAGATTATTCTTTGATATTGGCTTGCCCAAACAGCAGTTCAGTCAATTACAGTTAATACAAAATAGCACTACATGGGTCCTCTAGGCCTTAATCTCAGGGAGAATGTTTCCTCTGTACTAGAAAAAATCATTGATTGCCATTATTTTTGCAGTTGCATTTAAAGTACTGGATATGGATTTTAAGATCTTCAAGTTTGAAATGCCACAATATTTGGCACGAATGCATATTCCAATATATGTCTAGGTGCTCTCAGCTCAGCTCAAGAACTCTTATGTACTATACTCTCAATTCAAAGGAAATGCCCCATCTTTATGGAATTTGTTTCCATCAGACCTTAAGAAAATTCCAAGCTTTGAGGTATTGAAAAGAATATGAAGTATGGCTTTTTGAGGGAGGATAGCAAGGGTTAGGAATAAGAGACATCATTACGGATGTAATTGGATCCTTTGAAAAGACAAAAGAATAGCAAAAGGATATCTATATGTATTTCATTGACTATAAAAGGCCTTTGATTGCATAATTTATGGAAAAATCTGGGCCACATTAAGAAGCAAGGGTATACCAGAACACCTAATAGTTATCATTGACCGAGAAACAACAGTGCAGACAGAACAAGGAGAAACAGAATGGTTTTGAAGTGGCAAAGGTGTATGATCTGGTTGCATATTTTCCCCATACTTGTCCAATTTACATGCGGAACAAGTCATCAGAAAAGTAGGACAGTATAAAATAAAACCTACAGTAGGTGTGAACAGTGGTGGAGACTCATCAGCAGCCTTCACTATGTAGATGATATCATGTTACTGACTGATAGTGATAATTTGAAACATCTGCTTAACAAGATCAGGGAACACTGTCTTAAAATGGGCCTGCATCTTAACATCCTGACCACTGGCATAAGTCAATAATTTCATCCTTGATAGAGAAGAAATAGAAAGTGCAAACAATTTCAACTTGCTTGGGCCCATAATCAATAATGAAATAACAAGCTGATCAGCTATGAAGCATCTAGACAAGACTTTCAAGTGCAGAGATGTATCTCTGAGTACAAAAACTTGACTTATGCAAGCCATGGTATTTTCAATAAAGTCATGTTGATGCAAAATTGAACAGTGAAGAAGCAAGAGAGGAAGAACATTAATGCCTTTGAATTATGGTGCTCGCAAAGAATACTGTGTATACCATCGGCTGCCCAAAGAATAAATAAGTCTGTACTGGCGGAGATCAAACCTAAGATTTATATGGAGGCTCAGATGACAAAATTTTGACTTTCATACTTTGGACACATCAAAGGAAGAGAGAGATTATTAGACAAAGACATCATGCTTGGCAAGGTTGAAGGTCGACTGTGATGAATCAAGGCAATAACAATAGCTATGGGTGCCACTCTATCAATTAGCCACCTGACAGATGATTAAACACAGTTAAGGACAACTAGCCATAGGTCGCCATGAGCTGACATCAACTTGAGGGCACTTAACAACAACAGCAAGAGGTATATAGGTACTGCATAATTTTATCTTAGATTGGGGACATTGTCAAATCCTTGTTGTTGTCTGTATGTGGAAAATGTAATGTATGCTTTTTATGTGAATAGAACAACATGAACCTTCCTGGTTGTGTGGAATAATTAAATAATACATATAGGGACAAAACTCCCCCAAGCAATCGATGGCTTGACCCAACAATTACGTTTTTGAAAGCTATTTTTAGGGTACAATATTCCCAAGCAGTTACATGGTTTACAGACCTATAAACCGTGTAACTGCCTCTAAGCAGGATATTCCATGACACTAACATGGTTAGTGCTGCTGAATATCCCTGGATTCCGCCGCTAAATATCCTGATGCTACATGATTAGCATCAGGGCTTTCCAGGGGCAGTACCCAGGGATAAACAGTCAGCGGCAATATTCAGCCGCTGCCCAGTTGTCCCTCTGCAACAAAAGTTAGGCACAGCAAAAGCTTTCCTAACTTTTGCTGCCGAAGCTAACTAGCAGTGGCTAAATATTGTTGCTGCTTGGTTAGCTCCCAACTTCCACAGCAAACCCGGATATTTAATGCCAGTGTCCGGATTTGCATTGCCTATATAGACATATCATAGATGGACATCTGTCCTCCAATGAAGTGTAGCACCCACCTTTCTCCTTATCCTAGAACAGCTTTACAACCGTCTTAATTAGCATGTCATGTATTCAATGTAATAGCTATGGTGACTTCATTCTAAGAAGAATCATTTAAAGCCTAAGAGCTTGCCCTATATATCTAAAGTTATCTGCTATGCATAACGAATTGATTCTATTAAGGGAAGAATTAGTTGCAATTAACTATACCTCCTCTGGGGTACAAACTGAAAGAAATCCACCACCATTGGCAGAAAGAATCAACAGCCCAAGAACAAATGGATCATAGTGGGCTCTGGTAGGTTGTGACCTGTAAAACAGAGACACCCTCTCAATCAAGAGATATTCTTGCATAATGCCTTCTCTGCCTTGGAAAATGAGAATGCACAATTAGTGGAAACTGAAGGGCCCTTAAAAGAGAAGGTTAATGCCCAATATACTGATAATTCACCAAACATGAAGAATAAATCACAAAACTGAAAACTACTACTACTTGGTTATTCCATCATCATTGGCACCAACTTGGGAACACAGTCCAAAGGACAGAAGATGGTCAAATGACTCCCAGGCTCTTCAGCCAGCACGAATACGAAACAGATTGTTGGCATAGTTAGCGCAGAAAGTGAGCACTCCAAAACTGATATTATCATCCACTTGGGTACAAATGACTTGGCTAGAAACAGTGCCTTTACATTTCAAAGTAACTTCCAGATCCTGGGAGAGAAACTCAAACCCATTGTTAACACTATAGCATTCTCAGAAGTTCGTGGTAAGGGGACAGAAAGGCTGCATCACATAATCAACTTTAATACATGGCTCCAAACCTGGAGTAAACAAGAAGGATTTAGATATATAGGTGACTGGGAAAATAAATGGAGCAACAAGAGGCTATACTATGTTGATGGACTATATCTCTCTGTCGCAGGGTATAGGATCCTAAGTGAAAAATTCAGGTAATATGTGGATAGACATTTAAACTAAGGAAAGGGGGTGATGGATGGAAAACAACAAGTTCAGGACATCACTCCCTTCAAATCCATAATAACATTGGAAACAGCCACAGTATTAACCCACACATCAATGGCAAGCGGGAAGAAGTTGTAGAACAAAATCCATGCAAAATATAGACAAGCTAGTCAGCAAATGCTGGAAAGCAATGAGTACAAATGCTCGAAGCCTAGCCAACAAAGTTCCTGACCTGGATGCCCTAATGGTGGAAATGGTCTTGGATGTTGTGGCCACTACAGAAACATGGTTTAACAAGTTGCATGAATGGGATATAACAAAAGCTGGCTATAATTTTAGAAGATATAGAGAAGGCAGAAAAAGAGGAGGCATATCCCTATATGTGAAAAGCAATATTAAAGCTGCTGAAATGCTGGGGATGTGGGGAAAAGAAGTGCTGTGGATCATGTTGGAAAGAGGAGATGGCACTGTCATCCTTACTGGTGTGGTCTACGGGCCTCCAATTCAAATTGGCGTATTCCTTCTGCAATTATGGAAAGAAGTAAAAAGATTGTGGATGACTTCCAAGAAGCATTGCTTATGCAAATGGTGATGGAACCAACCAGGGAAAGTTTGATGTTGGATTTAGTACTCACCAATGGAGATAGCGTGTTGACTGTCTAGGTGGGTGCACACATGAGCAGCAGTGATCATCACACAGTATGGTTTGAGATAAAAGCCATGTCAGAGTCCAATCACAGCAAGCTCAAAGTCCTAGACTTCAAAAATGCTGACTTCAATAAAATGGCCAAGTATCTGAAGAAGGAGTTGGCAGAGTGGGAGGAGGTAAGGGAAATGAAATTGCAGTGGGATAAACTAAAGGAGGCAATAAGATACATATACAAGGAAAGTAAATAAAAAAAGAGGAAAAAGGAAACCTATATGTTTCTGCAAAGAAGTGGCTACACAAGTAAAGGCAAAACACAGCTTTCATAAAATTCTGAAGTTCATAAACAGAGGAACACAGAAAAGAATACAGGATAAAACTAAAAGAGATAAAAAGAAAAATAAGGATAGTCTAGTGATGGTCTATCAGTTCTGAACAAGAGAAGTTCATAGGGGCTCTAACACCCCTGGTCCAGCACATAAGAATTATTTACGAAAAGTGGGATCATAATCTAGCTTGGATATTTTAAGAAGCAGACCATGGGTGCCGCCTCCCAAGTAAACTCTGCAGAAGTTCTCTATGTATCAGTATAAAAGCATATACACCGTGGTATACAGAGCTCAGGACTGTACCTAGCCCTGTGCGAGCGGTGCGGCCGCACAGTGCGCAAAGGCTTAAGGGGCACATTTTAACTGTCTTCCTTTGCCTGCCGCCGCCACTTTTTCTTCTCTCAGCGGTGGCAGGAAATGGCAGGACAGCTAAAATGCACCCCTTAAGCCTTCTTGCCGGCTTGCTAAGCAGATCTGCTTAGCATGCCGGCGACTTGCACATGAGGCGCTCCTCTTCTCTCCCACTGGGGGTGGGGGCACACACGCACCTGATGTGCAAGTCGCACAGGGCGTGATCTTCACTTGGTACGCCCCTGACAGAGCTTATCACTATTCAGGAATAATAGATCCTTCAAATGAAGGAATGATGGAGAAAAAGGCCAGAGAGTCTATGCAACTAAGAGTTCCTTGGCTACCGTTTTAAGGGATGTCGTTACCAGAAGTAGGAACCGATCACACATTCCCCTAAGCCCAGAGCACTAACTACTAAACCACCTCCTTCCCTGTAAGATGTCTGCAGTTCCAAACACAAAGCTACAGCCTGCTAGTGAGATAGGATGTAGACTTGGAGCATTCAGTACTTGTTAGAATAAATAAAAATTTCCCTTTACCTCTAGTAAGTTCTAAAGACCAGGTTCAGGGCCTTCCAGAGGACTCGGGCCTACCTGCTTCAGCAGGTGAAAGAATAGCTGGTTGCTGAAGAAAGTAAGTCAGAGGAAATTAGGCTTTATTATTGTCTCCTGAGTAACAGGCAGACGTGTGATGGTATCTAACTCACAAGGATGAAGTAAAACCATGGCATGTAATGCACACCTACAGAATGTGTCAAGCGCACCAGCCTTTTAGAATATCTGTACAACCACCACATAGTCCCATAATCACTTGGGGCGGGAGGCAGGGGAAAAGAATGCTTCCCATGTTAACCAACATCAGAATCTGTATGAGTGGTTGCTATGTGCAGAGCTGCAAAGACATGTAATCTGGGCTTGCAACTGACATTCAATTGCCTATCACGTTCTAATCTAGACTGACTAGCTTCTGCCCACTAAAATCCATTGTGCCAGTCTCATATAGTCCCAGTATAGGGCTGTCTGCAGTCAAGCACTGGTTTTAGCTTTCTCCTTTGTAACTGTGCAACTTGAACCCTTGTGGAGTGTAATTTCATATAGGGTGCTTAGTTTAAAACAGTCAAAACATACCTATTTTAAGCCTATTTTAAAAAGATAGAAGTAGGCACCTACTGTTCTTTATAAAATACTAGATAGTTCACCAAAACCTGCTTTAATTTGAGGCATGGCGCCTTACATCAGCCTAGAGCTGGCATAAATGCTCGCACTGCAATTATACGATTTAATAATTTACGCATACACGTGTATGTTCTGCTTATGCGGCTCCATCCATGCATATGCTCACGGTGACAGTATACGCTATTGGATTTATGTGTGTACTTCTAAAATAGTGCCCAGCATGAAAGAGATTAATTACACACATAACTGGCTGCTTATACATTTAAATGCTAATTGTAGGCACCTCCTTATCAAATTACCCTAGATGCCCTATCCCAGCAACAGCATTGTGCTCGAGAAATGCCAAATTTTCATGAGACCTTTATAATGGGCTATAGCAACACCACATTCCTGTATTTCCTCCTGAAAAGGCACTTGCCTCCCACCTACTCTTCTCTTACTCATTGCCCCTACAGAGACACAGGCACACCCATTCTCTTCCCATACCCACCACCCCAAGGTATCTGATAATTAAGTCTAGGATAGGCTACATATTGGCCTCTAATATGTGTAGAGAAGCTTTCCATGCCCTGGGTAGGATAGCTCTCAGTTTCCTATCTGATATGCAGCCAGGCAAACCTACCTGATGGCCCCAAGCTTGGTGCTATGCAAAACATTATTGCAGTTGCACCCCCCTCCTCCTTCTTCCCAGGGCTGGCCATCCACTAGACAGGCTAGGCAGTTTCTTGTTGGGTTTAAATTCAGATTTCAATAAAGCCATGTTATTGATTTGGATGTCTCATGTGACTTTTAGATGTCATAGAAGTATGCATCCCTGCTTGCCAGAACTGGTACTGGTGTTTTTTGCACTCAGGACAGATATTCACAATAACACCCCTGTCTACTTTTTTTTAAATTTGAGCTCACTTTAGTTGTGAGGGCAGGCACTGAATGAAGCAAGAGCACTGGCTCTCCCTACGGCCAGATTATCTGTCAGTCAAGGTGAGGACGGGACTGCTAGCAAACCAGTGGTCTCTGGACAGAAGTATTCAGGGCGACAATAAGGGAGCAAGTCAAAGTAACATTTCTACACATCTTGCCTATCACCACATTGTACCCTCCCCTGGTTTTAAATTAATTATAAAAAAAACAATACAAGAAGAGTTCCAAGGGCCTTCTGTGCATAATAAAATGGCCATTATCAGCCATCCAGTTAAAATGTCATTATAATTAATAACATAATTTAACTAATTCTCCTATTTGGGGATGAAGTCTGGATTCTATAAAGGATTAGACAGAATCTCATTATGAAACCTGTGTTTCCAGTTCTGAGGCATACACTCCACATTCTTCAGCAATGGAGGAAGGATATTTCCCCTTACAACTCCTCATGAAGAATCAAATGATATATTTTTGGTGTCACCTCATGAAGAGAAGGAACACAGAGGGAGCTACCCTTACAAACAAAAGCAAGCACAAAAGAGCGAAGGTATGGAGGTCACAAGTGCTTTATTGAATTAAAAGGCCCCAACGCGTTTCGGCTTATGCCTTCATCAGGGGGCAAGGAACTGCAAAAAACAATTCAAAAACATATAAAAAATGAATTTAGACAAAACAGAATAGTAACCAACAGGATACATTGTGTAGATTAAACTTCCTTATTTATTTTTTTTTAAAAAGGACTCACTGAAGACCGTGTATAGAGCACCGGACCTCGAGTGAAGGTTTTTTATATGTCAATGCATCATAAAAATAATGCATGATAATGCATGATGGAAGTTATAAACATGAATATTTTACGTTTATAAAAAGCTGCATCATGACATTACAGCTTTGACATATACCTTTCCCTCGCTTTTACATACTTATACTGTTTTTTTATTTAAGCAACTATTGTGCCCAAATAGCTGTGTTCTATCTTTCAGTTTGACCAGCACACTTTATGTCACGGCTGTGAAGTCAAAATATGCAAATCACATTTTTACATAAGACGCGTGAAAATGGGCGTTCTCCTTCGGGTCGAGTGCTCTGTTCACTCTGCAGACCAAGTTGTGGTACGTATGGCATTTTGATCAATTTCTATTTCTTAGTTATTCACCTAACATGGAGAGGTTTTTCTGATTTAATCTTGCCAAGTTTGAAACGGCAAATCTGACAAGTGTCGATAATGTTTATAACTTCCATCATGCATTATTTTTATGACTTATATTGAATGATCTTTTACATTGTGTCATTTTCTTCTATTACTTACAATTTTGATTAAGTTTCTGGTAATGTGTTTTAGCCTTAGGCTGTTCTCAATGTCCAAGACGCGTTGACATATAAAAACCCTTCATTCGAGGTCCGGTGCTCTATACATGGTCATCAGTGAGTTGTGTTGAAATAAAAAAAGAAGTTCATTCTATACACTGTATTTTTAACTAATCATGATATGCACTTTAAGTAAAAGTTTCATATCTTTTTATTTTTGTTTATTAGTCTTCTAGATTTTTGGTTACATTTGCCCTGCTATGTTGTTCCTGATATTTATAAGCTTTATTCCAGTACCGCCGTATTATACATGATTTCTAATGAGTCCCTTTTTTAAAAAAATAAATAAGGAAGCTTAATCTACACAATGTATCCTATTGTCTTCCAACTAGGACGTGCATTCTGAATAAGTGGTTTATATATTATTGTCATTTTATCTGCCTTGCCATGCTGTTCCTGATATTTACAATCTTCATTCAAGTTCCGCTGCATTGCATACGATTCCACTGGTCAGCAAATTTTTACAAAAGTCATGTTACTGAAATAAAAATAGTCATTTTTTATCAATTTTTATATGCTGAACACGAATATGACAGTGAAATTGCAAAGTTGGCTCTAGTTTGTTTGTAATCTACAAGAATTAATGTTTAAATCACGAAATGCATGTCAATAGTAAATATAATAGGCCTTTGGTTAATACCTGCAAAAAAACAAGTCATAGACTGCTTCTTAGATTTTTTCGCCTGTCTCTTGTACAGCTGTAGTCAACCAGCATTGTAGTGGACCATTTTCCCTGGTATCTTTGCTCCATCATTGCGATATCCTGGTGAAAATGTTCGCCCTGTTCATCACTAACCATGCTACAGTTGTCAGGAAAGAAATCAAGATGGGAATCAAGGAAATGGATCTTTAGAGACATATTGCAGCCAAGTTTCTGATACTGCATCAGCATATCTTTTACTAGTTCCTTGTAGTTTTCTGCCCTAATATTCCCGAGAAAGTTTGTTGACACTAGGCGAAAAGTATTCCATGCTTGTTTCGCATCACCCTGCAGCAAGTTGTTGAACCGGTCATCTTTGAAGAGCTCTCGAATCTGAGGACTCACAAAAACTCCCTCTTTAATATTTGCTTTGCTGAGTTGAGGGAATTTTTCATGCAGGTATCGGAAAACTGGCGAAGTGCAGTCCATGGCTTTCACAAAGTTTTTCATCAAACCTAGTTTTATGTGAAGGGGTGGTAGCAGGATTTTGTGAGCCTCAACCAGAGCTGGGTGCTGGATATTCTTCTCTCCAATTGTTACATTTTGTCTGCGATTCCATTCCTTCCGCAAGTATTGCCAATCCCTTGCTCAGCTATCCCACTCACAAAAGAAACAGATGTATTTTATATATCCCTGCTGCAGTTCCATTAAAAGGGCAACTACCTTCAAGTTACCACAGAGGTGCCAGCTGTACTTGTTATAGTTAATGGAAGTCAGTAGATGCTTTAAGTTATCATATGTCTCTTTTATGTGGATGGCATGCGCTACTGGAATAGATGGAAGATGGTTTCCATTGTTCAAAAGCACAGCCGTCAGACTCAGTTTCAAAGAGTCTATAAATAGTCTCCAGTCTTGTGGGTCATGAGTGATTTTTAAGGCATTCATGAGGCTTTCGATATCGGAACAGAATACCAGATTACTTTCCTTTCCGACTGCGTATAGTACACTGCTGACGTCAGATGGCTTCAGCAGCCATCTGGCAGTACTATTGCATTGCATCAGAAAATGATGCAATCAACTCTGGATGATTTGTGCATGCTGGTATTATGCAATGTGATGCAATATTACATCATTCAAGGCTTATTTGGGATGTTGTTGATGTCCTACTGGATAAATTTACACAGTGAAATGTCAAAAATGAACTACATGCAATATCTTCAAAACAAGAGCCAATATATTTTTTTTAATGTTCTATTCATGTTCAGCTCACCAAGATACTACAGATTAGGGCCTTTTAAAGTCAGTAACGATTTCAATGTTGACCAGTGCTTAGTGAACTGCTTTTTTCAAAAGAAGGCATTTTGAGTAAGCGTTTGACATATTATTTTTAACTCTTGTTCATCAGTCTTTTCCCATTTGATTTTGTTTGTCTTGCCATGCTATTTTTGATATTTGAGATGTGCTGACCGGTTTTATCTTCTTGGGATCCGATTCTTTCTACATTCATTTTTGGAAGCCTTATTTTTGATATCCTTTCTTTTAAACAAGTTTGTTGTATAGAATAAAAAAGCATCCCTAGTTCACAATGGTACTCTGAATTAGTTCCCCCTCTTGGTGCTCCAGTTGTGTCTGCCGTATTTTCATTTTTATCTTTTTATTTTTGCAGTTTTAAGTATATGTTTCTTAAATATATTTTTAACCATATATGGCTGTGTTTTTTTTTAAATTGTTCCAACTATACATGTTTGCTGAACATTTTTATGTCACAATAGTATTTTGGTCTATTTTTATGGTTTTTATTATTGTTCAATATCAGTATTATTATTTTTACTACATACAAATTTTCATATTGTTTTCTGGTACATTCATTGGGTTGTATGTTTATTAATTTTACTTGGACATTTTGTAACCTTTTATATATGTCTTTAGTTTTTTTTAGTCAGTTTTTATCCACAGGGTTCTGAAGTTTTTATCTCAGTTAACTTATGGTGCTCAACATCTGCACTTTCTCAGTAAGTACTATTGTGCCTTTTTCTTCTACATATATTTTAGTGTAATCTCTTTTAGTCTAATCTTCATTTGTTTTATAACAGTCTGTCTCTATGTTTATACATTTTACTAGGTATATATATTTTATCAGTTATAAATATTTTTATGTTTTAAACTTATTGTTTTATTTATATATTTTTTACATTTGGGTACTATTCTGTTTTGTCTAAATTCGTTTTTTATGTTTTTGAATTGTTTTTTGCAGTTCCTTGCCCCCGATGAAGGCATAAGCCGAAACGCGTTGGGGCCTTTTAATTCAATAAAGCACTTGTGACCTCCATACCTTTGCTCTTTTGTGCTTACTTCATGAAGAGTAACACTCTGCTTCCACAGCCAGACACTTTGTCAAATAACACAAAACCCTGCAAAAAGAAAAAAAAAATCCAACCTATAGAAAAAAAACTTACCATAAACTCCCAAGATTCAAATGGAGTGGAAGAGTAGCCTAATGGTTAATGCAATGACTTGCTAACCAAAAGACCAGTAGTTGATTCCCAGTAGCACTCCTTTTGGCCTTGAGCAAAAGGCTTAACCTTCCATGGCCTCAGAAGAAAGGCTGGCAATCTACTTCTGGCCACTACCAAGAAAACTCAGGAACTGCTGGGTCACCAGGAGTCAGCATTGACTCAAAAGCAGACAACGAATTGCATTCAAATGACAACAACCCTCCTTTTAAAGTGACAACACTTTAAATATTCCACCACGCCCTAGAACACCAATACACCCATTTTTGTTAAAATAGGAGGTATACTGGTCTCTAGGGCTAGCAGAGACTTTACTTCACCTATACATCCATAACATAGAGAGAACCTCAGCTAATACAGAATAATGGATCATAAATTAGAAACCAACGTGCAGACAAAAACTGAAATAGAAAGCACCAAAAAGCCTAGATGCTACAATACTGGCAACAGAGAATGATAGGTGCATTAACTCCTATACTGTGCACAATACAAAAATAAGAGATGCATATTCCTAAAACTGATGCATTCCAATCCTGAAAAATATGTAAAGGCAGATTTTAGAAAGTACGTGGAGATCAGAATTGAGATGTGAAGGTCGTAACATGCACAATTCCACTAGTATTTTAGAAAAAGCTCTGCCAAACAATGTAGCCTTTTCTAAACTAGTGCAAGTATGACATTATGGGGCTTGTTTACAAAGCCGCGGTAGCAGTTTCCGATCGTTATTGGAGCCGCAGCCCCATTGATTGATTGTGTATGATTTCAATGGGGCCGCAGCTCTGATAACGATCGGAAACCACTACCGCAGCTTTGTAAACAAGCCCCTATATGGAGCCAGAGGAGTCATTTTACAAATCTAACAAATCTTACTTGCTAGCTTACATTTATAAATTGCTATTTCACGGTTTATACATGTGAGTGTCGGCAGGTATATGTGTATGTGGACCATTTTACAAACCTACAGCTAGGAATTCAATTAACTTCTCTACCACCCCTCCATATAGGTCAACATCATCTCCTGCTGTCACAGGACCAGCCTCATATCAACAGGGCCAGCACTATGTATGTGAGAAAATGTTGTTTGCATAGGGCCCCACACTTCAGGGGGCCCTGTGCCACCTTCATGCCACACATGCAGTTCGACTCCTGACCATTTTGCAGGGCCAGCTTCAGAGGGAGCTGGAGAGGCCTGAGGCCCCAGCTCACCTCTGCATAGCCGCCGGAGTGAAGAGTGGTGTTTTTCTTCACTCCAGCAGCTATATTCTTGTGCAGCCTGCTGGCACACTGATTACTGGGAAACAAGAAATGCCCTTTAAGCTCTGCTATGCCAGAGGACTGCACAAGAACACAGCCACCGGAGTGAAGGAAAACACCGCTCTTCACTCTGGTGGCTGTGCAGAGCTGAGCCAGAGGTTCGGGACATTCCAAGTTTGGCTTTTGGGGTTCCCAATTTAATTATTGACTTTCTATTTCTAAATTGTGATCCCTTGTTTGGTGACAGTCTATGTTCTGCATGTGTAACCAAGCTGAGGTATTCTGTTTATGTAGTTTCTATTTGACATTGCCACTTGTTCTTTTTCACCAGTAGGAGATGTATTGGTATTCTCTGATATGTATTGGTTTGATATTTGCAGTGTTGTCTTTTGATAGGTAGGGTTTGGTGCTTTGTTAATCCTGGTAGTGCTGTTATGATACAGCAGGTTTGTTATGGGATCTAAATGTGCAGGGTTTATAGTACTTCCTAATGTGCCTGGCACTTGGTGGAGTATCGTAAGGTAGAAATCTGGTAGCCTTTCCTTATCCTCAATGCCCATGCGAATGGTATTCAGACACTCATTAAGAAGCATGTTTATTAAAAGTTAATGTGCATTCACAAATGTTAGTGTGCGCTAAGTGCAAGAACATCCATTTATTTCTATTGGCGCAGTGGCACAATGCACATTAATAATTAGCAAACATGTCCCTAAGTCTTTGCCAGGAGAAAAGAGTCTTATGAAGGGCTCCTTTGAAATCCACCTAAAATTTTAGATGGGCAACATATTGTCACGCCCTTGCCCCCTGCCTCAGGCTTAGAGGGGCGAGGTTGCGATTAACTTCTCTTATAAAGCTTAGATAAACTATCTTTCCCTCTGATGCACGCTGGGAGTTGTAGTTTGGCCTTTTAAGATGAAGTGTAGTCATGAAACCGAAGGTGAAGGCAAATGGCAGAATTTATTTTAATAAGCTAAGTCCATGTAGACCGTAACAGGATACTTCTCCATTCATTCGCTCAGGATTATTTACAACGCAGCATTGATGAGCTTCACTATGGCTTCACAGTCATTAACTATATGCAGCTGCTTAACAATGTAGCTGATATGGGAAACACAACTTCTTCCCTCAACAAAGTAAAAATGTCTTCTTTTTAACTTTGTCTTCGCTAAGCATTTAATAGCACATGTAACAGGTATCTCCCCATTAGAAGAGCAAGTTCCTACCTTCACTTCAGGCTAGGTTTCAATACACTGCTTCTAGGAGACTTTCAGCTTTTCTGCTATCCTTTAGCATATGGATTCAACACTAGTAGCCTGGCATAGAGTACAGTCCATGGGCATTTCTGGAGAAAGTAAATCCTGCTCAATAGGCTCAACCTGCATCTCCTCTGGCTCTGATAATGCAGTACCCTGTTCTGAGCTCCTAAAGTATGTCTCCGGGTGTATTCTCTCGGAGGATCCCCATGTCTCTCCTGAGCCCAGCTCCACCCGGTAAGGATAGATTGTACCTGAAGCTGTGGACACTTCTCCCTGGCTGTATTCACTTGCCTCTCTCCAGCCTCTCGGAAACAGTTCTTGGTTCACTTCTCTGGGTTCCCTCTTGGAGCTCTGCCAATGCTCCCTATTCCAGGCTTGGCTCCTTTGCCTCCTGTGCTGAGTCCTGGACTCCCTCCTCTGAGCTCTCCAAACCTTCTGATCAGGAACCTGGATCTGAACCCGCTTCTGCTCCTCTGCTTTCTGCAGTTCTTGCTTCCTCTCCCTCTCCTGCTTCCTTCCTTGCTTTGACTTTAGCAAAGGTTTATATCCCTGCTTCCAGGGCACTAACTTCCCTTCTCTGCTCAGGTGCTTGTAATTATCTCTCAAGCCTGCAACTACGTCAGCAGAGCATGGGTGTGGCAGCCTAGGTTTAGTTTCTCTCAGCTTACTTTCTTTATGTAGAAGCTGAAATCCATGCACTGCAGGGATTTCACTTTTTCTCAAAGCAAATTCATCACCTTTTCCTATTTCCATAAGCTCAACACAAGCTTCCTTGTCACAATATACATTTTAAAATAAAATAAATTAAATGCATGCAAATGAGGGCCAGTGCATATGCAAATGAGGTCTCACAAAGAGTCTCCGCACATGGCCCCGAATCACCCTTGGGCCATTCCTGGATACGAATTGTGAGATTTGGCACTGCAGGAGCAGGAGATGATGTTAGATTAAATGTGTCTCATGCAGCTGACTGCCTGTGAACCGGGGAGCTGCGCGGTGGGGAGGAGTATGAGAATAGTTACTAAGCCATAAGCAGTTGTGTAGTGCTGAAAGTGGCATTCTCCAATGTTCCTTGCTATGTGGCCCCTGGAGAAATTGCCTCCCTGCCCCCCTCCCCAGTTCCAGTTCTGCCTGTTGCTCACATCTCATCAATTCCTTATAATACTGACCCTAAAGTGCAACTATGTGCCTCTTGACTCATAGCATTACTTTCACATCTGGTAAGTGCCTGTCAATGCCATTCCAACTTGCACTACTGTGTATAGACTGAAGGTGTCATGAAGGTGACAGAGGTATCCAGCAGTAATGCTGGGGAAACAAAGAGCTTGGTTCCCCTAAGAACCACAGTAGTCCTTGCACTATTTGTTTACATATTTATTTATTTGTAACATGCCCTATAAATCACAAAACTGATTAAAACCATTCTCTGTATAGATCCCATGTCTTTACATCCCCAAAGATACCAGGCAGGACTGCCATCATAGTTGTGAAATTTTCTCTAATCACTACTGGCGATTCCCCAGGTACCCTCAACACAGTTGTAGGCAGGCCCTGCATTCTGGCCATTAGCCCCCCCCCCCCCCCACCTAAAGGAACAATAATTACATTTCTATACCTGCCCAGAGTGCTTCCACTATGTGATAAACCATAGGAATGGATAGCTGCACTAAGGAAGTGTTATTCCCAAAGTCTTTATGCCAGTCAGAGAGGATGGCACCATGCACTACCTGTTGCATACCCTCACCCAAGTATGCCCAATGCCTGCAACCAGAATTGTTGTCTTAGGTTCCACCCATCATTCTCCTGGTCCCAGAACAGCTTCCAGATTTTGTTTGTTCCACCTTGCTGTACTGTATGCCTGGAACTAACTACCTGAGTCGGTACATCAGGCTCCACCCCTTATCCTATTCAAATTCAGGCTGAAAACTCACCTTTCCAAGGCTGTTTTTTGATCTTGACCCCCTTATTCTCCTGTTTACTAATCATGTGTTTCCTGTTTGCTCTGTTTGTGTTGAATAGATTTTAAGCTGTATTGAGCAAGGACTGTGTATGCCTTGAAGCACTAAAGAATTGATAAGCAGTAGTAGTTCTAATAGCAGGCTTCACTATATGTCTGTTTTGTAGTCCTTGTACATCCCACATAGAAGCAGACGACATGTGATCTTCTTATCTTGAAAGCTGCCACCATTCATAAAAGGAGAACCTTCATCCTAGCAGATGATTTCTCTAAGAAGTGCTAAACAATGTAACTATGATGGCACTATGAGGCTTGGGGTTTTCCTTTTCATGAACAATAAATCAAAATGGAGGGATCGAGGAGTTAAAGGCACCAAACAACATAGCCACTCCTGTCCTAAACACAATGAAGCCACCACTGCAGTAAGAAGTATGTATACATCTATTGAAGAAAATGAGCCATTGGTGCATCCACATAGTCAATGTGCCCTCCCATGTATAGCCAGGGCAAGGTTGTTGTCAAATTACTCTGTACCTGATCCCCAACATGTTCTGAGACCCCCCTCCCCCCAGTCCAACAATTTATAATCCTAATGCCACCATCCCCCTACATACAGTATATGCAAGCACTGAAAAAAACAGAACAGCCTCTTCCCCCTTAAACAATACATATAAGCTTTGCAAAACAGGATAGTAGCACCTCCCCCCTCTAAAATATATATACACCTAAAAAATGCATCTCTGCACTCCTTCCCACCACCAACAGTATATACAAGCCATTACAAGGCAGCAGAGCTACACCCCATTAAATATACATCATGTTAAAAAGCAGCACAGAGGCCCACAACCAATATAAACATGCTGTTAAGATGATGCAGAAATACCCCCTCCCCAAATGCACACAGATGGTGCCACTAAACACAGAGATTGACAATGACCCAAAATTCCTCCTGCATGATGAAAGACCACTAAAAGCAGCATCATATAAAGAAAGGCAAACACACTTCCCCATACTAAATGGCCATCCTCTGATCCCAAGTGCCAACCTAGAACCACGTTTAAAACAAAGTTGCTTACATTCCCTAGCACAGTGCAAACCCATTAATATGGCTGCCTTTAAAGTAATTGGGTGTGTAGGTGATAAATGCCTTGCCGAGTCAGAATTGGAGGCCAAGGTGTAGCATGGTCTTAACTACATATAAAGCAACATCCAAATCCTGCACCCATTTTAAATACAGACTAATGTAAACAGCTGTCATCCAATTGCATGCCTTTCACATGTGTATATAAGCTCCATTATAAAGGTAGCCAGCCATTTAGGAAGCTTACAGATTTGTACTGTCATAGATTCTATGCCATGAAAGTGGGAGGAGTGGCCTAGTGGTTAGGACAAGGTACTTCAGGCCGGAGGGCTGGGGGTTCAAGTCCCACCTGGGGACAGCAATCTCAGGCCGGAGGGACTGGGATTTCTAGTCCTATAGGCACTCCTTGTGGTCTTGGGCAAGCCACTTAACCCTCCATTGCCCATGTTCCCTGTAAGTATTAGCGTATGTGTGTCATATCCCCTTGTGTTAAATGTATCTCCCAATTGACCGCTTTGACCCGGTGAAAAGCGGGATATAAATACAGTTAAATAAATAAATGAAAGAACACCTTGCATGGAAAGTCAAACTTCTCTCCTGGAGATGTTGATCTTATGGTGAGAAAGGTGGCCATGCATCAAAGGATCCCATTTAGGCCGGCTGGCCAAAAGGTTGGCACTTAATCCAAGCAGAAGATATGGGTTGGGATCTGCCACAAGGTCACGCTGTCCTTCACAATAATCATGGCAAAGAGGACTTGACAAAGACATGAAGGGATATGCTTCAGTATGTTAAGCCAAAGCCAGTGGTGGATCTCTACCTAGCCAACAGAAGTTGCTATCCCAGACTGAACATCAGTCTCAGATTACCTTTGAAGCGACATTACTGCAGGATGTGAGCCAGATGAATATGTAATATCCTACAAAGACAAATAGTAAGTACATATCTAGGGCTTCCCAATTTCCCTCGTCTCTTCCGTCAGATACTTAGGTGTCTTTCTGTACTCTGATCTATTTTTTCAACACCTTATCAGTCAAGTCCTCATTTAATTTCCTGTGACATTCCCAAGCAATCCAACCTTTTCTAGAATCATCAGCACAGTTATCTTTATCGTTATTAAAACATTTGATAGGCTGCCCATCGGAAGCCATCTGGGCGGTTTACAATAACAATATTTATTAGAAAAGCCAGAAACAGAAAAGGAACTACAATGCTAGACAGGAAAGTGCACACCTGTACAGGACTAAAGAGAAAAAGAGCCTAAGTGGAAGGAGAGGAGAAAATAGGGGGTTAGGGAAAGGGAGGTCATAGGCAGTACAGAAGAGGTGGGTTTTCAGGAGAGGCTTGAATTTGGGACATGATTCTTCTTAACAGATTAGGGGAGGAAGGGAATTCCACAGTGATGGAGCTAGAATGGCAGAATGATGGGCTTGTTCCAGGCAGGCACAAGCAGGAGAGGGAAGGTCAAGGCGGTTGGTGCACAGGGACTGGAGGCTGTGAGGTACTGTACAAAAGTGAATTGAGTCTGCAAGATACTGAGGGGTGTGCTGATGCAGGGCCTTGCATGTTAGGATTAAGAGTTTGAAGGTAATGTGGTAGGGGAAGGGGAGCCAGTGCAGGAGGACCAGGAGGGAGTGATGTGATTGAAGCGAGGAGTATGAGTAAGGAGATGAGCAGCAGTGTTCTGAATTAGCTGTAGATGGTGAAGTTGTTGGAGGAGGATACCAGCAAAAGCAACATTACAATAATTGAGGTGTGAAATTACTAGAGAGAGAAGAAGAGTTGCAATACTCTTAACCATCATCCTTAGTACACTAATCTTCAGACTAGATTACTGCAATTCTGCCCTTCCTTGTTTGCCCTCTCTAGGAATTAAGAGACTCCAATTGCTGCAGAATACTGCCATCTGGATGCTCACACAGGCCCTCAAATATGATCATGTTACACCACTGCTTATTTAGCATCATTGGCTGCCAGTTAAGTTTCACATCTACTATAAAATTCTTCTCATTTACAAGGCCTTACATCACAAGGCCCTGGCATATCTCACATCCCTCATCATACTGTACTGTTCTGCCCATTCCCTCCATCCTATGCATGGCAACAAGCTATGCATTCCCTCTCCAACTCGGGCCAGGTATGAGACTACAAGGCATTCCATCTTTCTCTTCCTTATCCCGTCACTGTGGAACACCCTCCTGGCTGACCTCTGTCTGCAGACCTCCCTCAACCACTTTCAGGCAGATTTGAAAACTCACCTCTTTAGACAAGCATTTGAACTTCAGGAATAAGCAAAGCTTTGCCTGGGGGAGACCCATGTGCCCCCCCTCCCTGGAAGAACTCTAGAGTTTGCCTGCTACCTTGAATAATTGTCTTTCTCTCTGGTGTCTGATTTTGCTGCATGTTTTCCCTTGCTCTCTTTTCTCTTTGCCTACACGGTCTTGTAAATTGATGGAGTTCCTTTCTTTCCTTTTTCATCCCTTTTTTAAATATATTTGTAAACCGCTTTGTAAACTTGGCAAAAGGTAGTGTAGTAACTAAACCATAAACCATGTTACTAAGTGATGCTCTCTCATGTCACCTCTGACTTGCACCTCTCTTGCCCTTTTATCTCGGTGTTCTCAATAATCATAACAAACTGCACCTTGCTGTCCCTTTCCACATTCATTTTCATGTGCTGACTACAGATGATGTCATTATCAGCAGCAGTTGTCTGCTGTTCTCACATGCCTATTGTTCTGTGAGGAGTGGTAGGGATGAAGCCACAGCTGCAGGGCTTGCTGCATGGTAAGCTGGCGGTGGCTCCCACACCTGCAGAGGTGATTGGAAGGCAAACTCTACTTGTCCTCCTAGCCCAGGAATCTTTATGTTGGTGTCTTAGTGACAAACTGACCCTGTAGGCTATTCAATGCACTCCACACCCTTGGGTGCTTTGCACTGCTGGACCCAGCCTACATACACTAGACTAGCCCATGACTTAGGATGGGATGCTAGTCACGTGCCCCAATGTTTATTTTTGCCTTTTATCCCTCCTGAATGCTCTCATACCCAGAGAGGTAACAAACTGGTTCTGAATGGAGGCTATGTACAACCTGCACCTCAGGCCTTGGAAGACAGGATATAGGGTATCCCCAGGCCCAGACCGTGACAGTTGAGGCCTCCACAGATAATCTTATCTGTCCCACCCAGCCACTGCAGCATGCTATCCTTAGACTACAGCTATCTGGGTTGAAGGTTTGGGTTTAGGAGAAGCACAAATTTAAGGGGAAATATTGCACTGGGAATCTCTAACCAGCAGAACATTTAAATGGTGAGACTGTGGATGCTGTATTTGCATCCCTAGGAAAGGAATATCTGAGGAAACACTGATTTTAGCAGGACTTGTACTGTCATGATGTCTGATAGTGGTTACACCATAAGATCCTCATAGTATGCTTTGTTTTTCTTACTTGCAATAGACTTCACAGCTTCTGGTTAGGGGCCAATGGTGAGGTGCCATGCTAGGACAGAGGTCACATAGAAGGGTGACACACATCTGTTGGCTGGTCCTGATATAAACAAATGTGATATGTTATTTTTACAATGTAATATAATTTTATTTAGACAGTTTTGTATACCACCTTATCCTTCAATCAAAGTGGTCACAACAGGGTGATACATTTAACATGAGGGGATATGAGACACATACGCTAATACTTACAGGGAACATGGGCAATGGAGGGTTAAGTGGCTTGCCCAAGACCACAAGGAGCACCTGTGGGACTAGAAACCCCAGTCCTTCCGGCCCAAGGTTGCTGTCCTCTAGTGGGATTTGAACCCCCGACCTTCCGGCCTGAAGTACCTTGCCCCAACCACTAGGCCACTCCTCCACTCATGCTTGTATTCCATTCATTAACCATTCTGTAATATAATTTTGTATATAATAATTATCTGACTCCCTTGCTGTATGTCTGCATCCTGGGAAGGGAAAGTCTACGTGGCTAGTAATATGTAGCCTGTCACAGGTGCGGAAGTACAAAGAAGTGGAATGAGATAAGTATTAACCAATACTTATTACAATACTGGAATAGTATGTAATGATTTTCTCACTTCCTTTACTGTATGTCTGCATTCTGGGAAAAGAGACTACGTGGCTAATAACACGTAGCCTGATACAGGTGTATAGGTAATCATTTTCTGACTTCCTTTACTATATGTCTGCATTCTGGGAAGAAAGACTACGTGGCTAATAGCATGTAGCCTGATACAGGTGTATAATTATTAACCAATGAAATATGGACATGCCGAAAGAAGGTGAGCACATAGTTTGCTATAAAAGAACTGTGAAACAGAGGATGTGTGTGAATACTCATTTAAGCATTTCACCCTTCCTTGCAAGAAAGTGATTAATTAAAATAACTCTACATCACCGAAGAGTCTGTTATTGTGTAAAAGGTTATGTTTCTTACAGTCCCAAGACAAGTATGAATAGATTGATGAAAAGATTGATGAATAGATTGATGAAAATGAGGCAGAGGATATATTACCCTCCTCTTTCGATATGAATCAGCTGGAACTAGCAAAGGGGTTCCCAGCAGCTGAGTCTCAAAATGACCTCTGAACTGTTTGGAAAACTGTTTACCTTGCTTGGGTGGGGATATGAGCAAAATTAAGGAATATTCAGTATACTATGAATATATTACAGTACATACCCAAGGGGAGAGGAGCTGTAGAAAAATTTCTTCTTTATCCTTTCAGATATCTGAAGCAGATTTTAAGCAGGCCAGAGGTCCTTTCTGTGAAAGCCCTGGTTGGTAGTGGGCCCTATTTATAACATTCCTCTGCCTCACTCTGTGGTCCCCCTATGGTGGCCATGAACCAGCTCCTTTGAGTGTAATCTCCATCACCTGTGTCTGTGTGGGGAGAAGGGAAAGAAAAAGCAAGACAATGGCAGGCAGCTCATATGGGCAATCACTTTCCTAGTGCTTTGAGTAGTATAGTAGGAGCTGAGACTGAGAACAATGAGTGCATAGCATATGGATGAAGAAGTGTTTTGTTTGTGTGTGTGTGTGTGTGTGTGTGTGTGTGTGTGTGTGTGTGTGTGTGTATGGTAGGGCAAAGCAGACCTAGCAGCCATCCCCTGGTGATCTGGCCACTCTCAAACCTGTCATGGATTCCTGAGTGAAATAATATCTAGATATTGTGGCAGAAGCTTGGGAAGTTCAAAGAGACATCATTAATAAGTCCTCAAGCTTTGCAGACCACCTGTAAGTTGAAGTAGGGCCGGACCTACCATTGAGCAATTGTGTTCTTTACACATGGCCACACTTTTCAGTCCCACTATACAACCCCTATTACTTATGCAAATGGGGCCCTGCAATCAGTCTCTGACATGGCCCCTCTTCCCTCTGCATGCCCGTCGGGTCCTCCCTGAGTTTAATTTATGAAAGGCATTTCTGTTGCAGCAGGGCCCCTCCCTCTCTTGAGGTCACCTGATGGGTATGTGTATACATTCGGTGACCCCAGAACCATTACTTAGGACTGAGTCATTGCTATTTCTGTAGCACATCCTAAGGGAAGAGAATATAGGAACCCTTTTGCTAAAGCAAGTGTTCCCAAACTTAGGGTTGGGACCCCAAATGGGGTCACATCATCAGTGAATGGGGTCACAGCAACATGGTCATTTCCCCTTCTCTCTGGACTTTCATGTGAGTTATGCCAAGTACTGGCAGTCACCGGTTAGCATGTGGCACGTGAGCCTGTAAACATTCATTGGTCCTTGCCCTGTCCTAGGTAAGCTTCCTGTTGGACTAGAAATCCATGCACTTAATACACATTAACTTAATTAATATATTATAAAACCTTTAGTAAAAAGGCCCCATAGTCTGAAGTGTGAGTCAGAAAGGCCCTCAGAAATTAAGTGATAAAGGGTAAGGTTGCTGACTTCCTTGTCGTGGCGGTGGCTACTAGAACAGTTCAGTTTTAATTTATTTTATTATTATTTGATATATTACTGTTTTTGCTAGTTATAGCCCCTCATAGCAGTCTACATTCAGTAAACATAATGAACGTTAGTACATTGTTTGATATTAGTATACTGCTTTGTATACAGTAGTATACAAAGTAGTAGGAGTGGAGGAGTGGCCTAGTGGTTGGGGCAAGGTACTTCAGGCCAGAAGGTCAGGGGTTCAAATCCCACTAGAGGACAGCAACCTTGGGCTGGAAGGACTGGGGTTTCTAGTCCCACAGGTGCTCCTTGTGGTCTTGGGCAAGCCACTTAACCCTCCATAGCCTATGTTCCCTGTAAAATAGTTATCTACAAGTTATAATGCCCTGTTCAATGTAATTTCAGTTTGTTCAATGTAAACTGCACTGATGCAGAATAGTGCGGTATATAAGAGAATATAAATAAAATAAATTAGTATAAAAATAACATAATATACAAAGGTTAAGAAAATAATACAAAATCAAATAGAAATTAAGAAATAAAAGAAGGCTAATCTAAGGAATAACATACAAATAAATACCAAATAAGCAAAAAATTGAAAAAGCAAAAATAAAAGGAAACTACCTCAATCATTTGTTAGAAATTAGGTTTGAAAAGCCTGAGTAAAAAATATCTTTTTATTTTTTATTTTTTTAAACGGACTTGACTTGTTTTCTTCTCTTAATTCTGTGGTTAGTGAGTTCCATAAATACAGGCCAAATATGAAAAGATTTATGGTTTATTGCATTTGATATACTACATTTATTTTTTTAATTTATATATTTATTAAATTTTAACATATACATCAAAGCATAATATGAATGAAAATAAATACACGATAATTCCATCAAATAATTATCAGAGAGTACAAACCACTCTCGTACACAAATACCACAACTAAGCCCACAATTTTGAGGAAAAAAGGAAGAGTCTCATGAATCAGCCGGACAGGAAGCTGTTACAAGTATAGACCCTTCCCTGGCCTTCAGAAATTCCAGGAGCTGTCTCAGCTAAAAAAACAAAACAAAATTCTTGCCATTATAGGAAACAAAATCTCAGTGAGAAAGATCCTATATCTTAATGGCTGTGCCAAAAATTCACCACACCATTCTAAATATCAAAACATTTACAACAGAGAATATTTTTTGTCGGAGTTGCTGCACGAGTCTTGAAGGACTAGAAAAAGGGACAGTTACTTCTGGAGAGAGATCTGCAATTGTGAGTATATACTTCTGGGAATTTTCTGAAAGGAATTCTTTCTATTAAAGCTAATTAATCTGTGAACCGATTACACAGGTACACTAAAAAAATTTTTTTTTAAACTGCCTCTAATGTTTCGATTGATTTTTACGTTTTTTGGTGTGCTGAATCCAAATCTGGTTACCAATTTTCTCCATCACGTACAGATTTTTTGCTACATTGGGTTAGCAGTTTGAGGTGAACGTTTCAGATTGAGTGCGATCGAGATAAAAGTTTCTTGGATGAATTCTTTATACTAATTGTTTAGTAGTTATTCAAATAAGAATAAAGAAAATTGTAACAAGGCAGCACATAAGAATAGAGTAATGTCAACAAAACACACTGTGATGGTAGCAAAATTGTCTGCACTTAAAACAGCCACATACATGTGCACAAACATTGAGCATATAAGAGCGAGGTTAGACACAAAGCAAAGCAAAGAAATGTGCAAAAAGTGTTGTACAGGTATGTATGTAAGAATAGAAAACGCAAACCGCACCATTGCAATACATGAAGACAAACACCCGATGGTGTGAAAATAAAATTCTAATAAATGAGATCCGACACTGTGGTAATAACTAGCAAATTTTTATTTCAAAGTTTAGTAAAAACACGATATTTGTCAACACAGTTTAGATTTTAAAGTCATTCTTGGGTCAATCAATCTCCTGGTGGGCCGTTTCTTCTTCTTCCCCCGAATGCTTCTCTTGGTGCGCTGCTTGGCGTATTTTTCATCTGGGGTTTCCCGCAGCAGCAACCAGCAGAAATCAGCCATCATAGTGGTGTTCCATCTTCCTTGGTACCTTCTCTCTGCGTCCTTGATGTCCTGGTGAAACCTTTCACCTTGTTCTTCACTGTACGCCCCCAAGTTTTCGGGAAAGTAGTTCACATGGGAGTGCAAGAAATGGACTTTCAGGCTCATGTTACAGCCTTGTTCTTTGAAGGCATTGAGCATCCTGGCAACAATATCCTTATAGTTCTCATCCCGCCTGTTCCCCAAGAATTTGAGAACAACATCCTTGAAGGAATCCCAGGCTTCTTTTTCCTTCTCAGACATCGTTTCAGCGAATGCTCCATCTGAAATGAGTTTCCTTATATCAGGGCCAACAAACACTCCTTCCTTTAGCTTTGCTTCAGAAAGTCGGGGGAACTTTGAGCAAAGGTACCGAAAGCACTCACCATCTTTTGGAAGGGACTTGATGAATTGCTTAATGAGACCCAACTTAATGTGGAGAGGTGGTAATAGAATTTTATCACGAGGTACCAAGCTCTCATGAAGAACATTTTTCTCACCGGGTCTCAAATATTCCCGAATTGGCCAGTCTTTTTTCCCCCAGTGTAGGTCGCGGGCCCGGCTATCCCACAAGCAAAGGAAGCAGGGATATTTGGTGAAACTGGATTGCTGCCCTAATAGCATGGATAGAATTTTAAAGTCTCCACAAATCATCCACTTATGCTCATCATAACGAATCTTCTGAAGAATCAGGGCCAAATTCTCGTATTTTTCTTGGAGAATAACAGAGTGAGCAATAGGAACTGAAGCGAATGTGTTGCCATTATGAAGAAGAACACCTTTTATGCTGTCTTTTGACGAATCAATGAACAGCCGCCATTCAGCAGGATCATACTTGAGTTTAAACTTTTCCATCACTCCGTATATATCGTTGCAAAATACCAAATCTTCCTCTTTGCTGAAATACTTCAAAAATTGTGTCTCGCGGTTGCGCTACCAATAAAAAGTTGTTCCTGGTGACAATAGATTTTTCTGTTTAAGCCGAGAACCTAGCAGTTGGGCAGCATCTTTTGGGAGTCCTAAATCCCAGACTAAATCATTCAATTCAGCTTGAGAGAAAAGTTCAGGTTTCGGATCTGGTTCAGTTTCAAACTCGGAAGTACTGGACTCATCGGGAAAAGCCATCTGATGAGTCTCATCATGATCAGAACCGTCCACACAAATATGATCCAAAGATTTTGGTGGTTCAGGCACAGGTACTTCGTTGCTATGAGGCATAGGCCTAATTGCTGAGGGAAGGTTGGGGTAACTTATTACGTTCTTATTTTTTAAGTTGTATCCCTTCACAATGCAAGAGCAAAAATAGCAGTCACTGCTGTGGTCTCTTTGTTCACGCCACATCATAGGTATTCCGAAACGAAATGCTTGTTTTTTACCTTTCATCCATAAGCGTAGATCTTCCTCACATGTCTTGCACACTTTGTGAGGAGCCCACGGTTTGTCTTGATCGCCTAACTTCAAACCGAAATAGGCGAAATATACTTTTTTAATAAATGCAGAAATGTTCCTTTGCCGCTTTTTCACGGTATATTCCCCACAAATAAAACAAAAACTGTCCGGAGAGTTCACGCAACCTCTGGCTCTGTGAGCCATCACAAATACACAGCACTGCAAACTACAACTGTAGTGAACCACTTCGGAATAAAGCTGGATTACGACTGAGCAAACAAAAGGTAATAATGAACTTGCAAGAAACTGAAATTTGACAGGAACGTTCATGTCGCAACCACCGTGTTTGAGCGAGCGAACGAGGCGAGGCGAACAGGAAAGAACATGCGCCAGCGCGAGTACTGGATTTAGCCCCCCGCCTCCCAATTGTCCTGTTAATGTATAAAATGAATACAAAACACTCTAAAATATCATGAGGGAGTGTTTCTAGTTAGTTAACCATTACAACCTCTATTTTGGGCCAAGAAAATAAACTGCAGTCGGCTAAAAAGAAATTATGTGAACATTCCTTATATGGGTAAGAAATCTAATTTTTCAAGAAAACGTGATGTGATGGAACATTTTGGCTATTTTTCCTGGATTCAGCACCCCATAATCTATAGGAATCAGTTGCAAAACTGGAGGCAGTTTTTTGGTAGTGTACCTGTGTTATTTTTTGTTAAATCAGTCAGCACCTAGTAGCAGCAGTTTAAGTTTAAATTTAAAACACAGAAGAGAACTTTCTTGTTAGATTTCATACCCAGCAGAGAGCTTATAGTTTTAATTTAATAGTCACTCAGGGCCTAGCATTAGCAAAGTATTTTTAGTTTAAATTTAAAACACAGAAGAGAGCTTTCTGGTTAAATTTGGAACCCAGCAGAGAGCTGTAGTTTATATTTAATAGTCACTCAGGGCCTAGCATCAGCAAAGTACTTTTAGTTTAAATTTAAAACACAGAAGAGAGAGCTTTCTGGTTAAATTTAGAACCCAGAAGAGAGCTTGTAGTTTAAATTTCATAATAAGTTAGAGCCTAGCAGCAGCAAAGAGCTATAATTTAAATCAAATAAGAATATAGATTAGCACAAAAGGCAAAACAGGGTCAGTACTCTTTGAGCAGCAAATAAGGTCTTCTAGAGACCTTTACAAAGATGCCTTCTACCTAGGGGGCAAGAGATCTGTGAAACGTTTTCAATAGGTGTTAACACCAGGTGGCAGATCAAAAGGCCATTTTGAAAGACTCCTTCTATCCAAGCAAGGACTGTTAATCATCCAGGAAGTTGGTCACAGCTTACCTCAGCAGCACAGGCATAAATAGCTCAACCAGAGTTCTGTGATCCTCAGTCTTGAAGGACTAGAAAAAGGGACTGTTACTTCTGGAGAGAGATATGCAATTGTGAGTATATACTTCTGGGAATTTTCTGAAAGGAATTATTTCTATTAAAGCTATTTAATCTGTGAACCCACTATTTTTTGTTAAATCACTCAGGGCCTAGTAGCAGCAGTTTAAGTTTAAATTTAAAACACAGAAAAGAGCTTTCTGGTTAAATTTGGAACCCAGCAGAGAGCTGTAGTTTAAATTTAATAGTCACTCAGGGCCTAGCATCAGCAAAATACTTTTAGTTTAAATTTAAAACACAGAAGAGAGAGCTTTCTGGTTAAATTTAGAACCCAGCAGAGAGCTTGTAGTTTAAATTTCATAAGTTAGAGCCTAGCAGCAGCAAAGAGCTATAATTTAAATCAAATAAGAATATAGCTTACCTCAGCAGCACAGGACAGGGTACTGTGTAGCAGCCCTCTTTTAATAAGTGTTATTTCCTTCCCTCCCTCCCCACACCCACCCACCCCTGGGATAATCATAGCTTTATAGGTACTTACACATCTTAAATGACAGGAGGTGTTCTCAGGTGAAGCTTGTTACCCAAATCAGACATACACTAAGGACCTGAGATTAATTAAGCTTCAGGGGAACAAGGTATATTAAACGTATTACGTACAGTTTTATTGGTATAAATATCCAGAGCAACACTTAGTAAGTAAAGAACTTAAAGATCTAAACAAAAACTTAAAACTAAGATGCAGACAGCAGTCCAGCAGCGGGATGGGGGCTTTACAGTCTTTTGCATTGAGTGTCACATGTACGATTTTTTTCCCAGTTGGGGAGAGGTCTTACATGTGCACTAGGTGCAAGGAGCTCTTTGCTCTCAGGGAACGAGTCCATTCTCTAGAGGCTAGAGTAGCAGACTTGGAAAACATAAGACAGACAGAGAGGTACATAGACGAGACCTACAGGGATATTGTCCTGAAGTCCCACATCCAGTCTGGCAGCATCCCTATTGCCTTGGAGGAGAGAGATCACGTGACAGGAGAGCATCACCAGGAAGTGATCCTGTAACTAGGACCTGTCCTCCAAGTGATGTAAAACCCTCTTACACCAAGGAAGTTTCTCCAGGGCCATGTGCCCATGAGGGAAGGGTTAGGACAGCCGTTATAGTTGGTGATTCGATCATTAGACATGTAGATAGCTGGGTGGCTGGTGGACGTGAGGATCGCCTGGTAACATGCCTGCCTGGTGCGAAGGTAGCGGACCTCATGCGCCACCTAGATAAGGTCTTAGATAGTGCTGTGGAGGAGTCTTCTGTCTTGGTACATGTCGGTACCAATGACATAGGAAAATGTGGTAGGGAGGTTCTGGAGGCTAAATTTAGGCTTTTAGGTAGGAAGTTTAAATCCAGAAATGCTTCCTGTTCCACGTGCAGGACCCAAAAGGCAGGCAAAGCTCCGGAGTCTCAATGCATGGATGAGACAATGGTGCAGAGATGAGGGGTTTGGATTTGTTAGGAACTGGGGTACATTCTTTGGAAAGGAGGGGCTCTTCCAAAGGGATGGGCTTCACCTTAACCGGGATGGAACCAGGCTGCTGGCATTAACCTTTAAAAAGGAGATAGAGCAGCTTTTAAACTAGATAATAGGGGAAAGCCGACAGTCACCCAAGAGCAGATGGTTCGGAAGAATGTATCCTTGAAGGATACTACCAAAAGCAGAGAGGTTCCAAAAAAGAGTAAAGTAGCCCAAATGTCCTTGAGTATGGAGCAGACAGAGCTTAAAGATCCCAAATTACCCATGTCTACCAATAGCCAAATTAATATGAATAAAATACAGTCTCTAAAATGCTTGTATGCAAACGCTAGAAGTCTAAAAAATAAGATGGGGGAGTTAGAATATATAGCACTAAATGAGAGGTTAGATGTGATTGGAATATCAGAGACATGGTGGAAGGAGGACAACCAGTGGGACACTGTGATACCTGGGTACAAACTATATCGTAATGATAGAGCTGATCAAATTGGTGGAGGGGTTGCACTCTATGTTAGAGAGGGCATTGAGTCAGAAAGGATTAAAGTTTTGCAGGAAACAAAATTTGCTGTAGAATCTCTATGGATTGAAATTCTATGTAAAAAGGGGAAGGCGATGGCGGTGGGGGTGTACTATCGACCGCCTGGCCAGAATGAACAAATGGATGATGAAATGCTCCAAGAAATCAAGGAAGCTAACAAAAGTTACAGTGCGGTAATAATAATGGGCGATTTCAATTACCCCGGTATCGACTGGGTCAATGTCATGGCAGTATATACTAGGGCGATAAAGTTCCTAGATGAAATAAATGACTGCTTCTTGGAGCAGCTGGTTCATGAACCGACCAGAGGGGAAGCCATATTAGACCTAGTCCTTAGTGGAACACCAGATTTAGTGCAAGAGATAAGGGTGTTGGGGCCACTTGGCAATAGTGATCATAGCATGATCGCCTTTGATTTAATTAGTGGAGGAGGGATAGTAAGGAAATCCACAGTACTATCTTTTATCTTTCGAAAGGGAGACTATGATAAAATGAGGAAAATAGTTAAGAAAAAACTAAAAGGAGCAGTTGCAAAGATTAAAGACTTACATCAAGCTTGGGTGTTGTTGAAAAATACTATCTTGGAAGCCCAGACTAGCTGTATTCCACGCTTTAAGAAAAGTGGAAGGAAGTCCAAAAAACTGCCAGCATGGTTTAAAGGTGAGGTTAGAGAGGCTGTTGTTGCCAAGAAAGCATCTTTCAGGAAATGGAAAAAAGAGTCAAACGATGAAACCTGGAAACAGCACAAGCACAGGCAGGTCAAATGCAAGGCATTGATAAAGAAGGCAAAGAGAGAATTTGAGAAGAAGCTTGCTGCAGAAGCAAAAATGTGAAATAAAGATTTTTTCAAGTACATTCATAGCAAAAAACCTGTGAGAGAGTCAGTTGGACCATTAGATGATAGAGGAGTTAAAGGGGCACTAAGAGGCGACAAGGCGATAGCGGAGAGACTGAATGAATTCTTTGCTTCGGTCTTTCCTGAGGAAGATGTAGGGATGTTACCCAGGGGCGGCCCAAGGGGGGTGCGGGGACATGTGCGGAGACTCAGTGCGGGGCCTCATTTGCATAAGTGGCCTTATTTGCATAATTTTACCATACACTAACTTTTAGTAAACATGTCTCTTAATGAGTGTATGGATAAAGAAAGACTAAAAGATTTCTACATTGCTATAATCCAGTGCCAACCGCCAGGCACATAAGGAACTACTACAAACACTGCCCATTTAGAACCCATAGCAAACCCGCCATATCCTGACAGCATTACCAGGACTCACAAAGCACCATACCCTACCTATCAAAAGGCAACACTGCAAATATTAAACCAATACATTTCAGAGAATACTGTGGAAAGAGAACAAGTGGCAATGTCAAATAGGAATTACATAAACAGAATTCCTCAGCTCAGTTACACATGCAGAACTTAGACCATCACCAAACAAGGAATCACAATTTAGAAACAGGAAGGTAATAATTAAACTGGGAACCCCAAAAGCCAAACTTGGAATGTACAACAACACTGTAGAAATAAAACTATAAATTAATTTCCTCTTGTACCAAACAAAGCACAGACGTTAATGATGCACATTTCCCAGAGCTTTCATATTCCAGTTAATAAATTCAAAATAAAGAGATATCTTTCTACCTTTTGTGCATTTTTTTTCAGTTGCAATTGGTCCAGCCACTTTCTTCTGGTTTCTTCATGTTTTCTGCTAACTCTCCATCATCTGCTGTCCATTTGTCCTTTCTTCTATCTTCTAGTTTTGTTTCCATTCTCTCTCTCCACATCTGCTTTAACATACTAATCTTTCTCCTTTTGCTCTTTCCTCATTCCTATTTCATCCTCACAAATTTTACCCCTCCATCCTCAATCCCCACTTACTCTCCCAATACCCGGCCAATTATAGATTTTTCATCCCTCCCACACAAAATATTTTTCCCCTCTCCATTTTACTCTCCCAGCCCCATCCCATTCTAATCCTCCCCCAACATCAGCTCCCTTCTAGTTCCAGTCTCACCCAGCATCCATTCCCTTCTAGTCCCTGCATCAGCCCATTTCCAGTCCTAGCCCCCCATCAGCCCATTTCCAGTCCTAGCTCCCCCATCCATTTCCAGTCTGAGTCCCTTCATCAGCTCATTTCCAATCCTAGCCCCCCCATCAGCCCATTTCTACTCATTGCCTAGCCCCATCATCAGCCCATGTCAAATCATAGCTCCCCTCCACTCAGCCCAATTCCAGTCCAAGCCCCCCCCCATGAGCCTACTTCCAGTTCTAGACCCTCCATGAGTCCATTTCAATTCAAGCCCCCACCACAGCTCATTTCCAATCTTAGCTCCCCCCAACAGACCATTTCCAGTCCTATCCTAGCTGCTCCATCAGCCCATTTTCAGTCCTAGCTCCCTTCCCTCACAGCCCATTTCCATTCCAAGCCCCTCCCCATCAGCTATTTGCAGTTCAAGCCTCTCCTTCCGCTCAGCCCATTTCCAGTCCTAGCAACCCCCCAACCCATTACCAGTCCTAGCCCCCCGTCAGCCCACTTCCAGTCCTAACCCCATCAGCCCATTTCCAGTCAGCCCCCCATAGCCCATTGCCAGTCCTAAACCCCCCATCAGCCCACAGCCCATTACCAGTCCTAACCACATCAGCCCACCTCAAGTCCTAACCCCTCCCCATCAGCCCATTTCCTGTCCTAGCCCCCCATAGCCCATTATCAGTCCTAACCCCCCCATAGCCCATTACCAGTCCTAACCCCCCATCACCCCATTTCCAGACAGCCCCCATCAGCCCATTGCCAGTCTTAACCCCCCCATAGCCCATTACCAGTCCTAACCCCCCATCAGCCCACAGCCCATTACCAGTCTTAAACCCCCATAGCCCATTACCAGTCCTAACCCCCCATCAGCCCACAGCCCATTAGAAGCCTTACCCCCCCATAGCCCATTCACAGTCCTAACCCCCCATCACCCCATTTCCAGACAGCCCCCATTAGCCCACAGCCCACTGCCAGTCTTAACCCCCCCATAGCCCATTACCAGTCCTAACCCCCATCACCCCATTTCCAGACAGCCCCCATCAACCCACAGCCCATTGCCAGTCTTAACCCCCCCATAGCCCATTACCAGTCCTAACCCCCCATCACCCCATTTCCAGACAGCCCCCAACAGCCCACCGCCCATTGCCAGTCTTAACCCCCCACCATAGCCCATTACCAGTCCTAACACCCCCATCAGCCCACAGCCCATTACCAGTCTTAACCCCCCCATGGCCCATTACGAGTCCTAACCCCCCATCAGCCCACAGCCCATTGCCAGTCTTAACCCCCCTATAGCCCATTACCAGTCCTAACCCCCCCATCAGCCCACAGCCCATTCCCAGTCCTAACCCCCCATCAGCCCACAGCCCATTTACAGTTTTAACCCCCCCATAGCCCATTACCAGTCCTAACCCCCCCATCAGCGCAAAGCCCATTGCCAGTCTTAACCCCCCCATAGCCCATTACCAGTCCTAACCCCCCATCAGCCCACAGCCCATTGCCAGTCTTAACCCCCCCATAGCCCATTACCAGTCCTACCCCCCCATCAGAACAAAGCCCATTTCCAGTCTTAATCCCCCAAAAGCCCATTACCAGTCCTAACCCCCCCATCAGCCCACAGCCCATTGCCAGTCTTAACCCCCCCCATAGCCCACCAGTCCTAACCCCCCCATCAGCCCAAAGCCCATTGCCAGTACTAACCCCCCCCATCAGCCGACAGCCCATTGCCAGTCTTAACCCCCCCATAGCCCATTACCAGTCCTAACCCCCCCCATCAGCTCACCACCCATTGACAGTCTTAACCCCCCATAGCCCATTACCAGTCCTAACCCCCCCATCAGCCCACAGCCCATTGCCAGTCCTAACCACCCCCATCAGCCCACAGCCCATTGCCAGTCCTAACCCCCCCCCCTCCCATCAGCTCATGGAAATTAAAATTTAAAAAAAAAGCTGGCCGCTGCCGCCGCGGCCGCAGGGCGGGTCCCGCGGGGCCCCCTCTGCCCGGCTTAACTCTCCCGGCTTGTCTGAAGCACTCTGCTCCGGCTTGCAGATACGCAAAGGGAGAGTGTCTCCCTCGCGTCTCTGTTAAGCCATCCGGGGATGATGGGAAATTTCCAATCAGCCCCTGCGGGCTTAACAGAGACGCGAGGGAGACACTCTCCCTTTGCGTATCTGCAAGCCGGAGCAGAGGGCTTCAGCCATGCCGGGAGAGTTCAGCCGGGCAGAGGGGGCCCCGCGGGACACTCCATGCTGCCGCGGCGACAGCGGCCCATTTTTTTTTTTAAATTTCATTTTTAAAAAAAGCATAATGTTCTTTGCGCGGGGCCCCCTGAAACATGGGGCCCTGTGCAAAAAACATTCTTGCTCAATGGACAGGCCGGCCCTGATGTTACCCATGATTGAAGTGGTATTTAAAGGTGCGGAAGAATTGAAGGAAATATCGATATATTGGGAAGATGTATTACAACTATTAGATAAACTGAAGAGTAGCAAATCACCTGGGTCGGATGGTATACATCCAAGGGTGTTGAAAGAACTGAAATATGAGATTGCAGACCTGCTATTAGTAATCTGTGAACTATCATTAAAATCATCTCTAATACCTGAAGATTGGTGGATCGCCAATGTAACACCAATTTTTAAAAAGGGTTCGAGGGGTGATCCGGGAAACTACAGACCGGTGAGCCTCACGTCAGTACCGGGGAAAAATGGTAGAAACCATCATAAAGAATAAAATTACTCAGCATGTAGATAGTCATGGCCTAATGGGAGACAGCCAACATGGCTTTAGACAAGGAAGACCTTGTCTTACTAATCTGTTATGTTTTTTTGAAAGTGTGAATAAACAGGTGGACAAAGGTGAGGCGGTTGATATAGTGTATCTGGACTTTCAGAAAGCCTTTGACAATGTTCCTCATCAGAGACTTTTGGCAAAACTGAAGAGTCATGGGATAGGAGGCAGTGTACTACTGTGGATCAGGAACTGGTTAAAAGAAAGCAGAGGGTTGGGCTAAATGGCCAATTTTCCCAATGGAGAAAGGTGAATAGTGGTGTACCCCAGGGATCTGTGCTGGGTCCGCTGCTTTTTGACATATTCATAAATGACCTGGAAAGTGGATTAACAAGTGAGGTTATCAAATTTGCAGATGACACAAAACTATTTAAAGTTGTTAAAACCCAAGAGGATTGTGGAAAATTGCAAGAGGATCTTGATAAATTGGAAGAATGGGCATCAAAATGTCAGATGAATTTTAATGTGGACAAGTGCAAAGTTATGCACCTAGGGAAGAACAACCCAAACTATGGTTACACAATGCAAGGTTCCACATTAGGAACCACCACCCAGGAAAAAGATTTAGGCGTCATTGTGGATAACATGTTAAAACCCTCGGCCCAGTGTGCAGCAGCAGCTAAGAGAGCAAATAGAATGCTAGGTATCATAAGGAAAGGAATGGAAAATAAAACAAAAGATATTATAATGCCTCTATACCGTTCCATGGTAAGACCGCACCTTGAATATTGTGTGCAATTCTGTTTGCCGTATCTTAAAAAGGATATAGCGTTATTAGAAAAGGTTCAGAGAAGAGCCACCAAAATGGTTTAAGGGGATGGAAGGATACTCCTATGAAGAAAGGCTAAAAAGGTTTGGGCTCTTTAACCTGGAAAAGTGACGGCTGAGGGGAGATATGATAGAAGTCTATAAATTAATGAACGGAGTGGAACGGGTAAATGTAGATTGACTGTTTATGTTATCAGAATATAGGAAGACTAGGGGACATGCAATGAAGCTACAGGGTAAACTATTTAAGACTAATAAAAGAAAATATTTTTTCACTCAACGTGTAATCAAACTCTGGAATTTGTTACCGGAGGATGTAGTAAAGGCTGTTAGTGTAGCTGGGTTTAAAAAAGGTTTGGACAAGTTCCTGGAGGAAAGGTCCATAAACCATTATTAAGAAGGGACCCAGGATATCAATGCTTGACCTAGTACAAGCATTGCAGAACCTGTGTCTTTTGGGGAAACTGCTAGGTACGTATGACCTAGATTGGCCACTGTTGGAAACAGGATACTGGGCTTGATGGACCTTGGTCTGACCCAGTATGGCATATCTTATGTTCTTATGTTCTTAAGGCAAAGCATCACCCCTCAATGAACAGCCGCACCTTTTGATCATTAAATGAAGGTAGAAGTTTTTCCATAACTTATCTGAAACAAATTAAAGTTTTAATGTCGCTTCTGGAATAGTATCAGCAACATGTCATGTTTCGGATCAGCATTTCACAACCCTGCTTCAGGCCAAAAAACCATTAATCCTGCAGACATGATGTCCCAAAACGTGGCACGTTGCTGATACTATTCCAGAAGCGGAATTAAAGCTTTAATTCGTTTCAGATAGGATAGAAAAACTTCTACCTTCATTTAATGATTAAAAGGAGCGGCTGTTCATTGAGGGGTGATGCTTTGTCTTCTCTCGTGCAGCAACTTTGACAAAAAATATTCTCTGATGTAAATGTTTTGATATTTAGAATGGTGTGGAGAATTTTTGGCAGAGCCGTTAATATGCAGGATCTTTCTCACTGAGATTTTGTTATTGTTCCTGTCATTTTGGAACTTTGTGTTGATTATAGGAAACAAAACAATGTGAAGGAAACTCAAGCAAAAAAGACCCACCAATGGAGAGAACCCATGGTTTAGACCCCAGGAACTCCCTCCTCCTCACTTGGGTGCCAAATTCAGAAAAATGTGGACAAAAAACCCCATAAACTGCACCCCAATGTTTTTGAAGTAAGACCTAAGAATCAATGACTTGTCAGACTCCAAAACTAACGTAATAAGCAGTATTGAACACCCTGTAACCACCTCCAAAGAATTCTCCAGGAAACCAGTAAGGTCCCCTGCCACAATGGACGTGCTTCCCACATCTACCGCAGAAGAGGGCCCCAAAGATGAATACTGGGCCCTACTCAGAGGGGGTAGTTGCTCCTGGGAGAGCTTTAAACCATCCCCAAACTACCTACGCACCATCTCCAAAGGGGAATAGAGAGGAGAATGTGGAAAATTAAGCAGTCTCAAGTTAAATTTCCTTGACTGGTTCTCCAGGTACTCCAGCTGCTTAGAGAGCACAGTCTCCTCTTTCATCCTGGCCTCCTGCACTCCCCGAAGCTGTTCCAAGTCTGAAGAAATTTGGGTGAGCTTCACTGACTGTTCCACATAAGCCCTGGAGACTGCCTTCAATTCAGTTTTAAGTGTCACAGCTTCATTACTCACAGTTCCAACCATCAGCAATAAGGAGTTCAATGCTTCAACAGCGTCCTGCAGCATCTCTAATGTAATACACTGTGGTGAAGTTGGCCCTTCAGAAGAAATGGATGTTGAGGAAAATCCTGAGAGCAGAGCTAACTCACACAGGATTTCTAAAACTGACCTGAAAAAAACACAGTGCTCTACTGAGCCGAAGACACACCCCAGTACAGGGGAGGAGTTAGGCTTCAGCTCTGATTGGGCACACCCAAGGGAACAGCAGGGAGTGCCGGGAATTGAAGCCCTTTTTAAAACCTCAGAGAGAGCTGAAAGGGAGGTGAGGAGGAAGCAGGAGAAGGGTGAACAGGTTGTTGTTGCAGAGAGGACCACGGAGAATATCCCAGAGGATAGCGGGGAGAAGGATATCCAAGTCCAAAAGAACGTTGTGAGGGGAGTGCAGAGTGCTGGAACCCTAGAAGCTAGGAGAAGAGCACTAGGACCTTGTGAGAAGACAGAACCCCGGAAGAGTCAGCCTGGGAGTTCAACGTACCTTGCAAGAAACTCTTACTGCCGGGAAAAGCCTAGACCTATCCAGCCTCGAGAAAGCAGCACGTGGAGAAAAGGTACTTCTAATGCCAACAAGCAGTGTTATAAAGACAGAGAACTACAGCCAGGAGAAAGTTTTCCTAAGAGAAGTTCTTTTATAAATGCCTCTAAACAAGGTAAAGCGCAATTTCCTAATTTGTATGCTTGGCTGAAAAAACCTTCATATAGTGCTGAACTGTGCAAACCTAACTTTGCTACCGACGTAGATAGTGAGTGGGGGAAGGGCGTAACCTTTGCCAATAACTATCCACCAGATGAAAAGCAAACACAGGCTGAATTGCTACTGAAGGAATTTCAGATGTTCCTGGAGCTGAAGTCAGGGCAAAATAAAAAACCTGATATGGACAGTAATTCTGTTAGTTCAGAAGAATACATGCAGGTAGAAAGTTCTTTATCTACCCTGAATCCTGAGCCTTGTGCCATGGATTGCTCTTTCTGCTGTATTGAATAACAGTTTAAAGAAGCACATAAGTTTTATATGAAGAAAATATAAAATGTTGTCTTTCCTTGTTGTTTAATCGTAAGAGTTCCTGATTGTGTTCACCTGTTTCCAAGTCACGCTGTGAAGAGAACAGCTATTGATATAAAGCTGCAATATTTTCTAACAACCACATGAGGCAATGCTGAGTTAAGCAGCTGAGGTTTATGAATAGCTGAGTTAAAGCAAATTTGATTTCACTGCTTCCTGAGTTCCTGTTTTCTTCTGTTTATCCTAAAAGTTCCACTTTTTGCGTTTGTTGCTTTGAGCTTTTGATGCGCTGGAAACTATCCCCCAAGACAAATACATTTTCTTGCTTGCCTAACCACATCTGGTCACGACTACAATTCTTCCCTAAGGAATATACAAGAGCACTACAGTTCCCAAGATTCATTGGGAACCGTGCCAGATAATTCTTCAAGGGACAATATAAGGCCACTCCTGCCTGTAAGCTCTAGGGCGCAGGCAGGAGCGTCGCAACACATGGGTGTTTCCAAGCCCCCGACATTCAGAGGCAGTTCTCCACCACTTTTGGCAGCTCCTGGTGCCACCTTCGATAACTCCGCCACTCCATCAGCAGCTGCAACACCATCCGTGTGGGAGCTATGCACCAGTGAGCCCTTTTCATCTCCCGAGACAGGCGTACTCGCAGTCTGCTCGCCGGAAGGCACTACACCGCCTGCAATAGCGCTTTCGGGTTGAAACGGGGAAATCTGCGATTCAGAGGAAAGCCAAACCCCCGATATGCTCAGCTCCACTGGGTCATCTCCAAGTAGAGCCACCAAAGATGCTGCTCCCAAACTCACCGGCGTGAAACCACAAGTCTGAAGTGTTCGCTGAGCCATGTTGATCATCCTGGCACTACCCGAGGGTAGGCTTACCTGCTTGTGCATTCTCCTCCCCATCTCCAGTGATCAAACAAAGTGCAACGTCAGTGGATCAAAGACTCAAGTGGATAATGCCCAAGTTCACTCAGCCACCATCTTGCCCCTCCTTCCGTCCCTCCGATATACTGCATTTATAAATACAAGCAATGTGGTTTACAAAAACTCTTGTAATAAGGAGGGAGAGATGAAAGGGACTCCATACGATGTATAGTATAGAAGAGAACAGCAAATTCAAAATAGAGAAAACACTTAGGTTGGGCAAGACTATTTGCTTGGAAGTTTTGAGACGTATCTTAAATAGAAGAGGAAGTGCCAAACAATTAATGTCGGACTCTTCTGAGTGAACACTGAGGAATTAGTAAATCAGAAAGGTAAGCTGGTGTTCCAGTGAAGAGTGTTTTATCTATCATAGAAAAGATCTTAAACTGAATTTGAAAAGTAAATGGCAACCAATGGAAAGACGGTAAGGCTGGAGTAATATGATCATATTTTCTTAATCCCATACTATAAGTCGGGTTGCAGCATTTCGAAGCAATTGAAGTCTACGTATTATAGAATAGTTTGTACCCTGATACATAGAGTTGCAGCAATCAATTCTACTAAAATTAAACATATACAAGAATTTTTGCATATGTCGGTGCATGAAAAGGCAAGGGCTGGGGTGACCAGCCGTGGACTGGACTGCATTGTCCCCACTGTGTAGTGAAATGGAAGAGAAGAGCTAGCTGTTGGCAGAGGTGGAGTATAGATGCCTTTGAAAGCAGAACCTGGTGATGCATTGGTCATAAGTGAGGTCTAGAAACTAAGTCCCGGGCCATATATCCTCTGATAAGGCTGTGTTTTCCTGACCCTCTTCAATGCCATGTAAATCTGCTGCATTAAAGCCTGTATAATCCCAAGTGTTTAGTTCACCCATTCTTTACCCTCAAGTCTTTCACCAGCAACCAATATTGCCCTCTACCAGCACCTAATAAAGCCATTCACCATTGGTGTCCTGCCATACTCTGAGACACATGCACAAAACAAGCAGACCTAGATAGACAGGCCCAACTATATGGAACTAGAGATAGAGTAAGACAGGAACAGGGGGCATGAGCTAGAAGAGATAGAAGAAGAGGAAGACCCTGAGGGAGTTATAATGGCAAAGACTATAAAAGTGAACATGGAGAGCATTAAAAGGACAAATAGGATTAAAGGAAGCCTCAAAAAACACCTAAATGGACACTGAAGACAATCGGGCAAACAAACCACAATAAAATCTTTTCCAGTCACCAGCACCATAAGCAACAGGTCCCAAAAGACAAGTGAAATCAATGCTTGTGTGTGGTTTATAGCAAGTGCAGATGCCAACATTTGAAATTGCCACCCTGAACATCCTCGGGCTTGGTGAGATATGCCATAGATGTGTGTAGTGTGGCAATGAAGTTAGGGCATATCAGTAGAGAGGTTCCAATAAATACAAAAGTAGCCTAAATGCCCTTGAGTACAGACCAGACAGAGCTTAAAGATTCCAAATTACCCCTGCCTACCGATAGCTAGATTAATATGAATAAAATACAGCCTCTAAAATGCTTGCATGCAAATGATAGAAGTCTAAAAAATAAGATGGAAGAGTTAGAATACATAGCACTAAGAGAGGTTAGATATGACTGTTATCTCAGAGACTTGGTGGAAGGAGGACAACCAGTGAGACACTGTGATACCTGGGTACAAAGTATATCATAATGATAGAGATGATCAAATTGATGCAGGGGTTGTGCTCTATATTAGAGAGGGCATTGAGTCACAAAGGATTAAAGTTTTGCAGAAAACAAAATTCACTGTAGCATCTCTGTGGATTGAAATTCCATGTAAAAAGAGGAAAGGGAAGGTGATGGCAGTGGGGTTGTACTATCGACCGCCTGGCCAGAATGAACAAATGGATGATTAAATGCTCAAAGAAATCTGGGAAGCTAACAAACATTACAGCACAGTAATAATAATGGGTGATTTCAATTACCCTGGTATCGACTGGTCAGTGTCATGGCAGGACATGCTAGGGAGATAAAGTTTCTAGATGAAATAAATGACTGTTTCTTGGAGCAACTGGTTCATGAATCAACCAGAAGGGAAGACATATTAGACCTAGTCCTTAGTGGAACACAAGATCTGGTGCAAGAGATAAGGGTGTTGGGGCTACGTGGCAATAGTGATCATAGCATGATCACATTTGATTTAATAAATAAAGGAGGCAGGGTAAGGAAAACCACAGTACTACTTTTTAACTTTCAAAAGAGAGACTATGATAAAATGAGGAAAATCGTTAAGAAAAAATGAAAAGGAGCTGTTGCAAAGGTTAAATATTTACATCAAGCTTGGATGTTTAAAAACCCTATCTTGGAAGCACAGACCAGCTGTATTACACACTTTAAGAAAAGTGGAAGGAAGTCTAAAAAACTGCCAACATGGTTTAAAGGTGAAGTCCGAGAGGCTGTTATTGCCAAAAAAGCATCTTTCAGGAAATGGAAAAAAGAGCCAAATGACGAAAACTGGAAACAGCACAAGCACTGGCAAGTTTGATGCAAAGCATTGATAAGGCAGACAAAGAGAGAATTTGAGAAGAAGCTTGCTGTAGAAACCAAAACGCATAATAAAAACTTTTTCAAGTACACTTGTAGCAAAAAAACATGTGAAAGAGTCAGTTAGACCATTAGATGATAGAGGGGTAAAAGGGGCACTAAGAGGGGACAAGGCCATAGCAGAGAGACTGAATGAGTTCTTTTCTTTACTGAGAAAGATGTAGGAATGTTACCCATGACTGAAATGGTATTTAAAGGAGATGCTGTGGAAGAATTGAAAGAAATATTGATACACCAGGAAAATGTATTATAACTATTTAGTAAACCGAAGAGTAGCAAATCACCTGGACCACATGGTATACATCCAAGGGAGTTGAAAGAACTGAAATACGAGATTGCAGACCTGTTTGTGAACTATCATTAAAATTATCTGTAATACCTGAAGATTGGAAGATGGTCAATGTAATGCCAATTTTTAAAAAGGGTTCCAGGGGTGATCCGAGAGACTACAGACCGGTGATCCTGATGTCAGTACTGGGAAAAATCTTAGAAACCATCATAAAGAACAAAATTACTGAAAATGTAGATAGTCATTGCTTAATGGGAGACAGCCAACATGGCTTTAAAAAAACAAAATAAATAAATAAGGAAAGTTTTGTCTTACTAATCTGTTATGGTTTTTTGAAGGTGTGAATAAACTGGTAGACAAAGGTGAGTCTGTAGATATAGTGTATTTGGACTTTCAGGAAGCCTTTGACAAGGTCCCTCATCAGAGGCAAAATTAAAAAGTCATTCAATAGGTGGCAGTGTACTATTGTGGATCAGAAACTGGTTAAAAGATAGAAAACAGAGGGTAGGGCTAAATGGCCAATTTTCCCAATGAAGAAAGGTGAATAGTGGAGTACCCCAGGGATCTGTGCTGGATCCACTGCTTTTTAAAATATTCATAAATGACCTAGAAATGGGAATAATGTGTGAGGTTATCAAATTTGTAGATGACACAAAACTATTCAAAGTGGTTAAAACCCATGAGGACTGTGGAAAATTGCAAGAGGATATTGATAAATTGGAAGACTAGGTATCCAAATGGCAGATGAAATTTAATGTGGACAAGTGTAAAGTTATGCACCTAGGAAAGAAAAACCCAAACTATTTTTACACAATGCAAGGTTCCACATTAGGAGCCACCACCCAGGAAAAGGATTTAGGTGTCATTGTGGATAACATGTTAAAACTCTCCACCCATTGTGCAGCGGCCACCAAGAGAGCAAATAGAATGCTAGGTATCATAAGGAAAGGAATTGAGAATAAAACAAAGGATATTATAATGCCTCTGTATCATTCCATGGTGCGACCCCACCTTGAATATTGTGTGCAATTCTGGTCTCTGTATCTTAAAAAGGATATAGCGTTATTAGAAAAGGTACAGAGAAGAGCCACCAAAATGGTAAAGGGGATGGAAGGATACCCCTATGAAAAGAGGCTACAAAGGTTAGGGCTCTTGAACCTGGAAAAGAGACAGCTGAGGGGAGATATGATAGAGGTCTATAAATTAATGAATGGAGTGGAATGGGTAAATGTACATTGATTGTTTATGCCATCAAAATATAGAAAGACTAGGGGGCATGCAATGAAGCTACAGGTTAACCTAATAAAGACTAATAAGAGAAAATATTTTTTTCACTCAACATGTAATCAAACTCTGGAATTTGCTACTGGAGGACGTAGTAAAAGCTGTTAGCATAGCTAGGTTTAAAAAAGGTTTGGACAAGTTCCTGGAGGAAAGGTCCATAAACCATTATTGAAGAGGACCCAGAATATCCACTGCTCGAGCCAATTCAAGCATTGTGGAACCTGTGTCTTTTGGGAAAACTCCTAGGTACGTGTGACCTAGATTGGCCATTGTTGGAAACAGGGTACTGGGCTTGATGGACCTTGGTCTGACCCAGTATGGCATATCTTATGTTCTTATGTTCTTATCCTCCTCTTAGCTCCCCTGACCATTTCCTTTCAACCGGCTAAAAATCAACACTATCAAATACCTGTTGTAAAATACTGCCATAGGTTCAACCCTTCACTCCGCTATCACACTGAACCATACAACAACCATGGAACCTACTCAATTTAAAAATAAATTCAAAATATTTAATAAGAAAACGTTCCTGAAGCATACCCTTCCCCATTTAGACACAACAACCAATAATCTAGATGAAGCCCTAATAAACTGGATCACTTCCATTACAAAGGTTGCACTAGCCCCACTATCCCACAACAAAATAAAATATAAAGAATCCAAATTATGGTATACCTTGCAACTAAGAAGCTTAAAACATAAACTGAGAAAACTTGAAAACAAATGGAGACACACAAGGTCTGAACATGACAACAAGCACTCAAGGAATATAAAGAATCTATAAATAATAGAAAAAAGGAATATCACACCAAACTGCTTACTAGAGCCCTTAATAGGCCAAGGGAGTTATTTAATATAATCAAATCCCTAACAAAAACACCCAATCCTGATGCAGACCAACCCCCAATCAATCCACAAACATTAGCCAATCACTGTATGGAAAAACGTAAACTTGTTAGCAATGATGAAACAACTCTTAAACTGGTCAGTCCATAGTCAAAGGACTCCAATCTTCATAACTGTGAATTGTGGACCACATTTTACACTATAGAGATAAAGCACCTTAAAAATATAGGGTCTGATTCCGTTCTGTACGTCAATCCCCTCTGTACTTCTGATCCGCCCCTGAGCTGCCCCTTCCAACTTCCCTGCACCGCCGGCGGGAAAGTTAGTCGCAGATGGGTGAAGGCATGAATAGCAGGGATGGACGTCCCATTGGTCCATCCATCCATCCACACTATTTGAGGCACAGAATGACCCCCATAATCATTAACATCAATGCAATCACATTCTTCTCTGACCCATGCCCAGTCAGTTGGCTTAAAGCTGCAAAAAATAAGCTCTCCCTAACTATTTTGAACATAGTAAACCAATCCTTAAAACTAGGCCACATGCTACATGAGTTAAATTCTAAAATCAAACACAACCGATAAAAACCATCCCAGCTCTCACAGACCCGTCTCAAGCCTGCCCTTCCTAGCCAAGATCATTAGCAGCAGCAGCGGGAAGCAGAAGGTGAGCTACTCCTGCTACCCTCCATGAACCACCAATTACTGCCTGCTGAGCCAGATTTAAAAAACATTGCATGCCGCCAAACATCCTCATGGGCTCCGATCATCGGCAGCAGCAGCAGGAAGCAGAAGGTGAGATCCTCCTGCTCCCCTCCACGAACCACCAATTACTGCCTGCTGAGCCAGATCTACCTGACTCCTGTCCTCCAGTCTCCTGTTCACCAATCCGGCATCGGGGAGGAAGCAGGAGCTGCTCACCACTCCCACTCCCCTGTCAAGGCCCAATTAGGGCTAAGCTGCACAATTTAAAAGGAAGCACGCACCAGGTGTGCCTGCGCCTGAGGGCCCTTTGGCATGGGCACTTAGGGGATGACAACTCATCAAAATTGCTACCACTCAGATATATGGACTGCCTACCACAGATAACCCAGGTACGAGAAAACTAAATAATTCACGATCAATCCCTCTGCTCCTATAGAGCTAATACGCATTAGCCTAAACTCATTCCATTTAATGTATATCTGTAGCTCCGCATAGCTCTCTCCATTGATATTGCTTTACAGAATCCTGTATAACCATACACTTTTCATTTGCTTGCTAATTGTCATTTATACTCTTACAATATTGTATATGATTATCCCATTTGTTTCCCAATCTTCACCGGTTGTATACGGAACATTCATGCCTATGTATCACTCAATTGCTTGCAAATTGCCATCAACACTGTAAGTACTCATATCGGTTCATACCTCTCTTGCATATCTTACTACTCCATCTCTGCTCAAATTACTAGTATATAACATTTCCCTCCAGCATTCATTTACATTCAGTCACATAAATCATCTATACATACAATGGCCAACCTAAAGCACACCCTCCTTCTCAGTACTCTTCTAATGCTAACACTAATTGCTTCTTTACAACTTCAAGACCTCTACTACAATATATCTGTTATACCATACCGCCGAAGAAACTCAATTATTCACCATTCACACCCCATTTGCTGCCCACCAAAACCACTCCCCACAAAGACTAATTCACCTCACCCCCATCTGTACCCATGCCTATCCCCCTACAAAGAACACTGGATGCCCGATAAGAATTTCTCTCATCAACGCTAGATCCATCAGAAACAAAATCCCTGCAATAATAGATCTCCTCTACGATTACAACCCAAACATACTTTGCATAACTGAAACCTTGTTATCCAATTCAGACAACATACTAATCAACCAATTAGCCTTCTCCAACTATGACCTATTTCAATGCCCTAGACCAAAGAAGCGTGAAGGTGGTGTGCTAATTTTAGCAAAAAAAATACCTCAAATTCTCTCTACGATTGATCAATACTATAAAGGTATGGACATACTAATCATTAACAACAGATCCATCACTATCAGTTTGATCTACAGACCCCCCCACCCCACCCAGACAACCTGTCCTCCATCCTAGAAACCGCATGCTGTTCCACCCCAGGCAAGCACCACATTATCCATGGCGATTTCAACCTACCCTCACTCCCTCCCACACACTTCACTCATTTCATATATGCCCTGCATGACTTAGGATTTCAGCAAATAGTACAAGCCCAACCCACAAAAATGGCAACACACTTGATCTCATATTTCTCCCGCACACCATTCAGCAAGAGATACACTTCTCTCCCTCCTCAAGCACTCCCACTCCCATGGACAGATCATTTTTCTTAGAGTTCACAATCTCATCTACCACATCTCCCCCCGAAACCAAGGAATCTAAATGCTTTAAAAACACATTTCAAGCATTTGATAAAGAATCTTCTTAAATGACACCATACTGAACATAAACCCTACTGTAATGGAACTAAATGATCTCATAAATAACTGGAACTCAATCGTTACCAAAGTCGCACAGACCACCATATAACATTACTCAACAAAACACAAAGTATCCAAACCTTGGTATACCATTGAACTAAGACAGCTAAAGCAAAAACTCAGAAAACTATAAACCAGATGGAGAACCACAAGGATAGACACCGACAATCTACTCTACATGTCTACTCTCAAAGCCTATAAAGAAGCCATTAATAAAAGTAAAACAGAATATCACACCAAGCTCCTTACAAAATCCCTTAACAGACCGAGAGAGATCTTCTCGATTGTCAATTCTCTAACTAAATCCCCTAATCATGAAACTGAACTACCCCCAATAAAACCACAAACCCTAGCAAATTTCCTCATGGAGAAACTCGTGCCCTTGAACAATAGTGTTACTCATCCCAACACCCAATCAATCAACCCCAGCCAGACTATATTTCACAACCAAGCCACCTGGTCATCATTTCACCACATAACTCTCAAGCAACTAAAAAACACTATTACAAACATCAACACAACCACTTCCCCATCAGATCCCTGCTCTGTCAGCTGGCTCAAGGTAACAAAAGAAGAGTTGTCACCAATTATCCTTGAAATAGTTAACCAATCCTTACAAACAGAGCAGATGCCATCTGAACTAAAACAGGCGATCATATGCCCCATCTTAAAATCTAACGTAACAGACAAAACCCTCCCTAACTCATATAGGCCCATTGCCAGCCTACCATTTCTGGCAAAAATTATCGAAAAAAACAGTTCAAATCCAATTGCAAGACTTCATTGATTCAAACACCCTCCTTGATGATCAACAGCATGGCTTTAGACCGTTTCAGTGTCAAAACCTTGATGCTCACCCTTATGGACAAACTCCACCATGGTCTAAATAATAACAAACAAGCATTCCTACTCATCTTTCTCAATATTGTGGCCACCTTCGACAGCATCAGCCACAACATATTGATCTCAAGACTGCAACAACTCGGCCTCCAAGGCACAGTGCTAGTATGGTTTAAATCATATCTCACCAACCGTACCCTACAAGTCCAAATTGGCAAAGCATCCTCCTAAACCTTCAAACAGGAGCAAGGAGTCCCCCAAGGCTCCCCCTTATCCTCACTTCTATTTAAGCTCTACATGCAACCAATTTATCACATCTTCAAGAGACACAATGTATACTGGAGTGGAGGAGTGGCCTAGTGGTTGGGGCAAGGTACTGCAGGCTGGAAGGTCAGGGGTTCAAATCCCACTAGAGGACAGCAACCTTGGGCCAGAAGGACTGGGGTTTCTAGTCCCACAGGTGCTCCTTGTGGTCTTGGGCAAGCCACTTAACCCTCCATAGCCCATGCTCCCTGTAAAATAGTTATCTCCAAGTTATAATGCCCTGTTCAATGTAATTTCAGTTTGTTCAATGTAAACCGCACTGATGCAGAATAGCACGGTATATAAGAGAATGTAAATAAATTAAATAAATACTATCACCTCTATGCAGATGATATTATGTTATATCATCCAGTAGACGTCAATAACCTCATATGTCCTCAAATCCAAGATTGCCTCACTGACATAATCGACTGGCTTAGCACACACAGCTTAAAAAGTAACATAAAAAAACAGATGTGTTATACATCACCCGGAATCTAAATTTCAACCCCCCATCAAAACTTCACCCATGCAACTCAGAGCTGGAAGTTAAACAAGAAATCAAATACTTAGGAATCAGCCTAGATCAATACCTCTCCATGGCCCCCACATTAAAACTATCTTAAAGATCATATGACTCAAACTAAAAATGTTCCAGCATCTGCGACCCTTACTGGAAAGTGAAGATTTTAGATCAATCCTGCAAGCCTTGATAACGCCCCACCTTGCCTATTGCAATAAAATTTTGTACGGCCTACCAAAAACAACCATCCATCAACTTCAACTAGCACAAAACCTAGCTGACAGCATTATACACAAGCCTCATTACTCTGACCACATCACGCTGCTTCTCCACTCCCTCCACTGGTTGTCCATCACAACTAGGACTAAATACAAATATCTTGTAATAACCTTCAAATTGTACAACAAAATTGCCCCTTCATTCCTCAGCTCCCTTACTCACCCAGCACTTCAAGAACCAGAAGAGTTTGTTCCCATCCGCAATGCCAATAAAACCATCAGCAATAGAGCCCTTACTTACATCGCCCCATCTATTCGGAATGCTTTACCAGATAACTTAAGAGTTATTAAGTAACTCCAAACCTTTCACAAAAAGTTTAAAACACATCTGTTTCTTGAATACTATGGTTCCTCCACCAACAACTAGCAGCCTCAAACATCTCAATCTCTTTAATAACCACCTTTCCTCATCCCTACCTCTCACACATCAATATGTTCTAATACAGTAACTGATTCTTGTATATAGTTATGTTACTTGTTAATTGTTTGTCATATGTATCTTGTAAATAAGTTATTCCGATGTTATAATGTAAAGTTCCTATTTTGTTCCCTGTAAACCGCCACTGATCTTGGGAAGCGGTGGTATATAAGTACTAATAAAAAAATAAAAAAATAAATAAAAACAGATAGACAAGCACAGTAAACAAAAAAAAAAAGATATTGAGGCATAGGACCACTGGATACATTCACAAGTCTTAAATATGACTCAGAACTTATCAGGAATCCAATACAAAGGATGGAACAGTGGAGTCATTTAAAAATAGCAAGGAAGACTGTAGATTAAGCATCCAGCAGAAACAGAGCATGTTGTGTCAAAGCAGGAAAAGAAGAAATTAGACCTTACCTGCTAATTGTCTTTCCTTGAGTATTCTCCAGACCAGTCCAGGAACAGTAGGGTAGTCAACCTCATTCAGCAATTGAGGACTGAAAACATCAAAGCTTTGCTGACAGCCTACCTTGCTCCCCCTGGTGTCAGAGAGCCAATCTAAGAATATCCAAGCAGTTAAGCAAAATTCAAGCACGAAAACTACTACTAGGAACCATAAACCGTATCAAAGAACACTTGGCTGTATAACTCCCCAAAACCAAAAACTATGTCCCACCTAAGGAAGCATCCCCCCTGCGGACATGTGGCACAGAACTCAACGGGAGCCCCCTAGCCAGATCCTCTGCGTAAGACCCCCAGGTTTCCCCTAGGACCGAAACTTATTCTGCTAAGCCTAGGAAATTTTCTGTCAACCAATCCTGGACTCACAGCCCCGCGGCTGCTACTGGATAGAAAGGTCCAGGAACTATGTTCCACTAACTTCTGGGAGGGTCCTGGACTGGCCCAGAGAATACTCAAGGAAAGACAATTAGCAGGTAAGGTCTAATTTCTTATTCCTTTTCGTCTCTCTGGGCCAGTCCAGGAACAGTAGGGTAGTACCAAAGCAGTAACTACTCTCGGGAGGGACCCAAGAGCCCCGCTAAAACCGCAGCTGCGCTGACCTTCGCATCACCTGCTGCTTGAACATCCAAGCGATGATAATTCGCAAATGTATGCAAGGACGACCAGGTCACTGCCCGACAAATATCCACCGGCGGAACCAAAGCCCACTCGGCCCAGGACGTCGCCTGCCCCCGAGTCGAATGAGCACTCAGCCCCTCCGGCGCCTCCTTCCCGTCAGCCTGATACGAAGCTGCAATCACCTGTTTTAGCCAGCGCAAAATCGAGGCCTTGGAGGCCGCTTCCCCTTTCCGTTCGCCTGCGAACAGCACAAACAACCTGTCCGACTTCCGGATCGCCTGCGTCCGCCTGAGATATCGGTGCAGCACTCTCCCCAAATCCAACTTATGTAGGGAAACACCACTCTCATCCGCCGAGGCCGAGGGAAATCGATTGATTCACATGAAACCCTGACACCACCTTAGGGGGAAAGGAGGGCACCGGCCGTAATACCACCTTCTCCTTTAAAAACTGAATGTACGGCTCCCTACAGGACAGCCTGCAAATCCGAAATCCTTCGAGCTGAGCACAACGCTACCAAGAAAGTGGTCTTCCAAGAGAGCTCTCTATGCGGCACTGTTTTCCCTGGCTCAAACAGAGCGCGCGTCAAGGCTCGCAAAACCAAATTCAAATCCCAAGGTGGCACAAACGGTCTTCTAGGCAGTCTCATGTTCTTAACCGCTCGGAAAAACTGCTGCACATCCTGCTGCAATGTTAAACTCTGACCTTGCACTTTACCACGGTAGCAAGCTATAGCTGCCAGATGTACCCTTAGGGTACTGAACGCTAAACCTTTATCCAGCCTGTCTTGGAGGAAAGCCAAAACATCCGACACTCCTGCCGCTTGGGCCCGCACCCCATGCCTGGCCTCCCAGCATTCAAAGATCCTCCAAATAAGAATATAGGCCAACGACGTGGACCTCCGACGAGCCTGTAACATGGTATTGACCACCGCTGTGGAAAAGCCATTCCGCCTCAACCGCTGCCTTTCAAGAGCCAAGCCGTAAGCAAGAAGCGATCCACCTGCGGCATGAGAATCGGACCCTGGTACAACAAATTCATCCAACTCGGCAACCTGTAAGGATGATTGACCAGCAAGCGCACGAGATCCGCATACCACGCTCGTCTTGGCCAATCTGGGGCAATAAGAATCACCGTCCTGGATGACAAGCGATTCTGCGAACGACTTGCCCTATCATCGGCCACGGAGGAAACACATAGAGAAGCTCCCTCTTCGGCCAGGGCTGAACCAAGCCGTCCAGGCCCTCGGACATGCGTTCCCTGGTTCTGCTGAAAAACCGACACGCCTTGGCATTGTCGAAGGTTGCCATCAGATCCATAACCGGCTGGCCCCAGTGCTTCGTTATGTCGTGAAAGATGGCGTCGTTTAGCCGCCATTCCCCTGGATCCAGCATCTGACGACTGAGAAAATCCGCTTGCACATTGTCTTTTCCCACTACATGCGCCGCTGACAGAGCCAGATGATGCTCCTCTGCAAACTGCATGAGCGCCAGACTCTCCTTCAACAAGACTGCACTGCCCATGCCTCCCTGTCGGTTGATATAGGACACGGTGACTGCATTGTCTGAGAAAACTCACATCACTTTGCCGCTCACAAGCGGTTCGAACGTCTGCAGTGTTAGCGCCACGGTTCTCATCTCCAGCTGATTGATGGACCAACTGGACATTTCTTCCGTCCAAAGGCCTTGTGCCACCTGAGAAATACAATGCGCCCCCCAGCCGGAGAGGCTGGCATCTGTGGTGACCAACACCCAATCCGGCGTGTCCAACGGCATTCCCACCCTCAGATGCGCGGGATTGCTCCACCACCCCAGACTGCTGGCCACCTTGACCAGACAAAACCAACCGCCGGCTGAGAGGATGGTGTTGCGGAGATCACCGGGACAGTAACGAGTGCTGAAGTGGTCACATATGTGCTCTGCCCCACGGCACCAACTCTAAGGCTGCTGCCATGGAACCCAGGAGCTGTAAGTATCTCCAGGCCATTGGCGCCTTGAGGTGCAAAAAAGCAGTCACCTGATGCATGAGCTTTTGAATCCTGATCTCCGGCAGAAATACTGCCCCCCAGTCAATGTCAAACAACGCCCCTAAATAAACCAGGGACTGCACTGGTGCCAACTGACTTTTGGTGTGATTGACCACCTATCTTAAACTCTCTAGAAAGGCCACCACCTTTGAAGTGGCCTCCTGCGATTCCAAAATAGAACGAGCCCGGATAAGCCAGTCATCCAGATAAGGATGCACGAGAATATCTTCTTTCCACAATGCCGCCGCCACCACAACCATCACTTTGTGAATATGTGAGGCGCCGTGGCTAACCCGAAGGGCAAGGCCTGAAACTGAAAATGACCCATGGGTACCGCAAAGTGCAAGAACTTTTGATGGTGGGTTTTGATGGGAATATGCAGGTAAGCTTCCATCAAATCTATCGACGAAAGCACCTCCCCCGGCCTCACCGACCAGATCATCGACTGCAGAGTTTCCATCCGAAAATGCAGCACCCTTAAACAGCAGTTCACATGCTTGAGATCGAGAATTGGCCAAAATGATCCCTCTTTCTTGGGAACGATGAAATAAATGGAGTATCGACCTAAACCGCACTGGTCTGGAGGTACCGGAACGACCGCCTGAATCCATAGCAACTGCTGAAGCGTCTGCTCCACCGCCGAAGCCTTTGCAGAACCCCCGCACGGCGACATTATGAATGCTCCCGGTAGGGATTGCTCCAACTCCAAGGAATAGCCATCCCGAATTATCTCCAGTACCCAGCGGTCTGTGGTAATGGCGGCCCAGGTGGAGAGGAAAAACCGTAACTGACCTCCTATGTACGTCTCCGCCTGGACCTCCCTCATTTCATTGCAGCTTCTTAGAGGCACTGGGCTGAGGACCGGCAAATCCCCGTCCGAATCCTCGAGCACCCCGAAAGGACTGGCCCTTAGGGAGAAACCGCCCTCTCTGATAAGGGGAAAACCGAGTCCCTCTGAACCTACAAAACTCTCTGCCTTGACCACGCTGTGACAAGCTCTGCTTCGGCCCTTTTGGGCGGTCCTCCGGAAGGTGGCTGCCTTTGGAGTCCCCCAAATCCTTCACAATCTTCTCCAATGCTTCTCCAAAGAGGAGCTTACCTTTATAAGGTAGCCTACTAAGCCGAGACTTAGAAGATGCGTCCGCTGCCCAATTCCTCAGCCAGAGAAATCTCAGAGCAGCCACTACCGATGCCATTGACTTGGCTGACATTCGAACCAAATCACAGAACGCGTTGGCGAGATATGCCGCAGCCGATTCCAACTTGCTCCTTCCGGCGCAGAAGCCCCTTCCAAACCTGGACTAGACTCCGCTTTCAGCCATCTAATGGAAGCCCTGGATACATAAGCTCCACAGATAGAAGTTTGTAATGCCAGTGCACTGGTATCAAAGGCCTGCTTAAGAATGGACTCCAACTTCCTATCCTGCAGATCCTTAAGAGCCGCCGCCCCCTCTACTGGGATAGTGGTTTTCTTAGTAACTGCTGATACTAATACATCTACCTTCAGCATACGCAACAACTCTTTTTCTTCCTGAGGGACAGGATATAAGTGACCTAGCGCCCTTGCCCCTCTCAAAGTAGCCTCGGGGAATTCCCACTCCGACTCAATCATCTGCTTAATAACTCTATGTACCGGGAAACACCGCTGCTCTGCTCGAAAACCCTGCAACAAGGGATCCTCCAATGGCTCAGCCTGAGCCGCCGGCAAGGCAATATTCAAGGCCACTAAGGAATGGACAATCAGCACTCCCAACTCCTCCTTCCTAAACACTCTGAAAAGATTGGGATCCTCTCCAGCAGCTAGCTCTCCTTCCTCGAGGTCCTCTGGCCACAAATCCAACCCAGACTCTGAGAGTATCTCGCCCTCCTCTGGGCCAAGAACTTCTAGCGTCTGCTGATCCAGACCCCCATCTGCCCCTGCTGCCAAAACCCCCGTCTTGGAAGAGCCCTACCCAGGATCCCCTGGAGAGGCCGAAAGCATGGACAACACTGTCCTGCCCCCGCTCTAATTTCAAGCAGTAAGCTTTATGCAATGACAGGATAAAGTCCAGAGAGAAAAAACTGTTAAACCCCTCCGGAACCTCTGAAATCATCATGGGGTTCTCCCCTAGCACTGGAGCAGATTTCTTTGATTTAACTTTCTTTTTAACAGACTTGTGCGGCAATGCGGGAGAAACGGCAGCCGGCTTTAAAATGTCCGCCGTTCCCGCCTTCTGACGCATCCTGACCCTGACGCATCCTCCATTGTGCCCACGTAGGACCCTGAGCCCCCGAGAACAGACACCCGTGAACCAGAACCGCCGGGTCAAACAGAACCCAATCGCCGCTTACCGGGCCATAAACCGCTGAACCTAACAGTCCCACTGCCAACTGCCCTTCTAAAAATGATCCCGACAAGAAGAAACACACACACCTGCTATATAGCACTTCTCTCCTCCAACCCCTCAGAACCGCTGCTCGTGGCCGAAAAGATCGGGAGTCTGAAAACAGCAGACTGGACTCTGGGGCTCCCAGGACCGTGCTCTGCTATCGGGAAGGGAAGCGGACTTCGAGGCAGGCTCTGCCTCCAGTGCTGAAGAAAGCAACTGACCCCCTTCAAACATTCAATCGAAGTAATTAGTCTTAAACTTTTTTTTTTTTTTAACTTTACTCCAAGATCCAAAGACCACTGATAGCTCCTAAAAACTAACCCAGCTAGGGCTAGCAAGGAGAAAACTATGCGAAATTCTTTTTCCTCTCTCGGAGCCTGTCAGCAAAGACCTCCTTCAGCTGCTGAGGACTGAAAAGACTGGCTCTCTGACACCAGGGGGAGCAAAGTAGTCTGTCAGCAAAGCTTTGATGTTTTCAGTCCTCAGTTGTTGAAGGAGGTTGACTACCCTACTGTTCCTGGACTGGCCCGGAGAGACGAAAAGGAATATATAAATAGATTACTGTAGCAATACACTTTAGAAGTTTCATAAACAAAGTAATTTATAAAGGATTTTCCAAGGGTAAATCCTACTGTATGGCCTGAAAAAGCCTCTTATAATGTTACCCCAGAGTTTATGGGCAGGAAAAGTAGGCACAGAGAATGTGTGTGCCTACTTTTATGCAATCTGAGGGGAGATGCTCCTGTGGAAAGAGTTAGGAGAAGTGTGGACAGAGTTGCGATATACACATTTATTTAACAAAATACGCACAGATACGTTTATACTTGACATGCATAAATGTTACTTTATTGTGAAACTCATAGCCAATTTATCAATTGAAACATCCCATTATTTTCAAGGTGAAAACACTCATGAAGAAATGACACGATTTTTGAAGTTGATAGCAAAGAGAATATAGTAACCAAGAATAAAAAGTATGACGGTGAAACTCCTGATATATTTGACTTTTTATAAAAAGAATAACTATAACTGTAAGAGAGCTATAAGAAATACCCTGTATTTCTTTAGTACACTGTTTAGCAAAATTGAGTTGGGAAAAGTCAGAGCTGACTAAGATCCAAGGTCATTTTTCCAAAAATCAGCAAACTAGATAAGCAAATAGTTAAACTGTGTGTGATATCTAAGCATTTTCATTAAAATGTATACTAAATGAAGTTGTGCATTTTACAAAGTGAAGAAACAATCAAAAAATCACTTGAACATTTGCTTTGATCTTTTTATAAAAGTGTGCCCAGACTCATTTAGAAATCTAACTGCAAAACGTTTGCTCTGTACTGCATCTAGGCATTAAATTTAGCACCCAATATAGTCACAGGAGAAGCAGTAATTCACAATACCCAGCATTGCTGAGGAGAAAATTAAAAGGAACTGTACTCACTGTTGCTACTATTTATTGCACTTGTATCTTCCTCAGCCATGCAGATGGGAGATCACCGGGAACATAGGCATAAACATTAGTTTTCATATGAATGGAAACATGAACAAAAATCACCAAATTTGGTTAGTTCTGGGGCCAACCTACCAATTGCACTTGTTGGGCAAATTTTCCCAAATCACCATTCATGAACTTTGTTTTCTTTATACACATGTGTGTGGGCAGACACACTGGAGTCAATCTGAAAGGGGAAGGAAGTCAAGGAAGGATGACCAGGGCAAGACACATCAGCTAATCATGCTGGAAATCCTTGACATAAAGCCACAGAAACATATCTCTGCCTAAGTTATACCGATCATATGGATTGTGATGCCACAGCAGGTCTATAAGATAGATACAGCCCAAACCAAGCCCCAGAGAATCATCTTGTACCTGATTTTCAGGAGATGAGGAAATGGTGTTGGGACATAGGACTTTAAAGGAAAAAAAAAAAGCAAATTAAAAAAATAAACGGTTTGAAATCTGTTTTTGAGGGAGTAAGGAAGGGGTGCTGGGGCTTACTAACTGAAAGCACAAAGAAAAAAGCATAGAATAAACAGCTTGAAGGGACTAGTGTTCCTGCCTCCCCATTTAAGATTAGAAGTGGTGTTGTGTCACTGTCTGTCTGGTTTTACAACCAGGAATTTGAAAGTTTTCCAGGGCTTCCTGCCTCCTTTCTTTTTCTGCAGGGAATGTCTCTCTAAGGCTGGGGGAGGAAATTAGGAAAGTCAGAGAGAGGCTAGGAAAGTTCTGCTTTTACAGTTTGCCAAAAGGCAATAGCTTACTGTCCTAAACATTAGCAGAAAGTGTATACAAATTATTTATACAAGACTTTCAAAGCAGGCAGTGGCACTGGAGGAGGACAATTACTGTAACTAAACTATCTACGGCAGGCATGTCCAACTTCGAACAGATCGTGATCTACTTTTTCCGGCCAAAAGTTCCGGTGATCTACCACCATGAAAATTATGTTTCAAATTAGTTTCAAATTAAATTTTAACCCAATAAAGTTGGAGGATCCCCCCCCCCCCATTTTTAATGAACCTTTTGTCATTTACTTGGATGTGATCAGCTGTTAAGCAAATTAAGCAAAAACAAACCAGAGAGACAAAGATCCAGTAAGAACTGCGAGGGGAAATGGAAAGTACATTTTTTATTAAAGTTGTATTGAGTAATAACTTTCTTTAACTTATATTGACTAATTTGTGTTTAATTTAGGTTGAGTATTGATCCAGGCTGATCTTGCACAATCTTTAATATTTCACTCTTGCTCATTAGTGAGACATCTGAGCAGGGCCGGCCCGTCCATTGAGCAAGAATGTTTTTTGCACAGGGCCCCGCGTTTCAGGGGGCCCTGCGCAAAAAACATCTTGCATCCCAGCAAAGTTTAAAAAAATCAGAAACCGGCTGCGGCTGCCGCTGCCGCCGTGACAGCGGCAGAATCGAGAATCAGCCCATTTACAGTCCTTACCACCCCCCCCCCATCAGCCCAGCTAAGTTTAAAAAAAAAAACCCAGAAACCGGCTGCTGCTGCCGCTGCCGCCGTGGCAGCGGCAGCGGCAGAATCGACAATCCCGCGGGGCCCCCCCCCCTGTCCTGCAGTCTTCTATGCGGCCTCAGCGTCGGCTGTCAGAGCTGCGCGAAGAGAGAGAGCTTCTCCTCTCGCAGCTCTGTTAATCATGCCGCGGGGCTGATGGGAAATCCCATCAGCCCCGCGGCAGGATTAACAGAGCCTCGAGAAAGGGAAACTCTCTCTTCGCGCGGCTCTGAAAAGCCCGCACTGAGGCCGCATAGAAGACTGCAGGACAGGGGGGCCCCGCGGGATTCTCAATTCTGCCGCTGCCACGGCGGCAGCAGCAGCCGGTTTCTGGGTTTTTTTTTTTTAAACTTAGCTGGGCTGATATGGGGGGGGGGGTAAGGACTGTAAATGGGCTGATGAGGGGGAGGGGGGTTAGGACTGGTAATGGGCTATAGGGGGTTCGGACTGGAAGTGGGCTGATGGGGGGGGTTAAGACTGGGAATGGGCTATTGGGGGTTAGGACATGTAATAGACTATGGAGGGGCTAAGACTGGAAATGGGCTGATGGGGGAAGTTATGACAGGTAATGGGCTATGGGGGGCTACGACTACAAGTGGGCTGATGGGGGGATTAGGACTGGAAATGGGCTATGGGGCGGTGGGCTAAGACTGGAAATGGGCTGATGGGGGGTGTTAGGACTGGTAATGGACTGTGGGGGGCATTAGGACTGGTAATGGGCTATGGGGGGGTTACAACAGGTAATGGGCTATGGGGAGCTACGACTACAAGTGGGCTGATGGGGGGATTAGGACTGGAAATGGACTATGGGGGGGTTAGGACTGGTAATGGGCTGATGGGGGGTTAGGACTGGTAATGGGTTGATGGAGGGGTAAGACTGAAAATGGGCTGATGGGAGGGTAAGGACTAGAAGTGGGCTGATGGGGGGGTTAGGACTGGTAATGGGCTATAGGGGGTTCGGACTGGAAGTGGGCTGATGGGGGGGGTTAGGACTGGTAATGGCCTATAGGGGGTTTGGACTGGAAGTGGGCTGATGGGGGAGCTAGGACTGGTAATGGGATGGGGGGTTGCTAGGACTGGAAATGGGCTGAGTGGAACGGGGGCTTGAACTGCAAATAGCTGATGGGGAGGAGGGCTTGGAATGGAAATGGGCTGTGAGGAGAGGGAGCTAGGACTGGAAATGGGCTGAGTGGGGGGGGGGGGGCTAGGACAGGAAATGGGCTGATGGAGGGGCCAGGATAGGACTGGAAATGGGCTGTGGGGGGTGCTAAGGTTGGAAATGGGCTGTGGTGGGGGCTTGAATTGAAATGGACTCATGGAGGGGCTAGCACTGGAAGTAGGCTCATGGGGGGCTTGGATTGGAAATGGGCTGAGTGGAGGGGAGCTAGGATTTGACATGGGCTGATGGTGGGGCTAGGAAAGGAATAGAAATGAGCTGATGGGGGGCTGGGATTGGAAATGAGCTGATGGAGGAACTGATAGGATTGGAAATGGATGGGGGAGCTAGGACTGGAAATGGGCTGATGGTGGGGCTAGGATAGGATTGGAAATGGGCTGATGGGGGACTAGGACTGGAAATGGGCTGATGCAGGGACAAGAAGGGAGCAGATGCTGGGTCGGGCTGGAACTAGAAAGGAGCTGATGTTGGGGGAGGATTAGAATGGGATGGAGCTGGGAGAGTGAAATGGAGAGGGAAAAATATTTTGCGTGGGAGGGAAGACAAATCTACAATTGGCCGGATATTGGGAGAGTAAGTGGGGATTGAGGATGGAGGGGTAAAATTTGAGTGGATGAAATAGGAATGAGGAAAGAGCAAAAGGAGAAAGATTAGTATGTTAAAGCAGATGTAGAGAGAGAATGGAAAAAAAAACAAGAAGACGGAAGAAAGGACAAATGGACAGCAGATTGAGAGTTAGCAGAAGACACGAAGAAACCAGAAGAAAGTGGCTGGAACAATTGCAACTGAAAAAAAATGCACAAAAGGTAGAAAAATCTCTCTTTATTTTGAATTTATTAACTGGAATATGTCAGCTCTGGGAAATGTGCATCATTAATTTTTGCCCTTTGTTTAGTACAAGAGGAAATTAATTTATAGTTTTATTTCTACAGTGTTGTTGTATATTCCAAGTTTGGCTTTTGGGGTTCCCAGTTTAATTATTGTCTTCCTGTTTCTAAATTGTGATTCCTTGTTTGGTGATGGTCTATGTTCTGCATGTGTAACTGAGCTGAGGTATTCTGTTTATATAATTCCTATTTGACATTGCCACTTGTTCTTTCCCCAGTAGGTCATGTATTGTTGTTCTCTGAAATGTATTGGTTTAATATTTGCAGTGTTGCCTTTTGATAGTTAGGGTATGGTGCTTTGTGAGTCCTGGTAGTGCTGTTAGGATACGGCGGGTTTGCTATGGGTTCTAAATGGGCAGTGTTTGTAGTAGTTCCTAATGTGCCTGGCGGTTGGTACTGGATTATAGTAATGTAGTAACCTTTTAGTCTTTCTTTATCCATATACTCATTAAGAGGCATGTTTACTAAAAGTTAGTGTATGGTAACATTATGCAAATATTTATGCAAATGAGGCAACTTATGCAAATGATGCCCCGCACCGAGTCTCTGCACATGGCCCCGCACCCCCCTTGGGCCGCCCCTGCATCTGAGGCTACATTTCATCCACCAGCTTTTTGAAGTTGGGTGAATATTGTGTGAGGGCCAGTCTCAGGGATTCCTGGAGATGTTCATCTGTCATGTTGGAACGCTGTGTACTCTTTGTCATTTTCAGATGGGAAAACGCAGATTCACACAAATAAGTTGAACCGAAACAGGAGGGTACCGCTTCACTGTATCTTCTCAAGTTGGGAAATTTGTCTCTAGGCACTAGCTTCCAAAATGGGTATGACAAGTACTCCACAACTGTTCCAATTTTTTGGAAGTCACAGAATCTATTTTCGAATACCCAGATAACAGAACAGATTTCTGTCACATACTTCTTGTTCTGAAAAACAAAATTTGGATATTGTCCCAGATGGTCCTGCATATTAGGAAAATGATCAAAAGTGTTGTTTGCAAGGTCAGTCATCATTAGCTCAAATTTGCTCTTGTAGGATGAAACTGTACTCATCATCTCGCCAATGCATTTGTTTTTACCTTGTATTTCAAAGTTCATATCACTTAGTTTGCCTGTAAAGTCAGCGAGAAATGCCAGATCACATAACCACTCCTCATCTTCCAATTCTGTTTGGTCATCTCCCCTCTCCTTCAAAAAACTTCTTATTTCATTCAGCAAATCACAAAATCTTTGCAGAAATATGTGCCTACTTAGCCACCTTACACCTATGTGCAAAATGATTTCCGCTGCCCCTTCATCAAAAGTAAGATTGAAAAGCCGTCTTTGAAGTGATCTTCCACAAACTGAATTTACAATTTTGAAAGTGATGTCCATGACCGTCTTTGTATTGAGTCTCTTGCTTGCCAAATCTTGCTGGTGAATGATGCAGTGGTAAGAAAAGAAATCTGGGAAGTCGTCATGCTGCCTACAAAGGGCTATGAAACCGTTAACCTCACCTGTCATTGCTCTTGTTCCATCAGTAGCGATGGAAACAAGTCTATGCAATAGAAGATTACACTTTGTCACAAAGGAATGGAAAGAAATGAATATTTCCTGACTGGTAGTTCTCCCTTTTAAAGAAATCTTTTCAAGTAGTTCTTCTTTAACACTGAAGTTTTCAAAAACCATCTGGATAAAGACTAGTAACTGGCTATGTCTCTTATGTCTGTAGATTCATCCAGTTGGAGTGAGAAAGCAACACAATTTGAAACATCCTCCAACAATTGTTCAGTTGTGTCTCCACACATCTTTTCTATCGCCGCATGACGGTGTTTCTTGGCAATTGTACATCTTGAATAGCAGCTATGATCTCTTTCTTATTTTTAAATCCTTCAAAAAGATTGTCAGCTGCTTCAAGAAAACAATCTTTTACAAATTCCCCTTCAGTGAAAGGTTTGCATTTCTTTGTGATCAGGTTGCTGACCTTGAAGGATGCTATGGTTGCATTGACCGAATGTGACCTTGGCTTCGCCATCAACTCTTGCTGAGTAGCCAATTTTGATTTAAGTTCTTTGAGCTTCAGTTTACGAATTTCATTTTTGGGTGGAAAATCAGCATCAAACTTATTGCTATGCAGAGCCTCACAATAAAGTTCCAGATTACCCTTTTTGGGCAAGGATACTGGGGCATTACAAATTAGACGACAACACTTGTCTTTCACCATGATGAAGAAGTAGTCCATTTCCCATTCATCATGAAAGTGGTAGGTTTTGCTCTTCTTTGGAACACTCATCTTCGTTATACTGGGGTAGCTCGATGTAAGAAGGCCAAATCTGCTAAGTTAGTATAAACACTGGCTGAATCTGGTCCAAAACTGTGTCACCACCAGGTGGGCAGACTGCCTCCTGGCTAGCAGGGCTGCGCCTGATGGCAATGAATGTAGTTGCACGCCTCGAGTGGTAAAGGCAAATTAGGATTTATTCCCCTCCCGGGGTCGGATTATTCAAATAACAAACAAAACACAAGTATTCAAAAGAAATAAGCCATGTCCTCTGGCATAAACATAAAGAATATTAGAACAATTTCTTCTTGCTTCAAAGTAAGTAACAACGTTATGCATTCAACTGCAGCACACAGTCTCACTGTGTGGAAACCAGCATTTATCAGTTGTAGTGTTTTCCCTTAACACTATGCTCAGCTCTGACTAGCATAAAGACCTTATTTTATGCGACAAAATCAGTGTACAGTCCATTGGGTCACAGATGGATGAACACTCACTGAGTGTGTCAATTATCATAGGTTCTTGCACGCATTCAAAACCCTCCTTATTAAAGTAGGCTTGGAAATTCCCCTGTGCCGTGCCGTCACAGTGTCTCTCTTTATTTCTATCCTCAGCTTGGGATAGATAATATCCTTTTACCCTCTCTGGAGGTTTCACTGGCTCCTTGCTCAGCTCTCTGCTTAAATCTCTCGGTGGGGAGTTACAGCCCTGCCCCCACCTTAGACTTCCTGCATGAGGCTGCTCTGCATTCACACTGTAGGAATTTCTATCATTCACCACTTTTAACTTCGCACTATAATCATTCCTCAGGTCACAGCTTCCTGATACATACAGTTTTGTCTTTGGTTTCCACTCACTCCGGCTGGAACGTAGCCTCCGTGTTCCAAAGTGTTTGCAATCAGCAGACCAGTCCCACCTGTTCTCTGCTCTTGCTAGCTGCTTCCTCCTGTAGGACTCTGGGTAGTTACTTGGGTGAATCCTTCCTGTCTCTGACTCACTTCCTAGGTCAAAGTAAGAAATTCCTCCTGCTTTCTCTCGGCCAGCTGCTTCAGGTAAGACAGCCTGTTCTCTCTGCTTACGCTGCTCACGCTGTCCTGCTGGTTCACGCTGTTCTCGTGGACCTTGCTGTTCTAACCCTGTGTTCCCTGCACTGTCCTTATAAGGGCTGTAAGCTCTTCCCCTTCTCAGGTGCACGCTATCAGGAACTAGGGAATTTCTCTCAGCTGAGTGTTTTTCCAGACCTCGTGGCTGCATTTGTTTCTGTTGTCCCTGACAACAGCTGCTCACATGATCTGTTTCCCTGTCAGCTTCAGGACTAAACTGCTGTGAATCTTGTGCTTTTAAGGTAGAGAATGGGGCTTCTTCATCACAACTGTCACTGTCCCAAAGTATTAAAGATCAACAGGAACTGAAGACCTCTGGATGATGTGCAATACAAGATCTGGAGATGCCAAAACCACACATGCAGTTCTAAAAGTAAAAATAAGAATTCATCATACTGGCACCAATAATCAAAAACCACCAAACAATCATCAAAAAAACTCAAACACCTGTCCAGCAAACCAGATAAAATCAAATACCGCCAAACAAGTTCAAATACCACCACATGCGATTTAATAAATTCTGCACACAGTCTAGAATCAACACAAAGGCAAGGTGAAATAAAATTGCAGTGTAGAATCAACGCAAAGGACAGGCAAAATAAAATTGCAGAGGCAAGCAAAAGTCACAGTGGTTTGAACCAATTCAAAGGCAAGGCATAGGCAAGTTAGAACAAAATTGGAAAAGCCCATCAAAATCACCAAATTCTTGACACTTTGTTGTGTCTGCCCGAAAACGTTTAATGGAAGTGAACTATAAAGCGACCAATGACCAGCACATGACACAACTAATATGGTAAGTGTATTCAGATAAAGCCTGGGTGAATGGATATCACCCGGTATATAACACACTTCTGAGGGTTGTTGTGGCGGGGGCAGGAATGGGTGATTCTGAGAGGCAGGAGACCAGGTATGATGCTGGGCCTGTGGCATCTCATCATGTGGCACGGGTGGCAGCCCCCTGGGGTACCCGCAAACTATTGGCACGAAAATAACAAGAGCCCAATACACCCGCAGGCAAGATTCCTGCAGGCAGGGAAAAAAGACAGGCAAAGGATCAGCAGTGGCGGCAAGCCCTCAGCAGATGACCTGCCGGCACGAGCTCTCTCCTAGCGATGGGGCGAGCTGCTGGAGAGATGAGGCCAAGTGGGGCTGGCGATCTACCTCTGACCCCTCCGCGATCTACAGGTAGATCGTGATCTATCTGTTGAACATGCCTGATCTACAGTATTGCATTGCACAACCAGAAGATACAGTAAAATAATTTTAGTAACTATCTTTCTTACCTATTGTCTGTAACAGCAGCTGTTTATTTTATTTATTTATTTAACAGGTTTTATATACCACTTTATCATTTTAATCAAAGCGGTTTACATTGAAACTTAAACTTGGTAATGTACATTAAACAGGGACATTGAAAACTTGGATTTTTCTGAGGCAATGGAGGGTTAAGTGACTTGCCCAAGGCCACAAGGAGTGTTAGTGGGAATCAAACCCTGATCTCTGGGTTCCCAAGCCAGTTTTCTTAACCATTAGGCTTCTCCTCCACTCCACTCCACTGTTGGAGTAGGAGGGAAGGGCACCTATCTATCTATCCCATGCCAGCCTCATAGAATACAATCAAATAAATATCTCATGCAACGCATTTGGGATGACTATACTCCAAAGAAGCAGAGGTGTAGTGGATGACACAGGACACTAAAATACAGGCATTCCTTGCCTTCAAGAGCTGGGAATCCAATCTGATAATAGAATTAACTAGGAAAACACATTTAGTCTCTCTCCAGTCTATTGAAGAGTAGGAACAGGGAGACAGGCTCACTGGGCAGTGCAGTTGCATTTATAATTAAGAAGAAACGTGTAAGAACTGTAATGAAATACGATGCACTCAGTGAATGCTAAGTTTCTATTCATCTATGAGGAATGCCCATCGACACAACTGTAATTCAAGTATATGCCCCAACAACAGCTGCAGAAGAGTATGAAGTTGATGAGTTCTATGAACAAGTACAAGTTGTAAATGACAGAACATTCAAATAGGATATCCTGATAGTCATGGGTGATTGGAATGCAAAAGTTGGCAACAAAAAAGAAGGCAAAGTGATTGAAAAATATGAACTTCGCAACAGAAATGAAGTTGGAGAAAGACTGATAGCATTTTGCAAGACCAACAATCTATTAATCTAAAACATCTTCTTCCAGCAATACAAGCAGCAACTGTACACATGGACTTCACCCAATGGATTGTACAAAAATCAAATTGACTACATCTGTGGAAGTCAATGATGGAGAACCCTATAACATCAACAAAGACAAAACCTGGAGCTGACCTTGATACAGATCACCAACTTCTAGTCTACAAACTCAAGCTAAAGTTGAAAAAGAGCAAGCCACTCATGAATATAGTAAACTATGACCTTGAGAATATATCACTGGAATTTAAAGACTGCCTGCAAAATTGATTTGCTGCTTTAGAAACAAATGACAGAGCTCCAGAAGAGTTATGGAATGACATCAAGAAGGTTGTGTTGGAAGAAAGTGAGAAGTCTCTAAAAAAGGTGAAAAAGCAAAAACGGTCAAAATGGATGACTGAAGAAACTCTAGAAATTGCCCAGAAACGCAGAGAAGCTAAAGCCAGAGGAAAAAGATTGGAAATCTCTGTTGAGTTCTGTGATTGCCTATGTTCAGCAAGACAAGACAAGGAGAAGTACTACAATGATGCATGCAAAGAAATAGAAACAAAAAAACTATTAAAGGAAGAGCAAGATCGGCTTTTCTAAAGATACAAGAGTTAAAGAAAAAATTCCAGCCTCGAATTGGAATGTTACAAGATGCTCAAGGATCCATGTTGAATGATGCTGAGAAGATCAAGAAAAGGTGGAAAGAATATACAAAGTAATTATACCATAAAGATCAAGTGGACCAACAACTGTTTCAACCTGTACCTTATGATCAGAAACCATTGGTGATGAAGGACGAAGTCGAAGCAGCATTGAAAGACATCAAAGAAAAAAGCACCAGGCATTGATGGCATTCCCATTTAAGTTTTACAGCAATTTGATGCAACTGTTGCCATACTTTCAAGGCTCTGCCAGGAAATTTGGAAGACAACATTATGGCCAACTGATTGGAAAAGGTTTGTGTTTATACTAATATCAAAGAAAGGTGATCCAACTAACTGTGGAAATTATCACACAATTAGTCTGATTCCACATGCCAGCAAGATTCTACTCAAGATTATTCAGCAGAGACTACAACCATACCTGGAACGAGAACTGCCTGAAGTGCGAGCAAGGTTCAGGAAAGGGCGAGGAACAATATACATCATCAAGGATGTGAGATGGATCCTCGAAAAGACAAAAGAATACCAAAAAGATATCTATATGTGTTTTCTTGACTAGAGCAAGGTTTTTACTGTGTAAATCATGAAAAACTCTGGACTGTATTAAGAAGCATGGGAATACCAGAACACCTGATCATTCTCTTGCACAACCTTTACATTGATCAAGAAGCAACAATTTGAACGTAACATGGAGAAACAGAATGGTTTAAAATCAGCACAGGTGTATGACAAGGCTGCATTCTTTCCCCTACCTCTTTAATTTAGATGCATAACAAATTGTCAGAGAAGCAGGACTGTATAAAGACAACTGAGGTGTAAAGATTGGTAGAAGACTCATCAGCAACCACATTACTAGCTGAAAGTAAAGATGGTCTGAAACATTTGCTTCTCAACATCAAGGAACATAGTTTTAAAATGGGCCTGCATCTTAATGTAAAGAAGACAAAGATCCTGACTACTGGCAAAATGAATAAATTCATCGTTGATGGAGAAGAAATTGAAATAGTGGACAACTTTAACCTACTTGGATCAACTGTCAATAAAGAAACAACAAACAGTCAAGAAATCCGACAATGCATTGCTCTTGGCAGAATGGCTATGAAGGACCTATACAAGATTCTCAAGAGCAGAGATATATCTCTCCGTACAAAATGTGACTTGTTCAAGCCATTGTATTTTTAATAACAAAATATGGATGCGAAAGTTGGACAATGAAAAAGATAGACAGGAAGAAAATGGATGCCTTTGAATTGTGGTGCTGGTGACTAATACTGTGTATACCATGGACAGCTCGAAAAGAAAACTAGACAGTACTAGAGTAGATCAAACCTTTCTTTAGAACCTTAGATGAGAAGACTTTTGCTTTCATACTCTGGACACATCATGCAAATTGAGAGATCATTAGAGAAAGACATCATGTTTGGCAAGGTAGAAGGTCAACACAAAAGAAGGACAGCGATGAGCTTGATCGATACAATAACAGCATCTATGGGTGCCACTCTGTCAACAATGAGCTGCCTGACTGAAGACTGAACACAGTTAAGGCCAAATAACCAGAGGGTCGTCATGTGTCAATATCGACTCAACAGCACTTATCAACAACATACCTTATAAACCTAACTGGCTAGAGTTCCTCCAGGATTGATTTGGGACCCACTGTTTGAGTTTACATGGTTACAAAATTGCTATAATAAAACACCATCTCTATGATGTCTATTCAGACTCTAATTTCATTATTTAAATGAATATTATGCTTGGATTTCAATGGAATATGGCAGAACTTCCTTGATGTCACTCATTCCTGTGGCACATTTTGTGGAACATCTATGATTTGATATGCAAGAATAATAATGCTGCAGTTATCTTCCCATTTTTCATTTATGTTTTCACATCCTTTTTTCTTTTTTTATTATTGAAATTCTGCACTTAACATACAAAATTCCAAAATAAAAAAAAGAACAGGAACTGTAAAAACAAAACAATAGTAAATAAAATAAAAATGAAAAATAGGAAAAATCTTTGACATTTAAATATAGCCTGTATAAATGAGAAGAAATCAGAAAAGAAAAAAAGGTGTAATTCTGAAAAAATCATGTACTGATTACTGTACCCATTTACAGTCATGGTCAACATTATTAGCACTCTTGCAGTTCAACCCCTTAATGTCCAATATCTCCTAAAAAACAGTGACCAGTGAAATGGTTTTGGACTATGTATGCACACATATTTGACACATAAAAGAATCCAATAAAACAAGACCAATTAAAAGGTAAATAATAGGAAATAGTATAAAAACCCTTATAAACAATTGAATTGAAGAACCACATTCCCTTTGCGTAATATTAGACACACCTGTGATCAATTGTCAATACTCACATGACTTAAATCAATCAATGAATAATGACTCTAATGTTTAAAATGGACACGTTCACTTCCTGTTCCATGTTCACAATGGTGAATGCAAGAGAGCTGCCTGAGACCATCAGAAAAAGCCATTATCACCAAACATCAAACTTCAAAGGGATACAAGGCCATCTCCAAAGACTTTGGGATTCTTGTGTCTACAGTTGGTAATGTTATTAAGAAGTTTTCTGCTCATGGAACTGTCAAGAATCTCCAACGATGTGGTGGGAAGAGGAAAATGAATCCATAAAGTCTTCAAAGTTTAGGGTGAACTGTTGAAAAACATGACATACAACATCCAAAGAGATTGAGGCTGACCTGGAGTAATTTGGAGTGGTGGTTTCAACTGCACCATATGCCATGCACTAAACAAAACAACATAAGATTACCAAAATATATAAAACCCTTTCTATACTTATTTTTGTCGGAAGAAGCCGGAGGAGGAAGGAATTACTATCCAACCACACCAGACAGCCCATTCCCTTTTAATCATTTAATTCATGCTACAAAAACTTATCTGTATATATATCCTTATGTCTTCCTTATTTAAATTCAGAAAATCTTCACGGCAATCTCATTCAATCAGTGCCTGCTGAAAGAGATTGCCGCAAAGATTTTCTGAATTTAAATAAGGAAGACATAAGGATATATATATACAGATAAGTTTTTGTAGCATGAATTAAATGATTAAAAGGGAATGGGCCGTCTGGTGTGGTTGGATAGTAATTCCTTCCTCCTCCGGCTTCTTCCGACAAAAATAAGTATAGAAAGGGTTTTATATATTTTGGTAATCTTATGTTGTTTTGATATATATTTTGTTACCAAATACGAGGGATCAATTTCGGCAATGCACTAAACAAAGACAGACTTAATGGGCGAAGGTCAAGGAGGATCCTACTGCTCAAAGACAGACATAAAAAGACATGATCTTTGCTCAAACCCACCTTGAGAAACCACAATCCTTCTGGGGAAATGTTCTGGAACAGATGAAACCAAACTTGAGCTCTTTGGCAATGCAGACCATCAATATATTTATAAGCAAAAAAATGAAGCTTAGAAGGAAAAAAACACCCTTCCTAAAGTTAAAAATGGTGTAGTTTCCATATTTTGTGGGGCTGTTTTGCTGCCTCAGGAACTGGAGGCCTGGAACATATTAAAAAAATCATGAAGTCAGAGGACTACCAAGCTATTTTGGGTTGAAATGTGCTACCTAGTGTCAAAAACCTAGGTCTGGGTCAAAGTTTGTGGGTCCTCTAGCAGGAAATGGCCCAAAGCATACATCCAAGAGTACAAAAGAATGGATAAAAATGAAAAAAAAGAACTATTTAAAACTGGCCAGCAATGAGTCCTGATCTCAATCCAATTGAGAACCTTTGGAAAGAGCTGAAATCTGTCATTGATAAAAGGCACCCTGGAAACATTCATAAGCTGGAACAAATCACAATTGAAGATTGTGAAAAACTACCAGAAGACAGATGTACAAAACTTATAGATGGCTACAAGAAATGTTTGGAGGATGTCATCCCTGCCAAGGGTTGTATAACCAAATATTATTGATGGGTGTCATTAATCCTGCCCAGGTCATATTTAGGTTTTTTTCTCAGAAATTACTATATCGATACCTGGGGATCACTTAAGACCAACAGTGAACAAGATGGCGGCAGCAGTCTTAGCGGTTTGAGGACGCTTTTCTTCTATGGGCAGGAAACGTAAAGGCAAAATGGGGCCGTTGCCCTCATTGCCCCTGGGAGCCTCGACGCCTGTTACCGCAGTGACTGGTCCTATTGATGCTTACTTACAGCGTTCCGCTCCGAATTCAGTTCCGGGTGGAGAGTGCCGAGCTGCAGTTTCGCCGGAATCGGGTGGTTCGGCATCTGCTTTGGCGACATCTTTCTCCCCTGTGTTGAGTCCTGCGCCGAAGGTCCCACGCAGCTCTCTATTGCCGGAAGGCTTCCTGGAAGTGCTCTCTTCTGCGACGACAGGAGACGGTGTTTCTTCACGAGGGCCAGGAGAGGGAGGGCTGGTGGAGCGCGATCAGCAATCTGGTGGCGTGAGTGTTTCCTTATCAACCTCGGCGAGAATTGGAAGTGTCTCGGCAGAGGGAACAGCTGTTTCTGCGGGACGAGTCGACTTGCTGGTGCCTATGGAGGCTGAAGGTTTGCCTGCTGATTCAGGGTTGACTTTTATATTACAGCGTCCTACTGACTTTACTTTAGAAACAATATGGAATGCTATAGCCTCGTTGGGTGAAGCTTTACTCCCTCAATTTTCTTCTTTGGTTTCTCAGGTGAAATCTGTGACGACCTCTGTTACGGACTTAGAAAGGAGACTTTCAGAAGTTACTGTGACTGTGGGGGGTATACAAAATAGAGTTGTTAATGTGGAGGATCAAGTTGATGTTTGCAAGAGGAATTTTCTGTCAGTACAATATAGAATGGAGCATTTGGATAATCTTTCTCGGGCACATAACTTGCGTGTTGTAAATTTTCCTAGGGTTTCTTCCGTTTCTCCAAGAGATATGTTTCAGGAATATTTGCGTGAAACATTGGGGGTTTCTCCTGAATTAATGCCCCCTTTGGTTAAGATTTATTACCTCCCTAAGGGGAAGAGAATACCTGATGGGGCCCTAGGGGTTGGCTTGGGTCAAGGGGAAGACCTGAATATTACGGATCTGATAGAGAATTCTGGGCTTAACTCTCAGGAATCTTCCACTTTACTTATTACATTTGCTCTACTGTCTGATAAAGAGTGAATGTTGAGGTTATTTTTTAGGAAAAGGAAGCTTCCCTTTAGGGGCATGGCTGTCCGTATGTACCCTGATTTGGCTCGTGACACTCAAAAAAGATGCAGGGAGTTCCTCCTGCTTCGGTCTGGAGTCTTACAGCTGGGAGGGCTTTTCTTCCTTAAACACCCTTGTAAATGCCTGGTGAGATACCAGGCGGTTTCCTATATTTTTTATGAACCCTCTCAGCTGGTAGCCTTCATTAGTGCTAAGCGGCCAGACTCTATAAGTGACCCTCCTTAAACTCACAATATAAATTGTTCTGAATTTGACTGCTGCCTTGTTTCTTACGCATTTGGTTTAGTTTAATGTTAATAAGAGTTCCCCTTGTATGTTGGGCTAGTGGGGTTGGCATTCATGTATTAATTCCTTATTGGTCACGGGACTTGTAGTAGAGCCGTGTATATTTTCTATTTTGTTATTTGTTCTGTTTTTCTTTTTGTCAACCTGTTTCCGCAGGAAAGAACTATGTTTCTTTCTTGATTATATTGTAAAATTTCATTAAAAAAAAAAAAAAAAGAAATTACTATATCTAAGTTGCACAGATATTTTTTGTTTGTTGTATGCCTTTGAACATGCTATTATGATGACATACAGTTGGAATATATCCAATTATTTCTAAAGATATTGTACACAACATACCTAAAATGCAAGGGTACCAATAATGTTGATCACAAATGTATATGATCCCAAAAATAGCCCAAAACCCTACTATAGAATATACATCATACCATTTACTCTAATACAGTAATCCGCAAACAGCCCAATGCAAATATTGTAGATAGCTGTACATAACTGTAGATAGTTACCCCAGTTGAGTCCAAGTTTTACTCTCCCGTTTCAATGTAAGTGCATAACAGAGCGCCTGTTAAGCATAAATCTGTTGTAATGTAAACCACACTGATTTTAAATAGTGTGGTATATAAAAGCAATAAAATAAATAAATAAATAAAAATAAATAAATAAATAATATTTCTCTATGTGGGATGGATAGAAAAAATAATTCTTCTCCTGAGAGCATACAAGACACTTATAGGGGAATTTTACAAAGGAAAAAAAAGGTTGCCTCAGTAGCTAAGGATTTAGCCTTTTGTCAGAAGGAAAGACTTCCTTTGAAGCTGAGTGGCTTGGGGACATCTAGATAACTATTTCTGACCACAAAAAAACAAGATATTTCTCTTCCAGTATGTTTTCAAAACAAGAAACTTACCCTGTTATGAGAGAAAAAATACTAAGGGTGCCTCTTCCTAAACACTGCTAATGTTTTGCACTTCATGTGCGAAACAAATGCACATTAAGTGCAAAGCCTCCCTGTTAGCTGTTGGGGCACAATACACATATTCCTGGTACTTAATATGTGGGGCAATTGACGTGGGTGCACTTAACAACTCCATAGAGGAGTTTTTAGATGAACTTGTACTGTGTGCCATGTTATCGAGAAGGCTGCGGGGCCACGTACCTGCAGGCCGCAGCTAACTGGGTGGGCGGCGTGGTGCGTGGCCCCAGCCTTTGGCAAGGAAGGGAGGGGGGGACTGTAGCGGCGGCAAGCATCTTTTAAATCAATTGGCTCCCGCGGGTGTGTGATGAGCGCGGGAGCCAATGGATGGGGGGCAGGAAGGTGGGAGGGCTTGCGCAAGGCGGGAGCGTGGCGGCGAGGCGTCAGTCCAGAGAAGCGGGGGAAGAGGACTGGCGTCCCCACCCTCCCATCCCTAGGAGGGGTGGATTCGGGGAGAGGGGGGTTGCTGCTGGAGAGGGGGCAGGATCCTGGAGGTGTCTGGGGTCTGGAGTCTTGGCAATACGCAGGGCGGGGGTGGGGTACCCCTGACCCGAAGAACCCCTCAGGGCTTTTGCTAATAATATGGCAAAGCAGGAGGAGGGGGGGATAGAATTTCCGGGGGATGGTTCCTGGCAGAGGCGGGAGGGAACTCACTTTGCTACTCACACGGCTGGTGAGGATTCGTCCCGCTGCCGGAACCTGAATGACGAAGGTTTGGTTGTTGGTAATTTGTTTGTATAATGTTTATGGTTAATAAAGCTGTGACCAGTTGAATGCCAATAAGTGTAGTGTTGTGGTTATTTGCGGGGGGAGTGGGGGAGGGAAGGTGTTCGTGGCAGGGTGGGAGCACCACGTCCACCTTACCCGGTTACTCTTCTCATGTGCTTCAGTGATCTCCTCCCCTAACCCACCCACTCTGTAAAGTAATACTCAAATACCAGTTATCATGCATTTTTGTGGAGAGTAGCTGGCATGGTCACACATTAACACTTACCTTGGCCAGCTACCACATGCTAAACTGCACATTAGCAGGTTAGTGTGGTTTACTAATTGGTGAACCACCCAAGTGGAAATATCATCTAGCGAGGATTCAAAAAATCTAGAAAGTTCAGTACTCTTAAGAAAAATCCTGTCAAGGTCATCCTCAGTTTCAGTCTGTAAAATGTTAGAGAAAAGATAATACCATTTAGAAATTGAAATAGGGTCTGCACCGAGTAAAGCCAGAAACTCCTTAAAATATTGTCTAAGAGGGTATTCAGAGATAATGATGTATAATTGGAAATTGCAAAAAAATGTTGCTCTAAACAAGTTTTACAAAGCTTCTAACTTATGGAGTAACTTCAAACTCTTTTTAATTCTAGTGGATTGGAGTAGAAACTTGAGTCTCTAAAGCTTTAACACAAGCCAACTAGAGAAATCCCACAGCGCCGCTGGGCTCGGTCCCGAGGCCGGCGGAGTAACCGGGTCCCCGGGGGCCAAGCCCACTGGTGTCCGTGCTGGGGGGGAGGTGGCTGAAGCATGCTGACGCCGCCGGCATTGCACCCACACTGTGACGTGGGGTGAGCCGATTGGAGCCGGCAGCTTGGGAGGCGGATCCGACCAGGAAGCGTGGGAGATCGCCAGCGTGCGATCTCCCTCTTTCTGTCATAGTCGGCGAATCAACCAGGTGTGTCTCGGCGGTGGGCTCTTTTGGTGGGTTTTTTTTCTTTGGTATCGGAGGTGCGGGGGGGGGGCGCAGAACAGGGTTAAACAAGTGCATTAAAGATAATTGAGGCCGGGGCATGGGGGGGCTGCGGGTTTGCCGGGAGTGGGGGCACACGTAAGTTTAAAAGGGAGTGGGAGAGAGACGTTTGGGGGGCGGTGGCACGCTGTGAGGCAGCCAACTCAGCGGGGCGTCGATTACAAAAAATAAATAAATAAATAAGGGGAGACAGAGGATCAAGCATGGGTTAAAGTATAAAAAAAAAAAACGGAAGGTGGGGGCAGTTGAACAAAAGTGTGTGCAGGCCTTAGCTTGGGCCCTGAGCCTTATCTTCCCAGGCCTTGGGGGGGGGGGGTGGTACTTGGAGTAGGAAGGGGGTTGGGTTGCGGACTGTGAGTGTTCATTGGCAAGGGAATTAGGGGTTTGGCATCCATGGCCCACACTCAGAAGGGAAAAGGGGTGGATAGGAGGGCTGGGCCTGCTGTAGAAAAAGCCAGTGGGCGGGGGGCTGGTCGACGTGGGAGTTTGGTGGCAGGGGCAGGTAGGTCAGAGTCTGGGGGTGCAGCGGTTGTGGGGGGTCGAAGGCGAGTTTGCCAGATGTGTGGCAGGGGGCAGCAGGGGTGGGCGGAGTCCCGGGGTAGATCGGGCAGGCCCCCGCGGGGTAGTGACAGCGGAGTCAATCGTGAGGCAGGGTTGGTGGTGCAAGGGCCCGCCTGGCCCGCAGGTGTTGGGGAGGAGATGGTCAGCCCCCTTGTACTGCCCAGTGTTGAACCTTGCAGGGTGGTGGTGGAGCCGGTGCGGGCAGACGGAGCAGCGGGCAAGTTGCCCGGTCAGGTCAGGGGGACTAGGGGGACTAGGGTTGATCCCTTGGCATGCGGACCATTGGGGATGCCCTTCCCCCCCCCTGTGTTATACACCAGGCCTGAGGGACAGGCATTTCGTCCACAGTATCGCTTTGGGGTCGGTCCCTATGGGTAGCAGGTCCATGGGGGAGTGGCTGGGGTGGTTGGTCCGGCGCGGGGTCGGTGGGGTCAGGGGTGATGCCTGGAAGTGGGTTGGCGGGTTGGGAGGCTGGTGGCCAAGGTTCATTGGCCTGGAGCTGGGGGGGAGGGCCGAGTGTGGCGGCTAGTGCTCCCGGGGCAGTTGCTGCTGGCTTCTCTCCATCTTTCCCTATGCAGGTACCCAAGAGCCCTGGGCGTCGACTGAGCATGTCCGAACACGAGCGAGCCAGCGGAGCGGCACCCGTGGGACAGCTTAAGGAGCAGGCCAACAGGGCAGCTGGAGCAGTGGCGGTGCTCCTGCCTGTGACGTCCAATGCGGAGACCGGTGAGTATGCGGGGAGTGGGGATACTTCCCGGGGGGAGTACATACTTCGGGGCCTGGTATCGTGGATGGTGGAAAGACGAAGCGCAAGCGTGGTCGACACCATCGGCGTGACTCATCTTCGTCATCGACCTCGACATCGTCTGCGGAATCTTCGGGCGATTCCGTGCTGGAGGGGGGTGAAAGAGGTGAGGGGGTGGGTACCACGGTAGCGCATTGTTCGGAGTTGTGGGAAGGGGTACCAAAAAAATTGCGGCATCACATTAAGCGGCGAAGGTATATTGATATTTTTCGTCTGATGGAGGGTAGAAAACGCTCGGGTGATAGCAAAAGGAAGCGCAAGGAGGATGAAAAAGTGGGGAGGGTGCGGAAGGCTTCCCGTAATATTCTTAATCGGACTCGGGCTTTTTTGCGCTTGGCTAGTGTATGGGGCCATTATTTTCCTGAGCAGTATGGCGTGTTGGCTTACGCAGACGCAATTTTGGCGGCGCCACAGGCACACAAGGGGTGGGCCTGGTTAAATTATGATGAGGAATTCAGGGATATGATGGAGGAAAACAGCCGGTTGTCATGGGGGACGAATGACATTAATCTGTGGCTCACGCTGATGTCTGCTAAGAGCAGGGTGGGGGGCGCCGGGGCAGGGATGGGCAAAGGGGGGGGGGGTCACTGCGCCCCCGGCTGGTTTGCAGTCTTTTCGGGCACCAGGGCCAGCAGCTGCTCAGTCGAGAGTGGGGGCAGCGGGAGGAGACGTCTGTTGGCGTTTCAACAAGTCGTCATGCCCATTCCCCGACTACAAGTTTAAACATGCCTGTTCCTTGTGTGGAGGTGGTCATGCCGCCACGAAGTGTAGCCGCAAGGGAGTGGCGGGAGCCCCGGCGGGTGGTAAGTGATGCAGCATCCAGGGCTTTGGCCCCAACCCCCATAAGGGTTGATGTTATGCGTCCGTGGCTTGTCAGTTACGGGGGGTCCCATCAGGGAAACGCGGGAAGACTGATTTTGTTGGGTTTTGTGAAAGGTTTTCACATTCCGTTTTGGGGGGCACCAAGAGGGGTATGCTCTAAAAACACCAGTTCAGCTGCAGCTCTGGCGGAGGTCATGCGTCGGAAGATTGCGGACGAATGTGCGTTGGGGCGGGTAGCTGGCCCCTTCTGTGATCCCCCGTTTTCTCCGTTTGTTGTTTTGCTGCTGGCGGTGGTCCCCAAGAAGAAGCCGGGCAAATACAGGCTAATTCACAACCTATCTTGCCCCCCTGGGGACTCTGTGAACGATCACATTCCTCGGGAGCAGTGCTCGGTGCGTTACGCATCTTTTGATGCGGCTGTGGCATTAGTAAGGCAGTGCGGGGCGGGGGCCTTGCTGGCGAAAGTGGACATCGAATCTGCATTCTGGTTGTTACTGGTGCACCCTTCGGCTTTTCCGTTGTTGGGCTTTTGATTTGATTCACAGTTTTACTATGATAAGTGCATGCCTATGGGTTGTGCGGTGTCGTGCGCTTACTTTGAAGCCTTCAGCACCTTCCTCCACAGGGTGTTGGAACAGCAGACAGGTGTGTCCACTATCGTGCATTACCTGAACGATTTTTGTTCGTAGGGCCCGGGCAGACCGAGACCTGTTTTTTGGCTGCTGGACACCTTTCATAGCCTGGCTGGCGACTTCGGTATACCCATAGCGGTGAGCAAAACGGTGGGTCCTGTCACATGCCTTACCTTCCTGGGAATAGAGATCGACACAGACAAAATGTTAGTGCGTTTGCTGCTGCAGAAAGTTGAGTGACTCCGGGAGTTGGTTGCCTTCGTAGGGGCGACAGGCAAAACCACCCTTCGGGTTCTACAGTCTTTGCGCAGCGGTTGTCATTGGCGATGGCGGGAGTGCAAAGGCCACATCATCATATTCGGGTGTTGTCCGGAATGCGTGAGGATTTGCGAGTGTGGGATGCCTTCTTAGCTGACTTCAATAGCTGCAGGGTTGTGCAGTGGCCGGAGCAGTCGAATGCGGATATGCACTTGTTTACCGACGCGGCGGGCAGTTCTGGTTTTGGGGCATACTGCCAAGGAGCTTGGTGTGCAGAGGCGTGGCCTAGTGAATGGGTGGCATCCGGGTTGACCCATAACCTTACCTTCTTGGAACTCTTCCCCATAGTGGTTGCGCTGTGGGTATGGCCAGAGCGCTTACGGAATAAGAGGGTGTTGTTTTGGTGTGACAATGCTGCGGTGGTCGAGGTCATCAACCGACACGCGCCCAGGTGCCCAAGGGTAGCGGCGCTGATAAGCATATTCGTCTTGGCTTGCTTGCACCTGAACGTCACTGCCAGAGCGCGACATGTGCCGGGTGTGCAAAATTCCATTGCTGATGCTCTGTCCCGTTTTCAGTGGTCGCAGTTCAGGCTATTGGCTCCAGAGGCAGACGTGGCTGCCTGGGCGGTGCCGGGCCATCTTTGGCAGGTTGGGACCCTGACGTAATGGCATTGCTGTCCGTGTCAGTGGCGCGCGGAATGTGGACGAAGTATCGGCGAGGATATTCTCAGGTGAGTGAATTCTTGGGTGCAAGAGGGTGGAAAGGAGGGCGTGTTCACAACGGGCTTGTAGGCCAATTTGTGTTGTGGGCAAAAAAGGAAGGTTGGGCCAAGTCGGCGGTCGTCGCGGCATTGTCAGGGTTTTCCTTTTTCTGCAAGGCGGCCGGTTGGGGTAACCCTCGCACATCCTTTTTAGTCAAGCGCTTGCTGGCTGGGTGGGCCAGGGTGCACCCTAAGCTGCAGGATTTGCAGCTTCCAGTCTCTCACTATCTTCTCCTCAAGATTTGTGAAGTGTTACCGCGGGTCGCGGCCTCGACTTTTGAGGCGGTTTTGTTTCAAGCATTGTTTGCGACTGCTTTTTTCGAGGCTTTCCGCGTTTGTGAGCTCGTGCCCAGGTCCACGAGGAGGGGCGCTTGCGGTGGGCTGGATGCCAATTGCGTGTCGGTGGAGGCGACCCGGGTACGCATCCTTGTCTCGCATTCCAAAATGGACCAGTCGGGTAACGGCGCATGTGTGACCCGGAATGCAATTTCCCCCTTGCCATCCTGCCCGGTTTTTTGCCTGCGGAGTTACTTGCAGCAGAGACCGGAGGCCTCGGGCTACTTTTTTATCCATGAGGATAGGAAACCGGTAACACAATTCCAGTTTACCACGGTGTTGCGCTGGGCTGTGATGAGAGGAGTTATGGCTCGCACTCCTTCCAGATTGGTGCTGCCACAAGCGTGGCTGAGGTGGGACTCGAGGGCCCCATCATTCAACGGATTGGTAGGTGGCGCTCGGGTGCGTACAAGGAGTACGTGCACCCGTGAGAGTCCTGGGTTAGATCTCGGGTGCCATGGGAGCCGGCCTTCATTGTATGGGGGGGGGAAAGGGGGGTTCTAATCCTTTTGCTTCCTATTGCAGAAGAGGCCGCTGGTTGCAGTCCGATTTGTCTCCCTTCAGATGGTTCGTGCTCCGGGGCATGGTGGATCATCGGGCATTCCTTTGTTTATTGGGCCGAGTGCAGGGCAGCAGTGCGGCCGTTGGGCATCCACCTCAGGCTGGCTGCTTCGGGAATTCGGCTTTGCTGGATGGGACAACATGGCATGCGATGGCGGCAGCTGATTGATTGCATTCAGGCAAAGATCGAACAGCAGCAGCGGCCAGTCGGGCTGCTGATCCACTTGGGCGGAAATGATCTGTCGAGCTGGTCATGCCGGCAACTTATCAGAACTGTGCAGAGGGACATTGGACTGTTGCGTGAATTGCTTCCGGGGGTTGCCATTATTTGGTCTGACATCATTCCACAGCCTGCGTGCTGGCTCCAGCGGCAGTGGTCGCGGGGTCTGGTGAAGATTAACAGGCATATAGGGCGTTGGGTGATGCAGACCGGTGGGTGTCAGGTGTTGTACTCTTGGGCTGAGGTTAAGTGTGTGGGTTTGTATCGATTGGATGGTGTGCATCTCGCTCCGGTGGGGCAAGACCTGTTACTGAACGACTGGCAAGAGGCACTCGAAGGTTGGCATTGGTCGCAGCTGGTTTCGGGGGGGGGCAGCACAAGGATAGGGGCATACCTTGTGCCGGTGGCGGGGTAGCGAGCTGGCGCTCGCCGACCCGGCGGTGCATTGGTGGCTGATGCCGCTTTGCAGGGGAGCCGTGTGCTCCTTAGGTTGGGAGAGACATCACTGTTGGGGTCTCTGCCCGGAGGAAGGCAACTGGAGCCGGCCTTTGCTAATAGCACGGCGAGGCGGGCGGTAGGGGGAACGGGGGGGGGGGGGTGGATGATGCACCACCTTGCTAAAAACGGCTGGTGGGGGGTATCATCCGGATTGGGGTGGGGGGGGGAGTTGTTGTGTGGAATTAAGAACGTTGAATTGGCCCATGTTGGGCCAGCGTTGGTTTATGGTTATGTAGCTGCGACCAATAAAATATTGTTATGCCAAACCTCAGTGAGTGTGTGTTCTGTGAATGGGGCAACGATGAGCAAAATGGGGGGGGGGGGTGGAGCTGAGATGTGGCTAAGGTTACGATGGAGTATGCGGGGCCAGACATCCGGATACCTCGGTTATCTATTACTGTAAACTTCTTTACTGCTTGATTAGCAAACTCACATCTGACGTTCTGAGCCTCTTAGCATGCTTTTGGTCCTTGAGACCATCCACCATATATCTGTTAAGAAAATATCTTGTTATACACCTTTGTCAGCTGGAAAAACTCCTAAATCAAATGGAGGGACTGCCATTTTAGTCATTAGGGACTCTACAAAAATTCAAGACAGCCCAGAGAACCTGGGAAAGTGTTCAGTACCAGGATCACTGACTAGGCACTGCAGATTAACTTCTAGTCATCAAGCTCCCGAGCCGATAGATGGAGATACTGGTAGAGAAAGCATGAGTCTACTGCTTGGACAACAGAAATACATAAATCTGGAGAACTTGTCCAACACACGTTACTTCTAGAAGTAGGAGGTGCAAACAGTTAGAAATTTTTATCTCTCAGGCCTTTAACAAATGATAGGAGAGTCCCAGGAAGCATACACTTAATTGTCCTTTTGTCTATAATGTCTGTGTATTTTCAATCAGAGGGGTCCTCCAAGGGTGCCTTCAAGAGGTCTTCTGAACCTCTTTCTGTGGATTTTCCAATGATAATTGCCAGGTCTGATACAGCAGCCGCAGAAATTACATCCTCCAGTACAGGAGGTAACTCTGCACTCTGTCTACATTCTAAGACCACACCATTATTCCTAAATGTTAAGAAGAAAGTTTGCAATGTACAGCTAGAAAAATAAATACAGATTTGTATCTGTTCTTAAGATATATCAGTATGTTATTCTAACCTGCCTTGTTTCTTGCTTGCAGTGTACTGTAAATTATCTTTTTAAATTATAATGTTAAATTAAGGTTTCTGCAGCGTACTACTGTGGAATGTAATATAATTGGCAAATGCTAATGGGAAACCATGCAGCTTTAACATACTTTTTCATAGAAGCCATGCATTTTACATATTGCAGTGAAGTGCCTGTTATAATGAAACACATTATAATAGAGCTTAATTTGCTTGAGAGACAAGATGCTGTCACCTTATTTTGGGTAATACTGTACTAAGTCATCTTAGGGAGCTATTACCCTGTATTATGTGGCACTCAAGTATCATTGGCACAAATCTGCATATCTGCAATACTACTGCAGTATTAGTTAAAACACACATATGATTCTTTTATTCTAGAGTCAAATAATAATATGAAGACATTAGTTTTGATACAAATATATACTTTGAACATGGCCAGCCTATATTCTTTAGTGCAATACAGAATTAGGAGTTTATTTTTGTCAAATGGAATATTCTAGAGTGAAATCTGAGCTCAGCACAAAGTTGAGAGCCTAAACTGGATCAGACACCTGCTGCCTGTAGACACCATATAGCTTTAAGCTCACCAGTTTCATTAACAATAGGACTATCTGCTGGCCTCATTTTTAAACTCTAAAAATTGGGCATTATGCATGGTCTGTGGGGTGCAAATACGAACTTGTTAGCCAATCAAAAAAAACTACTTGATCCTGCAGTTTTGTATCACATTTATATTAACTTGAAAGTCAAAAGCAAAACAGCAATTAGTGCTTGAAATGGTAAAAGAGCCTTAAATAATGCATTAGGTTACACATTACAGAACAAAAACTAAAAAACAAACAAACCCTAAAACAGCATACTTTCCAATCACAGTATTTGACATAGAATGCATTTACCAAGCAGAAGCACACACACATGCTCCCGCGTCCCTCCTCCCCCCGTGGGTTTGTTGCAGTGCAAAAGAAACCCGGTTCAAAAGCAATTCATTATTAATGCTTGAATATTCTTGCTAAACAGTTCTGATTATTTCACAAGAAAGAGGTCAAGGTGGTGAAGAAAGGGATTTAATCAAATAAACTCTCAATCTCTCTCCAAATAGCATTTTCATCTAGCAGCATGTAAATTCATCAGATGGTTATCCTCAGAAAGCACAGACGAGGTTAATCCGCTAGGACTGTTAAAACTTCTCAGATATGCCTATTGAATAAAAATTTAAAATGGGATGAACCATGCAAATTACTCCAAATTTATTTTTTTTTAGTTGTATCATGAACTGTATAAAATATCCGCAGTCCAGAGCAAGCCACCTTCCTTCTGTCTAGGTTAGAGTTTATTAATTTCAGCAAGGGGTCTTTGTTTGGCTCCATGTCATTCAATGGTTGAAATCTCTAGGACTATTAACAGCCTATTTCAAGGCATCTCACAGCAAATAACTTACCGTAGCAAGTAGAATGTTAGGAATATTGGACTCCACTGGTGCGATCATACCAAAAGCCACAGCTCACAGTAAAAGACATAGCTTGGGTTTGTAATTTGAAGCTTTCTCTCCTTTTCCTTTTTAACTATGAATTAAAACAGGTCTTCTGCTTAAATATGAATGTGAGAATTTCATCAGATTCTTATCCCAAGATAAACTCACCGGCAAATACTGACAAGACCTACTGGTGACCTGCCGCTTATTACACAAACCCTGACTCAATCTGCCTTCTGCTAATGTAAATGAATGCTAATCAAAAGGCTATTGTTTTTGTATGTTTTAAAAATATATTTACATTCAAGCTCCCATAGCAAAATACAAGGCACAGAGTTAATGTGCCTAATTATGATGCATATGTTGTTCTATGTCTTGTTTTAAATACTTTTTTTACTTTTTCTCACTCCTAATGTCTGCAAGGAGTTCTCGGGATTAATTGGCATAGAATTCAGTTTAGAATAACATTGGAAGCATTAAAGAACAAGCCATAACCTCAGTGCCTGGAAGGACTACAGCACAATATATGTGGTTGCGAAATGGTTAAACTTCTTATTTAGCACCAGAAATATGATTGATAAATATTTATATCGTATGAGTTTATATTTGTATATATACATTTATATATATATATAGAGAGAGAGAGAACTAGGAACCAAGTATTGCCTGTAATTAAATATACATAGAATGCTAATTTCTATCAGAATTGGTATTCATCCGCAGTGTCCTAATAATAAAATGTTCCCAGCTAGATAAACTCACTGTCAGGTGGTGTACACTTAGCAGATCTCCTTTAAGCAATCCTATGGTAGCCATGAGCATGGTTTTTTGCTTTTTAAAGATGGACAGTGTTTTCACACTGGTGCTCTGTACCCTGTTAACTCTAAGTACCTTTGTCAGATCTTAGAAATCATATTCTACACGAAGAATCTTTTTAAAAAGCAAGATGTACCTGTCTAATTAAAAGCGGTATGATTGGCTGGTTCATGGACTCTGTGACAGTTATGACAAATACACACACGGGCTTAGCCCTAACCTCCCTGCACAGTGTGCCACACAAAGATGGTATTCTCAGAAATGTGAGAACACTTTGATACAAAGCTTCACCTTGTCTAGTGCTGTTCCATTTAAATTTTTATTAACTGCCTGAACATATGCCATTCTAGAAGAGGGTAATAGTTACAAAATGTCAGCAGAAACATTTAAACTGCTAAAATGTAAATGATTTTATAAATTTGTAATGAAAGGTAATTGCCATGTAGGGAAAGCAGCAGAAAAACAGATAGCATGCAAATGGAAAAACACTGAAAATATCTCTTTGCGGCCAAAGGTACACAGATTGAAATAGATTTTAATGAGCACCAGAAAGAGTATTTAAAGAAAATTAGAATCATAAGTAGAAATGTGAATTCCATAATATTTTATTTTTAAACATTAGGAAAGTTCATGATAAAAGTTCATCATAATGAAAAGAGAAATTTTACAAACATTGGGAAAAGTTAAGAAGCTGCATCATTTCAAAAAGAAATTGGTCATGTAGAATAATATAAAAACAAAAAAAAAAATGTTTCATAGCTACAGAGAACAAATATGCCATGGTTAATTTTTTTCCACTTTAAACTGAAAGGAAGAACAATTTAATGATTAATCCCTTCAGCACTGAAGTGCTGGGTCCGGAAGAAAAACCAGCAAGGAGCTGTGGTGTTCTTTGGCCAACGCACAGTGCGGCCACCTTCAATGCTTGAGCTGCTCCGTGCGCCCATAACAAGATTTGCAATTCTCTGCGTTTATTTACACACCATCACCCCAACTAGATATCACATCGAAGTGGCATGGTCGCAGCTGACCCTGGGGGTAGTCCCTGCCTCTGCCGATCCAATTTCCTCCTGCTCTATCTACAATTGAACTGCAGTCAAGCTGTTCACAATGTACGCAGACTGTTCCATGCCACAGTAAAATTAGTAGAAGCTTGTCAAGGTACATTTTCTGCTTTAGCAGTGACAGACACTGGACAAATAGATGTGCTTTTCAGAAATCCTAGGAGGTTTGAATCCTTCTCAGAGGTATACCAATCTGATGGTTCCATAAGTGAGGTGTTTGCATGGCATAAATCTGTGAATGGTCACTTAGAAAGAAGGCAGAGCATGTAATGCACTTTTTTTGCATATATATATATATATATATATATATATAAGCAATATATATATTGCTCTATGTACCACTCTTTGTGAAATTCAAATGACTTCTTAGAATTTTTCATTTTCTTTACCTCAGCAGGCTTGCAATGCTTACCAATAGAGAGGGAGATTTTATTTTTGTGCTGGGGGGGGGGGATACTATATCATGTACCTACCTTAGTTATTATGCACTTTACAAATAGCTAGATAAAATAGGTTTCGAAAGAGATCTTAACTTGGAGACTAAAGTCGTCATTTCCTATATTGGCGCAAATGACAAAATATGATGTGTGTTTGCACTAAAAATAAAAATAAATCTCATTTTTCACATAGAATACTGAAATCATGCTGTAGGTATACAAGAATTATAATCTGAAAAATGACAAATGTGAAAATGTTAGAATACACATTTTAATCTCTCCCAATCTAATTTTATTATTCAGTGTAATTCTTCCATCAAGCAGACTGAAGAAACCCCAGGATCATTTCATATTCACTGGAAGACAGAACGAAATCCGAAACCTAGTTAAATAAATTGTTCATTTATTCCTCTCCTTTTATGCACCAAGATCTACATGTGGTCATTAATTATAAAGAGACTATTATAGCACCATATTTTCATTCAATATGATGTCCTGGTATATATCAAAGAAATCCCATAATTAAAACAGAAGGGCCACAATGACAATTAAAATTACAATCTGTATGGGGAAAGAAAGTACAGTTCTGCAATTTTTCACCCTGTCACTGTCAGCAGTCTGGGATATTCTAGTCACGTCTCTGGTAAAGCAGCCTAAATTCTTCTTCACCAATGCAACCTCAAAAGCATTATCAGCACCTAAGCAAAAGCCCTATGCAAGTATAATTTAAAACCAAGCCACAGTTTGCAAGTAATCGTGTATAAAGTGATATTTAAGTGGTGTTTTAAGCACACTTCTGATGGTTACAGCAGCTTTTTACTGGTAAATGCTTTTTCCTTTGAGTAGTGATTATGAGTCCTGGGTGAAGAGGTCCTGTCTGCAGGTCTGCCTGTAAGCCTTACTTCCAGCTGCCAATCTTTACTTCACAGTGAAGAAAAAGCCACATAGCACCTTGTTCGTACTCTTGTATGCTGTCATCCCCTGAGCCTGATAACTGCAAAATCATTTCCACATAACACTTTTCTGCTTCTGCCTCTTAAACCTTGAGACCTACACATTGGGCATGCACTCACCCCCTTGGCATCTCGTTCCCTAGAAGCTACCTCCTTTGAACCATCGTAGGCTTCCACTTATCTTGGTAAATATCCACATTAATGGAATACAAAGCCTTTTTTTGTAGCCATATGTATTTCCTGCAATTTATTGTCTATAAAAGTCACGAAGAGTGAATTATTACCATTGAAAGTATGTTTTTCTTTATAATAACTTTAAACTGAGCACTCAAATATGAAGCATGCAATGTGGATTGAGAAGGTTTTGTATAATAAAACGGTGACATGGTCATTTTTCCCAGTTTTGCATTACGCAGACACACTCATGCATGGTGCTTTTTAAATTCTTATTATATGTGGGGTCAGAGGGTCGAATGTCAGAAAGTGCTGTTAATTTCACGGGGTTAGGGGAAAGTAAATTCAGAGGGAATACAGATCACTTAGCACAGAAAAGCAGCTCCTCTGAAGTTTGATTTTACATTTGTTAACCATATCCTTCAGCTGACGAACCATTGAGACCACAGTGACATTCTGGTCCCTTGTATAATGGTTTGACATGCTGCAGTGAGTGTGATTCAGTCGGCCTACCGTATGTGCCAGCACCCGCCTTCCCCCGAATCAATGAAGCACTAAAAACTCCACACAACTGGAACTGAACAAAGCATGTTGCCATTTTGGCTGTGATGTTTAAATTATAGAGAAAGCAGTCAGGATGTCTTAAAGTTCAATCTGACAAGAAATGTAAAACATATTTCTGTCTTCATTCTCTCAGAAGGTAGCATCTCACAGTGTGCCCTATCACCGGCCAGTATCCTTTTCTATCAGTATCTACAGAGAAGGCAAAACTCTACCAGAAGGTATACACAATGTGCAATACTTTGTGGGCTTTATTTAGGTATTTATCCATTCATGTATTTATTTATTGTAAAGACCTTTCCCCACGCTATGCCTATAGAAAGAATCTTAACAAATAAGGCATGTTAGCACTGTCCCAAAGGCCTTAGGAGTGGTGTTACTACTGAGATTGTTTTTACAAAGGAGCTCCCATAGCTTTTAGTGCTGAAACTAGTGTTCTCTTTTTAAGTCAAGGCTCATAGCATTGCCTTACCTCCTGAATCCCATCAGGAAATGAAGGTGCATTCAATTCAGGTAGCAAGAAATTATATTGGAAAGGGAAGGGGCTCACCTCCCCATGTGATTCTATGAAATTTACACATGCCACAAACCCCTGCCTTGCACTGGTTTCCTTGCACTTGAACCTTACTGCAAATGTGGGTGCACTGTTTTTGAAAACATCCCTTGTTTTGAAAAAAGAGGGTATGTTTCAAGATCCAGGGTTGCAGCACAAAACAATTAAACTTCAGTTAGAAAACTATGGGGGAAAATAAGCCATTTCCCACCGAGTTCTATCCTGCATGGCCAAGACCAGTGTCAGCCCTGTTGACAATCTCAGCATTAAATTTGGTTGCTTTTAAATAATATTGCAACAGCACTGGATTACATGAATTACTGCCTCCCTTCTGAATCTCTTATACACAGACCAGTGGTGTTCTGCAGTGGGTGTGGCAGACAATGCTCTTGACTCTACTGCATAACTGAGCTCCTATGGCAGGACTTACTTAGCCTTCTCCTGTTGCTTCACAACCAGCTGGGATTTCAGAAACCCACAATGAATATGAATGAGATCAATTTACATACACTAGGTCTCAGAAACATATTTATTGTTGATGATATGAAAACTTTCTAGGCTATGGGCACCTAGGGGCATGTTTGGGAAACTCTGCCCTATGACCTTCTATTAACAGAAGATGCAGTTGGTGTAGTGTGACATGTAGGAGCATGTTAACTCACATGCATTGTGTGTGTTTTGCCATGCTGTAAACATGGGGTCCTGCAGTAAAACTTCCATGCTAACCGGGTTGCATGCAATTGGATGGAGACTTGACAGGTCAGGAGCATAACATGAGTGTTGACAGTGCATCACGGTTAGTGTGGGTGTTTGGGGCAAGCACTAATCGTGAATGTTGCCGTTAAAATGAGTGCACTGAACACCACTTTAAGGGGTGACAGTAAGTGCACCCATGTGCTAGCTAACACAGTGACATGTTAGCAATGCGCAAAGAGTTGGGGGCACATACCCAGTAAAGTTAGCGTGGGCCTCCATGCTAGTTTCGCATCACAAATACTCATTACTGGCATGCCCGTTAGTACACATGCCCCGTAATCTTTTGCTAAATAGATAACAGTGGTTTTCAAACCTTTCTTGTGGGGGAAGCACCAATAGCTCAGGTTTTCAGGATATCCGCAATGAATATGCATGAGAGAGATCTGCATGTGCTGCACCCACAGTGGGCATATCAATCTTTATGCATATCTGTTTTGGATATCTTGAAAGCCTGATTGACTGATGCTCCCTCTGGAGAAGTTTGAGAACCACCAGTAACTGAAAACACTAAGCACATTGCAGAAACTAGTGACTAGAAGATGACTGAAACAATGTTTTAAGCATCTTTTAAAAAGATCCATTACTAACTTTCTAATTACATACTTTAAATAGCTGCCTTTTGTAATTAAAAACTTTTTCCCTTCATCTTTTAAATTCCCTTTCCTGTAAGAAGCCTGTTGCCTGAAGTTTTAATCCTTCATTACCAGTTAAAACAAAATCACCAATTAGGCACATGAACACGACGGTGTTAATCTCATTAAGGTGATGGCACCAAATAAATTGGAAGTATTTTTGTGCTTTTACTGTGTTGCTATGGCTTTATCAGGCCCTGTGGTCATATACAAAGACCTTGCAGCTTAGTCATTCAGAGTCATTCAGTTGTGGACTAAATGTGGCATTACCATCTATAGCTGAAAATTGCTTTCAGCTTTTAAACTGCACTGACTAGTCTGTAGTTAATCTTAGATCATTCACTCGCAAAATGAAATGAGCTAGAAAGATGGTCTTTTTTTTTGTGTGTGTGTGTAAAATAATACATCACAAAACACTTATTTGCCCTGCCCAAAAGAGAGATCAAATTCATTTAAAATCCCATAAAACAGAGTTGTGAATTTTTAATTTTATTTAGTAGCTACGGAATGGAGGGTAAGCTATCTTTCCTTAGCATATCATTGCTATGAATTTACATACAGAACATAGTTCGATGCTTATTCAACCTTTAATCTACCTTTGATGTATACTCCTAGTTCAGCATGGATCAGGTGACACACCTTATTAATGAAAATGTAACAAGGGCTGTTTGGAATCTCTGATGTAATTAGCCATAAACTGCAGATAAAAAAAGTGCATGCTTTGCTTCTTGGACTTGCATACAGAGTTGTATCTGCCCTCATCACTGAAATTTAACCTTAGGAAGCAGAATAACAGAACATTCACTTAATAAATTCCTAATATTTTCTAGCCTAAGTAATTGCAATATTGTGGACTGCCTTGCAATTTTCCTATGGCATGCAGTGATCTACTGTGAGTAACTATAATTTGATTGCTAAATACAATTCATGATATGTAAGTTCTGTTGTGTAAAGGCTTTTATATAAGTAATCAGTTTTAGTTATATCTTGAGTCATGCTGAGTATAATAACCGGGTAAGGCGGACTGGGTGCTCCTGTCCCTGCCCCCACCCCCTCCATTACACCCCCCCCCCCCACTTACAAATAACCACAACACACTCATTGGGAATCAAACTGGTCGCAGCTTTATTAACTGTACAACATTTTCTTTCAACCACAACCAACAGCAAACCTTCATTAACTGAATTCCGGCCGCGGAACGAATCCCCACCAGCCATGTGGGTAGCAAAGTGAGTTCCGCCCGCTTCCGCCGTAAACCGGCCACAGGCCATTCCGTCGCCCCTCTTCCGGCTTCGCCATATTATTAGCAAAAGCCCCGAGGGTTTCACTGGGCCGGGGGTACCCCACCCCCGCCCTGCATCTTGCCACCGGCTCCGGACCCCGGACACCTCCGGGATCCTGCCACAGGCTCAGGGACCACCGTCGCTGAGCCAACCCCCATGGCAAGCTGCGACCAGTCGCCCTCCCCGGCGCAACATATTCCAAAGCCTCTCGCCAGCCGTTGAGAAACAAAGCCACCCCCCACCGGGGATAGACGCACCCCACCTTGCCACCATTAACCGGCACACCCCACCTAGTCAGGATGCAAAAACAGCCATCCACCCTGCGGACACACCCAACGGCCAACCAGCCGATTAATGTCTAAGCAACCCCCGAGAACACCGCTAGCGGATCCAGCAAGCAGGCCTTGGAATTATGTCCGACCACCCCCAACCACATTGCCCCACATGAATAGCACTACATCCCCATCACCACTTACCCATCCTGGCCGCTCAATCACTGCCGCCTGACTTCAGCAGCAGCACCTCCGGCACACCCATCTCGCAGCCCTGGTGCCGAAGCAAAGGCAGCAGCGGCCCCTCTGGAGACCGCGCTTGCCCAGCCATGAGACAGTCACCTCAGCGGCGGGCAACCCCATCGTTGACTCCGATGGCCTTGGCGCTGTCCAGGAATCGAAGAGCTGATCATCCAGCAGCCTGGAGTCCTGCCGACATCTAAAAGAAAGAACAGTTAGCACCTGCCAACCCCCCACCCCCACCCCCCCACATAAGCACCAACCTCGGAAAGGCTCGCGACTGCCAGCAGCCCATCCGCTGACTCAAGGAGCAAAGTGGGCCGGAGCCAGCCCCAACTGGCAAAGCAGCAGCCGCAAAATGCGGTAACACTCATTATTGCTCGGGCATCCGCCTGCCCCAAGAGGAACCCCCCCCCCCAGATCCTACATGCCGATAGGCCTCCAAGGCAGCAACCTGACATGTAGAGGAAGCACGTACTGCCCTCCGCAGTACCCCCACCCCTCTACCCCTCGCAACAGCCGGGGATCCAACCCAAGCAAGCCACACTCCCCAGAGGCAATTGCACCTGCAGAACCAGTACAGGCACCGCCCGCTTCCTCCCACTGGTGGACGCCACCAGCTCCCCTCCCGGAAAACCTTAAAAGAAGGCCAGACAAGACACAGCCTTACACAACTTGAACTCCATGCCGTGCCGCTGACTCCGAGGGGAACGTGACCAACCACCCGCCCAGCAGGATGCGCACTCTCCCCACCCCTCAGCAGCCTAAGAATCTGCAAACCCCCCCCCCCCCAGAGGCCCCCCAACCCACTGCCTCCGGGAAAATGCAAAAACCCCGCAACAGGCCCCGTCCTGCCGACCGTTTCGCTCCCCGCCGTACGGGCACAAAAGATGGCCCTACCCCGGACCCTGCTGCCAAACCTACGATACCAGCAGCAATTACGCCGTCACCGCCCCGCCAATACCCCCTCCATTGCGCTGCCGACACTGTAAATCTGCCCCTGGAGCCAAAACCCACCCCTATTCTGCAAGGAATGGGAAAGAGCAGCAGCAACTTGATTAGCCAGCCCTCAGACAGCCAAGCGGCAACCCTATGGCAGCCAACGCCACCAGTCATGTGAGCGAATATATACCACCGCCCGCACCGCTGGCAGCCCAGGACCTTGCGCCCCAGAATGCCCAAGATACCCATACAACCCCCCGCTGCCTACCGCACATCCCCTGCGTAAATGACATCCCCCACTCAAACTGAAACCTGTTGAAACCTCCTAGGAACTGATCCCCAACCCAAATCAGCCCCCTAAGCCCCGCGACACAGAGCGGTGTCGTAAGGACGCCCGACGCCGCCTGTTACAACCGTGTCGTAAGGACGCCCGACGCCGCCGGTAACAACCGACACCAGAATACCCCCCCCCCCTCAGCGGAAGCACCTGCCACGCGACTGTCAAAGCCTATTTGGGCCTGCAAATACCGCAACGGTCGTTTAGAAGCTCCAAACATGTTTGCAAGCAGAACCCCCAGCCAAACCACCACCCCCATTGGCCAGCACTCCACCGTGTACACAGTGTCTTGCTCCTCTCCTAACAGCGATACAGTGGGGGTTCAGTCTGTACTACCCCGGCTCCCTTCTCGGCACACTCCCGCCGCCCTGTCCAAGCCACGTCCGTTTACCAGCTAACCCCTCCAATCTGAGCGCAATACCGCTGTAGCCCCTTCTGGATACATACAAGGGAGAAACGGAACAGCTAGGCCGACACGGACAATCCGGAAAAGAGCAGGGGGCTGGCCACCCGCCAGCATAAGGCCCCAGCTCCCCCCAATCGCTCTCTTCACCCCCGAAAGGCCGTACCACTCAGCACCACCGCTCCCCCTTGCCGTTCCCCCCACCACCACCTGCGCCCCCCCCCAGTCCGCCAACTGCGGCAGCCAAATGCACTGCCCTCTTGTCCTGCAACTGCCCATCCTAGCTGAGCTATGCCCCCCCTCACCCGTCAGGGCCGCATCCAGCTAACATCTGCATAGGCGACCCGCACCCACACTGCCCAGGGATGGGCGTCCCCATACCCCAGCGTACTTCAGGAGGCCTGTGTCCAGCTACACGCAACCTTTGACCCCCCTCCAGCACACGCACCCACCCTGCACTGCCGCTAGTCTCGCCGGACCCCTGCCCACCCGCCAGCCTAAAATGCCTATAAACTGCCTCTTCTGGATCCCGGCCCATAACATTTGCGGCACCCCCCCTCAGAGTCCAGAAATCTAAGCGAGCGTGGGCCACCCCACCCCCCATAGCTCCCGTACGCCACCGCCACCCTCCGTTCGCACCCCCCTCTCCACACCCCATGACAAGGACGATGCCCCGCGAGATGCAGACGACAAGGACCCGGACCCGCGGCGCAGACTACAGGAGTGTTGCCGCTACCGCTTTCACATCACCCCCCCCCCACCCCCTTAGCCCCCTCCCCCCAACTGGCAACTCACCTGCTGGGCACCTGCACACTACCGGCCTGATCCACCGGCCCGCTGTCCAACCGCCACACGTCCTCCGGATCCCCGGCGTCGCCATAGCCACTCACTCCCATCACCATCCGCCTCGCACTCACCAAACCACAATGCACCAGCATTCCTCCAGGCAGCATCTGTAAAGAGAAAACAGAACACACCGCAGGGGAGCAGCTAAAACCCACGGAGAGCGCACCCTCCCGACCGCACAGCCCAGAAGATCCCTGTCTCCAACCCCACCCCGGATCCCCAGGCTGCCGGATAACAGCCCCCGGAATAACTGCTAGCCCCACTGGCCCCATTACCTCGCCCAGCCTGACCGTCCTGACTCACCGCTCCACTGCCACTCTGATGTAGGAAGTGTACGAACTGTTTTTGTAAGAGTATACACAGTATTAAAGTAGTTCAGTAAGCACATCACAACCATACCTCAACTCAGCTGATACCCTGTAGCAACAGCGGCGCAACAGATATCACCCCCCCTCCCCCACCCCTTACCTACTGGTACTTTCCTGAAATAAACTTAAAATGTTTTGCTAAAAGCACTTTGCCAACCCACTTTAATTACCTGTGCACAAAGTTTAGCCTACTATGAACACTCGGAAACTGTGCAGGATTTCGCTTTAGAAATCACCAAAATTATGACCTTAAACCCATGAAAGCTAACTAAAACTACTGTACCAGGTGCCCGGCCGCAGCAGCACATCTGCTGTACCACACATAATTATGCAATTCGGAAGATAATACATGCGATAACTGGGCCAAGGCTCCCCCGCCAAGAACAACAGCATACCCGTAAAGCAAGGTAGATTCCCTACCCTTAACTCACCCCCGAATAAGCACTAGGGGCGCCGGAAATCCCACCAACCCCTTCAAATCTCTTCAAACTGGCACAGATTTAATTTTTTTAATTCAGCTATGTGTGACCAGTGAAGGGGCACTCCAGCCCGTAACGAACAGCTCCGCCCTCTCCTGGAGGTCCCCTACGCACCTCGTCTCCTACCCTAGTCATCCTCCCCTTCAGTCCCGATTCCCCGGGGCACTTCCAAGAACCCCGTATCGTTCCTTGGACCTCCTGGCCCAAAAGCCTCCTGACTCTCTATGATCCCCTCAGTCCAGAGGCCTCCCACAATCATCAGGCACCACAGCGGGTCTGCAGGCCTGCCTCGGGGACAGTTGCGGCACTCGCAGCTCCCCCAGATGCTACCCCGCCACTCTACCCAGCAACCGGGGACGTTCGCAGCCCTCAGGGCCCCCCACCTATCAAGTCCCGGCATTGGCAGGCCCAACGAGCACGCGGGTCAACTGCCGTGGCAGGCACAGGAGCGTGGCTCACTGCCAGCCCGCCTCTGCCGCCAGTTGTGTTGCTGTCTTTTTTTTTTTTTGAAAGCAGCTGCTGGCTTGTCACCCGGGGAGCTCCCCCAGCCTTCCTACTCCCTTCCCAAGGAAACCCGACACCCATTTCCGGCTGCTCCAGAAGCCCAGGAACTACGAAAATTCCCAGCCGAAGAAGGCAGCCACGCCAGCCACCTTCATGCTCCCCTGGTGACTGATGCTCCTGCCGGCTCACTCGGCCCTGGCCCCGCCTCCCACCAGGTCTAGACACTCCCCCATTGGCTCCCGCACCCGCACTCACAATCGGGAGCCAATGGGGGCCGGCAAACCACGCCGACGCGGACCTCCTCCAGATGCCTCGTGGGGGGCCGGGACACGCATGCGCCTCCCCCCTGGTTATCGGCGGCTAGCGGGCACGAGGCCCGCGGCCTTTCTGTTATCTAACACATCTAGTTGGGTGGTTAAGGAATTACCAGGCTGGATCCCCCAAGGTTAAAATTAAACCTCTCAATAGTTTCACTAGCAAACTAGATTTAACTGGCTAATGTGGGCCAACCGAAGAGTGGAGATAGGTCAGCTGAGAGAACATTATGTACTTGGATTTGAGTTTCAAATCTGCAGTATATCATCAAGCATTCACTTGACTTGCAGAAATTTCTGGTGAAGGTCCACAGGTACAATTCCATTCACATAACCTTTTATCTGATTTTCAAATGGAAGCTATCAAGGTCATTTCTATTGGGAAAATGGTTTGAAAGGTTATGTGGGTACAAATGTACCTCTGGACCTGGTACCACAGCAATGCTGCTCATAATTACGCCCTAAATATACTCATGTATGCCAACTCACTGCATGTAACATGAAATAAACAGAAGGAAGAGAAAATATACCCTTTTCCTTCTTCCATCAGTTTCCTCAGCCATGCTCTAATGCTGCGGGCTTCAAAACAATTCATCTTTAAAATGTTTTGGTGATATTTCACAGACGACACTAGCTACCTGAAGTTTATCTTGGCTGTTTGTTTAGGTAGCATCGTGTTCCTCAACTCTGCTTTAATGCTTTCAGAAGTACTGATGCATGATAACTTCGAGATGCCACCATTTTTTAATGTCACATGGATATAAGAAGCTAGGATGTTATATGGACAAGCTGCGAGCTTCCCGTGATAGTTCACTGAACTGTAGTGTTGCTTACTTGAAATAAGGTTCATGCCCCACAGTCAGTAGTCCAGCACAAGCTGGGGCAAGTGCCTGACAGATCTGAGGTGTGCGTTTCCCAGGAAAGAGGGAGTCAGCCACCCAGACCATGAAATAGCTTTGGTGAGTGGCCAAAGACTGGATTGGTACCAGCTTAAAGACATACTTTAAAAAATGCTAAAAAAGATCAATTCAATTCAATGCCTAGGGCTTTTATTTCCAAATAACAGTTAGTGAAAAAGAATGTCTCTTACTTTACCTTAAACTTGCAGATTCTCATCTCTTAAAATACATTTTCAATGCTCTTGTCCTGCTATTTGAACCTATTGTATCCCTGACAATATTTTTGATTTAGACGTCGCATTTATATCAAATCTTTAAGAAGTGCTATGATCTTTAAGAATACTAAGCTAGAGTAGACAAGCATGCCATAGCCTGAGCACCATGCCATAATCCTGCGTGAACTTCTTAGATCACTCACATTAATTGCTAGCTTAAAGATATAAGCTGTTATTAAGTTTGATGTTCAGGTAGTCAAAGTTCACTGCCTTTTGTGGCTGGTACCCTGCACTATACTATACTCCTTTCTCTTCCCACATCTTTGGTTACCATAAGGTAAGTAAGCAGAAAGACTGACCTCTTGCCCAGGTTGTTTTGTTCTCTGAGATCATACCCCATTGACCCTGCAAGATTTACAGTAAAGGCAGAGCAAAGGTCTGGAGTTGAGGGACTAACAGTGTGAGGATCATAGGCCTAATTGTCTGGTTTTTCAGACTTACAGTTATTGGCAGCTGCCATTATACTATCTAGTCTGCTGTCACACAGCACAACCAACCAGCATGCACTAATTGCAGTGGCCTTTTCATCAAGTAAGATCATCCCGCTAACCACAAAGAGCTATCTGTCTATTAGTGCAGACAGTGGCTAGCTCTATCAGCAAGGCTACTTGAGTATGATTGGGCTGTCATATTGTTATGATTTGTTCAAGTTTAGAGCATTTAGCAGCTACCCTTTGCCCCTCTCTTTGTACCTGAATACTATAACCTGGCTGCCCCTATCATTTAAGAGGGTACTATGGCTTTTCAAAGTTCAGCAGCACACAAAGGCAAGCAGGCAACTGGTCTCTGACAAGAGATCAATACTGTCCTTCCAAATGCTGGAGTCAAGCTGCTGGGTCTGTCAGAAGGATGTGTGCTGTAATTGGATCATGGATGCAGCGAGTCATCTAAGTTTCCCTTCAGCACTGTCACAGCTGTCAGATGTCATCCCTTTGTACAGCTGTCACTGCAGGAGGGTTGTGGCTCTTTTTCCGTCCTAACCCAATGCAAATGTCCACTTAGCAGATGAATATTGAAGATATGAGACACTTCTTTATGCCTTTATGCAAAATAAAGATCTGTGTCATCTGTGAATTTCATGGAAATAAGTTGCAATTTATTCAGTGTAAGAAAAGTGAAGTGAAGCCTATAAGAATGAGAAATTATTTGGTTCAGCCTATTAAAAATAAGAATATTTTAGACAATAAAGAAAGAAAATGCAAAGATTTGTCTTACGACAGAAAAGGAAAAATTAATATCTTATGCTGGAAAAACAAAGTTAGTTTGGATGATCGTACATGAGAAGAGTTTTAATTGTATATTTTTAGTGCATTATACTGTATGTAGCATATGCTGCTGGTAAGCAACAACTAAACAGAATCTTGTCTACTGTAGTTGTTCACTATTATAATAATTAGAAGGCTTGGTAAGAAAAAATAAATTGCCAAAGACACTGCAGTGCTTTGAATATTATAGTGCTGCATCAGTCTAATAGCACTACAGCAAGGATTAATAGTAGTCGTTTATAAGCTTCCATTTACACAAAAGTTTTCTGAGCAAGGCATTTGAAATGATGATAAAAGTCTCAAAATTTCAGATATCTAAATCTTTTGTAGCAGTGCCATAAAAGAAGGAAATAACTTCACTGTTGTGAGGAGAGACCATGAATTATGTATGTCGTATATTTCTAATAGCATATACCAGGCTTGTTTTCATAAAATGTTCTGCTAATATAGCAAATTTACACCAAACTAGCGCACAAGAATATTTGTCCTTGTACTATGACAAGCAATACAGATTCAACACAGTAATACTGCACCATCTCAGCAGTGAGGCGGGGGGGGGGGTGGTTGTTGCAGCTGGGTAGAGGGAGGTGGGGAAGAGGTGTTATAGGGGTATGTGTGTGGGGTAGCGAGCTAGTGCTCGCCGACATGGTGGGGCATATACGGCTGATGCCGCATTGAGGGGAGATGAGTGCTCCTCAGGGTGGGAGAGACATCACCGTTGGGGTCTCTGCTCAGTGGAAGGCAAGTGGAGCCAGCCTTTGCTAATAATATGGTAAGGGGGGGTGGTAGGGGGAAAATGGGGAGAGGATGATACACCACCTTGCTAATAAATGGCTGGTTTGGGGCATTATCCGGAATGGGGGTGGTGGGGGGGGGGAGCAATTGTTTTGGGAAATAAGAATGTTGTGTTGGTCCATCTTGGGCCGTTGTTAGAATATGGTTAATAAAGCTGCGACCAAATGTTGTTCCAGAATTCAGTGTGTGTGTGTTTTGTGGGGAAATGGAAAGGGGGGTGTAGGGTTAATTGGCCGGGCGTGGGGGGGGGGGGGGGTTGTTCATGCTGTGGCATGCGAAGCCGGGCATCTGGATACCCCGGTTATTAACACCTGCCGATACTGTTTACTCACTGATTCTAATTTTACCTGTTGGGTAAGTCAAGAAACCTAACTTGTGTCATGGGCCTCAGAACACAATGAGAATTATTTTAGAAGCTCTATTTGTTCTTTGGGTGTCTGAAAATGGGCACACAAACGTCCCAATCACAGAGACATTTTAGAATCCGCTTCTATAGATTTCCTCAGTGCGAGGACATCCAAGGGATGTGATGGAGGCATGCCAGGGGGCGTTCTGGGCAAGTTGGATATGTCACCGTTTTCAGAAACGGTGAGAATGTTCCCACCCATTAGCATGACCATCCATCTAGTCCTGCTCTAGGGCGAGAATGGGCATCAGAAAAGCTCTAGTTTTGCCATCCAGACTATCTGGAGGTCATAGAGATGAGGGTACTCTGAAATCCCCTATTCTTTACATGATGATAACAAACACTGCAGGGACATAAGGACACGTGTTCTATGTTTATTATGCTGGTGTACATCCTCTATATGCAAGATAGCTTGCATGGACATGCATTCAGCATAGGAAAGGCATCCCCACCCCAAATGTTTTTTTTGGAGGTTTGTCATGGAGCCCCAAATTGCACCTGCATGTCCTTTCTAACATGCCACTTTGCGTCTTTGGACTACTAAGAGTGATCAAATTGCAAATGCACATCACCTTTTATAACATACTTTAAGTGCAAAACGTTAACAACTTTTTGTAAAAGGGCCCCTGCATGTGGGAAAAAGTGAGCAGCTTCTATGTTGAAGTGGCGATCTTACAACCTCCATGTATACCTGCCAGCACTTCCAAGCATTGCCAGGCCATTTTGCAAACCTATGGGGCTTGTTTACAAAGCCGCGGTAGTGGCTTCTGCCCGATATCGGAGCCACGGCCCCATTGAATTCAATGGGGCTGCGGCTCCGATATCGGGCGGAAACCGCTACCGTGGCTTTGTAAACAAGCCCATATGTGTCAGTGCTTTTCAAACTTTTATCCTGTATGATCCCATTTTCACAGCTGAAAATTCACGTGACCCCAGATGTTAGAGAAATCAAACTAGCAGGTCACCAGCCTCCTTCCCCTCCCTCTACTCATCTAAAGCAGGAAGGCAGCAGCAACAGTACTGACAACAGCAGCAGCAGTCAGCACAGGGTCATTGTGTTAGTGTGCAGTGTGTGCTTACAGACCCCAATGTTCAGCAAGTGTTTCAGTTCAACAGGAAGCTTACCCAGGAGGGGGCAAGAACCAATGAATGTTCACTAGTTCACAGACCAGATGCTGACTGATGACTGCCACTACTTAGCATAGGTCATAGTGAAAGTCCAGAGAGAAGGGGAAATTGCCATGTTTCTGTAACTCCATCCACTGATGATGTCACCCCATTTGTGGTCCTGACCCCAAGTCTGTGAACCACCGCTATACGTAGAAGTACTACTAATTCATTATTGAGGGCACATTGTTTTATTTATTCAATTTAGCTTTGTTTATTCATGCATTTTCTATTCCATCCTTTGTAACCAAACTCCAAATAGAATGCCAGGGATCATAAGGAAAAGAATGGAGAATAAAACGAAAGATATTATAATGCCTCTGTATCGCTCCATGTTGTGACTGCACCTTGAATTCGGAGTGCAGTTCTGCTTACTATATCTTAAAAAGAATATAGCAGAATTATAAATGTCACAGCCACCAAAACAATAAAGAGGGATGGAAAGATACCCTTACTAGAAAGGTTTAAAAGATTAGGGATCTTCAACTTGGAAAAAAGATGGCTGAGGGAAGATATGATAGAGGTCTATAATGAAAGGAGTGGAATGGGCAAACATAGATTCGTTGTTTACTCCTTCAAAACGTCGAAAGACTAGGGGACACACAATGAAGCTACAATGTAGCACATTTAAGACTAATCGGAGAAAGTATTTTTTCACTTAACAAGCAATCAGACTCTGGAATTCATTACCAGAGAATGTAGTAAAATCTGTTAATGTACTGTAACTGAGTTTAAAAGAGGTTTGGACAAGTTCCTGGAGGAAAAGTCCATAAACCATTATTAAAGAGAACCAGGGAAATCCACTGGGATGAGCAGCATGGAATCTTTATACCTTTTTATGAAACTGATAGATACCTGTGACCTGGATTGGCTGTTATTGGAAAAAGAATACTGGGCTTGATTGACCCTTTGTCTTACCCAGTATGGCATAATGAATAGTTTCCACTTTACATGAATTGACCAATATTCAAACACATTTAAATTTTTTCATAAATGACCCCCTACCCCCATCTGTACTTTTGAAAAAGTTCTTTGACAGTTCCTTACTTGGCATGTTTATACCTTTGATTCTAATTCACTTCAAATAAAGAAAGGAGTTTGATTGCTCCTCCAGGAGTATTTGAATAAGCTCAGCTCTAGTGGAAACAAGTGGGCCACATATCGTCTCTCTCCTTACAGCTTATAATCTAGTCAATGCAAACTGACAATCATGACAAACAAAAGAGGTTTGGAATTAACAGGTTCTTCCCATTTAGTTAAAGGTTCTACTGTAGTTTCCCATATCTGGGCAGCAAACTATCAATGTGCTAAGGCCCAAAATGATAACGGGAGTCATGTCAGATTGGCTATTTCCAAGAGATTATTGCCCTGATATGTCAGTTGCTGGTAGGATGAAAAGCCACCACCAACTACTGGAGTTTGAGGAGTCAGTTTATTCCCTCTACTCTCTGGGCATTGACCTCCAGTTGACAGAAGGAGTTGGTGAGCGGCCTTTCAATCTGCTACATCCTTCTTGTAGTTGGAATTAAGTGAAGCTCCATATTCTTATGAGCCTCGCCAGTCCAGCCCATAGAAGAAAACCAGCAGAAGAGGCGACAGCAGCAGGTAAGAAGCCCTGCTTGTTCACTTTTGTTGTCGGGGGGGGGCGGGAGGGGGGAAGAATCAGGTGAAGGAGGAAGGTGGAGAAGGAGGATGAAAGTGATTAGTTCAGGAAGAAAGGGAATGAAGGGGATGATTTATTCTGTCGGTTAAGGTAGATGCTAGCATAGTGGAGTGGAGGAGTAGTCTAATGGTCAGCGCACTGGTTTGAGACTCACGCGACCAGGGTTTGATTCCCACTAGTACTTCTTGTGGCCTTGGACAAGCCATTCTATTGCCTCAGAAGAATCCAAGTTATCAATGTCCCTGTTTAATGTGCATTACCAAGTTTAAGTTAAAATGTAAACTGCTTTGACTAAAATGATAAAGTGGTATAAATAAGTAAATCAACATAATGGTGTACACATGTTCCTAGGAGTTTTTTGTGTTATGTTTATGTTTTAAGCTTTTTGTGTTATGGTTGGGGATCCAAAGGCCTTAATTGCTTAGGGCCCACCCAAAGGTTAATTCTGACTTGCTGGTCAGATTGTAGAGACATCTCTGCCTAGTTGGGTCTCCATAGGCTCCTGATTTTTGACATTGACAGACAATGTGATATGATGCTGCTTCTTCAGATTATGTCCTCATCCTAGCTGGTGTTGCTCCCTTGGTGGTTTTCTGGCAACCCACAACTCCAATTTGGGATTTCGTTCTCATTCTTTTTTGCAATTAACCACAAATTACAATCTCTTCTCATTGGAATGTTAAGTCTTTTATGCACCAGAACCTCTTTCCTAAGGGTCTATGGGCACTGACCACCCCTTGCAAGACTTTGAGGATAATTTTATTACAGGGTGCCTAGTAAAATCTCTTTTTAAGGAGTCTATTTAAGCCTATTTTATAAAAACAAACAGGTGCCTACTTTGTTTTTATAAAATATTAGCCTAAGTTGCAAAAATGGTGCTGTGCGTTATGCCATGAATATTTACAATAGTCCTGTAGTTAGTATAAATGCCCACTACTAAACTTTTCAGAAACATGTATAAATTTATAGATTTCATAATCCATATGTGTACTTGTATGCTTCATCCATGCTTGTACCAAAATCTGCCCATGTACATGCTGATTGGCAACACATGCATCATGGAGGTCATTTTAAAAGTCTTATTTGTGCTTTGGATGTCCATAAATGAGCTTAGAGATGTCCAAAGCACAGAGCCGTCTCCAAAGCTGTTTAGAAGCCGGCTCTGGAGATGCCCAAATTTGAATGGGGACATGGAGGAGGCTTGGCTGGGGTATTCCCTGGAACCTGGAGGCATGATTAGGGCATTCCCTGACATCCCTGTCTGATCACAGAAACATCATGGACATCCGGAGTCATGTCTACCCCTAGACCTCCTCTGAGGCATGAATAGCAATGAACAAGTATCCAAAAAGTGATTGTTTTAGCTGAAAAATATCCAGAGGGTATACAGAAGAATATACTCATTCATCTCTAGTACTCAGCACCATGTCAACAAAAGCAGCAGCAGGATTTTAACCATTAGGCTGTCTTAGATATCTGAGTTCTTTACTACCATTCTGGGAATGTTTAGGTACGAGATGCCCACAGACGCCACCTCAGACGTTCATGTTGGCACATCTAGGTTTGTGAAACCATGTCTGCACCTGGACATGCCTTCATTTTTTTCAGATGTTCTGGCTTAGATGTCCTAGATTGCACTTAGACAGATCTTCTAAAATTCCCCTCCATTCAAACAACGCACATTTTTTTTTCCTTTTTAAAAGGAAGATGTTAGGAGAACATATGCAGATTGGTAAAATGTTGGGATTCAAAATGTGAATCTTTTGCTGTGACTACATTATTTGAAAGGCAAATAAGAATATCACTGTTCAGCAGCTGATAGGACTGTAAATAAAATTTGCATATATTTGCATCTATAGGAATTCTATATCAGTGGAATTTCATTATTGATTTAATGCCCCATACATGTGACCAGGATTGAGTTTTTCTATATTATAATTAGTAAAACATTTTTTTTAAATGCATCAGAATTGTTTCTCAGGTGTTACTGAATTTATAAGGACAAAGATAAATCTTTCTTTCCCACTATATATGTGTACACACACACACACGTCTATATCTATTTAGATAAATTATAAATCATATTAAAGTTATAGATATAATTATGTATCTATGTATCTATCCATATCTATATATATAGACAGAACACTTGGCTAAATATATATATATAAACGCGTGGTGAAAGTTAAACTAAATATAAGATTTCCCCTTTCTATTCTAATTTTCATTTCATAATTGCAGAGATATTAACACCAGTCATAGGGCCACATACTGATAAGGATTTCAAGTTGACTACAATATGTAAATTAAGCAGTTTAGAACAAATGTATGCAAATATCTCATCAATATTCACGGTGGATGTCCTGGGAAACAGACTGCTTTAATCCTTTGGGAACTAGATTTGCATACCCCTGATTTAAGGAGAATGGGTTGTTGCTCTGTTGATTCTTATCAGAAGTTAGAATTTACTACTACTACTATTAAACATTTATAAAGTGCTACAAGGCATATATAAAGACATATATAAAACGGTCCCTGCTTGTTAGAGCTTACAGTCTAATTAAGACAGACAAGACAAAAAGATAAGAAGAAGGGGAAAAGTGAAGGGTGAGGAGATATAAGGAATAAGGGGTCAAAGAAGTAAGCCTTCAGCATGGACTTCAAAAGGGACAAAAATGAAGCCAGAGAATCCCCTGCAGATATTCGATTGGTACAAGTAAAGCATAAATATTGCAGAAACAACTGATATTACAGATTTAGTAGTGATGCACTACCAAAAAATATAAAATAGAAGAGACATGGAGATGGGAATAGAGACATCCTCATCGGGACGTACTCAGTTCCACCGGAATTTTACAAAATGTTCTACCAAATGCGGAGCCTCTTGTAAAATATATACATAGACATGATGAATTACATGTGGATAGGCAACAATACTGCTGGAAAGGTCATTTTAGAAATCTACAGATGGGAAAACTGAGTTCCACCAACACAGAAGTGCTGTCCATTAAGTACTGAGGCTTTAATTTGTTAACTTTTACATTTTGAAAATCCCTAGGCAAAATCAGCGCTTTTTAAAAACATATGCATTTCTCTGAGTAAGTGTAGAACACAACATGAATATTTTTGACCAAATGTTGTATGTGTATTACCTTTCTAAAATACGGAATGTGCATGTAAATTTTTGGCCTGCCCAGGCTATGTCTAATCTGTACCCCACCTCACACCCATGTGATTTCAACATGGTGTGGATCTCCATGTGTAATTATCAGCCTTCTAAAATCATATTTACATGTGTATTCCAAATTATACATATAAATCTCACTGTTTACATATAGAAAAGAGAAATAAGGCTTCAAAAATAACTTCCAAAATGTGCCATATACCATAGGCCCCATTCAATAAGGAGGTAATTTTAGAAGCACTATTCATGCTTTAGACATCTAAAAAATGGACATATATCTAAAGCACAGTGACATCCCTGAAGCCATTTTAGAAACCAGGTCTGTGGACACCCCCAGCGTGAGGATGGGGCTTGTTGTAGGCGTAGCCGGGGCATTCCCAAGAACCTGGGTATTCTCACCTGAGTTCAGAAGCGTCCTGGATATCCCAATTCACTTCTAAGATTATATCTACTTCAAGCACAAAAAAAGGCATCTGGAAAATGCTTGGTGTTGTCATGCAAATGTCTGAAGGGTGTGGAGAAGGAAGTACACTCATATCTCCTTTATTTTCTAATTTGACAACGAACACTGACCAGGAATGTTGGCTCATGGTTTTGTTTTGCCATGCCGCTAGATGCCCCATATGCAACCTTTCTTACGATGGATGTCTCCGCCCTATGTTTTCATAGCAGGGACAATTATATGGATGCCAGCTTGAGTGTCTACATCGAGGATGTCTATGTTTCTAAAACTGAGCTGAAACACAGACATTCCTAGCATTTTTCTGCATATTCTGCCCTAGATGTCCCAGATTGCCTTTGGATGCCCTTTACAAAATGCCACTTTACATGTTTTTCCTGCAAAATGTAATTAACATCTTTTATATACCATCTTCTCAGACCATCCAAAGCGGTTTACTAGTGAAAGTATTTTTATTATTTTCTCACCAAAATATAAAGATCAGTTACAATGAAAAGAAAATCGAGAACAAAAAAAAAGAAGGAAGACCCAAAGCGGTTTACAATAATATATTAAAAACGTTAAAACAGAAAAAAGAACATCAAAAAGTTAAAACATCTCTGCTGTTACCTTACAACTCCACCCCAAAAATTCCTTCTTTAAACTGGGAAAAGCCATGTGCTCCATTTTTAATGAAAAGCAAGGGGATTGGCTTCCAACCACAGTTCTTCAGGCAGTTTATTCCACAATAGTGGGGACACTACTCAGAAGGTTCTTCCTGGCCACGGCAAGCCTAATAAATAAAAACAAATTCAGAATTTTCATAGCCTGTTCACCTAAGATTTCATTTTTTTTCAGGTTGTCACATCTTGTAAATCAATAGCCAATCTCCAATTTTCTGCAAACCCTGATTTATTCACAACTTATCTGCATTTGAATCTCCATTCAAAGGGAATAACAATTACATGTCATCTGTATAACTGAAACACTTAAAACCCATCTGTCAACATAAATTCCCTAAAAGCTGCAGGTATAAATTTAAAAAAGTGGAGATAAACAAGAGCCTTGGAACACCATAACTCACCATAAAATCATTGATTTCTTCCTGTCCTATCACTGCTGTCAATGAATGTCTACTCAAAAAGAACACCATAGCAAAAACCCTGCTGGTGGAATCCCAACAAACTCACATCACCCTTCTCCTTAAAAAGCTTCTCTGGTTACCCATCACAAGCAGGATCACCATTCATAAAATCCTAACCCACCAATCAGCAGACAGCCTCATTCTCTTATTAGCAATTACACAATTAAAATTACACCAGATCCAGAAGAACCACAGCAAAAACTCTGGAAATCCCCACAAACAAACCCTTAAGCAGTCAAAGAGCCAATGGCAGAGCATTTGCTCAATACGCTCCCACCCTCTGGAACTCTATACCACCTCAAATCAGAGCCATCCAGCTCACCAGTGAATTCTGTAAAAAATGAAAGACTCTGCTTTTCCTAGAACATTATGGACCAAGCGCAGATTAAAGGATAATGCTCACAGGACTATGCAACTCACCATCTCCTTGTAAATAATTGACTTTAACTTTAATGTGTCAATGTTCAACAATTGTTTACAATATGGTCCTTGTAATGTGCACTTTACTGTTCTAGTTACATTGTTTTACACTGAGTTACCTGTAAACTGTCTTGACTAGTAGAAAGATGGTATAAAAAATATGTTAAATAAATAAAAGAGGAATCCATTCTAAAGCCTTAGGGTCTGATATTCAGCAGCTGCGGCTAGCACAATTAAAGTGACTAGCCATCATTGCTGTATCATAGTCTCAGATATTCAGTGGCAGGGCTATATCTGGGTCAGCTGGATAGCCAGGAAGCTAACTGGATAGCAGCAATATTCATTCACTGCCCAGTTAGCTTAAGCAACAAAGGTTAGGCCAACCTTTACTGCACCTGACTTTTACCACCAAGGGATAACTGGGCAGCGGCCAAATATCACTGCCGGCTGGTTATCCCCAGGTGCCACCCTTGCTCTGCCCCCAGAATACCCCAATACTAGCCATCTAGTACTGGGGCACCTAGCGGCTGCACCCACAAAGACACCCACTGAATATCCCATTCAACATGATTAACGTAGTTAGCAGGTCTGCTAACCACATTAATAATTTTCAATTCCACATCCAGTTGAGTCACCCAGAATGTCCCACTCTCCAAGGCCAAAATCTGCAGAAAGACCTAACATAATCAATAGCTCCTGAATTCCCATGTCTATGTATCTTAAGACCTCATCTTGTACTGCTAAGAGAAATCCCGCGGCGCCGCTGGGCTCAGTCCCGAGGCCGGTGGAGTAACCGGGTCCCCGGGGTCCGAGACCGCTGGTGTCCATGCTGGGAGGGTGGGGGCGGCAGAAGCATGCTGGTGCCGCCAGCAGCGCGCCCACGCTGTGACGTGGGGCGAGCTGTTTGGAGCCTGCAGCTTGCGGGGCGGAGCCAGCCAGGAAGAGTGGGAGATCGCCGGCCTGCGATCTCCCTCTTCCTGTCGTGGTCAGTGAACCAAACAGGTGCCCCTTCCCACCCACCCTCGTTTTATGGTTTTGGGAGGCAGGTGGTGGGGGGGGGGGTTGTCACAGCTGAGTAAGGAATAGTTGGTGTGGAAGTTGTTGGGGGTCTGTTGGTGGGGTAGCGAGCTGGCACTCGCCGACCCGGCGGTGCATTGGCGGTTGATGCCGCTTTGCAGGGGAGCGGTGTGCTCTGTAGGTTGGGAGAGACATCACTGTTGGGGTCTCTGCCCGGAGAAAGGCAACTGGAGCTGGCATTTGCTAATAGCATGGCGGGGTGGGTGGTAGGGGGAATGGGGGGTGGATGATGCACCACCTTGCTAAAAACGGCTGGTGGGGGGCATCATCCGGATTGGGGTGGGGTGGTTTGTGTGGAACTAAGAACGTTGAGTTGGCCCATTTTGGGCTGGTGTTGGTTTATGGTCTATGTAGCTGCAACCAATAAAAATATTGTTATGCCAAATCTCAATGAGTGCATGTTCTGTGCATGGAGCATCGATGAGTGGAAAAGGGGGGGGGAGGGGGTTGGAGCCGAGGTGCGGCTGAGGTTTTGCTGGAGGATGCGGGGCCGGACATCCGGATACCTCGGTTATTGATTCAGACCCATTCCCTCGACAAAATCCTTCTTAACTCTAATCCAAGATCTGATTATCTTCAAGAAAGGAACTCAGGTACAGAAACATAGATCTTTCCAACACTTTTGCCATGAAAGGAAAATTAGAAATGGGGCTACATCAACGACAAACTAATTGGCCTACATGTTCCTTCTTTAGGATGGGGTTGATAATTGTCCTTTTTTGCTTTTCTGGAAAATATCTGTTCTCTACTGACTGTTTGAAAATTGTATGGATCACTTCCACTGGCTCCTCCAATAAAGTTTTAAGTAGCAGGAATGAAGTGTCTAAAGCACAAATGAAGGATTAATGCCTTTAACCTGATTAACCAAATACTCTAATGTAAGCATACAGTACTAAATTCTTTCAGCACCACATTAATATCACCTATCGAATCTCTTCCCCATTCCCTTAACCTTTTCTTCCATTTGCCTTTTCCCAGTGGATCATATAAGGAGGTAACCTTATCTTTGAAAATGCACATTTTCGGAGGGAAACTTCCTTTTGATAATATAGCCAATGGATACTATGCATTTTTGCACCTACTTTGGAGTAGATATAAAAGTACCCACAGAAGATAAACGTGTGGATTTGAACATTAAATCCCACCCCCATGTACTTTCCTACTTCTGGTGTATCCCTGCCTCCAATATTACCCATGTTTGCTGCATCTAGATGAGTGCTGTTATCTACCATGTATACTTTCATCTGCATTCATAAAGGATAGAAATTTATATGGTTAGACCTGCATAAAACCTTTGGGGTCAATACTCAAAAGCATTTGTCTGGGTGACACCACTTGTTACATGAATAAATGCCACTGAGAGGGCTCTTCAGGGACACTATCAGGATAGTGCTGCTGAATATCATTACAGACCACCTTGGCACTATGCAATACTGCAGGAGTGAAGACGGAGTTTCTGTATGCATAGCAGCGATTTTCATCACCACTACCTAGATAACCTAGAGGTTGAGACAGGAAGGGAGTTGATGCCAATGCTGGGTCTGAGTCTAGAAATTGGCTGATGCTAGGGCGGGTGGCTTGGGTGCCTGGACTGGAAGAGGACTTATGTTGGGGGTGGCAGGCTTATGCTTGGGCTAGAACTGGAAGGGGCTGGGACTGGGACTAGAAATGGTCTGATGCTAGGAGGCTGGAACTAATAGGTTGAGGCTAATACTGGGGTTGGAGAAGCTGGAACTGGAAAAGGCTCATGTAAGGCTGGGTAGGCAGGAACTGGAAATAGAATGATTCTGGGGCTGGTGGAGGCTGGAACTGAAAGGGGTCTGGGGCATATGCTGGGGCTAGCAGTAGAAATGGAATGATGCTGGGGGAATTGGGACTGGAAATAGGCTAATGCTGTTGTTGGAAATAGGCTAATTCTGGGGCCATGACTGGAAATGGGCTAATGCAGGGGGTGGGAAAAGGGGTCTTATGCTGGAAGATTCTTGGCAGAAGGTGGGAGAAAGAGGCAGATGTATTTATTCTTATGTAAGTCAATTAGGATGTGTCCCAAGGACTGAGAAGCACTGTTGTAGATTACAGATGATTTCATAGGTGTGCCACACATAGTTGGTGTGTAGAGGATCACAGGTTCGGGTCCTGGCTGTAGATTATATTTTTGTGGTTGATATGGAAGGACAGACTAGATAGGCCATGTGGTCTTTTTCTGTCGTCATGTTCTATGTTTCTAGGATAGACACAGTATCCTATTGTACACAATTTTGTTGCTTACAGTCATATCTTCAATCAATACTACTGTCAATCAATCAGCTGTTTAAATTATTGTGCATTTCTGATAGTCACAATTAAAGGCTCATTTCCTCCACCTGTGAAATCATCTATAATCTACAACAGTGCTTTTCAGTCCTTGGGACACACCCAGCTTTTCAGGTTTTTCAGATATCCATTATGAAAATAGATGATACAGATTTGCATACAATGGAGGCTGTCCATGCAAATCTATCTCATGCATATTCATTGTGGAATCCTGAAAACCCAACTGACTGGGTGTGTTTTGAGGACTGGTTGAGAATCATTGATCTACAAGAATAGAAATATTGGAGGGGGGCTAACAAAGCACCAATTTTTTAAAAAAGGTTCCAGGTGCAATTCTGGAAATTATAGACCACTGAGACCGATGTCAGTATTTAGGCAAAATAGTAGACTCTATTATAAAGAACAAAATTACTGAACATATTAATGCACGTGGTTTAAAGGGACAAAGTCAACATGTATCTAGCCAAGGGAAGTCTTGTCTCACCAATATGTGACACATATTTTGAAGGCGTGAATAAAGATGTGGATAAAATGAGCCAGTTGATATAGCATATCTAGATTTTCAGAAAGGTTTTGACAAAGTACTCCATGAATGACTCCTGAGGAAATTTAAAAGCTATAGGTTAGGACACAATGTCCTATTGTGGGATTTTTAACTGGTTAACAGAAAACACAGAGTAGGTCTAAATGGCCAATTTTCACAGTGGAGGAAACTGAATAGTGGAGTACTCCAGGGAGTTCTAGTGGACCAATGCTTTTTAATATATATATTAATGATCTTCAAATCAGAACAGTGAGTGAGGTGGTCAAATTACAGATAACATCAAATTATTCAAGGTTGTTAAATCACATGCGTATTGGGGGGAAAAAAGCAAGCAGATCTAGCGGTCTTGAGACTGGGCATCCAAATGACAGATGAAATTCAATGTGGACAAGTGTAAAGTGATGCACATAGGGAAGAATAACCCAAATTACAGATATATGATGCTGTATCTATCCCTGCATGTGTGGAATTGTATTCTATTCCTGCACTTTTCCATTTGGACGTGCCCGCTGCCCAGACATGCACGTTTTTGGAATTGGCCTCATAATGTATCTGGATTTTCAGAAATCCTTTGACAAGTTCCCTCATCAGAGGCTCTTGGCAAAATTAAAAAGACATGGGATTGGAAGCAGTGTAGTATTGTGGATCAGGAACTGGTTAAAAGATAGAAAGCACAGAGTAGGGCTAAATGGCCAATTTACTCAATGGAGAAAAGTAAATAGTGGAGTACCGCAGGGATCTGTGCTAGGTTTGCTGCTTTTTAACATATTCATAAATGACCTGGAAATGGGAATAATGAGTGAGGTGATCAAATTTGCAGATGACACAAAATTATTCGAAGTTGATAAAACCCAAGAGGATTGTGAAAAATTGCAAGAGGATCTTAATAAATTGGAAGACTGGGTGTCCAAATGGCAGATGAAATTTAATGTGGACAAGTGCAAAGTTATGTAGCTAAGAAAGAACAGCCCAAACTTTGGTTATAAGATGCAAGGTACTACCTTAGAAACCACCACCCAGGAAAAGGATTTAGGCATCATCTTAGATAATATATTGAAACCCTCTACCCAGTGTACAGTAGCAGCCAAAAAGCAAGTAGAATGCTGGGAATCATGAGGAAAGGAATGGAGAATACAACAAAGGATATTATAATGCCTCTATGTCATTCCATGGTTCGACCGCACCTTGAATATTGTGTGCAATTCTGGTCTCCATATCTTAAAAAGAATATAGCAGAATTAGAAAAGACAGAGAAGAGCCACCACTATGGTAAATGAGATGGAAGGATACCCCTATGAGGAAAGGCTTAAAAGGTTAGGGCTCTTCAACTAGAAAAGAGACGGCTGAGAGGAGATATGATAGAGGTCAATAAATTAATGAATGGAGTGGAACGGGTTAACTTAGATCGGTTGTTTACGCCATCAAAAAGTAGAAAGACTAGCAGACATGCAATGAAGCTTGTGATAAGGAAGCTTATCATAGCTCAGGAAGGAGCTATAGAAAAGGTGAAGTGACTCTGAACAAGCAACCTGTCAGTTCTGGTAGAAATAAGAAAACAGAATTTTCCCATAAAAGACTACCAGTCCCAGAATGCACCAGGTTTCCAACAGTCATTAGAGGAGCTGAAGTGGGGAAACGTGTGTTCAATCAAGAGGGCTATGAGGTAATCCCCAAGCACTCATCTCTAAGGGCAGGGCCTGATTCAGCACAGCTGCGCTGTGTTAGGGTGGAGCACTCATCTAGGCAGAATAAAGGTAGAGTTTATTCTACAGAGAATTATCCTCATCTTCAGAATTATCCTCAGTTTCATCTGGAGGATCATCAGAAGCAGAAGCCAAACCGGACGGACAGAGAGGGCAAGAAACCCTTTGGAAGAAAGAAGAGAAAAGCCTTTGAGAGGTCTAGAAGAGTCCGGAGCAGTACGTATACTGGCAGACATTCCAAGGGCCAGCATACACCATTGGACTGGGGAAAGCCAGAGGAATGGTGCTGCAGAGCTAGGAATCTCCAGACGGTACCTGTGAGGGAGACGGCTGCACTTGGAAGGGTCCCCGTGCCAGAAGGTATGTGAAGAGAGATCCAGTGTCCAGGGATCTGGATTGGAAGGCTGGACATAAGAACTGGACTACATACTGGCCAGGCTATATAGAGAGGAACTCTAACAGCAATGGAAGCTCAGGTATGAACACTGATCTATCTATGCCCTAGCTATAACCTTGAAAGACAGCAGGGAAGCAAGTGTTCTCCTGAAAGTGCTCCATTGAGAAATTCATCTGTGCCAATCCATGATATTGAACCCATGATTGTTGAAGAAGGGGGAGCGATTGCAGATGAAGGATGTGTTTACATGGATTGCTCTCTGTTTAAACTCCTTTGGTGATTTTCTGTTACAAAGTACAGCAATCATCACAAAGAAATACAAACTTGTTCTTTAATCTACTCAGAAAAGCTCCTGAGTAGGATTTTTAGCCACGCAGTAGAAAGCAAGCCAGCTAAGGGGTTTCAGCTGGGTAACTGCTAGCAATTGAGCCTTACCTAATTGCTTGTGAGCTCTGAGGGAATCACTTCTGAATCTATGTGGGAAGATATAAGAAGTTAACCTGAAAAGAACAGTTTTTCTCTTCTTTGTGGCTTTTGTTTGTTGTTTGATACACTGCTAAGAAAATATTAGCTAAAGCCTACAGAAAAGACCAGTTTGTTACCAACCAGGTCTTACTTCTTTTGCTTTGATTGCCTGACAAGTTCAAATGTTATTTTCCTGATTTTGTTTTTCCAAGTTTAACACTGAAAGCAAGTAACCTGATTTATGTGCTACCAAGCATATCTGTGTTGGGAGAAATAACCCCATAAATAAATATCTTATTGGCTTTACCCTCAAGCACAACTAATTACACAGGTACACTACCAAAAACCTGCCTCCAGTTTTGCAACTGATTCCTATAGATTTTGGGGTGCTGAATCCAGGAAAAATAGCCAAAATGTTCCATCACGTCACGTTTTCTTGCAAAATTAGATTTCTTACCCATATAAGGAATGTTCACATAATTTCTTTTTAGCCAACTGCAGTTTATTTTCTTGGCCCAAAATAGAGGTTGTAATGGTTAACTAACTAGAAACACTCCCTCATGATATTTTAGAGTGTTTTGTATTCATTTTATACATTAAGAGGACAATTGGGAGGCGGGGGGCTAAATCCAGTACTCGCGCTGGCGCATGTTCTTTCCTGTTCGCCTCGCCTCGTTCGCTCGCTCAAACACGGTGGTTGCGACATGAACGTTCCTGTCAAATTTTAGTTTCTTGCAAGTTCATTATTACCTTTTGTTTGCTCAGTCGTAATCCAGCTTTATTCCGAAGTGGTTCACTACAGTTGTAGTTTGCAGTGCTGTGTATTTGTGATGGCTCACAGAGCCAGAGGTTGCGTCAACTCTCCGGACAGTTTTTGTTTTATTTGTGGGGAATATACCGTGAAAAAGCGGCAGAGGAACATTTCTGCATTTATTAAAAAAGTATATTTCGCCTATTTCGGTTTGAAGTTAGGCGATCAAGACAAACCGTGGGCTCCTCACAAAGTGTGCAAAACATGTGAGGAAGATCTACGCTTATGGATGAAAGGTAAACAAGCATTTCGTTTCAGAATACCTATGATGTGGCGTGAACAAAGAGACCACAGCAGTGACTGCTATTTTTGCTCTTGCATTGTGAAGGGATACAACTTAAAAAATAAGAACGTAATAAGTTACCCCAACCTTCCCTCAGCAATTAGGCCTATGCCTCATAGCAACGAAGTACCTGTGCCTGAACCACCAAAATCTTTGGATCATATTTGTGTGGACGGTTCTGATCATGATGAAACTCATCAGATGGCTTTTCCCGATGAGTCCAGTACTTCCGAGTTTGAAACTGAACCAGATCCGAAACCTGAACTTTTCTCTCAAGCTGAATTGAATGATTTAGTCCGGGATTTAGGACTCCCAAAAGATGCTGCCCAACTGCTAGGTTCTCGGCTTAAACAGAAAAATCTATTGTCACCAGGAACAACTTTTTATTGGTATCGCAACCGCGAGACACAATTTTTGAAGTATTTCAGCAAAGAGGAAGATTTGGTATTTTGCAACGATATATACGGAGTGATGGAAAAGTTTAAACTCAAGTATGATCCTGCTGAATGGCGGCTGTTCATTGATTCGTCAAAAGACAGCATAAAAGGTGTTCTTCTTCATAATGGCAACACATTCGCTTCAGTTCCTATTGCTCACTCTGTTATTCTCCAAGAAAAATACGAGAATTTGGCCCTGATTCTTCAGAAGATTCGTTATGATGAGCATAAGTGGATGATTTGTGGAGACTTTAAAATTCTATCCATGCTATTAGGGCAGCAATCCGATTTCACCAAATATCCCTGCTTCCTTTGCTTGTGGGATAGCCGGGCCCGCGACCTACACTGGGGGAAAAAAGACTGGCCAATTCGGGAGCATTTGAGACCCGGTGAGAAAAATGTTCTTCATGAGAGCTTGGTACCTCGTGATAAAATTCTATTACCACCTCTCCACATTAAGTTGGGTCTCATTAAGCAATTCATCAAGTCCCTTCCAAAAGATGGTGAGTGCTTTCGGTACCTTTGCTCAAAGTTCCCCCGACTTTCTGAAGCAAAGCTAAAGGAAGGAGTGTTTGTTGGCCCTGATATAAGGAAACTCATTTCAGATGGAGCATTCGCTGAAACGATGTCTGAGAAGGAAAAAGAAGCCTGGGATTCCTTCAAGGATGTTGTTCTCAAATTCTTGGGGAACAGGCGGGATGAGAACTATAAGGATATTGTTGCCAGGATGCTCAATGCCTTCAAAGAACAAGGCTGTAACATGAGCCTGAAAGTCCATTTCTTGCACTCCCATGTGAACTACTTTCCCGAAAACTTGGGGGCGTACAGTGAAGAACAAGGTGAAAGGTTTCACCAGGACATCAAGGACGCAGAGAGAAGGTACCAAGGAAGATGGAACACCACTATGATGGCTGATTTCTGCTGGTTGCTGCTGCGGGAAACCCCAGATGAAAAATACGCCAAGCAGCGCACCAAGAGAAGCATTCGGGGGAAGAAGAAACGGGCCCACCAGGAGATTGATTGACCCAAGAATGACTTTAAAATCTAAACTGTGTTGACAAATATCGTGTTTTTACTAAACTTTGAAATAAAAATTTGCTAGTTATTACCACAGTGTCGGATCTCATTTATTAGAATTTTCTTTTCACACCATCGAGTGTTTGTCTTCATTTATTGCAATGGTGCGGTTTGAATTTTCTATTCTTACATACATACCTGTACAACATTTTTTGCACATTTCTTTGCTTTGCTTTGTGTCTAACCTCGCTCTTATATGCTCAATGTTTGTGCACATGTATGTGGCTGTTTTAAGTGCAGACAATTTTGCTACCATCACAGTGTGTTTTGTTGACATTACTCTATTCTTATGTGCTGCCTTGTTACAATTTTCTTTATTCTTATTTGAATAACTACTAAACAATTAGTATAAAGAATTCATCCAAGAAACTTTTATCTCGATCGCACTCAATCTGAAACGTTCACCTCAAACTGCTAACCCAATGTAGCAAAAAATCTGTACGTGATGGAGCAAATTGGTTACCAGATTTGGATTCAGCGCACCAAAAAACGTAAAAATCAATCGAAACATTAGAGGCAGTTTAAAAAAAAAATTTTTTAGTGTACCTGTGTTATTGTGAGCAGCTGTGTCTGGTGTGAATGCCCACAATCCCTTGCAAATCATATTGACATATGCACTTGCCAAGACTGTGAACATTCTCACCCAGGCAGCCGTCTGACAAGCTACAATGTAACCTGTTTAAGACTAATAAGAGAAAATATTTTTTCACTCAACACATAATCAAACTCTTTAATTCATTATCGGAGGATATAGTAAAAGCTGTTAGTGTAGCTGGGTTTAAAAAAGGTTTAGACAAGTTCCTGGAGGAAAGGTCCATAAACAATTATTAAAGAGGACCCGGAAAATCCACTGCTTATCCCAGTAGGAGCATTGTGGAACCTGCGTGCCTTTGGGAACCTGCCAGGTACTTATGACCTCGATTGGCCACTATTGAAAACAGGTTACTGGGCTTGATGGACCTTGGTCTGACCCAGTATGGCATTTCTTATGGTCTTATGAGTACTGGCAATTGATCAAAGGTGTGTTTAATTTTACTGCAATGGGAATGTGGTTCTTCTGTTCAAACTAATTTGAATTGTTTATAAGGGTGCCAATGATCGTTTCCTGGCAATGTCCCAGTTTTTATACTATGTTCTACTATTTCCTTTTTTCTTTAGTCCTGTTTTATGTGATTCTTTTATGTATCAAATATATGTATATATATAGTCCAAAGCCATTTCACTGGCCACTTTTTTTTTAGGAGATTGAAAGGTACCAGTAATGTTGACCACAACTGTAAGAACAAAAATATCCCACACAGGGTCAGACCAAGATTCCATCAAGCCCAATATCCTGTTTCGAACAGTGGCCAATCCAGGTCACAAGTACCTGTCGGATTCCCAAAAGGCAGGGCTGGCCCGTCCATTGAGCGAGAATGTTTTTTGCACAAGGCCCCGCATTTCAGGGGCCCAGCGCAAAGAACATTCCGCTTTAAAAGTACATTTAAAAAAAAAAAGCTGGCTGCTGCCACTGCCGCACTAGCAGCAGAAACGAGTGTCCTGCAGGGCCCCCTTCCCGGCAGAGCACTCCCTCCCTCCCTCCCTGCCTGCCTGCCTGCTTGCTTGCTTGCCGCCCTCAGACCCTCTCCGCTTTGGCTTAGAGCCGCGAATGGAGAGCTTCTCCCTCGCGACTCTGTTAAGACCACTGGGGCAGATGGGAAAATTCCCATAAGCCCCGGCGAAGCAGAGAGAGACTGAGGCAGGCAAGCAAGCAGGCATGGAGGGAGGGAGGGAGTGCTCTGCCGGGAAGGGGGGGCCCAGCGGGACACTCGATTCTGCCGCTACCGCGGCGTCGGCAGCAGCCAGCTTTTTTTTTTCATTTTAATTTTCCCTGGGCTGATGGGAGGGAAGGGGGTTAGGACTGGTAATGGGCTGGAGGGGGTTTTAGGACTTGAGGTGGGCTGATGAGGTTAGGACTGGTAATGTGCTATGGGGGGCTAGGACTGGAAATGGGCTGATGGGGGGGTTAGGACTTGAGGTGGGATGATGGGGTTAGGACTGGTAATGAGTTGGGGGGGGTTGCTAGGACTGGAAATGGGCTGAGTGGAAGGGGAGGCTTGAACTGCAAATAGCTGATGGGGATGGGCTGAGTGGAAAGGGGGCTTGAACTGCAAATAGCTGATGGGAGAGGGCTTGGAATGGAAATGGACTGAGTGGAAGGGGGCTTGAACTGCAAATAGCTGATGGGGAGGGGGGCTTGGAATGGAAATGGGCTGTGAGGGGAGGGAGCTAGGACTGGAAATGGGCTGAGTGGGGGGAGCTAGAACAGGAAATGGGCTGATGGAGGGGCTAGGATAGGACTGAAAATGGGCTTTGGGGGGAGCTAAGATTGGAAATGGGCTGTGGTGGGGGCTTGGATTGAAATGGACTCATGGATGGGCTAGAACTGGAAGTAGACTCATAGGGGGCTTGGATTGAAATGGGCTGAGTGGAGGGGAGCTAGGATTTGACATGGGCTGATGATGGGGCTAGAAAAGGACTAGAAATGGGCTGATGGGGGGTTGGGATTGGAAATGAGCTGAAGGAGGGACTCGGATAGGACTGGAAATGGACAGGGGAGCTAGGACTGGAAATGGGCTGATGGGGGGACTAGAAGAGAGCGGATGCTGGATGGGGCTGGAACTAGAATGGAGCTGATTTTGGAGGAGGATTAGAATGGGTTGGGGCTGGGAGAGTGAAATGGAGAGGGGGAAAATATTTTGTGTGGGAGGGAAGAAAAATCTACAATTGGCCGGGTATTGGAAGAGTATGTGGGGATTGAGGATGGAGGGGTAAAATCTGGATGAAATAGGAATGAGGAAAGAGCAAAAGGAGAAAGATTAGTATGTTAAAGCAGATGTAGAGAGAGAATGGAAAAAAAACTAGAAGAAAGAAGAAAGGACAAATGGACTGCAGATGATGGAGAGTTAGCAGAAGACACAAAGAAACCAGAAGAAAGTGGCTAGAGCAATTGCAACTGAAAAAAAATGCACAAAATGTAGAAATATATCTCTTTTTATTTTGAATTTATTAACTGGAATATGTCAGCTCTGGGAAATGTGCATCATTGACGTCTGCGCTTTGTTTAGTAGAAGAGGAAATTAATTTATAGTTTTATTTCTACAGTGTTGTTGTACATTCCAAGTTTGGCTTTTGGGGTTCCCAGTTTAATTATTGTCTTCCTGTTTCTAAATTATGATTCCTTGTTTGTTGATGGTCTATGTTCTGCATGTGTAACTGAGCTGAGGTATTCTGTTTATGCAGTTGCTATTTGACATTGCCCTTGTTCTCTTTCCCCAGTAGGTCATGTATTGTTATTCTCTGAAATGTACTGGTTTAATATTTGCAGTGTTGCCTTTTGATAGGTAGGGTATGGTGCTTTGTGAGTCCTGGTAGTGCTGTTACGATACGGTGGGTTTGCTATGGGTTCTAAATGGGCAGTGTTTGTAGTAGGTCCTAATGTGCCTGGCACTGGATTATAGTAATGTAGAAATCTTTATTCTTTCTTTATCCATACACTCATTAAGAGGCATGTTTACTAAAAGTTAGTGTATGGTAACATTATGCAAATATTTATGCAAATGAGGGCCCGCACCAAACATAAGAACATAAGATATGCCATACCAAGGTCCATAAAGCCCAGTATCCTGTTTCCAACAGTGGCCAACCAAGTCTCCGCACATGGCCCCGCACCCCCCTTGGGTTGCCCCTGCCCAAAGGTACTTGTCCCATGCTGCTTGTCCCAGAGGTAATCAGTGCATTTCCCTGGTCCTCTTTAATAAATCATCTAAACCTCTTTGAAATGCAGCTACCCTAACAGTTTTATTTATTTTTTTTTTTTTTAGATAACTTTATATATCGCCCTTCGGACCAAAATGCTATTAAGGCAGTTTGCAAACCATAACAATAATCCAGAGCAATAAACAGAAACAAAACATTACAGACACAAGCACAAGAGGGCAGAGATGAATTGTACAACAATCCTCTGGAAATGAATTCCAGAGTTTGATTACGCATTGAGCGAAAAAATATTACATTGTAGCTTCATCACATGTCCCTTAGTCTTTCTACTTTTTGAAGGATAAAAAACCCGATATACATTTACCTGTTCCACTCAATTCATTATTTTGTAGATCTCTATCATATCTCCCCTCAGCCATCTCTTTTCTATGTTGAAGAGCCCAATGTTTTAGCCTTTCCTCGTAGGGATAGCCTTCCATCCCTTTTATCATTTTGGTTGATCTTTTCTGTACCTTCTTTAATTCTGTTATATCCTTTTTAAGATATGGTAACCAGAATTACACATAATATTCAAGGTGTGGTCACAACAATACAGAGGCAATTATAATATCCTTTGATTTATTCTCCATTCCTTTCTTTATGATGCCTAGCATTCTATTTGATTTCTTGACTGTGACTGCACACTGGGCAGAGGTTTTCAATGCATTATCCAAGATGATGTCCAGATCCTTTTCCTGGGTTATGATTCCTAATGTGGAAAATTGCATCATGTAACCGTAGTTTGGGTTGTTTTTCCCTAAGTACATAACTTTGTACTTTTCCACATTTAATTTTATTTGTTTGTCTGGTCTCCCAGTTTTTCAAGGTTCTCTTGCAATTTTTCAGAAACCTTTGTGTCATCTGAAAATCTGATCAACTCACTTGTAATTCCCATTTTCAGTTCATTTATAAATATGTTTAAAAGCAGTGGGCTCAGCACAGATTCCTGGGCTACTCTACTGTTCACCTTTCTCCACTGAGAAAATTGGCCATTAAGTCCTACTCTCTGTTTTCTATCTTTTGACCAGTTCCTAATCCACAACAGTATACTGCTTTCTATCCCATGACTTTTTAGTTTCCCCAAGAGTCTCTCATCAGAGACCTTGTCAAAGGCTTTCTGAAAATCAAGATACACAATATCAACTCTCACCTTAGATCTTCCTGTTCATTCACCCCTTCAAAAAATATATAAGAGATTAGTGAGAAAAGACTTTCCTTGGCTAAATCCATGTTGGCTTTCTGCTATGAAAGAAGGGCGTGGGCAGGGTCCTGGCGGCCGAATATAACCGGGGGCGAGCCCTAGCGTGGGACCCTGCCCGTGTGGAAAGGCCCGGTGGCGGGAGAGGAGGGGGGTGCGCGAAAAGCGTGATGACGCTGGGCACGTCATTTAAAATGATTGGCTCTGCCACGGGGAGGCCCGCGGTGGGAGCCAATCTGAAGCCAAGCAGGCCATGTGCCGCAGCGGCGAGGACACTTGCCGGGCACATGGTGTGGAAGGAGGGTGACTGACGGTGTCCCGCCCTCCCACCCTGTAATGATGAGGGGTGGTGGAGGGTTGGGGTGTCACAGCGGGGGGGGGGGGGAGTAGGCGGTGGGATCCCGGAGGTTTCCGGGGTCCGGAGCCATAGGCTACTTGGGGCGGGGGCAGGGTGCCCCCGGCCCGGAGAACCTCTAGCAGACTTTTGCTAGTGATATGTCGAAGTTGGGCAGGGGTGGTAGCTACTTGTCCGGTGGTTGACCGGCACAGGTGTGGTAGTGTGGTCACCTTGCTAATTATATGGCTGGTGAGGTAACGCTCCGCTGGGGGATGGGCTGTTGGGTTGTTATTCATGTTTCAAATGTTAAGATGTTATTGGGCAATAAAGCTGCGACCTGTTGTTATACCAAATGATGTGTGGCGTGAAGTTTGTTAGAGTTCAAAAGGTATGGACAAGTTGGGTGGGGGCTGGGCAGGAGAAGCGCTGGGTGCAGCTCCCCAGTTATAAACCATGACTATCTACATATTGAGTAATTTTGTTCTATAGAATGGTTTCTGCTATTTTACATGATACTGACATTAGGATCACCAATCTGTAGTTTCCCGGATCACCCTTGGAACCCTTTTAAAAAATCAGCGTTACATTGGTCTCAGGTATAACAGATGATTTTAATGATAGTTCACAGATTATTAAAAGTAGGTCTGCAATCTTGTATTTCAGTTCTTTCAGCAGCGTGGTATGTATACCAGCCAGTCGAGGTGATTTGCTACTCTTTAGTTTATCCAATAGCTGTATTACATCTTACTGATTTATTGAGATTTGTTTGAATACCTCAGATGCATTAGCCTTTAGGTATAATTTCTGGCATGAGTAAATTCCCGACACAGGCCGTGTTTCATTTAAAAACTTCCTCAGGGGTAAAAGGCAAACTGGGGTCAAGGAAATAAAAACAAACAGACCATTATAAATAATAAAAACAAATATCATAAAACATAATACCACTGAAATTGTAAAAGAAAAATATATTAAAAAAACATTTTAAATTTGTGACAATTACATTCAAAACATATGTAAAAATGTTGGAACACTATGTTCTAAAATAAATCGCTAAACCTTATAAGAAAAGGAGAGCAAAGTGATAATGTGGACATGGATATTTTTTAAAAACCGTACAACAAATAAACATCAGACCAATTAAAACATAAGAATAAACTAAAACATTAACAAACAAAAACTAGAGAGTGACATTCGATTAAACTGTACCAAGCACCATTGTAGATAAGAACATAAAAAATCTTTTTTACCTCACCGATGGAATGAAATTCCTGTACTGAAAGTGTTTTAAAAGTGGTCTGTTTAATCTTGAGTTTCCCCATTTTGAATGTTATGCCTCGGACACACATATATGTATAGATTGTTTATGTTTTTCCAATTTAATTAGTTTTAGAGGTGGTTTATACATTTCATTTTTCCACATAGACTCACTCCTCCTTTTCTTTTCTTCCCCATGCCCATCGATCGTTTAGTACAGGAATTTCATTCCATCGGTGAGGTAAAAAGATTTTTTATGTTCTTATGTACAATGGTGCTTGGTCCAGTTTAATCGAATGTCACCCTCTAGTTTTTAATGTTTGTTAATGTTTTAGTTTATTCTTATGTTTTAATTGGTCTGATTTTTTTTTGTTGTATGGTTTTTAAAAAATATTCATGTCCACATTATCACTTTGCTCTCCTTTCTTATAAGATTTAGTGATTTATTTTAGAACATAGCGTTCCAACATTTTTAGATATGTTTTGAATGTAATTGACACAAATTTAAAATGTTTTTTTTAATATATTTTTCTTTTACAATTTCCGTGGTATTATGTTTTATGATATTTGTTTTTATTATTTATAATGGTCTGTTTGTTTTTATTTTCTTGACCCCAATTTGCCTTTTACCCCTGAGGAAGTTTTTAAATGAAACACGGCCTGTGTCGGGTTTTATTGGCAAATCAAATAAAGTTATTTTTACTCGTTTTATTCCTTGGTCTTCCTTACCACGTTCTCTGACTGTGTGCCTCATCTGACGTGGCGTTTTGCTCTTTTTTGGACACATGAGTAAATTCCCATTTCCTACAGTAAAGACTTAAGCAAAGAATCCATTCAGTGTTTCCACTATGGCCTTGTCCTCCCTTTGCTCTCTTTCTAACTCTCTAATGGTCCAGCTGACTCTCTCACAGATGTTTGATATGAATGTACTTTAAAAAAATGTTTTAATGCACTTTTGCTTCCATGGCAAGCTTCCTCTCAAATTTTCTCTTTGCCTGCCTTATCAATGCCTTGCATTTAACAAGATATTTCCTGTTTTTATCATTTGTTTTCTTTTTCCATTTGCTGAAAGATTCTCTCTTAGCTATAACAACATCTATGGCCTCACCTTTAAGTCATGCTGGCTGTCATTTGGCCTTCCTTCAACCTTTCTTAAAGCATGAATTTATCTAGTCTGGGCTTCCAAGATAATATTTCTAAATAATGCCCTGGTCTGATGTAAACTCTTAATCTTTACCTTTGCTCCTTTTAGTTTTTTCTTAACCATTTTATTTATTTATAGATTTTTTTTAATAAGGAAGTTCAGTTCTATTTTGTTCTTCTACTGTAAATGCTTTTGCCCCCGTTCGCCATCCCCTTTTAATTCTGTTCTGTGTCAAGTCTAATGCCTTTTTGTTTTATGTACACCACTCTGACTTTTAGATATAGTGGTATATAAGAATAGCTAAATAAAGAAATAAATCTGCTTTATCATTTCAGTCAAAGTGATAATATACCTTAAACAGGGGCATTGTTATCTTGGATTTTTCCTGAGGCAATAGAGGGTTAATTGACTTGTCCAAGGCCACAAGGTATGCCAGTGGAAATCAAACACTGGTCTCTTGGTTTCTAAGCCAGTGCTCTAACCATTAGGCTACTCCTCCATTCCAGTTTCCTCATTGTATCTGTCTCCTGAAAGTTGGCTTGCTATATTATGCCCTAACTTAAAGGCTGCAGAGCAGGGTCTCGGAGGCCGCCGTTAACCGGTGGCTCGGCCCGGCGTGGGTCTCTGCCGTTAGGGCAGAAGCGGCGGGGTGGGGGGGTGCGCGTGTGAAGGCAAGCAGGCACGAAGGGATGCCTGGTCATTATTTGAAATGATTGGCTCTGCCGCGGGGACGCGCGCGGCAAGAGCCAATCATGAGAGGGAATCGGGCCATGTGCTGGGGCAGCCGGAACGCGCCTTCAGCACATGGCCGAAGAGCAGAGCGGGGAATGGAGTTAGCAGCGGCAATCTTCAGCTTCCTGCGGTGTGCCGTGGTCGGTATTATAGGGTGGCTTGGGTGGAGGGCTAAGGGTGGAAGTGGATAGTTGGGGTATCGGGACTCAGTCGTTTCGAACGCGGAGGTGTAGGAGTCCTTAACTTGCATATCGGGAGACAAGCGGCAGCAGGAGGGCACAAATTACAAATAATAACTAACTAAATAAACCGGAGCAGGGGGGAGGAACGCAGAACCGTTCTTCGGAGGGCGGAAAGAAGGTAATTGAGGGGCAGCGGGCAGATCAATTACCGAGGTGCAGCATAGGATCAGGCATGCCGGGCAGCAAAAGGAGCATTGGAGGGGGTGTGGAGAGAGGAAAGAGAGGAAAAGGGCCAAAGACTCAAGGTACGGCGGTCAAAAGCAGAGGCAATGAGCAGCATCGGGGTGCAAAGGGAAGGGAAAGGTCTGTAAGGGCTGGGCCTGTGGGAAGGGGGTATGGAAGGTCACAGGAAGCGGTAGGATCAACTGGGCCTGCAGTCAGGGGGCGGGATGGGCCTTCAAGGGTATGGCAGCGTGATAGTTTGGGGCAGGGGAGACAAGCTAGGGGAAATGCAGGAGTGAGGGGTGGTAGGGGTATTAGGTCTGCCGTTGGGGGGCAGCGGGCAGAGGGAGATATTGGGGTGGGGCAGGAGGGGGGAGATAGGGCCAGCATGTTACCAGAAGGGCCTGCGGCTGGGCTAGGTACTAGAGCTGGATGGAATGCGGTTGAGGGTGCGGGATATGGGGTTCCTATGAGTGTTGGTGGGAGCGAGATATTTTGGGGGAGTCCTGGAGGGGTAGGGGCCATGGGGCAGCACGGTTGGGAGCAGTGGATGCGAGGTGGGCAAGGGCATTCCAGGGCGGACTGGGCTGGGGCCTGGCCGGCTGCATGGCCTGCTGTTGTTCCCCCTGCGGTTCTCCCCTTTTTGTCTCCGCAGGTTCCGGCGATGGCTTCCACCGGAGCAAGGATCTCTGGAGTGCAGCAAGACAGGACGGAGAGCAGGGAGGTGCAGGCGACGCCAGCACGCGGTGGCCCCTCTGGTGGATCAGCAGCTCTTGGAGAGGGTGTGCCGCAAACGGTGGAAATAGGTTCCAGAGACGTGCATCCACAGCGAGTCCTGGAGTCCACGGAGGCGGTGGTCATTGGTGAGTTGCACGGGGAACAGGATGATGGGGGTGAGGAGGGGGTGCAAGGAGAAAAGGCGGGGAAGGCTACTCGTAAGCGGCGGCATACTTGCCGTCGCAGGCGCAGGTCCGATTCCTCCACGTCGTCGTCATCGAGTTCATACATGGGGTCCTCGGCAGAAAGGGCTAAGAGTGCGGAGCAGGGTGCTTCCGGGGTGGGGTCGACAGGGGTTACAGCGTTGTCGGAATTGTGGGTAGGGGTCCCAAAGAAGTTGAGGCGGCGGATTCGGAAAAGGCGGTACATTGACATTTTCCGACTGTTGGAGGGACGTAAGCGTTCTGGGGAAAGTAAAAAGAAGAGAAAAGAGGATGAAAAAGCGGGGAGAGTGCGTAAGGTGGCGCGGACAGTGGTAAATTGGGTGAGGGCTTTTTTGCGTTTGGCGAGTGTGTGGGGTAAACGTTACCCGGAACAGTATGGGATGCTTTTGTCTTATGCGGACTCTATTCTGGAGGCGTCACAGATGCACGAAAGCTGGTCCTGGCTCAATTACGACGAGACGTTTCGGGATAAAATGGAAGAGAACAGGTTGTTGTCTTGGGGCAGCCAGGATATCAACTTGTGGCTTACACAAATGTCAATCAGGTCGGGCGTTGTGGGTGGGGGGGGGGAGTGGCGGTGAAAGCAGCGGGTGGGGCCCATGCTGTCGGAAACCGGTCCTTTCGTGCAGCGGGAGTTGGGGGGGCGATCAAGCAAGGGGTCGGAGTTGGGGATGTATGTTGGAGGTTCAACAAGTCCTCCTGCCCGTTCCCTGATTGCAAGTTCCGGCACGCATGTGCGAACTGCGGGTGAGGGCATTCCGCGACAAAATGTATCAAAAAGGGCCTCATGGGGAGCGTGTTGCCAGTGGCCAAGTGAGAGCCCAGCGTTCAGCGTGGCCCCCTCTCCAATACGTGTAGGGGTGTTGAGTGAGTGGCTACGCAATTATCCAAAAAAACAGGATGGAGAGGTATTGCTGAAAGGTTTTAGTGAAGGTTTTGTAATTCCAGTAGTGGGTGGGGTGGGGATCAAGGTTGGGAGGAATGGGCCGTCTGTGCGTCACTTTGCGGATGTGGTCCAGGCAAAATTACACGGCGAATTGACGTTGGGAAGGATAGTGGGCCCTTTTCCGGAGCCCCCATTTCGGAATTTTGTGGTTTCCCCTTTGGGAGTTATTCCAAAGAAGCAGCCGGGGAAGTTCCGGTTAATTCATAATCTGTCTTATCCGGAAGGAGAATCGGTGAACGACCACATTCCTCGCGAATGCTGCACGGTCCGTTATGCATCATTTGACAAGGCAGTTGGATTAGTGAGGAAGGCCGGGCACGGAGCGTTGATGGCCAAGGTGGACATCGAGGCCGCTTTTCGTTTGATGCCGGTGCACCCGTCTTCATTTCATCTGCTGGGCTTCCACATCACAGGGGAGTATTATTTCGACAAATGTATGCCCATGGGCTGTGCGGTGTTCTGTGCGTTTTTTGAGAAATTCAGCACGTTTTTGCAGTGGGTTGTCGAGAGGCGTGTTGGCTGCGCCAGTATGGTTCATTATTTGGATGATTTTTTGTTTGTTGGTGCGGCTACGATGGAGCAATGCAGGGCCTTGTTAGAGGGTTTTGTGGAGATGGCTGGGGAATTGGGGGTGCCGTTAGCCGAAGAAAAGACCGAAGGGCCGGCGACTAAGATAACCTTTTTGGGCATTGAGTTGGATTCGGTGGGCATGGTGGCGCGACTACCCCCGGAGAAGGTTGTGAAGCTAAGGGTATTGGTAGCAAATGCGCTCGCATCCTCAAAGTACACGTTGAAAGAAATGCAAGCTTTGATTGGTTCATTGAATTTCGCCTGTCGTGTCACACCCATGGGTCATGTATTCCTGCGGCATTTGGCATTGGCCACGGCGGGTGTGGCTAAACCTCTTCACCGTATAAGAATCAACAGGAGCTTGCGCGAGGACTTGTTAGTGTGGGATGTCTTTTTGACTGAGTTCAATGGATCAGCGGTCCTGGTCGACGAGGAGCGTTCAAGTGAGGAATTACAGTTGTTCACAGATGCGGCTGGGGGGACGGGTTTAGGTGTCTATTTTGGAGGGGAATGGTGTGCAGGGAGATGGGCGGCAGCATGGGAAGACGTGGGACTATTAAAGAATATCACGTTCTTGGAGCTCTTTCCGATGTTGGTGGCTTTGGAGTTGTGGCCAGATAAATTGTGTAACAAAAAAGTAGTGTGTTGGTGCGACAATGAAGCAGTGGTGAACGTGGTGAATAATTATACGCCACGTTGCGGCCAAGTGGCAGCATTGATGCGAAAAGTTGTTTTATACTGTTTGTGTAGGAATGTGACATTGAGAGCGCGGCATATACCAGGTCTTAATAACAGCATTGCTGATGCTCTTTCACGCTTGCAGTGGGATCGTTTCCGGAAGATGGCGCCAGAGGCAGCTGCGGTGGGATTCGAGGTCCCTTGGAGTTTATGGAGCGTTGGCCTGCAGAGATGAGGGAGATGCTGCGCAGCTCGGTGGCAGAGAGAACCTGGGAGGCATATTGCAGAGGATGTGAGAGGGTGGTGGAATTCCTGCAACAGCAAGGGTGGTGTGGCGGGCGAGTTCCGGATCTATTATTAGGGGGATATATAGTTAATGCGAGGAGGCGGGGTGTCTCTCAGACTGCGGTTCAGGGACATTTAGCAGGGTTTCTTTTTTTCGCCAAAGCGGTTGGTTGGGCCCCATCGGGCGAGGGTTTTCTGGTGAGGAAGCTTATGCAAGGATGGGGGCGGGCGAGGCCGGCTATGCCGGATCATCGGCGCCCGGTAACGCATGACTTGTTAAGGGGTCTGTGTGCGGCATTGCCTGAGGTGGCAGCGTCAGGCTACGAAGCCATGCTCTTTAAGGCAATATTTTGTGTGGCCTTTTTCGGAGCCTTTTGGGTTGGGGAATTGGTAGCAGAGTCCACAAAGAGAGGTGTGGGGAATAGCTTGTTGAGGAAGCATGTGCAGGGGGATCGCTTGTCGGTCTTTTTGAAAAGATCGAAAACTGACCAACGTGGCAGAGGCAAATGGGTGGTCCTTAGGGCGATTTCAGGGGACACGTGCCCAGTGAAGGCATTGATGTCTTTCCTCGAAGTACGCCCGCAGGGTACAAAGGGGTTGTTTGTGCATGCGGACTCTCGGTTAGTCACAAGATATCAAGTGACAGCGGTTATGCATTTGAGGCTGCAACGGCTGGGGATCGACGCTAGCCAATTTGCGGCGCATTCTTTTCGCATTGGGGCTGCAACTAGCGCAGCAGGTGCGGGAATGTCGGCCTCCCAAATACAAGAAATTGGCAGGTGGCGATCCAGAGCATTTCAGACATATGTTCGGTTCTAAAATGGTGGGAGGGGGGGATGGATATTTAACCATTTTTTTTCTTTTTCAGATTGGGGCAGAGGTGTACGGGGCTGTTGGATGTTGGGGCATTCCTTTGTGTTCTGGGCTGGCAGGTGTGCAGAGAATAGGCCTATCGGGCGGAACCTGGGGTTGGACCCTGCGGTGGTGAACATTTCATGGCTGGGTGAGAGGGGGCTGAACTGGCCTCAGCTGCTGCCCTTGCTGCGCCACCATGCACGAGTGCGGACATCACCGGGGTTCCTGCTGTTGCATTTGGGAGGAAATGATTTGACGTCGTGGACCTGCAAGCAGTTGATCAATGCAGCAAAACGAGACTTTGCCCAAATAATGCGAATGTTTGAAGGGGTGGTGCTTATTTGGTTGGATGTCATCCCGAGACCGGTGTGCCGGGGGCAGCGTCGCTGGTCTCGTGGTTTGACGAAGGTCAATAGGCAAATTGGGAAGTGGGTGGTAGAGCATGGGGGATGTCAGGTCCACCACGATTGGGTGGATGTTGCGTGCTCAGGTTTATACAGGAGCGATGGTGTTCATTTGGCACCGGTGGGGGTTGACCTCCTCCTCAATGATTGGCAGGAAGTGCTGGAGCGGGTAGTAAGGGGTAATGGGGACAGGTCACAGCTTGAGCCCAGATAACTGGGGGGCGGCAAAGTCACAGGGCGTGACTATGCCGGTGGCGGGATCCCGGAGGTTTCCGGGGTCCGGAGCCGGAGGCTGCTTGGGTGTGGGCAGGGTGCCCGCGACCCGGAGAACCCCGAGCAGACTTTTGCTAGTGATATGGTGAAGTCGGGCAGGGGTGGGGGTAACTGGACTGGTGGTGACCAGGCCAGGGGGCGGAAGCGAGGTCACCTTGCTAATAGTATGGCGGTTGAAGTATCGCTCCGCTGCGGGGGGAGGGGGGTATAATTGGTTGTTTTGTTGTAATTGTTAAATTGCTCTGTTATTGGGCAATAAAGCTGTGACCTGGTGTTTTCCAAAAAGCAGTGTCTGTGAAATTATTTGGTGGGATATACAAGTAATGGAAAAGGTAGGGCAGATGAGAGCGCCGGGTACAGATCTCCGGTTACTGACATAAGAAAACACTGAATTTTGAAATACACAGATTTTATCAGCTTTAACCCAAAGAATTTCCTTTTCCCCAAGATTTAGAGAATTTCCCAGCAGGTAAATTCAAGTGCAGAATCCTTCCCAGCAGTAGCAGCCCCTCTTGGTAGTCAGTTTTTTATGATACAGAGAGAGAAACTGCTTTCTTGCTTCTGATATTGCTTACTGTGCTTTCTTTTATGACACTGTCTTGATTTTTTTTTTTTTTTAGTTTTTGACTTCAACAAAGTTTTTTCTGAAGTTAACCCTTTCCTCCATGATCTTTGAATGCATGAAAGAAAATGGTTCTCTGCTCATGCTTTCTTTAACTTTTTTGCTAAACTGCTAACATCATTAGGCATGAGATTTAGGAGGAATGAGACAGGAATAGGCTTGTTTATCTGCTTGCCAAAAACTTTCAATATGATTAATAAAGTGACTTGTGCATTTGCCTTTTTCCCCCTACCAAAGCAGCCCTGCTTTGTCTGGCCCTATAAGCTATATTGCAATGATATAAAAAACAAATGCACATGAATGAGAATTCAGTTTATTTTCGTCCTGCAGTCATTTTTCATTTAAAGGTATATGAACCAAAAATGTCCTAATTTCATGTTTTATCAATGTTCCAAAAATAAATGTACACTTCTATATTGGATAGTCAGTCTTACGAAACAGAAGAAGCAGGTCCATAAGGGGAAGGAGTTAAAAAGCTACCAGGCAAGCAGGAATACAAAAACAGGTGAAGATATAGGCCAGGGGTGGCCAACTCCAGTCCTAGTGCATCACAATCCAGCCTGGTTTTCAGGATGCCATTAATGAATATTCATGAGATATAGTTACATACAATGGGAGGCAGTGGATGCAAATATACCTCATGAATATTCATTAGGGACATCCTGCAAACCAGGCTGGATTGTGGTGCAGTAGGACTGGAGTTGGGCACCCCTGATACAGGCAGACAAGGGAGCAAGAATGGGCAATAAGCCAGACAGGCAAGAATTAGACCATGCACAGAAATGTATTTCACATACAGTAACACTGAAATTGTGGTCGATTAAGCAAATATTCTTCCATCAGCTTTAAGGGTTACTGATTCAAGATGACTTTGCCTAGCAGTTTCTTACAGAAAATGTGCCACCTTTCCTCTTTTATTTGTCTTATACAAATTTTATTTTCATTTTAGTTTATAAATAAATATTATCATTTATCTTTACTACATTCTTCCTGGTGTCCATTCAAGAGAAATGAAGCAATATTAAAAATAAACCTTCAAATTTAATTTAGGATTTTAAATTGGGAGGACTAATGACAGGGTTCATCACTATTGCTAAAACATCTTAGAGCAAATCTTTTGGGTTCTTCTATTTATTTATTTTGTTATACAACTCATTATTGCTTTAAGGGCAATTATATTTTATATTTTAGTACTTTATTATGATGGTTATTACTAAAAGGATGCCTGAAAAGATGGACCTCTTCAAGCCATATACTCCAGCTTTACTTTGCAGCGTACACTTTGACCTGCATTGGACGGTGCACAATGATTTTGCCTTGCCTGTCTCTAGCCAAAGTGTATGTCTTACTTTGTGAGCTGCTGGAGACCCTCCACAAAACAACACAGAGAGGTCACAAGTTACCATGGAGAATGCATTTAAGACTCCTTTCTCTAAATTCTATGTAGTGAATGGGTTTATTACTAGAATAGACAATTGCATGGGAGCAGTTAGGGGAAAGATTTGGTCTCAAGGGGGAATTGTAAAAAGCTTCCATGGTTATCTAAGGAGTTATTTTTTTCTAGAAAGACATGCTGATATCTAAGAACAGAAACAATATGAATTCAATTATTCTAAATTGTTTCTCTTTACTTTCACTCTTTGAAAATTAGAATAGATTAGGTATTTAATTAACATGTTAATGTTGGCAACTAACCATAATCCTGTTAGGATTTGTTCTGCATTATATTTATGCATTGCAATGGGTAGATTCCACATTTTGTCCCAGTGCATGCATGCAAGCATTTTCTTAGCAAAATCCAAACTACAAATATGTGCATACAACTGTTAAAAACAGAATCTATTTAGCTTGTTCCAGTATATCTGGAGGTGTTACGAAGGTCTACTTGGAGAGCCTTGTATTCCTTGCACTGTTTGGTACTACAGCTACAGCAAGGTCCATGAAGCTCTTGCAGCAAGAAGGAATCACGGACAGCAGTACTGTTGTCTCTGTGGGCCATGAATTTATTTTAAAACAGGCCTTGTGCAGTGTAATTTGGTTATGCTGCTTAGAGCTCCTAACATTTCTGACCTCCCTTCACCTTCCAAATTCATCAGGGAGGGGTTTTCAGGGGATGGAGGAGCTCAGTCGTTCTTTGGGAAGCACGGTGGGAGTAGCATATCATGCTTGGTGGAAAAGTTCACCTTTCTCAATGACCAGAACATCATGAAGGTAATTAGGACCTCAAAGAAGACACAGGAAAGCTTATAATCTTCCGTACAAAAAGATTCCAAGTCCAGCATTCGGAGAATGCAGTCTGTCCTGGTAGATGTAGTGATATCCTGTATTGGAGACATCAACCAGTGATTTGCGAGGCAGGAAATGTGGAGAAAGAGTGACTGAAAGGTTCCATCTGTCCTAGGCTCCACATAAATATAAGACCATTCTTATTTATGGTCAATAGTATTTTAGCAAATTAAATATCCAGTTTTGTTCTACAAATGAGACTTGATCCTAGATAGGAGATAGTTACTAAAGTGCATTAAAGGAATAAAACACAATATTTGCCATTTAACAATAATAAGATGCAAAGCATGCAAATGCATTCAGTGTGCCTCATTATTATGCAAATCAAATAACACAGCTTGAATTGAACTTCACAAGCTATTATTCATGGAAAAATAAAGCCATCTTAGAGCTGGTGTTATTTTTCCTGCCTGGGAACATCTGGCTTTTAACTAGTGGCCAGATGCCACTAGAGATGTCAAATAAGACACCCCACCCCCCAGACTTCCTTGATAGAAGGTATCTTCATCCCCCTAGGACAGACCCTTGATCCCCCTTGAGACACCCCACCCCCTCCCAAAACTCTCCCTGGACTCACTACCCCCAACAAGACCCCCTGGGATCTACAGAGGGTTCCCTGGTGTCTAGCTGTTAGGGCAGGACTGATACCAGATGCTTCTGGCTCGTCCAGCTCTAGGATTCAAAATGATGTCTAGTGCACTTTTAGTGGTAGTTCTGTGGTGCTACTGATAGTACTGCAAGTCTATGTCTAGGGGTTGAACAATGCCATTTTGAACCCAAAGTTAAATAAGGCAGGAACAACTGCAGATTGCACCAACCCCAGCCACGAAATACCAGGGAACTCTCCTGATAGGTCTCAGGGAGGGTTTTTTAGGGGATGGGAGGTCTGAGGAATTCTTTGAGAGATAGGGGCTCTGCTTAAGTAGGTGTATCACCAGGGGCTTGGAGATCTGTTCCAGGGAGGGTGTTTTCTGTGGGATAGGGACCCATGCTTTAATTTCTTATGCACTGGCTACTTTAAAAAGGCCTCCTGGGAGCACCAGGCTGCACATTAGCAATGTGATGCCCCTGGGGGAGAAACCTACTGCTGAGCTCTTAGCTTTTTTCCCTACCCTTAATCCACACCCTGTTGCCTTCTACTTTTATGCTCCTAAAACTTTTGAGTTTAATTAAATTTTGAGTATAAATTTAGGGCCTGATATTTGAAAGGCATTTACAAGGTTCACAGCCCTGCAGACCATGTAAATGCCGTTATCCAGGATATTCAATGGCACTAGCACAGTTAGTGCTGCTGAATATCCCCTCTTCTCCATTACATGCCCCGATGCTAACCATTTAGCATCGGGGCATGTTGGGGGGCATTCCAAGGAGGAGCGGAGGCAGCGGTTAGCGACCTGTGCCTAAAAGATAGGTGAGGCAAAAGCTTGCCTCTCTTTAAGCACAGGAGCTAACCAACCAGCACTGCTTCCTGATTATTGACTGCGGCTGAAAGGCAATGCGGTGATTCCGGATATTCAATGCCGGGGCCGCATATGATCCTTTCATGAAAGCCCCCAAATCAGTTAATATGCACTTTAGTGAGTGGTAACTGGCAGCCAATGCATAGGCATTCAGCTACTGCCCGATAACCGCTATGGTGCACTAGCATTAAGAGTGGGTGGGTTAGGGATACAGTGTGGGCATGGAGAGCATAGTGTCACTAGAGTGAGGGCAATTGCCACCCGCTCAGTAGCACTCTGGTAATTCATGAGTAAATGCAGAGCCCGATCTTAGAAGGGGCACGTCTGGGCCATTTGGATGGCCCAGACAAGGATGGGTCCGTTAGGACCCGATTCTGCACCGCGGGAGTAAGACACTCCTGTGGGTACAAGATCAGGCTCTAGGAGATGGCCCATCTGTCCCTGCATTGCCGCAGGGACATCTTCCTCGTGGCACAACCAGCCCACTGCCCACCGAGACCCTAATTCCCTGACCCCCGACAGGGGCAGCCAGGGCACTGAGCTGGCAGCAGGGACCCAACTTGTATGCCTCCATTGCCTCGGGGGCCTTGATGGCTGATCTGGAGCAGTGGCAAGTGCTTATTCTACCTCCATGGTGGAATACTGTGGCCGTCCCCCGGTGCTCCTAGGACGTACAGGGCCATGAGCGGAATCGACCCTGTACGTCCGGGTGCCGGTCCCAACCATGCCCCTCCCACTCTCTGCCTCATGCTGCCCCCATCCCCCACATCATGTACAGCAGCTCTGTGTATGCAGGGAGGACAGGAGGCAGAATATGGTGGGATATGCAGCCCAGCTGTCTGCCTTATAGAATAGGGGCTGTAATGATACCACTATGGGAGTCGTTAGATGTACACACATTGATCATGCCATGCATTAGTATTTGTGATCATATTCTAACTGCTGGGAACATGCTTGCCATGCCCCCAGCAGTGCATAAGGGGTGCACTTATCATGTGATGGCATTGCTGCTAATCATGTGGTACTTTAAGTGCACACCTTTAGTAAAAGTGTCTCTAAGTGCACTCTGCGAAACACACAACTTTTTTATATAAATGCACTAGTGTCCATGAAATAGGCTTCATGGACAAATCAACAAATTTGAATACATTTCTAAATTTCATAAAAATAAAAGGTTTCAAAAAAGTTCTTAGATCATTGCACTTCCATTGCACATGTTTTAATTATGATTCAGCTTTCCACTGTTGTTGAATCAGAATTTTCATTTAATTTTATTAGATGGGAGGTTATGCATCTAACTAAATACATACACATTCACTTAAAGATAGATGAGAAAGAAATTGGTAGTAATCAGTTTAAGAATATCTGATGATATGGAAAAATTGAATCTGTGCTATGTTGAGTGAGGAATTGATGTTAAGTTTAAGAGTTACATGGTGAGGGGGGAAGGTAGCTGTTAAAACAGAGGTGTGGGATTAGAATTGATTTTAGTTACAGGATGTTATCTTTGACTCCTCTCTCTCCTTTTCCTCTCATATCCCAACAGATAGCTAAACACATGTTGTTTCTTTCTCTATCACATTAACAAAACGTGCCCTTTTTTTCTGAACATATTACTAAAATACTTATCCACCCTCTTATCACTTCCTGTCTCGACTGTTGGAACCTCCTTCTCGCTGGTCTCCCTCTGAGACACCTCTCTTCCCTCCAGTCTATCCAAAACTCTGCTGTACGACTAATCTTTCACCAGCCTGAATATACTCATATAACACCTCTTTTCAAGTAATTCCATTGGCTTCCCTTTCATTTTTGTATCCAATTCAAACTTCTCCTTCTGAACTACAAATGTATTCATTCTACTGTTCCTCCCTACCTTTCCTCTCTCCTCTCTCTCTCCTCCCCTCCTCATGAACTCCACTCTTCCTCTGGCCTACTCCTCTCTAAGCCCTTTTTTCCTACTGCCAACTCTAGACTTTGATCCTTTTACCTTGCAGCTACTTATGCCTGGAACAAACTTCTCGAGTCTGTTCGCCAGGCATCCTCTCTCCCCCTCTTCAAATCCATGTTAAAGGCTCACCTCTTTCAGGCTATCTTTTGGTTCTTGATCCCTTGCTTTCCTTGTGTCTCCTTATCCTTCCCTTTTGCATACTTTTTCTTATTTTATTCTTTTCTTTGTCTTGTCAGTCTTTTAGATTGTGAGCTCTATGAGCAGGGGATGTCTTTGTTGTGTGTTTGTACAGCACTACGTATGCCTAGTACTAGGATGGGGGGAGGGGGAGAAAAGCTGCGATTGTATGTTAGTGTCATTAAGAAAGAAATTGTTGTTATGTTTTAAAGGACTAGGGGAGGAGAAAAGATGCTGCTCTTTTGGGTGGAGGTTTTGGGAGGTTACATAATTTGTATTTCATTTTATTGTTGTATACTACTTGAGTATAGGAAGTGTCTGATGTCACTCTGTCACATAATCCAAACCCAAAGAAGCTCTGATGAAGATGGGGTGGAACCAGCAGAGTCTCCAGAGATTGTACTGTACTAAAAGTTCTCAATGGGTTTTGCTCAGGAAACATTAAATTCTGGAGTAGATGCCCTATCAGGCACATGCAGTATGAATTACTCCCTTTGAAACATGTCTAATTTCTATTATACAGCAAATGTGCATTTCTCTCAGTACCTCTCAGTAACTGACCTGCCAATACATGTGTTCTTATTTTGTAAGTTAAATTCAGAATGTCATTTTTTAAAGAATTTTTTTAACCATATACTAAAATGAAGCTTAGAAACACGATGGCAGAAAAAGACCACATGGCCTATCTAGTCTGCCCTTCCATATCAAGCACTACAACAGTCCCCTTTTTTCCTAAAGAGATCCTCAAGCACTACAACAGTCCCCTTTTTTCCTAAAGAGATCCTCTGTGGTTGTCCCATACTTTTCTGAATTCAGATACTGTTCTCATCTCTACCACCTTCACTGGGAGACTATTCCACGCATCTACCACTCTTTCTGTAAAGAAATATTTCCACAAATGACTCCTGAGTCTATCCCCTTTCACCCTCATCCTATATCCCCTCGTAGCAGAGTTTGCTTTCAATCGAAAGAGGCTCTCCTCCTGTGCATTTATGCCATGGAGGTATTTAAATGTCTCAATCACCTTTACCCCGCCTTTCCTCTAAAGTATACATATTAAGCTCCTTAAGTCTATCCTCATATGCTTTATAATGAAGCTGTATCCCATCTGGTCTCATTGCTTTTAGTAGTCTTCATAGGTTTTAGTAGCAACCCTCTGCACCGACTCCAACCTGTTTATATCCGTTTGAAGGTGCGGTCTCCAGAATTGCACACTATACTCCAAATGAAATCACAACAAAGACTTATATAGAGGCACTATCAACTCCTTTCTTCTGCTGGCCATTCCTTTCCCTATTCACCCAAGCATCCTTCTAGCTTTCGCCATTGCCTTTTCTATCTGTTTAGCTACTTTAAGATCATCAGACACAATCACACCTAGGTCCCGCTTTTCTTTTGTGGACAGAAGTACTTCACCCCCTATACTATATTGCTCCCTTGGATTGCTGCAGCCCAAATGCATGACCTTACATTTTTAACATTAAATCTCAGCTTCTAAATTCTAGACCATTCTTCAAGCTTAGCTAGATCCCTCCTCATGTTATCTACACCTTACTGGGTGTCTACTGTAATGAGGAAGATCCATTCTCTGCCTTAAAAACACAGGATTCTGTGAATTCTAGCTGGGAAGCTGACAGACAGGCAAGCAATATGGGCAGTAGTTGTCAGGGGCAACATAAACAAACCCAGCCACGAGGTTTGCAAACACGCCCAGCTGACAAACAATCCCGAGTTCCTAATAGCTTGCACCTGAATAGAGGAAGGGCTAATAGCTACTATAAGAGTCACGCAGGAGTTACAGATTCAGATTCAGAACCAGAACTGGGACGAGAACAGGAACAGGAACTAAGAGAAGTTCAGGAACCAGGAAGAGTTCAATCTACAAGATACCCAGAACACCTCAGGAGAAAGCAGTTAGGAGCCGTGAAGTCAGAGAACAGCTGTGAGTGTTCATCTGATGTGACGCAGTTTGAAACTCAGAGGCAACGTTCCACCCAGAATGAATGGGAGTCTGAGAAAGTGAAACAGTATGTATATGAAAGCTATAAGCCTGAGAATGATTCTGAAATAGAGTTAAGAAAGTTTGCTGGCAGTAGAAATACCTGGAGGGTCAGTGCTCAGAAGCCTTGTGGGAGAAATCCAAGGGGAGAGCAGTGCTGTAAAAACCAACCGAGGGATTTACCCAGAGAGCTAGTGAGAGAGCAGTTCCAAGCCCCTGAAAGAGAGAGGTATTCTATTGAAGACACTTGCATATCAGAAGAGGAAGTGTTTGAAACTCTCAAGCCTCAAAGACAGACACGCAGAGCTAAACCCTGTGCTGATAGGGGAGGAGAATTATTTTATTCTATGCCAAAGCCTGAAGGTAGAACCAACAGATATTCTAGAGTTAGAAACTCTTATAAGAAGTTGGATTCTAGAAACCCTGAATGGTGGCTTCCTTCTCTCCCAGACTCAGAGGAATACGGTAACAGCTATTCCAGCCCTAGAGGGAGCTGGTCAGATAGGCTCTGTAACGAGACATTGCAAGAGAACTTACAAACATTCTGTGGCAAGGAAAACACAGGTCCTTCTGAAACCTTGCAGGAACCCATGATTATTGATTGTCCCAGTGAATGCTCTTTGGATGATCCAATGGACTGTACATTAACAATTTCTGACAGAATAACTTCTTTATGTTAGACAGAAGCTGTGTAGTGCTTAAGGTTAACACTGAAGGTCAAGTGTGCCTGTTTGTCCATAGAGGAACTGTATGCTGAGTATTCCTAAGATTCTCATTTATCATTTAATTAAGAAGCAAGAAGAAGCTTTCCTGTTTTCCTTTATAACATGCCAGAAAGTATGGCTTATTTGTCTTAAGTTTATGTGTGGTACCTTTTGAAGAATCCAACCCCGGGAGGGGAAATAAATCCTAATTTACCTTTACCATTCGTGTCTACAACTACTTGTTCTTCATAACCACCATCAGACACAGACCTGCTACCCCTAGGCGGCAGCCTGCCCACCTGGTGGTGACACTACTCTATTGCAGATTTTGGTATCATCTGCAAAGAGGCAAATCTTACCCGACAGCCCTTTCGCAATATCACTAGCAAAGATGTTAAAAAGAATCATACCAAGGACAGATCCCTGGGGCACAACACTCGTAACCTTCTTCTCAGAGTGAGCTCCATTTACCTGTACACTAACTCCTGATGAGGTATCAGCAGCTTCAAAGAGCTGAGGAAGATATTGAAAGCAGAGTTTCTAAACCTACACCACTAAAGAAAACATTTCCCCTTTTGAACTAAGGCACCAAAAAGAATGTAACTTTGTTTTAAAAATGTACCAAATACCCTTTAAGAGTTCTCAGGCAGAGAACTAGCAATTAATAGCCACACACCCTTACCTTTGCTTGAAATGCAGAGCATCTGTTGGGAATGACCGCAATGTTAACAAAAATAATTTTGTCTTGTTTTTTTCAAGCACTAACACACTAATGTTGCATTTAAATCTGCCAGGAATGTTCATGATAAATACCACATATACTAAAATTGTTAAACCAAGGATTAGAGGGAGATAATGCTTATGTGCCAGTTCTAGTGCAAACACTTCTGTGTTTTCCACTCCCCATACCGCAATGGTATTCGCTCCAAGATTACTGCAAGGCCTGATGTACACTGCAATGACCTTAGAACCCCACGTTCCCTAGAGAAGATCATCTTCCTTCTTTGATGGAGCCCTGCTCCAATCCACCCCACAGGACAAAAGATCTTGCGCCCTATAAGTACAACTTCCTTTCTCCCCCCTATGGACAAAAGGCCCCCTTTTGTTGTTTTCCTTCCCCCTTAGTAGACCTTCAACCTACCCTATTCAAGGCAATGATTTACACATCACAGGAGTACAGAGAAGCTCCTCATCCCACTGTTTTTTTCACCCAAATGAAGCCAGGTAACTTTAGTAAACTAGCCTCCAAAGAAACTCTGGGACATTACGGAAAGTTTAACAGGTCATAGGCTTCTCACATCAATTAGTCCTCTCCCACTTAGTTCTTTCACTTCTTCTAGCGGTGTTTCCCAACCCTCTGCTGAAGCATGCCTATTAAGTCAAGATTGCCACAATGAACATGCATGAGCTAGATTTAGATCCAATGTATATAAATCCATCTCATGCATTTTCATTAGGGATATCCTGAAAACAAGACCAGTTAGGTGTGCTTTCAGGAAAAGGTTGAAAAATACTGTTTCATAGAAAAGGAACACATAAATAGTGCCATAATTAAACAATTTAATGTTCCTTTGAAATATCTGGAGCCTCAGTTTGTATAGAGAATCTGTGTATGCATTTAAGAACATAAGATATGCAATACTGGGTCAGACCAAGGTCCATCAAGCCCAATATCCTGTTTCCAACAGTGGCCTATCTAGGTCATAAGTACGTAGCAGTCTCCCCAAAAGACACAGGTTCCTCAATGCCTGTATTGGGTCAAGCAGTGATATCCTGGGTCACATTTAATAATTTATTTATTTATTTATTTATTTACAGTTCTTATATACCACACTTTTGGTACCAGCGCGGTTTACAGTTAACAAATTTTTGCATTGGAACAATCCTTTGCTTCCATTATAACAGGGTCAGTAACTTGGAGACAACAGGGGGAACTATATACAAATTATATACAAACAGAATTTTATCTGTGACTAATTTACAGTTCAGGTTTATGGACCTTTCCTCCTGGAACTTGTCCAAACCTTTTTTAAACCCAGCTACACTAACAGATTTTACTACATCCTCTGGTAACAAATTCCAGAGTTTGATTACATGTTGAGTGAACAAATATTTTCTCTTATTGGTCTTAAATATGTTTACCCTGCAGCTTCATTGCATGTCCCCTATTCTTTTTATATTCTGATGACGTAAACAATCGATCTTCGTTTACCCATTCCACTCCATTCATTAATTTATAGACATCTATCATATCTCCCCTCAGCCGTCTCTTTTCCAGGTTGAAGAGCCCTAACCTTGTTAGTCTGTCTTCATAGGAGAATCCTTCCATCCCCTTAACCATTTTGGTGGCTCTTCTCTGTACCTTTTCTAATAATGCTATACCCTTTTTAAGACACTGCGACCAGAAATGCACACAAAATTCAAAGTGCGGTCGCACCATGGAAAGATAAAGAGGCATTATAGTATCCTTTGTTTTATTTTCCATTCCTTTCCATATGATACCTAGCATTCTATTTGCTCTCTTGGCCGCTGCTGCACACTGGGCGGAGGGTTTTAACATGTTATCCACGATGACGCCTAAATCTTTTTCCTGGGTAGTGGTTCCCAATTTGGAACCTTGCATCGTGTAACCATAGTTTGGGTTGTTCTTTCCTAGGTGCATAACTTTGCACTTGTCCACTTTAAATTTCATCTGCCATTTGGATGCCCAGTCTTCCAATTTATCCAGATCCTCTTGCAATTTTCCACAATCTTTGTGGGTTTTAACAACTTTAAATATTTTTGTGTCATCTGCAAATTTGATAACCTCACTCGTTATTCCCCTTTCCAGGTCATTTATGAATATGTCAAAAAGCAGCGGACCCAGCACACATCCCTGGGGTACTCCACTTTTCAACTTTTTCCATTGGAAAAATTGGCCATTTAGCCCTACCCTCTGCTTTCTATCTTTTAACCATTTCCTGATCCACAATAGTACATTGCCTCCTATCCCATGACTTTTTAGTTTTGCCAAAAGTCTCTGATGAGGGACCTTATCAAAGGCTTTTTGAAAGTCCAGATACACTATATCAACCAACTCACCTTTGTCTACCTGTTTATTCACACCTTCAAAAAAACATAACAGATTAGTAAAACAAGATCTTCCTTGTCTAAAGCCATGTTGGCTGTCTCCCATTAAGCCATGACTATCTACATGATGAGTAATTTTGTTCTTTATAATGATTTCTACCATTTTTCCCGGTACTGACATCGGGCTCACCAGTTTGTAGTTTCCCGGATCACCCCTGGAACCCTTTTTAAAAATTGGCTTTACATTGGTGATCCTCCAATCTTCAGGTATTACAGATGATTTTAACAATAGTTCACCGATTACTAATAGCAGGTCTGCAATCTCATATTTCAGTTCTTTCAACACCCTTCTATTTATTTATTTAACTGGTTTTATATACCACCTTGTCACGGTGGTTTACATGTTAGTTTACATTTACATTATAACTGTGCCTTAAAAATGTAGTTCATGCTTAATTGATTTAGCATGCACTAATCAATAAAGAATACCTTAAGTCGCTGGTTAGTTCATTCTAAGGGGCTCTTTTGCTAAAATGTGGTAAGTGCACTTTCCACACCTTAATAGCAAATGTTAAGGTATAGTAAGTGTGAAACGTGCGTGGTAAATGCAAGAGATGTGGCCAGCATCTACCCTGCATTTAAATCACAAGGTAGAAACTTAATATACTAGCCCACACTTTCTGCCTCAACAAGTAATGCGGGAATGCAAGCCAAGCAGCCAAAAACAAGGGAATAAACAAGCAGCTATAACTGTAATGTTCCTCCTCCCCAAAATCCTAATTCCAGCCCTCACAAAACAGTGACCCCATCTGACTCCCCCAAATCAATACCCCCAATCTGCTCCCCCCCAATGATCAGCACCCCACCCCCTTCAGCACCATCTCCCCCTTGGGAAAGCAACTCAACAAGGAAGGCCTCCCAGAAGATCCCTCACTCCTGATCAGCCCCCCCACCCCAACAAGGCTCCTAACCCGGACTCTCCCCCACCTTATGAGTCATCCCTAAGTCTTAACCAGGGGCTCCTTGGTGGTCTTACTGATGGATTAGGCAGAAATGGTGCTCCTCCACCTTTGCCCCACCTCCGGCAGCTCTCACAATGGCATTAGTAACCTCTAGTCTCGTAGTACTTCAAGACTACTGCTAGAGGTTACCAATGCCAGTTTGAGAGCTACCTGAGTCAAGGCAGGACTAGAAATGGTCTGCTCTTGCCTGATTCGCCACCAGGGATCCGCTGGTAAGACCCAGAGGGCTCAGGCAAAGTGCGGGGCAGGAGAGGATCCAGATGGGGGCTTGATTAAGGAAAAGGATTTTTAGGGAGGTCTTCCTTGCTGATTTGTTTTTATATACAAATTGCCAGTAAAATGGCTTTGGACTATATATGCACACATATCTGACATATAAAATAATCAAATAAAACAAGACCAATTAAAAAAGGAATAGTAGGAAATAATATTAAAACTGGGACATTGCCAGGCCATGATTATTGACACCATTATAAACAATTCAAATTTGTTTGAACAGAAGAATCACATTCCCATTGCAGTGACATTAGTTGCACCTGTGTCAGTTGTCAGTACTCACATGACTTGAATCATGGCTATATTGTTTAAAATGGCCACATTCACGCCATGTTCTATTTTCACAATGACTAAGTCAAGAGAGCTGCCTAAAACCATCAGAAAAAAACATTATCATCAAACTTCAAAGGGGTACAAGGCCATCTCCAAAGACCTTGGGATTCCTGTGTCTACAGTTCACAATGTTATTAAGACGTTTTCTGCTCATGGAACTTTCAAGAACCTCCCAGGGCATGGTGGGAAGAGGAAAATTAATCCAAGAAGTCTTTGAAGGTTAGTGCAAACAGCTAGAAGAACACCACATACTATATCTAAAGAACTTAAAGCTGACCTGCAGCATCCTGGAGGGATTATTTCAACCTGTACCATATGCTGTGCACTAAACAAATAAAGATTTCATGGGTGAAGGCCAAGGAGGACCCCACTGCTCAAAGACAGACATAAAAAGGCAAGCCTGATCTTTGCTCAAACCCACCTTGAGAAACCACAATCCTTCTGGGAAAATGTTCTGTGGACAGATGAAACCAAACTTGAACTCTTTGGCAATGCAGATCAGTGATACATTTACAGGCAAAGAAATGAAGTTTATAAGGAAAAAAAAACACCCTTCCTACAGTTAAATATGGTGGAGGTTCCTTAATTTTGTGTGGCTGTTTCACTGCCTCAGGAACTGGAGGTCTGGAACGTATTAAAGGAATCATGAAGTCAGAGGACTACCGAGGTATTTTGGAGCGAAATGAGCTACCTAATGTCAGAAAGCTATGTCTGGATTGAAGGTCATGGGTTCTCCAGCAGGACAATAACTCCAAATATATATCCAAAAGTACAAAATAATGTTTAAAAAAGAACAAATGAACTGTTTTAAAATGGCCAGCAATGAGTCTTGATCTCAATGCAATTGAAAACTTTTGGAAAGAGTTGAAATCTGCCATTGATAAAAGGAATCCTGGAAAATTCATGAGCTGGAACCAACCGCAGTTAAGAGAAACTACCAGCAGACAGACGTATGAAACTTACAGATGGCTACAAAAAAAGCTTAGACGCCGTCATCACTGCCGAGGGTTGTGCAAGCAAATATTAGTGAAGGGTGTCATAAATCCTGTCCAGGGCATATTTTGTTTTTTTCTCTGAAATTGCTATGTCTAAGTTGCATAGACATCTTTTTTTGTTGTATACCTTTAAACATACTATTAAAATATTATGATGACATACAGTTGGAATATTTCCAATTATTTCTCAAGATATTGTACACAACATACTTAAAATGCAAAGGTGCCAATAATGTTGACTACAACTGTAATATATGCCATATGGGGTCCGTAGAGATGGTACTGAACGATGGTACTAATCCGTGGAGAGGGGGCAAGCAGTGCGTGCATTGATCTGTAGAAGGGGTTGTATTCGAGATTCAGAGCAGAAGGTTTGTTTGGTTAGGGCAAGGATCTGGGCTTAGGGGGAGACAGGGAGCCGATGCAGCTCACCAAATATTTTACCTATAGGCAGTGACCATGGTACTAGGCTGCTGACAACGTGCACTTAACACCTCCTTTAACGTGACCTTAAGTGTAGCCATGCTATCAGCAGTCATGACAACCAGCATGCCACAACATCCCACATGCTGTCATTGACGACCATGCCCACTTTCTTCCCTGATCCTGCACATGAATTAGAGTGTGCTGTCTTGCCTGCATGGTAAAAATTAATGTGTCCTGTGCTGACAGTTCCTGAATGCTAAAACATGGTTAAATCACTTTGAAAACTGACCTCAACATGACAAAATTTGCTTTTGTTTTTAGGAATAGTAAACATGGAGAAGTTGCTTTTATTTTTGCATCTGCCTTTTTGATCTGCTTGGATTTTAAAATTAATGTCAAGGCACATCTTTAATATATTAAATCACCCAATGATCCTAAACAGTAGAAAAATCAAAAGTCTATCCAATAATGTACTATTTTTATAAGTGGACCATCAAACATGGGAGCACACTGCCTAGTTGATTAAAGGCACAGCATGAAATCACCATGACTCTCCTCATCAGTCCTTATTTTTATCTTTTTCAATAAAATTCATGCATCATATTGGGACATGTTTATTAAACCATGCTAAACATTATGGCAGAGTTTACTGTATGCTAAGCAAGCCACACTAACTGTTGGTGCAGAGCACCAAAGTACGAATCTTGTGCTAACCGGTTAGTTTTCGAAGGGGGTGGGGACTTGGTGGATTAGAGGTGCAACATTGGCATTGATAGCATATCATGGTTAACATGGGCATCACTGGTGCTTGCTAATCATTAATTTTGATTCATGCTAACCATAAATTGTGCTATAATTGCACCCGTGTGCTGTTAAGTGTGGTGAGGTGCAGCTCTAATGCGCTAACAGCAGGGGGACATGCGCTAACAACGGAGGACTACTAAAACGCGTTGATCCAAATATTCAGTGGTACTCTCTGGATACTGCCACTGAATATCACCACAAAGCACACAAAAGACACCTGGTTAAAATTAGGGAAGTCTGTGAGCAGATCGAGGATAGTCCTGATCGCTATCCAACTAGTGGCGATATTGAGCCGCTAACCAGATAACTAAACTGATTAAAGTTAGGACAGGTCAATGGCGTTATCCATTTAGCCACTGAATATCACCGCTGACTAGAGAGCAATGTAGCTGTCTGGCAAAATCAGATATTTGGTGCTGGACGCTAAATACATTCCAGCACTGAATATCCAGTCTGGTTAAAGCAGCTGCTAAGCACTTTTAAAGCACCTAGCTACCACTGCTGAACAGTGGCCCTTTAGGATATAGCCACTACAAATTTTCTCGCTTTATGTTTTGATATAGATGGGTACTGAAAGAAAAGAGAAGTAAACATGAGTGTTCATTTCATGGTCACTGCAATTGTCTTTTATCCTTGCAGAGCTGAAATAACAAGGGGAGGATAATGACTTAAGGAAAACCTGGTAGATTAAGTGGGACACTAAATTAGGCATTTATCTCTCACCGTTGGAGGCCTGCTTCCAGTTCCATTCTTATCATCAGATGAGCTCTAGTTAAAAGTAAACCACATCATATTTCACAAAACCATCCCACCACACACACATAAGAAGAGAGGGAGAGAAAGAGATTCAGTAAGAAAAGATATTTTTATTACCATCCCTTTCTAGTGTTAACAGAATGCAATTGCTATATGCACAATTTAATACAAATTTCAGTTAAAGTAAGCTGCATCAAGTCAGATATAAAACAATATAGGAAACAGTTGAAATTAGACACAATCTTATTTATATATCTTGAATGCATAGAGAAATTTTTTTTTTCCGAGGGCTTGATATACTATATAAAGGATAAAAGAACCCAAATTAATTATTTTTCTTTACGATTGGTTTTCTCTTCAATTCTTATTAGTTTTCATAATTTATTGCATCTTCATGCTTCTTTTCTTTATGCATACATAAGAATCTAATATTCCTGAAAATGACAGAACTCCAAAAGCGAGTAAACTCTTTTTTAACTAATATTTATTCAGTTTTCTATAAATATTCAAAGTATGAAACCAATGATCTTACAGCATTGCACCGTAAGATTCCAGAACACCATAAATAACAAAAAGCAAAGCAAACATCAGCAAAACAGTCATCCTAAGAGGGTAGCAGGAAGAACCGAAAAGGCGTTCAGATGACATGGTGTCCCTGCGTATCAATCAGAGAAAACAAAGTCAAAAATATCAGTGAAACAAATGTGATAGTTCTATTGAAAAACTGACATGAACTAAACGATATACAATACAACAACATTTAAATAGAATACTGTTCTTAATCCACAGACTGTGCAGATCTTGATAACCACCAGAGATGTGGTCCATTTTCCATAAATTAAAAATGCCCCAAACTGCAGCATTTTGTATCATCTGCAAGTGCCTAAGAAAATGATGAAGTAAACCAAAACATAAAATATGTCAATAGTCAAGATACAGTGATATCAACATCTGGATCACCATTCAAATGTCCTCATTTTTCAAAGGGGCCCCACTTTGGCTAGTAACCGGGTAAGGCGGACCAGGTGCTCCCGTCCCCGCCCCCCCACCACCTCTCCCCCAATGTCACTCCCACCCCCCCCTTTACAAATAACCACAACACAGTCATTGGGAATCAAACTGGTCGCAGCTTTATTAACCGTACAACATTTTCCTTAAACCACAAGCAACAGCAAACCATTCATTAATTGAATTCGGCCGCAAAACGAATCCTCACCAGCCGTGAGAGTAGCAAAGTGAGTTCCGCCCGCTTCCGCCGTGAACCGGCCACAGGCCATTCCGTCGCCCCTCTTCCGGCTTCGCCATATTATTAGCAAAAGCCCCGAGGGTTTCACCGGGCCGGGGGTACCCCACCCCCGCCCTGCATCTTGCCACCGGCTCCGGACCCCGGACACCTCCGGGATCCCACCACAGGCTCAGGGACCACCACCCTGAGCCACCCCCCACGGCAAGCTGCGACCAGTCACCCTTCCCTGCGCCACATAATTCCAAAGCCTCTTGCCAGCCGTTGAAGGAACAACGCCGCCCCCCCCCCGGGGATACCCCACCCCCACCCAGCCCCAAAACCGGCACACTGCACCTCCACCCCGGAGGCAAGATCAGCCCTCCCACTCGCGGGCACATCCCATGGCCACCTGCCGAGGAATGTTTACCCAACCCGCGAGACCACCAATGGGGGACCCAGCCAGCAGGCCTTGGAAATATGTCTGAGCACCCGGAAACCACATTTTCCGCACTGGAACAGCCCCTCAGCCTCCTATCACCATTCGCTCCACCACTCTGCAACTTACCCATCGTGGCCGCTCAATCGCCGTCTCCCAACTGCAGCAACAGCAACCCAGGCACACCCGTCTCGCCTCCCTGGCGTCGCAGCAAAGGTAGCAACGGCCCCCTCCAGAGGCCGCGCAGGCCCAGCCATAAGACGGTCCCCTCAGAGGCGCGCACGCCCAGTGGCCTTGGTGCTGCCCGGGAAGCGAAGAACTGAGGCATCCAGCGGCAACCTGGAGTCCGGCCGACATCTAGAAGGAAATAACAGTTAGCACCCGCTAAACCCTCCCCCCACCCCCGATAAGCGCACCACCCTGAAAGGTATTCGACTGCCCGCAGCCCTACCACGGACTCTCCCGCTCAGCCCACTCCGACAAAGGAGCCAAATGGACTGGACCCAGCCCCTGCTGGCAAAGTGGCCTCCACCAAACCACGGTAGCACCCATTAGCGCTCAGGCATCCGCCGGCGCTGCCCTTCGACACCACCTGGGAACAAGCCCAATCAATACACCCTCCCCAGAGGCACCTGCCGTACCAGCAAGGCCCCATCCGCTTCCTCCCTCTGATGGCAGCCGCACGCTCTCCACCCGGAAAGCCCTAAGAGAAGGCGGTACAAGACCCGACCGCACGCGAGGAACGTACACGCCACCCTCCCAGTAGCTGAAGCGGAACCAGCAGCCGCCAGTCGCCCCGCAAAGGATGTGCACTCACTCCACCCCGCCAGCCGACGAACCAGCAGCCCCCCCCCACAGACGCCCCCCATCCCACCGCCTCCGAGACAATGCGAAACCCCACTATCGGCCCCAGACAGCCGCCCATGTCGTTCTCCGAAGTGCGAGCCCGAGAGATGGCCCCCCTGCTGCCAACCCGACGAGCCCAGCAAGACAACGACGCCGTCACCGCCCCGCCAATACCCCCTCCATGCCGCACGCTTGGGGCCATGAGCCCGCACACCCGGAGCCTTCAAAAATACCAATCAAACCCCAAAATACCAACCAAACCCCCAGCCGCCCCCCGCATCCGGAAGGAGCTGCACGCCCCCCGCAGAAGGCGCCCTACCATTAAGCGGAAACCTGTTGAAACCTCCGAGAAACCTATGTCCAAACCCCCAACAGCCGATGAGGCTTAAGGACGCCCGATGCCGGCTGCGACAACCGACACCAGAACACCCACCCAGCGGAAGCTCCGGACACCCGACGGGCAAACAGCCTATTCGGGCCGACAAGTCCCGCAACGTTCTGGTAAAAACCCGATCATGTCGGCCAGCAGAACCCGCAGCCTAACCCCACCCCCCATTGGCCCTCACACCTGGGTCTAGGTCCTCCCCCCAAATGAAGCGGGTTATTGCTTTTTATGGATTGGACAACCGATTACATTTACTTTGCATGTGTGGTGATGATTTATTTATTTAATTTGATTAACCTCACCTTTATCAGGATATGTTTTATGTGATGACGTCAAAGATAGTATCTTGAAGTTAGCTTTTGTGTGAAAGAAAAAAGGCCTAGAATCACCAAAGTTCGCTACCTCGTTTGCATGTACTAATGCCGATAACTTAATTATTTGCAGTGAGGCCCCCAGGCCTTAACAAGCATCCCATGAATCTAGGAGCCATCTTACAATCCGGAAAGCGGCCGGGGGCTTGCCCACCGCCCGCAGACGCCCCCAGCTCCCCCCAGACCGCTCTCTGCCCCCTCGACAGGACCGAGCAGCACCCCTCGGCCCGCCCCCTATCGGTTCCCACCCCGCCCGACATGGCTCCCGTAAGCCACAGCCACCATCCGCTCGAACCCTCCCACCGAACCTAAGACCCCGCCCCGCGGCGCAGACCACAGGAGTGCTGCCGTTTCGTGCTGCTGCTCCCTGCTGCTGCTCCTGCTTGTCCGGACCCCCAACCCCCGTAGTCCCACCCCCAACCGGTTACTCACCTGCCCCAGCAGCCATGGGCCTGGGCACCCGCGCCCACCGTCCTGCCCTCCGTCCAACAGCCACTCGTCCTCCGGATCCCTGTCAACCTCAGCGCCGCGCACTCCCTGCACCATCCGCCTCGACAGCAATCCTCCAGGCAGCATCTGTAAAGACAAAGCAGAACACACCGCGGGGGGAGCAGCAAAAACCCGCAGGAGAGCTCACCCTCCCGACTACCCAGCCTGGGAAATCCTTGACTCCAACCCCGTCCCTGATCCCCAGGCGGCCAAATAAAATGCCCCCGGAGTACTCGGCTAGCCCCACAGACCCCTTAAACACTTCCCAAACCGACTGTAACAGCCGTTCCCCTGCCACCCTTCACTGCCACTCCCCGATCTAGAAATTTGCCCAGCTGTTTCCGGAAGGGTACGCACGGTAGGAGAGAATTGCAGGAAAAGAAGGTCACGACTATGATTCACAGAGCAATAGTGTCGCCATAGATAGCACTCCCACCTCCCCTCACATACCGGAAAATTGAATGTGTGCCTTTGAGTCAGGCCTGCCTCCTGGTGACCCAGAAGCGGCAGGATTGTCTTGGCAGTGTCACCAGCAGTAGGTTGCCAGGCCTTTCTTCTGAAGCAGTGGAGAGTTAAGTGACTTGCCCAGGCCACAAGGAGCGCCAGCGGGAAGTGTACCCTGGTTGCTTGGTTATCAAGCCAGTGCTCTAACCACTAGGCTAATCCTCCACTCCTACTGTTACCTTAAATAAACTCACATGGTGAAGCGAAATTCACTGAGGTAACCCACGCCATCCAGAACCCACCGCTTTATAACAGTGGCACAGGTGTAGACCACATCGAACACGCGACACTGTGTATGACAGCACTTTAGAAAGCACTACAATGACGCCTGTCAACCAATGACGATACAGAAAAACGACATTTCTCGGTGCCCAGCCTCGTGAGCACCTCCGCTGGCCCTCACGGAATGTTCAAACCGCCAAAATATTAAGGTATTGAACAGGGCCAAGGCTCTGCCCCCTAATAAGGACACCTCAAGTATAGTCACTAGGGGCTCAAACATGAGCACGCCGCCGTATACCGCCCAGTGTTTCACTGCCTCCTAAATTAACGCCTCAGTCAAAAGCCCACCCACCCCTTCAAAGCTCGCCAAGGAGGCCATACATAACTGTGGAATTCAAAGGAGTGGGAGGGAATGGAACCGGTAGCCTGGGGAGCCCAAACACAGCTCACTGACAAATACCAAACCACTGAGCCACCTTCAGCTAGTGTACCATTTCAGGGGCACTCCAGCCCTGTAGGAACAGCTCCCACTCCCACCATGAGGGCACCCAATCACCTAGTCACCCCACCCCAATCCACCTCTCAATCCGCCAGAAGAGCAGGTTAGAACAAACATTGGAAGACAACATCATGCCTGCCGGATCACATTCTTATCCAACTCAGAATGGAAAGATACCACTAGTGTGGCCGATGTGGATAGCTCATCCGTTGAAGACTCCAATTCAGAACTATTCAAACTCTCGGGAGGAGGCAAGATATCACCTCTCCACCCTTCACAGTAGTACTGTGAACCCCACAAGGTGAATAATCCTAATTATTTAAAGAAAAGCTCATCAATCAGTATAGCCTAGCACCTCACAACATATTTCTGACAGAATATTAACCGGGCCGATCCCATCCCGTGCACCCCAATAACCCGGTACCGTTCCTTGGGCCCCCGGGACCCCAAAAACCTCCCGCGGCCTCCCAAAACCAGTGGGAACAGCGGCGGGCCTGCAACGGGCAGCCGCGGTGCTTTCCGCACCCCCCCGATCACCTCGCAGCCTCTCCACCCTGCAAACAGGCACCCATCGCTCACCGCAACGAAGTCCCGGCACCCGCATGACCCACTGCGGCCATAGGCCCACTGCAGCGACAGGCGCTGGAGCACAGTACGCCGCAAGCCCACCTGCAGCCCACGCCGTCATTCCGCCCACAAAACGTAGCCGCCCGCTCGTCACCGGGGGAGCTCCCCACTCATACCTCACCTCCCTCTGCTACTCCTGCACCCGACACCCCTCGCAGGCCGCTCCCGCCCTCCGGAGACAGCAGACACACCAGCCACCTTCGCATGCTCCCCCGGTGACTGTCTCACCTCCCAGCTCACTCGGCCTTGGCCCCACCTCCCCCCTCAGGCCCAGACAATCCCCCATTGGCTCCCGCGCCGCCACTCACCCTCGGGAGCCAATGGGGTCCAACCAAAGACCCCGCCAAAGGGGGGGCTCCTCCCGACGCTTCGTGGGGGCCGGGGCCACGCACCCGCCGCCCCCCCCGGTTAACGGCGGCTAGCGGGCACGAGGCCCGCGGCCTTTCTGTTCTTTGATTTTATACAGCCAAAAACATACAGCACAGTGGGATCCAAGATGCTGGTGGCCTCTAGTAGTATGTTACATGAGCTTTGATCTGCTCTACTTCGCCCCCATCCCCACTCCATATACACTACTGAGGGGATCTCCTGATGGTGAAAAGGAACGGGACAATATAGATCTTTCCTGCAGAGCCCACTCCAGCATCTAAGTAAATATCAAAGGATTTCTGTGGCATGCAACAGCAGGTAAATGCCTCCCAGTGAAGGTGATAGAGATGAGGACAATATCTAAATTTAAAAAAGCATGGAATAAACACAGAGGCTCTCTAAAGGAAAAAAGGGGACTGTTGTAGTGGATGATATGAAAGGGCAGACTAAATAGGCCATGTGGTCTTTTTCTGCCGTCATGTTTCTCTGGAGTATGTTTACTAAATGGTGGTAGCGGCTTCGGTGTGATATAGAAGCCTCGGCCCCTTTGAAAAGGGGGAGAGATGAAGCCTGATGTACAGACTCAGTTACAGTAGTTTGTTCCAGGCATAAGGAGCAACAAGGTGAATGGATTGAAGTCTGGAGTTGGTAGTAGAAGAAAAGGACATAGAGAGAAACAGGCCAGTGGAAGAGCGAAGTTCACGAGGAGGGATGTAGGGAAAGAGGAGAGAGGAAAGGAAATGAGGAGCAGTAGAATGAATGCATTTATAGGTCAAAAGGAGAAGTTTGAATTGGATACGGAAATGGAAATGGAAATGGAAGGGGAGCCAATGAATTGATTTGAGAAGAGGGATTATATGAGTATACTGGAGCTAGCGGAAGATTAGCCACGCAGCAGAATTCTGAACAGATTGAAGAGGAGAGGTGATTCAGAGGGAAACCAGCAAGGAGGAGACTGCAATAGTCGAGACAGGAGGTGACTACAGAATGGATAAATGATTTAGTAGTGTGTTCCGAAAGGAAGGGGAGAATTTTGTTAATGTTATAGAGAATGAAATGACAGGTTTTAGTTATCTGTTGGATATGTGTAGAGAAATAGAGGGAGGAGTCAAAGATGACCCCCAAGGTTGCGGGATGAGGAAACAGGAAGTAGAAGAGTGCTATCTACAGAGAAAAAGGAGGAAGGGGGGAGGAGGGTTTCTGGATGTTTTAAGGTGAAAACAAGCAATTTGCTGAAGTCTATTTGTGCCTGGAGAAAGTATAAATATTGACATGCCTGCAAACATCTCTGATGTTTCTGATATTGAATGGGAATGTGCAGGGGTGGCCCAAGGGCGGTGTGGGGCCTCATTTGCATAATGGACCTCATTTGCATAAATATTTGCAAAATGTTAACATGCACTGACTTTTAGCAAACATGCCTCTTAAAGACTGTCTGGATAAAGGAAGACTACCAGATTTCTACATTACTATACTCCAGTGCCAACCGCCAGGCACATTAGGAACTACTATAAACACTCAATTTAAAAACCATAGCAAATCCGCCATATCATAACAGTACTACCAGGACTCATAAAGCACCATACCCTACCTATCAAAAGGTAACATTGTGAATATTAAACCAATACATCTCAGAGAATACCAATACATCTCCTACTGGGGAAACAAAACAAGTGGCAATGTCAAATAGAAACTACATAAACAAAATATCTTAGCTCGATTGCATATGCAGAACATAGACCATCACCAAACAAAGAACAAGGGATCACAATTTAGAAATATGAAGACAATAATTCAACTGGGAACCCCAAAGGGCAAAGTTGGAATGTACAACAACACTGGAGAAATAAAACTATAAATTAATTTCCTCTAGTACTAAACAAAAATGCAAAGATGTTAGCAATGCACATTTCCCAGAGCTGACATATTCCAGTTAATAAATTCAAAATAAAGAAGTGTTTTATACCTTTTGTTGTCTTGGCATTTTAATTTTCAGTTGCAATTGCTCCAGTCACTTTCTTCATGTCTTCAGCTCTCTATTTGTCCTTTCTTCTCTCTAAATCTACTTTAACATACTGATCTTTCTCCTTTTGCTCTTTCCTCCATTTCTTTGTTTTCTTTTTCATTACTTAACATTTCTTATATACTGTCTTTCATGATATCAAGGTGGTTTACATTGAACAACTGAAATTACATTGAACAGAGCATTATAACTTGGAGATAACTATTTTACAGGAATTATGGGCAATGGTGGGTTAAGTGGCTTGCCCAAGACCACAAGGAGCACCTGTGGGACTAGAAACCCCAGTCCTTCCGGCCCAAGGTTGTTGTCCTCTAGTGGGATTTGAACCCCCAACCTTCTAGCCTGAGGTACCTTGCCCCAACCACTAGGCCACTCATCCACTCAAATTTTACCCTTCCATCTTTATCCTCCACTTACTCTCCCAATACCCAGCCAGTCGTAGATTTTTCTTCCCTCTCACACAAAATATCTTTTCCCCTATCCATCCTAACTCCCCCAGCCCCATCCCCTTCTAGTTCTCCCCAACATCAGCTCCCTTCTAGTTCCAGCTCCACCCATCATCTGCTCCCTTCTAGTTCCATTCTCTTATCCTCCTACATCAGCCCATTTCCAGTCCTAGCACCCCCATCAGCCCATTTCCAGTCCCATTCCAGTCCCCTATCAGCCCATTTCCAGTCCATGTTCCTCCCTCAGCCCATTTCCAATCCTACAACCCCATTGGTCAATTCCTATCCTATTCTAGACCCCCCACCCCTGAAGAGCCTATCTAAGCTGCTTCAGAGTTGAGCCGGGAAAGCCCGTGCAAAGTCCCGGCTCACCTCTGCACAGCCGCCAGCATGAAGAGCAGTGTTTTCCCTCATGCTGGCGGCTGTGCTACTGTGAAGCACACTGATTACCAGGAAAGGTTAAAGGGTATTTCCCAGCACTCGCACGCTTCACAATAACAGCCGCCAGCAAGAGGTAAAACACCGCTCTTCACGCTGGGGTTGTATAGAGGTGAGCCGGGGCCTCGTGCAGGCTTTCCCGGCTCACCTCTGAAGCCGTCCATTGTGCGTGAATGAAGTTTGCACGGAGCCCTGTGCAAACAACATTCTTGCACAATGGATGGGCCGGCCCTAGGAAAGTGTAGTACATTACCACACCCATGCCTAGTTGGACATCCCTGCACTGGAGACGTCTGCAAGTGCCATTTGTGGAATGTCTATGTAGACATGCCTGTGATTTCGACATCCATGTGCACGTCTGGTACAGATAGCATCTCAGTAAAGTCTATGCAATTTTGAAAACTTTCTAAAGAGAGAAAACAATAATCATGATAACTTGTTAAAACTGGAGTAAGCCATTTTCAGAAGTGATTCTTGTTTTATAGAAGGCTTTGCTTCTACAAATAAAACCATCACAGATTACTATAATTTCCATTACAAACCGAAGATGTGATTCTTCTCTTCTTGACATTTGGAAGTTTGATAGGATCTGCTATTGTCTGCTGAATTTTTATACAGTTAAAGTTGACATTAAGAATAAGGGTTTGGGGAAGTAAGATGGTGGCGGTGCGAGGCTCCGGCAGCAGCGTTTTCCATTATCTTTTTCCTGATGCTGCATACCGCGAGGAAGCAGAAAGCCAAGCTTCTGCCAGGGCAGCCAGTGTCGGCGATTACCATTCAAGCACTTGATACAGGGAGATACATTTCCCGAAACATGCACGTCGTGCTTCATTGGACTTGGAAATTGCTGTAGTGTCAAGCATGAGTACGCTACTTCTACAACATGAGATAGGTTTTTGTTAAGCATGAGTACGTGCTTTTACAATATGAGATAAGTTTTTAGATTCACAAGAAGAAACCTTTTTGAATAAAATGGATGGTGTCAGTTGGTGGGGTTAAGTTGTTCATCTTTCCCTTCCTAGATGCGATCCGACAAAAAGAATTAATAATTTTTCATGGTTGGACTGCTTCAGAGTCAGTATTTTTTTGGATATTTAGTGGGCTCTGGTTTGGGATTTATTTTTGGAAATAGTAGTAATATGGCAAGTGTAACCCAGAAGAGGCGGAAGCAGTTCCTTATTCTTAGACCGAGGGTTTTACAACTGGGGGGATTGTTCTTTTTATGTTTTCCTTGTAAATTTCTGGTTAGGTTGGCTGTACATAGTTATATTTTTCTTGACCTCCAACAGTTGCAACCTTTCTTTCTGCTAAGCTAGCGGAATGGCAGTCCCCTTTTATTAAGCCCACTTAAATTGAGCCCTATGTTTTCGTAGGGTAAGATAAGTGGTAGTTAGGATATATCATCTCCTTGTCTGCTTGTTTGTTATAATGATGCCTTTTTATTTTATTTTTGGTTTAGGTTTCCTTGGAATTGTGACTTACTTCCTCTCATACTGGGGACTGATGGGGGCAAGCTCATATTTGTTTTTATTTTTCTGGGATTGATTAGTTTTCCTTGTTACCAATTGTTCTCTTTGACTTGTCCCTTTTTCTTTACAAATATTGTACTTGTTATATTGTGAAAATTTTGCATAAATTTTAAAAAAAAGGAATAGGGGTTGATTCCATTGAGGGGGATTAGGCCTAGAAGTGGTGGTGTTACATGGATTTTAGTTTTGCGTGGATGGGATGTGTTAAGTGATTTTATTGCTACAGAACTGCTATAGTATGTAATGATTTCTATGCCTTATTATACAACATTACTTTTTCCTCACTTTGTATCATCTGGCTCAAAAAGTGGGTTATAAAACTTTGAATTAAATTAATTAAATTAAATTAAACTAAACTGCTTCCTACAAGGAGGTATTAGCAATAAATCACCACAACTCCACCCCTAGTTCATCCAAATTACTCTCCAGATAATATGACTTTGTCTTAAAGCAGCAACATCAGCTAAAATGTTCAAGATATTGCATTGCCTATTTCCTATCTATACTACTTATTCTTATTATTACAATTAAGGACTTTGTCATTTCCCCTTTATTTCAGGGATTTTTTTAATCATAATAAATTACATCCCAAAGGAAAATCCTGAATGATTCTATTTCAAAGTCTGGAACCAGGTGATCATCCAAACCACAAGATTTTGTCTGTATTTACATTTTCAATATGTTCTGGACTCCATATAAAACTAAGCCGTGCTTTCTACATCCTTTCAGAATATTAAGATCTAAATAGGGACCATTTTTGTTAAAGTTCACTATTTGATTTAATTTTGAAACTGAAATAATTTAAAAAGTCAAAATTTGATTTAATCAAAGAAAATATTGCTTCAGAAAAGCATCACTGATGCATTATAGCTAAAGTATCTTCAAATGACAACTACAAAACAAATACAATGAAATATTAAAAACCAAGCTCCTAATACCATTTATCTACACTTACAGGGTATGCTGTATATCTTAGAACTTAAATGTAGCGTTCTTCTTGCTTGGGAGAAGGGATAAAAAGGATAAGTAAAACACATAAAACTGAATATATATGAAAGAAGTAAAGAACCAGGGAGATATCATCTGTGCTATAAATGCTTAGTAAACCTCAGGATTTAGTCCTTTCTTGCATATGCCGCCTTCTAGAATTCTGTCTCTGTATATAAAGGTGAGCAAACAAGCTGCAAGGGACACCTTTCTATTCAACCACACAACATATCTCTGACTAGTTTTTGAGAGCCATACTTCTTTCATGAGATCAATGAAGAAACAGCAGTTTCACTGGGTTTAAGTATTATGAGGTTAGATTATCGGTTTAGGGTTATATATCTTGGTAAAGGAGAGAGTGATGTTGACAGAGGTGACAGTGACAATGTAGCATCACAGATCAAAGGGGCTATATCTGGAAACAGTTGAGAATGCCAAAGTCCTTATTAAGTGAAACAGAGAAATATGAAACACAGAAACATGACGGCAGAAAAAGACCACATGGCCTATATAGTCTGCTGTTCCATATCAACTACTACAACAATTCCCTTTTTAACTTTAGAGATCCTCCATGTTTGCCCCATGCTTTTTTGAATTCAGATACTGTCCTCATCTCTACCACCTCCAATGGGAGACTATTCCACGCATCTACCACTCTTTCAGTAAATAAATATTTCTGCATATTACTTCTGAGTCTATCCCCTTTCACCCTCATCCTATGTCCCCTCATAACAGAGCTTACTTTCAATCAAAAGAGGCTCTCCTCCTGTACATTTATGCCATGGAGGTATTTAAACATGTCAATCATATCACCTCTATTCCACCTTTCCTCTAAAGTATACATATTAAGATCCTTAAGTCTGTCCTCATATGTTTTACAACGAAGACCAATAACCATTTTAGTAGCCACCCTCTGCACCGACTCCATTCCGTTTATATCCTTTTGAAGGTTTGGTTTTCAGAATTGCACACAATACTCCAAATGAGATCACACCAGAGACTTATACAGAGGCACTATCACCTCCTTTTTTCTGCTGGCCATTCTTCTCCCTATGCACCCAAGCAGGGCCGGCCCGTCCATTGAGCAAGAATGTTTTTTGCACAGGGCCCCGCGTTTCAGGGGGCCCCGCGCAAAGAACATTCTGCTTTTTTTTTTTTAATTACATTTTAAAAAAACCCTGTCTCTGGCTGCTGCCGCGTCCGTCGCAGCAGCGGCAGAATGGAATGTCCCGCGGGGCCCCTTCTCCTCGATGAGCCCTCTGCAAGGGCTTTCAGATTCGCGAAGGGAGAGTGCTCCCTCGCGTCTCTGTAAAGCCCGCAGGGGCTAATGGGAAATTTCCCATCTGCCCCTTTAGATGCGAGGGGCTGATGGGAAATTTCCCATTAGCCCCTGCGGGCTTTACAGAGACGCGAGGGAGCACTCTCCCTTCGCGAATCTGAAAGCCCTTGCAGAGGGCTCAACGAGGAGAGGGGGCCCCGCGGGACACTCCATTCTGCCGCTGCTGCGACGGACGCGGCAGCGGCAGCAGCTAAAGCCAGGTTTTTTTAAAAAAAATTTCCAGAAGAGAAGGGAAGGGAAGGGAAGGGAAGGGAAGGGGAGGGGGGGGTTAAGACTGGTAATGGGCTGGGGGGCTGATGGAGGCTGTCTGGAAATGGGATGGGGGGGGGTTAGGACTGGAAATGGGCTGGGGGGGGTGTTAGGACTGGAAATGGGCTAGGGGGTTTAAGACTGGTAATGGGCTGGGGGCAGATGGAGGCTGTCTGGAAATGGGGTGATGGGGGGGTTCGGACTGCAAATGGGCTGGGGGGGTTAGGACTGGAAATGGGCTGGGGGGGTTAAGACTGGTAATGGGCTGGGGGTTGATGGAGGCTGACTGGAAATGGGGTGATGGGGGATTAGGACTGGAAATGGGCTGGGGGGGGTGGTTAAGACTGGTAATGGGCTGTGGGCTGATGGGGGCTGTCTGGAAATAGGGTGATGGGGGGTTAGTATAGCTAATGGGCTATGTGGGGGTTAGGACTGCTAATGGGCTATGGGGGAGCTAGGACAGGAAATGGACTGATGGGGAGGGGTTAGGACTTGAGGTGGGCTGATGTGGTTAGGACTGGTAATGGGCTGTGGGCTGATGGGGGGGTTAGGACTGGCAATGGGCTATGGGGGGCTGACTGGAAATGGGCTGATGGGGTTAAGACTGGAAGTGGGCTGATGGGGGGTTAGGACTGGTAATGGGTTATAGGGGGGGCTTAAACTGAAACTGGGTTGATGGGCTAGGACTGGTCATGGGTTGGGGGCTTGCTATGACTGGAAATGGACTGAGTGGACGGGGAGGCTTGAACTGCAAATAGCTGATAGGGAGGGAGCTTGGAATGGAAATGGGCTGTGAGGGAAGGGAGCTAGGACTGAAAATGGGCTAATGGAGCAGCTAGGATAGGACTGGAAATGGGCTGTTGGGGGGAGCTAAGATTGGAAATGGGCTTGGTGGGGGCTTGAATTGAAATGGACTCATGGAGGGGCTAGAACTGGAAGTAGGCTCATGAGGGGGCTTGGACTGGAATTGGGCTGAGTGGAGGGGAGCTAGGATTTGACATGGGCTGATGGTGGGGCTAGGAAATGACTAGAAATGGGCTGATGGGGGGCTAGGATTGGAAATGAGCTGATGAAGGGACTCAGACTGAAAATGGACGGGGGAGCTAGGACTGGAAATGGGTTGATGGGGGGCTAGGACTGGAAATGGGCTGATGCAGGGACTAGAAGGGAATGGATGCTGGGTGAGACTGGAACTAGAAGGGAGCTGATGTTGGGGGAGGATTAGAATGGGATGGGGCTGGGAGAGTAAAATGGAGAGGGGAAAAATATTTTGTGTGGGAGGGATGAAAAATCTACAATTGGCCGGGTATTGGGAAAGTAAGTGGGGATTGAGGATGGAGGGGTAAAATTTGTGTGGATGAAATAAGAATGAGGAAAGAGCAAAAGGAGAAAGATTAGTATGTTAAAGCAGATGTAGAGAGAGAGGATGGAAAGAAAACTAGAAGAGAGAAGAAAGGACAAATGGACAGCAGACGATGGAGAGTTAGCAGAAAACATGAAGAAACCAGAAGAAAGTGGCTGGAGCAATTGCAACTGAAAAAAATGCACAAAAGGTAGAAAGATATCTCTTTATTTTGAATTTATTAACTGGAATATGAAAGCTCTGGGAAATGTGCATCATTAACGTCTGCGCTTTGTTTGGTACAAGAGGAAATTGATTTATAGTTTTATTTCTACAGTGTTGTTGTACATTCCAAGTTTGGCTTTTGGGGTTCCCAGTTTAATTATTGCCTTCCTGTTTCTAAATTGCGATTCCTTGTTTGGTGATGGTCTATGTTCTGCATGTGTAACTGAGCTGAGGTATTCTGTTTATGTAATTCCTATTTGAAATTGCCACTTGTTCTCTTTCCCCAGTATTCTCTGAAATGTACTGGTTTAATATTTGCAGTGTTTCCTTTTGATAGGTAGGGTCTGGTGCTTTGTGAGTCCTGGTAATGCTGTCAGGATACAGCGGGTTTGCTATGGGTTCTAAATGGGCAGCGTTTGTAGTAGTTCCTAATGTGCCTGGCGGTTGGCACTGGATTATAGTAATGTAGAAATCTTTTAGCCTTTCTTTATCCATACACTCATTAAGAGACATGTTTACTAAAAGTTAGTGTTTGATAACATTATGCAAATATGTATGCAAATAAGGCCACTTATGCAAATGAGGCCCCGCACCGAGTCTCCGCACATGGCCCCGCACCCCCCTTGGGCCGCCCCTGCACCCAAGCATACTTCTGGCTTTTGCTGTCACTTTTCCTACCTTTTTGGACACCTTAAGATCATCAGAAACAATCATGCCCAGATCCTACTCTTCTTTCATAAACAGAAGTACTTCACCCCCTACACTGTACCGCTTCCTTGGATTTTTGCAGCCCAAATGTATGGCCCTGCATTTTTTAGCATTAAATCTCAGCTGCCAAATGCTTGACCATTCTTCAAACTTAGCTAAATCCCTTCTCATTCCTTCCTGGGTGTCTACTCATTCCTTCCTTGGTGTCTACTCTATTGCAATTTTGGTATCATCCGCAAAGAGGCAACCCATACTCGACAGCCCTTCCGCAATATCACTAATAAAGATGTTTATTTATTTATTTATGTTCTCTTCTATACCGCGCTATTCAAATCAGTGTGGTTTACATATAACAGACCCCTATACAAGGCAGTCGGGCTGCATTGTATTTACAATGAACAGGAACTATAACTTGGACATAACTGGGGTAACTATCTACGAAGTATATACAAAGTATATATGTTAAAGAGAATCAGACCAAGGACATATCCCTGCGGCACACCACTGGTAGCCTCCTTCTCCTCAGAGTTAGCTCCATTTGCCTGTATCCTTTGTCACCTCCCACTGAACCAATTTCTAACCCAGTCAATCACTTTAGGGTCAATTCCTCGGGTGCTCACTTTATTTATAAGCTGCCTGTGCAGAGCGGTGTGAAAGGTTTTACTGAAATCTAAATACACCACATCTAGGGTTCTTCTTTGGTCCAACTCCCTGGTCACCCAGTCAAAGAAATCAATCAGATATGTCTGACATGACCTGCCTCTGGTAAACCCATGCTGCCTCAGATCCTGCAAGTCATTGGACTCCAGAAACCTCTCTATTCTCTTTTAGCAGCATTTCCAATGATTTACTCACCACAGAGGTTAGACTAACTAACCCATGGTTTTCAACCTCATCTTTACTTCCATTTTTGTGTAAAGCATGGAGCAAGCACAAAGGATCTCTAAAGGGAAAAAGAGGACTATTATTTATTTATTTATTTATTTATTTATTTTTATACACATTTATATACCGCATCTTCCAAAGTTCAGTTGTGGTTTACAGTGAACAATAGTTAACAAAGCAAGTTTGTTTTACAGGGAACGTCATATTATAACAGAACATATTTACAAGGAACATCATATTATATATAGAATATACAGTCTAAACAATGTGAGATAAAACAGAACAGAATAAACTATATACAATTTTGTATATGTATATATATACATGTAAGTGAAAGGACATAAGCTGTGAGGTCATCATGAGTGTGTTATCTGTGTGGGTTAAAGGGTTTTTGCTTGATGCAGACAGATACCTGTTTAACCTTTGTCTAAAGCAGGTGATGAGTTATCTATGTTATAGTGTTTGGTGAACAGATGAGTTTTTAATTTTTTACGGAGTTCCATGATCTCCGTTAGTGTTCATAGCTCTTCTGGGAGGGAATTCCAGATCGTTGGGGCTATGTGGGAAAAGGCTCTGTTATTTGTTGATTTATGGGCTCTTGTATAATCTTTCGGGATCTTTAATCTGTTCGATTGTCCTTTTCTGTGTGTGGACTTAGATGGTTCTTTGTGTATTAAGTTACATAGCATAGTTGGGGCCATATCATATAAGGCCTTGAATGAAGTTATTATTGTTTTGTAGATTATTCTACTTTGAATTGGTAGCCAATGGAGGGAGACTAGTATTGGTGATATGTGTTGGAGTGAGTTAATTTTCAATATGATTCTGGCCGCTGCGTTTTGCGCTAATTGCAATCGTTTGATGTTTAGTTTTGATATGCCTATTAGAATTAGATTGGCAAAGTCAAAATGTGGAGTTATGGTGGCCTGGATTATGTTGATAAAGTCTTGTGTAAATACTAGCGGACGAAGTTGTTTGAGGGTTTTGAGTTTGAAATAAATTTTCTTTATGGTATTGCTAATGTGTGTTTCCATCGTAAGGTGTGTGTCTAGTATAACGCCTAGATATCTTATTTCGTTTTTTATTTTAATTTCTTGGTTTTGAAGTCTTATGTGTGTTGGGGGGATATAGGATTTGTTCTTGGTCACGATTAGAACTTCAGTTTTAGTGTGGTTTATGTGGAGGTTTTGTGCTTTTAGCCAAGTTGTGATTTCATTATAGCAGTCCGATAGGAGTTGTAGCGGTAGGTTGGGTATCGTGAATGGAATATACATCATAATATCGTCTGCGCATAGATGATATTTTACTCCAAATTTTTTGAAAATGTTGCAGACTGGTTTTATGTAGATATTGAAAAGTAGGGCTGATAGCGCTGAACCTTGTGGTAATCCAATTTCTTGTTTATATGTGGTTGAGTTTTGATTCCCAATTCTTACATTTTGCGTTCTATTGTTTAGGTAGGATGAGAACCATTTATGTACTGTGGAGTTTAAGCCTATTTGTCTCAAGTTATTGAGCATTATTGTGTGGTGTACGCTATCAAACGCAGCTGATATATCAATGAAAAGTAGAATGAAGGCCTGTTTATTATTGTCAATCCCTCTTAGGAGTGCATCTATTAAAACTGTGAGGAGTGTTTCAACTCCATATCGGGGCCGAAAGCCATACTGTTGCTCATCAAGAGGGTAAGATGAGTCTAGAAAGTCCTGTGTCTGTAATTGAACCACTTTTTCAATTATTTTAGCCAAGAATGGTATGCTTGAAATGGGTCTATATGATGCAGGCAAAGTTTTATCAAGTTTGCTGTTCTTGAGGATTGGCCGTATTTGTGCGTGTTTGAGTGATGGTGGGAGGTAGCCTTGGGTTAGTGAGAGGTTCACTATTGAGAGAATGTAGGGTAATAAAATTGGTAGTGTATTTTTTATCCATGTTACTGGACATGGATCTAGATATGAAGTTGTGGTGTTGAGATTGGTGATGATATTTTTTAGTGTCTTGGTGGTTGATATAGAAGGACAGAATAGAAAGGCCATGTGGTCTTTTTCTATCATGTTTCTATATGCTTGTCTCCAGTCCTCTGGGACCACTCCTGACTCTAAAGAAGCATTGAGAACTTCAGTCAATGGAGCCACTAGAATGTTCCCAACTTCCTTCAATATTTTCGGATGTATTCCATCACTTTGGCTACTTTTAGTTTAGCTAGTTCCTCATGAATACAGTCTTCTGAAAATCGTTCAAGATCCCTGTCACTTCTGTACCTATTTTTGGGTGTTTTCTGCGGTCCTGCTCCTAGCCCTTCATTGGTGAACACAGAACAGAAATATTTGTTAAGCAATTCTGCTTTATCCTCATCAGCGTCTACATATTCCTCTCCTTCACCTTTGAATTTGGTAATACCACTTTTGCACTTTCTCTTCTCACTAACATATCTGAAAATTGTCTTATCGCTCCATTTTATTGCATTGGCTATTTCTTCTTTTTCCATCTTTGCTTTCCTGACTACTTCCCTAGCTTCTCTATGTTTTTCCAGATAGAGATGCTTGTCTTCCTCTCTGTGTGATCTCTTGTATTTTATGAAGGCCACCCTCTTTTTCTTCACCTTTTCAGCTACTTCTTTTGAGAACCATGGTGGCCTCCTTTTCCTTTTACATTTATTTACCTTTCTAACAAAAAGTTTTGTTGTCCTTAAAATATCCCCTTTCAGTTTTGTCCATTACTTTTCTACATCCCCCAGCTGTTCCCATCCTGCTAACAGCTCCTTGGGGTATTGTTCCATCTTCGCAAAGTTTAATTTTTGCAAAGTCTAAGACCCATGCTTTCGAATGGATCTTATTAGCTCTAGCCCTAGCCCTAATACTTTATCACACCTTCTGGTGATCACTGGATGCGAGATGATCTTCCACTTTGACATCAGAAACACTTTCCCCATTGATAAGCACCAAGTCCTTATGGCCCCTTCACATGTGGGTTCAGTTACTAGCTGCCAGAATAGGTCTCCCAGTAGAGAATCTAGGATCTCCTTATTTCTAGATGACACCGCAACAGGGATATGCTAATCAAGGTCCAGCGTATTGTGGCCGTTGCCCCGTGCGTCTAGGCGGTTGCCTAGTGGGGAGCGCTGGACATCACTCTTCTTTTGTGTAGTTGTGGGTTTGCTTTGTCAGCAATTCGAGTGGAAGAGGATCACAGGACAATTTGTTAACTTAAATTGCTTTTTATTTCTTTCTTTCTGGAACCAATTTTGGCAAATGACCTTGCTGAGGCAAATGACCTTGATAAGGCAAACAATATTGCAAACTGAAAATACAGGATATTTTCTCCCTTAAACTTCTCAGCAATATTTCTTCAAGTAGTTACTTCACTCTTGATACTCTTTTTAGCTTCTTCCATTTACAAAGCAGTGTAACACTTTTTAAATGCACAGTTTTCCAAAAACTTCTGTAAGACAGTTTTTGACCTTTAACTCTCAGCTGCTGCAGATTAGGATATTTCTCCTGTGCTGCCTCCTGGTTTAAAACCGCTAGCCCTGTTAACCTGGCTTCTTCAGAGATACAATTGGCTGCTTTTAAACAATGAGGTTCTTGTGACTTCTTGTCTGCTTTTCACCTTGGCACACAATAACACCAGCACAGATTATCTTCTTAACCTGTTACCCACAGCTTCTTATAAAAGCATTAAACACGGCTTATACAAATCCCACACTCCATGGATTCTGCCGAGGATATTGGAGAGTCTGAGTACAGCTCTATTTCCATTTCTTCTGGGGTGCTATAATACTCAGGGCTTGGGGCACGTTCTGGAACGCTATGCTTCACTTCTTTTAAAAGCTTAAGAAGTTTCCCCCATTTTAACTTCTGGCTTCCCCTTTTTACCAGGTCAAAAGCTCTTGCCCTTCTTTCACTTAGCCACTCCTGTTCAGGACACACACAAGTTGCTTTACTGGCAGAAACCCTCTTTTTAACTGGTTTTCTGTACTGCCTAATCACAGAGTCAGGACTTGAGCTGTTACTTTCAGAATCAGTCATATACTCCTGACGTCTTCCCCAGCTCCATTCATGCCCACAACCTTTGCACTTGCCTTGGGAGTTATGGCTGGTCCCCTTTGAACCTCCAGGCCCTACAGCTTTATACTGCTGTTTCTTCCCTTGGTTCCTCTGGACTCTTGGCCTCTCCTCCTGGCTTTTAGCATGCAGTTTTCCTTGAGCACGTCCTCTCTCTGCTTTTGCTTCAGCTGCTGTATCTGTATCCTCTCCCTCTGTGTCCTCTCTCCTTGTTGCCTGCCCACTTCCTGAGTGACGCAGCTTAAATATCCTGCAGCTTGTTTCCTTCTCTGGCCCCACCCCCTCTCTGCCTGCACGAGCTCTAGAGGCTGGGTGTGGCTTCAAGCTATCCTTGTTAGTGTGTGTTCTAGCTTCTTTCTCTGCCTGGGAGCTATGCTGTAGTGAGCCCTTCCCCCGCTCATGAGAAAAAAACTCTTTTTTTTCAGTTTTAAAAGGCTCAGCTACCTGCGCATCACCACAGTAATGAAATCACTTATCAGTAGCACTTCTCCTTTCCTGGCAATACTGTGTATGTCTTCTATTAAATTCCCATCCACTTCTTCTCCTTGTAAGGGAGATCTGTATATCACACCAATTCCATTGGATTTCCCTTTTCCAATTTCTGGTTTAACTCACAGTTCCTCCACTCTCCCTTTTAAACCCTATAATTCCATAGCTTTAATATTGTTTTTACATATAGTGCCATTCCTCCTCCCCTTCTTCTTACCCTGTCCTTCCTGAATAAAGTATAGCCCAGTATAATTACATCCCAGTCATGGTTGTCAGTAACCATATCTCTATAATTGACACTAAATTCAAGTCAGCCTCTTCCATTAAAGCCTGAACATAGAAACAGAGAAAGATAGAAACATGACAGCAAAAAAAGACTATCTAGTCTGCCCTTCCATATCAACCACTACAACAGTTCCTTTTTCCTTTAGAGATCCTCCGTGTTTGTCCCATGCTTTTTTGAATTCAGATACTGTCCTTGTCTCTACCACCTCCACTGGGAGACTATTCCACGCATCTACCACTCTTTCCGTAAAGAAATATTTCTACATATTACTCCTAGGTTTATCCCCTTTCACCCTCATCCTTTGTCCCCTCATAGCAGAGCTTGCTTTCCATCAAAAGAGGTTCTCCTCCTGTGCATTTGTGCCACAGAGGTATTTAAACGTTTCAGTCATATCACCTCTATCCCACTTTTCCTCTAAAATATACATATTAAGATCCTTAAGTCTGTCCTCATATGCTTTATAACGAAGACCACTAACCATTTTAGTAGCCACTCTCTGTACTGACTCCAACCTGTTTATATCCTTTTGAAGATGCGGCCTCCAGAATTGCACACAATACTCCAAATGAGGTTGCACAAAAGACTTATACAGAGGCACTATCACCTCCTAAACACTATCATCTTATTTCCCATGCTACAGACATTTATACAAACCACTTTCCAGATGTTCCCCCTTTTACCAATTTATACAGAGGTATTTAATATCTCACCTACCTGGGGGCTTTCTTCACCCATCCCCAACAAATCTAGTTTAAAGGACTCTTCAGTAGGTTAGCCAGTCTGCTGCTGAAGATACTTTGACCCTTCTTGGACAGAATGTTGCCATCTCAGCTCTGCAGCCCTTTGAAAATTACCCTATTGTCCAGGAAACCAAAATGTTCTTGATGACACTATCTATGCAGCCATGCTTTCATATACAGGATGTGAGCTTCTCTGCCTTGGCTTTATCCTCAACAGGGAGGATTGAAGAGAACACCACCTGTGTGTCTATCTGCTTCACTCTCTGTCCTAAAGCCATGAAGTCTCTTTTGATATGCTCAGAGGGATACCTAGCAGCATCATTTGTGCCGACATTTGATAATAGTCAGTAAACTTGATGAGTCTCTGCAAACTCTCTGTAATATCTCAGATTTTGGCACCTGGTAGACTGAACATTTCTCTGGACATCAAGTCTGGTTGACAGATGGATGCCTCAGTACCCCTCAGAAGAGAGTTACAAACCATCACTACTCTTCTCTTCCTTATGGTCACTGATTCCACAACTTTGGGGTCCTTGAGCTCTGATTCTTTCCTTTCCTGGGATGCTTTTACCTCTTCTACATCCAGGACTGCATACTGGTTCTTCAGTTCAAGGGCTGTAGGAGTTGGATTGTTGGTTCTGCAGGTTCTAGTGACTTATGTTCAACTCTCTTCATTCTGTAGCCTCCCATCTGCACTTCTGTTGGATTTCTTGGATGTTTAAAGAAGCAGCTCATCAATGTACTTTTTGCTGTCTTGAATGCTTCTCAGCCTCACCAAGTCTTCTCTGAGCTCCTCCACTTGTTTCATGAGGGCTTCAGCATGTAGGCATCCTGCACAAGGTACCAATCCTTCAAGTGGCATCAGTCTCTCTGTCTGGACAGAGGCAGAAGCTGTAATGGGGGTATTCTTATCAGGGTCTCCACTGTAAACAAGGTAATACTTTGTGGCTTTTAAATACAGCTCTCACTCGAGAGTTCGTAAAGTGGTTTTAGTCTTCATATTTAATAGCTAATTTTTTATGTGGTGCTGTATTGCAAAAATGGATTTTTTTGTGGTATTGGGTAAAGCTCTGCTGTTAGTTTGTTGTGTCTTTTGTCCAGCTTTCCATTCAGAGCAAGCTCTTTGAAGTCACTTATCTCATCAGGTGTTAGTAGCCCTTAATTAGCTTGCATTGGCGCTAGGCAACTGAATACTGTATAAAGGTCTACAGTGCCTTGCAAGTACTGACATTCCTAACAGGGTCTCCATTGCAAGCAAGGTGGTAATGTGTGGCTTTTAAATACAGCTCTCTGCCTAAGAGCTCTTAAAGGAGTTTCAGTCTTCATATTTATTAGCAAATTATTTTTCTAGTACTGTACTGCAAAAGGGGAATTTTACGTGGTGTTGGGTAAAGCTCTGCTGTTAGAGTTCATTTTTTTTCTGCTTTCCATTCAGAGCAAGCTCTTTGAACTCACTGACCTCATCAGGTGTTAGAAGATCACTCCTTTAATCACCTCAAAATTAGTATCCTTAAAGAGAATTTTCTTTTATTAATTTTAAGTATTTTCAAAAAATAAACAGTATTTCATATCAGTAGAATTGCAAGAGACAAAATCAATCTAATAGATAAACAAATATATATACAGGAACCCCATATCAAACCCACTATATACAAAAGTTGGAATCGATCTACGCAGGATATTGTGCCAAGAAACAAAATAAAAGAGAAAAGGGGATAAAAGCTCACTGGTGAAGTCACATCCTAAATCCATACAAAGGAGACAATCCAGATATTACACTAGTCTGCTTAAATGAAACATAGGGGTATGTTTACTAAACTATCTTAATGTTACCGGCGTTAGTTGCAGTCTTACTGTGACGAATACCATATAAGGCAGTGGGCATTCCGGTCTTAAGGTAGCATTTCGGGTTATCGTGCGATAAAGTCCATTATCATATGATAGAGGGAGCCGTGGCACGTTAGCGCGCGTTAGCCTTAATTAGGCGCACTGACATGCAAACACAGCAACAGAGGTGTAGCACACTGGTTAATACATTGACTGCTGACACAGTGGTCATGAGTTTGATCCCCCAGTGGGCTCAGTTAAAAGACTGTCTGAGGCAATTTATTTTCCTGCTTGTAACAGTCAGACACATCCCAACAATTTGCACTGCCAGCCAAAAAAGCCTCACCCCAGTGCCGCAACCTAATGCACCTTTTAGGGCGCACAATAAGGCACATCATAAAGCACCACGTCATCCAAGGCAGGTCATAATGTGCCCCAGAGGGCGGCAGGAAAGGTTGGCACCCTCCAAGGCAGCATATAAAGCACCCCATAAGCTGACCAAACCTAAGGTGCTGCGAAAGATGCCCCAGGGATGCCAATGTGACACAGGAGATGGTGCCCAGGGGCACAAAGGTGCCTCAAAGTCACAAGCATGAAATGTATGGCTCAAATACAGATGCAACCATAACACTGCACAGAGCACCAAGGAAAGGCAATGAAAAAGTGATGGAAGGAAGTAGATGACGGAACTCATGGACCAGCCAAACCTGCGTGCAGCCCATATGGCAGTAGGTAAAGTGGACAAACATATCGGGGGCAGCTGTACCGATGTACAGGGTGATGGTAATGTACAGTGCAACAATGACAGTGTGTGGCAGAGGATGGGGATATGTGTCCACAAGAGGAGGAAGAGGTGGCAGGATAAGTGCAATGACAGGAGGACAAAGGAGAGCAGTGCCATGCAGAGCAGACACAGGAGAGGCAAGCATGAAGAGCCACAATGCAGAAAAGTGTGCCAGAGCAGGACATGGGGTAGCAGCCTGCACATTAGGGCAGGACACCACACAGCTGGCACACACACATAGACGGACAAAAGGATGGATGGCAACAGTGATGAGGGTATAATGTGGCGGCAGCACAGATCTGCACAGATATGACTGTTACACGAATGAAACGTAGTTGTGTAAGACAGCCATAAAAAAAAAGGGAACAGAGAGGAATCGAACCCATGACCTCTGCTATTGAAGTCATTGTATTAACCATTGTGCTAAATCACTATGGGAGTTATCATACCAATGGCTGGCTACAGAAAGAGTGCACGTCACCATACAACTGTCTGCTGTGGCTACCAGGATAGGATAGAACCAACAGTACCCATAATGCAATTCACATGCAGAACAGCAGTCTACATCTGCTCACCAGATGGGGTATGCACCTCTACAGCACATCAGCTTGGTAGGGGGGAATTACCGTGCGTGTTACTGGCACAGAGTACCCACAGGCCATGCCAATGTGCATGTTCTGTGCTCACCCTGAGGGTGAGGTGGAGTGGCCAGCACCAGGTCCGCAGTATCCAGGTTGGTTGAGGTGGGCTGTGCTGCAGGTCTCCATCAGTGCCAGTGTGTGACAGGTATTTGTTGCAGACACCTTTAGGAGGTCTCTGTGTCCATTTGTAATTGCCAGTCATGTCTGGCCCTTGTGGACCATGATGCGCACAACATAGTGCATGTCTACTGTGCTTGCTATGGTCACCTGTTTAGGGAGCAGGGGTGTGTCAGGGCTCACAGGGCGACAATGTACTTAGCAAACCACCCTCTCTGGGTCAGGGTGGGGGACATGATCTGCCCCCAACAGACACGCACTCTCACCCTTTGCAAAGGGGGCAGTGGAGGTACATGAGGACAAGCTGTGGGACCAGCAACCCCAGTCCTGGTGGTGAACAGGCAGCTGCTGAAGATCTGCCCTTGTGACAGGGCCACTGGCAGATAGGTAGTGGGCCCAGTCAGCTCAGCTGCCCCCCACTATGAAATGACATTCACCAGCAGAGGGCAGTCAGTGTGCACCTACTGCACCCTGCAAAGTGGTACGGCCATACAGATGCTAACTGCAGACAGTCTGCTAGCTAGTACATACTGCATGTTCCTGGAGGAACTGTGTGCACCCAAAACTGGGATATCAGCACACACACAACACAGGTATATCAGTGATTGGGCCCCAGAAAAGAGAACCCATAAATATCACTTGAGAAAAATACTGTATAGCACTATGGGGGAACCTAGCCATGCCGTGGTCACTGCTCAGTCAGGGTGAGAGCGACCTCCCAACATGACATGCTGTGGCCACCCTGTCCATGCAGGTGGTGGTCGGGCACTACAATGTCCCAGCCATTGCCCTATACCTGTGCAAATGCATCCTGCCCATGCCACCCTGTCCAGGCCATACCCATAGTACCTTGCTCCTCATGCACATTGGCAGGCTAACACTGGAAACAGTGCAAGCAATGTGGGCTCAGTAAGGTGTAGGCAGCCACAACACACTGGATAGACAGACACACACTCCCATACCTATGCCAGCATTGTGAAAATGTAGAGGTTTGTGGCAGCCCTGGCCGCCACACCAGTCCTGGGCACAGTGCGGGAATTGCTATGGTACTCAGTACTGTTAGGGTCACTCCCCAGGGTGGTAAACACTGTCAGAATCAATAACTGAAAAACACTCCACAGATATCAGAAAGGTTGCTATGATGAATCTCTATCAACAAATTGTGTTTAACTTAGGATTTGTTAGCTGACATTAATTATAGCAACCTTTTGGTATATGTGGAACATGTTCCCAAGTTTAGGACGGCATTGCTAAGGTATGCAGGTGCCAGTATTGGGAGATGCTGCTCCGCGCAGGGCCCAACAGCCTGACTCTCCATGAGGCTTTGGATAGTGGAGCCTGTGGGTGTGGGTGTTTATGCCCCTGTTGGCCGCTGCTCTAGGGCAGAGGTTCCCAACTCCGGTACTGGTGGGCCAAACACTGTTCAGGTTTTCATGCTGTCTCTAATGAATATGCATGCGATACATTTGCATACAATGGGGGCATCACATACAAATGCAGCACAGGCATATTTATTAGGGACAGCATGAAACCTGAATGGTGTTTGGCCCTCAAGGACTGCAGTTGGGAAACTCTGCTCTAGGGATTGCACATGTTTATCGTGTCTATGCTCTGTAGGGTAAAATATAGGCGTTTCAGGCATGTTTATTTTATCTGCAATAAAGGTTACGTCTTTATTACCACTGTTTAGTACTGGGTAAAATATGGGGACAGGGTTGGCAGGAGCCACAGCTGGACTTGAACTTGTGACCTTCTGCTCCTGAACACACTGGCTGTGTGTACTGCACCATGCTGTTGCCACAGGGACAGATCATTCCCTGGGGATACCATGACTGTTCGTCAGACACACCCTGTCTGTTGCAGTGTATGGCACCCACCTAAACGGGGCTTGGCCATGGTCTGCTGTGGGCAGATGCCACTACCCCCTCCACCACCAGCACCCCTCCGCCACAATGCTGCCATGCCATTATGCCGGTGGTGCTGGTGGTGTGCAGTCCCAGGCCATCCAGTGTGCCGGTAGGCATCTGCCTATGGTGTGGGTTCTCAGGTAGGGGTGCCTACATGGACATGCATGCTTTCCCCCAGCACCGCCTGCCAATGTTATGTGCCCTTGGGAGTACCTGCTGGGTAATATCCCTTGACACTGTGGGACACACACTCGTGCCCATGTTGGACCCTTGTCAGTTGCTGTCTTGCTGCTTTACAGTTTCGGCATTCCTATGTGCCACCTAGGCATCTGCCTAGTCCGCACTGTGCCCCAGCTGGACCACAGCATGTACCGCCTGCCGCCCCCTGTATCCCATTTACAGCATCATTACAATTGCGCTTTCCTACATGCCCACCCTGCTGTTGCTGCACATGTGCACGCCATAACAAACTTGCCTAATCTAAACAACAGAAACCCTGATCAGCGCTATAGATTTATCATAGATTATCATAAGATTATCATAGATTTATCATAGATTTATCATAAGATACTCACAAAGCTTATTGTTATATATGTAAATAATTGTTGTGCATGTCTCCCTAAGTTATCCAAGTTTTTCTTCCCTGTTCTATGTAAAACTGATATTTGTTAATTATGGTTCCATGTAAACCGCGCTGATGATAAAAAGTGCGGTATATAAGAAAAATAAATAAATACATAAATAAATAAATTTCAATGTGGGATCATTCACTTTGTAGGGGGACAGAGCATAGACCCTTCCAAACATGATATCTTAATTTTTGCGCTTTGTCAGTAGTGTTGCTTTATGTTTATCATTAATATAACTATTGGCCAGCTTGGTTATTGGGATTTTAAATGTGGTTCTGGTCATTTTATATGTTTATTTGTCTTTTTGGTTCCTGCACATGTGTCACAACTATCACTTTTTTTCTGGGTTTCCCTGCATTTGCTGCACTTTGCTGACCTAAATGGTTTCTCTTTCCTGCAAATGTGCCTAACGCGAGTGTTTCACTGGCGTTAGTGTTCAGACCCGGATTTCACAGCATTAGAGTGCCTGAGCCTCTCCCCACCCACTCTCCACCCATTGACCCCTTCTCTCCGCCCTCTGGGAAGCCTTACTCCACCCTTCAGACCCAGATTTCACTGCGTTAGTGTGCCTTAATGCCGCCGCCGCCGCATTATCGCATGATAAGTGATGTTATCGCACAATAATGTTACATTATCGTATGATAAGGTCACTTATCGCACGATAATACCACCATTGTGACGTTAAGACGGTTTAGTAAACATACCCCATAGTAAAGACAATTAGCCAAAGACTTTCTTGTCTAGAAAATCCCTTAACTGCTTGATTTCCAGAAACATATATCTAATATCATTCATCTTAATCAAATAGTTGGCTGGATAATGAAGCCAAAACTTTGTGGTGCGTCTTTTTGACCCAAAATCAATTAATTCCTCACAGAAGAACCTTGCCTGGATGAACCTCTGACCTCCAGCCAGCAGATGTCAGTAGGCTTCACTTAGCTTGCTGACCAATATTTAATCATGTAATATCAACATGAAAACTGGAAAACAAAAACACAGAACCTGATAGCAGATAAAGACTACAAGGCCCCTCTAGCCTGCCTATCTCCCTTTCCTTTTATAATACCTCTGCTAAGGATACTCTATGTTTTGGTGCTTTCTTGAATTCCAGTTCTTTTTTGGCTCCATTACATCCACTGGGAAACTGTTCTACATATCAACCACCTTTTCTGTGAAGAAATACTTCCTTCTGTTACTCTGGACTCTATTCCCTCTCAGCCACATTCTATGAATCTCTACCACACAACTTCCTTTCTATGAAAAGTACTTGTTTTTCCTATATTATGCCTTGTATTTGCTTTCTATTTGATCCACTAACTGGTTAGTAGATTACTTAGGGTGCTTTGATAGGAAAAAAAAGTGGAGAGCTCAAAACATTGCCAGCCTGATATTTGGTGGGGCCAACCCACCAAATATTCAGTGGCACAATCCAAATAGTGCTACTGAATAAACCACACACTGCCTTGGCACTATCTGTATTTTGCCAGGATGGTCTGCAAGTGGAGCTAGAGCAGAGCTGGATCAGAGAAGGGGTGGAATAGTAAATTATCCAGATAATGGAGCTGAAAATCACTGCTATCTGCATAACTTAGGACAGCAAAAAAACCCCAACAACAACAAAACCCCCTGTCCTATGTGTAATCCAAACAATTATCTAGATATCAAGCAGGAAATCACTGCTATCCATTTAGCACAGCTGGCCAGCACTGAATCCAGATACTCAGTACTAGTCACTATCTGAATACCAGATTTTATTTAAATGCTGCAGCTGGTATTTAAAAAACAGGCTGACCATGGAGTTTGAATATTGACCTGTGTATTTTCAATCCCCATTCAAAAAATTCCTTAGAACATGTGAAAAAGAAAGTGCAGCTTGAAATATGAGATATATTAACAATATTAAGTGCTATCTTGTACTAGATTGTATTACTCTCATTATAATCATCATGTACCTGATAAATACAAAAAAAACCTCTAGCAAAAAATCACTTTTATCAAAAATTCAACAGTCCATGTATAGACCATAGTTGCTTAAAATATTAAGAATTTTCCAAAATTGTATGCATATGCAAAACTTATGAACTGCAATACAACTTAAAAAAGCATCATAGGAAAGAAATACTCTGACACAGATCTTAGATGATTTTTAGCAATGGCATCAGACAAGAAGGCTCCCATTTTGGAAGAGACTGCCTGTCTCAGGAGAACATTTTCTTCTAGAATAGCAACTATTTTGAAGTATAATTTTTTTATATCATTCTACAGGGTGGCCCAAAAAAAGTGAGAACATCTTGTAGCAGATAGGTTATTTAAAAATTCAAAAAGACAGATGTAAATGATTGACAATTAAAAGAAAAAAAGACGGTGACCAGAAATTATCGAAATAAAGACGTTATATGGCTAAAAAAGGTAAATAAGTAAACTATTTAAGCTTTTAATTTACGAGATGTTCTCACTTTTTTTGGGCCACCCTGTATATAGGAAGAAAAGAATAAATTGAATAAACATGTATTAATGGACACACCAAACTTTGCTGTATCAAAGACAAGTACATGTGGAGGATAATTTAAGAACTGCTCCACCTGCCTTACCTGCTTTACAAGTAGAAATTGTGTTATGAGAAATTTTCCTCCATATACACTTACGAAAGTATAGATTAAGAAGGTAAGAAGGTGCCTATTTTTGGTTTATTTTATAAAGGTGTATTTTTATAACAGATCACCTTGGTTTGGAGGCTGAGAGGGTATCTATTTGCCTGTCTCTTTATAAAATCCTGGGGTTAACTGGCAGAAAACAAGCATACATTTCATTTCTCAACATTCTTATATATGATCTGGGAATGGAAACAACGACTGAGGAAATCAAATTTGCAGGTTCTACCATATTATTCAAAGCCATTAAATTCCATGCAGATTGTGAGAAATTGCAGGACAGATGAAATTTTGGGGGCCTTTTACTAAAGGGCACTAGTTGGCAGCACGCTGAAGGTGCACTGGGACATGTGCTGCCAGTTAGCAGAGTGCCATGACAGTGTGGGATGATTCCTGTGCTAACTACGTACCTGGCATTAGGTCACAAGTGGGAGGGATAGAAATGGAAGAGTTGGTGGTGAGCTCAGCACAGTTAGCACCAAGCTCACACTGCATGCTAACTGTGCCTGCGACCCATGTGATTAACATGGGTTTGCCTAATGCTACCTTAATAGGTGGGGTTAAGTGCACCTTTGCTAATGTAGTGCAGGTTAGGGGAATGTGCTCCACGTTAACCGCCGGGGAAATGCTTTCTATATCCCTGCCAGTTAACGTGGTGGTGTTGCACCTAATGTGCCATAGTTTCGGTGCTTTTTGGCATGTTAGGTACATCCTAGCACCCTTTAGTAAAATGGTTCCTTGATGTGGACAAGTGCAAAGTGATGCATTTAGGGAAGATAAACCCAAATTATAACCACACAATGCTAAATTCCACATTAGGAGTCACCACCCAGGAAATGGATCTAGGCATTGTCATGGACAATATGTTGAAATTTTCTGCTCAGTGTGTAGTGGCAGCCAAAAAAACCCTAACAAATAGAATATTAGGAATAATTAGGGAAGGAACAGAGAATACAACAAATTGTATAATGATTTGCTTAGTAGATTGATACATAGCAGTGGGATATCAGTTTGAATATTCAGCTTCCTTTGTCTGTTGCAAGCCTGCCTTACAGGGTAGGGCTAATTTGAATTAAAGCTGCTCTGCTACTGACCAAATACCTGAACCACTCTGCTCATCAGAACTTCAAGAGACTACACACTCAGTTAAGACTTTCAAACTTTTCCATTGCCTCTTTTTTTGATAAACTTTACCTGTTGAATATAGGTTTTTAGGAATCTTCAGCCTGCCTACGTTCCTTGCATAGCCTTTAAATCACATATCTGAGTGTGCCCTCAGTTCATAGACGGCCTACTGGCCAGGGACACTTAAGTTCCCGCCCACCCTACCCATCACCCCACCCACCCCCGAGTTGCATTGCCTATATAGTCATCATATACATTGACATCTGTCCTTTAATTAGGTGTTACACCCACTTTTTTGCCTTTTCTCCTCCTAGGACAGCTGAGTCAGAATGTAGTGAATTCAATGTGGTGCTTTCATTCTGAAAAGAATCATTTGGAACCTAACAGCTTGTCCTAAATGCCTTAATTTAGCTGCTCTGCATAAAGAATTGACTCTACTAAGGGAAGAATTAGTTGCAATTAAACACATCTCCTCTATGGTACAAACTGAACAAAATTCACCACCGCTTCCACAAAGAATCAAACAGCCCAGAAACAAATGGACCACAGTGGGCTATGGTAGGTTGCGACCTGTAACACAGAGACATACTATACATCAAGAGATATCCCTGCATAATGCCTTCTCTGCCTTGGATTATAAGTGTGCCCAATCCATGGAAACTGAAGTGCCCTTAAATGATAGACTTAATGCCAAATCTACTGATAATGTACCAAAAAGGAAGAAAAGAAAACGGAAAATAGGAAACTACTACTCTTTGGAGATTCCATCATCAGAGGCATCAACTTGGGAACAGAGCTCAAAGAAGAGAAGATGGTCAAATGCCTCCTAGGCTCTTCAGCCAGCAGGAATACATATCAAATTGTTGGTATAGTTCATGCAGAAAGTGAGCACTCCAAAACTGATATTGTCATCCGCTTGGATACAAATGATCTGGCTAGAAGCAGTGCCTCTGCAGTTCAAATGGACTTCCAGATTCTGGGAGTGAAACTCAAGCCCATTGCTAACACTATAGCATTCTCAGAAGTTCTACCGGTTCATAGTAAGGGGACAGAAAGGCTGCATCACATAAACAACTTTAATACATGGCTCCAAACCTGGTGCAAACAAGAAGGATTTAGATATATAGGCAACTGGGAAACAGATGGATCAACAAGAGACTATACTGTGCATCTCTCTGTGTGCAAGGAAAAGGATCCTAAGTGAAAAAGTCAGGCAGCATGTGGACAGGCATTTAAACTAGGTAAAGGGGGTGATAGATGGAGAAGGACAAGTTCTGTACGTCACTCCCAGCAAAAGCAAAACAGCATTGGTAACAGCCATACGTTTGAACAACACATCAATGGCAAGTGGGAAAGGGTGTGTAAAACAAAATCCATGCAAAAGGCAGGCATTCAACAAATGCTGGAAAGCAATGAGTACAAATGCTCGAAGCCTAGCCAAAATGTTCCTGATCTGGAAGCCCTAATGGTGGAAATGGACTTGGACATTGTGGCCATTACAGAAACATGGTTTAATGAGTCACATGAATGGAATATAGCCGTAGCTGGCTATAATCTATTTAGAAGAGATAGAAATGGTAGAAAAGGAGGCAATGTAGCCCTGTATATTAAAAGCAATGTTAAAGTTGCTGAAATGCAGGGGACATGGGGAAAAGAAGAAGCACCCTGGATTGTGTTTGAAAGAGGAGATGGCACTGTCATCCACACTGGTGTGGTCTACAGGCCTCCAACTCAAACTGAAGACATGGATAGCGAATTGATTGTTGATATTGCAAAGATAGCCATGAAGGGGGAAATGATCATATTGGGTGACTTTAATCTACTTGATGTGGATTGGAGTGTTCCGTCTACAAATCTGGAAAGAAGTAAAAAAATTGTGGATGCCTTCCAAGATGTGTTACTTAAACAAATGGTGTTGGAACCGACCAGGGAGAGCTCCGTGCTGGATTTAGTGTTCACCAACGGAGATAGCATGTCAAATATCCAGGTGGGTGCCCATGCGAGCAGCAGCATTCATCACACGGTGTGGTTTGAGATAAAAACCAAGGTAGAATCCAATCACAGCAAGCTCAAAGTCCTAGACCTCAAAAATGCTGACTTCAATAAAATGACCAAGTACCTGAAGGAGGAGTTGGTACGGTGGGAGGATATAAGGGAAGTGGAATTGCAATGGGCTAAACTAAAGGAGGCAATAAAAGGTGCAACAGATACATAAGTAAGGAAAGCAAATAAAAACAAGAGGTAAAGGAAACCTATTTGGTTCTCCAAAGAAGTGGCTGCACAAATAAAGCCAAAAACCACAACTTTCACAAAATTCAGAAGCTTGCAAACAGAGGAACACAGAAAAGAATACAAGATCAAACTAAAAGAGATATAAAGAGAAATAAGTTGTTAAAACCCAAGAGGAATGTGGAAAATTGCAAGAGGATCTTGATAAACTGGGCATCCAAATGGCAGATGAAATTTAATGTGCACAAGTGCAAAGTTATGCACCTAGGAAAGAACAACCCAAACTATGGTTACATGATGCAAGGTTCCACATTAGGAACCACTACCCAGGAAAAAGATTTAGGCATCATCGTGAATAACATGTTGAAACCCGCTGCCCAGTGTGCAGTGGCGGCAAAGAGAGCAAATAAAATACAAGGTATCATAAGGAAAGGAATGGAAAATTAAACAGAGGATATTATAATGCCTCTGTTTCGTTCCATGGTACGACAGCACCTTGAATATTGTGTGCAATTCTGGTCACCGTATCTTAAAAAGGATATAGCGTTATTAGAAAAGGTGCAGAGAAGAGCCACCAAAATGGTAAAGGGGATGGAAGGATACTCCTATGAAGAGAGGCTAAGAAGGTTTGGGGTCTTCAACCTGGAAAAGAGATGGCTGAGGGGAGATATGATAGAGGCCTATAAATTAATGAATGGAGCGGCACGGGTAAACGTAGATCGATTGTTTACATCATCAGAATATAAAAATCTAGGGGACATGCAATGAAGCTACAGGGCAACCTATTTAAGACTAATAAAAGAATATATTTTTCTCACTCAACGTGTAATCAAACTCAAATTTGTTACCGGAGGATGTAGTAAAAGCTGCTAGTCTAGCTGGGTTTAAAAAAGGTTTGGACAAGTTCCTGGAGGAAAGGTGCATAAACCATTATTAAAAGGGACCCAGGATATCACTGCTTGACCCAATACAAGCATTGAGGAACCTGTGTCTTTTAGGGAGACTTCTAGGTACTTATAACCTAGATTGGCCACTGTTGGAAACAGGATACTGGGCTTGATGGACCTTGGTCTGACCCAGTATGGTATATCTTATGTTCTTAAAATCAAAGGCAGAAGAAAAGATGGCTAAAGATGTGAAGTTTGGCGACAAAACATTTTTCAGCTATATTCGGGAGAGTAGAAAAATCAGAGATGGAATTGCAGGACTCAAAAGTGCTGGGAACAGATTAGTGGAAAGTGACATCGAAAAAGCGAAAATGCTAAACAAACATGGTTTTCCCAAAGGACAATCTTGCCAAACAAATCTGATTGAGTTCTTTGACTGGGTGACCAGAGAACTAGATCAAGGGCATGCGATGGATGTGATCAATCTGGTTTTCAGCAAAGCGTTTGATACTGTTCCTCATAAATAAACTCAACAGTTTGGGGATGGGTCCCAAGATGGAGAAATAGATCAGAAATTGGTTGACTGACAGACGACAGAAGGTGACAGTAAACGGAACTCACTAAGATGAAAGGAAGGTGATTATCAGTGTGCCCCGGGGTTCGGTCCTGGGACTGGTACTGTTCAATATATTCATGTGTGATATTGCTGAAGGGCTGAATTGAAAAGTCTGTCTTTTTGCAGATGACACCAAAATTTGCAACAGAGTGGACTCCCCTAAGGGAGTGGAGAACATGAGGAAAGATCTACAAAAGCTGGAAGAATGGTCTAATGTTTGGCAGTTAAGATTTAATGTGAAGAAGTGCAGTGTCATGCACTTGGGAAGCAGAAATCCAAGGGAATTGTATGTGATAGGGTGCGAGAGATTGGTGTGCACGGACCAGGAGAAGGACCTCGGAGTGATTGTTTCTGACGATCTCCAGGTGGCAAAACAGTGTGATAGAGCATTGGCAAAAGCCAGAAGGATGCTGGGTTGCATACAGAGAAGAATTACCAGTAGAAAGAAAGAGATACAAATGCCACTGTGCAAGTCTCTGATGAGGCCTCACTTAGAATATTGTTTTCAGTTCTGGAGACCATATCTGACAAAGGATATAAAAAGGCTGGAAATGATTCAGAGGATGGTGACCAAAATGATTTGGAGCCCGTGTCAGAAGTCTTATGAGAAGAGATTTGAATACCTAAATATGTACACTCTGGAGGAGAGGAGGGACAGGGGAGCAGGGCCGTACTGATGGTGAAAAGCGCCCTGTGCAAGTTGCCCATCGGGTGCGCGCCCCCTCCCGCACCTCCATCTAGCCACTTTATGGGGGCGGGAGAGAAGAGGCGTGCCCCCGATGTGCAACTCGCCGGCATACTAAGCAGGTCTGGACCCTGCCGGAGAGACCAAACCTGCTTAGTGTGCCGGCGAGAAGACTTAAGGGGCGCATTTTGGCTCTCTGCCGCTGCCTGCCGCCGCTAAAGTGGCGGCGGCGGAAGGCAACTGCAGAGAGCCAAAATGTGCCCCTTAAGTCTTTGCGCTCTGTGCGGCCGCACCGCTCGCACAGGGATTGGTATGGTCCTGCGGGGGAGATATGATTCAGACCTTTAAATAGTTACTTAAATACTTACTTAAATACTTAAATAAACCTCTTCCAAAGATGGGGAAGCTGTAAAACTAGAAGAAATAACATGAAGCTGCAAGGGGGTAAACTGAAAGACAATATCAGGAAATACTTTTTCACTGAAAGGGTGGTGGATGCTTGGAATGCCCTCCCGATGGAAGTGGTGGGGGCAAACACAGTGACAGAATTCAAAATGCCATGGGACACACACAGTGGATCCCTTTATAGCAACACAATAAAACCAAAATAAGCATAACTATCTCTGATATCTGAACAAATCAGGGTGACCTACACGGAGCAGTAGGTACACCCCTAAACAAAGGCATGGGGAGGTGTGACTTGCATGGAGCGGCAAGTGCACCTTCTCTTGCTGCCCAGCTTGGCAGATTAGATGGACCATACTGATCTTTATCTGCCGTCATATACTATGCTACTATTTTCTGTATTGCTCCATGGTATAACTGCACCTTTCTTTATCTTTATTGATGTACTTGATTGACCGCATTTCATCTCAAAGAGATATAGCAGAATTAGAAAAGATAGAAATTGATAATGGGGATGGAACAAGTCTTCTATGACGAAAAGTTAAAGAGCTTATAAACAGTATTTTAGATAGGCCATCTATGTGCCATCTGGGACATCCTAGTCAAAAGTCTGACATTCCTTGGGAGGGGACAACAGAGAAAGTGGGCATGCATAAATAAGTTCCAAAATAGATCTCTCTCTGCCCCAAAAGATAAAAATCTCTGCCAACAGACAATGAAACGGGGAGATGCAGCATCAGCTCCTAGATACACGCAAGGAAATGTCCAATTTTAGACACATGCACAATATACATGTTTGCAAAATCCGTGACGGTATTTCAGAATGCACATGTGTATCTGTCACTACATATCATGGCCCTGCCATTTTTCAAGCAAAGACATGTAGCATCATGGCAGCTCAGAAAAAAAGCCTCTGTATTTACCTGTATGCTTTTTTTGAGGGGCAAAAATTATTGGGCAAGTCAGAGGGCATTCCTCTCTTTACTGTTGCTTGCTGGCTGTAACAAGCACTTTTCAAATCCCTATTCATATCGCGGAGCAGGTATAGACGTGTCCACTGATGTTCATAAACTTGCAAGCCATTCTAACATTGGACATACAAGTTGATCTTTTCCAGACCATCCCGGATGCTGCCCCTCCCCTTTGGACATAGACATGATTGTGCCAGACGTATAAATATGGGCCATTCTGAAGTGGCTCTTGGGACGTGGATATGATTGGCACGTCCGAATGGGTATTTTCAGACATGCAAATTATGAATAGAGCTTCTAAAATTGACCCCCTAGGGTTTTTCAGCTTGGAGAAGAAATGGCAGAGGAGAGCTATGACAGAAGTCTATAAATTCCCCAGTCGAGAGGAGTGAGTAAGTATGAAACAATTGTTTACTCTTTCAAAAAGTACAAAAACTAATGTGACACTTTGAAAGAAAATGGATGAAGTTTCCCTGTCATGAATTTAAACAGGCATAATTAAAAACTTTTAATCATTATAGAGCTGCATGAGATGAGGTTAAAAATGATTATTTTACTGTAAAAATACAAAGCACCTTATCTTAAATCTAAAGAGTTATTTAGGACGGTGAATAAATTGTTGAAAGTTCCAAACAAACCACGGGTAGCTTCTTGTCCTCTGCTTCTCAAAGCTGATTATTTTCCTAAGCCCTTAGTATTGTTTCTTGGTAATTAGATCTAAAATTAGTTACGCTGTTTGGTTAAAGTTTGAGCCTATGGGAAAGGAATTAATTGAAGTAATCTAATGGAAGATGTCTGTTGCTTCTAGCCTGCTTAATGATGGGTCAGCATGTTGATAAATTTCTTCTTGACTTGGTTAAGGCTTTATTAATGAAAGTACAGTTACTTGACTGTTTAACATAAGAAATGATTTTTGCCAGTTTTGAAAAAAGAGAATTTGGATGATCTTGATTGTTCTAATTACTGTCATATTTCAAATATTCCTTTTTTAGGTAAACTTACTTAACTGGCCGTATATTTGTAGCATGATTTATTTATTGATTGATTTAACAACATTTCTATACTCCCCTGTCTACCAGTCACAGCAGTGTACAGTGAACAAGAACATGTATGACTTTACATGGAACATAGTTAATAACAGGTTAAGCAAGTTTAACAAGAAAATAACTTGTGAATTTTAACATTCAGCTAAACAGGTGGTGGGGAAGACTATTATACATGGTGTGAGACAAACATATGGTGAGCTGGGGTGGTAGGAGTCTAAATGATGGATACAAAATGTTCCAGGAACAGGTGGGTCTATAGTTTGAGCGAAACTCTCCAATCTCAATTAATGAATTAATTTCTGCGGTGAGGGAGTTCCAAATAGTGTGTGCATAGAATGAGAAGGATCTGCTGGAGGTGGATAGGTTGGAGCGAGAGAATGTGGCTAGGACCACTAGTAGGTTGTGGCAGGCCATTCTCCTAGATCTGTTATTGTGAGGTTCAAGAGTGAGGCGTTGAAGGATATTTGCTGAGAGGCTGTGAAGGGTCTTGAAGATGGTCAGGATGACTTTGTATTTGACCCTCTTGTAGATGGGGAGCCAGTGTAGCTGTTTCAGTACTGAGGTGATGTGTGCTTGTTGACTGGTGCCTGTAATGATTTTGGTGTCTGTGTTCTGTGCAAGTTGTAGGGGGAGTAAGGTGGATTTTGGGATCCCCGGGTATATTATGTTGGCATAGTCGAATACTGGGGTGATGAGGACTTGACATAAATTTCTGAAGTCAGCTTGTTTCAGAAGGGATTGAAGGTTTTGAACTGTCTTCATTCAGAAATATGCTGCATGGTAACTTTTTGATGTGTGCGTGGAAACTTAAGTTCTGGACTAGGACTATGACGAGGTATTTTTCTTGCTCTTTTACTTGCAGAGTTAGATTGACTAGGTTGTGGGTGCTGGAGTGAAGGTGAGATTCTTTGTAATGTGGAGGACTTCCGACGTATTGGGATTGATATGCATATTATGATGGTTGAGCCATTTAATGATAGCTGTGAGGCATTGCCCTATTGTGGAGTAGTCAGGGTTGTTGATGGTAAACGGTGTGTAAATTAAAATATCATCAGCATACAGATGATAGGGGATGTTGTGGTTTTGGATTATTTTGCATAGTGAATGGATAAAAATGTTGAAGAGGAACAAGGATAAAGCAGAGCCATGAGGTAAGCCCTGGAGTAGTCTGAATGGGTTGGAAATTTTGGATCCGATTCTGACTTGTTGGTATTGGTCAGCCAGGTAGGATTGGAACCACTGTAGTGTTGTATCTCTGAGGCCGATAGCATGGAGCCATGAGAGGAGGTGCTCATGGATGACAGAATCAAAGGCTGCAGAGATGTCAATGAAAATGAGGATGAATCTTTGTGATGTTTGTTCTGCGCCTTTGATTAATGTGTCTAATAGTGATGTCAGAAGGGTTGAAGCCTTGCTGATGCTTGTTCAGGGGATCAAATTTGCCTGGTTCCAATCTTACCTAGAATCTCGAAAGCAGCAAGTCAGAATCAACAGAAAATCCTCAACCCTATTCAGTCAACAAACAGGAGTTCCTCAAGGCTCAAGCATCTCAGCCCTCCTCTTTAATATTTTCATACAGCTGGTTTGCCAGGTCTTCAACAACCACAAAATCCAATATCAAATTTATGCTGATGATATAATGATCTTCACATCCATTAACTTCCTTTCCTCAGACCTCACCAGCCTCCAAAACTGTTTCAAAGATGCAAAGGAATGGCTCACTGATACAAATTACACATCAACAAGAAGAAGAAGAAAGAAGCCTAATACGTAACCATTGACCCAACCTTCCACTCTCCACAGACATTGAGACTTGATGACCCAGAAATCAGAGTCTTAGATCAAATATCTAGGCATAGCACTTGACCAGCAGCTAACTTTCCATGCATATATAAAGAGAACAACATCCAACTATTCACCAACTCCAACTTGCCCAAAACCTAGCAGTATGGATCATATATAAAGCAAAATGCACCGACCATATCACTCCAATTCTCTATGACCTCCACTGGTTAACAGTCTCATCAAGAATAAAATACAAATACTTGATGATTATATTTAAGCACCATAACAAAATAACCACAACTCCTCTTTTCACACTCCTCATACTACCTACAACATCCAGATCAAGAAGACTCTGCTACCAAAACACCTATACCATACCCACCCACATCCGCAGCACAGACCAATCTACCAGCTCCAGAGCTTTCTCCTAAACTGCCCCAATGTTATGGAACTCTCACCCTAACAACTTAAGAGCAGTAAAAAGATCTTCTACAATACCAGAAGGAATTAAAAACCCATCTGTTTATAGAGTATTATGGCAACTCCTATAGTGCACCCCAATCCCAAGAAATCTGAAACATACAATATGTGCTCCCGATAATGACAATACACAAATTAGTAAGCTTCCGATTTCCCTACTCTATATATAACTACACTGTATATAGTTGTTTGTAAGATAGTTCTAACAAGTTACTTGTATATAGTTTCTATGTTTCAATGTAAGAGTTTTCTGTGAAGTTCCATGTAAACCGCCCCAATCTCTGGAAGGGGCGGTATAAAAAAGCACGTTAAATAAATAAAATAATTCCACTTTTTACCATAAACTAAAAACCCTGAAGAATCTCTACCCCTTCTCTCTACAGACTTATTCCGTATCATCTGCCAAGTTATAGTTATATCTCTCCTGGACTATTGCAACATCATTTATCAAGGCCTCCCCAAGCACACCATCCACAGATTGCAAATGGCCCAGAACATGGCTGCACGAATAAACACTGGAGCTCCTCGTCGAGACAACATCACCCCATTGCTTATACAGCTCCACTGGCTCCCCGTGACTGCCAGAATGAAATTCAAAACCCTCACTATAACATTTAAGATCCTACACAGTGAATCTGCAAACTGCCTTCTGCCTCTCATTGCCAATATAAAACTGACTGGTCCCGAAGAACCTCCACTCTTAACCTCCTACAGATCCCTACCCAGAAAATCAGAAGCAAGCAGTTCACTTACAACCGAGCCTTCTCACTATTTGTCCCCACACATCAAGGGCCCAATTTTCATCTAGATATGTTGGCGCATACACTGCCTGTCGACTCCCTTAACCCGGATTTTCACTTCCGCGGTGACAGAAGTGAAAATCCAGGTTTGGCTGGATGCACCCGGAGCTGCCGAGGATAAACAGGTAGCAGCAATTTCTGATACTACTCGCTTAGCCCCTGCACCTTAAAGACAGGTGAGGAAAAACCTTGCCTATCTTTAAGGTGCAGAGTTCTAAGAGGTAGCATCGAAAATCACTGCTACCTGTTTAGCCCTTTCCTCCACCCCCATTCCACCCTGGAATTCCTCCAACACACCCCGATGCTAACCTCATAGCATCTGGGCATGTTAGGGACTTATCCGGGATTTTCCAAAGGCGGAGTCTCCCCTGTCCGGTACGAAGGGACTCAGTTTGCTCATTCAATTTCAAAGGGCCACTCAAATGTTAAATCCAACAAAGTCAGAAGCAAATAAGTCACCGGGCCCGGGCCCTCCATATCTCCAGGAATACCCAGGATTCAAATCGGGCCCTTGATGACTAAGCAAGCAAACACAACTCCTCTCTCCAGCTTGAAAAACTACCCAGAATCCATCAACAGATAAAAAGCACCAACAAGCCACACCCACAAGAAATCATCAATGGACACAAAACACCCACCTACACTCAACTCACACCGCATTGGTGCCTTTTGAAAATCCCGGATAAGGCATTTACATGGGTAACTGGGGCAGTTACCCGTGTAAATGCCTTCGAAAATACCACCCCAAATGTTCAGTCCTTGAAATGATCTCTGAAAAAGTGGGTTTTTAATTCCTTATGGAATGCTGTAATTTTGGTAGTACTTCTGAGCTTTTCAGGAAGGGCATTCCAGAAACTGGGGCATAAATAGAGAAGGCTGTATCGTGTGTTGTTTGGTTATTTTGTCTTACATCCAATGGTAGGGCTAGCATGTTTTGGGTACATTTTCTTCAGCTTCTATTGTTCATTGATTCTTGAAAGATGGTTTTCAAGTATGTTGAGGATAGATTGTGTATGATCTTGAATATGGTTATTAGGATCTTGTATTTTATTCGACTTGTTAGAGGTAGCCAATGTAGCTTTTTTAATATTGGTGTGATGTGATCATGTTTTTTTGCTCCAATTATGATTCATGCTGCTATGTGCTGTGCCAGTTTTAGCTGATGTAAGGCATATTTGGGTAGTCTTTGGAGTATGGTATTGCAGAAATCAAGATATGGGAAGATTAGGGCTTGAAATACTGTGCGCAAGTCATGTATCATGAGTGGAATTTAGGTTCTGTAGGATACTTATTTTAGTGTATATAGCTCTGGTGGGTGACTGGCTGCAGGCCTAGAAGACCAGCTGGCTGTGGCTTCTTCCACGTGTCCGATGGCGCCTCCTAATCCCTGCTTCGGGATGTCCCGATTGGGTGGCTGGCTGCAGGCCTAGAAGACCGGCTGGCTGTGGCTTCTCCCATGCGCCCGGTGGTGCCTCCTTATCCCTGCTTCGGGATTGACTGGGTCAGTGTCACAGCAGGACATGATAGGGAGATCAAGTTTCTAGATGAAATAAATGACTGCTTCCCCAGAGGGGAAACCATTTTGGATCTAGCCCTTAGTGGAACACTAGATCTGGTGCAAGACATAAGGGTGTTGGGGCCACTTGGCAATAGTGATCATAGCATGATCGCGTTTCATTTAATTAATGGTGGAGGGATGGTAAGGAAATCCACAGTACTACCTTTTAACTTTCAAAAGGGAGACTATGATAAAATGAGGAAAATAGTTAAGAAAAAACTAAAAGGAACAGTTGCAAAGGTTAAAGATTTACATCAAGCTTGTTTAAAAATACTGTCTTGGAAACCCAGACCAGCTGTATTCCACACTAAGAAAAATTGAAGGAAGTCCAAAAAAAATGCCAGCATGGTTTAAAGGTGAGGTCAGAGAGACTCTGTTTCCAAAAAAGCATCTTTCAGGAAATGGAAAAAAGAGCCAAATGATAAAAACTGGAAACAGCACAAGCACTGGCAAGTTAAATGTACGGCGCTGATAAGGCAGGCAAAGAGAGAATTTGAGAAGAAGCTTGCTGTGGAAGCAAAAACGTGTAATACAGACTTTTTCAAGTACATTCATAGGAAAAAAACTGTGAGAGAGCCAGTTGGACCATTAGATGATAGAGGGGTAAAAGGGGCACTAAGAGGGGGCAAGGCCATAATGGAGAGACTGAATGAATTCTTTGCTTCGGTCTTTACTGAGGAAGATGTAGGGATGTAACCCATGATTGAAGTGGTATTTAAAGGTGATACAGCGGAAGAATTGAAAGAAATATCGATACACTGGGAAGATATATTATAACTATTTGATAAACTGAAGAGTATCAAATCACATGGACTGAATGGTATACTGTCATAAAGCGGATGCTAATGAAAGTGAAGACTTAGAAAAAAACGCTGTCTTTCACAAAACAAATGATGTGCAGAAGATGCAATTGCCCTGCAGTGCAGCTAGAGGGAGAAGGAGAAAACTTACAGAGGCTGAGTTAACACAACCGACTGATGATTCTGCAGAAGGTAATCAGCTGCACCTGAAAAGTAGCCCGGGGAACTCAAACGTGGAATGCCTTTATAAGCAGAAAGCTAGTGCAGGAGAAGGGAGAAGGGGAGCTGAGACAGCCAGGAACAGCAGCCCAGCCAGGTCAAGCAGTGCAGCCAAGACAAGCAGCACGACAAGGACAGCAGGAGCTGGAAGAGGAGCAGAAAGAGCCAGAGAGAAGGACGGGCCGTGGAGAGTCAGTCCGGAGAAAGACTTGGTGATAGGAGACCTCAGAGGTAAAGAGCTCAGAAGGAGAGAGCCATACCTGGAGAGAGGCCTACGCTCACCAGAAGACCCTGAAACAGGATTGAAAGGCTCCAGAAGGAAAGGTACTGATAGCAGAGTTACTTATACCAGGAAGCAAGGAAGTCTGGATTCCTCACCAGGTTTTCCTAGGCTACAGAATGGTCAAGCAGTGCCCCGAAGCTTCCAAGAGAAAGTCTGCCAAAGAGACTGTGTCCTGAAAGAAGTGCCTGAGAAGGAAAACTCCAGTTATACCGGCTACAGGAAGCCAAGGTGTGGTGACACTTTATGCATAAAGAGAAGCTCAGCTCCTAGAAGCTCTTGTAAAGCAGATTTCTCCTAGGACAAGCAGGATGAGTCAGCCACAATTGGTGGTGACGTCATCCGACGGCGCTGAGACGGAAGTACTCTCCATAGCTCAGAAGGGCTTTCCGCCCTTCTGAGCATGGGCCAACTGGCCCCACCCCTCTGCCCGCCCCTAGCTAACCAGTTTCACTTCTTCCGCCTTGCCAGCAAGACGGACATTCTACTCTCCACGAAATCTTACCTTAAAAATTTATGAATACTTATCATTTACTGCATATATGTGTATATTTTATCAATTGCAACTTGCCTTTAATGCTTGTCCAAAGTTTCTCATTTCAGATCTGCGTTGGCACTTCTAACTAAGGAGTTGAGTTTTGGATCCTGGACCTCCAGCGGCAGAAAATCCCGATCGGTTCTCATGCCTAGAGACATGGATGAACACACGCTGCCTCCGGGACACTGCCGCCAGCTTCCGCCTCTGCTCGGGTGTGCCTAAGGGCCTCCACCCCAGCCGCAGGCTTGGATAAGGGATGCAATCATCACCCGAAATGCGAATCAGCAGACCTGGGCATTGAAGCCCTACGGCAGATCGGACGTGCCTAAGAAAGGCCTCCGTCCCTGGCCTCCGTTCTCCGGTTGCCCAGTTACCGTCTGCACGTCGGGAGGGCACAAGGCGGTCTCCTTACTCCTCCAGGCTTCAGGTCAGAACGAGGGTTGCTGAATAACTCTCTGGCTGCTCCTGATCCAGCCTTGCACGAGGCACCCATGGCGGCGGCCATCTTGCCTTTGACGTCATGAACAAGCTCCTCCCCTACGCCGCCATTTGTCGGCGCAGATCCAGCGTCACGGTAGGAGGAGCCACAGACAAACTACACCTTCTTCGGTCCCGTTCGGCGCAGAGGCGTCGGCAGGGACACTTGACTCAGTTCGGGGCGCTTACTCTGTTCGGCGCAGAGGCGTCGGCGGGGGCACTCGCCCAGTTCGGTGTTGAGGCGTCGGCGGGGGCACTCGCTCAGTGCGGCGCAGAGGCGTCGGAGGGGACACTTGCTCTGTTCGGCAAAGGAACCTAGCCCCAGCTCTAGAACCAGACATAGCTCCCTCGCTGCTCCGGCTTCAGCACTGAGAGCGGAAGCGTGCGGGAGCGAGGGGGGGGGAAGGTCCACCGATATGGGCATGTCTGCACCTTCTTATGGCTCAGCTCCTGCCATTTAGAAGGGAGCATTTAAGCTCTCTCGGCTTCTTCAAACACGATGTCAGCACAGAAGGCGGCGTGGCACCGATCAGAAGCAGATGAGCGTCATAGCTCTCTCGACTCCATCTCTCACATTGCCGGGGCACTCAGACCGAATTCACTCTGAGCGAATGGCTTCACGCCGCTCCGCATATCGGCGCTTCCAGTGCCCAAAAGAAATGGCGGCTTCGGCACGATCCAGAGGCTTAGCACCCCCACTCTGTCATTCAGCCCACAGACTACACGTGTGGGAAGCTTTCACAATGGTTAAAGACACTGACCAATGAGGCAGAAGTCATGGGTTCAATCCCCCACTGCGCCTAATGAAGAAGGCTGGCTGAGGCATTACCTGTTATAGGTAATATTGCTGTAGGGGGCATTTAAAAAAAAAAAAGTGGCAACACTGTGTATGCAAGAACAGAGGGTCGCAGGTCCAAAGCCCAACTGGGGCTCCTGTCATTCCAGTCCTGAGGAACTGAGCCACAGTACAATGGTTAAGACACTAACCAATGCTACAGGGATCAGGGGTTCCATCCCCCACAATACCCAAAGAAGAAGCTTGGCTGAGCCATTACCAGTTATATGTTATACAGGGTCAAACCAAGGTCCATTAAGCCCAGTACCCTTCCCAACAGTGGCCAATCTAGGTCATACGTACCTAGCACTTTCAAAAAAATAAATAAATAAAAAAAATAAATAAATAAAATAAAAATAATAATAATAAAATAAAATAAAAATACTCAGGCTTCCCTATGGAGTCTGCACAGCCCCAGTACTGGCTATAGAGATCGTACCGGCTCTGATCACCATCAACACGCTGAAGGACACCAGACCTCGATTCCCATCGAATGAGGACCTGCGTCTGATCCCCAAAAACACGCAAGGAGTTTCTCTTAGACTTCTAAGGCGAATGCCGCGGTTACAGCAGGACAAGATGACCGTAAGCCAAAAGGGAGCGATTCCTGCATACAACCTCACGGACAGGATACACCGTTTGAATAGCTCCATGTGACTCCTCCTAAGGACTCCAAAGATTACACCAGCTAACTTGTTCAGGGGATGCAGCCTTCAGACTTCCCCTTACGCTGGCACCTGTGGCAATTCCCTGCCTACCCGGCTGAGGCACTACCCGGTGTCCAAACGCATAATCACTAATACGGTGGGCAGTTGGCCCAGTGGCCTGGAAGTGGTGTCCACGAACTGTGCCTGGGCCCTTCAGTGCACCAGTTAGATCCCTACTCTTCTACTGACCTCCAAGGAAGCGTGTCTCCCAGACACATGGCTCCGATCGTGGCAAATGTACTTAATACAGTACAGCCTGTAACCGCCTCACACTTCAGCCTGTAACATCTTGACACTCGGCACTTCTACGCTTCGCGTCATGGCCTGCTTCTGCATACAGCCCCCTTTGGACAAGGTTCTGGTTCCCCTGTAGAAGCAAGGGCCACGGAGGCGCAATCAACCCCATATTTCAATGCACGACACCTCTACCTGGCACTAAGAAAAGTTCATGGCCTCTCGCCCAGCCAACTGATCGCTTGGCCTAGACAAAAGGCACTCGCTTTGTGTGCAAGAGGTGCGGGGTTGAATCACACACGTGCCTGCTGCTTCCCACTATGGCTAAGTTGACTGTGTCCTCAACGATCTAAGGGCCATAGGCGGCAGGCTTCACGCCTGTAGCAAGAATGTTCAGGCCTTTCGGTGCAAGGTAGCACGGCAGTACCTACCCGTTGGTTAGTACAAGAACCAAGGGGTCAACTCTCTGCCAAGAGGCATGAGGGAGCTGTTCCCCTGGTAGCCTCCAAAGATCTGCCTACCAGGGAAACTTAGCAGTCGACCAGATGTGGATGAGATACACCTTCATTGCCAGACTTACCCCTGACGACCCACCACTGGGTGCGGTGGCAACAACAGTGTGATGGTAGTCACCGGTTGCAGTGGCATCAGTGGGGTGCACTACAAATAGTCTATTGTCCCCGAACAGAAAGTCGCTAATTCAAATCCCAGCAAGGGATCCTGCAGCACATGTTCCAGCCTGGGGGTTTAATAACTGTCACTACCTGCAGGCATTACAATGGGCGCAGGGGCTCATGCCGAACCCACAGACCATGTAACGCAGCCTACTGGCGGAGAGGTTTTCGACCTTCTCACACCTTGCAGACGAGCCTCTACCCCCTCTGTCCGGCCACCACGGTTCATCCAACCATGCCGCCCACTACCTTGAGCCTTCCTGTGAACCATCTCAATGCCCAGGCCATTCCTCGTAGCTGTCACGACGTGTGCCTTCTTCTCCTCGCCCTGCAGAGAGCACCCGGCTTACAGGGGGAAGAGTGACAGTCCCATGGCCTGCCTGGGACCTCCAGTCTTGACCGTCCTTACGATCAACTCGGAAGCAACACTCACCCGACCTGCGGGTCGCTAGTCCAAACTTGACTGGAAGCCACTCGAGGAACTTGAATGCTCAAGACACTCCCTCCTCTCGGAGCCACGTATTAGTTCAAGCCTTAGGCACCGCAACTTGAACCGCTTGCCACGAGGTTATCAGGAAGTGTGCTTATTACCCTCCCGTCCCAAGAGCTTGACCCTTCGACAGGCTTAGTCCATACACTACAACCGAACGACGACTGTGGTTCCCAGTGGCCACAGTGGCGCAAGACACACAGCAGGTGTATTCAGGGGCAGAAAATCACAGGGTCATGTCCCAGTTGTGTGGCTCCTGCAAGACCACGTTCCTATATCCCAGCACGCAACTCTGAGTGGGCACCGCCTCAAAGTCATTACTCTCGGCATCCGTTGGCCAGCTAGGGGCGGATCCGCTAAGCCCTCTGGCCTAGTCTGGCGGATGACGTTAATCTCGGCAGCCTGCTACTGGTGACGACTTATGGATCTGAAACAATCTCCAGGAAAGTTTTCTATCATATACTCTGGGATGCTTCAGTGACCACGCACTATCACTATCATGCGCCCTGAACATACACTGCATGAGCCTGCTGCCCAATACCAGCGGACACGCCCCTGGGGACTCTGCCAATAGAATCAGAGACACTCTGCTCATGTAGCACATGTCTGCAAGGCCGCGAGGAACTTGCAACACGGACTATCACATCACCCGGGCTCCGGTACACGTTGTCCAGGAACACCAGTGATAGTCGTGCACCTCAGGCTGTTTCCGTTCTGGGATGCTTGAGGCCAGGAATTCTGGGCAACCAGGCATAAAGAGATGTCGGGTTCTCTGCCAGACTGGAGGATAGCCTAGTGCTTAGAACACTGGCTGGTATCCAAGCAACCATGGCTTGAATCCCACTAGCACTCCTTGTGGCCTTGAGCTAGTGACCTAACCCCAATTGCCTCGGAGGAAAGGCCCGGAATTTTTACTCCAGTGACACGGCCAACTGATCCGGGTTGCCAGGAGTCAGGACTGGCTCCAAGGCGCACACCTCGTTACACTTGGTTGTCTGCAACCCTCCTTGTTTGCTTGTCACCCCTCCATGCTCGATTGGATCAAGCAGCCCACGCACAGAACTTTAAGCAGACAATTTTTCTTCTGCACTGCTCAGTTGGTTGGGGACATTAACTTCAAACGCTACCACAGACTGACAATCTGAAGCCATGGTGAACTCAAAGCCTTCTCCTAATGCCTTATCAAACAGGCTAGGACTCAAAGACGTCTCCTTATGCCTTAGCAAACAGGCTACCCCAGCAGTCCAGACTGCCACCCCGCAGGCTGCCCGCCTGGGGCTGAGGTATGGATTCCAGACTGCCACCCCGCAGGCCGCCGGCCCGGGACTGATGGACTCGGCGGTCCTAACAATCAACTTCATACCATTCTCGTAGCACGGCCGAGTCTACATCGCTATCCCTGCGTGCAGCAATCACCTCGCCGTTACCACGTACCGTGAGATATGCAAACAGGGTCAGATCCTTCTGCTCCCAGCAATGGACGACCTCTGGGACACAGGTTCCCAAGGCTCGTATCCGGCCAAGCAGCAATTTTCCGATCCTCGCTACACTAAAGCCTTTACATCCTCTCCGGTAACAATTAAAAAAAAATAAAAAATAAAAAATAAAAAATAAAAATAAAATAAAATTAATTAATTAATTAATTAAAAATAAAATAAATAAATGGAAAGAGGAGCCTCTCCTACTAGTGATGACCACTCTCGTGTTCAGCTCTATGGCTGCCGTCACTTCTTCAGTACAGTGACTCCTACTAGTGATGACCACTCTCGTGTTCAGCTCTATGGCTGCCGTCACTTCTTCAGTACAGTGACTCACATACCACTCGTCGACGCATGCGTGCTTCGCGACTTCCATCCTTCTTACGGTGCCGGATAGCTGCGCCCCTCGCAGCCATCGCCACTACATTTATACTGGTGCATGCCTACAGGCTACAGTCATAGCATGCTAGCCCTAAAGAACTGTCTCGGCCTCCCCTCCCACCACAGCGCATGGCAGCTTGGGAGGCACCAATTGTGGCTAACTCATCCTGCTTGTCCTAGGAGAAAACTGAGTTACTTACCTGTAACAGGAGTTCTCCGTGGACAGCAGGATAAGTCAGCCACACATCCTGCCCACCTCCCCTGGGAAGTGGTCGGCCTCCGTCCTGGTGCCCGCCTCCTAGCGGAAAAAGGCTCAGCTAGAGACATACTGGTTAGCTAGGGGCGGGCAGGGGGGTGGGGCCAGTTGGCCCATGCTCAGAAGGGCGGAAAGCCCTTCTGAGCTATGGAGAGTACTTCCGTCTCGGCGCCGTCGGATGACGTCACCACCAATTGTGGCTGACTTATCCTGCTGTCCATGGAGAACTCTTGTTACAGGTAAGTAACTCAGTTTTCCAGTTTGAAAGGAAAAGAAGCAGGCCAGAGTTTTATAAGCCAGAACGTAAGGGCATAGGAACAAGCCATGCTTATTTGAGAGCCCTAGAACAGCCTTACTGGAAACAAGGGAACAGAAACAGTGACTGGCAAACTATAGCGGCTGGGGAAAGTTCCAAGTCAGAGGGAGATAACAATGACCCAGAGTCCATGCAGATAGCGCTTGAGGACCCTATTCCCTTATCTCAAGACGAATTAATGGATTGCTCCATTTGTATTGCGGGCAGTTTTGAATCACTCCCTGAACTGTGAGTTATACAGACATTGCTTTGAGAATATTCATGTTTGTGCTGAATGAAAGAGGAATGTTCACTCCTTTGTTTTGCGTTAAAGTTTGAAAGAATCCTGGGTTAAATCCTACAAGAAACTGTGAAGTTTATAACAGTTTACCTCTTTACTTATGTTGTGGTGGAAGCCTGAAAAGAAGGACTTTCTGTATTTCTGTATCTCAGCAAACCTTTTGCATTAAAAGGGAAATAAAAGCCTTATTTACCCTCTACTTGGCATACACAATTTATTCACATAAGGAGCAGGACTACAAAGACCAAGATACCCTTGGCCTTAAAAGAGCCCTCTGCTCCCAGAAAATAATAATATGCTCAACCTACCCTTACAGCCACTGGCCACCAGGGGGGGGGGTTGATGACAATACATCCAAGGGTGTTGAAAGAACTGAAATATGAGATTGCAGATCTGCTATTAGTAATCTGTGAACTACCATTAAAACCATCGGTAATACCTGAAGATTGGAGGATGGCCAATGTAATGCCAATTTTTTAAAAGGGTTCCAGGGGTGATCCGGGAAACTACAGACCGGTGAGCCTGACGTCAGTACCGGGAAAAATGGTAGAAACCATGATAAAGAACAATATTACTGAAAATGTAGATAGTCATGGCTTAATGGGAGAGAGCCAACATGGTTTTAGACAAGGAAGATCTTGTCTTACTAATCTGTTATGTTTTTTTGAAGGTGTGAATAAACAGGTAGACAAAGGTGAGTCGGTTGATACAGTGTATCTGGACTTTCAGAAAGCCTTTGACAAGGTCCCTCATCAGAGTCTTTTGGAAAAATAAAAAGTCATGGGATAGGAGGCAGTGTACTATTGTGGATCAGGAACTGGTTAAAAGATAGAAAACAGAGGATAGGGCTAAATGGCCTATTTTCCCAATGGAGTAAGGTGAATAGTGGTATACCCCAGGGATCTGTGCTGGGTCCTCTGCTTTTTGACATATTCATAAATGACCTGGAAAAGGGAATAACGAGTGAGGTTATCAGATTTGCAGATGACACAAACCTATTTAAAGTTGTTAAAACCTATGAGTATTGTGGAAAATTTCAAGAGGATCTTGATAAATTGGAAGACTGGGCATCCAAATGGCAGATGAAATTTAATGTGGACAAGGCAAAGTTACTCACCTAGGGAAGAAGAACCCAAACTATGATTATAGAATGCAAGGTTTCACATTAGGAACCACTACCCAGGAAAAAGATATAGGCTTCATCGTGGATAACATGTTAAAACCTTCTGCCCAGTTTGCAGCGACAGCCAAGAGAGCAAATTGAATGCTAGGTATCATAAGGAAAGGAATAGAAAATAAAACAAAGGATATTATAATGTCTCTGCATCGTTCCATGGTGCGACCGCACCTTGAATATTGTGTGCAATTTTGGTCGCCGTATCTTAAAAAGGATATACTGTAGCATTATTAGAAAAGGTACAGAGAAGAGTTACTAAAATGATAAAGGGGATGGAAGGATTTCCCTATGAAGAGAGGCTAAAAAGGTTAGGGCTCTTCAACCTGGAAAAGAGACAGCTGAGGGAAGATATGATAGAGGTCTATAAAATAATGAATGGTGTGGAACGGGTAAACGTAGATCGATTGTTTACCTTATCAGAATATAGAAAGACTAGAGGACATGCAATGAAGCTACAGGGTAACCTATTTAAGACTAATAAGAAAAAATATTTTTTCGCTCAACGTGTAATCAAACTCTGGAATTTGTTACCGGAGGATATAGTAAAAGCTGTTAGTGTAGCTGGGTTTAATAAAAGGTTTGGACATGTTCCTAAAGGAAATTCCATAAACCATTATTAAAAGGGACTCAGGATATCACTGCTTGACCCAATACACACATTGTGGAACCTGTGTCTTTTGGGGAAACTGCTAGGTACTTATGACCTAGATTGTCCACTGTTGGAAACAGGATACTGTCTTGATGGACCTTGGTCTGATCCAGTATGGAATATCTTATGTTCTTATGTTACTATGTTACTATGGTATGGTGAAGTTTAGTATGCTGTGATCAGGCCATGGTATTGGTGACCATTTCTTTAGTGGTGAAGATTAGGTCTAATATATTTCCTTTTATATGTGTTGATTTGTTCACTGTTGATATTCCATGTGCTCATGGTTTCTAGGAATGTGTGTCATGTTTTCTAGAGAGTGCCATGAGATTAAAGTCTCCCAGTAGTATTAGTTGTTTATTTAGAAAAGGTGTTTCTGCAGATTATTTCCAGTACTGCAAATAGGTCATCAGTATTTGTTGATGGTGATCAGTATGTTAAACAAAATGAGAAATGTTTGTTTTCACTAGGGCGTCCATTTCATTTGTGTTCTCAGTTGTCATAGCATGGAATTATAGGTTAGTTTTTGCTAGGATAAGTACTCCTCCTTCTCTTCTGCTACTTCTTCGGCAGATTGAAGAGACTGAAGAGATTGAAGTCCAATAGTTGGTTAGTTAGTACTGTGTCCGTTTTGGAAAACCATGACTCTTTTATGCACAGTATATCCAGGTTGTTGTTTCTGAGGTAGTCACTGAAGAATGGTATTTTGTTTCTTGTGGAGCATGCATTGATGAACATGCATTTGATCTCTTTGGATTTATCATATTTTGTCTGGGAATGGGGGTGTGAAAGGAAGGATATATTTGCATGAGACTGTGCAAGTTTCTGAACCATGATTTGTTGTGTATGTTGTTAGGTCTATGGTGATTGGTCCTGAATATTACTGGAATATATTGTGCATTTGATGTTAGTGCTTCTGTCAGTCTGGTTAGGAGGGTGAATCCTATTAGTATGCATAGGGATAATTGCTAAATATGCATGTTTGCCTTGTGGAGTGCTGCTGGTAGGGATAGTTTGTTGAGTAGGTCGTGTCGTGTTAGTTCTGGAAAGCTCTTAGTTGTTTTTGTCCTTTGGCTCTATCATAGTACCAGACAGGGTGCCCTTTGTTGCCCCTGTTGTTTGATATTGCTTTAGAACCGTTAGTGATTATTATTTGTGGAGATCGCATTCTGCATGGTGTGGAAGTGGGGTGTATTACCTGTAAGTTGTCCATCTATGATGATAATGTCTTATTATTTTTACAGCCTTCTTCCTTGCCACGTTTGATGTAGATACAGTAATTGAGGCATTTTCATTGCTATTTGGCTATAAGAAAGTTCTACCTACCCAAACAATAATACAACAACGCACAGCAACACAACAACCTCTGACAGCTAGATACCTCCACCTACTACACACCCACTTAACCTAACCGGACGCTCGAGTCCACTATACAATACACTTAAATCCTCTTATAATTGCACTGCCTATACATCTAAATGTTGTCAAGTACCACACATGTTGTACTGTCTAAATGTTGTTAAGTACCCACATGTTAAATGTAACCCACCAATTGTGATGTAATGTAACCACTTTGATTGAAGGATAAGGTGGTATACAAATCTGTCTAAATAAATAAATAAGATTAACTAGTCAAAGTCTGATGTCATGCTAAAGTGATCAAAGAAGATCTTAATAATTTCCATTTTTATGGAGGACAGATCACTTACATTATTGGGGTATACATTACTATAGGTCCTTATAGGAAACCATAGATTTTAATGTTTCTTTTTTAACGACCTTAGTGAAGAGTATCATAGAGTCCTGGTCACCATTATTTCTCACATGGTGGGGAAGATTGGAGGCCATCAAGATGATAGTAGTACCAAAGGTAAATTATATATTCATTATGCTATCCCTTCCATTTCCAGCTGCATGCTACAAAAAGCTAGAGCAGCTATTAGTTGATTTTTTTGTGTGGCAGCAGAAGCCCCCTAAGATAGCTTTGCATGAATTGAAGTTGGGAAAGAGGTTAAATGGAGTGAATTTTCCAGATTTTCGTCATTACCATGCTGCCTTTTGTCTGCGACGGGTTGCTCATTGGTTTGCTTCTGTTGACTGTGAGGGCTCAGTCTGGCTAGATCTGGAGTGTGAGCTTTTGGCTCCTTGGCCACTCAATTTGGTACCAGGGAATTCTTTCCTCCATTGTTCCAAGGAACTTGGTTCTACAAGCTGCTCAGAAAGCCCTACAAGAGCAAACTTTGGCTCTGGGAGATATGGACTATTATTTTTAAAAAATGCCCTTTTGGTATAATCCACAATTTAATATTCCTACAGCATCATTTTTTTGGCACCTTGGATGGATAGGGGAATTTACTGTCTTAGAAAATTGGTAGTCAATGTTTCCTTTAAAACCTTTCAAAATTGGCAACATTAATTTGGGCTCCTCATGTGGGCTGAATTTCAGTATCTACAGCTGTGGCACCGCCTCATGGCTGGTGGGATGGTTCCTGCTGAATTGGAAGATGATTTGCTGCTGGAGCAGTTTTGCTGTAAACTGGTTGCTGGTGTGCACTCTGCTTCTATATTTTATAAATCTCTCTTGGGGGCAAAGACCAAAACATGTGTTGGAGTTCAGAGTGGATGGGAGGCTGAATTGGGTGGTATCTTGGAGGAGAAGACTTTGAGGAGATACTGGGGTACAATGGTGAGAATTTCTTTGTTTCCTTGATGCAAACCATGTACTTTATATTTCACCAAGTGCTCTGGATTTCTGAAAAGGTAGCTAAGTTAGGGGAGGCAGTATCTAATAAATTCTGGTCTTGTAATATGGACAGTGCGTAAAAATATTAAATAAATGATTTACCTGGTGTCCCACGGTGCTGAGGAGGCCTGGGGTCCAGGAAATGGAGCTTGAGGGCAGGTTGAGGCCTCTGGAGTAGGCCACAATGGAACGTGGTGTTCTGGAGCAGGCTGTGTAATTAAAAAGTTTAAGAAATGTTCCCTGCAGTGTTCTGGAGCTCCCCGATGCTGCATCACGGCATTGGGAGAGGAGAAGAAGCAGCTGGCAGAGTTTTAAAAGTTAAAAAATGTTAAAGGGAGCCGCGGGGTTTGCGGTGCCAGGGACTCATCTAAAGTTGAAAGTTGAAAAGTTGAATTGAGTCCCTGGGCAACCTGGGGACCCAATTCGGTGGGTTGCCAGGTTGGCCGGAGGATAAAGGGAGGAGCTGGAAGCAAGAGTTTTTCATCCGATGAAACCATGAGGTGAAATGAAACACCGGAGCAGTACTCTGCTGAGCTCCAGTTGATTTAAAGCGGCCACACTGTTAAAAATATTTGCGGCCATCTTCAGACCTGCGGCAGCCCTCGCAGCCCGGAAGAAAGCAGCCAGGGCTCCCTGCTGTTCCCGCCATTCGCCGCCCAATCAGGGCCCAGCAACCCAGCATTTAAGGAAGCGCCATCGGGCACACGGGTCTCTTCGCGGCCATCTTCAGCCCTGCGGCAGCCCTCCCAGCCCGGGAGAAAGCAGCCAGGGCTCCCTGCTGTTCCCGCCGTTCGCCGCCCAATCGGAGCCCAGCAACCCAGCATTTAAGGAAGCGCCATTGGGCGCACGGGTCTCTTTGCGGCTATCTTCAGCCCTGCGGAAGCCCTCCCAGCCCAGGAGAAAGCAGCCAGGGCTCCCTGCTGTTCCCACCGTTCACCGCCCAATCGTGGCCCAGCAACCCAGCATTTAAGGAAGCACCATTGGGCGCAAGGGTCTCTTCACGGCCATCTTCAGCCCTGCGGCAGCCAGGGCTCCCTGCTGTTACCGCCATTCGCCGCCCAATCGTGGCCCAGCAACCCAGCATTTAAGGAAGCGCCATCGGGCGCGCCCGCGCCTGAGGGCCTTGCCAGAGGGCCCTTTGGCATGGCCCTTAGGCAGGGACCTCCAAAAGAAAAAAACACGACTACAAGACAGGAAATACACCCTGGCCAGAAAACCACCACCGACGACATCAGAAACCCAACACCAGCAACACTATCAAAAGAGCAACCGACAACACAAACTGGGGACAAAAAACAGCAAGTATATTGTGGCATAACACAACCAATATGAGTTGGTAACTTCCTGATAAACTATACTCATTCATTAATTATATTACTGATATACCACGGTATAGCCGAAACCACATAGAACACCACACTACCAGCCTTGTACCCCCCTTAGAAATTGCTACACTTTACATTGCCTACCTAGAACTACCAGAATTGTACTAGAAATTGCAATATAACTTGCTTACTTGCTTAGAACTACATGCACTGTTTAACTCTGTATTTACTTGCTTAGAACTGCTTGAAAGTGCACCCGCACTTACTAACACTACAACTTATCTCGGTTCTTGCTTAGAACTGCATATACTGTTTAACTCTGCATTTACTTGCTTAGAACTGCTCTGTACTTGCTTAGAACTGCATGCACTGTTTAACTCTGTATTTACTTCCTTAGAACTGCTTGAAAATACACCCGCACTCACTAACACTTCAACTTATCTCGCTAGAACTACACTTGAAACAGTACCATACAACCTACTTACACAGAATTGTACCATTAAAACCTACACTTTCCCTGTAACCTCCCTCACACAGGACTCCCTCACACTCTAATCCCCCCCCCCAAAAAAAAAACCATAATGGCCCCCACAAAAATTAAAAGCCTCCCTCTTCCTCTCCTTCTAATAGCACTCTTGACACAGCACATTTATGCATACAAAGCTAACCAAACCCCTTATAATAACATTCCCATCATCCATAATCCTTACCGAAATCCACCACATACCCTAACATACACCCAAACCCACAATCAATATTAACGCCACGATTCCAACAGACACCATCCTAGACTCATCCAGATAAAGCATCAACCTCATGGCAGTGTAAATGGCTCTCATAATGCAATCACTAAAATAAAACTCATCCTAATAAACACTCGATCCATACGAAACAAGATACCAATATCAATGACATGATAAAAGACAAAAAAACAGACATAATCTGCATTACCGAGACATGGCTTTCACCCACAGACACAATCCTATTAAACCAACTAACTACACATCAATACGATGTATTCAACTGCCACCGGGATGCAAAAAGAGGAGGTGGCGCTCTCATACTCACAAAGAAAGACCTACAATACACCCTAACAAACATAAATAATATAGACAGCATGGATATCATCAATATAGAAAATAGAACCCTTGCACTCACCCTCATCTGTAGACCCCCATCAGCTGATCAAAAAAACCTCACCCCCATCCTTGAACACACATGCACAGCATCACAAAGCAAACCACTCATAATACTAGGTGACCTGAACCTCCCATCACTAAACCACTCCCAATCGGATAACTTCATGGACGCTATGACAAAAATGGGATATGTACAGATAATACATGCCCCCACACACGTAAAGCGCAACACATTAGATCTCATCTTCTTCCCTTCCCCATTTAATAACCACCAACTACACGCCCCTCCAATTATAACAGAAGTACCATGGTCCGACCTTCACTTGATAACATTCCATCTCCCAGCACAAACACCCTCAAATACTGCAAGCACAATGCCACACATATCACGCTTCACACACTTTGACAAAAATGCATTCCTTGACAAAGTACTACCCAAACTCAATGCAAACTTACCAGACATCAATTCATCTATAAACCATTGGAATTTAACAATCCAGAAAGCAGCTGTCCCCACAAAAGTCACACAAAGACAAACAAAAAAAGACAGAAAAATGGTTCACGAAAGAACTGGCAAAGTTAAAAAAACAACTGAGGAAACAAGAAAAAAGATGGAGAAAAACAAAATCAAATGAAAACAAATCCCAATACACGAACATACTCAATGAATACAAGAATGCAATTAATAAATCAAAAAGGGACTACCATTCTAAAGTAATAAATTTAGCCATCAACCGTCTTAGAGAATTATTCACGATTGTAAAAACATTGACAAAAACACAAAACTCTGAGCCTAAACAATCTGCAATAAGTGTACAAACGTTAGCAACACATTTTGCCGAGAAACTAAAAAACAAACCCATTATCCCAACAACAATATTACATTCAAATACAAAAATCAATAACGAATGGACAGCTTTTCACATGGTAGATCAAAAACACCTCCTTAAAATCATAACAATGATCAATACCACAACCTCTCCTCTTGACCCATGCCCAGTGTCATGGATCAAGTGCACAAAAGGATGATCTAGCTGAAAATATTCAATACATAGTTAACCAATCACTTTCACAAGGCATCATGCCTGATGCCTTAAAGCTCACAACGCTTCGCCCTATAATAAAAAATAGTAAACTCGACTCAAAAGACCCAAATTCATACAGACCCATAGCCAGCATTCCATTTATTGCCAAAATAATAGAACAAACAATTCAACTACAATTACAAGAGCATATTGATGAGCACAAACCCCTTGACCCACACCAGTTCGGATTCCGCCCCTTCCATGGAGTGGAAACCCTCTTAATTACACTGATGGATTTCCTCATCAGAGGTACTGATGACAACAGCCAAGGCTTCCTACTCCTTTTTATAGATATTTCTGCCGCATTTGACAACATCAACCACCTCACACTGATCAATAGACTAGAAAACATGGGAATAGGAGGGACTGTTCTCAAATGGTTCAAGTCATACATTACACACAGACTAATACGTGTTCAAATAGGCCAAGACGCATCAGAAACATTTCCCCAAGGATAGGGAATACCCCAAGGATCAGCCCTCTCCGCCCTCCTCTTTAACTTGTACTTGCAACCCATTACAAGCATATTTAAAAAACACAAGTTTAACCATTTTATATATGCCGACAACATCATGCTCGCTATCCCCATAAACACTAGCAACCACACATATGACACCCTATCCGAATGCATGACTGAGGCCATCTCTTGGATGGAAACCAACTACCTTAGCATCAACCTTAAAAAAACTGAAGCAATGTTCGTAACAAGAAAACCTGTTATTGACGACACATACCCGACAACAATCAGAATCAACAAAACAACCATACCTGTTAGAAAGGAAGTAAAGTACCTAGGAGTAATAATAGACTACACACTCACCATGTTACCTCACATAAAACAGACATTAAGAACCATATTCTACAAACTTAAAACTATACAGCACCTAAGACCTCTCCTTGACACACATGATTTTAGATCTGTAGTCAGTACACTCATCACTCCCCACTTCGACTATTGTAATAGTCTCCTAATTGGCCTTCCACAAAAAAACACATATCTGCTACAAAGAGCCCAGAACATCTGTGCCAAGGTAATTGCTAAAGCTCGCCTAACAGACCATGTAACCCCAATACTGCTGGAATTACACTGGCTTCCTATAAACAGCCGAATCAGATATAAAATTCTCCTAACAACTTTCAAACTCCTAAACGACATCGCCCCCTCACACCTGTCCACACTACTGCACGTTCCATCTGAATCAAGAACACGCAGACAAAATGCAGCCCATTCCCTCAACATACCAAAAACCTTCAGGAAGACAAAGAAAACCACAAGCTCCAGAGCTTTCTCATTTGCTGCCCCCACGCTCTGGAACGATCTCCCAATAACCCTTCGCATGATAAAAGACCTTCATCAATTCAGGAAAGAACTATTCTCTGAGCATTTTGAAATCTCCTACCCCCCAAGACCAACCCCACAGCAACCACAGACACACTCCCATTAAGCTCCTGAAATCACAATTAACTAACCCAGACAGACCCTCGCCACACACACACTTGACTTACGATGAAAAGGAAATAAATTCCAATAACTACACATGCCCAATGTCTATTATACCCTGTAGCACATTGTTTATAGTCTTTTGTAAATAGGCAATGTAAATAGTTTTGACAGTTGCATGCATTATTACCTGTACAAAGTTAGAATTACTGTTCAATGTAAATGTATACAGAAGTATACAAAATTGTTAACTGTTCCATGTAAACCGCCCTTGATCTCTGGAAAGGGCGGTGTAGAAAAAATAGATAAATAAATAAATAAAAATAAAGGTAGGAAAAAAAAATGTAAAAAGTAATGGGATTTGAATGTAGGGTTCAGATAAGGGGATTTGGGGATATATGACCCTATGTTATTTTTTAATTTAAAGTGACGGTGTCCAAGTTATTTAAGGAAGTTTGACCGAGTGGGATTGGGACTCTGGAATTTTTTTTTTAAGGATCGGGTTAGTGAGAGGGAGTTTAAAGAAGAGCCATGACAGGGGGGAGGGGTGTTCTTTCTGAAAAAAATTAAAGGGACAGTACATTAATTTGGAAAATGTGTATTAACGCTAATTAAAGGTACAAAAGGGATTTTTTAGAGCTATGGGGGTATAATCTGGAATTTTAGTGGCAGATTTATATTAGTGGTGAGGAATCAGAAGTGAGAAACATTTTTTTAATGAAAAAATTATTTAAATGTTTTAGGAGGTGTTAACAGTTTGAGGGGATCATTTTTAAAGGGGTTTCAGGTAATTTTAACATAATTTTGAGTTTAATTTATTTTAAAATGTGATTTTCCTACATACACTAGTTTAATGGAGTTGCCATGGTAATACCATAGTAACAATTCAAACTGGCCAACTTCCATTACAGCCTAGGGAGAGAATCCCAAGCTTAGAGGGAAGAGATTTGACGCTCCATTGGTTCTATCCTGGAGACACCATGGAAACCCCTTGGTTACATTCTGGAATTAGGAGGTATTTCCTAGGATACCTGAGCTTCTTTCAGGTAGAGACCATCAGGGAAGCAAAGTGACCAGACGTATGTTTAAGTGGCTGGGAGTTCAGGCCTCTCAAAAGCCTAAATTAATGGTCTAATGGTAAAAATTAGAGCTGTTTATGAGTGAGAGCGGTGTGTATGAGGAGAAAATGTGTAATTAAAGTGGCCCGTGTACTTTTGCAATTATGACTGAGAATGGAACTGATTTGAATGGATTTCAATTGATTCTGGAGCATCCCAGGTATTGTAAGAGTGGAATATAATTCCCACTAATGGAATATAATTCCCACTGAAGAGGCTTCAGGTGGAATAAGCCTGAAAGTTCCATAAAATCAGAAAGTCTGAGATTAATAAGGACCAGGTTCCAGCAAGACCTGTACAAGTCCAAAATGTTAAGTAAGAGGCTAATTCATTTACAGAGACACGACCATGAATACTCTCTGCTGAATAAAGCTTCAATGAGAGAGAGAGAGAGAGAGTGAATGGTTGGCTGACAAAGTACAAACATGTATGTAGAGTGTGAGAGAGTATAACAGCAAAGCAAGGTCTTTACAGACAGGGGACCTACCATTTTTTGTGTTTCGTCCTTAAGTTAGCAACAGTTTAGCAGAATGAACCTGTGACCCAGGTTTTATTGAAATTGGTATATTATACTTAATGCAGGGCCGGCCCGTCCATTGAGCGAGAATGTTTTTTGCACAGGGCCCCGCGTTTCAGGGGGCCCCGCGCAAAAAACATTCTGATCCTAAAGTAAAATTTTAAAAAGAAAAAAAAAGCTGTCTTCTCCGGCTGCCGGGGCCGCCGCGGCAGAATCGAGTGTGCCGCGGGGCCCCCCCTGCCCAGCAGAGCCTGCCCTCCCCTTTATCACCTCTGTCTTCGCAGCTTCAGTCAAACGCGCCGGCTTTCAGAGCGCGAGAGGAGAGTTTCTCCCTCGCTGCTCTGTTAAGCCCGCGGGGGCTGATGGGAAGTTTCCATCAGCCCCCGCGGGCTTAACAGAGCTGCGAAAGGGAAACTAGTCCTTTCGCGCTCTGAAAGCCGGCGCGTTTGACTGAAGCTGCGAAGACAGAGGTGATAACGGGGAGGGCAGGCTCTACTGGGCAGGGGGGGCCCCGCGGCACACTCGATTCTGCCACGGCGGTCCCGGCAGCCGGAGAAGACAGCTTCTTTTTTTTTTTAAATTTCCCTAGGCTAGGCTAGGCTAGGCTAGGCTGGGCTGGGCTGGGCTGGGGGGGCTGGGGGTTAGGAGTGGTGATGGGCTGTGGGGGGGAGTTAGGAGTGGTGATGGGCTGGGGGGGGTTAGGAGTGGTGATGAGCTGGGGAGGTAGGAGTGGTGATGGGCTGGGGGGGTTAGGAGTGGTGATGGGCTATTGGGGAGCTAAGTCTGTATATGGGCTGATGGGATTAGGACTGAAAGTGGGTTGATGGGGAGGTTAGGACTGGTAATGGGCTATGGGGGGAGCTTAAACTAAAAATTGGGTGATGGGGGATTAGGACTGGAAATGGGCTGGTGGGATTAGGACTGTGAGTGGGCTGATGGGGAGGGTAGGACTGGTAATGGGGTATGGGGGGCTTAAACTGAAAATTGGGTGATGGGGATAAGGACTGGAAATGGGCTGGTAGGATTAGGACTGAGAGTGGGCTATGGGGGGCTAGGACTGGTAATGGGTTGGGGGGGTTGCTAGGACTGGAAATGGGCTGGGGGGATTAAGACTGGAGGTGGGCTGATGGGGTTAGGACTGGTAATGGGCTGTGGGTTGTTGGGGGGGGGGTTAGGACTGGTAATGGGCTATGTGGGGGCTAGGACTGGAAATGGGCTGATGGGGGGGTTAACACTGGAGGTGGGCTGATGGGGTGAGCACTGGTAATGGGCTGGTGGGATTAGGACTGGGAGTGGGCTATAGGGGGCTAGGACTGGTAATGGGTTGGGGGGGTTGCTAGGACTGGAAATGGGCTGGGGGATTAAGACTGGAGGTGGGCTGATGGGGTTAGGACTGGTAATGGGCTGTGGGCTGTTGGGGGGGGTTAGGACTGGTAATGGGCTATGGGGGGGCTAGGACTGGAAATGGGCTGATGGGTGGGTTAACACTGGAGGTGGGCTGAGGGGGGGTAAGTACTCCAAATGGGCTCTGGGCTGAGGGGGGGGTAGGACTGGGAATGGGCAAGGGGGGGGGTAGGACTGATAAGGGGCTATGGGGGGGCTAGGACAGGAAATGGGCTGATGGGAAGGGGTTAGGACTTGAGGTGGGCTGATGGGGTTAGGACTGGTAATGGGCTGTGGGCTGATGGGGGTGTTAGGACTGGCAATGGGCTATGGGGGCTGACTGGAAATGGGTTGATGGGGTTAGGACTGGAAGTGGGCTGATGGGGGGTTAGGACTGGAAGTGGGTTGATGGGGGAGGGCTAGGACTGGTATTGGGTTGGGGGGTTGCTAGGACTGGAAATGGGCTGATGGGGGGCTAGAACTGGAAATGGGCTGATGCAGGAACTAGAAGGGAATGGATGCTGGGTGAGGCTGGAACTAGGAGGGAGCTGATGTTGGGGGAGGATTAGAATGGGATGGGGCTGGGAGAGTAAAATGGAGAGGGGAAAAATATTTTGTGTGGGAGGGATAAAAAATCTACACTTAGCCGGGTATTGGGAGAGTAAGTGGGGATTGAGGATGGAGGGGTAAAATTTGAGTGGATGAAATAGGAATGAGGAAAGAGCAAAAGGAGAAAGATTAGTATGTTAAAGCAGATGTAGAGAGAGAGAATGGAAAAGAAAACTAGAAGAGAGAAGAAAGGACAAATGGACAGCAAATGATGGAGAGTTAGCAGAAAACATGAAGAAACCAGAAGAAAGTTGTTGGAGCAATTGCAACTGAAAAAAAATGCACAAAAGGTAGAAAGATATCTCTTTATTTTGAATTTATTAACTGGAATATGAAAGCTCTGGGAAATGTGCATCATTAACGTCTGCGCTTTGTTTGGTACAAGAGGAAATTAATTTATAGTTTTATTTCTACAGTGTTGTTGTACATTCTAAGTTTGGCTTTTGGGGTTCCCAGTTTAATTATTGCCTTCCTGTTTCTAAATTGTGATTCCTTGTTTGGTGATGGTCTATGTTCTGCATGTGTAACTGAGCTGAGGTATTCTGTTTATGTAATTCCTATTTGACATTGCCACTTGTTCTCTTTCCCCAGTAGGTCATGTATTGTTGTTCTCTGAAATGTATTGGTTTAATATTTGCAGTGTTGCCTTTTGATAGGTAGGGTATGGTGCTTTGTGAGTCCCGGTAGTGCTGTTAGGATACGGCGGGTTTGCTATGGGTTCTAAATGGGCAGTGTTTGTAGTAGTTCCTAATGTGCCTGGCGGTTGGCACTGGATTATAGTAATGTAGAAATCTTTTAGTCTGTCTTTATCCATACACACACTAACTTTTAGTAAACATGTCTCTTAATGAATGATAGCATTATGCAAATATTTATGCAAATAAGGCCACTTATGCAAATGAGGCCCCGCACCGAGTCTCCGCACATGGCCCCGCACCCCCTTGGGCCGCCCCTGACTTAATGAAATAAATGCAAACCTCATAATAGGCCAGATAGGGTTTTGCCTTTTTCATTTAGTTAAAGTTAGGTTAGTAGGTTTTACACAGGAACCTCAGCTGGAATGAAGAGAAGACGGAAGCAAGCTGTCATTAAACCCAGAGGAAGAGAGAGAGAGAGAAAAGATGACGAGACAACTGTGCACCAATGTTAATGCCCTGGCCAGTGGTATTAACTGTACCATCGAATGCATATCCCAGTGATTTATGGGATATGCATGTTAGAGTTTAGGGAAGTTTATACTTACCTGTCCTTGATGTGACTTGTATACCTGAAAAAGAAGTAATCACAAAGAATCAAAATTTAGGAGTATGTTTACTAATCCGCACTAAAGGAGCAAGTGTGCCGTTAGCGCGCGCTAACGATGCACTTGTGCCATTAGAGGGCGTTAACACTGCTTTAGATCACATTAAAGGTGCCAGTAGCAGTAAAGCACCCTGTGGGTGGAGAGTAGACAGAGAGCAGGGGTCAATAGTGCATGTTAGGGGTATGTTTACTAAAGAGTCATACGGGAACACTGGATTACAAGCATAAACTGCAGTGTTAAGGTGTTTGCATGCAATAAAAGACAGGGCAAGGAGTAGGCATACTGCCATTAAGGGAACAAGGCGCCACTTATTGGGCGCTAAGAGGACACCAGGGGTTAAGGTGCCAATTGTGCACCTTACTGCCCAAAAAGTGGTCATCTTAACGCAGGATAAGTGAGCCTGTCTGAAAGTGACATATCAGAGGTGCATGCAGAGCTGGCCTAACCCAGCCCTGCATGCAAATTAGGCGGTCATCTATTGCAGCAACTTCCAGAGGGCAGCCAAAGCAGAGTAATCCAAGCTAAATAATGGAGTTTGACAGCAAGAGGGTGTATAAAGCTTGATGTTCACTCTGAACCAACTGTAGGGCTGTCCCTGGCTGCATGGAAGGAAAGGTAAGAGGAGATGGACTTCAGTGCCCCAAATGGTTCTTACATGTCACACAATATGTGGGAAGATAATGTTACAGCCAGTGATACTGTTGAAATGATGGGTAGTCTATGAATGTGCCCTGATGTAAATGTGTGGTATCGGATCATTTCTAAGTGTGCCTACAAGGAGATTCCAAGGCCCTGATGTGTCCTTGAAAGGCATGACAGTGCAGGAGTGCTGCTTTGTGCAGTACGCACATGCTAGATGTGAGTGATGTGTAGTTATGGTAAAAAGCTAACTGGGTTGTGCATGGTGTAGCAGCTGACAATGTAGACGTGACTGAAGCAGATGGTCATACATGAATGGATAGGAGCAACAATGTATGTGGCAACATGACAAGGGTGTATGTATGCTATGTGCCAATGTATATGAGCCTTAAATAAAATCCCTCAAGATTGGGGGAACTGTTGTTTTCCATGTCATAATGAAATATATATATGCATGTGAGTGTAAGCATCACACATAAACGATATGCCTTGTAAATGTTAAGAAAGAATCATTTATGATCATTATGATGTCATGCTTCTCACTTGGAGCTCCTACCATTGGTCCATGAATTTGAGTGGCAAAAGGAAAGAATGCAATGCCTATGTGCCAGTGAAGGATACATGTTGATGGGCATGTCACCTATGCAGTATGCTGTAATAGAGCCTCCCTTGTAAGCCAGCTGCACTATGTACTGTCATGAGGCTGGAGCCACGGAAGGTGCAGGTTTAGAAAAAAACCCTGTCTTTCATAGAGCTGTGGATGTGCAGAAGATGCAATTACCTCACAGCACAGCTAGAGGGGGCAAGAGTAATCCTACAGAGGCTGAGTCAACATGCCCAGCCACTGATTGTATGAGTGTTAACCAGCTGCACCTGAAGGCAAGCCCGGGAGTTTCAAAGGTAAAATGCCTTTATAAAGGAAAGACAGCCAGAAGGTGTGCAAGGTGTGCAAGAAGTGGAGGAGGAATCCATTCGGAGGGAACTCAGCCGGCAGCAGTTCAGCCAGAAGGAAGGAGGAGTGTGGAGAAAGAGAGAGTCCACACGGACCAAGCCCAGAGGGACAGAATCCAGATGGATAGAGTCCAGAGGGGCAGAGCACAGGGAGACGGAGTCCTGAGAGAGACTGCCAGGAGAAGCAGTTCGGCTGGAAGGAGTGACACGCCCAGCCCAAGTAATGTAGCTGGATCAAGCAGCATGACAAGAATAATAACAGCTGAAAGAGGAGCACAGAAAGCCAAGGAGCCATGCTGTGAGAGAAACCTACATTCACCGGAGTTCCCTGGATCAGGATTACAAGGTACCAGAAGGAGAGGTTCCTATAACAAAGCTACCTTTACACAGACGCACAGAGGTTGGGAATCCTCACCAGGTTTTCCTGGGCTTCAGGAAGGCAAAGCACTGCACAAGGAAACCTGTCTCCAGAGAGAAGTACGTGAGAGAGAAAGCTCCAGGTGTAGCAGCTGCAGGAAGCCAAGGTATGGTGGCTCTTTACTTTTAAAAGAAAGCCTTGCTCCTAGAGGCTCTAATAAAGCAGACACTCAATATATGAGAAGAGGGAACAAAGCAGAGCTCTTCAAAACAATACCTAAGGGCTTAAAAGGACAGTCTTACTGGAGGCAAAGAAACAGAGACAGACCCTGTAAAATTGTAGCCACAAGGGAAAGCTCTTATTCAGAGGGAGAAGCCAGTGATGCAGAGTCCATGGAAATAGAGTTTGAGAATACTATTCTCATCCCTCAAGAGGAATCTATGGATTGTAGCATTTGTGTTGCTACTAGCCGTGAGTCCTTAGTAGAACTGTAAATATAAAAGAATTCCTGCAATCAGTTGTGAAGGTCATAACAGTTTGTTTGCCTGTTTGTTCAACTTTACTTTGGAGTAAAAGAATCCTCAGTTAAACCCTGCAAGCAATTGTGAAGCTTATAACAGTTGTTTGTCTGCTTATTTTGGTGGAACCCTTTATAAAGAAGGACTATCTTTATTTTCTAATGTCTTAGTGAACCCTTGTGGTAAAGGGGAAATAAAGCCTTATTACCCTCCATTCTTGGCTTAAATAATCTGTTCTTTTAAGGAGCTAAAACTCCAAGGACCAAACTGCATTGGGCCTTAAAGAGCCATTGCTCCTTAAAAATAATATAAATGCGCAGCATGCCTTTACAGCCATTGGCCACTGGGGGCACCTGACGACAGTATGTTTGTCAATGGTGCACAGGGTGCATAGGAAACAATAGAAACATACAGCCTGATTCTGTTCCAGATGTGCATGTCCTCTGTACGCCCGGTCTGAACCGGACGTACAGAGGGCATTGTGATTCTGATCCCATGGGGCACATTTAGCCCCATGAGATCAGAATTGTGTGCAGGCTGGGACTGCGATTCAGCCCGGCCTGCACATACAGGCTTTGCCTGACTAACTCAGACAGGACTTTTAAATGGAGCCATGGCGTCCTGTTGCCATGGCACCATGGCTCCATTTAAAAGCCGTGATTCCTGGCCTCCAGCTTCTACAGCTAATTCCCTGCAGCCTGACCCCCGATCTGGCCTCCCCAATCAAGCCTTCCTCAATGGTGGAATAACTTCCCCATTCAAGTCGTCAGCCCCGTACGTACAGGACCGACATTAGAATCAACCCTGTATATCCGTGGCCGGCGACTGCCCACTGCCCGCCCTAACACCATCCCCAATCCTCCCTTTTCCCACCCTCGTCTAACTTCCCCATACAACCGACAGGGAAGTTAGACGCCAGTGGGAAGGGGCAATAGTAGTGGGTATGGATGTCCCAACAGGAATGAGCCTGACTGTACAAACATGCTGGCAGAAAAACACCACATGGCTTATCTAGTCTGCCCATTCATATCAGCTACAAGAATTGCCTTCTTTCCATTTCAGATTCTCTGGGCTTGTCCCATCCTTGTTGGAATCCAGATACTGTCCTTGTCTCTACCACCCGCACTGGGAGAGTATTCTATACATGCACCACTCTTTCTGTAAAGAAATATTTCTGCATATTACCTCTGAGTCTATCTCCCTTCACCCTCATCCAATGTGGCAGTCAGAAAATGCTCAACACCCCAATCCTGCCAAGAAAATATCTGGGTTAGCAGGAGCATCTGCAGTACTGACATGTGTTCTAATCTTAGGGTTACACAGGCATAATATTGATAGAAGCTATGAGAGCATGAATGTCACTAAATTGGTCTGTTGCAGACAGAAGTTAGTACAGCCTCTGTCCCTGATATATCTGTGGTGTGGTATAGCACTGCAACCCCTGCAAATGGTATGACGGCAACTACAAATTTAGCACACCTCCATCAAATATAAGAACTTGGCCTGCTGTGGAGTGCTGTGGTCTGCTTGGGTAGAGTTTGGGGGAAGAGAAGCTGGGCTACCTGTCTGAACCCCTGTAGTATGGCAACATGGCCAAATGCCAACAGTACATGATGAGCCAACAAATGCTTGTATGAAATGTCTGAGAGGATCAGCCAAATGCATAAGAAATCATGAATGTGAACAGTGGCATGCAAATCGCTTACCGAGGGTTGTAAGCAGCCACTCATTGATCACTGCCCCGAGCACATTTACAATCAGGGCCCGTGTGTTCTGTCAAACTGTCAACAATCAAAATTGAGACAACTGTATGCTATAACCTCTGATGAGTCAACACAGGCTATGCTCATGAAATGATGACTGTTTTCCTGGCTCAACAGTGTGATTCCATGTCTTTGCCATGTGTCATTCTGTAACACCCATGGACCAACTTCCTCTGCTACCACTGTTGCAATGCAACTGCCTCATACACCCAAAGTTGGAAGTTCAAGACTAAACAATTTCAACAGGGCTGGCCTACCCATTAATGAAACCACAAGTCTGGGTAGGACTATAGGGTGAGTTATGACTCCAAGAAAGAAGTTTTTCAAACATCAGCATTTCAAACATTGCAACTGGATCAGTACTGTTGCATGCAGGTGCCCTCATGGCCTGCCACTGATGTCCCTCCAAAAGAATATCCTGTCAGAGGGGATTGGAAGTTGTGTATGAAGGCCAGAGGTTGGGAGATGACGGAAGAAGGGGAAAGGATTGTACAAATCTAGATGTGAACACCTTACAGTGGATGTTGAAGGCCATTGATAGTGTGATAGGAATTGATGTTAATGCAGAGGACACTGCCCAATTGTTGACCAGAGTATATATAGAATGTATGACAGTTAGGGATCCTCAGATGTAAGACTGTTCTATCAAATAGTCTGACAAGCATGGACCGTGCCCCTGTGCCTCTGAATCCCTGTCCTGCGTCTTTGTAGGTCAAGTGAGCTTCATAATGTTGCTGCCATTTGATTCATTGTGTGCCACAAATCCTGGAAACTATGGGTCACGTTGTCCTGCAGCAGCTTCTCCACATATTTGTATTAGCTGCTCTAATATGCAGAGAGTTAGTGGGACATGCATGTATACACTGCCTGACAAATTAAGTAGGCCATGATGACAGGAGATGATATGACTAGTATGTACATGTAGCATGCAAACGCCAAAAGATCTGCAATCAAATAGGGTCCGACCACATTGGGGGTGTTAGCCCAGCAGCTGTACTGTGATAAGTCATGGTGCCACAGGCTCACTCACATGAATTGACTCCACTGTTGTTCAGTCATGTCTGTGAAATGAACTGTCTGTCATACTGTGCATATGAAGCAAAGGAAGGATGTGTGAACATGTTTGAAACTTGCTATTACAGGAATGAGATGTGGCAGTGTATACTGCATATATGTGAATGAGTCAAAGTCCTTGGTCTGCAGGTATCATGCACTATCACTGACATGTGAAATTCAGATGTCCTGGACAAATAGCCTGCAGAAGCATGCCGAACTGCAATGTGGTACATGAGCTGCCATACAATCATGCAGTCTGCAGGCATGATTGTGATGACTGTGCTTGCAGACACAATGTGTTGTCAAAACAAACTATGAAGACAAGACCCTAAGCATATGTGGGTAAGGAATCCTGCAAATGCAGAAGCCTCCGCCAGAATAGTTTATGGGCTTCTCAAATGCAATGGGGGTCTAATAGTATGGTCTGTGGGCACCATGTGTGCTACTGGAAACCAACATTGGTCCCTTCTATGAAACAGCCTGTGGCAGAAATAAGAGGCAAATCAACATATGTGACCTATGAATTATATGCATACAATGATCAGAGCTGCATCGTTGTAGGGAGCCTGGACCTGTTTGCAGCAAGTAGCTGCAGTCAGTGAGATTATCACGTCTGACCACAGTTACGCCTGCTATGTTGCTCCATCATCTGTGAAGAAACATGAGCATCGTTGTTGGTTGTCTGAAATGCACAGTTCATAGAGGAATCGTATAACACTGTGTATTACTGGTCTGAAGGCATTTAACTGATTGTTCATACATCCTGACAGGAGCAATGTGCAGTTGTAAACACACATATGGAATTTATGTGCACTCATTGTACATTTGATAAACCTGTGTGGTCAGATATATGTCTGCTACCTATCATTTGCTGTCAGAATGCAGTTTCAAAACCTTGGGATGGCAGTGCCATGAGTGAGTAGGAGCGTATGTGATGCAGTGTCATACAGTATCTTAGTAAATGCCTTGTCATATGTATCACATGTCAGATGCAGAACTTTATGTCTTGTGAATCAGAAGAGGTATTGCAATAAAAGATGTGGTTTCCCAAGGGACAATATCCTCTCTGACTTTGCAAGGAATAGTAAGGTGAATGCATGCATGGTGATGGGCTGCTGCATAGTATTGTGAAGGTGTGCCCAGAGCCGGCCCGTCCATTGAGCAAGAATGTTTTTTGCACAGGGCCCCATGTTTCAGGGGTCCCCGCGCAAAGAACATTCTGCTTTAAAAAAAAAAGCTGCCGCCGCGGCAATGGCAGAATCGAATATCCCGCAGGCCCCGCCCTGCCCGAGAGAGCCTGCCCTCCCTGCATCAGCTCTGTCTCCGCAGTCACACTGGCTTTCAGAGCGTGAAGGGAGACTAGTTTCCCTTTCGTGGCTCTCTTAAGCCCGCAGGGGCTGATGGGACTTTCCCATCAGCCCCCGCGGGCTTAACAGAGCCACGAGGGAGACACTCTCCTTTCGCGCTATGAAAGCCGGTGCGACTGCGGAGACAGAGCTGATGCAGGGAGGGCAGGCTCTGTTGGGTGGGGGGGGGGGGCCCGCAGGATATTTGATTCTGCCGTTGCCGCCGCCACGGTGGCAGCGGCAGCAGACAGCTTTTTTTTTTTTAAATTTTCCCTGGGCTGTTGGGGTGGGAGTTAGGACTGGAAATGGGCTAATGGGGTTAGGACTGGAAGAGGGCTGATAGGGGGTTAGGACTGGTAATGGGCTATGGGGGGCTAAGACTGGAAATGGGCTGATGAGGTTAGGTCTGGAAGTGAGCTGATGAGGGTTAGGACTGGAAATGGGCTGATGGGGTTAGGACTGGGAGTGGGCTGATGGGGGGTTAGGACTGGTAATGGGCTATGGGGGGGCTTAAACTGAAAATTGGGTGATGGGGGGTTAGGACTGGAAATGGGCTGATGGTATTAGGACTGAGTGGGCTGATGGGGACTTAGGACTGGTAATAGGCTGGGTGGGAGGGGCTAGGACTGGTAATGGGTTGGGGGGTTCCTAGGACTGGAAATGGGCTGAGTGGAAGGGAAGGCCTGAACTGCAAATAGCTGATGGGGAGGGGGACTTGGAATGGAAATGGGCTGAGTGGAAGGGGGCTTGAACTGCAAATAGCTGATGGGGAGGGGGTCTTGGAATGGAAATGGACTGAGTGGAAGGGGGGCTTGAACTGCAAATAGCTGATGGGGAGTGTGGCTTGGAATGGAAATGGGTTGTGAGGGGAGGGAGCTAGGACAGGAAATGGGCTGATGGAGGGGGCTAGGATAGGACTGAGAATTGGGTGTTGGGGGGAGCTAAAATTGGAAATGGGCTGTGGTGGGGGCTTGGATTGAAATGGACTCATGGAGGGGCTAGAACTGGAAGTAGGCTCATGGGGGGCTTGGATTGGAAATGGGCTGAGTGGAGGGGAGCTAGGATTTGACATGGGCTGATGGTGGGGCTAGGAAAGGACTAGAAATGGGCTGATGGGAGGCTGATATTGGAAATGAGCTGATGGAGGGACTTGGATAGGACTGGAAATGGATGGGGGAGCTAGGACTGGAAATGGACTGATGCAGGGACTAGAAGGGAGCAGATACTGGGTGGGGCTGAAACTAGAAGGGATGTGATGTTGGGGGAGATTAGAATGGGATGGAGCTGGGAGAGTGAAATGGAGAAGGGAAAAATATTTTGTGTGGGACGGAAGACAAATCTACAATTGGCTGGGTATTGGGAGAGTAAGTGGGGATTGAGGATGGCAGGGTAAAATTTGAGTGGATGAAATAGGAATGAGGAAAGAGCAAAAGGAGGAAGATTAGTATGTTAAAGCAGATGTAGAGAGAGAATGGAAAAAAATTAGAAGAGAGAAGAAAGGACAAATGGACAGCAGACGATGGAGAGTTAGCAGAAGAGACAAAGAAACCAGAAGAAAGTGGCTGGAGCAATTGCATCTGAAAAAAAATGCACAAAAGGTAGAAAGATATCTCTTTATTTTGAATTTATTAACTGGAATATGTCAGCTCTGGGAAATGTGCATCATTAACGTCTGCGCTTTGTTTAGTACAAGAGGAAATTAATTTATAGTTTTATTTCTACAGTGTTGTTGTACATTCAAAGTTTGACTTTTGGGGTTCCCAGTTTAATTGTCTTCGTGTTTCTAAATTGTGATTCCTTGTTTGGTGATGGTCTGTGTTCTGCATGTGTAACTGAGCTGAGGTATCCTGTTTATGTAATTCCTATTTGACATTGCCACTTGTTCCCTTTCCCCAGTATGTCATGTATTGTTATTCTCTGAAATGTATTGGTTTAATATTTGCAGTGTTGCCTTTTGATAGGTAGGGTATGGTGCTTTGTGAGTCCTGGTAGTGCTGTTAGGATACGGCGGGTTTGCTATGGGTTCTAAATGGGCAGTGTTTGTAGTAGTTCCTAATGTGCCTGGCGGTTGGCATTGGATTATAGTAATGTAGAAATCTTTTAGTCTTTCTTTATCCATACACTCATTAAGAGGCATGTTTACTAAAAGTTAGTGTATGGTAACATTATGCAAATATTTATGCAAATGAGGCTCCTTATGCAAACGAGGCCCCATACTGAGTCTCTGCACATGGCCTCGCACCCCCCTTGGGCCGCCCCTAGGTGTGCCTACAGCAGATATCATGCCAATCTTTCAATATGCAGTAAAGGTATGCCATATTTGGTCTAGGACATATTGCTGAGATAGGGGTGAGTGAACAGTCAAGATATCCAAGGGTATGTGAATCTACATGTGTGCCAAGTTAGTCAGGAGTCATGTTTGCAAGTACACATGTGGATAGAGTTTAATACATGTCATTCACAAGGACTGGATCATGCCAACATACCTGCTGATGTATGTCCCAGTGTGCTGCAGTTGCCAGTATGCATTCACCTATTAAAAGATACATTGAATGGATACCATTATGTGTGTCTCAAATGAGTGCATATCACATCAACAGATACCACTTGCCATGTGTGTGAAACAGTGAACAGACATGAACACAATGAAGCATACATGTGAGTCAAGAATATATCATAGAAAAATATGTATTTCAACCAGGACCATACCAAGCTATAATTGTACCCTGTGCTATTTCCAATTCTGGCATGCCCCCTACAGTCACCTGCCCCCACCTGCCCACCCCCTCTCTATGTTGCCCTGCCATCGCCACCCTTTTTTTGTTTTCTCAGAGGCCGCAGCAGCAGCAGTGAGGCAGACCCGTTTTGTTGGCAAGTCGGGTCCCTCCTTCCCTCCTCTGATGTAGGTCACATCAGAGGAGGGAGGAACCAGGCCAGCCATACAAACGCTGAGCTGCAAAGACCCTCATTTGAATGGCTGGCCTGGTCCCTCCCTCCTCTGATGCGACCTACACTTTATTGGTGTTTGTGTGTGTCCTATCCTGGTGCTGGTGCAGGGCAGTCATCTCAGAAGCTGTCATGTATCATCCGCGCATGGTGGGCCACTGACCTGGCCTGCTGCTGGCTCCCCATACTCTGCACCATCACCATCTGCTGCCTCTGTGCCCTCCCACTCCTCCACAACTGCTGTCTCTGGGTCTGGCACTCCACGCATCCATGCCAGGTTGTGAAGTATGTAGCATAATGCAAATATCTTGCATACTAGCTCCAGGCTGTAAAGGATTTGCCCACCACTTTTGTTGAGGCACCGGAAACTGATCTTTTGCACCCCTATTGTGCGCTCTACAACCGTCCGAGTCTGCTGATGGGCACCATTGTACCATGCCTCCTTCTGGCTCATGGGGTGGCGCACTGGGGTCAGCAGCCAGGTCCTCAGGAGCAATGTGGAGACACCTGTGGGGGCAATGTGAGATGTGAACATGAGCATTGGGACACGTGTTGGGTATAATCTATGGGCTGCTGTAAACAGCATACAGCACACCATCTACTAGCAAGGCAGGGTGCAATATCTACCAGTCAGTAACACTGTGGCAATAAGATAATACTAACAAATGGCTTGTGCAGCAGTCAGGCACGGGAGGGCGGGGGGGTAATGGCTGATGACGACAATGGTGACATGGGCAGGCCTGTTGTGAGGGTAGGGCAGGGACATGGCACAGGGATGCAGTTGGGGGGGTCTGTGGGCTGGGATGGGGCAGACATGGATGCCCTACAAGGACTGCTGCCATGTGGCTGTGCTACATGGCACCAGTCTGTGCTCTTCCGCATTTCGCATGGCCTGGTTTCAGCCATGGGGCTTCCCCTGGTTATCACCGCAATATGCATTATGACCCGCAGTGTGCATAACTCTGTGGAACAGCAGAGTATGTGCACGCAGTGGTGCTCATGTGTTGCAATATGTACAAAACACATATATCACCACCTGTTTGCATTACACAGCATCATATTACAGCAGGCGTATGTTCGGGGTCTGTCCTGGGGCTTACAAATATATACACTCACCTAGCAGCCAGGCATCTCCAAGCTGACTCCTGGCTGCTACCTGACCCAGGCTGGACTGGGCAAGGACAAATGCATCATGGCAGGATGCCTGGTAGCAGGTGCACTCATTAATGAAGTCCATGTTGGCATCCATAATGACCTGCATGTTCATCAATGTGTTCCCATGCCTGTTCCGGTATGCCCTCTGCTCCAGCCGTGGTGTCCACAGTGCAATGTGGGTGTAGTCTATACATTCAAGCACCGATTGGAACCCAGTGACGTTGTATAATGCCTGAATGGTCTCCAGCCACATCTGATTTGTCCGTGGGAAGGCTATGAGGTGGCACATCCTCTGCAGCAGGGCGCTGGTGAAGGTTCCTATGCAATGGCTGGCAGTAGACTGCATGATTCCGACAGTCACCCCTATTATATGCTGGAAGCTGCCGGTTGCATGAAATCCCAGGGTGGTGGTCACCATCATGGCCACTGGCAGTGCCTGGCTTCTGGATGTGGAGGGCTCCAGGTCCACACTGAGAATGCTGCACAGCTCGGTTATTGTTATCCCATCCAAACTATCTCTGGTAGACCTCCTCCTCTGTCAGTTGTAGGTAGCTCACCCTGGGCCTGTATTCTTTTTTTTTTTTTTATTTAATCTTTATAAGTTTTTAATATATAATGAAGCATATTACAAAACTTCATGGAAATTAGGAAATTGGTAAGAAAAAAAAATAATATTAATCAATATTATATGAAATATCATGAAGAAAAACATTCCAATTCCTACTATAGCCCCCTAAAATAAGGGATCCCAAGAAAGAAGAATATATAATTAACACCCTAAAAAGAAGGATAAAGAGATGTAAGCAAAACAATCGCAACTAAGTTATTGGCAGTGGATCTGGGGCCACATTAAGAGAGCGTCGAGCACTCAAAAAGCTCAATAACTGAGATGGCTCAAAGAAAATATATGAAACATTATTCAACCTAACCATACATTTATAAGGAAACTTTTAAAAAAATAAACCACCCAACAACAAATCCCCAGGACGTAATAACAGAAATTCCTTTCTACTCTTTTGAGTTTCGTTAGCTAAGTCTGGAAAGACACGGACTGTTAACCCATAAAACAATATAGAACGCTTCTTGAAAAACATACGTAAAAAACAGTCCCTATCAGAAGATAAAGCAAATACAGCTATCAATGTGGAGGGAGAAGCAACCTCCTCAGTCGAGGACTCCAATAAAGCAGATATATTTAATAAATCGGCTTGACCCTCCACATCAATTGTTCCAGCCCCAGACACTTTCTTCCCAGAGGGAAGATAATATACCTTAAGCATAGGAGGATGGGAGTCAATTGGGACATTTAACACTTCCAGTAAATACGTCTTAAACATATCTTTAGTGGATACAGTAGGAAATCTAGGAAAATTTACACAACGTAAATTAGAATATCTAGAAGTATTTTCCAAAAGTTCAATCCGAGATTTTAACGCCAACATGTCCTTCTGACACAATGATACACCATCTTCATAAGTAGAAACCTTCTGCTGTAATTCCGTTACCGATGATTGCAACGCTGAGATTTCAAGGGTATGTTGTTGAAGTAGAGTAGTATGTCCCTGGACCTGTGCCCCTACAGCCACCACTTTGGGAGCAAGAAATTCACCAAGCTTGACTATAGCAGTCCAGATCGATTCCAAAGTGAACTCGGCTGGTCGATCAAAAGTAAAAACATGTACCTGTCCAGAAGAGCCCTCTGTTGCCCGATGCTCAAACCTCGATTCCCCAGATGCAGAGAAGATATCCGACAACTCGCCTGAGGGCCCCCTCAATATCCCTTCCTCTGAACTGGAAAAAGAAGCGGGTCCCAGAACTACGTTCTTCCGCTGCACAGCCGCTCCTCCAGGGTCAGAACCCCCTCCATCTTCAGAAAAAAGCTCTCCCTCCGGCTGCGCATGAGTCCGCCTCAGCAGAGGATGTTTTGGAGGCCGCCACTGCACAGGTGGAGAGATCTCGGGCCCAAAGCCACCCGTCGAGCCTCCAGGCTCCGAGAGGGGAACAGCAGGGCTCTGCTCCGTCGACATTTGCGACTGCCGTAGCGGCGTAACGAAAGCATCCAAAGGTCCAACGACCTGAGAGGAAATGGCAGAAGAGGCTGCTGGGCTAGTGGAGGACTTCTTAGGCCCTTTAGCCTTCCGCTTGCCCATAATACAAGAGGTAAGAAAAACGCCGCCACTATCAGCTCACATCAAGACGCCATCTTGGATCCCCAAGCCCAGCACCCTGGGCCTGTATTCAAGAAGTGTTAACTCTGTGTGACGTGCTTACCCTACCAATCTGTATGTAAACTAAAATTTGTACCTGCCTTGATTCGGCAGTTTCTCGATGTAATCTTACCCGCTTCTGATTGCTGGAAGGAGCGGGATACAAATGCTTGCTAAATAAATAAATAAATAAGTGGGGCACAGTACCTGCATCTCAGGTGCTGGGCTACAGCCTGCTGATGAGTACACACTGTTTGCCGCATCCTCTGCTGTGACCAGACACGGCGGGCACGTCTCCACCTCTGGATCACCATGTTCCGGGCCCGCATTACTTCTCTGCCTGTCCAGTGTCGCTTTACATCTACATGGTTTGGGTACAGGCCTGCACATGCTCCTCTTACTCTACTGTGCACTGTTCTGCCACTACACGGGTTCGCTGATCACCATTAGCGTTCATATGCACCGAGAACTGTCGCTTAGGTCTACGCGGTTAGTGACGTCCAATGTTGGCGCACACGGTTTCAGAAATCTGCTTTACACGGGTTTCATGGTGGCATGCCCCTGTTCCACCTCCAGACCTTGGCATCTGGTGCTGTGTGGGTAGCTGGGCCTCAACGATTCCAGCCGCCATGTTGAATATCTGGTTTACATGATTATGGCGGTTTTACAAGGGTAAAGCCGGCTTTTACACATACAGCACGCGCCTAGGGCTTCGAAAATCGGGCCCATGATTTTTAAAGAAAAGTAGATCACTTAAGAGGATGTTTACTAAAGGTAAGGTTAAGCACTTACCGCACTTAACTTAAAAAATTAAGGTGCGGTATGTGCAAAGGCTGTGCACCACCTGTTGGGGGAAGGGCATGGTCAGCAAATGCCCTGCAGTGGGTCTTGAATTATATATATCAATAGACAGCACAGGTGCACTCATGCTATTTGCTAATGCATATAACGCTGGTCCCAGCACTGAATAAAACAACTACGTCAACCCTGATTATCATCAGAACCCCACAGATCCAATCCCCCTGGCCAGTCACAAACATCTACCAAATTTGATGCCCCCCATCTCATTCCCTGGGCCCAATGACACCCCTGATACAAGCCCTCCTTGACCTGATGACCCCTTCCTGATTATAGCCTCCCTCAGGTCAACCCCAACTCTCTCCCTACCCCCCAAACCTCTCTAGCACTTATCCTGAGCAATCCCTGCTAGTCTAGTGAATGGGGCAGGAATGATTTCCTTCTGCTCCTACCCCATTGCCACCTGAATTCATAAGGTCAGCTCTAACCCCTAGTGGTAATCTCACAGTACTATCACTAGGGTTGAATGCCTTATTTGGCATGCAGCTTAGGAGACAATTTAGGTCTTAGGTTTGGGGGTGAGGGGGCTTTACAAAGTATATAGAACGTGACATACATATATTTTTTCAGAAGCATCAATAGGCATTATGCTATTTGCATCACTGCAATTACAGACCATGTACTAATTCAAACTGGCACTTATTAGAATCCACAAAATCAAACACTAATACAATTCTAATACTACTAGAGGCTTTCTGTGATGTAAGGTTACTACAGTCCACTGATGCACTACTACAGCTATGATCAGATATAAAACCTGACACACAGTATAGGAGATCTGGGTAGATCTTGCTTGATTAGAACTGTGGCCCAGGTGGCATATCAGTGATCCAATTGTATAATTTACATATTGCATGTTAAACAGACCTTCTCCTAGCCAGGGCCAAATTACTGCTATTTTAGAGAGCCAACCTGAAAACTGCAAAATTATACAGCAAGGGATTTGTGTCTTTAGAATCCCTCTTTCCTAGGCAATCCTCCCTGGAAGAACAAGTGGCCTTGTGAATACAACCTGTCAGTGGTTTAAATTTTCCCAGAGGGAAAATGCTAATACCGTTGCTCATCTCTATTGTATCCATGTATATACTTGCCCTGTAGTTCGATATAACAAGCGTGCATCAACAGCAAGACTGACTCAAAAGAACTGAAACAGTAACCGCAGGGTATCTGAAACAGCTACTATGGCATACTGCACATTATCTTCTGAAATATTGCAATGGACTATATTTCCTGGAAGTATGTTTTCCTGTTAAATCTAATGACGTTGTTACTCTTCAATACATCATCACATGTTATCTTCATTGCAGTATTTTGCATGAGCTTTTCCTGCCACTTTTAGCCAACTACAAACAATACAAATGGTTTTCTTCAACCTCACCTCAATATTGCAGATTTTAACAACATTATACATGGGGCCTATTTACTAAAGCACAGTAAGGTTTGCAACTGCCACATGTTAATAGGCAAAACGTGTTAACTTTGGGGAATGTCTACAGTGGTTTCCCATTCAGTTAACAGAATGAAAGGTCATTACACTACATCACAGACAAGACAATTCAGTTAGCTACTTCCATTCAGATAGCATTAGCTGCCATGTTAAGTTAACATGAGTTAACTATGTACATGTTAACTGTAAGGTGCAGTTCCTGTTCAATCCGTACTATCTTCTTCCATGTTAAATGTTATCAATGGCAATTAGCACGGCTTAGTTAGCGGCCATGTTAACAGCTAATGCTGCTTTATAAATAAGCCCCACAGTTTTTAGTACAGTTAGCAATGTTTGCTAGAGTGAGGGTGTGGGAAAGATTCAGTTAATAAAAAGTGGAGTAGTTAACCTAATGCTTGGGAGCCCAGAGGCCAGGGTTCAATTCACACTAGTATTCCTTGTGGCCTTGGACAAGTCACTTAATCCTCCATTGCCTCCAAAGAATCCATATTATCAATGTTTAGTAAACTGATTTGACTAATTGATAAAGCGATATAAAAAAACCTGTTAAATCTATAACTTGATACAGAATAGGACAGCAGAAAGGAAAGAATTCTAATTTCATCATTTTTTTCATGCTAAGGTCACTGGAAATATGTGCCAGAACATATAGACTGGGAACAGGTATGGCATGTGCAAGAAAAACATGGACAAAACAAAAATCGATAGCAGTGGTGGTAAAGGAAGTCATGTCACTTTAAATGTACTCACAAGTAACAAAACTACTGTAATTATCTGAATACCTTTTCATTAGCTAATACAAAAGCAGGGAAACCAATTTAAGCACCTTAATGTCATTTCTCAAATGAAAATAAACTGTAAACATTTGAATAACATCACAGCAGGGATAAGGTACCTGAGGAAATCTATTGAAATATGCTGGTGAATTCATCCTCTTCTATCACATTAAACCTGCAATTGACTGTCCACCTCCTACCACTCTCCACCGAGACTTTAATTGTAAAGATTCCTGTTATATATCATATTAGAATTTAGTTAAAATTGTAGAACACATTATTTCCAATCAGACAATCGACCATCACTCACAAAGATTTTTAAAAAGGTGATTAATAATTCATCTCAGATAAGTAAAAGATCTATATTTGTACCATCTTCTCAGCCACCATAAACTACCTGACAATTGTTCAGTAACGATGCCCAGTAAATTCTTTAAAATGGTAATTTGTCATTCTGTCACTTCATTTGTGACCTAAAATTCCTCACTTGAGGCATCATCAAATAAATTAATCACTTTCCAGGATCCATTTCTCTGTTCTGCACGTTATTATGCCATGGCTCTCTTGTGTTTCTCTTCATTTACATATATTTAATGGCCCAGCAGTGGTTCACTATGGCACATAACGCACACATCTCATTACAGGTGAAATATTCTAACTGCCACTATCACTGGGAAAGAAAATAACTCTCCCAATTTAATTTTCCTGATGTAACAAAACCATGATTCTTCACTATGAAATGTTGATGCCATCCATCAGTCACAATCAATAAAATCATCATTGGAAGTACGCCTTCCTTAGCATCCTGCCTTCATTCTGGTATTATTTGAGGAAGGTAATTAAACCCATAATATGTAATGAATGTAAATGAAGAAAGAAACCTCATCTTCTCTTTCTAACTATGCTTATTTTACTTCTTTGATTTAAGGTATTTTTCGTATTATCATTCCTATGCCATATACAAGCTCTGATGGAAAGACATCACACATACAGTAGGTGTTAATTACTATACAGTAGCTACTAATAACCCAGGAACATATTGTTAAACTAAAGAATGACACATAGGGACATGCTTAGTAACTAACGTGCCGGTAGCTTGCGTTTCAGACACGAAACCTGTGCAGGCACCAGTGCCAACTTCAGGGAGCATGTGCGTATATTGCCCTGCCATTGGTGCATTGAAAATGCGAGTGCATCTAATCCGACCCACTGAGGTGGTGTTACATGCATCCATGGTAATGACAAGAATGACAGCGCATGTCCCTTACACGCACACTCATCGCAATGCACTCATCATAAAGCCCATGCTCTACTCCCAACCTACCCCGTCTCCACCTCATCACATGCTAACCTACTGCATAGCACGAGATTTTCAGTGTGGAGCCCCACGATAACTTTTAGCACCGTGTCCGTTTCATGCACTGATCCCCACACTAATAGCACAGTTTAGTGAACATACCCCATAATATTATGAATAGATTTTAAACTGGGATTTTCTTTCTACTGAAAGCATTTCGGTGTTACAGTGAAAAGTACTGCAATACATATTTTTTCCTGTATGTTATATTGGAAAGCATCACAATGTAATTTTTCCTGTATGTTCCTGTGTGTTATTCCATTCAGGTGATAAATAAGTAGTGGCTTCTCTATAGGATCTCTATTTTGATTGATATTTGTCAACCAAATATAGTATATATATCCATTTCTATCATTAGCCTAATTTGTTATATCATCTTTAAGTAATACTGTCGGCAACATTCAGCAGGGCAGTGACCGCACAAAATTATATGAAGCTATGTATTCACATCTGAATGCTAAAAATGCCAGCATAAATTAATATTAACTTATCCATACAAAGTTATGCATTCATCTGAAAGCAGAAATAATGGTAATAAATTACACTGGTCAACATTGAAATTGTTACTGACTTTAAAAGGCCCTATAATCTGTAGTATCTTGGTGAGCTGAACATGAATATAACATTTAAAAACATTTATTGGCTCTCGTTTTGAAGATATTGCATGTCGTTCATTTGTGATGTTTCACCGTGTAAATTTATCCAGTAGGACATCAACAACATCCCAAATAAGCCTTGAATGATGTAATATTGCATCACATTGCATAATACCAGCATGCACACATCATCCAGAGTTGATTGCATCATTTTCTGATGCAATGCAATACTACTGCCAGACGGCTGCTGAAGCCATTTGACGTCAGCAGTGTACTATACGCAGTCGGAAAGGTTGAGCATTTAAAATATTTCAGACTGTGTGCGAGACAGTTTAAGCTACTGTTAAATGCAACTTTTATTAATCATATACTTTTAGCCATTTAGGTACAATACAGAACAGTAATGCCGCGAAAGTGCGTTAATACCATTGACAATTTCTGCTACATTTGTGGGGAAGTGACATTTGCCAACCAGAAGAAAAGTATCACTTCTCAACTGAAAAAGGCATATCATCTTTACTTCGGATGCAAGACTGGTGACCAAGACAAGCCTTGGGCCCCGCACATATATGCTGAGCTACATGTACAACACAGCTTTCACAGTGGTTGAATTGCAAAAGACCATCAATGCCGTTTGCAGTCCCCATGGTGTGGAGAGAGCCAAACAACCACATAAATGACTGTTACTTCTGCTTGGTTCCTCCTCTTTCCATCGGAATAACGAAGCAAATGAAGTTGAGCATAGTCTACCCAAACATTCCATCTGCATTGAGACCAGTTCCACCTGGTGAGGGACTTCCTATTCCAGAACCTCCATCAGAATATTCTCTTGATTCATCTGATGAGGACAAGGGTGAGCCGACCTGTTCTTCTCCTGGTCCGTCAGCATGCAGTGACCCAGATTTTCACTGGGATGCATTATCAACTGCACACAGAATAACATAGGAAGAATTAAATGACCTGGTTCATGATTTGGACTTATCCAAGAACAAGGCAGAATTGCTAGGATCAAGACTCCAACAATGGAATCTTCTAGAAGAAGATGTCAACATTACTTCATATTGAAAGTGCCACCAGCAGTTGGAGCCTTTCTTCAGAAAGGAAAGTAATCTGGTATACTGTTCCGATATTGAAAGCCTCATGAATGCTTTAAAAATCACTCATGACCCACAAGACTGGAGAATATTTATAGATTCTTCAAAACTGAGTCTGAAGGCTGTGCTTTTGAACAATGGAAACCGTCTTCCATCTATTCCAGTAGTGCATGCCTTCCACATGAAAGAGACATACAATAACTTAAAGCATCTACTGACTTGCATTAAATATAGCAAGTACAGCTGGCACCTCTGTGGTGACTTGAAGGTAGTTGCCCTTTTAATGGGACTGCAGCAGGGATATATAAAATACATGTGTTTCTTATGTGAGTGGGATAGCCGAGGAAGGGATTGACACTACTTGCGGAAGGAATGGAATCGCAGACAAAATGTAACAGGTGGAGAGAAGAATATCCAGCACACAGCTCTGGTTGAGGCTCACAAAATCCTGCTACCACCCCATCACATCAAACTAGGTTTGATGAAAAACTTTGTGACAGCCATGGAGTGCACTTCACCAGCTTTCCGATACCTGCATGAAAGATTCCCTTGACTAAGCGAAGCAAAGATTAAAGAGGGAGTTTTTGGGGTCCTCAGATTTGAGAGCTCTTCAAAGAAGACCGGTTCAACAACTTGCTGCAGGGTGATGTGAAAGAAGCATGGAATACTTTTCGCCTAGTGTCAACAAACTTTCTCAGGAATGTTAGGGCAGAAAACTACAAGGAACTATTAGAAGACATGCTGATGCAGTATCAGAAACTTGGCTGCAATATGTCTCTAAAGATCCATTTCCTTGATTCCCATCTCGATTTCTTTCCTGACAACTGTGGTATTGTTAGTGATGAACAGGGCAAACGTTTTCACCAGGATATCGCAATGATGGAGTAAAGATACCAGGGAAAATGGTCCACTACAATGCTGGCTGACTACTGCTGGACACTCCCCAGAGAAGCTCCCGAACAGCTGTACAAGAGACAGGCGAAAAAATCTAAGAAGTAGTCTATGACTTGGTTTTTTACAGGTATTAACCAAAGGCCTATTATATTTACTATTGACGTGCATTTCGTGATGTAAACATTAATTCTTGTAGATTACAAAAAAACTAGAGCCAACGTTGCAATTTCACTGTCATATTCGTGTTCAGCATATAAAAATTGATAAGAAATGACTATTTTTATTTCAGTAACATGACTTTTGTAAAAATTTGTTGACCAGTGTTATACTTGTGCTTTTCTAACTTCTGACCTCACGTTCAGATAGCCCCTAATCCCACTCCAGTTTGAATGCATAAATTTTGGTCCCATAACAACTGGCTCAAGCAACATTTTTTTGTTCTTCAGCGAAACAAATTCTAAAGAAACACTTTTTAGCACTTCACTGGTTTTGAATATTCTCCTACTCTATTTAATAAACAATTGCATAGCAAGTATGCTGAAATGTTCATGCTTTAATTGGACATGTTATAAAGGATATATATTTGTACCTCATATATTTAAAGATATCTGCAAATGAAACCTAATGCAATTTTCCATGTCATAATCTGTAAATATTTGCTAAAAGATCTAGCTTTGTGCCCTGCACAGGAGATGAAGGAGTTAGTAAATTACCAAGCGTTCGGAAGAGCAATTAGGACCTAGATGGACCATGCTGGGTTTTATCTGCTGTCACGGAACCTGGTTGTTTAGGAAAGTGCAAGGGGAAATGCAGGAACAGAAAGGTTTTGGAAGCCGAGCTGAATTTTGATTTTTTAAAATTTCATGTGATTTATATGGATGTGCTTTATAAAGATTTTTAATGAATGATGGTGATTATTTGTAACCGCTTTCTAAATATATCTGAAAAACAGGCAAATTATCAAGTTTGAAAGTTAAATAAAAATTCAACATCTAACATAGGGTTTTTATTACTAAATGGTGCTAGCTGTCAACGTGGGTCTGGTGCATGCTAAAGGTGTATGTTGGACCCATGTTGACAGCAAGTGTGGGTCCATGATAGCACCACTAGATTTTGGCACTAATTGTCTTTGGTGAGTAAAGGTTCCAAGCGAGAGGGTTGGGGCAGAGTGTGGGTGGGACTGTGCCACATAGGCAAGACGCCCACATTATCGGCATAGCAGGCTAGTGTCATAGGTGTACTCACTGCCACCTCCATAGGTGGTGTTGGGCGTTCCCACGTTCTTCTAATACTGCGGCAGGGGCACATACACTGTGGTAGCTACTGGTAACATGCTTTCCATGTTACTGGTGGTTAATGTTGTGGTGATGCCTTATGAACCATGGATTCAGATGTAATGGGCGCATTTGGTGTAACGGTGCAGTGCCCTTTAGCAGAAGGGCCCCATAATCTTCCATGTTTCATTCATTCATTCGCTCACTACTTTAGTCTGCTGAAATGTTATACTGTACATGCATCAATAAAAAATATTCAACTTCATCATGAAAAAATGTAATCTTTTGTACAATAAAATTATTATCATTGCAAACAAATATCACAGTCTATCAAATGTTACCAGTAGCTAAGGTAGGTCTTTCATTTAAATAGTATGCAATACAAAGTAATCATGCACGCATGATCTGATTGCAAAAATAAATGCTCTGCTTCATCAAAATATAGTTATATTAAGCATTTTGCCATAGTCCTGGGAAGGACACTTTTCCAAGGTTTTCTGCAGGTAAACAACTGTTACCTATGGGAAGAGTAGTAATTCTCTCTGCACCAAAAAGGGGCAGATTTAGGAGTAGGGAGGGGATGAGGCTAGATAAGATCGTGCAGTAAATTTCATTTTCAAATCTCTATGAGTGGTTGTAATTGCCTACTTTGTCCCAGTTGAAAAGCAGATGCAAAATTCTTGGAAGTGGCTAGTCCTTACTTTTCAAAGGGGGTATCCCTGTGAAAATGATCTTGAAGTTCCATGGGTAGAGTTTACCTGCTGGACTGCAAGTTGCCCTGCGTGGTTTCAAATTTGCCCGTGAAATGGAAAAAAAATACACAGGCCCCATATTATTATATAAAAACAACACGGTAGCACTTTTTGCACAAATTACCCAGGTTTATCAATAACCTGTGAAAGTTCCAAAAGCGATATCACTTTGGAAAAGACCAGATTTTTTTTTTAAAATCTTTTATTTATAGAATTTTATCAAATACAGCAAGAAAATAATATTCCTTACAATGAATACAGTGAATGAAGGAAATTCAAACAACAACATAATTAAAGAAAAAGAAAAAAAATCTATATCATGCACTGTATATAGTCGGCGAGACTTCGGGCAGCAGTTTGGAGCTGAATACTCCGTTGGATAGCTCATCTTTGCATTTGGAGACATCTCTTCTACCGGAACTACCTCCTCTCATTCGCCCCAAGGTATTTACGCTGGAGGTGATTTGGGACGCTATTGCTAACCTCTCCTCTTCTATAAACTCTCAGACTGCAGCATTGTCTACTCGGATCCGGGAGAGTGCTGTTAACATCCAGAAAAATGTGGAAAGTATCCAGTCTGTTGTATCTACCTGTGAGCAGATTGCTTTCCGTTCTCAGCTAGATACTGTTTCAGACGTGTCTTCGGCCTTGGTGAAGGAGAATGCCATATTAAAATATAAGCTGGAGGTGTTGGAAAATGCTACCAGAGCTGTTAACCTTAGGGTTTTGAATTTTCCTCGTCTCTCAGAAGTATCGGCCATAGACATGTTTAAACGATATATCATGGAGATTTTGAAAGTTCCTCCTGACTTGATTCCACCTCTCAGTAAGGTATATTATCTACCTACTCGGAAAAAAGCTGAGGCATCTATACCTGTCTCTAATGTTAATTTCGAAGTTCTGGATGTGACTGGCCTACTGGAGAATACCGGGTGTGACGCTACTACTCCTACTGCCTCAACGCTTTTGGTTCAATGTGCCTTGGTTACTGATAAGGACTGGTTGTTGAAAATGTTCTTCAAGAAAAGATTGGATACATTTCTTGGTTTCAGAATATCTATGTTTCCTGATTTGGTTAAAGATACTCAAAGGCGAAGGAAACAGTTCCTCCAGTATAAACCTGGGGTGTTAAGTATTGGGGGTATTTTCTTTCTCCGGTTCCCCTGTAGATGTTTGGTCCTTATTGATGGTGTTGAGTATATTTTTTCGGATCCTATGGATTTGAATAAATTTATTAATGCCCGGCTTGCAGTGCTGTCACCAACAGAGTAATGGGTGGTTATAGTTCATCTTTATCCTCCATGTATGTAATTCTGGAGGCCTACCTGTCATTTTGGTTTCATGTTTTTGATATCTCTTATAAGTATCTTCCAAGTCTCTGTTTTGGTTAGCTAAAGAAAACCGAAGCCCTAATAGTAACAAAAGAACCTGACTTCAAACCACCTACCCACCTCAACATGGGAACCACACAAATACAAATCCAGCCTCAAATAAGATATCTAGGCGTCATCATTGATCAAGCTCTCACCTTCAAACAACAAATCAACAAAACCGCTGGGATAATATTCCACAAAGCTAAAACTATCCAACGACTCAGGCCCCTCCTAGAACCTCACGACTTTAGGACAGTGATGCAAGCTGTGACACTCCCTCATCTAGATTTCTGCAACATAAACTATCATGGACTTCCTGCCTCGCACACCAACCCACGCCGTACTGCCTTAAACACCACAGCAAGGATTATTCAAAATACAAAAAAACGGGAGCACATCACCCCAATCCTAAGAGACCTTCACCTCCTTCCACTGCAAGCAAGAATCAAGTACAAAGCCATCTTACTCATCCACAAAACTATCCACCAAACACGGAACACCTCACTACACTCATTACTACCTCGACCATCCCACAACAGACCAACCAGACATTCCTCCAATAACTCTATCGTTGTCCCCCACAAAAGAACCAAATCTACACAACGGACCTGCAACAGAGCATTCGAACTTTATGCTCCATCCCTCTGGAACTCTCTACCAAACCACATCAAGAACAACAACGACATCACATCATTTAAGAAACAGCTAAAGACAATCCTATTCCGTGAACATCTTTCAACGGAAACACCACCATGACCTCACACTTAGATTTTAGCAGAAGTAAATCATGTCCATGTCCACCCATAATCATTAATTGTTGACCCTGGTGATGGCCCCATCCTAAAAGAAATTACCCCTCCCTATGTTACATGTTACACCGCTTTGACCCGGTGAAAAGCGGGATATAAATGCAGTTAAATAAATAAATAAATAAAGATTGTTTCCACACTCCTCCTCTCTAACTTGTGGAAAATACCAGATTTTTAACCCCACCACCAAGCTGATGTTACAGCTCTTAATAAATGTAGTACTCAATGCTTATGATCTAACCATTGTTGCCACTTGCTCTTCTAAACTCACAAACCTCTCCTCATACTCTGAAAGTTTAGAGATGGGCTCACTGGTAAAAAACAGCAAACAGAAATTGATACATGAAAGATAGCTCCATCCTAGTGGCCACCCTCTAAATATTCTTCAACGTGACATCCTTCCCAGGAAAGTCAGGTGTCTTCTTCCTCTGAATATTAAGAGAGTGATTACTGCTGCCCCTCACCAATCTGTGATTCACCTCTGATAGTTGTTGCAATCCTCTGCTTTCCCAGAACATTCTGGGATGCTCCACTATACCGTGAGCAACTTCTTTCTTCAGCAACTCTGAGGTCTCCTGGTTCAACAGCTTCACCCCAGTAAGGCTTTTATTAAGCTCTCGGTGGCATACATACAAATTCAAATAGTATCATAACATATAGGCTCTGAAACAAAATCTTGTGGCATTCTCTCCTGTCCATTTTGGCATTACCATCACATGCCAGTTCTTTCATCTTTTTTTTTTTTTTAATGGTAGTTTTTATTCAGTTTAAACATATAAAATAACAGTACAAACGATCATGATATAGAAGGATACAAGCAGATGCTATTGATCAAAATAGCAAAATAATATAATAACTTGAACAAGACAGTACAATAACTTTAACAAGAACTAGTATCAGTCCATGCCAGCACGCCACCCTCCCTCTCTCCGTTCAATGTGGTTACAGCAGAGACCATTCCACAAGGCAGCCTCCATCAATCACTTTCATCAAACATAATTTTGTAAAGCTGACCATTTCTTACTTAGTTTACCAGACCATGGGTTCTTGGCTATATAGATCTCTTCGTAGGTCTTATGTAGGATTAAGAGACTCCACCAATGCTCGAAACAAGCTTTGTCGAGATTCTTCCAGTGTATTAGAACTATTTTAAGCGCTATCCCGAGCATTAAGTCCAGCAGTTTACTATCCCATTTCATCAGAGTAGGTTCCAGAGCTATGGATTTATATATTACTATCCGATAAGTGATAGGAGTTTGTAAGTTGAGGATTTGTGATATGCGTTCCCATACTCTGTTCCAATATATTTCCAGGGATTTACAATGGAACAACATATGTGCCAGTGTCCCAATTTCCATGTTACAGGACCAACATCGATTTCCCTCCTGTAGTGTCCATTTCATTTTCTTAGCCGGTGTAATATGCGCTCGATGTGCTATAAAGTACATAGATTGTGTGAGAGACGCTGCTCTCGTGGCACGTATTTGAGTTCCCCAAAAAGTGTCCCAATTTTCCGGAGGTATATCTTGACTGGTTTTCAGTAGCCCACACCGACTGTATCTTAAAACATGTCTTGTCACTTTTGGATCGGAGAATCGCAACACATCTCGAAACAGCTTTGGCATCTGTTTGTAATTCTTGAAGTTTCTGTCGCAGTGGCCATCCAGTACGTATCAAGACAGGTGACACACCCGCTTTGCTCATGCAGTATCGGAGCTGACACCATTGGAAATAGCATGTATTAGGCAATCGGAATTCCGTTCTTAATCTGTCAAAGGTTTTAAATGCACTTCCATTGATCAGTTGTCCAATGGTTATAAGATCATGTTCCACCCATTTTTTCCATGACAGGCTTCCCTCCGATGATAAGGCGCGGGTTCAGCCATAAGGGCATATCTGCGGCGAAGTCATCCCCTCCATCGATACATGATGCCAATAATCGACAGGCATGCTGTGTTTCTCGGATAATAGCATTATGTGGTACAGTCTGGTCTACTACTGTGCCTACCATTAGCCATGTAGGTAGGGGGGAATGTATGGCCCGCTCCCACTCAACCATCTAGGTCCTTTATCCGTGTCGTCAGAGTCGACCCATTGAGCACCCTGCTTTAACAGAGAGGCAGTGTGCAGCCAGCCGAGATCTGGGAAATGGACACCTCCTTGTGTATTAGGTAACTTCAGTTTCCAGGCAGCTATTCTAGGTACTCGGTTGTTCCATAAAAAGGCTATCAGTTGACTATTCATTTTCTTATAGAAGGCTGACGGGAAACGTAAGGGAATCATACTTAATATATAGCTGAGTTTTGGTACCAACATCATTTTTATCGTTTCTAGCCTGCCCCACCAACTCAAATGAAGGGGGGTCCACCTGCAGACGTTATCATGTACAATTTCTTGACACATCTTAATGTTGATTGCGACAGTCTCTTCCAAGGTGGTTCCATAGGTCACGCCCAGGTATCTAAAGGATGACTTCTCATATTGAAAGGGGTATCCACGCATCATTTCTTCGCTGACCTGTTCATTCAGAGGAATAATTGTTGTTTTATTCAGATTTACTTTATATCCGGATATCGCTGAATATGCATCTATGAGTTGCAATGTTTCAGGAAGGTCTGATGGTTGTAGAAAAATGAGCAGGTCATCTGCATATGCTGACAATTTACAGGGACCATCAGCTAACTCAATTCCTTTTATGTTTTCCTTCTGTCGGATCGCTATTAATAAGGGTTCCAGGGCTAAATTAAAAAGCATCGGTGACAGGGGGCAACCCTGTCTGGTCCCTCTTTGCAACTGAAAAGGGGCTGAGAGGTGTGAGTTGACCGCTATTCGAGCTGTGGGTTTGGTATATAACAATTCAACGCGTTTTAGGAACTTTTCTCCTATCCCAAACCACCGTAGGGATCGAAATAGAAAGGACCATTCCAGTCGATCGAAGGCTTTTTCGGCATCCAATGCTAGCCCTATCAGGGGCTCGGCCTTAGTCTTGGCAGATGACAGTACATGTGCCAATAATCTTCCATTATCTGTAGTGGATCTGTTTTGTATAAATCCACATTGATCCTCATGTATCAAATCTTTTAAGATCCGTCCTAATCGGTTAGCAAGCACTTTAGCATAGATTTTATAATCAGAGTTTAGGAGAGAGATGGGTCTGTAATTCTCTATCTTTTGTGTATCCCTGCCCGGTTTCGGGTGAATTACCACCACAGCCTCTGCCAGGGCTCCAATCTCTGGAGATTCATCTTGCAGGCCACTGTAGTAGATCTGTAGCATGGGAGCCAATTGAATGCAATATTTATTATAGAATTCCAGTGGGATACCATCTGGACCGGCGGCTTTGCCACGAGCCATCTGTTTGATCGCATCTTGTATTTCAGTTACGGAGATCTCTTGTTCCAGCGTTCGACTTTGATGACTGGTTAATGTGGGTCCTACTATCTTGGAGACAAAATCTTCAAAGGCTCTGTCACTACATTGGGTATCTGAGCGATATAGTTCCTCATAGAATTCTTTGCAGCGGTCTAGTATTTTGTCAGATCTCAGGAGAAGGCCCCCGGAATTGTCTTGCAACGCCGCTATAGCGGTCTTGCTGGTCTTTGGTTTGAGCTGCCGAGCTAAAAGGGTTCCAGAGCGGTTGCTTTCATAGTAGTAGGTACTACGTTGTAGCTGGATACTACTCAGTGCTTCTTTGTTGAGGAGAGCATTATATTGGTATCGCAATTTTTGGAGTCTAATCAATATCATTGAGTCAGCTCTTTTGGCTAGTAACCTTTCCCCAGCTTTTATTTGGAGTTCCAGTTCATCTTTTTCTTTTTTCCTGGCTTTACGCCGTCTAATGGTGTAGGTGGTAATATGAGCTCGTATTGTCGCTTTAAAACCTTCCCACCAGCTCCAGATGGAGGTATCAGTGGGTGTATTATATTTAAAATAGGTCTCAATTTCCCCTGACAGTAGCTGTACAAAGGAGTCATCTGCTAGTAGGGATTTATCAAATGTCCATCTTGGCGGAACATGTTGTGTAACGTTGGTATCCAGCACTAGGGAGACAGCGGCGTGATCCGATACCGTTGTAGCATATATCTCTGCGGACAACACTTGAGGCATCAGCTCTGTGGACAGTAGGAAGAAATCGATCCTTGTTTGGGTATTATGTGGGATGGAATAAAATGTGTAGTCTCTTTCTTGGGGATGAAGTAGGCGCCATGGGTCTACCAAGTGTAGCTCTGTTATGATTCCTTTAAGAATCGCCTGCGATTTGACTTTGTCTACAGCCCGATAGGGCGTGCGATCTAACAGTGGATCCAAGATGACATTGAAATCGCCCCCTAAGATGATATTGGTGTGAGCTGCGGCTGTAACTTCTTTAGCTATCAGTTTGAAAAAGTTAGGGTCATCGAGGTTGGGTGCGTAAATATTGAAGAATGTGTAAAGCTGTTGATTTATTTTCATCGTCACTCTGGCCCATCGACCTAGCGGATCAATCTGTGTGCCGGTAATGGCGGATTGCAGGAATTTGCGCACTAATATTATTACCCCCCCTTTGCGTTGAGTGGCAGAGGCCGAGGCCGCCACCAGGAAATATTTAGAGGTTACTTTCTGCGATTCAGTATCTGTTAAATGTGTCTCTTGTAAGAGGGCAATATCTGCTTTTTTTTGTTGGCAGTACGCTAAAATCTTCTTTCGCTTGACAGGGCCAGTAATACCTTTTACATTTAACGAGAGCATTAGGAGATCACTAGACATCAACGTTGGAATAAGCTGTCTTATAGGTGAAAGCTATCCTATGGATAGGTCTGCCGCGTACTTGCATTTTGCGTGTATGTGGAGGGTTTTGCACTGGACTGGACTGACACAAACAACTGCATAACTGGCAAACATTGTATCGCTAAGGTGAACACAATCCACTGAAACAGTAACCAACCCCGACCTCCCGTTGCCACCCCTACATTTCAAGCAGAAATATCTGGTTAATTAAAACTATTTAGAACAACAGAAATACAGTCAATGAGGTGTTTAACAAGGCTTAAGGCGTTCTAAAATTTGTGAGAACGCACGGCCGCACCCCCTGAGTATATGCTGAGTTCTCTACACTACGTGAGAGATCAGAATATTGATCTCAGGTTTCCATACCGCATTTTTCTTGTAGGAAAGTTTTCAGTTTTTCAGCTTCAACAAAATTCCTCGTTTCATTATGCAGCGTGACCCGCATGGTTCCTGGGTAGTATAGCCCGTATCTTGCCTGTGCACTTTGTAGCATGGGTCTACAGGCCAGCAACGCTTTTCTCCCGATCTACCGTTTGCTTGCTCAAATCTGGATAGAGTGCCACTTTGTGTCCCTGGATTTGCAGTGATCCGGCCTTCCGTGCAGCTTGAAAGATCTGTAGGACCTGTGGGTATTTCAGTACCTTCATTATGAGTGGGCGCGGGTATCGTGTGTTTTCAGCTTTGTGTGTTGGGATTCGATGGGCCCGTTCTAGTTCAAAAGGCCTTGCAAAGACAAGCTGCAGCATCTCCGGTATGGTTTTTTCCAGAAATCCAATCGGATCGGTGCCTTCAGCGCCTTCAGGGACTCCAACAAGGCGGATATTATTTCTACGGGCATGGTTGTTTTGATCTTCAATCTGATTTTCTATGTGCCGGACTCGTTTGACCAAAGGGCCCAGCTGTTCTAATGCAACGCCATGCTTCTGGGTTTGTAATTCAACTGCACTAAGTCGAGTGATGATGGTGAGGAGTTTCTCTTTTACCTCCAGTAAGTCTTCTTGAATCATGTTCAGTGAACTAGAATTGGCTGCGATCATTTCTTTAACGCATTTCAATTCCTGTAGCACTTCACGTAGGCCACCGGCAGTCACTCCCTCCTTCTCTCCCGCGGCCATTTTCTGCGGGGAACCCACTTCGGGTTTGGAGCGTTTCGCTGCTGAGCCGGATCCCTGCGGAAATTCCAGCCGGGCAGGCTTCAGAGATGCCATCCAGCTATATTGCGGTGTTATTGATGTAGGTAGGGGGTACAAACATTCAATGTAATACCGGGATATGTTCAGGATTCTTGGGCAGCAACAGGAGCAAAAATTCAGGCGTCCATTCTGTTCAGTGGCTAGCTCCGCCCCCCAGTTCTTTCATCTTAACATGCCTTTCCTCTTTGCAGGAGCTACTGACAATAACAACAAAACATTGGCAGAGGAAAAATCAACAGTTACATTCACATGAATGCAAATTTAGATAGGGGCCCATCCAGACTTTCAGAAATCTGGGCAGGCTGGATTTGCACCTGATTCTGAACCCATGGGGGCTAGACAACCCCAATGGATCAGAATTGTGTACAAAGGGCCTGGACGGGCAGTCCATGGCCTGATTCTGGGGGCCCAGACATCTAGCAAACTGTCTAACCTAGTCACAACTCCTGCATGGAGCTCCGATGCTGTGGCATCCTGTCGCCATGGCACTGGGACGCCATGCTGGCACCCCGATCTGCCGTAGAGATGGTAAGCCTGATTTTACCACTGCCCGACCCCCAATTGGGCCTCCTGAGGCCAAGATCGGGCTGTGGGGAACCCCTGCCCCTCCTCACCTCTATGCAGCATCCCATCGCTGGCCGCTGCATTCTTTGGGGGCACTTATTCCACCTCTGAAATGGAATAAGTTCCCTGTCTAACCCCCAGCCTCAGGACATGACCCTGTACATCCGAGCTGAGCACCCCGCCTCCGGCATGTCCTCACTCCTCCTCTGTCCTGCCCTCTCCTGCCTCCATACCTTTATACTTGCAGGGAGTTCTGCAGTGGTAATAGGCCCCAGGTGTTTATCGGGGATGTATGCCCAAACTGGATGTACATCCCCACTAAACTGGACTCAGAATGACCCCCTCAGTTTTTAGGTGAACTCTCTTCCTGGTGGAGAACACCTCCTCACTGGATCCTTTCCCCAGAGTACTTTGTAGCAGTAGTGTGAATTCCACCCAAGTAGGGGCCCAAGCTGAAAGGGGGCCCACATAGCAGTGGCAGCGGCAGTGTGGCAAACTAATTTTATCATGTTTACCATGCTTTCTCTGCTCTTTTAAGTCTGCCATGGGCCTAGGGACTATTCCATGCTGGGCCAAAATGTCATGATATCAGCCACATCGTAAGACTTCAGCCCGATGGGAAACAGCTGTCAGGCCTGCAGTGAACTTAGAAGAGCAGAAGCAGCACAGAAAACACAATGAAGCAAGTTTGCCATTGCTGCCTCCACCACATGGGGTCCCACCACCTGAGGAGGGCCCTAATGGGGAGGGGTACATCACTGTCATGACAATAGGGAGCCTCAGCAAACCTTTGCTTGGGAGTTCCTCATTGTAACTTATGCCACTGCTTTGTAGAGTTGAATGCTGGACTTGGACATGATCACAGGCTTAGCACCCCTTAGACCTGGTCCTCCTTATCTATGATCAAAAGGATATTGTCTAGTAGATTTCTAGATATCGTGGCCCTTTCTAGGGCCCACACTTCTTTTGTAGCATCTCCTGTTAATTATTTTTATAGATTTTTGTTATTAATGTCCATTTGGCAAAAAATGTTTCTGATATTACATTATTTAATTGAAGTTCATCAGTTGGGTTGAAAGGCCATTACAGAATCCAGGTTGGTCAAGTAGGTTGGTATCAATTTAAATCAAATTTGTCCAGATGGTTATGCCAGTTTACATTCCCCCAGATTAAAGAAAAGGGGGAGGTGGTGTGCATTTAGTTTATCATTCAACTTTTTGATGTTCCCAGAACTATTGTATTTGGTCATTGGAGTGGATATTTAAGCAGAAAAGCCCTTGGAAATCATAATATAGGGGCTATTGTCTCAGAATCTTAGTAAACTGTTAGGTCCTATTCCAGAATCAGCTTTGCTTGATGTCTTGAAACATGAAATCTCTGGTTTGCTGGATTTGGTGGCTCAGATTAAGAGTAGGCAGGCCAATATTCAACCTTGGAAGTTGTTTTTTTTTAAACACTGGCTGCTGCAGCTGTAGAAAATCTGGATATTTAGCACAAGTATCTGGATAGAGACTGGCACTGAATAGTTGCATTCAGCGCTGACTGCCAGTAATATCCAGATAACGGTGATATTAAACTCGCTATCTGGATAGCTAACCTGATCAATTTAGAACAGCCTTTCAGATGGCCAAAATGTATCTGGATAACTTACCTAGATAGTGGCTGAATATTTTTGCTGTCCAGAGAAGTGCCAGTTCTGCCCAAGCTCTGACCCTGTATTATCCGGATATGTCAAGGGAGCCAGAGAGACTATTCAGTGGAGCTATTTGGATAGTGCTACTGAATAGTTTATTTATTTAGTAGGAATTTTTTATACCACTATACACAAAAATTGGCATCATAGTGCTTTACAATGAAAATAATGTATCAACAGAACAAGAAGTACAAAATCAAAAGACAAAACAACAAAGAGAGCCAGTAGGGTAAGGTGAGACTAGCACAACAACTATTAAGCAGCAACAACCAATAACTGCACACTATAATGGGAGGAGAGGAAGCATGATTCCTGCATTACAAATAGGCAGCATATGATTTCTCAAAAGGCCAAATTTTCAGTAACCTCTTAAACTTCTTAAGAGAGCTCTCTCCCTGAATCTGAGCTACTCTGATCCATTCATAGTGAGGCTGTCTGTAAGACGGGGACTATGAGGAGGCCTGAGACAGCACAAAGAGTGACCAGGGGTATAAGGGATAAGGAGTGCCACTAAGTCAAGAGGGAAACCCATGTAAAAAACTTTCTGGACCAACAGCAGAACCTTAAATGTTAGCCAACTGGAAATAGGCAAGCAGTGCTCTTTAAGCAACAGAGGGTGGCATGTTCTGAGTGGCTTATGTTGTGAATTAATTTTATTGCAGTGTATTATATAAGTTGTAGTTGTCTAACCAAATACTATGGAACACCAGCTAAAAGAGGATGGTAGCAATCTAAATGGCTAAGGACTAGAACATTAACAACCATAATGAGTAGATATGTAGGAAGGATTTCAAAGATCTCCCCTGTCATAAAAAGATTTTCTGTCCAATGAAGGAACGTGGGTGGGTCCCAAGGATGTGATGGAGTTTTTCACAGAAATACCAGTATTGATCATCTTCGGGAGATTGTGACATGAGAAACCATCCTTTGTGAACCAGACAGCAGAGGATTTTAAAAGACATTCAAGACCAATTTCCAGGAAGAGAACCAATCCAGAATCTTAATAAGTGATCTGAGAACAAAAGTTAGGATCCCAGTGATCATCACTGATTATCTAAATATCATCAGCATAAATATGTAACCCAAAGTTAAGGTCCTGAATTAAAGTTGAAAGGGGAGAAATGAAAATATTGAAGAGGATAGAGGATAAAATAGAACCCTGGGGGACACCATGGTGAAGGGGAAAAACAGGATACATTTCCATCCGAAGTTCCAACTTTAAAAGTGCGTTGAAACAGGAAGACCGGTAAGGCCAATGTTGACCAGTCTAGCCAGCAAAAGATGGTGGTCTAGCAAGGTGAATGCAAAGGAGAGATTCAGCTGAATTAAGAGGACCTTTCTGAGGGGGCGGAGCCTGATGTCCAGCGGGTAAGACGCTTCGCGCTGAAGCTCCCGAGAGGCCTACTTAGAATCCTGACTTAATACCTATACAAACTTACTATTTCGCTCCGAGCTGACCGGGGTACATCGGGGGGGATGGCGGCCCATAAACCAGCGCGCTTGGACTTCGGGTCTCCTTCTTCTTCTCACGGAAAACGCTCCAAAACAGAGGTGTCCTCCCCACAGAAGATGGTTCCATTTCGTGAAAACCCCGAAATGCACCTGGAGATTTTGGAGGAACTACGCGGCGTGAAGGAATTGGTGCAGTCCAATGGAGAAGCGCTTAGAGCCCTGCGAGAAGACTTTGGAGTGCTCCAGGACCGACTTGAAAGTCTCTCATTACGGCAGGACAATATGGCGGGGGTCCTCGACTCGCACGCGGTGCGCTTGGGCGCACTGGACAAGGCTGAGCGCCAGATACAGAATCTTCAAAAGGAGTTAGAAGATAGCAATAATCGAGCCCGTCGCAACAATGTGAGGCTCATTGGAATACCGGAGGGGGTGGAAGCGGGAGATATGAGAGAATTCCTGCTCAAAACTCTTCCCTCCTTGCTGAAGATCACCTTTCATAAAGAATTGGAAATCGATCGTGCACACCGTGTTCCTACCCACATGGCGCTCAACCGAACGACCCCCCGGCCTATTATCTTTCGCTTGCTACGATATCAACAAGTGGAACAAATTTTAAATGCTGCCCGGGCGAACCATCATTTGGAATTTGAAGGTCACAAAGTCTCCTTCTTCCCTGATTTGGCAAAGCCTACCGTTGACCGACGGAAGAAACTCCTTGCTTTTCGCCCTCGACTTCAACAGCTACAGGCTCGCTTTGGCCTGTTGTATCCCGCGAAGCTCCGAGTGACTCTCCACAACCAAACCAGGACATTCGAAGATCCTGATCTACTATCAACATTTTTAGACTCCAAAGAAGCAGAGCGGATGCGCTAATCCAACGACGTGGACTTTTATTTGCCGGCTCTGTCCGCCATTTTGAAGGGCCCGATGCGGCGGTCATAGTCAAGCACAGAGACTACCTGGACTTTCCTTCTTTCTTTCTATGACTTTTGTTTTGTGGTCTCCTATCCCTCCATGATGTGTGCCTCGGTCGGATTCGGAGCACGCACAGTCCTACAGGTTATGTGTTTTTCAATTTCGGCCTTCTCTGGGGCTTCTCCCCGCAGACACATGGTCGCCAGTAATTTTTGGGGTTCTGCTTCTTCTCTACCGCGCTGCGGTTTTTCTTTTTTAATGTGGGGCGCTTCATTGTATTATCTAAGCTTATTTTCTTTTATGCCATATGTACAGCCAGATACAGTCAATATGAGGGACATTGTGAAATTAGGTGCGCTATCATGCTCAGAATTTTTAACTTGTCTGAATGGCTTTATGTAAAATCTTATCACTCAACGTAAAGGGCATTAATAGTCCAATCAAAAGAAAGAAAATCCTTAGCTATCTTAGCCATGAGCATGCTGATCTAGCGTTTCTTCAGGAAACACACTTAAATTCTGCTGAAACACTGAAACTCAATGTTAAGCCTTACATGGTGGCTGCCTATTCTCCCGCCGTTTCCAAACGGTGCGGGGTAGCCATTCTGGTTAAGAAATCTTTGCAAGCTACTGTAATTGATACTAGCGCTGACAAGGAGGGTAGATGGGCCCGAGTACATCTTAAGGTTGGAGATAGTGAATTTACATGTATTTGCATTTATGCCCCGAATGTGGACAACCCTGCTTACTATGCAAGTATTGCGCAGTTGGCACAGGCCTCTGCCAATACTCCATTAATACTTGGTGGTGACTTTAATCAAGTGTTAGACCCTCTGATAGATAGACAGCCGCCTAGAACGAGTAGTCCACCCAAGAGTCTTGCTACCCTTACAGCTCTGATGCAAGATCTTGCGCTGGTAGATATATGGAGGCTGCTTCACCCCTCCGACTTAGAGTTCACTTTCTTTTCTGCCCCCCATCACTCCCAATCTAGAATAGATTTCTTTCTCATTTCCAAAGCACTGATTTCTCAAGTAGACACGACTAGGACTCATCCTCTCCATATTTCAGATCATGCTGCCATATCTTTATCATTACGTGTCACTGCGCGGGACGATTCTCCCCGAGCTTGGTTTTTTGATAGATCCCTACTGGGTCAAAAAGATTTTCAGGTTGATATAAAGGCCGCTATCCAAGATTATTTTCATTTTAACTCACCCCATGACACAGCGGGCTGGGCTTGGTGGGAGGGTTTTAAAGCATCTATCCGTGCCACTATAACTAGCTATCAAATTCGGCAGGGGAAACAAAGAAAGCAGCATTTACTGATTCTAGAGCAGCAGATACAAGCTGGGGAGCGTCTCCTCACGTCCCGTACTGACCCATGTATTTTACTCCGTTTACAACGCTTGCGTTTTCAATATAATCAGCTTTTGTACACTGCTGTTGTTAAAAATATTGAATCACAACAAGGGCTATATTATCGGGAAAATAATCGTGCTGGCAAATTATTAGCAAATGCCCTAAAAGGTCGAAAAGAAGCCAAGCGTGTTACCGCCCTCCGTAATCCGTCGGGGGGGGGCTTGGTCACTGAAGATACCGAAATCTTAGAACTCTTTCGTGATTTTTATACTCGGCTTTATCAATCTGAATGTGATTTTGAGCCAGATGTATTTGAACGCTTACTTTCAGGGGTACAAAGACCGACCCTATCTGACGAAGATAGAGTGGCCTTGGACACACCATTTACTGTCTCAGAAATTCATTCTGCTATCAAGAAATGTGCCTCAGGTCGAGCCGCAGGCCCAGACGGTCTCCCTGCTGAATTCTACAAAACCTTTCACGCTGACTTAGCTCCAGTTTTGAAAATTTATTTTTCTGCTCTGGCCGAGGAGGGTTCTCCTTCTGGGTCCTTTTCAATGGCAAATGTAGTAGTTTTTGAGAAAGAGGGGAGAGACCCGCAACTAACAGCCAATTATCGTCCAATTTCCCTCCTAAACGCGGACTATAAAATCTTTGCCACCATTCTCTCTACCCGGCTCTCGGATAGGATGCCTACTTTAATACACCCAGATCAATGCGGTTTCATTCCTGGTAGATCAACTGCTGACAATGCTCGGACTCTATGCCATGTACTGACTACCGCAGTTAATCTTGATCGCCCATTTGTTGGCCTCTCACTTGATGCTGAGAAGGCCTTTGATCGCTTAGAGTGGCCCTTCCTGTTTGCAGTCCTCCGCTGGTACGGATTCGGGGAAGGTTTTCTCCGTTGTCTTCGCACCATGTACGCACAGCCTACAGCCAGTATATGTGCCAATGCTTTAAAGTCTCAGCCTTTTCCCCTTCAACGCGGCACTCGCCAGGGATGCCCACTGTCTCCACTTCTTTTCGATCTTGCACTCGAACCCTTGGCTTTACTAATCCGGCAATCGGAGGAGATTCATGGAGTCCCCTTCACCCATAGGGAAATCAAAATTTCAGCGTATGCTGATGATCTTATGCTTTTTGTCTCTATAGACTCAGTACCGGCTGTCCTAGAGCAAATTGGTAAATACTCACAACTGTCCGGTTATAAGATAAATTGGACCAAGTCTGTAGCCTTTCCATTAAATCCTTTGCTTCATCAGGCAGATATGCAACCCTTTCCCTTTTTATGGCAACCTCGCATGGTCAAATACCTCGGGGTTCACTATTGTTCTCCTTTGGAAGACACTATCTCCTTCAATGCCAAAGACTTAACCTCTAAAGTCCGGGCGCTTACTCACCGCTGGACTCCTTTAACACTTACCTGGTGGGGTCGATTAGAAACCATAAAAATGATGATTGTTCCGAAAGTGAATTATATCTTAGAAATGTTGCCCTGTCTCTTCCCTCGACGTATATATAAAGATATAGAGGGCCTTCTGACTAGATACTTGTGGCAAAACAAGACACCTAGGATAGCGAAACATAAGCTGCAAGCAGATAAGGAAAATGGGGGTGTCAGATTCCCTGATTTCCTGAAGTATCATCAATCTTTTCTTCTCAAACAAGGCGCTCGTTGGCTGGAAGATCCAGTACCGAGTAGACCGGTGTGGCTAGACATAGAAGAGGACCTTTGCAAACCGATTCCTCTTACTTTTCTCCCTGGTATGACTCTCCCATCAGACTCCCACTTTCCACCAATGCTTTTAGACACCTTAGGTGCCTTTAATAATCTCATGCAATCTTTAGACTCCCGACTCTGTCCGTTAGACAAGCTCCCACTTTGGTACAACCCTCGATTTCGAATACAAAATAAGCCGATGGCGTGGAGCCCCCGATCCGCCTCACTCACTCAGACACTCTTCTTTCTAGCCCACCGGTGTTTTTACACTCCTGACAGATTAGCCAAATGGAACACTACTCAGGGCAATAGTTGTTGGACATGTCATGCGGCCATTGGTTCCCTACCTCATGTTATGTATGAATGTCCCGCACTACAGTATTACTGGCGTCGGGTCTGGGGTCGTATCCAGTCTATTTTGCACTTTCAAGAGCCCCTTTCTTGGAGGATAGTGGGACTTCGCTCAGCTGCGGGGATCCCCTCTCTTCCAAAAATGGCTTACTTCCTTTTGGACTTTATGCTTGGCATTGCTATTTCCCTAATTACGAAATACTGGAAAAATAGCTCCCAGCTGAGCCCCAATGAATGGTGGAATCATGTCTGTCTCTACAGTAAATATGAACAAATACCTCGTATGTGTGCTTCCCCCATTCAGACCCCTCATCATCGGTCTAAATGGAAGATGCTCAATGACTATGTACATTCTGCTCAATGCTCTCATCTGACTGTCTAAATTTGTATATATCTTTGTCCCATGATTATTCTGTATCGCAGATACTCTTTTGATTGTTTTGATGTATAATCACTGTTGTTTGGAAGCGCTCACATGCTGACATAATCAGCTAGAGAAGAAGCGTGGGGGTGGGGGGTAATTGGGTTTACTTTTCTTTATTGTATAATTGTTTTGTCTCCTTTGGTGTGTTGTTTCTTTTGTTTGTTGCAAAATGAAAATAAAAGTTTAAAAAAAAAAAGAGGACCTTTCTTCCACCGTCTAGGTGGATTAGGATGTCATTAGACAAAGCAGCCAGTAATATTTCCATGTATGAAATGGCCTAAAACCGGACTGCTTTAGATGCAGGATATTAAATGATTCAATAAAAAAACACAGGTGATGGAAAACCACCTTCTCTGTCATCTTAGCGAGGAATGGGAGATTTGAAATGGGACAGAAACTAGCTGGGAGATCAGGGTCATTCCTGGAATCTTTCAGAAGTGGTTTGACAAAGGCACACTTCCAGGAAGAGAGGAACATGTCAGTAGATAAGTTGTCATTCACCAAATCCAGAATCCAACTAGAGAGATGAGGAAGTAGTTCTTTTAAAAGAGGTGAAAGAAAGGAATCAGATGGAGATAGTTTCACATTCATAGAATAAATTACATTTTTAAGGAATGCATCGGTGAAAGGTGGGAAAATATTTAAAGTACTATAAGAGACAAGTTGCGAATGAGCTGAAATTTGCGCAGACCTAGATTGAACATTAATCTGAGAAGCTGTAGAAGAGCTATTTAAAGGCTGATGTTGACAAACAAGTTATTCTGGGGTGGGAGGATATGAGAAAAGGGAAACACAAAGACACCCCCCCACCCCCCGCCCACCTTCTGAACCAGAAACTGACCAAATTGATCAGCAGTAATAGTTATAGTAAGACCATTAGCTTTAGGGAGAGGAGCTAATATTCGAGCAAGTCTGAAAAGTTGGCTAAATGATCCACCATTCTTTTGAATGAGACTAGCATAATAATCCTTTCCCACCTTTCTCATTGACTTTAAAACAAGTTTTTCTGGCGATTAAGAGTAGAGCTGTCTTTGCACCATTGTCTCTTGGCTCTCCGGAGCCACTGTGTAATTCCCTCAAGGTATTATTGAAGCGGGGCTGTTTTTAGATGGTCTAGGGATGATTCTGCAAAGGGGAGCAAATTCTTCTAATGCAGTAGTGAGAGCTGTGTTTCAGACTTCCAGCTTCTTATCCAAAGAGCTGCAGAAAAAGCTACTGGTTGCATGACCCACCTTTGGGCTAGCTCACCCCTGTTCACCCTTCTACAGTCTCAGGAGGCTTGCTTTGCAATAGGCTGGAACCAACAGATGGGCTGATGAATGAACAATGGCACAGAATTAAACTATGATTGGATCAAGTCAAGGCATGAATAGAAGGACTTAACAATGAAAAATTATTCCTTCCACCAAAGACTGGGTCTAAGCAATGACTGACTGAGTGAGTGGGCAAAGAAGACAATAAAGTAAAGTAAAGCTCTCATTGGCACTTATCTGGTTAACAGGTGCTGCTAAAGGGATACATGCCTTTAAAAATTGACCGCAGGGTTCTAAAAGCTGGCAAAGGTGTGCACCCATGATTTTCTCAAGAAATGAAACATCACTAACATTAAAAATGAACTGATGAGTCAAATACTGAATATATTATAAGCTGTTTATTATTTGCACACTATTGAAGCTTGTGGTAGTGTGGCATGTGGTGGGAAGGGGTTTTCTTTAAAATACAGTCCAGACAGCAGTTCAGGAAAAACAAAATCAGCATTGCTTCTGTCCCAGCTTGTTAACCTCCCCAAGCTGGCTCTCCCAGTGCTTCCTCCAGCCTCAATTACAATTCCTACCTCAGAACTCCTTTGCATGCCTTGCCTTGGAAGGACTTCTGGTTCCATGGGCCTCTCTCCTTCCTGCAGCCTGTTGGGGCTTAACCTCTTCCTGTGAGCCACATTCTCCCAGCCCTGTACTCTAAACTTCAGACTCTCTTAAAGAGGACTGTTCATACACCCTTTGGAGATGGATGGGTAACATTTTATAGACCCCATCACAACGCTGAAAAAAAGATGTTTATTCTAAGCAAATTGTGGCTTCATTAAGCAGTCCTAAGGTGCTGTTTTCAATTTATTTATTTAAATTTATTTTAAAATATTTCTTTCCCACCAAATCTCAATGGGCCAGATATTCGAAGTGCAGTTACATGGTATACAGACCTGTAAACCATGTAACTGCCACTGAGAGGGATATTCAATGGCACTAACATGGTTAGTTCTGCTGAATATCCCCGATTATAGAACTTACATGCCCCAATGCTAACCACTTACAGTAGCATTGGGGCATTCTGGGGAGAAGCAGAGGTGGAGATGATCGATAACTGGGCAGCAGCAATATTTCATGCTGCCCAGTTAGTGACCTACGCCTAAAAGATAGGCAAGAAAAAAACTCACCTATCTTTTAGCCGCAGGAGCTAACTGGGCAGCATGCAGCTAGTTGGGCAGAATGCAGGTACCAATGCTTGGTTACTTACTGCAACTTCCAGCACATGCAGCGATCCCTGAATATTCAATGTCAGGGCCACATATGACCCCTGCATTGAATGTCCAGGGTTAAGGTTTGGCGGGCACGGTTATGTGCCATAGTGGCACATAGCCTACCCAAGTGAATATCGGGCCCAACGTTCTTGACTGGTTACAATAAACATATGCAAGCATAAATTACATACAGTCATAAATATTGTGACTCACTGCATTGTGACTCACTGTTAGTAGGCAGGTTTTGTCCTTCTTGACTCACCTGAATAATCATTTTGAGAAGCATTTTAGAACTGAGATTGAAGGACTACCGAGAGGGCTATTACTGCTGGCAAGAAATATGGACTTGTAAGTACCTCCTGAGAAATTCTCTAAATCTTGGGGAAAAGGGAATTCTTTGGGTTAAAACTGTGTATTTTAAAATTCAGTGTTTAATTAAGTCAGTTAGGGCATAGTACTACAAGCCAGCTTTCAATTAAATTAAAGCCAGTTAGGGCTTAGTAGCAAGCCAGCCTTCAATTAAATTAAAGTCAGTTAGGACATAGTATTACAATCTAGCTTCCAGTTAAAGTCAGTTAGTACTTAGTATAACAAGTCAGCCTTCAGTTAAATTAAGTCCAGTTAGGCTATATCTTAACAAAGAGAGTAGAATAGGGTAAATATTATTTGATTATATATAGAGAAAGTGTTTTCTAGAGACCATTTACAAAGAGGCCTTCCAGTTAGAAGGCAATGAACTGTGAAATTGTTTTAAATAGGCCAAGTGACTGATCAAAGGGGCAACTTGAAAGGTTTCCTCTTTCAAACCAAGGGCAGTGTGAATCACCCAGGAAATTAAGAGATTGCCTTAGAAACACAGCTATACTCTAAATAGGTCATCCCTCTCATGAGATAGGGGCTATCCAGTCTTTTGCACTGAGTGTTACATATATGATTTTCTCCCAGTTGGTGAGAGGTCTTATGTGTGCACTAAGCGCAAAGAGCTCTTTGCTCTCAGGGAATGAGTCTGATCTCTGGAGGCTAGAGTAGTGGGCTTGGAGGAGCTGAGGCAGACAGAGGGGTATATAGATGAGACCTACAGGGACATAATAGAGAAGTCTCATGATGGCAACCAATATGTGTCCCAGAGCAGCTTCAGCATGCTTTGGAACATGTGCTGACAGCTAGTGCCTTTTAGTAAAAGGCTCCCTAAGTATATTGTTTGAGAGTTAACTGTATGGGAAGAACCTAGGCATGCCCCAACATTTATCACACAGGTTCTGCAAATGATCACTTATTAATTCTTGCAACTAACATGTGGCAACTACAGATTTTATGATGTTTCAGTAAACAGGCCCCTAAGACATCAGATGATTTGATATATTAATTTAGGGATCTGTTGAATATCTGGTCTGGCATTTACCTTTGTATGCCACTTAAGTTTGTAAATGCTGATTTTTGCATATGCAGATGTCACACATCTGTTCTAAAATGACCTCCAAAATAAAAGGTATCGCTTTATATTCTCTTTATGTTTTTTTTTATTTAAATTTATTTCTATATATTCAAGTGCACCAACAGAGTTACCACACTACTACATACTTATAATATTCATAGCACTACTAGGCATGTGTTGTTGGGTAATTTTATAAGGAGGCACCTATATTTTGGCTTCTGTGATTTTCCAACTAGCGTGAATGTACATGTGTTGTTTACATGCCACTGTGGGCATGTACATGGGCAGAGCCTGAGTGGATTGAAATCAAATATGCACATTCATTATAGAATACAATAGACTGCAAGTGTATTTGTAGCTCTCCTGAATGAACCTGCTCTTGGCTTAGCTCTGAAGCTAAACAGGGTTGGACTTTAATAGTACGTGGATGGGTGACTACCTTGGAATACCAGGGCTATACAGTCACTGCATAAAAGACAGGCCTGGCAATCTATTGACTCAATGGCACAGATTGTTGCATAAAGTAGGTGTGGTCATTTACATCAGCTCTAGGGCTGATGTAAGTGATTGTGCCTTAATTTAAGGTGTCTTCTCTGCCTCTTATGACAGTATTTTATGATGTCAAGTAAGCATTTTATAAACTATACACAAGAAAATGTGAATTAAATAGGTGCCACTTCATCTCTTTTTCTATAGGCAAACATAAGCACCTATATGTCTTAATAAAATAGGTATGGAATAGGTGCCTTTTTGTCATGCTCACATAGGTGCCCACATATAAAATTACTTTCCACCCATCTATTGGCTCCATTCAGAGAATAACAAACTGACGAGGCCGTGGGCAGGGTCCCGGCGGATGACCCTAACTGGGTGCGTTGCCAGGGGCAAGGATCCTGTGCGCGGCCAAGGCCGATTTAAATTCATTGGCTCCCAGCAGAGGCAGCCGCTCGGGAGCCAATCAGGGAGGACCAGGTCAGCGGGGTGGGTGGTTTGGGCCCGGCAGGCAGCCTCCGCGTGGTCATTCACGGCGGAGGCTGCTCGGGGGTGCCGGCTTGGCGGTCATGCCCCTTTGGGTATGCGACCGTGGGCCGTGTACCCCGGTAGTAAGGTATTTTATATACATGATCTTCCGGTCATGTTGATGACACCAACAGGATGCAACTCCCAGGCTCAAGGCCTTCGTGCTGCCGCTTAGCCCTGGATAACAAGGGGGCACTCCAGCGTGGCAGTCTCCTCTCTCGAAGGTGGACCGGTAGGCTTCCTGGTTCCCTGCGGCAGTTTGGTCTCTTATATACACGATCTTCTGGTTGCGTGGATGATGTCCGCAACATGTGACTCCCAGATTCAAGGCCTTCATGCTACTGCTTAGACCTGGATAGAAATAGGGCACTCCTTCTCGGCAGTCTCTTTGCTCAAAGGTGGACCAGTAAGTTTCCCCGAGCAGCACTATATTAGATAAGAAAAATGATGTGCTGACTTTGTGTTAAAGGATTATCCACATGGGGGCAATTTTATAAGGCATGCTAACATTGCCACATGTATGAATTCATGCATGTAAAGCATGATATTTTAGTGGTTTGCGTGCATAACTGACCACTAATGTGCATAATGTAGTTGGTTGCTATTCTTGATAATACAGGCATTGCACCTAATTTAATAGCTAAGTGACGACCGCAGGGGATGGTGGGGTCAGGGAGGGCAGGGAGCTCGACGTGCGCCAGCTCCAGTGCCTGGCAGGTGCGTGCTAGCCTCCGGGGGACGGGGGGGGGAACTGACTGACAGCCTGCTTGTGGTAATTTTTTACTGCGGCTGCACAGTGCATTGCCCTATCTGCTTGTGATCTTCCCCCGTGCCACTGTCGGGGAGCTGGCGGGGGGCTGGTTGTGGGCGTTCGGGGCTCCTATCGGTGCTGCCATCGGGCGGGGAGGGGGGCGGCGTGGGGGGAGCTGTGCGCTGGAGCCACTTCCTCAGTGGGCCCGGCGGGTTAGAGGTGCCCCGCTTCGTGGGTGGGGTGGTAGGGGGGAGACTATGGGGGGTTGGGTGGTGAATGCTGGGGATTTGGGGGGAGCAGTGGGGGGGAGCGAGGGGAGCTCGGGAAGATGGGGGGGTTTGCAGCTGGGTTGGGGGGCAGTGGGGTATGGGGACACCTTGCTACTGCTGGTTGGTCTCCAGTACGAGGTGAGTGGGTGTTGGCTGGTGGGCCTTTGCCCGAGGAGCACTGGCTTGGGGGGCAGGCGGGTTTTATCTGGATCAGTGTGGGGGGGGCACTGGCCGCTTGCATGGTCTCTGGCGGTTCCCCTCCGTCCTCCCCCCCCCTGTTTTGCTTATGTTTCCACAGGGGCCGGCGCCGAGGGCAGTGGAGCGGACACGAAGACAGGTGCTGCCACGGCGGCATCCAGTGTGAGGCGCGGGAGACAGCGCAGGCCGGCACTGAGATCAACCAGCTGGAAGTCAGGACTGCTGCTGCTGTGGCTGCAGAGGGTTACGATCTGGGTGAGTGATCAGGGACGGGGGGGTTCTGCGAGGGAGCAGGCGGCGTCATGGCTCGGTGTCGGCCTTTCCCTCCTCATCACGTGATTTGTCGTTGGCATCTGTGGGAGAGCTGCTGAGGAGGGGGTCGGTTAGCGCAAGGGTGGCGGGGCCGGGGGGGGGGAGGGACCCTGTCAGTGGTTCCGTTCGGAGCTGTGGGTAGGGGTGCCCGGACGACTTCTGCGCCAGTTTAACTGTTTGACGGCGGGCAGCGTTCGAGGGGGAGCCGGAAAGGGGGGGCGGATGCACAGGCGGGGCGGGATAAGAAGGTTGCATGCACGGTTGTGAAGTGGGCTCGATCCTTTCGGCTCCTCGCCATTTGGGTTGCTATTGGCATACGCGGATTCTGTTTGGAGGCGTTCCGGCCGCTCAGAGTGTGGGCATGGTGTAACTATGCTGGAATGTTCAAGGTCTGGATGGAGGGGGTCAGGAGATTACCTTGGGGCACCCAAGATATATTCACCTCTGGCTGACCCATATGTCCGCGAGTGCGGGTGTGACAGGAGGGGCGGTGGGGGGGCGGGGCGATGCTAGCAGTGGGGGGCGGTTTGTTCCTTTTTCTTGCTATCGGACAGTTCCAGCGGTACGCTGGGGCGGGGGGGGGGGGTCGGTGACAAGTGTGGGAGGTGCAATGAGTCCACCCCCTCCGTTTCCAGTCGGAAGGTTCTGGCGCTTCTGCGTGGTTGGTGGCGGAGGGCCTTCCACTGCGAGGCGTTGTTCCACAGGGGTCACCGGCGCCTGGGGATCAGATACGGGTGTACGTTTTGCGATGGTGGCTTCAGCGGTATCTGAGGCGGCAGGATTGGGTTGTACTGGGGGTTCGGTTTCCGTTTGGTTTGTTATTCCAGGGCAGGGCACGGTGGTGGGGCCTAGTACTCGGAATTCACCTTCCATATGGCGTCTTGGCAGATGGTACCGGATGCAGAGCCTGGGCAGTTCAGGCTACTTCGTAATTTGTCCCTGTCTATAGAGGGTGTCGATTACTGACCACATTCCGTGCGGGTGGTGTCCAGTGAGGTATGCGTCTTTTGATCGGGCGGCGGAGTTGGCAGGTAGCGGGTTGGGCCGCATTGCGGGACAAGGTTGGAATTGCCTTGGCCTTTCGCCTGTTGGCGGTGCATTCATCTGCTTCCGTTTTCACAGGGCATCTTTTTGACAACTGCTGGCCTATGTGCTGCTCAGTCTCTGGTGCGTGCTGTTAAATGTTCAGCACCTTCCTGCAGTGGTTGCGAATGTGGTGCATTATTGGATGTTTTCTGTTTGTGGAGGCGGCTTAGACGGCGGAGTGCCAGGAGATGTTCAACGGGTTTGCAGGGCTATCGCGGAACTTCGGTGGGCACTGGCGGGGGGCAGGACAGTGGGTTCGGTGACGAGACTAACTTAGGGGGTGGAATTCGACTCGGCGGATCTGGTAGCTCGCCTGCTGCAGTGAGAGGTTGCCGGTTTGGGGATTTGGGGGCTAAGGTGTTTGCGTCATTCAGGGTGACCTTGCTGGGGATGCAGGAGTTACTGGGATCGTGGAATTGTTTGCGCGCCGTGCAATACCGATAGGAGGGGTGTTTCGCGGCAGTTGGCTGTTTCCACAGGGGCGGGGGGTAGAATCAGCACCACCGGATTGGGGTCATGGAGTTGTGTGGGCGGATTGGCGGCTTGTGTCGATCCTTGGCCACTTTCGACGGGACATCGGTTTTGATTGTGGAGGAGGTGCCCGTGAGGGGTTGCAGCTATACACGGATGCGGCGGGTGGGGAATGTACTTCAGCGGGGCTTGGTGCGCAACCGCAGTTTCGGCAGGTATTTGGTTTGACTGCCAATATCTCCTTTCTGGAGCGGTTTCCGCTCAGGGTGGGTTTGGGAGTTATGGCCGGTTTGGCTTCGCAACTGTGTGGTGGTATGGTGGGCGGCCCGGCGGCTGTGGGCATTATGGTCCATCGTTACTCCCACAGGAGTTTGCCAATACCGGGTTCCCTGAGGGAGGTGGTGTTGGCATCTCTACAGTTGCAAGTGTCGGAGGAGGCTTGGCATATCCCTGGCTGCATTGACAAGATTGGCGATGCTCTTTCTCGTTTTCCGGTGGAGAGGTTTCGGGCTTTTGCCCGGAAGAGGACAAGGAGGGATCCAGGGTCCCGGAGATCTTATAGAGCACTGGCCTTGGAGGCATGCTGGGTTTACTGCGTAGTTCGGTATCAATGGGGGCCGTGGTCGGTGTGTCAACGGGGTGGTGACTCAGTGGTCCAATTTTGGTCCTGCACGGGTGGCAACTGGCGGCATGGCTTGGTGGGTATATAGTAGTGGCTATGGGTGTGGGGTTTTTTTCCAGGCCGGTGGGACGTTCGCAGTTGTGCTGGTTTCCAATTAGCGAAGGTGGTGGGGGTGGGGATCGCTTGTTGGGGGATTTGTAACTCGCAGGCTACTGCGGGGGGGGGGTGCCTGCTCTGCCATCTCCTCGGGATCCGAGGCAGCCCCTCCAGCATGCTGGGCCGGTCTGGCTCCTTGCGGCGGTACTGCGTATGGCTGCATCGGGGTATGCAACCGCCATGTTTTGGGCAGTCCTTTGTATTGCCGTTTTCGGGGCCTTTCGAATGGGGAGAGTTGGTGGTGGATTCGGTTGGGACGGGGCGGGGGGTGGCTTCCACGGCCCCACGTTGGCTTTTGAGGCGGTCGGGATGTTTTGGCCAGTTTCCGACCGATCGGCGTGGAGACGATCGAGGGTGCGTTTACGTGGGATGATGGCTTTGTGACATGCCCCGTAGCTGCGGTGCGGCGATACCTGTGGGTGCCCCCCGGGTAGGCTGGGGTTTCTTATGGAGTGGGTGAGTGTTGGCCTGCTGCAGGTGCCCAAGGTGTTCCGGTGCACGAGGTGGTCAGATGGCGCTGCGTTTGGTGGGTGCCGAGCCTACGCATTTTGCGCTGCCCTTTTTTCGCTGAGGGGTGGCTGCACAGGTCATTTGGAGCATTGGCAGATGGCACTCTTGGGCGTTTGTGGGTTATGTGCAGCTGTGACAGCTAAGGGGGGTCGTGGGGGTTGGGGAGTTTCATTGTTCATTTATTTTGCAGGAGGGTCTGGAGCCTGCTGAATGTTGGGGATTGGTCACTCCTTTGTCCAGTGTGCTGGACGGCGAGTTGTGGTGAGGTGGGTGAATGCCAATTTGGTGATTGCCCCAGTTTTGGTGGCTGTATCATGGCTGGGTGAGCGCGGACCCCGCGGATCGCAGAGGCTTCCTTTGCTACAGCGCCGATGGCGGATATCGCGACTGCCTGCAGTGTTGGAGGCCATGTCCTGGTTTCGGGTCATGCCGGCATCTGAGCAGAGCGGCGCTGGAGGATTTGGTGGGTTTTGCAGATGTTTCGGGGTGTAATGCTGATGGGGTATGACATTGTTCCGAGGCCTGCATGCTGGGGCCCGCGCATTGGTCGCGGGGGCTGGCGGACAGTACTCCTCCGATTGGTTGCTGGGTTGGCTGCCATGGGGGTACCAGAAAATGCATTCTCGGAGTTGAGTCCGAGGCTTTATAGGGGTTAATGGGGGGGCAGTTCTCGCCAGGCAGGTTCTCGCCAGGCGGGATGGATCTGCTCCTTTACGACTGGCAGGAGGCCTTGGAATGTGGGTTGGTTGGGATGCTCACTGGTCGGTTGGGATGCTCACTGGTTGCAGCTTGGCATTGGGGGGGGGGCGACACAGGAACAAGGTTGTCTCCTGTGCTGGTGGCGGGATCCCGGAGGTTTCCGGGGTCCGGAGCCTCAGGCTACACTTGGGCGGGGGCGGGGTGCCCCTGACCCGGTCAAACCCTGGCCAACTTTTGCTAATAGCATGGCGAAGTCGGGGGAAGGGTTAGGTAACTTGCCGGGGGGCAAGTTATGGCGTTAGCGGTGGCAAGGCACTTTGCTAAGGTATGGCTGGTGCGGGCCGGGTGCCGCTAATCGATCGAGAAGGTGTAGGAGGCTGGCAAATTGTGAAATTGCTAAAAGGTTAATAAAGCTGTGACCAGTTGTGATCCATAAACTGTTGGTGTGGTGTCTTTTGTGGGGTTGGGGATTGGGGGTGATGGGGGGTGGAGGAAATGGACCCGAAGCACCAGGTCCACCTGCGTCGGTTACTGACGAGGCCGTGGGCAGGGTCCCGGCGCCCGACCCTAACCCGGCGCGCGGCCAGGGGCGAGGATCCTGCATGCGGCACAGGCCGATTTAAATTCATTGGCTCCCGGCGGAGGCAGCCGCGTGGGAGCCAATCAGGGAGGACCAGGTCAGCGGGGTGGGTGGTTTGGGCCTGGCAGGCAGCCTCCGCGTGGTCATTCACGGCGGAGGCTGCTTGGGGGTGCCGGCTTCCCGCCCGCCCGCCCATGCATGTTTAGGGGGGTTTGGGTTATGGGGTGTTGCAGCTTGGGGGGGGGGGTTGGCTGGATCCCGGAGGTTTCCGGGGTCTGGAGCCTCAGGCTACACTTGGGCGGGGGCGGGGTGCCCCTGACCCGGTCAAACCCTGGCTGACTTTTGCTAATAGCATGGCGAAGTCGAGGGAAGGGTTAGGTAACTTGCCGGGGGGCAAGTTATTGCGTTAGCGGTGGCAAGGCACTTTGCTAAGGTATGGCTGGTGCGGGCCGGGTGCCGCTAATCGATCGAGAAGGTGTAGGAGGCTAGCAAATTGTGAAATTGCTAAAAGGTTAATAAAGCTGCGACCAGTTGTGATCCATGAACTGTTGGTGTGGTGTCTTTTCTGGGGTTGGGGATTGGGGGTGATGGGGGGTGGAGGAAATGGACCCGAAGCACCAGGTCCACCTGCCTCGGTTAGACACACCTGGCATTAATCAATTTTCTCTCTCCAAATGTGTCATCCTTTTTATGAATGCCGACTAACTCCCCCTCCCCCCCAGCAGTGACACCTCATACAAAACCAAGGTATAGAATATGTATGTATATATATATATATATATATATATATATATGTAAATAGCCCTACCCCATTGTTGCCCCAATGCATGCTGTACATAGTTTTAATTGTTTCAATGTTTTAATATACCGCGCTTGTTCCATGTACACTGCCTTGACCCAGCGAAAGGAAGTATATAAATACAGCTAAAAAAAATAATAAATACTGCTTACTATATGAAGTAACTCAGGCAAGCAGGAGGTACAAAGGGATGTGTATTGAATTCCTATTGATTCTTCCGTAGTTTCAATTAGCTACGGGGGGACATAGGATGAGGGTGAAAAGGGATAGACTCAAGAGTAATATGCAGAAATATTTCTTTACAGAAAGAGTGGTGGATGCATGGAATAATCTCCCAGTGAAGGTGGTAGAGATGAGGAAAATATCTGAATTCAAAAAAGCATGGGACAAACACAGAAGATCTCTAAAAGAAAAGAGGGGACTGTTGTAATGGTTGATATGGAAGGGCCGACTAGATAGACCATGTGATCTTTTTCTGCCGTCATGTTTCTATGTTTCTAAGCCATATGCAGAAGTCATAGGGATTATCACAGCTTGAATATGCAGGGATGTGGTGGCTACTGCTTCCTTGTGATAGATGTGATAGCCAAGTTTGTTTGTTTTTCCTGCTGTGGTGCCATATATCAAGGATATACTGAATGCAAAGTGGAACTCTGATGACCAGTAAACAGTGGAACTCTGTTCTGATGCCAATCAAAATTTAGCAGGCCCAAAATGAATCAGGATTATGTAAACCTCTTATTTAATATATGACAAGGATATAATCTAACTTTCGGTATGTCACAGCATAGGGTTATGTCATAGAGAATCATTATGATTCTATCTATATTATAAGGTACTAGCTTTTTAAATGGATCCTATAGCTAACTGGATTTTCAAGATACCCACAATAAAGATGCAGGAAATAAATTTTCATACCCTGGAGAACCTATATATGCAAATTTATCTCCCAAATAGTCAATGTGGCTATCTCAAAAATTTGACTAGCTGTGGAGTCATGAGGGCAGCCTTAGAAAACCCCCAAGTTATTATTTAATCAGGGCCAGGGTCCTCATAATTACAAATTTCTCTTTATTCCTTTATATGAATCCTTAATATTATTATAAAATGTTTTTATTCATTGAACTAAAAATCTCGCATGCCAAATTAAAATACTGTATAATAAGTATTAATATCTGAAAATATCAGCAATTATCATTTGTCTGCTGACGCCAGTAGCCACTACAGGCATTAACATTCGCCTCTGGATAGCTAAAGCTGATAACAGTGTCTGCTAAAATGCTAGGAGCATCAGCATCTAATCGATTTGCATGTTCACCAGCAAAGCTGACTGCTACATCTGTTCTGTGGGAAAAAAAAACATACATTCTGCCTGTAGTACAATCAGTGTAATTAAAAATTAACATGCATTAATTGTTAGAGCTGATGTAAACAGCTGATGTTCCACTTAGCACTGTCTTCAGTACATATCATTAGGCAAAGCCAAATATTGTTAAGTAAACAGGCAGTACTTTAGAAAAAGAAAGAGAAAAATAATTCCAACTAAATAAATTGACAACATAATGTAAGTCCTATTAAAACAGTTAAGATAATTAGGGTGTGCAACTAATGCCGAGAATATTGCTTACGGCCCTATTTAATTGTTTGATATTAATTTCAATGAATGTATTTAATCCCAGTGTGAGACATGATTTGACTTTGTGTGTTTTATGTTTCAAGAGATTAGCTGTGTAGAATTGTGGAGCTGGAGTGAAAGCCTAATATGTGGCATTAAATTTGGAGACAGAATACTATTCTCAAAAAATGCAGCCTCTGTATTGTTTTACATGAATTAATAATTATTTCATACAGTTATTTATTTATTTAACTGTATTTATATCCCGCTTTTCACCGGGTCAAAGCGGTGGAACATATAACAGGGGGGGGGGGGGAATCAAATGTGGGGGGGGGGGCCAACACCGGGGGCTCAACATTGATGATTTTGGGATGAACATAGAGACTGACAAGATAGCATAGTTACTGGTTTGGAGTTCTTGGAGAGGAATAGGGGGGGTTCCTATTCAGAGATGTTCTTGGAATAGGATGGTTTTTAGTTGCTTTTTGAATGATGGGAGATCACCGTTGTTCTTGATGTGGTTTGGTAGAGAGTTCCAGAGGGATGGAGCATAGAGTTCAAAGGCTCTGTTGCAGGTCCGTTGAGTTGCTTTGGTTCTTTTGTGGGGGATGGCAACGGAGCTGTTGGAGGATTATCTGGTTGTTCTGCTGGGGGTTGGGCGAGGCAGTAGGGCGCGGAGTGGGGTGCCCTGTGTTTGGTGGATGGTTTTGTGGGTGAGTAGAAGAGTTTTGTACTTGATTCTTGCTTCTATGGGGAGAATATGAAGGTCTCTCAGAATTGGGGTGATGTGGTCTCGTTTCTTTGCATTGTGAATTATTCTCGCCGTGGTGTTTAGGGCAGTTCGGAGGGGATTGGTCTGTGTGGCAGGTAGGCCATGGTAGATTATGTTGCAATAGTCCAGATGAGGTAGTGTTAGAGCTTGCATTACTGTCCTGAAGTCTTTAGTTATATGTATATACTTGATACTGTCCAAGAGGATATCCTTTTTCATGGATCTTTGAATCGTTCTTTTACTCTTAGAAAGCAAGCCAATCTACCTAATAAAATTCTTCAACAGAAGATAAATATCCCCCTTAAAAAAGAATTAAGAAAATTTGAGGAAATAACTTTAATGGGGCAATTTTAGAAGCATCTAGAACTATAAATAGCAGTAGTCCAAGTTTTAAATCCTATTCTATGTAAATCTTAGTTCACTATTATGTTATATCTTATACATAAACCACTCTCACTGCAAAATAAAGCAGTATATAAAATTGATTAAATAAATAAATAAATACACAAACCCAGGATATGGGGTATTTTAGAAGCTTTATTCATGAGCTGAACATCTGAAAATAGGCACATAGACATGCAAATCATGGAGACATTTCTGGAACCATTTTAGAAACCTGGGTGCATATACCCCCGACCCCCCCCCCCCCCCCCGTGTGAGAACATCCATGTAGCATGGGGGCATGGTGGAGGTGTGGCCTGGGTGGAGCAAGGGAGATGCAAGTTGTGCGATTTCAGAATGGCACAAGGACATCTGGCCCTGGTTGTTGAGGTGTCCATGCCTATGCTTACTCCTAACCATGAACAAGGTGTAAAACAAAAGTGCTTGTTTCATGACTGCAATGCTTTCAGGGGGGAAAGAGCACAATGCACGTTCATCACCACAATTAAAATGTCCTGGTCATGGTAACATAGTATATGATGGCAGATAAAGACCAGTATGGTCCATCTAGTCTGCCCAGCAAGGTGGCAAGAGTAGGTGCACCTGCCGCTCCTTGCAGGTCACCCCTCCCTATGCCTTTGTATAGGGGTATAGCCACCGCTCCATGCAGGTCACCCCTATTTGTTGAGATATAAAAGATCATTATGTTTATTTTGATTTTATTCTGTTGCTATAAAGTGATTTACTGTGGGGTTCCTATAGTCAAAGAACATACATACATACTCCAAACATATACAAGCCTGCTTCTGCATGCCTGGGTATCTGAAATGGCAGGCCAGGACATGCTAGTCTCAGAACCTAGTTGCTCCCCTTCTGAAATATCCCAGCCGGGACATCCAAGTGCCCAGTTCTGCAGGCATGCAATTTGAGGACATCCACATTTGCAAAATGGCCTGCATGTGAAGTTGCTTGACTTTGCTATCTGCATGGGGCCCGTCTTTAGAACCAGCTACTGGAATGTTAATTTTCCAGGGTGGAGATGCAGCGATTTCAAATGGCCCTTTAATGTGCCTCCCTTCACTGCTGCCACTGCCAAGGATTTTTGGATGTTCTGCTTTTGAAATACCCGATTCTTCCTAAATGTCCCTTCTAAAATGTCACTTAGAGAATTTTAAGGGTGAATGCTTCCCAGATACCAGCACCGCCATCTGGTTAATGGCAATATTCATCCACCATCCAGACAGAGCTAACCAGTTAAAGTTAAGACAGGCATTAACCTGTCCTAACTTTAACCACTTATGCTATCCAGTTAGCAGCTGAATATACTACTAATTAGATGGCGGTCTCACTGCTCCTGTCTCACTCACAGGCCGCTCCGGTTTTATCAGAAGTTTTTTCGGTGCTCAGTATTCAATGGCATGAACTGGTTCATGCTGCTGAATATCACAGTGACTGTGTTTAGCTGTTTAGCAGGTTTGCTAGTCAGCTAAAACACTTTGAAAATGCTCCCTGATACGGTACATATAACCAAACCTTTGTAAAGCAAAAAAGCTTAAATTTAACATTAATTTAATATATCTGACATTTATGTTCAGTCTTTTTCCTCATAGGATTCAAGGTACATCACATCTACTACATTAATATATTAAAACAATATATGTAATATACACTAAAAAAACATTTTGGGGTATGTTTACTAAACTGCGTTAGTGTGATTCGCGTTAGGAGCCGCGTTAGTGGAAGAAATGCCAAAAAAGGACATGGGCGGTACATCGTTACTGATAATGCGCGTTATAAGGCGCCGTGCAGCAATGATCGTTACAGGGCGCGTTACTGCGCATTAAGCTTAAGAAGGCGCACGGACACCCAAATACAGAAACAGAGCTGTAGCACAATGGTTACTACACAGACTGATAGTACAAGGGTCATGGGTGTGATTCCTCAGTGTGCCTAATGAATAAGGCTGGCTGAGGCATCATGTGTAACCCTTTGAAGGCCTACTATAATATTTTAATCCACATTCTGCAGCCGGGTTAAAGTTTGCATATGTCAGGAAAATTGTACCCGTCCTATTCAATATGTTCCAATAGTGATATTCCCTCTGCCATGGTCATGTATTATATACCATTTGATAGGAATATTTAGGCAGAAGTTTGGATCCCGAAAGCGTTGGGCTTGGCCTGGAAAGGGTTAAGTATTGGGCTGTGAGGAAGTTTAGTTGTACTTTAATAGTGCTGCCAGCAAACACATCCTCACAGTGGCGTAACCTAAGGTGCCACATAAGGCACCCTAGAAGGCACTCCATAGGGCACATTATAAAGTGCGCTGTCTGCCGAGGCACCCTATAATGTCCCCTATAGGACACCATATAAGGCACCTTATAAGACATTTTATAGGGCACCGTATAAGGCGCCCTATAGGGCACCGTATAAGGCGCCCTATAGGGTGCCTTATGAGCCACCCTAAAGTGACAGTACCCTGAGGGTGGTTCTGCTGGCAGCACTAATATACAATAAAAATAGACCATGCCTAAGACAGCCCTATCGATGAACCCCAATGTGGGTTTTGAACCCATGACCTCTGGCTCCATGGTCAGTGAAGTACCCAGTGGGCTAGAGCTGTTAATAAACACCTGGCTGGCTACAGGAGGACTGCACGGCACCATACCCACATTCTGCTGTGGTTACCAGGATAGGGTCAACCATTCCGTACCCAGGATGCACAGCACATGTAAATCAGCAGTCTACAGATGATCACAAGATGGGGTATGCACCCCATAGCACCTCAGCCTGGTAGGGGGTGCCGACGGTGTGTGTTAGTGGCACAGAGTAGCTACAGACCGTCACAGTGTGCGGGTCCTGTGCTCATCCTGAGGGAGAGGTATGGTGCCCAGCATCATTCGCACAGCACCTGGCTGTGCTGAGATAGGCTATGCTGCAGGTCCCCATCAGTGCCAATGTGTGATAGGTAGTCCTTGCAAACACCCCTAGGATCTGCCTGTGTTCATCTGTATGTCACATCTAGCCCTTGTGGACTATGATGCACCCAGAAAAGTACATACCCTGTGTGGGTGCCATGGTCACATGATGTAAGCGAAGGGGGGTGTTGGGACCCACAGGGAGATTACATACCACCACCCAACGCACCCTCTGGGGCTCAGGGTGGGGGAGAGGATATCCCGCCAACAGATCCACTTTCTACCCCCCTGCAATGGTGGCAGTAGAGGGGACCATCACCCCAGTCCTGCTAGGGATCAAACACCCTACAGGGCAGGCAATGCAGAGCAGTACACATCCATAACGCAATAGCAGACAGACGGCAGGTCTGGAAATGCTCAGCTGCCCCCCACCATTATCTGACATTCTCCAGCAGCGAGCCTACAGCCGCTGCACCCTGCAAGGTGTTCCAGCAAGACACATACTAGCTGCAGACAGTCCGCCAGCTAGTCCATAGTGCATGGTCCTGGAGGAGATGCATGTACCCAGAACGGGGATATCAGCATACACACCAAGCAGATAGGTCAGTGATTGGGCCCCAAAAGAAAACCCATAAATATCACATGAGAGAAATGCTATATAGCACTATGGGGGAACCTAGCCATGCCATGGTCACTGCTCAGTCAGGGTGAGAGTGACCTCCCAGCAGGACATGCTATGGCCACCCTGTCCGTGCAGGTGGTACCGGGCACTACAATGTCCGAGCCATTGCCCTATGCCCTGTGCAGATGCGGCCAGGCCAGGCCTCCCTATCCAGGCTATTCCCACGGTACCTTGCTCCTCTTATGCACATTGGCAGGCCAATACTGGCAACAGTGCTAGTAGTGTGGGCTGTGGAGGGTGTTGGCAGCCACCACACACTGGATAGACAGACACACACTCCCCACACCTATGCCAGCATTGTGCCACTATAGAGGTGTTGGGCAGCCCAGGCCACCACACCAGTCCTGGGCACAGTGCAGGCATGGCTATGGTACGCAATACTGTAGGAGTCACTCCCCAGGTTGGTATACACTGTCAGACACAAGACCTGTAGCACACTCCACAGACATCAGAAAGGTTGCTATGATGCAGCTCACTCCGAAAATTGTACTTAACCTAGGAATTGCTATCTGCCAGTAATCATAGCAACCTTTTGATAGATGTGTACCATATTCCCAGGTTTAGAGTGGCATTACTAAAGTGCTAGTATTGGGAGATGCACGCAGAGCCCAAAGTCCTGCCTCTCCAGGAGGCTTTGGATAATGGGGCCTGTGGGTGTGGGTGTGTCTGCCCCTGTTGGCTGCTGCTTTACGGCAGAGGTTCCCAACTCCAGTCCTGCGGTGCAAAACACTGTTCGGGTTTTCATGCTGTCCCTCATGAATATGCATGAGATATATCTGCATACCATGGGGGTGGCGCATAGAAATGCAGCACAGGCATCTTTATCAGAGGCAGCATGGAACCTGAATGATGTTTGGCCCTCCAGGACTGCATTTGGGAGGCTCTGCTCTAGGTAATGTGCATGTTTATGGTGTCTGTGCTCTGTAGGGTAAAATGTAGGTGTTTTGGGCATGTTTACGTCATCTGCAAGAAAGGTTTTGTCTGTATTAGCATGTTATAGTAGTGGGTAAAATATGAGGACTGGGTTGGTGGAAACCACAGCTGGGACTTGAACCTGTGACCTTCTGCTTCTGAATACACTGGTTTTGTGCACTGCACCCCCATGTTATCACAGAGATGGTGCGTTCCTTGGTGATACCATGACTGTTGGACAGACAGGGCCTGTCTGTTGCAGTGCATGGCACCCACCTACACAGGGCTAGGCCACGGTCTGCTCTGGGCAGCTGACACTGCCCCCTCCACCACCAGTATCCCTCAGCCACCATGCTGACATGCCCTTCTGCTGGTGGAGCTGGTGGTGCGCAGTCTCAGGCCATCCAGTGTGCAGGTAGGTGGCTGCCTATGGTGCGTGTTCTGGGGTAGGGGTGCCTGCATAGACGTCCACGCTCCCCCCCAGCCCCGCCTGCCAATGTTCCGTGCCCTTGGGGGTAGCTGTTGGGTACTATCCCCTGTGACACTTTGGGAAACACACTCATGCCCATGTTGGGCCTTCAGCAGTTGCTGTCTGGCTGCTCCGCTGTTTCAGCATTCGTATGGGCCACCTAGGCATCACCCTAGTCTGCACTGTGGCCCAGCTGCACCACAGCATGTGCCGCCTGTGGCCCTCTGTATCCCCTTCTCCGGCATCTGTCCAGATGCCATTCCGACATGCCTGCCCTGATGTTGCGGGACATGTGCACGCCATAGGAACCCTGTCCGATGGTGGGGAAAACCCTGAGCAGCGCTATTTCACTGTGGGCTCATTCACCTTGTATGAGGACGGCGTATAGACCCTTCCACGATTTATATCTGTTCTATGGAGCTTACTCTGGGGGGGAGGGGTTGTTGTTTCTCATTGATACCACTATTGGCCAGCTTGGTTATTGTTTTTTTCCAGTTTGTTGGGGTCATTTTCAGTGTTTCTGTGCCCTTTTGTTCTGTGCACATGTATCACACTTATCACTGTTTTTTGGTTTCTCTGCCTGGGCTGTACATTGCTGACACTGAAATGGTTTCTCTCCCCTGTAATGTGCATTTAACGGCAGGTTTTCATTCGAGTTGGAATTCAGCTCTGAAAATCAGCGCGTTAGTGTGAGGGGAGCCTCTCCTCGCCCACTTTACGCCCACTGACTCCTTCTCTCTGCCCTCTCTCCACCTTCTGCGGTGTTTTACCGCACCGCGGAGCATTACGATCGTTAGCGCATCATAACGCGTGTTATGTAACGTTAACGATCGTTAGCGCATCATAACGCGCGTTATGTACGATTATCGCAGTTTAGTAAACATGCCCCTTAAATTGGTTAAATACAATTAATGTTTAGTAAAGTGCAGTAAGACTGAATTTACTGCATATTAGGAACACAAACTAACATTTGGTAAATACAAAGGCTATGTGCTGCTGGAGGTGTCATCAGCCAGTGTTCTGTAGTTAACTGTATAAGCCCATTTTAAATGCAATGACAGACAGTGTGAATGCACCTGAGCTTTCTGCTGGTGCCTTTAACTCGGGCTCCAACAATACCCAAATCTAACCCCCACAGATCAGCTGACAATGCCCCAACAACTACCCCCAGCCCTTCCATCATTGCCCCCCATTCCTAATCACAAGCTTCCCATAGAAGCATATCCCCCATATCAGAACCCCCTTCCATACCCCCTTCCACACCTGACCAATCACAATCCCCCTGACGCAGCAAACCACCAGTAGGAGAACTTCCTCTTAGCTGAACACCCAACCCTCCTTGGACACTGCTATCCTCCCATCACTTACTCAAACATATCCCTGGTAGTCTTGTGTATGGGACAGGAGTGGTCATTCCCTGTTGCTGCTTGGGTTCAAAATGGTAGCTCTGACCCCTCATGGTATTCTCACGATACTGCTACTAGGACTCAATTGCCAAATGACAGCAATTGTCATTATTTCGCAGATTGACCATAAGCAGAAGGTACCACAAGAGCACTGCCAATTCAGAGCTTCCGTGTTGGGCTCAGGTGGCAATGTGGCCTGCAGGAATAGCAGAAGATCAATCCTGCCCCATACCCTTGATGACTAGGGATACCTTTAGGTGATGTCACTTGCTTTGAGCATCATTTTAGAAAGGTAGATAAGTAAATCCATATTATTATGGTTCATATTTCTAAGAAAAGGCCATTAATCTAAACTAGAATCCAACTTTAAAAGCAGTAAGAGTCAAATGCATTTAATTTCTTTTTCTGTCTAAAAAAGAATGGAAATAAATTGGTTTTGGAATATCCCATCTAGGTCTGCCATAAATGTAAGGTTTTATTATCTCTCTTGTAAGATAACAATTTTGTAAAAGACAAGCTATTTCCAGTTTACATTAAGATGAAAGGATATTGTCTTTTATAAACAAAATTGTACTTTTTGCCAACTTAATAGTGAAACTTCTTTCATTGATTTCATTAGTAAAAATGAGTAAGCAACAGATCTAAAATCTTATTTAAATGTAAAACAACATGTAATCCTTTAATAAAAACATTGTACATGCTGAAATATTTTCTAAATATGCTGAAACGGTATACCCAGACCCAGAGAAGAAGACTGCTACAACTATTGTGCCAGTTTCTGCCAATAATAATTATACTGAGATACTGGCTCAAGAGTTGGTGAGGTGACTGTGTTTCTCAGGACCAGTCAGGAATGCAATTTAGAGAGAGTGTTAAAGACAAAAAAATGAAAAAGTGGAGAAGTGATGAAAATAAATATGCAAACATTCAGTTTTATTTATTTATTGCATATATCTTTGCTCTTGAGATGTCTCAAGAGCAGAGATGTCTCTCTCCATACAAAGATTTGACTTGTTGGAGCCATGGTATTTTCAATAACATCATATGTATGTGAAAATTGGAAAGTGAAAAAGATAGGAAGAAAATTCATGCCTTTGAATTATGGTGCTGACGATGAATACTTTGGATATCATTGACTGCCCGAAGAACAAACCAGTTAGTACTAGAGAAGATCAAACCTAAGTTTTCCTTAAAAGCTCAGATGTCAAGACTTCGACTTTTAAACTCTGGACACATCATGCGAAGAGAGAGATCATTGGAGAAAGACATAATTCTTGGCAAGGTAGAAGGTCAACTCAAAAGAGGAAGGCCGGCAATGAGATGGATTGATATAATAAGAGCAGCTATGGGTGCCACTCTGTCAACAATGAGCTGCCTGACTGATGATTGAATATAGTTTAGGTCAACTATCCAGAGTGTCGCCATGAGTCAACACCAACTCGACGGCACATGAGTCAACACTCGACTTGAAGACAACAGCCACAACATTACATTTATATCCTACACAATCCACAATGCCTCGGCAGGTTACAGTAACTATGGGCCTGATATTCAGTGATGGTGGCTAGCCATTCCACTGAACCTAAGACCTTGATATTTAATGCCAGGGCATATCTGGCCACCAACATTGAATATTCAATCCTACCATTTGCTTTCTGCTTCCTATAGAATCCATTTTAAAGTTCTGCTGTTAACGTACAGTAAAAACCTTTTAATCAGGTCTTCCTCATTCCCTCTCTGATTTCCCTCTTTCCCTACTTGCCTTCTAGAACCCTGCATTCTCAAAAACATAATCGTCTGGTAGTCCCAGCCAATAATGTTGCCTGATTAGAATCCACGCTGCAGTTGGCCTTTTATTTCTTGGTCCCAGTCCTGTGGAACTCAATCCCCCTCTATATACAGCAGGATAGAGCCTTAAGACTTACTTTTTCAAACAAGCTTATAGTATTCTGTAGGATGGGTCCTGAGCTGCTGCTATGATCTGTTCTGCACTCTTCTCTTTTTTATTGTTTTCTCTCTTTTTAATTTATCTATGTTTTTAGCTTAGTGCTTTTTGTAAACTGTTAAGCTGCAAATCTTGAAGGACTACCAAAAGGGACTGTTACAGCTGGGAAAAGAACTGCACTTGTAAGTATTTATCTTCTGGAATATACTCAAAATCTTGAGGAAAAGGGGAATTTTGTGGGTTAAAGCTGATAAATCTGTATATTTTAGAATTCAGTTTTTTGCTCAGTCAGTCAGGTCTTAGTATCACCAGAGATCTTTTCATTTAAATCAAATCAGAGTATAGTTTAGCATGCAAGTAGAATAAATAGTCTCTGAGGGGAAATAAATAAATTTGTTTCTAGTGACCTGTATAAAGAGGCCTTCCAGTTAGGAGGCAAAAGATCTGTGAATTTGTCTTAAATAGGTGTTAAAGCCAAGTGACAGATCAAAGGGGTAATTTGAAAGCCCTCCTCTATCAAACCAAGGAGTGTGTGAATCACTCAGGAAATTGGTAAGACTTTATCTTAGAAGCACAGACCAGGTCACAGTGTAGCAAGCCAGCTTTTATTAAGTCTTCTTTACCTTCCACCCACCCCAATTCTCACCCATCTCAGGGATAATCTTAGCTTTATAAGCTCTTAAACCTATTAAGGAAGAAGGAGGTACCCATATTCACTCTCAGGTGTGGCTGTTTATCCTCATCAGGAATAGATTAACTGAGAACCTGACATTAATTAATCTTGAGGTGAACAAAGTCCATTAAACATTTTAGGTATAGTTGTATTAGTATGAGTATCCCCAGCAAACTTAAGTAAACAACTTCAATACCTAAACAAAACCTTAAAACTAAGATGCAGAGAACAGTCCAGCAGCGAAATGGGGGCTTTCCAGTCTTTTGCACTGAGTGTCACATATATGATTTTCTCCCAGTTGGGGAGAGTTTCTTACTTGTGCACTACTTGCAAGGAGCTCTTTGCTTTCAGGGAATGATTCCAATCTCTGGAGGCTAGAGTAGCAGACTTGGAGGACTTAAGGAAGACAGAAAGGTATATTGACAAGAACTACAGGGATGTAGTACTGAAGTCCCACCTCCAGTCTGGCAGCCTCCCTGTTGCAATAGAGGAGAGAGGTCATGTGAAAAGATAGCATCACCCTGGTGCGGCAGGAAGTGATCCTGTAGCTAAGAACTGTCCTCCAGGTAATGTAAAACCTTCTTACACCAAGGAGGTTTCTCCAGGGCCTTGTGCCCTTGAGGGAAGAGTTAGGACAGCCATTATAGTTGGTGATTTGATCAATAAGTGTATAGATCATTGAGTGGCTGGTGGACATGAGGATCACCTGGTAACATGCCTGCCTGGTGCAAAGGAAGCAGAACTCATGCGCCACCTAGACAAAGTTTTAGATAGCGCTGGAAAGGAGTCTGCTGTCTTGGTACATGTTGGTACCAATGCCATAGGAAAGTGTGGTAGGCAGGTTCTGGAGGCCAAATTAAGGCTTTTAGGTAGGAAGCTGAAATACAGAATACCCAGGGTAGCATTCTCAGAACCCAAAAGGCAGGCAGAACTCCGGAGTCTCAATGCACGGATGAGACGATGGTGCAAGGAAGAATGTTTTAAATTTGTTAGGAACTGGGCAACATTCTGGGGAAAGGAGGGTTTTTTCTGAAGGGATGGGCTCCACTTTAACCAGGATGAAACCAGGCTGCTGGCATTAACTTTAAAGAGGAGATACAGAAGCTTTTAAACTAGATAATAGGGGAAAGCTGACAATCGCACAAGAATGCATGGTTTGGTACAATGGATCTTTGAAGGATACTAGCAAAAGATTGAAGTTAGGGCATATCGACAGAGAGGTTCCAATAAAGACAAAAGTAACCCAAATGCCCTTAAATATAGAGCAGAGAGAGCTAAAAGAATACAAATTACTCCTTCTACTGATAACCAGATTAATATGAATAAAATACAGCCTCTAAAATACTTGTATGCAAATGCTAGAAGTCAAAAACATAACATGGGAGAGTTAGAATATATAGCACTAAATGAGAGGTTAGATATGATTGGTATCTCAGAAATCTGGTGGAAGGAAGACAAGATAATGGGTATCAACTGGGTCAGTGTCATTGCAGGACATGCTAGGGAGATGAAGTTTCTAGATGAAATAAAAGACTGGAGCAGCTGATTCATGACTGTTTTTGAAGCAGCTGATTCATGAACTGTAACTATATAAATAGTTCAATTGTTCCATGTAAGATGTTCTTGTTTATTGTAAACCGTCCCTGATTTCTGGAAGGGGTGGTAAGGAAGAACCAGATAAATAAATAAATAAATAAATAAATACAAATAAATAAAAAATATGAGGGGATGCCATTTTGGACATAGTCCTTAGTGGAACACAAGATCTGGAGCAAGAGATAAGGGTGTTGGGACCACTTGGCAATGGTGATCATAGCAATATCGCATTTGGTTTAATAAATGGAGGAAGGACAGCAAGGAAATCCACAGTACTACCTTTAACTTTCAAAAGGGAGGCTATGATAAACTGAGGAAAATAATTAAGAAAAACTACAAAGAGCAGCTGCAAAGGTTAAAGATTTACATCAAGCATGGGCATTGTTTAAAAATACAATCTTGGAAGCCCAGACCGGCTGTATTCCATGCTTTAAGAAAAATGGAAGGAAGTCCAAAAAACTGCCAGCATGGTTTAAAGGTGAGGTAAAAGAGACTGTTATAGCTAAAAAAGCATCTTTCAGGAAATGGAAAAAGGAGTCAAATGATGAAAACTAGAAACAATATAAGCACTGGCGAGCTAGATGCAAGACATTGATAAGGCAGGCAGAGAAAATTAGCAAAAATGCAAAATAAAAACTTTTAAGTACATTTGTAGAAAAAAATGATGAAAGAGTCAGTTGGACCATTAGATAATAAGAGGGTCAAAGGGGCACTAAGAGGGGACAAGGCTATAGCAGAGAGACTGAATGAATTTTTTGCTTTGGTCTTTACAGAAAAAGATGTAGGGAAGTTACCCTTGCCTGAAATGGTATTTAAAGGTGATGCATCGGAAAGACTGAAAGAAATATAGATAAACCAGGAAGGTGTAGTACAGCTATTTGATAAACTAAAGAGTAGCAAATCAATCACCTGGACTGGATAGTATACATCTGAGGGTATTGAAAAAAAAAACAGAAATATGAGATTGCAGACTTACTATTAGTAATCTGTGAACTATCATTAAAATCATCTGTAATATCTGAAGATTGGAGAATGGCCAATGTAACACCAATTTTTTAAAAGATTTCCAGGGGTGATCCAGGAAACTACAGAACCGTCAGACTGACGTCAGTACTGGGCAAAATAGTAGAAACCATTATAAAGAACAAAATTACAGAACATGTAGATAGTTATGGTTTAATGGGAGAAAGTCAACATGGCTTTAGCCAAAGGAAGGTCTTGTCTTACTAATCAATGATCAACACTGAAATCATTACTGACTTTAAAAGGCCCTAATCTGTAGTATCTTGGTGAGCTGAACATGAATATAACATTAAAAAAAATGTATTGGCTCTCGTTTTGAAGATATTGCATGTAGTTCATTTTTGATGTTTCACCATGTAAATTTATCCAGTAGAACATCAACAACATCCTAAATAAGCCTTGAATGATATAATATTGCATCACATTGCATAATACCAGCATGCACACATCATCCAGAGTTGATTTCATCATTTTCTGATGCAATGCAATACTACTGCCAGATGGCTGCTGAAGCCATCTGATGTCAGCAGTGTACTATACCCAGTCGGAAAGGAAAGTAATCTGGTATTCTGTTCTGATATTGAAAGCCTCATGAATGCCTTAAAAATCACTCATGACCCACAAGACTAGAGATTACTTATAGACTCTTCGAAACTGAGTCTGAAGGCTGTGCGTTTGAACAATGGAAACCGTCTTCCATCTATTTCAGTAGCGCATGCCGTCCACATGAAAGAGACATACAATAACTTAAAGCATCTACTGACTTCCATTAACAATAACAAGTACAGCTGGCACCTCTGTGGCGACTTGAAGGTAGTTGCCCTTTTAATGGGACTGCAGCAGGGATATATAAAATACATGTGTTTCTTATGTGAGTGGGATAGCCGAGCAAGGGATTGGCAATACTTGTGGAAGGAATGGAATCGCAGACAAAATGTAACAGGTGGAGAGAAGAATATCCAGCACCCAGCTCTGGTTGAGGCTCACAAAATCCTGCTACCACCCCTTCACATCAAACTAGGTTTGATGAAAACCTTTGTGAAAGCCATGTACCGCACTTTGCCAGCTTTCTGATACCTGCATGAAAAATTCCCTCAACTCAGTGAAGCAAAGATTAAAGAGGGAGTTTTTGTGGGTCCTCAGATTCGACAGCTCTTCAAAGATGACCGGTTCAAAAACTTGCTGCAGGGTGATGCGAAACAAGCATGGAATGCTTTTCGCCTAGTGTCAACAAACTTTCTCAGGAATGTTAGAGCAGAAAACTGCAAGGAACTAGAAGAAGACATGCTGATGCAGTATCAGAAACGTGGCTGCAATTTGTCTCTAAAGATCCATTTCCTTGATTCCCATCTCGATTTCTTTCCTGACAACTGTGGTATGGTTAGTGATGAACATGGCAAATGTTTTCACCAGGATATTGCAACGATGGAGCAAAGATATCAGGGAAAATAGTCCACTACAATGCTGGCTGACTACTGCTGGACACTCCCCAGAGATGCTCCCGAACAGCTGTACAAGAGACAGGCAAAAAAATCTAAGAAGTAGTCTATGGGGCATGTTTACTAAAACCCCGCTAATGTGCGGGCCGCGGTAGTGTGCGGATGCCATATAAGGAGTGAGCGTTCCATTCTGAAAAAGAAAATACGGAATTTACATATGCGGTAAGGTGCGCGGCGCCCATGTGCGCCCCACACATTAGCGCATGAGATAGCTGCGCGGAAGACATAAGTGGCACGCTGATGTGCACACAGAAAAGCAAAGCCACAGCACAATGGTCAAGGCACTTACCACTGGTGCAGGGATCAGGGGTTCAATCCCCCACAGTGCCCAATGAAGACAGCTGGCTGAGGCGTTAATTTATGAGGCATTTAAATAATGGGTGGCATAAGGCACACTGATGGGCATAAGGCATCGTGCTAATGTTTTCGGAGGCATCTTAATACTGGGCGGTATAAGTGGCGTGCTGATGTGCAAGTAGAAGAGCAGAGGCACAGCACAATGGTTAAGACACTGACCAATGGTGCAAGAATCAGGGGTTCAATTCCCCACAGTGCTCAATGTAGACTTCTGGCTGAGGAGTTACTTTAGGAGCTAGTCTAATATTGTGCTGCATAAGGTGGCATGCTGATGGGCATTAGGCAGTGTGCTGTTGATTTAGGAGGCTTGTTAATATTGGGCGGCATAAGGCGGTGCGCTAATGTGCAAGCACAGGAACAGAACCACAGCACAATGGTTAAGACACTGACCAATGGTGCAGGAATCAAGGGTTCAATCCCCCACAGTGCCCAATGAACAAGGCTGGCTGAGGCATTACATATTATGGGGAAGATTGCTATTGGAGTCATTTTATGTTTATTTTAATTATCACTACTAGCAAACGCACTCTCAAAGCGTGTTAACATAAGGCACCCTATAAGGCACATTTTAAAGTGCACTGTCTGCCAAGGCACCCTAGAATGTTGCTTATAGGGCGCTTTAGAGGGTGCCGTATGAGGTACCGCAAGGTCAGAGTATTGTTTTTTATGGCAGCACTGTGCAGTTTAAGGAATGAAAAGCATAAGTAGGTGCGCTGACAGGCAAGGAGGAGCAGCAGTAGAGCACAATGGTTAAGGCACTGACTGCTGATACAGGGGTCATGAGTCTGCTCCCCAGGGTGCCTAATATGTAAGGCTGGCTGTGGCATCAGCTTTGCAATGTACATATTTTTTCCTGCAGCACTTTATTTTTATTTTATTAATTGCTGCCAGCAAACACGCCCTCACGTGCTGTAAGTGAAGGTGCCGTATAAGTATAAGTATTAGTTGGGAACTGTGTGTGAGAGAGAACTGCAGCCAATCTGAGCACTTTTCAAATCATTTAGAATCCCTTCAGCAAAGGCTTCAACGATCCTGTGAGCAGTGAGTGAGAATCAGCTGTGCCTACTTAGTTGGGAACTGTGTGTGAGAGAGAACTGCAGCCAATCTGAGCACTTTTCAAATCATTTAGAATCCCTTCAGCAAAGGCTTCAACGATCCTGTGAGCAGTGAGTGAGAATCAGCTGTGCCTACTTAGTTGGGAACTGTGTGTGAGAGAGAACTGCAGCCAATCTGAGCACTTTTCAAATCATTTAGAATCCCTTCAGCAAAGGCTTCAACGATCCTGTGAGCAGTGAGTGAGAATCAGCTGTGCCTACTTAGTTGGGAACTGTGTGTGAGAGAGAACTGCAGCCAATCTGAGCACTTTTCAAATCATTTAGAATCCCTTCAGCAAAGGCGCGCCCGCGCCTTGCGGGCCCGCGCCTGAGGGCCTCGCAAGAGGGCCCTTTGGCGTGGCCCTTAGGCGTGGAACGAAGGCGCTTAGAGATCAGGATCAGCGTTTTAACACGCAGGTGAAAGATTTGAATATCGGCAATTTAATATTTACATCCAGCAGTTGCCGGTTCTCTAAGCAAGCTCAAGAAGAAGTGTTGTCTACGCCGGATAATGAACGTATCCTTTTCGTGAGCTTCCATCTGCCTCTTTTTCCCTGCAAGAAACACTGTGAAAGTCGTTGGAGCTAAAGAAGGTATGTCATTAGTTCTATGCGAATTGGCAGCAACAGCCTTCGTTAGTTAAAAAAAGAAGTATCATAGTCATGGTCAAGCCCACCTTCCACCCCAAATTTCTCTTGGACACCCTTATCATCCTTCAACGATTAGGCACACCCCACTTACAGCTCCAACATTTATATATATGGCTTCTAACAATCATATCAATATACCACATTTGGAATTGCTCTTCCACGAGATCTCACAGTAAATCCTGTAACAAACATGATGTTGGCAGCCACCTCAATCATTTGAATCCTAAAGCATGCCCTAAAAAACCCCACACACTAAACATCACCTCTATAGAACTTATGAATACTAGATCAGTAAGAAACAAAATTCATTTAATCAGAGATCACATTGTGGACCAGCACCCAGACATTTTATGCATTACAGAATCTTGGCTCTCCCCCTCTGATAGTGTCCTCCTCAACCAACTGGTCCCCTCTACATACTCCGCCTTTAATAATCCTCGCACTCTAAAGAGAGGTGGCGGAGTTCTAATCATTGCTAAAGACTCATTGCAACTTCAAACACTCACTTCTAGCAATTCTGAGCATTGCAGTTCTATTGCAGTGGGAAACAAGTATCTAACTATTTGCCTTGTTTATAGGGCCCCCCACGCACCAGCTGAAGAGCTAACTACCACTCTTGAAACTGTCTGTGCAATCACCACAATTCACAAACCTTTAATCTTACTAGGTGACTTTAATCTCAGCTCTGCAACTAACAATGATAGGCAAACCTTCCTTCAGGCAATGGACTCTTTACTATTCTCTCAGCTAATAACCACTCCCACCCATAGACATGGTTCCACACCAGACCTAGTTTTTGCCCCAAATTATCTCTTAGACAAGGGATTTATTTCCTCACCCATAATCACCCCGATTCCTTGGTCTGATCATCACAGAATCAAAATTGAATTGACAAACAATACGGCCAAGTTCAACATAACACATTCTGCTTCATTTGGAATCAGAAGATTTAAAGCTTTCAAAAAAGATCAATTCTTAAAAGACACACTACCCTACCTCAACTCGGATGAACCTAACTTGGACAAACTGGTTAAGAATTGGAACATTACCATCAGTACAGCAGCAAAATCCAAACCGTACATAAAATCAAAGAACGTAAGACAACACGCTCCATGGTACTCCAATACAATTCGCAACGCTAAAAGAGAATTAAGAAAGCTAGAACGCCACTGGAGATGCTCCAAATCTCCAACTGCACAAAACACTTACTTAACAAAGCAAAAAATATAATGATCTTATTAACGATACAAAACGAGAGCATCACACAAACACCATTCTGAAAGCCTACAATAAACCCAGAGAACTCTTTGAGATAGTAAAAGACCTAACTAAAGAACCAAGTCCTGACAAAGACATACAAATCAACCCTCAAACCTTTGCAAACTTTCTCCATGAGAAAATAGGTCACATACCAACTCAAATACATACCGAAACCTACAGCTCCATCACAACAACAACAACAATAACAACAAGTTGGGACAGTTTCCACACTCCTTCAACCAAACAGATTTCGGATATCATCTCTGCTCTCAATACTAGCACTGCCCCTACTGATCCTTGCCCAGTTCAATGGCTCAAAGCAACCAAGCATAACTTCCTCAGTTATATACACAATATCGTATCCATATCCCTATCTCAAGGAATAATACCCGAACAACTTAAACTAGCCTCAATAAGGCCTATCCTCAAAAAAACAAACCTGGATAAGAACAATCCAGCGGCTTATAGGCCAATCTCTAGCATACCATTCCTAGCCAAAGTAATAGAAAAAGCAGTACAGCTACAACTCCAAGACCATGTTGACGACCATGCCCCACTCGATCTACATCAACATGGCTTTCGCCCCAACCATGGAGTTGAAACACTGCTGCTATATCTGTTCAATGATATCACCCAGACCATAGACAATTACAGGCAAGGATCTTTATTGATCTTCTTAGATATTTCAGCGGCTTTCGACACAGTTGACCACACTATCCTCCTATCAAGATTGGAAAGTATCGGTATCTCTGGTACTGTCCTTAGTTGGTTTAACTCTTATTTAACAAACAGGCAGTTTCAGGTTAAAATTGGAAACAACACTTCACAGCCTACAAATATCAAGCAAGGAGTACCTCAGGGATCTGCGCTTTCTTCCCTTCTATTCAACCATTTTATTCAGCCACTTTGTCAAATTATGGCAGCCCATCAAATAAGTTATACGATTTATGCAGATGACATCATGATTTATACACCGATTGATCTCATTAACCCCGACTACAGCAAGATCACAAATTGCCTTGACAACATGTCTTCCTGGCTCACATGCAATAACCTTGCCTTAAACTACAATAAAACAGAGGCGCTTATTGTCACTCGAAACACAGACTTCAACCCCCCACCTTTCATTAAATACAACAACATTACAATACCAGTTAAGGATGAAGTTAGATATCTTGGAATTACCCTCGATAAAGGTCTAACCCTCCAGTCACACATCAGAAAACTGTGAGGTCTGCATACTACAGAATGAAAGTGATTAGACGCCTCAAGCCCTTACTCTCATATGACCACTTCCGGTCTGTCTGCCAAGCCTTAATAACTCCTATTCTGGACTTTTGTAATCCTATCTACTACGGTCTTTCAAAACACTCACTTAAACCCCTTCAGATGGCTCAGAACACGGCAGCCAGAATTATTGCTGGCTCAGCATCTCAAGATCACATTACCCCTACTCTCAAAGAGCTCCACTGGCTTCCAATAAGCCAGCGCGTCAAATACAAGATGGTAATTAATATATTCAAGATCAGACATAAATGCTCTGCTTTTAGCCTTCATAACCTCTTACTCCAGAATAACAACAGGCCAAGACGAATAACTACATCAAACACCCTCAGCACCCCAAGTAGTTTCAGAAAAGCGTGTAAATGTACTACACAAAGGGCAATTTCCTTATCGGCCCCACTTATATGGAACTCTCTCCCTCCCGATGTGCGATCCATGGATGATTTAAAGGAGTTCAGAAAACAACTGAAATTTGTACTCTTCACTGAGTACTATGGCACAGACATCTAACAGTCTCTATTATTATAGCCTGCATGTAACTTGTTTTACTGTAACGGTTCCTTGATGTTGCGTATCCCAATTTTACCTTCACTCTTTAGTTTAGCCAGTGTATGCCCCCCTGTCTCTGTTCTCCCTTCTTGTGTCTGGTAACCGCTTTGATTTAAGGAAAAGGCGGTATAGAAAACCTGTTAAATAAATAAATAAATAAGGCACTCCATAGGGCACATTATAAAGTGCACTGTCCACCACAGCACCCTAAAATGTCCCCTATAGGGCACCCTATAAGTTGCGTCACAGGATAATGTATAGTGCACCTCATATGGACGGGAACCATAAGGTGCCCTATAGGGCGCCCTATAAAGCACCCTCAGAGGCACCTTATGGGTACAGTACGCTGAGGTTGTTTTTGCTGGCATCAAAATATGTACATTACAAAAAGATAATGCATTGGACAACCCTATCAAATAACCCCACTGTTGGTTTGAACTCATGACCTCTAGTTTCATAGACAGTGATGTAGCCATTGGGCTACAGCTGCTAGCAAGCCCCTGGCTGGCTGCAGAGAGCCTGCATGTCACCACACAGACAGTCTGCTGTGGTCACCAGGACAGGGTTAGCCCACCCATACCCATGATGCACTGCACATGCAAGCTGTCCACAGATCAACATAAGATGGGCAATGCACCCCCACAGCACCACGGCCTGGTAGGGGGAAGTAACCATGTGCACCCCCACAGCACCTCGGCCTGGTAGGGGGTACTGACCGTGTGTTTTACTGGCACAGAGTAGCTACACACCGTCACATTGTGCGGGTACTGTGCTCACCCTGAGGGTGCAATGAGGCGCCCAGGACCAGGTCCACAACACCTTCCATGGCTGAAAGAGGCCATGCCAGAGGTCCAAAGCAGTGTTAATGTGTGAGATAGGTAGTTTCTGCACAAACACCTTGGATATCTCTGTCTGTTTCAGTCAGGTGTAACCCCCAGGTGGGCCATGCACCACCCCCCCCCCTCGTCCAGGGTAGAGGGTGGCAAACAGGGCCTCTCATCAATAGATCCACATTCTACCTCCCTACAAAGGTGGCAGTAGAGGGGACCATCAACCCCAGTCCTGCTGAGGAACAGACACCCCACAGGGCAGTCAATGCAGCTCGGTACACATCCATAACACAATAGCAGACAGACATTAGGCCTGGATATGGTAAGCTGCACCCCACCACTGATATTCTCCTGCAGCAAGTCATCAGCCACTGCACCCTGCAAGCCACTCCATCAAGACACATACCAGCTGCAAACAGTCTGCTAGTTAGTCCATAGTGCATGTTCCCAGTGGAGATGCATGCACCCAGAACTGGGATGTCAGCATACACAGCAAGCAGATAAATCAGTGACTGTGCCCCAAAAGGAAACCCATATCTATCACATGAGAGAAATACTATATAGCACTATGGGGGGTGCCTAGCCATGCTGTGGTCACTGCACAGTCAGGGTGAGAGTGATCTCTCAGCAGGACATACTGAGGTCACCCTGTCTGTGTAGGTGGTGGCCGGCCACTAAAATGTCCCAGTCAGTGCCCTATGCCCTGTGCAGATGCACCCTGACCAGGCCACCCTGTCCGTCCTATACCCATGGTACCTTGCTCCTCATTATGCACATTGGCAGCTCAATACTGGCAACATTGCTGGCAGTGTGGGCTGTGGAAGGTGTTTGCAGCCACCACACACTGGATAGACAGACAGCCACCCCCACACCTATGCCAGCATTGTGCTACTATAGAGGAGTTCAGCAGCCATACCCACCACACCAGTCCTGGGCACAGTACAGGCATGGATATGGTATGCAATACTGTTGGGGGTCACTCCACAGGGTGGTAAACACTGTCAGAGACCAGACCTGCAGCACACACCTCAGACATCAGAATGATTGTTATGGTGGAGCTCAATGAGCAAAATGTGCTTAACGTAGGAATTGATATCTGCCAGTTATCATAGGACACGTGTGATAGCTGTGTACCATATACCCAGGTGTAGGGTGGCATTGCTAAGGTATGCAACTGCTAGTATTGGGAGATACAGGCAGGGCCCAATGCCCTGCCTCTCCAGGAGGCATTGGCCAATGGGGCCTTTGGGTGTGTGTGTGGGTGTGTCTGGCCCTGTTCCAAGCACTGTTCGGGTTTCCATGCTGTCCCTCATAAATATGCATGAGCTACATCTGCATACCTTGGGGGTGGTGCATAGATATGCAGCACAGGCATCTTTATTAGAGGCAGCATGGAACCTGAATGGTGTGGGGCCCTCCAGGACTGCATTTGGGAGACTCTGCTCTAGGTAATGCGCCTGTTTATGGTGTCTGTGTTTGGTGTGGTAAAATATAGGCGTATTAACCATGCGTATGTTCTCATCAATAAAGGTTTGTCCTTACTATCACGGTTTAGTTGTGGGAAAAATATGTGGACAGGATTGGCAGTAGCCCCAGCTAGCCTTTGAACCTGTGACCTTCTGTTCTTGCACACACTGTCTGTGTGCACTGCACCACCGTGTTGCCACAGATGTGCTGTATTCCCTGGGGAGTCCATGACTGTACATCCAACAGAGCCTGTCTGTTGCGGTGGACGGTGCCAGCCTGCACAGGCCTAGGCCACTGTCTGCTGTGGCTTGCAGCCACTGCCCCCTCCACCACCTGTACCCTTCCGCCAACATGCAGACATGTCCTTATCTGGGAAAAAGCATATGACCTGATTGAGTTGTGGCACTCCAGGACTGAATTTGGGGTACTCGGCTGTAGGTAATGCCCATTGTTATGGTTTGTGTGCGGTGTAGGGTAAAATATGGTTGTTTGAACCATGCTTATGTTCTCTGCAATAAAGGAGGGTCCTTACTATCACTGTTTGGTGGTGGGTAAGGCTATGGGGACTGGGTTGGTAGGAGCCCAAGCTGGGATTTGAACCTGTGACCCTCTGGTCCTACAGGCACTGGCTGTGTCAGCTGCACCACACTGTGGCCACAGAGACAGTGCAGTCCCTGGAGATAGGAAACCTAGCCGGATGAGTCAGAAACCCTGCTCTGCACAATTTTACTGTGGGCTCATTTACCTTGTATGGGGACAAAAGTGCAAATAAACCTCAAAAATGACCTCGGAAAAAGGGGAAAAAAGCCAAGACCAAGCTGGGCAACAGTGATAGCAATGGGCAACATAAAAGACACTCCCAGAAAAGCTCCAATAAAATGAAATTATTTTTGAAAGAGTCTACGGAGCGTAGACCCTTCCAAAAATCATTTCTTTTTTTTGGAGCTTTCCTGTGAGTGTTTTTTATTGTTGCCCATTGCTATCACTGTTGCCCAGCTGAATTATAATTTTCTACATTTTTGTTGTGGTCATTTTCAGGTTTTATTTGCAATTTTGTTCTGTTCACATGTATCACACTGCTCACGTTTTGTAGGTTTCCCCGGTTTTGCTGTACATTGCTGACGGAAATGGTTTCTCTTCCCTTTAAATCGTCTCTAACGCGAGGTTTTCACTCACGGTATTTTTTAGGTTGATTTTCAGCCCTGCTCCTGTGCGGGGAGCCTCTCCCCTCCCACTCTCCACCCATTGACCCCATCCCTCCGCCCCTCGGGAGCCTTCCTCCGCCCTCGGAATGCCTTTCCACGCCTCTATCGCACTTGAGCGCGCCGCGCACCTGTGCGGGCCCGTTAGTGCAGCGCGCACGTGTGCGGGGCCCAAAAACACACTATTAGCGTGCGCTAAGGTACCTTAGCGCACGCTCAAGTGCGCCCCGCACAAGTGCGCGGTTTAGTAAACATATCCCTATGACTTGTTTTTTTACAGGTATTAACCAAAGGTCTATTATGTTTACTATTGACATGCATTTTGTGATGTAAACTTTAATTCTTGTAGATTACAAAAAAACTAGAGCCAACTTTGCAATTTCACTGTCATATTCGTGTTCAGCATATAAAAATTGATAAGAAATGACTATTTTTATTTCAGTAACATGATTTTGGTAAAAATTTGTTAACCAGTTCTGTTATATTTTTTTGAAGGTATGAATAAGTTGGTAGACAAAGGTGAGCTGGTCGATAAAGTGTTTCTGGATTTTCAGAAAGCCTTTGACAAGGTCCCTCATGAGAGACCTCTGGCAAAATCAAAAAGTCATGGGATAGAAGGCAGTGTACTATTGTGGAACAGGAACTGGTTAAAAGCTAGAAAGCAGAAGGTAGAGCAGGAAAAGGATTTAGGAATCATTGTGGATAACACATTGACACCCTCTGCCCAGTGTGCAGCAGTGGCCAAAAAGGCAAATAGAATGCTAGGTATCATAAGGAAAGGAATTGAGAATAAAATAAAGGATATTATAATGCCTCTGTATTGTTCCATGGTGCAACTGCACCTTGAATATTGCTATTCTGGCCACTGTATCATAAAAAGGATATAGCAGAATTAGAAAAGGTACAGAGAAGAGCCACCAAAATAGTAAAGGGGATTGAAGGATACCCCTATGAGGAGAGGCTAAAAAGGTTAGGGCTCTTCAACCTGGAAAAGAGACAGCTGAGGGAAAATATGATAGAGACTATAAATTAATGAATGGAGTGGAATAGTTAAACGTAGATCAATTGTTTATGCCATCAAAAAGTAGAAAGACTAAGGGACATGCAATGAAGTTACAATGTTATCCATTTAAGACTAATAATAGAAAATATTTTTTCACTGAACGTGTAATCAAACTCTGGAATTTGTTACCGGAGGATGTAATAAAAGTTGTTAGTGTAGCTGGGTTTAAAAAAGGTTTGGACAAGTTCCTAGAGAAAAGGTCCATAAAACATTATTAAAAGGGACCCGGGATATCACTGCTTGACCCAATACAAGCATCGTGGAACCTGTGTCTTTTGTGGAAACTGCTAGGTACTTGTGACCTAGATTGGCCACTGTTAGAAACAGGATACTGGGCTTGATGCACCTTGGTCTGACCCAGTATGGCATATCTTATGTTCTTATAAATTGCTAAAGGCAATATATCAAGCAATAAATAAACCATAAATCACATCTGGGTCAACCATATAGCTGAGAATATTGATGCTTCCTGATTAGCTTACCGGCAATCTGGGAAACCCATATATTCAATGTTGCGGCCCGGATATGACCCGGCATTGAATATCCAGGTTTAAGGTTCAGCAGTGGCAGCTAGCTGCCGCCACTAAATATCGGGTCCTTTAATCTATATAACAACAACAAAAAATTAACTAACAAAGAAATTAAAAGCTTTTCAATTTGAAAGCTTCCATAAACAAAAAGGATTTTACTTTCTTACAAAAAGTTATAAAATCAATAATATCCCATATTACATTGGGGAGAGCATTCCAAAAGCTGGATGAAACAACTGAGAAGTCCCTAGTGTGGTTTTCACTTTCCTTGCAGTCTTAACATCAGGAAGGGCCGGTGCTAACATTAGGTGAACTAGGTAGTCACCTAGGGTACTTGCCCTCCAGGGGCTCTGATTGCTGCTGCTGCCACCCCTCTACAGGACCTGCAGTGACAGCAATGGCTCAGGAAATGCGGGGCAGCACTTACCTCTACTTGCTGGTTTCTGCCCTCTACTATGTCTCTTCTGCCTCCACCCCCCCCCCCCCCAAATGCAGACTTCAAAACTGGTTGTTGTGTCGGAGAAGGGCAGAAGAGACAGCTAGTTGAGGGCAGAGCGCCACTATTCCTTGTCCAGAAAATTATTTTGAATTTGTGTCTGAGCTTTATACCTACCTCTTGCCATGACCCATTTAAATTTCATATAGCATTCTATAAATTTATTTATTTATTGGAATCTGTTATTGGACTCTGTCTTTTGCAACTTAGTGGCTAAAGGGATCTTAGGATTATTCATGCTGAATAAGGTGGTAAAACGTTTGAAATGAAGATAAGATACTTTGAATCAGACCAAACAAGACTCAATAGGGAAACTGGTTTCCTATCACATTATAAACTATGAATATTTACAACCTGATCACCAACAGGATTCAACAAAAGAAAGGGCGCGGGCAGGGTCCCGGCGCCCACGAGTAACCGGGAGTGCGGCCCAGTGAGGGACCCTGCCCGTGGCTGAAGAAGAGAGGGGGGTGCGAGAGGAGAGGGACACTCCAGGCGGCATTCAAATTGATTGGCTCCACCACGGGGATGCGCGCGGCGGGAGCCAATCAAGGCAGAGCATCGCTGTGCTCGGGCATGGGAGACGGCTCCCGAGCACATGTGGAAAGGCTCTCTAGCTGGCAAGGTGTTTCATAGAGCAGGGATTGGGGACCTAGGCGCTAAGGGGGACCTTGTGGCAGCATGATGGGGCCCCCAAAGAGAGAGGATCCCGGCGGTGTGAGGCGGCAGGAGCGGGAGGCAACGCAGTTTGTGTAGCAGGACCCAGAGGAGCTGAGCGTTGGAGGGGACCTGTGGCGGCTTGGTGGTGAGGCCCAACTGTGAGCCCAGTGCAGTGTGGCAGCCTTAGAGGCGAGTATTATATTTAAAAAAAAAAACAGAAAGGGGGGGAATAGAGCAGTGGCCTCACATGGAGCAGGCTGTGTGAAAGAGCCTCTCTGCGGGGGCGGGGGGGGGAGGGGGGAGGGGGTAGTTCAAGGGCTGGCTAAAAAAATAAAAATCTCAGCCGAGTTTTTTAAGCTGCAGGTTCCAGTTCTGGTAGGGCTTAGGTTCTATTCCGGTGACAGGATGAAAAGGGGGAGGGGTAGGAAGTGTTGGGGGTGGATGACGAGCAAGGCTGAGGTGGTGCAGCCTATAGGAGGGCAAAGGGGTTGGGGGTGTACAGGGGGAGGCAGAAGAGTCATCCAGGGCAGTCAAGGAGCTCGACCTCCGACCGGGGGGCAGGTAGCCGGGGTCAAGTGGCACTGGGGCGCAGGGGGTCAGCAGCTTCAATGAGGGGAGTGGAGGGGGGAGGCAGAGCGCGGGGAGGAGATCGGGGGGTCAGAGGTCGATGTGGGGCCCAAGGGTGGCAGAGTCCGTTACAGAGGCTGGGAGGGACGGTCTGGTTGGTGGGGATGAGGGGTGTGGGGCAGCTACGGTGGGGAGGACATGGTGGGGGGGATGGGGTGGATTCAGATGGGGACAGGGGCAGATGCAGCAGGGGAATTTCATGGACGCGTGCTCAGGACCCCTTCACGCATTGGGAGTGAGGGGAATTGGTGCGGTGCTCACTTTCCCAGCTATAGAGGCACGGTGGGGTGGGGTAGGTGAGCGTTTTCCAATGGGGAGGGGCAAGCTGTTCAGATGGGCTATGGGCCTGGGGGCTACCAGATGGCATGGGATCAATGGATCGGGGGAGGACAAGGCCCATCTAGGGATGAAAGGGCGGGGGCTTGGCAACCGGCATGGTCCTCTGTTTCCCCCCCCCCCCGGTTTTTCCTTTTGTGTCTCCACAGGTTCCCTTCCTGGCATCGCCCAGCGGAGTGCAAGGATCGAGGGGTCACTCGCGTGGGGTGAATATGGACAGAGGAGTCGCTGTCGGGATCTCGTCTAAGCAGGGAGCCGGCGCCTAGCAGGTGGTGGCGGACCGTCAGCAGGAAATGCTCTGCTCGACTGGAATGGAGATGGAGGACATGGCCGAGATGGGTGAGTTGCAGGGGGAGCAGGCAGTGGGGGGGGAGGGGTTGGCGCAAGGGCGGAACAGTCGGGAAAAGCGAGCCAAAAAAAGAGGCATGTGTGTAGGCAGCGACGTAGTTCGGAGTCGTCCTCCTCTTCCTCCTCAACGAGTTCATCGGTGGCGTCTTTGAGAGAAGAAGGAGGAAGGGCGGGGGTGCCGGGCAGTATGACTGCCGAGGGCAAGGCCGGGGTGGGACTACCATGTTGACAACTTTGTCGGAATTGTGGGAAGGAGTTCCGAAGAAGTTGCGAAGGAAGATTAGGAAGTGTAGATATATCAATATTTTCCGCTTGCTGGAGGGTCGGAAGTGTTCGGGGGAAAGTACAAAAAAGCGCAAGGAGGACGAGAAGTCTGGGAGGGTGCGTAAGGCTTCTCGGAATGTGGTAAACTGGGGTGAGCTTTTTTACATTTGGCGAGTGTGTGGGGTCATAAATATCTGGAGCAGTACAGGATGTTGTTGGCTACTCGGACTCGATCCTTGAGGCGTCGCAAACACATGACGGAAGGTCGTGGTTAAATTACGACGAAAAATTCTGGGACAAAATGGAAGAGAACAAATTGTTAACCTGGGGCATGCAGGATATTAAATTGTGGCTCACGCAGATGTCAGTCAGAGCGAATGTTGGAGGCGGGGGTGGGGGTGGAGGAAGGGCAGGGCCGGTGGCCGCTGTGGGGGGGGGGAGCCATTCCTTTCACAGTGGAGGGGCCTTGTTACAGCCCAAGCAGGCGGCAACTGGGAGAGGGGGATGTGTGCTGAAGGTTCAACAAGTCCTCCTGCCTCTTCCCAGATTGCAAGTTTCGACATGCATTTTCAGTCTGCGGCGTGGCACACGCGGTGTTCAAATGTATTAAAAAAGGCTCCCAGCCAGCCCCCGTGTCAGCCCACAAGCTTGGGGCTTGGCCCCTTCGCCAATCCAGGTGGAGGTATTAAGCTCGTTGCTGTTCCATTACCCAAGGAAAAGGGATAGGGACGTGTTGAAAAGGGGGTTCCAGTTTGGTTTTGTTAACCCCGTCCAAGGTGTTGTTGCAGTTGTGACGAATAGGAATTCCCCATCTGTGTGACATTTTGAGTCAGTAGCGCGGGAGAAGTTGGCTGTTGAGTTGAGCAAAGGGAGGATCGCGGGTCCATTTGCTGAGCGGCCCTTCCGGAATTTTGTGGTGTCCCCATTGGGTATCATACCTAAGAAAGAATCTGGGAAGTATAGGTTAATACATAATTTGTCGTTTCCTTTAGGGGCTTTGGTTAATGACCACATCCTGCGCAAGTGCTGTACGGTTCAGTATGCCTCGTTTGATAGAGCAGTGGTGCTGGTAAAGAAAGCAGATCGTGGGGCGCGGATAGCAAAAGTGGATATTGAATTCGCATTTCGCTTGTTGCCGTTGCACCCTTCGTCCTTTCATTTGTTAGATTTCCAGTTTGCAGGGGATTTTTATTTTGATAAATGCATGCCCATGGGTTGTGCGGTTTCATGCACCTACTTTGAGAGGTTCAGTACCTTCCTCCAGTGGGCAGTGGTACGGAGAGTAGGTAGAACGGAGGTGGTGCATTACCTCGATGATTTTTTGTTTGTGGGCACCGCGCAAGGTATAGGGTGTAGTGCTCTGTTGGAGGGTTTTGTGAAGGTAGCAGTGGAACTTGGGGTGCCTTTGGCCGAAAGCAAGATGGAGGGTCCTACGACAGAGACCACCTTTTTGGGAGTTGAGTTGGATTCCGAGGACATGGTAGCTCGATTGCCGAGTGAGAAGGTGGTGAAGTTGCGGGTCTTAATAGCGAATGTTTTGGCCTTCTCTAAGTTAACGTTGAAGGAAATGCAGGCATTGATAGGGTCATTGAATTTTGCTTGCAGAGTGATACCAATGGGGCGCATTTTCATTAGACAGTTGGCGGTATCGACAATTGGAGTGTGTAAGCCTCATCACTGCATCCGAATTTCCAAATCTATCCGCAAAGACTTGCTGGTGTGGGACGTATTTCTGAGAGACTGTAATGGGACGTCGGTGTTAATGGAAGCTGCGAGGTCTAGTGAGGAGTTGCAACTTTACACAGATGCAGCAGGGGGGGTAGGCTGGGCATATACTTTGGAGGGGAGTGGTGTGCCGATAGCTGGCCGCAGGCCTGGCGGGATGCAGGGTTGTTGAGTAATATCACTTTTTTAGAACTGTTTCCTATTTTGATGGCACTAGAGTTGTGGCCTGCCAGGTTGAGGAACAACAGGAGGGTGGTATGGTGGTGTGATAATGAAGCGGTGGTGAGCGTTATTAATTATTATACACCACGATGTGTGCAGGTAGCCGCATTGATGAGATATGTGGTATTGTCCTGTTTGCGCTTGAATGTGGAGTTGAAGGCTAGACAGATTCCAGGGCATACTAATTCTATTGCTGATGCTCTTTCCCATTTGCAGTGGGATCGGTTTCACAAGTTGGCACCAGAGGCGGAGGCATAGGGGCTCGTGGTCCCTTGGAAATTATGGAGCTGTGGCCTGTGGAGATGAGGAACCTGCTGCGGAGTTCGGTGGCTGAGAGGACATGGGATGCATATCGCCGAGGTTGTGAGAGAGTGATGGAATTTTTGCAGGGACGGGGGTGGCAGGTGGGGGCAGTGTCCGATCAGGTACTGGGCCAATATGTCCTTTTTGCGAAAGGGCAGAGGGTCGCAAGGTCTTCTGTGTGAGGACATTTAGCGGTTTTGCCTTTTTTGCGAGAGCAGTGGGTTGGGGTGTCGCTGGGGGAGGGGTTCCTTACCCGGAGGCTGCTGCAGGTTGGGAGCGCGTGCAGCCTACCCCGCAGGATTATCAGCGGCCGATTACGCATGAAGTACTCTGCAGACTATGCGAGGGCTTGACAGGGGTTGCGGAGTCGCGTTATGAAGCTACACTCTTTAGAGCGGTATTCATTTTAGCCTTCTTTGGGGCATTTCGGGTGGGTGAATTGGTGGCAAATTCTTAGAAGTCGGGGGTTGGGAATAGTTTGTGTCACCGTCATGTGCTGATGGACAGTAGGCAGATAAGGGTACTCCTGGAAAAATCCAAAACGGACCAACAAGGGAGGGGCTTGTGGGTGGCCCTGCAGGAGATCGGGGGAATCACGTGCCCGGTAGCAGCAATGCGGGACTATTTACACTGCTGCCCTATGGCAGAGGGTAGCCTATTCATCCATCGGGATGCAAGAGTCGTGACCCGATTTCAGGTGTCAGCAGTTTTGAGGTTGGTGTTGGACCAAGTGGGGGAAGACCCAGGCCTTTTTTCAGCGCATGCTTTCTGCATTGGCACGGCGACTAGTGCGGCAAGGGCTGGGATGACAGGCGTGCAGATTCAAAGTATCGGTAGATGGTGGTCCAGGGCTTTTCGGGGTTATGTTCGTTGTAAGCTGGGCAAACACGCCGGTTGCAATGGTTATTAAATGTTCTTTTCTTTTGCAGATGGGGGAGTGTGTGTGCGGGGATGTTGGATGCTGGGGCATTCCTTTGTGTTCTGGGCTGGCCAGCGGGCAGTAAGTGCGGCAGATCGGGCTGAACTTGGGACTGGACCTGGCTTTGGTGTCGGTTTCATGGCTGGACGAGAGGGGTCTCCAGTGGATGCAGCTGTTGCCATTGCTACGACACCATGAACGCCTAAGAAAACTGCGATCATTATTGCTGTTGCACCTGGGAGGCAACGAGTTAGATTCCTGGACATGCAAGCAATTGATTAATGCGGCAAAGAGGGATTTTGCTGTGGTATTGCGTATGTTCAGAGGGGTGGTGTTGATATGGTCAGATACCATCCCAAGGCCTGCATGCTGTGGACAGCGTCGTTGGTCTCGTGGGCTGACAAAGATTAATTCACAGATTGGGAGGTGGGTATGTGAGCACAGGGGGCTTCAGGTGCAGAATGCTTGGGTTGATGTGGCGTGTGCTGGCTTGTATAGGAGTGATAGAGAACATCTATCGCTAGTGGGGGTAGATTTGCTCTTGAACGACTGGCAAGAAGCATTGGAATGGGTGCTGCTAGGGGACACAGGCAGGTCTCAGCTTGAGCTTGGGGAGGGGGGCACAGGCTCACCAATGTGCCTGTGCCGGTGGCGGGATCCCGGAGGTTTCCAGGATCCGGAGCCTTAGGTTACTTGGGGCAGGGGTGGGGTGCCCCGACCCGGAAAACCCCATGCAGATTTTTGCTACTGAAATGGCGAAGTTGGGCAGGGGAGGTAGTAACTTTGCCGGGGGTTGGACCACGGCAGGTGCGGACGCGAGGTCACCTTGCTAATTGCATGACGGGTGAGGTATCGCTCTGCTTTGGCTTGTTGAAGATGGTATGTTAAAAGATGTTAATATGTTAATTGGCAATAAAGCTGCGACCTGTTGCTTCCAAGATTGGTTGTGTGTGTGAAGTTTGTGGGAACGAAGGTATAGTTGGGAGGGTGAGAGGTATGCAAAATGGAAGGGCAGAGCACCGGGTCCCACTACCCGGTTAAATAAAGGGTGCGGGCAGGGTCCCGGCACCCGCGAGTAACCGAGCGCGCGGCCCGGTGCAGGACCCTGCCCGTGGCTGAAGAAGAGAGGGGGGTGCGAGAGGAGAGGGACGCTCCAGGCGTCATTCAAATTGATTGGCTCCATAACGGGGGTGCGCACGGTAGGAGCCAATCAAGGCGGCGCATCGCTGTGCTCGGGCGTGGGAGATGGCGCCTGAGCACATGTGGAAAGGCTCTCTAGCTGGCATCCCACCACTCCCACATGATATATTGGCTGTGCAGTTGGGGAATTGTGCAGTTGGGGATACGGGTTGTCGCAGCGGGGGGGGGGGGAGGGCGGGATCCCGGAGGTTTCCAGGGTCCGGAGCCTTAGGCTACTTGGGGCGGGGACGGGGTGCCCCCGACCCATAAAACCCCATGCAGATTTTTGCTACTGAATGGTGAAGTCGGGCAGGGGTGGTAGTAACTTTTCCGGGGGTTGGACCATGGCAGGTGTGGATGCGAGGTCACCTTGCTAATTGCATGGCAGGCGAGGTCTCGCTCCGCTTTGGCTTTCTGATGATGGTATGTTTAAAGATGTTAATATGTTAGTTGGCAATAAAACTGCGACCTGTTGCTTCCAAGATTGGTTGTGTGTGTGAAGTCTGTGGGAACAAAGGTATAGTTGGGAGGGCGAGGGGTGTGAAAAATGGAAGGGCAGAGCACCGGGTCCCGCTACCCATTTAATACAATGTGTACTTTTCTGTCACATTATAAACATTTACAGCCGGGGGGCGGAGCCTGATGTCCAGCGGGTAAGGCGCTTCGGGCTGAAGCTCCCGAGAGGCCTACTCAGAATCCTGACTTAATACCTATACAAACGTAATATTTTGCTCCGAGCTTACCGGGGTACCTCGGGGGGGATGGCGGCCCATAAACCAGCGCGCTTGGACTTCGGGTCTCCTTCTTCTTCACACGGAAAACGCTCCAAAACAGAGGTGTCTTCCCCACAGAAGATGATTCCACTTCGTGAAAACCCCGAAATGCACCTGGAGATTTTAGAGGAAATACGCGGCGTGAAGGAACTGGTGCAGTCCAACGGAAAAGCGCTTCGAGCCATGCGAGAAGACTTCGGAGTGCTCCAGGACCGACTTGAAAGTCTTTCATTACGGCAGGACAACATGGCGGGGGTCCTCGACTCGCACGCGGTGCGCTTGGGCAAACTGGACAAGGCTGAGCGCCAGATACAGAATCTTCAAAAGGAGTTAGAAGATAGCAATAATCGAGCCCGTCGCAACAATGTGAGGCTCATTGGAATACCGGAGGGGGCGGAAGCAGGAGATATAAGAGAATTCCTGCTCAAAACTCTTCCCTCCTTGCTGAAGATCACTTTTCATAGAGATCTGGAAATCGATCGAGCACATCGTGTTCCTACCCACATGGCGCTCAACCGAACGACCCCCCGGCCTATTATCTTTCGATTACTACGATATCAACAAGTGGAACAAATTTTAAATGCTGCCCGGGCGAATCATCATCTGGAATTTGAAGGTCATAAAGTCTCCTTCTTCCCTGATTTGGCAAAGCCCACCGTTGACCGTCGGAAGAGACTCCTTGCTTTTCGCCCTCGACTTCAACAACTACAGGCTCGCTTTGGCCTGTTGTATCCAGCGAAGCTCCGAGTGACTCTCCACAACCAAACTAGGACATTCGAAGATCCTGATCTACTATCAACATTTTTAGACTCCAAAGAAGCAGAGCAGATGCGCTAATCCAACAACTTGGACTTATTATCTGCCGGCTCTGTCCGCCATTTTGAAGGGCCCGACGCGGCGGTCATAGCCAAGCACAGAGACTACCTGGACTTTCTTTCTTTCTCTATATGACTTTTTTTTTTGGTCTCCTATCCCTCCATGATGTGTGCCTCGGTCGGATTCGGAGCACGCACAGTTATACAGGTTATATGTTTTTTCAATTTCGGCCTTCTCTGGGGTTTCTCCCCGCAGACACATGGTCGCCAGTAATTTCTGGGGTTCTGCTTCTTCTCTACCGCACCGCGGTTTTTCTTTTTTAATGTGGGGCGCTTCATTGTATTACATTGGCTTATTTTCTTTCATGTCATGTGTACAGTCAGATACGGTTAATATGAGGGACATTGTGAAATTATGTGCGCTATCATGCTCAGAATTTTTGACCTTTCTGAATGGCCTTATGTAAGATCTTATCTCTTAACGTAAAAGGCATCAATAGTCCAATCAAAAGAAAGAAAATCCTTAGCTATCTTAGCCATGAGCATGCTGATTTAGTGTTTCTTCAGGAAACGCATCTAAACTCTGCTGAAACACTGAAACTCAATGCTAAGCCTTACATGGTGGCTGCCTATTCTCCCGCCGTTTCCAAACGGTGTGGGGTAGCCCTTCTGGTTAAGAAGTCTTTGCAAGCTACTGTAATGGATACTAGCTCTGATAAGGAGGGTAGATGGGCCCGTGTACACCTTAAGGTTGGAGATAGTGAATTCACGTGTATTTGTATTTATGCCCCGAATGTGGACAACCCTGCTTACTATGCAAGTATTGCGCAGTTGGCACAGGCCTCTGCCAATACTCCATTAATACTTGGTGGCGATTTCAATCAAGTGTTAGACCCTTTGATAGATAGACAACCGCCTAGAACGAGTAGTCCACCCAAGAGTCTTGCTACCCTTACAGCTCTGATGCAAGATCTTGCGCTAGTAGATATATGGAGGCTGCTTCACCCCTCCGACTTAGAGTTCACCTTTTTTTCTGCCCCCCAAAACTCCTGTTAAGTATGATTGTCCCGCATTACAGTATTACTGGAGTCGGGTCTGGGGTCGTCTTCATTCTATTTTATATATTCCGGATCCCCTCTTTAGGAAGTTTGTGGGGCTCCGCTTAGCTGCGGGGATCCCCTCTCTTCCTAAATTGGCTTACTTCTTTTAGCCTTTATGCTGGGTATTGCTATTTCCTATTTCCTTAATCACGAAATATTGGGAAACATATCTGTCTTTATTGTAAATATGCGCAAATACCTAGTATGTCTGCCTCTGCCATTCAAACTATTCACTATTGGTCTAGCTAGAAGACGCTCAACGATTATGTTCAAAATTTCAATGCTCTCAGTTGACTGTTTGATTCTGTATTAATCTTTGTCACATGCTCATCCGGTATCATAGATTCTACTTCTGTTTGCTTGATGTACAATAATTGTTGTATGTAAGCGCTCATATGATGATTCTTATCAGCTTAGAGAAGAAGCATTGGGGTGGGGGGTAATTGGGGTTGCTTTCTTTATTGTATGTGTGTATTTGTTTCTTTTGGTGTGTTGTTACTTTGTTTGTTGTAAAATGAAAATAAACGTTTAAAAAAAAAAAAAAAAAAAACATTTACAGCCTAGTCACCTTCTGATCATTCACCCATGCCTTCCACTTCCTCTCCCCTCCTGCCTATATAATGCTGTATAGATCCCTGTATACATTTTGGTATCAACATCTGTTGCTCATACTATCCTGTCCTGAAGAAGAAGGTTTTACATTGTCACCATGCCCCCTGCTGATAGCTTGTTGAAGGGACAAGGTGGACATTTTAATTATTTTGTAGAAGTAGGCAACCTTTTTGGACCAGAGGGAAATGAGAAATGAGTTGTGTAAAGAAATGAGTTGTGTACGCCTTGTGTAGGGTCAAACAAAAGGTTTTTATTCCCCTTTAGCACTAAGGTTCACTAAGAAACCAAAAAGTAGAATTTACCTTGTTTTCAGGTTTATGCCAAAGTAATTACAGAGCAAGAAAACTGTTATGAGAGCTTCACAGTTCCTTGTAAAAATACAAAGGGTTTTCAACACTGTAGTAAAACAAATAAACAAGCTTTTCTTTAGCTCAAGACAGGCAAAAGATATTGTTAAAGCATGTTCTGGTAATTACAGCTCTGGGAGAGACTCTAGGTTTTCAGCAGTACACATTGAACAGTCCATTTGTTCTTCAGGCATCAACGGCTCTGGTTCCCCAAGCTCAATCTGCATGGGTTCCAGCTCAGCCGTGCTTTCTTCTACACCTGAGCTTTCCCTGGCTGAAATAGTTTGCAGTTCAGAAGTTCTCTTCCCTAGTTTCCAGCCTGGCAGTTCTGGGTTTTGCAAACAAGTGGTATGTCTTGTTCCTATGCCTCTTTGTAGTGGCTTCCAGAACTTCTGCCAGCTTTCTTTCCTCTCAGTATTGCTGAGTTATAAGTCTTTCTAGGACCTGGCTTCTTTGTGAGAAATAAAGTATCACTGTACCTTGGCTCCTTGAAGTCTGTGTCACTGGTATTCCCCCTACCAGGCACTCTCCTTCTGATACCGTCTTCTCTGAAGACTGTTTCTTGGAGTTCTCTGGGCTGGGCTAATCCTCCCTGGAGCTTAGCTCTGCCACATAAGGATTCAAAGCTCCTCTGCCTTGCAGTAAAGGTGCTTCCTCTATCAGGTCCTTTCCTCCCAGTATCCTTGGGTTCTTTTCCAGATCCTTTCTCAGAGCTTCTCTCTATGCATAGGCCTCTCTCTAGGCATGGCTCTCTCTCTAGGCATGGCTCTCTCTGCAGCCGTGGCGCTCTCTCTAGCCGTGGCTCTCCCTCTAGCCGTGGCACTCTCTGCTTCCTTCCTGCAGAACTCTGCTTATAAAGCCATTTTTCCCTTGAGTTTTCTGACCCTCTCCTCAGGTGCACCTGATTAGCTTCTGCTTCATCAGTACCTGGGTGTGTCAGCTCAGCATCTGCAGGCTCATGCCTGCCCCCTCTAGCTGTACTGCTAGGTAATTGCACCCTCTGCAAGTCAGTTGCTTTATGAAAAACAGCGTTTTTTTCTAAGTTCATAGCTTCACTAGCTTCAGATCTATCACAACATTCAAAAGCTAGTCTACAAATCTATTAAAATAGTACAATGAAAATGTATCACCCTATTTTCCCTTTTTATTTTCCTTTTTTATTTAACTGCCATAGGGAGGAGTGGCCTAGTGGTTGGGGCAAGGTACCACAGGCCTGAAGGTTGGTGGTTCAAATCCCACTAGAGGACAGAAACCTTGGGCTGGAAGGACTGGGGTTTCTAGTTCCACAGTTGCTCCTTGTGGTCTTGGGCAAGCCACTTAACCCTCCATTGCCCATGTTCCCTGTAAGTATTAGTGTATGTGTTTCATATCCCCCAACCACTTTGACCCAGTGAAAAGCAGGATATAAATGCAGCTAAATAAATAAAAATTATAGTGGGATATCACAGCTTCCACTCTTCTTTATCCATAAATTTGTTAGGAAAAACAACTACGCGAATGATTCAAATGCTCCTACTATTGATAGTGATTCGCCCTCTTTTGAAATGGACTCCACTATAATTTAAACTTTTCAGCATTTGGTATTACAGGATATGAAAAAAAAATTGGAAACAGACTTCAAGTCTGAAAAGATTTATTTGGAATCTATCTTTTGCAGGATGGAAAGCTCTGTGGGAGTTTAGTGCCCAAAGAGATCCTATGTTTACTCATGCTGATAAAAGTGGTGCAACAGCGCTCCAAACTAGAACCCACTATGTGACAGAAGGGATACATCAGTTACAGGATAATAAGTCTTATAATGGTTTAGAGAGTGATCCAACATTGACTTTACAATAGGAGATTAAGGAGACTGTGAATAATGCACTCAAAGAACAGATTCTCACAACAAAGGAGGCTCAATTTCTAATGAAGAAACACCCTCGTGTCCAACTATTCTATATCTTATGGAAGATTCACAAATCATTGGATAATCTGTCAGGATGTCCTACTGTATCTACATATGTATCACTGTTGGTACCATTCTCAAAATTTTTAGATCTATTTTTGAAGTCTGAAGCATCCAAAATTCAGTCTTTAATTAAAGACTCCTCTCATATGATAAGGATGTTATTGGAGTTGTCAGATACAGTACCTCACATTCTATGTTTTTAGTTACAATGGATGTTAAATCTCTTTATACTTCCATACCTTGTCAAGACGCTTTAAACACTATTATTCGAGTGCTGGATAAAGGGAATTTTCCAGCTAGATTCTCAAATGATTTTATGATAACCCTGCAAAAAAACCACCAAAACACCCCTGTGAGAACACACTATAGTACTTTTTGTCGGATGTTACAGGAAAGGAACATGTATCAGAACTATGTCCACCACTCAGTTACATCCTTTTAATAAATATTTTTTTAAAAATCAAAAAGGAACTCCGCTACTTAGCTGGATCAGAAGTGTTGAAACTCAAAATCTTTGAAGCACGACGTGCACGTTTCGGGTCTATAACCCTGTTTCAAGTGCTTCCATCACCATATTCTTCAAATCAACCGCCATCAAACGCTGAAACCAGCTGTTTCCTCATAAGGGTCAAACTCTTCCAAGAATGGCTAATTTTTGCTGTCAATCACACCAAACCACCAATGAAACACCAGGAACACCCCACTAACTCAGGGGAATCCTGTGTTCACCGGATGATGTCAAGAAATACTAAACCAATCAATTTCTTTGTTGAGGCCATCAGGATGTACAGTCCGTAGTTGAAAAATCCAACGTTGCTCACAACTCTGCAACTTATTGATACGATCCCCACCTCGGGGGTCTGGAGGTATATAATCAATCACAGACCAACTTAAATCCTGGAAAACGTGACCAAAGGAAAGACAATGTTCAACCACCGGAGCTGTTTCTATTTTTTGCCGCAGGCGAGAGGCATGTTCACTTAACCGAATCTTAATCATCCGAGTTGTCCTCCCTACATATGCCAGGGGACACGGGCAATAGATCACATAGACAACAAAAGAGGAGGTGCAGTCTGTTTCCCACCGTCTTTTAAAAGATTGACCAGTCACAGGATAAATCCAAGATACTCCCGTTAAAGCAGAAGGGCAGTAACCACAATTGCCGCAAGTAGTATGGCCATTATGTTGAGAATATGGCAGGGGAGGTCTATCCACATGAACGGCAGAACGAGCCACCATATCACCTAAATTGGCTCCCCTTACAAAAGCCACCATCAATGGTTTTTGAAAACAAGGATGTAGTTCCAAAATCGGCCAATGCTTCTTAAGAATATAGACAACCCCTTTTCTTGAAATCATATAGGGTAGGATTCCTACCAAAGATGTAGACATATCTTCAGCAGAATTAGCAGATTTATCTTCAGTCAATAACCATTCTCGATGAGTATATAAAGCCCGATGATATGCAGTATGTATCACTTTAGATGGATATCCCCTGTCCAGAAGTCAGGGGATATCCATCTAAAGTGATACATACTGCATATCGTCGGGCTTTATATACCCATCGAGAATGGTTATTGACTGAAGATAAATCTGCTAATTCTGCTGAAGATAGTATTTCTTGACGTCATCCGGTGAACACAGGATTCCCCTGAGTTAGTGGGGTGTTCCTGGTGTTTCATTGGTGGTTTGGTGTGATTGATAGCAAAAATTAGCCATTCTTGGAAGAGTTTGACCCTTATGAGGGAACAGCTGGTTTCAGCGTTTGATGGCGGTTGATTTGAAGAATATGGTGATGGCAGCACTTGAAACAGGGTTATAGTGGTTTTTTTGCTGAGTTATTAATAGTTACCACTGAATTGGGGGTTTGTTGAGTTTATGGTAACCCTAGCAAAGCTTGTACTATTTAGGAGCTATTTCCACTTCAATGGTCAATTCTCTATATAGACTCATGGAATTGCTATGGTTGCTACTTTTGCTCCATCTGTAGCCACATTATTTATCTCCAGTATAGAGGAAGAATTTTTATATACCTCCCAGTCACTGTTCCCTCTAAGCTGTGTGCGTGTGCGCGTGCACACACCTCGCCGAGCAAGCACACATACTTTACAACAGAACGCAGAAAAATTACGGCTCTGATTCTGATAGAAAACAACACAGACATCTTAAAATTTAAAAGCTATGATTGTCATTACTAGAAATTTCCCGCTTCATTTAGTAATCGTTTATTTTCATTTAATTTGATTAAAATCAATGTGGTGTACATACTGTATTCTGACGTGTAGTCAAATTTTAAAGTATATAACTCCGAGTGTCGTTATGTGGCGCACAAAAATTTAACCTTCCTTCAAAAGCTGCACACAGCTGATATTTTATGCGCACACAGCCTACAGAAAATTAGAGGGAACATTGCTCCCAGTAGTTTGCTAACATCCTTATTTGGAAGAGATTTCTGGATGATGTCTTTTTTATCTGAAACAGATCTGTTGAAGAATTGCAAGCATTTTTGGCATGGTTGAATTCTCTGGATAGCACATAAATCTTCAATTTACCATGCAACATAATATGTTTAGGATTGAATTCCTAGATATTTTGATTTAGAAGCATGATTCTCATCTGGAGACCACTTTATTTTGAAAAGAGGTAGAGCGTAAAACACTATTAGTATTGTAGTTTTTATCTCCAAAAGCGTGAAGCCCGATTCATGGAGGGGAACGTCTGGGCTGTCTGGATGTCCACGATGAAGACAGGGCTGTGTAGACCCAATTCTGGTCTGCGGGAAAGCAGTAGCTAGAATTGGGCCCGAGGATGGCCAGGCATGCCCCTTCCACCTGTGGGGATGTCCTCCCCGCAGGCGCCCCTAAAATCTGCAGCTCCGGTCCCCCATTTCCCCGCCATGGCTGGCCTGCCCTGGCCTGGATTGGGTGGCAGGGCCCCCTGCACCTGGCCCTGGGGGAGGAATCCTCTGGCCCAATCGGGCCAAAAGTGCTGCCGGGCTGGTCTGCTCCTGCTCTGCCCCAGTCCTAACCCCTCCCACCCCCCAACGGCTCTCCCCGTCCTGATGCACAGGTCGTACAGGGAGAACTGGAGGGAAATCAGCCCCACAACCTGCATTCGTGAATGGCCTTCTTAGAATCTCCTTATAGGATAATTTTTCAGGTTGCAAAGTTTGTGCTCGTTGTTTACAACGTTTTGGTCAGCAGCAACAATTTTGATGTTTCATTTACTCCAGAGCAGGGCCGAATTTACCTTGAGTGAGGCCCTACGCCAACAAAAATTGTGGGCCCCCAGCAGGGGCGGCCCAAGGGGGGTGCGGGGCCTCATTTGCATAAGGGGCCTCATTTGCATGAATATTTGCATAATGTTACCATATACTAACTTTTAGTAAACGTGCCTCTTAATGAGTGTATGGATAAAGAAAGACTAAAAGATTTCTACATTACTATAATCCAGTGCCAACTGCCAGACACATTAGGAACTACTACAAACACTGCCCATTTAGAACCCATAGCAAACCCGCCGTATCCTAACAGCACTACCAGGACTCACAAAGCACCATACTCTACCAATCAAAAGGCAACACTGCAAATATTAAACCAATACATTTCAGAGAACAACAATACATGACCTACTGGGGAAAGAGAACAAGTGGCAATGTCAAATAGGAATTATATAAACAGAACACCTCAGCTCAGTTTCACATGCAGAACATAGACCATCACTAAACAAGTAATCACAATTTAGAAACAGGAAGACAATAATTAAACTGGGAATCCCAAAAGCCAAACTTGGAATGTACAACACTGTAGAAATAAAACTATACATTAATTTGCTCTTGTACTAAACAAAGCACAGACGTTAATGATGCACATTTACCAGAGCTGACATATTCCAATTAATAAATTCAAAATAAAGAGATATTTTTCTACCTTTTGCGCATTTTTTTCAGCTGCAATTGCTCCAGCCACTTTCTTCTGGTTTCTTCATGTCTTCTGCTAACTCTCCATCGTCTGCTGTCCATTTGTCCTTTCTTCTCTCTTCTAGTTTTTTTTCCATTCTCTCTCTACATCTGCTTTAACATACTAATCTTTCTCCTTTTGCTCTTTCCTCATTCCTATTTCATCCACTCAAATTATACCCCTCCATCCTCACTTACTCTCCCAATACGGGGCCAATTGTAGATTTTTTATCCCTCCCACACAAAATATTTTTCCCTTCTCCATTTTACTCTTCCAGCCCCATCCCATTCTAATCCTCCCCCAACATCAGCTCCCTTCTAGTTCCAGCCTCACCCAGCATCCATTCCCTTCTAGTCCCTGCATCAGCCCATTTCCAGTCCTAGCCACCCATCAGCCCATGTCCAGTCCTAGCAACCCCCCAACCCAATACCAGTACTAGCCCCCCCATCAACCCACTTACAGTCCTAACCCCCCATCACCCCATTTTCAGTTTAAGCCCCCCCTATAACCCATTACCAGTCCTAACCCCCATCAGCCCACTTCCAGTCCTACCCCATCAACCCATTTCCAGTCAGCCCCCCATAGCCCATTGCCAGTCCTAAACCCCCCCCATCAGCCCACAGCCCATTAGCAGTCCTAACCCCATCAGCCCACCTCAAGTCCTAACCCCATCAACCCATTTCCAGTCAGCCCCCCATAGCCCATTGCCAGTCCTACCCCCCCCCCCATCAGCCCACAGCCCACTTCCAGTCCTAACCCCATCAACCCATTTCCAGTCAGCCCCCCATAGCCCATTACCAGTTCTAACCCACCCCAAAAGCCCACAGCCCATTACCAGTCTTAACCCCCCCATAGCCCATTACCAGTTCAACCCCCCCCCAACAGCCCTCAGACCATTACCAGTACTAACCCCATCAGCCCACCTCCAGTCTTAACCCCCCCAGCCCATTTCCAGTCCTAGCTCCCCCATAGCCCATTACCAGACAGCCCCCCGCAGCCCCCAGCCCATTACCAGTCTTAACCCCCCCCATAGCCCATTACCCGTTATAAACCCCCCCCCACCACCCCACACCCCATTACCAGTCCTAACCCCAAAAGCCCCCTTCCAGTTACAACCCCCCCCGCCCCTTTCCATTCCCAGCCCCCCCAATAGCCCATTACCCGTCCTCCCCCCCCCCCCCCAACGGCCTAAAGTAAAATTTAATAAAAAAAATAAAACGCTGGCTGCTACCGCTGCCGCCGCGGCAGCATGGAATGACCAGCGTGGCTCCCTCTGCCTGGCTGAATCCCTCCCTCCCTCCCTCCGCGACGGCTGAGCCCCTCCGTGCAGGCTTTGAGAGGCGAGAAGGGAGAGTGTCTCCCTCGCGTCTCTGTTAAGCCCGCAGGGGCTGATGGGAAATTTCCCATCAGCCACTGCGGGCTTAACAGAGACGCGAGGGAGACACTCTCCCTTCGCGACTCTCAAAGCCGGCACGGAGGGAGAGAGGGACGGACGGACGGATTCAGCCGGGCAGAGGGGCCCCGCGGGACAGTCCATGCTGCCGCGGCAGCAGAGGGGGCCCCGCGGGACAGTCTATGCTGCCGCGGCAGCAGCCAGCATTTTTTTTTTATTTAATTTTAAGGTGGCTAACAATTTTTTCAATTTTTGTGGGCCCTTGTCAGCTGTGGGCCCTACGCCACGGCGTAGTTGGCGTATAGGTAAATCCGGCCCTGCTCCAGAGGGCTATTCAAGGACGTAAATATCTATCCTTATTGTAGAGCCAAATATGTTCATCATGAATGGTTTCTAGAATATAGACAGAAAGAGGAATTTTCTCTTCTTAAATGTGTGCTTCCATATACTGTTGCATCCCAGAGAATAGCATATATTACCAACATTGGAATATATTGCAGCTACATAAGGTTATTTACTGATACCCCTATGATATCATGTAAGAAGGGAAATAGTATTAGAGACTTGATTTGCCGTAAAGATGCTACTATACAGAAAGAGAGAGGGGTTAGAGGTGATCAAACTTGTGGGCACTGTGCCTGGTGTGATTCCACCATTGAAGGCATTGATTGGATATGCCCCAAAGGGAGAAAAAACTATGACTTAAGGTCTCTACATCATGTGAAACAGACTATATAAACTATGTGATCATCTGTCCTTGTCATATGCTTTATATTAGACAAACGAGAAGAAAAATTAGACTATGTTTAAATGAACATTGCTCTCATACTAACACTAAAACAGAATCAGTTCCTCAAGTACAACATTTTATTGAGAAAAATCACTCTGCAGTGGATATGTGCTGGTGAGTGATTGATCATATTACTCCATCTCAGAAAAGAGTTGGTTGGGGGTTAAAGGATGTTTTGAGCGTTGAGGCCTTTTTATGTACGTATAAGAGCTTTTATAAAATTGTCCCAGGGATTATGTGCATAAATGTATGATGTATGGAGGAAGGTGTGTGCTTTTACATGGCCTACATGTAGGCATATTCTGGGGTGGAGTTTGAATGGGACAGAGTTAGAGCAGTGATTTATGTGTGTTGTTTATAAAATACACACGTATAAGTGTCCTTCTGCTGCAGGCTTAAATGTCTATAGCTTCAATCTAGGTGTGATTTCTGCTGCTTTGCCCCCACTATTTTATAAAGACATGTGAAGTGGCGTCTTAGAAGTGACGTCTTAAAATAAGTTGGGACATTCATGTCACCACCTTCAAATTTCCAGGGGAGGAGTGGCGATGACAGGCAACATATGTTAGTGTTTTCTGAAATCGCTCTGTCACCACCTCAAAAGATGCGCACATCCACACAAATGGTTCTGTGACAGGCCCTTACAGATAGCAAGGCTGAGTATGTGCACAGTTGCATGCCATTTCTGAAATGTGGATGTCCCCGAAATGCATGGCTGCAGAAGCGGGTACTTGGACGGAATGGCCAGGGTATTTCATAAGGTAGTCATCCTTGTTATGGTAAATGCACATCCTAGCTGGTCATTTCAGTTCATTAGATGTGTGGCAGTGGGGCAGTAAAATGATTAGACTGTTAATTTACATGCAAGGTTTTTTGGCCCTGTGGCGTTTTCTAAGGTAGTGAAAGCACATTTAGTTCTTCTCCCTGCACGTGCTGCAGCTATGAAACAAACCCTTTTTATCACCTTATTCATGGTCTGGTGCAACTATAGGCTTGGATGCATCAACAGCTAGGGCCAGATCTGCTCCTTTCATTCTGAAATAACACAGCAGTGTGCATCTCCACTGCATTGCCCAGCTTTCTAAAATGGTTCTGGGGATGTCTCTGTGATTTAGACATCTGAATGCCTGTTTTCAGACAACAAATTCACAAATAGGCCTTCTAAAATGACTCCATTGGCAGAAGGCATGGGGGGGGGGGCTTTATTTGACAGGGAGATGAATAGTTTTGGATTTATGTGTGTCCATTTGTCAGTGCAGTAATTTGAGGATCGGGTGATATGGGAGATGTGATCCTGAAAAGAAAGATCAGAGTCAAGGAAAACACTGAGGTAGCAAAAGCAAGACACCAAGGAGATGGGTGAGCCAGAAAAGGATGGGGCTACCTGAGGAGAAGGACTACCATGAGTAAACCAAATGACAAGTTTCTTAGATAAGTTTAAGTGCAAACAGTTAGTGGTTAGCCATTCAGCAACAGAGAGAAGACAAGAATTAAGGGGGGGGGGGATCTGGGTGGAGGGGGGAAGTGTGGTGCAGAAGAATAAAGTCATCAGCATAGTAGAAGTCAGATATCCCAAATTGCTCTAATGATTTACCTTTTTGACAGCATACTCCGTATCATAGATGACATCAGGAAGGGTATCATAATGATTTTTATAGATATTTCTGCTGCATTCAACTCTGTAGATCACAAAAGGTTACTAGATAGACTAGAGGAGATTGGTCTATATGGAACCACATTAAAATGGTTCCATTCCTATCTAACAGAGAGACATTTACAAGTAAAGATAGGGCAAAAAACATCTCAACGCATAAGAGTTATACAAGGAGTACCACAAGGTTCAGCACTTTCATCTCTTCTGTTTAATATTTACATACAGCCAATATGCAACATTCCGACGAAATATGGCATTAAATATACAATTTATGCTGACGACATTATGATATTCACAACAGTCTCTATTGATAACCCAGACTATTCAAGAATTACAGAATGTCTCTCAGAAATGTCTAAATGGTGTAAAGCCAATAACATGGAAATCAATTTTAGCAAAACAGAAGCTTTATTCGTAACTCGTAACCATGCTTTTGCACATCCACCTGAAATCAGGATAGAAAGTTCAATTATTCCTATTAGATCAGAAGTAAAGTATCTTGGTGTGACACTGGACAATGAATTGAGTCTAAAATCGCACATAAGTAAAACAATCAGAAATGCTTATTACAGAATGAAGATTATCAGAAGACTAAGGCCCCTTCTCGAGACCGTTCACTTCCGAAATGTTTGTCAAGCGTTAATCACCCCATTACTTGACTTCTGTAATCCTATATACCTGGGTTTAACTAAACAGTCAATCAAGCCTTTACAACTCGCGCAAAACACCGCTGCACGGATTATTTTTGGATTATCAAGTCAAGAGCATATTACTCCCATTATGAAAGAACTTCATTGGCTACCCATAGCGTCTCGTATCAAATATAAAACAATAATATATGTTTTTAAGATCAAGCAACACTGTTCTGCAGAAAGCCTGACTTCTCTCATTCAGTCAGATATAAGCAATAGACCAAGAAGAAGAGGGTCTTCCAACCGATTCAGCACCTCAAATGATGTTAGAAAATCTCATAAGGACACCTCAGAGAGGGCATTTTCTTTTGCGGCGCCTACCATCTGGAACTCTCTACCAAGTGATTTAAGAGCAAATCAAGACCTCAATGACTTTAGGAAGCAACTGAAAACTGTTCTGTTTACTGAATACTACGGTTATTAGAAAGACCAATTATATATATGTTGTATAATAGCTCACATTATAATATAGCTCACAATGTAGATAGCACAACTGATTCCAAGACACTATATCCTATTCTCATCAAACTATGTACATATTATCATTGATTATTTTCACCTTCACTTTTTTGTATTTTTGTTTGTTTAACCGCTTTAATTATATGATAAGGCGGTATAGAAATCCAATTAAATAAATAAATAAATTAAAATAAAAGAGCAAGAGGTGCCAAGAAGATATTAAATAGGAGAGGAGCCAGTACTGAGCCTTGGGGAACGCCACAGTGCAGAGGAAAGGGGTCAGAAGAAACAGATGAGGTAGAGCGAGAAAGGACAGTACAAGATCGGGCAAAAAGAGAGGAGTGAAACCACTGGTAGACAGTGCCACCAAGACCAGCCACACAAACGGGAAAGAAGAAGGGAATGATCAACAAGTTAAAGGCTGCTGAGAGATCTAGGGATACTGCCACCGAAAGTCACCACAATCATGTGCCACGTGTAGCTCATTAAGGAAGGCAAGGAGAACCGTCATTCAGACACTATCTGGGTAGATGTTCCCTGTTTGAATTTCTTTTTTGGGGGGTGGGTTGTTTAACCTGTATTCTTGTCAAGCTGTGGCTTGCTGAATATTGACCTCAGTCATTTCTGAAGAGAAAGTAGATGTGTACTTTCTTTTTCTAAATTTGCTGCTATTTACGCGTACACCACTTATGTGCCCAGTTCTAAAATTTTACTCTTATTTTTATTTTAAGTACATGAGATGTTATATTTCAAATACTATATGCCAAGAGTTCATTTTCAGCACAATAAGCAGACCCATACACAGCTATCCTCCCATTCATATTTGTAAAATATACTTATGTCAAAAACTTTAGCATTGTCATTTTTTAATAGTTCATTTACCTGCCTTCCTTTTTCTTTTAGAGAACTGCAGTAATGCTGTCAGTATTCAGCTACAATTCTTAAGACTGAAGTATTGCTGAATATTAGAGCTGCTTAATATTGAGTCAGTAGTGAATATTGGAAAAAAAAGCAACCACACTGCTTTGAGCTTTCTTTCACATTAAGCTACATTTAAAATTCATTTCACATTTTTTTTTCTATTAATTAAAAGTAAACCATGTATTGTATGGTACATTATCCCTCTAACAGCCCCATGTGGAGATCATGAAATGGAAGACTAATAGTGTAGACTTTAGCATTTAGTTTTAACCAGGATAATTTACATTTCCATTAGAAGAGTCCAAGGCATGTGTAAATAAGCAAAACTCTGAGATATCAAGACCCTTGCTTAGTTTGCTATGGACTGGAGAGCCGTGGGCTGTGTATTTATCCCATCAGTCAGCTAATGTAATGAGACTTATGCAGCATCTGCAGAAGAGACAAAACTTATTATTAAGGAGAAGCATGAGGCACTAAGAAAAGATTGTTTGTTTGCTTTTTTTTTATTCTATTATCCTAAGTAGCAGAGGTGATTCTCCTCACCATTCATTAAAGTTTACCTTCATAATTTATCAATGTGCACCCATATCGACAATTTTTGCTGAGATTTCAGAAATTAGAAACTGATTAAATTTTAATATAAAGACCACATATTTTATGTTTTTCAAAATAATGGTTTTTCCGCATTCACTGCACAGACTGGACTAGTGTTTAGCCATGTTAGAAAACCCTGCAATATTAAAGAGATGGGAGTCACTTTAAAGGAACTGCACATACTATGCATACCTAGTGCTATGTAGCAGTAGCATATGCCTTTGAAAACCTGTGGGTGATTTAAAATGTGGCCCTTTTTTTATCCAAGCAGATGCATTTGTTTTTTATTTTAATGATCAAGTACTTTTGAGTATGTGTGGGGGTTGTGTGTATCTGCAGAAGAATATAAGAACATAAAAAATGTCATATTGGGTCACACCAAGATCCATCAAGCCCAGTATCCTGTTTCCAAAAGTGGCCAATACAGGTACACAATACAGGTACTTGTCCCGGAGTAAGCAGTGGATTTCCTGGATCCTCTTTAATAATGGTTTATGGACCTTTCCTTCAGGAACTTGTACAAACCAGGTGTTATATATTTGACAATCCAGCTACACTAATGGCTTTTACTACATCCTCCAGTAACGAATTCCAGAATTTGCTTATACATAGAGTGAAAAAATATTTTCTCTTAGTAGTCTTAAATGGGTTACATTGTAGATTCATTGTGTGTCCCCTAGTCTATCTACTTTTTGATGGTGTAAACAACCAATCTGGGTTTACCTGTTACACTCCATTCATTAATTTATAGACCTCTATCATATCTCTGCTCAGCCGTCTCTTTTCCAAGTTAAAGAGCCATAACCTTTTAAGCCTTTCCTCATAGGGTGAGCTCCTCCCACTCCTCCACACCGGGACCAATCAGGAGGCTGCTGAACATTTGAATCACTGGTTGGAAGAGCACTGAACACACCTTCAGCTCCTGCCCTTTTCCGATCAGCACCGCTGCAAAGGAGCAGGTAGGTGAGCTTCTCCTGCCACTCCATACCGGGACCAATCAGGATCCGATCTACCCTAATTAACTTCTGCAACAACTGGTGCACCTGAACCTAAGGACTACGCCAAAGGGCCCTTTGGCGTGGTCCTTAGGTGGGGACCTGAGGCGCTATCGCAGCCTTTACTTCCAACTGACTGCATGTGTGGTTGAGCCAACACACCAACAATCAAGAGTGGCCTAGAATTAACAAGATCAAGCATCCTAGCATCAATATCATCCATCAGTGAATAGCCAAAAGATGAAAATCCAGCTCAAGAGCAACAGAATTCCATCAACAAACTGTAAATTCTACATCTAAATAGCCTCTCACTTACCACACTCTGTAAACATCTGAATTTTATTGCACCTCAAATAGTAAATGGAAGGCTTACCAATCCTACACTACCCGCCCAGCTTAACTATAACAAACCACTGATAACAGATGAACCCTCCATTGCCCATGTTCCCTGTAAAATAGTTATCTCCAAGTTATAATACCCTGTTCAATGTAATTTCAGTTTGTTCAATGTAAACCGCACTGATGCAGAATAGCGCGGTATATAAGAGAATATAAATAAATAAAGAAATAAATAAATAAATAAACTACCAACACAACGCAAGTATATATTAAAACAAACCAAGTAAATCTACGACTCCTCAACTCATCTCACTCACGAATCTGTAGCCCACGAATCACTCCTGCATCGAAATGATGTGGATTAAAACAACCCTGACTTTAATTCTCCCGATAACCTTAATAAGACCATCCAGAGCAGCACACACATGGGCAGGCTTAATTCCAATCTTGACCATCAAAAGACAATCCTTAGCAAAACCACCATTCCACCAACAGCCACAAAGGAGACCTAACTGCCTTGTACCTATACACCTCCAGGAAATGCTCTCAGCACCGCCAACACCCTCACAGCAAGCAAAAATGACCAATTTCGCCCTTATAAATGCTCGATCCATCCACAACAAAATCCATATCATCTTAGATTACCTTCAAGAACATGAGGTTGAAGTAATGTGTATAACTGAATCATGGATAACCGACTCTGTACTGATAAATCAACTCACCCCATCAAACATGGACCATCATCATTACTCTAGAACACAACACAAAGGAAGAGGAATCCTTGTCCTAACAAATAAACAACTAAACTTCAAAGTCACAAATAGCCTGTCAATCCCAACACTAAATATCCTAACTCTAGAAAATAAACAACTATTAATATGCCTGATATACAGGTCCCCAACTCCTGACGCAGAAGATCTCTCAACCATTATTGAACAAGCTTGTAAACACTCCAGAAAAGGAAAATCTACAATAATCCTAGGTGACTTCAACCTAAACTCAGCTTCTCCAACTCAAGTCTCCGCTTTCATGTATGCCATGACCTCACTGGACCTCACCCAAATCATAGAGATATATACACACATCGGAGGGAACACCCTCGACCTGGTATTTGTACCCTCAAGACTTCATTCTAACAAACTACATATCCTCTACTAAGTAACGCCAGTACCCTGGTCAGATCACCATATGATATAATTTGAATTCCCACTAGAAACCCAGCTGCCTAGACAACCACACACAACCACCCAGCGTCGCTTTAAAGAATTTGATAAGGACAGCCTACTAGAACAGTTGCACTCCAACCTTAACATCAACACCACAGACCTTACTACCCTACTAACAAGCTGGAATAACATCATATCCTCAATGGCTATTGCACCAAAGAAACCAAAACCACCACAGTGTACAAATAAAACCCCATGGTACTCCACTGACATAAGAAAAGCCAAGCTTGTGTTGAGAAGGCTTGAGAGACAATGGAGGAGAACAAAAATTCAACCCATCTCCTGGAATACAGAATCAAATAGAGAGAATACAATGAACTAATACAAAATAGAAAGAAACAATACCACACAAACACCATCATGAAATCCTTAAACTGCCTAAGAGAACTCTTCGCAATAGTAAAGAACCTCACGGAATCTCCACAACCCCAGGCACATGATACAATCTCTCCCGAGGCATTCGCAACCCATCTATAGAACACACTTGCCAGATCAAACCATCCAACAATCCAAACACCAGTCCCTAAGATGAATCAAGACTACTTAAATAAATGGACTTCATTCTTCTCTATTACCGAAGAACACTACACCACACTACTGAAATCCCTAAATACTACCACTTCACCTCTTGACCCCTGTCCAACAGCCTGGATAAAGTCAAGCTCACAAGAACTTTCACCGGTGATATCCAAAATAGTAAATATATCTCTAATGCAAGGATTCATGCCTCCAGAACTAAAGGTCTCATCCATAAGCCCACATTTAAAGAACAACAAACCTGACCCTAGTTCTCCAACGTCATCTCCAGCATACCATTACTAGCAAAAATATTTGAAAAGGTGGTGCAAAGGCAGTTACAAGACCACACTGATACAAATGCTCCCCTAGACCCACAACAACATGGGTTCCGACAATATCATGGTGTAGAGACACTACTAACCTCTCTAATGAACACACTCCTCAAAGGAGTTGAAACTTCCAAACAAGGCTTCATACTCATATTCATTAACATTTCATCTTCATTCAACTCAATGATCCACTCCATACTACTGGACAGACTGACTGAGATAGGTATCAGCGACACCCCTCTGACATGGTTTTCCTCATACCTCTCAGGTCGCCGATCACAAGTCAAGATAAAAAACACAACCTCTAAACCTTTCCAAATCCTCCAAGGAGTACCACAGGGCTTGTCAGCCCTCCTATTCAACATATATATTCAACCAGTCTGCAAAATTATTCAAAATCACAATATACATTGCCACCTCTGCGCAGATGACTTGATGGTCTATACCCCTTTCGACACAAGAAAACCTGACTACTCCATAATCACAATTGCATGATATCAATCTCAGAATGGCTCACGCGTTGCAATCTCTTAATCAACTACAATAAAACTGAGGCCTTGACAATCACCAAAGGCACTGCATACAATCCACCAGACAACCTCTTAATAGGAAACATGACAATCCCTGTAAGGAACAAAGTAAAATACCTAGGGGTGCTCCTAGACCAGAGGCTTAACCTTCAAACACACATTAAGAAAACTACCTCAAAGTGTACTATGAAATGAAGATCCTTCAAAACTTATGCCCTCTATTAGACCATAACCACTTCCGCACTATATGCCAGGCCATAATTACTCCACAACTGGATTACTGCAATCTGCTACTTCAAGGATTATCCAAATGTGAAACACAGGTCCTACAAATAGCACAAAACACCGCGGCTTGACTCATAACAGGCACAAAAAAACATGACCACATTACCACAACAATACACTCCCTTCATTGGCTCTCTATCCAATCACACATATGCTACAAATCAATTCTAACGATCTTCAAGATTCTCCATGACCAATCTGCTGAATTCCTAAGCAAACTGATCCAGAAAAAGCCGAACACCAGACTGTGGAAGAGTCAACATCAAAACACTCTCTATGTCACCACTTTCAAGACCAACACCTCACAAACTGCAATTCAGAGAGTGTTTGAATACTACAGCCCTCACCTTTGGAACTCTCTCCCTGCCCACCTAAGAGCTACCACAGATATACTGATTTCTGAAAACAATTGAAGACCCACCTATTCATAGGCACAATATCAAATACACAGCATTAAAGATAAATGAACGACTCACAACCACACCACCTCAATACCACACAATGCCTAGTACAAATCGCTACTTTGTAAATAGTTCTACAGACCACTGTAATTGGATACATGTCTTATGATTGTTACTGTTTGTTGTAAAATAGTTCAGAAGAACCTGTTCCCTGTAAAACTGCTGCGTTCATTGTAAACCGCCTTGATAAATATGAAAGGAGGTATATAAATAATGTCATGTTCTGATTGAGAAGCCAGTCGGTTATTGCATTGAAACAGTTGATTAGTGCAGAGTAATCAGGATTTGATACATTGATCGGTGTGAAAATTAGCACGTCATCTGCATATAATAGGTAAGATATACCGAAGTCTCTGGTGATTTGGCAGATTGGCTGCATGTATATGTTAAAAAGCAGCGCAGATAGAGATGAGCCTTGGGGTACTCCTTGTTTCTGTTGGAAGGGTTCAGATGTAATGTTGCCTGTACGGACCTGTTGCCAACGCTCTTCTAGGTATGATTTGCACCAGTCCCAGGCAAGGTTATGGATGCCTTTTTCGTGAAATGACTTAGAAAACCTTTTCGACAAAATCTCCCTATATTATTTATGGAAAACCTATGTCACATCTTTTAATGAACATCTAAATGTTTATAAGGTCTAAAGTAAAAGCCATTGCAGTACTAAAGTTCACCTGAAAAAGGCTTTATGTTTATTTTATAAAAATTGTTCTACCAAGACCATGCCAACCCATGGCAACACTGTTTATAAAAAACTTAATAAAACATCAAGTGAACTTTGAAACCAAACAGTGTGAAACAACATACCGCACCATGGCGTGAGCCTTCTTGCATAGGCAATGTTGTAAATGGAATGACAGTCATAGTATTTAAACTGGCATTTTCACGCCGAATCAAGGTTAAAGTTCACAATTTGAAACTTTTGGGAACAAAAAAAATGCTTATTTTTTTCAAAAATTAATACAAAATTGTTGTTATGTCAAACATGTCTACTTCTTTTACTGTGATATTTGAAAAAATCCACTAAGCACTATAGCTTATTTGCCCGGTGTTTTTTTGCCGGCCCGAAATAAAAAGTCATTCCACGATTGTGTGGGCATAATAAACTAGTGGCATCTAAATAAATTTGCAATTTATATCTGTATGTAACCTCACTTTCTCTTTATAACTTGTTCATTGTATACCCGAGTTATTTTAAATGTTTATTGTAAGCACAAATCACTAAACTGAGATGTGTAGTTTCAATGTTTATTGTAAACCGCACTGATCTTAAATAGCGCGGTATAAAAGAAAATGTAATAAAATAAAATAACGAATTGTCCAAAATTAAGCAAAAGAATAAGAGATGAATAAAAGGGGGGGAAAGGAGGGGAGGGAGGAGAGGAAAGAGGAGGGGGAAAGAGGGGGGAGGGGAAGGGGAAAAGGGGGAGGGAAGAGAGAAAGGAAGGGGGGAAGAGAGGGGAGGTGGAGGTAGGGAAGGTGAGGAGAAGATGGAGAGGGAAGGGGGGGAGGGGAGGAGGGAAAGGGGAAAAAGGGGGAAGGAAGGAAGGGGAGGTAAAAAAAAGGGGAGGGAGGGGGGAATGGGGAAAAGGAGGGAGGGAAAGGGGAGGGGAAAAGGGGGAAGGGAGGGAAAGGGGGGAGAGAAAGAGAGAAGAGAGGAAGGGAGGGGGAAGGGGAGGAAGGGGGAGGGCGGGGAGGGGGGAAAAGGGGGGAGAGAGAGAGGGGAGGAAGGGGAGGGGGAGGGGAGAGGGGAGGAGGAAGGGGGAAGGAAATGAAGGGGCGGGGAGGAGGAAGGAGGGGGAGGGGAAGGGGGAGAGAAATTGTGGAGGAAGAGGAAATGGGGAAAAAGGGATGAGAACTACAAAAAAACAGATAAATCTATATCTTGGTTTAGACCTAGTGGATGTTGTTCTATCCTTAAGAGAACCTTACTAATATTACCTCCTCACCAATGGGGCCTAACCACTTTCACTACAAGAAAGTGAAGGTCTGAGATGGAATGTTGAGCTTCAATCCAATGTTGTACCAATGGTTTGTCTGCTATTTTTCTACAGATACAGCTCTTATGCTCAATGATACGCGTTTTAACACTTCTGTTTTTCCAACATAATATAGCTTGCAGGGACATTGTATTAAATAAATAACATTAGATGTCTCACAATTCGAAAAATCGCAGAGCTTTATTTTTTAGGAAGAAATGGGATAAATAAATTCTTTTTTGGTGACTATTGCATGCCCACATACTGTACACTTGCCACATTTAAAATGGCCATAGGCTTTAGGTAAAAAAATGAGGTTTATTCAAAGCCGATGGAACCAAAATATCTCTTAAATTTGAATTCCTCTTGTAGGCCACTAATAATTTGAATTCCTCTTGTAGGCCACTAATAACTTTGTATCTTTTAAAAAAGGTAGGGGATCCAGAATATGCCATGCATTACGTAAAATGCAAGTAATCTCTTTTGAATATGCAGAAAATGTAAATGTCACCAGGGAGGAACATGGAACACAGCTTAGGTATGGCGTGCCTGCCCATCCCCGTACATATCTATGTTACGTCCTAACCTAAGGAAATGTCTGTCCCACAAGATACCTATGTCAATATGGGACCACCCAGGTTGCGTGCGTGTGGGACGGGGATGTGTGTGCAGGGCTGTATGTGGTACCATCAGATGTCCGTGCCCCGAGTGCCAGCATTGCCACATTGGTGCCCGCGTGTGTGTGCAGCTGGGGACAAGCCACGTTGACAGGTATGTCTGTGGGGTTGGGGGTGGAGGTGATGGGCCTCCCTTTGGCTGGGATAGGTGTGCCCTGTGGGGATCCTGTGATTCGTGTGCATGGGTGCATGCCCTGGGGTGTTGGGGTGCCCTGGTGCCGTGACTGGCATTGGGTGGCTGTGCGGAGAGGGTGCATGGATGGGTGGGTGCCACACGGGTATATGTTGGGCCTGCTATGCTCCCTTACCACTCTGCCCCTTGTATATTGTTGCACCTTTTGTTCGGCTTCCTCAGCTGCCGTACCCATACCCTTCCCCCTCCCCTCTGTCCACCCACCCTGTGGCTCACTGTCTCCTATAGCTGGCATCCACTCATCACCTACCTCACACACAGGTGCAGCAAATCTCTGTCACCCCCACATTCTGGGTCCTCTGGCCTCTGCTGTCCTCTCTATCCCTGCACTATGGCTCCACATCACATTGTCGTCCTCCCTTTTATACCCCCTCCCTGTCTCCCCTCGCACCTCTGCCCTTACCCCTCCCCTACCCTCCCTTTCCCCCATTTACCATCGTCACATCCCCCTCCATTCTGTCCTCTACCATACCATCAGCACCTGTGCGGCACCGCTTTCTGCCTCTGATTCATCCATCTCCCCTCTCTCAAAGGCAGCCTCGCCATCGGTTCCACTGTACCATCCCCTTCCTGCCACATATTCCGCTACTCCTGCATTGTCTCTCATCCGGAGATGTCACCCCCAGCCCTGGCCCCCTTGGACCTCTGTCACACTCTGAGAGGGGAACGTCACGCAAGACGGCTAATCTTATCCATATCCCTCACCTTTACCCTTCCACCCTCCCTCTCTCTTGTGCCTTGTGGAATGCACACTCTGTCTCACATACACCAGCTTCTACTCATGATCTACCTATCTGTGATGGTCTACCTCGTCTTGCCCTACCTGAGGCCTGCCTCCCCCCCCCCCAATGAAACAGCATCTATTGCTGCTCTTTGTCATTGGGTCTATCTGTTCTCCCACACGCCACGTCCCTCTGGCCGTGGTGGTGGTGTTGGGCTAGGACATAACCCTGCCTGCCAGTTCCAACCCCTCCTGCTGCCCCTATCTCACCTCTACTCTCTTTAGCTGTTCCCACCATCCGCCTTCTCACCCCACCCCCCTCCGGGTAGCTGTCTCATGTCGACCTCATGACAGGGTCTGCTGCTACTGTTCTCACTGCCATTGACTCATGGCTCCCCCTCTTTCTGGAGCCCTCTTCCCCCACTCATATTCCCAGGGGTCCTAACATCCATATTGATAGCCCCTCCATTCCCTCTGCTTTGGGGCTCCCCTCCCTTACCTCCCTAAATGACCTCCTGCTTCATTCCAATGCTCACACACACCAGCATGGCCACTGGCCTGGCCCAGTATATGTCATCAGCTGCATACTCACCAGCCTCTATAGCTCGGTTCCTCCCTTATCTGACCAGCGCCTGTTCTGCCGCAACCCTCATCACCCAGTGCCTCATCCATGTCCTATTACCCCCAATCGATTCTGCGATCCTCATGCAAGTGATCCTCTCTCTCTTTTCCACAGTTTCGTCATCTCTGTCTCCAACCATGTCAGCTGGGTCTGTGGATGACGCAGTGACGTCCTATAGCCCTGCACTCACCTCTACTCTGGGTACTTTCTCTCCTCCCGTGCCACGTCCTGCGGGCCCTCTGCACCCCAGCCCTGTCTTTCATCCAGTACCCGCTACCTACATTCCTGTGCTCGCTCAGCTGAGCCTGCTTGGCTCATATACCACTCACCTGGGGATGTCCAGCACCTCAGGTACATGCTTGTCTCTTTCCAGTTGGCCCTAGCTCTTTCCGAATAGGACTATTCTGTTGATGTGACTGACTCTCTTGCATCTGGCCCTCACCATCTCCCTCCTACCCTCCTCAGGGTGCCTCCACCTCTGATCCCTCCACCCCTATGTGCCCATACCCTGGCTCACCATTTCCATGCCAATATCCACAGGATCACCCTCCAGTTCCCTACAGTGTCAGCTATGTAACCTCCACCCCCTCTTCCCTCCCAACTTTCCTCTCCTACCTCTGCTACTCTCTCATCCTTTGCTGCGAACTCCGAAGGTGAACCCGCTCACCATCTTTCACCCTCCCAACACACCACCTGCTCCTCTGATGCTGTCCTCACCCACTTCCTATGCCACATCTCCTCCACTGTTGTCCCTTCCATTTCTCATATCCTCACCCTTTCCCTCTCCACTGCAACTGTCCCTGCCACCATCAGACATGCAGAGGTCACACCCCTCCTCTGAGAACCCTCACCTGACCCCACATGTCATCTCAGCCTACACCTCCTCTGTTGTCTGTCTTGACTAGATTTTGGGTTCTGATGGGCAGGGACTGTCTCTTACATGTCTGTGCAACGCTGCATATGACATGTATCGCTATACAGATGCTCAGTAGTGGGAGTGGTAGGTTGGGTCCGCCATGGGGGCCTGTACCCGTCCCTTTGCTGTGGCTGTACTGGGGGCCACCACACCATGTATGTGTGCGGTTCACATGAGTGTCTGTGCAGCCCTACGCTGCGCACTGTCATGTGCTTGCTGATGGGTGTATGGAGATGTACATGCCCTGCATCATGTAGGAGCAGTCACAGCATGCCCACGTGTTCAGTTCCGGTCCGTCCATCTTACAGGGCTGTTGTTTTCACAGGGCCATGTGGTCCAGGTGGCCATGCGCAGGCAACATCCGTATCTGCGTTTCTGCATACTGGTGGGCCTCGGGGGGAGCCGGGGTGGCCTCAGCCCCCTTGGGCAGATGCAGAGGTGGGGGTCGCCTTCCCCCTTCCCAGGGGCAGCTGTGTGTGTGTGCCTGGCCCTCCCCAGCCCCCTGTTCAATGTCAGCGGCCCCCTTCAGGGTGGCGGATGGGATGTATCTGCTTTGCCCGACATGGGGTTGAGGAGTATGGTTCCAGGGGCTGCTCGTGGGCCATTGCGGGACCTAGATGGGAGTGAGCACTGTGTTGGGTTGGAGCTGCACTGTGGCCAGTGTTGTGGCCGGCCCACATGGGATGGGGCTGGGAATTTGACATGGTGTGGGTGGGGGTGGTCAGTGTGGATGGGATGGTATCTCAACCTTGGGCCAGGTATTAGGTGTGTAGCTGGAGACTGCGGGTGGCAGGTTACACTGTGAATGGCTGACTGGGGACCACAGTCTTGGGGTGGTATGGGCATGCTGCTAAAGGGTTGTCGTTTACTCCATATGTTGCGTGAGACTGACTGGGTAGATGTGGTAAGATGACTGAACAACTGCACAACAGGCAGCAGGGTGTGCACAGTGGACATGTGGACACCAATGGACTGCAGCCAGTTTGTTGGCAACAGGGTATACACAGGGATGAAAGGTGAGGTGCTATATATTACATTGGACCTCATAGCTGTTGCCTTCCACCTGCCCTCATTGCTATCTCTTTCCTCTGGTCCTCATAGCTATCTCTCTCCTCTGTCCCTCATAGCTATTTAATTCCTCTGACTCCCATGGCTATGTCTCCCCTCTGGCCATCATAGCTATCTCTGTCCATTGACCAACATACCTGGTATGTGTCAGCTCTGGGATTTGTGCATCGTGAGCGTCAGCACTATGTGTTGTACAGGGGGTCACTACTGTGTTGCTCACCACCTACAGTGGTGTTGTAACTCCCATGTTTGGCCCTTGTGATCTCCATCTCATATACCTATCCTCCTGGGTCTCTATTGTGCTTCATTGTCCTTTGTTTGGTGATGGTCTGTGTTCCGCATATCCAGTATGAGCTGTGTTATGCTGTTACTGTGGAATGTGATTCTCACTGTAACCTGTTCACCTCCCCCAATAGGCCCTGTGTTGTCATTCTCTGCAATGGTTTGGTCTTCTATTAGCACTGCTGCCCTCTGCGCGGTCTGGTATGGTGCATTCTGTGTACTGGTAGTGCTGTCATGGTACATCAGGTTAGCTGGGGGTTCTACATGGCCTGTGTTTGCAATTCCTCCTACTCATGATGCCAGTTGGTACTGGCATGTGGTACAGTGGATATCTGGTACCCCTTCCATGTCCATGCACACAGTGTGGGGCATGTCCGACATCAGCTGGGGTAACCTAGCGGTATGCAGGTACTGATGCGTCTGTGGCCTCTGCTGGACATGTAGCCACACACTGGGTCCAGATTATGGCCCCGCACCCCTCTGAGGCAGCCCATGTATGCTGTGTTGTTAGCTTTCCCTGTACCACATATCACAGTCTTATCTGCCTGTTGATGCGCTGTGTCAAACACTGGGGACAGCCACCAAGACAGAAACAGCACACTGCCATGTAGGCGTGCAGAAACAGTACAAAAACGTAGGCAGGATGAAAAGTCTCACAAAATCTTTATTGGTCCATACATATTAGGGGGGGCCAGACTCGACACAGGCCGTGTTTCGAAAGAATCTTCCTCAGGGGTTAAGGCTCACCTTATGCTTAGGACCATGAGGCAAACGTCAACGATGATGTATTGTCACTGGAGTTAAAAATATACTTCCTTCAAAGTGTTCATACCAGTAAAAGTTGCTGTTCAAGGAGGTGAGATTTTGTGAGAATTTTCATCCTGCCTACGTTTTTGTACTGTTTCAACACTGGGGACAGGCCATAGAGGTATATGGGCCCCAGACATTCAGCGAGCTGCTGCTCCATGGGTGTTAGGGCAGGTCTGCTTGGTCCCCCGCCACCAGTGGCCTCTGCATGGTGTCTCTCATGTGTCATGTGTGCACGGACCCCCCACTTTATATCACTAAATCGCTTGTGTGGGCTCTCGGTGTCTCTGTGTGGGCCACCTGCCTCTGCGACTGCTGCCTGTATGGCCTCCCAGGCCATGGTCTGTGCACTCTGTGGCAAGGTGGAGATGAGGCACCCATACAGTACCTCATACTGCTCGAGGACACTGGCCAGCAGGTTGTCATTCTTGGCCTGGCTGAATCTTAGAGCCCTCTTTTGTGCCTTCTCTGGCACGGGCCATCTCCTTCTCTTTCCACCTGTTGCCCCTACTGGCTATTCCTGTGGGGGCTGGGACACCCCTGAGGGCCCTGCCGCCTCCATCTCAGCCTCATGCATTTCTGGGGGATGCTGGCCTGGTGTTCTATCATTGGTGTCCTTGCCATGTCTCTCCCTCTCCTGGCTTTCTCTGTCGGACATATTGCTGCGTATGCTATGTTGGCAGTCTGCGTACTATACACCCTCACAATTCGGCACATATGTGGCCCACCTTATACATGTGCATGGTGCGGTCTTACATGCACTGCGTGTACGCATGCGCAACGTGCATTTTGCAGCAAGGCACATAGGATCACGTCATGCGCAGTGCACGTAAGACCGTGCCACCTCACAGGGTGCTATGGATTTCCATACACACATTCCCTTTGGTGGAACATATCTGCATTGTGCTTGTTATGCTTGTTTGGCATAGTGGTTACAGATGTATGTTGTACCACCATAGGCTGTGGGTTTGATTCCCACATGTTTCTTATCTTTTCTTTTCTTGTGTTCTGCTAACCTTACCATACAATGGCTCTGGCTTCATCACCTCTCCGCACACCCTTCTTCTCTTCACTGTACAGTGCAGTGTTCCCTCCGTGCAACCTATACGTCACATGCTAGCTGTTACATATGGTCCCTTTCTTTGTGCTGTCTGGGTGGGCAGTTGGCTCAGGGGTTTGGTATTGGTGTCAATGAGCTGTGTTTGGGCTCTTTAGTGTACTGGTTCAAATCCCTCTTACTCCTTTTTGGTTCTCTTGCCTATTTTGCCCTTGTACACACACCATCCACACAGCCAGCCCTTCAGTGTGACCCCTGATGCCTTGTTGTTATGCGCCATATTCCGGCCACTTATTCTATGGTGCTTAGATGTATCTCATAAGGCACATAGGATGGTCTGTAACATCACGCACGTTCTTGTGCACGATGCACATCAGAGGTCCTGCTATGCGTGTTATCTGCAATGCGCGTAAGACGCAACATGTGTATGATGCACTACTGCATGATAATCTAGCAGATATGATGTACACTTGGTGGAACATATTTGCATTGTGCTTGTTGTGGTTCTTTGGGTTAGTGGTTGCAGACGTGTGTGGAGCCAATATAGGTTGTGGGTTTGGGTCCCACCGGTTCCCTTTCCTTCTGTTTGTTCTGCTCTCCTTACCATACAATGGCTCTGGCTTCGTCCCTTCTCCACACACCCTTCCCTCTCTTCACTGTACACTGCAGTGTCCCCTCCATGCAGCCTATCTGTCACATGCTAGCTGTTACATATGCTCCCTTTCTTTGGGTTGACTGGGTGGACAGGTGGCTCAGTGGTTTGGTATTGGTGTCAGTGCACTGTGTTTGGGCTCTTCATTGTATCGGTTGAATTCCCTCTTACTCCTTTTTGGATTCCCTGCCCATTTTGCCCTTATACACACACCATCCACACAGATAGCCCTTCAGACCGACCCCTGACACCCTTTCCATTACCGTTGTTTATTCCTCTGTATGCTGGTTTCACTGCACACCATTTCATGGTGTGTGTGCATGTGTTAACTGTGGCTCACATCCCCATTACAGACTGAGACCACAGGCAGCTGATATCGATGGCCTTACACCTACGGCTCCGTTTCTCATGTGGCACCATGTCTGCACATCCCTCAGCGCGTCTTCTACTGTCAGCGCGCCTTAGATTGCAACCCCTTCAGACGCGCTGTTGCTTCCCATCGGCTGTGGTGTTCATGCGTGGTGGGTCCATGGCGCACTGTACCGCACGGTACGCGCCTTCTAACATCCGTTACCTGACCCGGCTTGCTTTACCGATGCACCGCCAACTCCTTTATATGGGCATCCGTAACATTACCGGGGAGCTTAACGCGAGTAACATTACCGGCATTTAGTAAATATACCCCTTAATGTGCATTAATGCACATTAAGAAATTAGTAAATGAAACACAGAAATATAGAAACATGATGGCAGAGAAAGACTGTATATCCTTTTCAGCCTGTGCTTCCATACCATCTATTATAGTCCCTTTATTTCCTTTAGAAATCTTCTTTTTTTATATATATATATATATTTTTTTTTAATTTAGCTTTTTGCAAATACAAAATACAGCCAATAACTAATTTCTAACCTTATAACCCCCCCCCCCCCCCCTTGACTCACTGGGAAAAACATATCTGTTATCTTTTCAGGATCTCTACCTCCAAAACATTCCTGGTCGCATCAACTGACATTGGGTTCTGTAAAATAAAGTAAAATACAAGCTGTTTGATATTTTGTTACTGAACTAACCTTGTGGTCCCCTGAGGCTGTCTATAATTATGTGAGCACTTAATGCAAAGTATTCCAAAGGTTTCCATTTTTCCCATGTCTTCCATTTACATTTTTGTGCACTGGATCGACCCATCTGGCATAAGAGTATAAACATACCAAGTTCCACCATATATGCTAATCCGGTGCCTCCAGGGATTTCCAATGGGAGATTACTACCTTCAAGGCTACCCCCAGCATAAAATTTAAAAGTATGTTCCTTAATTACTATATGGATCTGAGATAGGGAGCTCATCACAATAATTTGCCTTGATATGGGTACTTCGAAGTATACTACTAGTTGTATTCTTTCCCAGACCATATTCCAAAAATGTTGAATGTTAGGGCATTTAAATGTTATATGTGTTAAAGTACCCACTTCAGTGTGCCAGGACCAGCATTTGTTGTCTATTTTTAGGTTACATTTTGTTAGACGAATTGGCATGTTATATGCTCAATGAGCTAAAAAATATAGGGATTGAGTAAGGGTAGCTGATTTAATCGTTCTGATCAGGGGGCCCCAAACATATGACATATGATGTGGGGAGGGAGATATAGATAACTCAGTTTCCCATGTATTTTCCAATCCTACAGGGTTGCATAGGGAATGATCCCTGAATAAAGCATAAAACATAGACACTGTATCTTTATTACCACCTATTTCATTAATTGTCTTCTGAAAACAACAGTCTTTCACTTGTATCTTTATATCTATCCTGAAGGAGGCAATACAGTGTTTCAATTGCAACCATTGATAGTGGCATGTAGAGGGAAGGCCAAATTCTGCTTGCAGCTTATGAAACAGTTTCCATAAGGAGCCCTCTAATAGTTGCCCTAGGTCCAGAATCCACGGGAGTACCATTTATTTTATTTATTTTTATTTATTTGAATATTATTTCTATACCGTCCCTTCCAACGATCAGGGGCGATTTACATTGAACAATTGTTTATTACAGCGAACAAAGAGAACATTTGTGCCAGGCAAAAGATCTTTTTTTAAATTTTAAACAATGAGTTATACCACAAAGGCATGGAAGAAGATAGAGGGGTCTCCTGAGCTAATAGTGGGGACAGGGTTTGAAAAGCAGCTTGAAGAGCAATAACAATCTTATTCAAATTTGAGTGGTTGGCATGCCGCATACCCATTGTAGCTGTAGTGGAAAAGGAGCAACCATTTGTTCTTCTAGCAACATCCAGATTGGGCTCTTGTGTGGTTGTATAGGTTGAGTCCATTTAGAACCTTGTTCTAATAAAAAGGCTCTGTGGTACCAACTAAAGTCTGAAAAATGGACTCCGCCACACATTTTATTTGCCTTTAACTTCTTGGTGGCTATTCTTGGGGGGGGTTTCTCGCCATAGGAAAGTGACAAGCAGTTTTTCATTAGTCTTGTAGAAGTTTACAGGGAAAGAGAAAGGGAATATTTCAAGGATGTAATTGATTTTAGGAATAAGGACCATTTTTATGGATTTGAGTCTTCCCCACCATGACAGATGGAATGGCAACCATTTTAAAGTGAAGGTATTAACCATGTCTAAAAGCTCTTTGGTGTTTGTCTTTTAAGTAGCTTCAAAGAAGATAGTATAATAAACTCCTAAATATTTTATTGCCTGTGACTTCCAAGTAAAGGGGTGAGAAGCTATCATTTCTTTATTGATTAAAGAATTGAGTGGGAAAGCTACCAATTTAGAACAGTTAATCGTATATCCTGAAAGTACTGTTCTCTCAGGATCAAAGGCTGTGAAATGGAGGAAAGCTGTAGAAACAGCAAAAGATCATCTGCATATGCCGAACGTTCCACATGCACCTTTCCTATGACAATTCCTTGAACTTCTTGGGTTTGTCTTAGCAAAATGGCCAGGGGTTCTAGGGCTTGGTTAAAAAGAAGTGGAGAAAGGGGGCAGTCCTGTCAGGTGCCCCTGTTTAGTGAAAAGGTTTGTGAGTGTGAAGTTTGCTAAAATTTTAGCTGTTGGGTTTTGATATAGAACTTTAATCATGTTAATGAATTTGTCACCAAAACCAAATCAGTACAGTACCGAAAATAAAAAGGACCACTCTAGCCGGTCAAACACTTTCTCCGTGTCAAGTGATAAACCCACGCAGGGAGTGTTAAGGCTATTCAACAGTTCTAACACAAGGTAGAGAAGTCTGGCATTGTCTGCCATAGATCTTCCTGCAATAAATCCACATTGATCATAGTGGGTTAACTGGGGAACAACCTTTGCTAGCCTATTTGCTAAGATGGTTGAATAAATATTATAGTCTGCATTTAATAGCAATATGGGCCAGTAGATTCCAACTTTCTGTGGGTCTCTACCCAGTTTTTCCAAGACTATTATGTTTGTATCTGTGAAGGATCCTATGTGTACCAGGTGTTGCTGTACCATTTCAAAATACTAGAGTAGGTATGGAGATAAATCTTGATGGAATGTACCATAGTATTCTACTGTTAGTCCATCCAGTCCTGTAGCTTTACCCATTTGCATGGATAATAAAGCAGTGTGTACTTCTTCACTTGTGAATGTACTATCAAGTTCATCTTTGATCAGGTACTAGCGGTCACTCTAGGTGTTGTGTGAATTGTATGAAGCCACCCTTTCCTGCACTTAATTCTGATGAGTAGAGCTGTGAGTAAAATAACCTAAAAGCATCAGCTATGGCCTTATCACAGTCTACCCAGTGTCCTTGGTCGTCTATGATAGATGCCATTCTTGTTGCCATTGGTTTGGCTTTAAGCATCTTAGCGAGAAGCCAAGGTGCTTTGTTTTGTTCTGCATAGTATCTTGTTTGCTGATGCTCTTCACTAGTCAGAGTTTCTGCACTTAATAAGGTATTATACATATATCATAGACATTGGAGTCTTATTAGGATATTTGGGTCTGTTCTGCATTGCAAGAGTCTTTCTCCTGCACAGATTTGTTCCTCTATCACTTTTTGTTCAGCCTGTTGTTGATGTTTTATATAAATAGAGTGACTGGTGATTGTTGCCCTAATGGAGGATTTAAAGGCTTCCCACCATGCCCAACCAAAGTCTCGGATGGAGGATTTATTTCAAAATAATTTTTGATAGTCTCACGAACCTTTTCCTAGAATATGTTCTCCTTTAGTAGGAATCTATTAAAAGACCATGAGATATTTTCAGTTCCATCTACCTTAAGGGCATGTTTAAATGAAATTGTGGCATGATCAGATATATGGGTACTGTAAAATTCAGGTGGCAGGATATGGTTAACCATTGCTTTTGATATAAGAAAAAAATCAATGTTCAAATGGGATTTGTGGGGCAATGAAAAAAAGGTAAAGTCCCTTTCAGTAGGATGTAAAAGCCTCCAGATGTCTATCAGTCCAAAGGATTGCATTAAAGTGGCAACCACGGTAGATGCTTTTGTGGGTCTATACCGACATTGGGATTGTCTATCTAAAAGCAGATCTAGTATCAGATGAAATCACCTCCCAATATTATATTATGGGAAAGATCTTCTGCCAATTCTTTTGGCACTTCTTGGAAAACATTTGGTGTATCGGTATTTGGGGCGTAGATGTTAATTAATGATAGGCGTGTTCTGTCTAATTGAATATTAACTTTGGCCCATCTTCCTTCTGTGTCCACTCTGGTATGCCCAATGATGGAGTGTAGAGATTTACACATAAGAATGGCTACCTCTTTTTTTTTTTTTTTTTTGCATGCCGGAGAATGCGCTGCCACCATGAATCTGCCAAGGCCCAATTTTGCTGTTTCTACTGTATTCAAGTGTGTTTCTTGTAGGTATATTATGTCTGCTTTTGCCTTTTGACAATAAGTTAAAAAAAATCTTTTGATTGGGTTTATAATGTTCTTGACATTCAAAGATAGGAAAGTGTTAGTCCCCATGATGTGTAATTGTGTATCTGATGTTTAGGAGTAGATGCAAAAAATGTTGTATTTTTTGGAGATCCTTCCAAACAAGGACAGCCACATAGTGACAACAAATCAACACCCTTATAGCTATTCCCAGAGAGTCAACCCCAACCCTTACATTAAGGAGTAGTAAATTGGGTGAGCCAGTGTTGTATTTAGATGTCTGCTATAGCCCCCTCCCAAAAGATTTGTAGATGTTTCCCCCCTCCTTTACAGTAAATCATCCTGCAGTTACACTCCTGGCCGGTTTTACTATCAACTCTCACCACTCAGTGTCCATATTTGACCACTTAGATATATCTTAGACCCGACCGTGTTTGCTACGACAAGAAAAGAGGTAATTCTAACTACTACGGATAAGAAAAATTCAACAAGGTACAATGTTACAATTTGTACAGATAGAGCATTACCTTTTTTAATCAACAACAGTCTGCTCTGATGTTAACTGAGACATGCTCTAAAATAATCAGTTCCATGCAACAATTACTTTTTGCATTAAAAGTCCTGCCTTTGAAGTTGTCTAATCCGGCCACGATAGTAACTGATCCCCATTAAGAATGAGACAGAATGTACAGGTCAGGTCATCACTGCAGCTTCTTTATCTTCTAGAAAAGCTTTCAGTTTTTCTGGGTCTTCAAAAGTTCTGGTCTGGTTGTGGATTGTGACCCTGAGGCGTGCTGGAAAAAATAAACCGTATCAGGCCTGAAGGTGTTGTAGGCGAGGACGAAATGCTAGTAGTTGTTTATGCCATTCAACAGTATTTTTGTTGAAGTCTGGATAGAAAAACACCTTATGTCCTTCAGAAAGTAATTCTGAAGAGGATTTAGGGGTATGTTTACTAAAACCCCGGTAAAGTGCGTGCCGCGGTAGTGTGCGTGTGCCATATAAGGAGTGGGCGTTCCGTCCTGAAAAAGAAAAGCCGGAATTTACATATGCGCTAAGGTGCGCGGCGCCCATATGCGCCCCGCACCTTAGCGCATGAGATAGCTGCGCGGGAGGCATAAGCGGTGCGCTGAAGTGCAAGAAAAAGAGCAGAGCCACAGCACAATGGTTAAGACACTGACCAATGGTGCAGGGATCAGGGGTCCAATCCCCCACAGTGCCCAATGGAGGCACCTGGCTGAGGCATTATTTTAGGAGCCATTTAAATGATGGGCGGCATAAGGCGGCGTGCTGTTTTAGGAGGCTTTTTAATATTGGGCGGCATAAGGCGGCGTGCTGATGTGCAATCATAGGAACAGAACCACAGCACAATGGTTGAGACACTGACCAATGGTGCAGGGATCAGGGGTTCAATCCCCCAAAGTACCCAATGAACAAGGCTGGCTGAGGTATAACATATTATGGGGAAGATTGCTTTAGGAGGCATTTTATTCATATTTTAATTATCACTACTAGCAAACGCACTCTCAAAGCGTGTTAACATAAGGCGCCCTATAAGGCACATTTTAAAGTGCACTGTCAGCCAAGGCACCCTAGAATGTTGCTTATAGGGCACTTTAGAGGGTGCCGTATGAGGTACCGCAAAGTCAGTGTACTGTTTTTTATGGCAGCACTGTGCAGTTTAAGGAATGAAAAGCATACATAGGTGCACTGACAGGCAAGGAGGAGCAGCAGTGGAGCACAATGGTTAAGGCACTGACTGCTGATACAGGGGTCATGAGTTTGCTCCCCAGTGTGCCTAATACGTAAGGCTGGCTGTGGCATCAGCTTTGTATTGTACATATTCTGTCCTGCAGCACTTTAATTTTATGTTATTAATTGCTGCCAGCAAACACGCCCTCACGTGCCGTAATTGAAGGTGCCGTATAAGGCACCCTATAAGGCACTCCATAGGGCACATTATAAATTGCACTGTCCGCCACAGCACCCTAAAATGTCCCCTATAGGGCACCCTATAGGTTACGTCACAGGATAATGTATAGTGCACCTTATATGGATGGGAACCATAAGGTGCCCTATAGGGTGCCCTATAAAGCACCCTCAGAGGCACCTTATGGGTACAGTACACTGAGGGTGTTTTTGCTGGCATCAAAATATGTACATTAAAAAAAGATAATGCATTGGACAACCCTATCAAATAACCCCACTGTGGGTTTGAACCCATGAACCTCTGGCTTTATAGGCAGTGAAGCAACCATTGGGCTACAGCTCTATAGCTGCCAACAAGTCCTTGGCTGGCTGCAGAGAGCATGCACGTCACCACACAGACAGTCTGCTGTGGTCACCAGGATAGGGTTAGCCCACCCATATCCATGATGCACTGCACATGCAAATCAGCTGTCCACAGATTAACACAAGATGGGCAATGCACCCCCACAGCACCTCTGCCTGGTAGAGGGAAGTGACCATGTGCACCCACACACCACCTCGGCCTGGTAGGGGGTACTGACCGTGTGTTTTACTGGCACAGAGTAGCTACACGCCGTCACATTGTGCAGGTACTGTGCTCACCCTGAGGGTCCAATGAGGCGCCCAGGACCAAGTCCACAACACCTTCCATAGCTAAAAGAGGCCATGCCGGAGGTTCAAAGCAGTGTTAATGTGTGAGATAGGTAGTTTCTGCACAAACACCTTGGATATCTCTGTCTGTTTCAGTCAGGTGTAGCCCCTATGGACCCCTAGGTGGGCCATGTACCACCACCCCCCTCCCCCAGGGCTGAGGGTGGCAAACAGGCTCTCCCATCAATAGATCCACATTCTACCTCCCTGCAAAGGTGGCAGTAGAGGGGACCATCAACCCCGGTCCTGTTGAGGAAGTCACCCCACAGGGCAATTAACACAGCTCTATACACATCCATAACACAATAGCAGACAGACATTAGGCCTGGAGATGGTGAGCTGCACCCCACCACTATCTGCTATTTTCCTGCAGCAAGTCATCAACCGCTGCACCCTGCAAGCTGCTCCATCAAGACACATACCAGCTGCAAACAGTGTGCTAGTTAGTCCACAGTGCATGTTCCCAGTACAGTGCATGCACCCAGAACTGGGATGTCAGCATACACAGCAAGCAGACAAATCAGTGACTGGGCCCCAAAACAAAACCCATATCTATCACATGAGAGAAATACTAAATAGCACTATGGGGGTGCCTAGCCATGCTGTGGTCACTGCACAGTCAGGGTGAGAGTGATCTCTCAGCAGGACATACTGAGGTCACCCTGTCTGTGTAGGTGGTGGCCGGGCACTAAAATGTCCCAGTCAGTGCCCTATGCCCTGTCCAGGCCACCCTGTCCGGCCTATACCCATGGTACCTTGCTCCTCATTATGCACATTGGCAGCCCAATACTGGCAACATTGCTGGCAGTGTGGGCTGTGGAAGGTGTTTGCAGCCACCACACACTGGATAGACAGACAGCCACCCCCACACCTATGCCAGCATTGTGCTACTATAGAGGAGTCCAGCAGCCATACCCACCACACCAGTCCTGGGCACAGTACAGGCATGGATATGGTACGCAATACTGTCGGGGGTCACTCCCCAGTAGGGTTGCCAACTGGCTCCAGATGCGCCCGACAGACTTGATCCAGTCCTGTGTTTACCCCATTGCATGCAGGGACTTGTAGTCTTGCTTTTCTTATGGAGTGCAATGGAGAAATCAGAACTACATGTCCCTGCATGCAATGGAGTAAACTCAGGACTGGATCAAGCCTGTCGGGCGCATCTGGAGCCAGTTGGCAACCCTACTCCCCAGGGTGGTAAACACTGTCAGAGACCAGACCTGCAGTGCACACCGCAGACATCACAATGATTGTTATGGTGGAGATCAATGAGCAAAATGTGCTTAACGTAGCAATTGATATCTGCCAGTTATCATGGGCAACGTTTGATAGCTGTGTACCATATACCCAGGTGTAGGGTGGCATTGCTAAGGTATGCAACTGCTAGTATTGGGAGATACAGGCAAGGCCCAATGTCCTGCCTCTCCATGAGGCATTGGCCAATGGGGCCTGTGGGGGGGGGGTGTCTGGCCCTGTTGGCTGCTGCTTTACTGCAGTGTGTCCCAACTCCAGTCCTGGTGTTCCAACCACTGTTCGGGTTTTCATGCTGTCCCTCATAAGTATGCATGAGCTACATCAGCATACCATGGGGGTGGTGCATAGATATGCAGCACAGGCATCTTTATTAGAGGCAGCATGGATCCTGAATGGTGTGGGGACCTCCAGGACTGCATTTGGGAGACTCTGCTCTAGGTAATGCGGCTGTTTATGGTGTCTGTGTTTGGTGTGGTAAAATATAGGCGTATGAACCATGCGTATGTTCTCAGCAATAAAGGTTTGCCTTTACTATCACAGTTTAGTTGTAGGACAAATATGTGGACTGGATTGGCAGTAGTCCCAGCTGGGCTTTGAACCTATGACCTTCTGTTCCTGCACACTTTGTCTGTGTGCCCTGCACCACCATGTTGCCACAGATATGCTGTGTTCCCTGGGGAGTCCATGACTGTACATCCGACAGAGCCTGTCTGTTGCGGTGGACGGTGCCAGCCTGCACAGGCCTAGGCCACTGTCTGCTGTGGTTTGCAGCCACTGCCCCCTCCACCACCTGTACCCTTCCGCCAACATGCAGACATGTCCCTATCTGGGAAAAAGCATATGACCTTATTGAGTTGTTGCACTCCAGGACTGAATTTGGGGGACTCGGCTGTAGGTAATGCCCATTGTTATGGTTTGTGTGCGGTGTAGGGTAAAATATAGGTGTTGGAACCATGCTTATGTTCTCTGCAATAAAGGAGTGTCTGTACTATCACTGTTTAGTGGTGGGTAAAACTATGGGGACTGGGTTGGCAGGAGCCCCAGCTGGGATTTGAACCTGTAACCCTCTGGTCCTACAGGCATTGGCTGTGTCTGCTGCACCACACTGTGGCCACAGAGACAGTGCAGTCTCTGGAGATAGGAAACCTGGCCGCACGAGTCAGACACCCTGCTCTGCACAATTTTACTGTGGGCTCGTTTACCTTGTATGGGGACAAAGGTGCAAATAAACCTCAAAAATGACCTCCAAAAAATGGGAAAAAAACCAAAACCAAGCTGGGCAACAGTGATATCAATGGGCAACCTGAAAAACACTCCCAGAAAAGCTCCATTAAAATTCAGTGCTTTTGAAAGAGTCTACGGAGCGTAGACCCTTCCAAAAATCATTTCTTTTTTTTGGAGCTTTCCTGGGAGTGTTTTTTATGGTTGCCCATTAATATCACTGCTGCCCAGCTGGATTATAATTTATTTGAAATTTGTTGTGGTCATTTTCAATTTATATTTGCTATTTTGTTCTGTGCACATGTATCACACTGCTCACGTTTTGCAGGTTTCCCCGGTTTTGCTGTACATTGCTGACGGAAATGGTTTCTCTTCTTTTTAAATCGGCTCTAACGCGAGGTTTTCACTCGCGGTATTTTTTTGCCGAAATTCAGACATGCTCCTGTGCGGGGAGCCTCTCCCCTCCCACTCTCCACCCATTGACCCCGTACCTCCGCCCCTCGGGGGCCTTCCTCCGCCCTCCGTACGCCTTTCCCCGCCTCTATCGCACATCAGCGCACCGCACACTTGCGCGGGCCCGTTAGTGAGAGGTGCACGTGTGCGGGGGCCCGTTAATGTGACGCATACGCGTGCAGGGCACTTAAGAGCACTTAAGTGCATCATTAGCGTACGCTACTGTACGCCGCGCAAGTGTGCGCGGTTTAGTAAACATACCCCTTAGTGACATTCATTATCTGCAGAACTTGTTTATATCTCAAAACTTTAAGTATTATTGGTCTAGGTTGTTATCTGTTTAAGGCTAGATGAGTTGGAATCCTATGCGCCCTCTCAATTTCCAATGGTTTTACAAAATCCATTTGGAGCAATTTCATCAGTAAAGAGTCTAAGAATTGCACCATGTTTGTACCTTCCATGCCCTTTGGAATACCCAGGAGACACACATTGTTCCTTCTAGAGCGTTTGTTGAAATCTTCAAGGTTCCATTCCAGTTGCACAATGTGTTTAGTGTTTTGCTGTGTTTGTTTCAGCTTTTCTTCATGGACTTTCAACGTGCAGTCTATACATTCAATTCTAGTGGTTAATGAGTCCATTTGGGTTTTGAGCTCTGCTATGTCATCTTGCACAGATGTAAGAGTTTCTCCGTTTGTTGTTATCAGAGCATGCACTGCTCTAATTTCTTGCAGGAGCTCTTGGAATCCCAGTTCACCACCATTTTGAGCGGTTCCTGAAGCAAATTCCAGACAAACTGACTTACTGTTTACCATGTTATTTGAGTCCTTTGCATTTTTGCAGCTCAGGTTTTATGATGGGAGAGGATGAAAAGATGTGGTTCTTGTCTGGGTCTGTGGGAGCTAGGGTTCCATGTGGCCATCTTGTCCGACATCCAGCCTTGTCTCCCTTTAGAGATGATCTGTGTTTGTCCCATACTTTCTTGAATTCAGATACTGTCCTGGTCTCTACTGTCTCCACTGGGAGACTATTCCATGCATCTATTACTCTTTCCATAAAGAAATGTTTCTGCATATTACTCCTGAGTCTATCCCCTTTTACTTTCATCTTATGTCCCTTTGTTCTTGAGCTTTCTTTCAATTGAAAGAGGCTCTCCTCCCATGCAGTTATGCCACATAGGTATTTAAATATGTCTATCATATCTGCCCTCTCCCTTCTTTCTTCTGAAGTCTGTCCCCATATGCCTTATGATGAAGCCCACTGACTATTTTGGTAGCCACCATCTGCACCAACTCCATCCTGTTTATATCCTTTTGAAGGTGTGATCTCCAGAATTGCACTGCTGGCCTCTGTGCACCAAAGTATCCTTCTTGTTTTCATTGTCGCCTTTTCTACCTGTTTAGCCATCTTAAGATCATCAAAAACAATGAAGCTAAGAGTGTCTCTGAAGTCTTGTGAAGGACAAAGAACGTGCCTTAGAAGGGCCAAATCCGACCAAGTTTCACAAGCAAATGCACCTGACATAGTTATGAGTATTGTGGATTATTTCAAGAAAATCATGGCCTACTTTTATAACAGGATACCTTTGTGAGAAGGCCAGAAAAATATAATTTTAAACCTATTTTATAAAGGCAACATAACTTCCTATGTGGCTTTATTTAATAGTCACCCATAACTAGATCCAGTAACATGCAAATGCCTATGCACATATTCAGTACTGTACTAAACTAGAAATGTGTCCTGTGCGACTTGCAAGTATGGAACCCCACCACCACACTGAGCTATGCACAGGAACTCACTCTTGTTGGGTCCAGTGATGATGTCAGTGCCCCTTCCATACTTGCACCCTGTGCAGGCACACCACTTGCACAGTCCTTGTTAAGGCCCTGCACACATTTACACCTTCTTCAAAATAGGTGTAGATATTGGCATGTACTTTAAGTATGTACTCTGCCACCACTATGCCCATCAACAGGAATGCTTATACTCAGACCACATAAACGCAGGTGCACACTTCATGTGTTATGCAGATTTGGGGGTCATCCAATCTTATAAAAGCTGCTTTCGGAAAGTAAAACAGGCTTTGAACACTACAAAGCTTTATAAGTTTACTCTGTATTGAATAATTACACAGAAAGTTTAAAATGGCTTATTTTATTAACAGTATCAATGTTTTAAAGGGTTTCTATGTATCTGTTCCTATCATTGTGCCTACAACTAAATGGAAATGCTGCTGAAATGATCCTTATCAGAACTGAATTCGGAGCCAACTATACAGAAATAGCCCGATTCCGTCCCGGATGTCGAAGCCCTAACATACAGAAGGCATCTTGATTCTGACCCCACGGGGCTAGAAGTGCCCTGCAGGATCAGAATCGTGAACAGTCCTGTGCATGCAGACTGGGACTGTGATTCAGCCCAGCCTGCGTGTACAGGACATGCCCGATTAACTCAGTCAGGGCTTTCAAATGGAGCCGCAGTGCCATGGCATCCGGTTGCCATGGCAGCACAACTCCTTTTAAAAGCCACAATCCAGGCCACCGGCACCTGCAGCTCATTCCCCACAGCCTGACCCCCAATCCAGCCATCTACGGCCAGGGTTGGGCTACGGGAAATGTCCTCGGCCCCCGTCCCTGCCCCATCCGCACCCCAGACCTCCGTCCAGGGGTTATGCCACCTCAGAGACATTAGAATTGGCTCTGTACATCCAGGGCCGGTGACTGCCTGCCCTAACTCTGTCCTCGATCCGCCCCCTCCCCTCCCCCATCTAACTTCCCTGTACAACCGGCGGGGAAGTTAGACGCTGGTGGGGAGGCCCACGAATATGATGGAAATGTATTTGTTATATGCTACAATAGCATAATATAATATTAAATTCTGCATATATTTCCTAAGTGAAAGTGCTCCCAGCAGTTAACACATGAATTAGCATGTGCTGTTATCACATAAGCATGGTAACTACACAACTAATCATGAAATTACCCTTATAATGGGATTCAATATAGTTTTTTAGAAATCTGTGCATGAATAATGAATTTGGACCAAATTAAGTAAAAGTTCTGTGGAAATGTTTCTTTGAAAATTTTCTAAAACGGGGAGGCCGCGTGGCCGCCGATAATCGGGGGGGGCGGCACGTCGCCCCTTCCCATTGTGACGGCAGCATGGGATGCCATCTAGTGAGATGCAGAGCATCTCGTATCTCATTGGCTCCCGCGGACTGAGGGAAGACGTGGAAGCCAATGAGTTTAAACGAGGTCCCGACTAGGGGGGTCAGAGTGAGGGTTCAGCGGGCGGCACGCCGGGAGTCGGAGCTCAAGGCGGCGGTCATGGTTAGGGGTGCTCGAGGATGGGGGGCTGTTGTGGGCTCCGAGGGGCAGGTGATTTTGGGGTCTGTCCCTTCCGCTGTGGAAGGGCACCCGACTAGGTGGATGGTGGGTGGCAACTGGTCGGGGCTGGCTGGTACGGCAGGCTGGCCTGGCGCTCTGGCCGTCATTTACCCTCCGGCTTGGGAAAATTGGAGGGGAGGGGGCCAAGGCTCGTCTCGGGCGGAGTGGTTGGGGGTGTGGCAACTGCCTTGGGCCATGGCAGGTTCCCCTTCGCCTTTTGCTGTCTTCTCTCTGCAGGTACCTCCGGGATAGCAGTACGCTGGGGGTCACAGGAGGAGCGGTCCGCTGCAAAACGATGGCAGGGCAGTGAGCGCGCCAAGGCGTCACGTGGCTGAAGGATTGGTGGGAGAGCCAGATACAGCGTCGCCGACAGTGATGGAGCAGCAAGATCCAAGTCCACAGGTGGAGACTGCGATTGGTGTGGCAGGTGAGTTGACAGAAGATCAAGGTGAGGGAGTGGGCGGTGGAGCAGGGGCGACCGAGGGGGTGAGCAGGAAGGCTAAAAGAAAACGAAAACATGTTTGTCGACGGCGTCGTAAGTCAAGGTCCTCTTCATCGTCTTCAACAGATTCTTCGTCACGTTCCTCTACGACGGAGGGAGCGTGCAGAGAGAGGGAGACGTGAGTGCGGAGAAGGGGGGGTTGGGCGGGGTGGCGCCTATCTTGGCTGCTTTCTCTGAATTATGGGAAGGGGTTCCGAGGAAGTTGCGGCGGAAAATCAAGAAGAGGCGTTACATTGACGTATTCCGGTTGTTGGAGGGCAGGAAGCAGTCGGAGAACAGTAGGCAGAAGAGGAAGGAGGATGAGAAGGCCGGGACGGTGCGGAAGGTTGCTCGGACTGTAGTTAATTGGACTCGGGCCTTCTTGCGACTCGCTAGCGTGTGGGGGCACCAGCATCCAGATCACTATGGTATGCTTTTGGCGTATGCAGACTCCATCTTAGAGGTGGCGCAGACGCATGAGGGTTGGGCGTGGCTCAACTATGATGAGAGGTTTTGCGATAAGATGGAAGAGAATCAAGTGTTGTCCTGGGGGACACAGGATATCAATTTATGGCTAACGCAGATGGCGGTCAGACCGAGTGGCGGGGGGTCAAGCGGAGCGAAAGGGGGACTAGCGGCTGTGTCTGGGGTGGGACGGTCCTTTCGAGCGACTGGCCCCTCGGCTGTGCAGAGAGCAGGCGGGGGGGGGGAGGGCATGGGAGACATTTGTTGGCGGTTCAACAAATCTTCATGCCCCTTTCTGGATTGTAAGTTCCGGCATGCCTGTTCAGACTGCAATGGGGGGCATTCCGCCCTCAAATGTGTTAATAAGCGTACTCCCGGTCCCGGTATGTCATCTGCCAAGCAGTAGGGGCTTGCGGAGCTTGGCTTCGACTCCCATTAGGATTGAAGCTTTGCTACCGTGGTTGAGGAAGTATCCCAGGCGTAGGGACTGAGTGGTTTTGGAGGAGGGATTTCGGGGTGGTTTTAAGATTCCAGTAGTGGGTAAGTTGGGTTTGTGCAAAGCCAGGAATGCGCCGTCAGTTCGGCGGTTCGCCCATATTGTGAGGGATAAACTGGCTCTAGAGATTGAGTTGGGCAGGATCGCGGGCCCTTTTGCGGAGCAGCCGTTTGCTGAGTTTGTGGTGTCCCCTTTGGGAATCATGCCTAAAAAGGAGCCCGGGAAATACAGGTTAATTCACAACTTGTCCTTCCCCATAGGAGATTCTGTCAACGACCACATCCCAAAGGACTTGTGTGCGGTGCGCTACGCATCTTTTGACGAGGCAGTGTAGCTGGTGAGACGATGTGGGCGTGGGTGCATGATGGCCAAAGTGGACATCAAATCAGCATTTTGTTTGTTACCGGTGCACCCGTCGGCTTTTCATTTGTTAGGATTTTCCTTTGAAGGTAACAATTACTTCGATAAGTGCATGCCTATGGGTTGTTTGGTGTCCTGTGCTTATTTTGAGCGGTTTAGCACATTTATGCATTGGGCTTTCGTGGAGCAGGAGAGCAGCGCGAACGTAGTGCACTACCTGGATGATTTCCTGTTTTGGGTGAGGCGGAGTCGGGCCATTGTCAAGAGTTACTGGACGGTTTTGTACAGATGGCCTGGGATTGGGGCGTCCCACTGGCGGCCGGGAAAATGTAGGGCCCAGCGACGAGCATTACTTTTTTAGGAGTTGAGTTGGATACTGTAGTCATGGTGTTGCGGCTGCCATTGGAGAAAGTAGTCAAGTTGCGTGTGTTGGTAGCCAACGTGATGGCATCAAGCAAGATGACGCTGCGGGAGAAGCAGGCGTTGATATGCTCCCTCAATTTCGCGTGTAGGGTAATTCCGATGGGAAGGGTATTTTTACGTCGGCTCGCAGCAGCTACGGTAGGGGTTACTAAACCTCATCACCGTATTAGGGTGTCCCAGAGCATGCGGGCCGATTTAGGGATATGGGATGAGTTTCTGAAAGACTTTAATGGTACCACAGTCATGAGGGAGTCAGAGATTTCCAGTTGGGACTTGCAGTTGTTTACTGATGCGGCAGGTGGGTTGGGTTTAGGTATTTACTTCGGGGGCGCTTGGTGTTCAGCGAGTTAGCCGCAGTCATGGCAGGAAGTAGGCATCACCAGTAATATCACCTTTCTGGAATTGTTTCCGATTTGGGTGGTTTTGGAAGTGTGGCCGGACAGGCTGCGGAATTGCAAGGTAGTATGGTGGTGTGATAATGCAGCAGTAGTCAGTGTGATCAACAATTATGCCCCGCGATGCCTGCAGGTGGCTGATCTAATGCGTCAGGTAGTTTTAGCTTGCTTGCGACTGAATGTGTTGGTGAGGGCTCGTCATATCCCTGGGAGTACTAACAAAATTGCTGATGCTCTTTCCCGTTTTAAGTGGGAGCTATTTCGTACATTGGTGCCGGAGGCGGAAGAGGTCGGAGCATCGGTCCCAGAGCACTTACGGCAGATTGGCCTCGGGACATGATGGAATTACTTCAGAATTCCGTGTCAGCAACGACGTGGGCCGCGTATCAATGTGGCTGCAGCACTGTGGAGAATTTCCTGGCAGAGCAGGGATGGCAGCGGGGACCGGTGTCGGATCAGCTGTTGGGTCAGTATGTCTTGTCAGCGAAGGCTGCAGGATTATCGCGGGCAACGGTGCGTACGCAGTTGGTGGGGTTTTCATTTTTTTCTAAGGCAGTGGGGTGTGGGGGGCTGCTGGGGGGGCTTTTTAACAAGCTGGCTGCTGCAAGGGTGGGAGCGGTCCCTCCCCTCACGGGGCGATGGTAGGCGGCCTATAACGCATGACATCCTGGTGCGGTTGTGCCTAGCATTGCCTATAGTGTCCCCATATGAAGGTAAGCTCTTCCAGGCAGTTTTTTTGGTTGCCTTTTTTGGCTCTTTTCACGTGGGGGAGTTGGTAGCTGAGTCCGGTCGGTCCGGAGGGGGTGGGGGATTGCAAAGGCAGCATGTTAAGTGGGTGGGGGGCGAGGTTCGTATTCGGTTGGCGCGATCCAAGACGGATCCGATGGGGAAGGGAACTTGGGTAGTAATGAGGACGGTGGACGGGTCACCTACATGCCCTGTTGCTTTACTGGAGTCTTACTTGCGCGTGCGTCTGGGCAGGGAAGGTAGTCTCTTTATCCAGGAAGATGGGCGCGTGCTGACACGATTTCAGTTCACGGCGGTGTTGCGGCTGGCGCTTCGGCAGATCGGTGAGGAACCGAGCCGGTTCGCACCACATTCCTTCAGAATCGGTGCAGCTACTAGTGCGGTGGCAGAGGGACTGCCGGAGAGGGAGATACGGCAAATTGGTAGATGGAAGTCTCAAGCGTTCCAGGGCTATGTGCACTTATGGGAGCTGTTTGTGGATAACTGTTACAATTTGGAGTATAGTGTGCAATTCTGGAGACCGCACCTTCAAAAGGATGTGAACAGGATGGAGTCGATGCAGAGGGTGGCTACTAAAATGATTAGTGGTCTTCAGTATAAAGCATATGAATCCACTTTCCATCAGCATTTGGGGGATCCTTCTATTGCTGTTCCAAAAGACTTATTAGCAAGAAAAGTGCAACGGTGAGAGTTACATGTGGAGCTTACCAAGCCTGCTACACACCTACAGCTACATTACTACCTTCACTGTCCTTGGCTGGAGCTAGTCAGGCAGACCAGTATGTTCGGCATGAAAAACCATTTCTATGTTTGTTTCATAGCTATGAGTTGTTGTAATATAAAAATAAATGTTGGGATCTTGTCTTTCAAGTTAGAGTACTAAGAAAACATAAGTAATGTTCTTAGGATCATAGTATTATTTAGTATGTTTCAAAACAATCAGGAGCAGTCCCATACACATCTGGGCACAGATGTACCTGCCCTTCTGTAGGATTTTAGTCAGGCAGCTGTGGATGCAGTGGCACGCACTCAGTAGCTGGCATGAATATCCTACCACTCTTTCCTCTTCTGTGGACGTGAGAGGAGGGGGGAAGAAGGGAGGGAGAGGTATTTCGAGGGATGTATGCAACTGTGCATTGCTTTAAAACAGGCACGTTTCAGCCTGTTAACTTTTGCATCTATATTTAACACTGATTTCTGAATTTGTCTTTCTTGTTACTTAACATAACAATGCAAAACCTGTATTATTCCACATTTCTTTTGCTTTTTTAACACTTGGGGTGTCACCTGTTTGAGCCCTTGCATAAATATTCTGTTGCTGATTCAAGTCTAAACCATTCTCGGTGTCAGCAAAGATGCAGCGAATAAACATTTAATGCTACACCTGGAGAGTCATGGTCACCTCCTCTGTTGTGACAGTGTTCAGGTGCACTCTTCCATATCTCATTTTTCTAGTGCTTATCTGATTAAGAAAATAAATACTAATTAAACGGAGCTTGATGTTCATTTATCCATAATAAGGACTAGGACTGGGGTTTCTAGTCCCACAGGTTACTCCTTGTGGTCTTGGGCAAGCCAATTTAACCCTCCATTGCCCATGTTTCCTGTAATATAGTTATCTCCAAGTTATAATGCCCTGTTCAATGTAATTTCAGTTTGTTCAATGTAAACCGCCTTGATATAATGAAAGGCGGTATATAAGAAATGTTAAATAAATAAATAAATAAATAAATATGAGGACAGACTGAAGGATCTTAATATGTACACCTTAGAGGAAAGGCGGGATAGAGGTGATATGATTGAGATGTTTAAATACCTCCGTGGCATAAATGTTCAGGGAGAGAGCCTCTTTCAATTGAAAGCAAGTTCTGCTACGAGGGGACATGGGATGAGGGTGAAGGGAGATAGATTCAGGAGTGATATGCAGAAATATTTCTTTATGGAAAGAGTAGTGGATCCGTGGAATAGTCTCCCAGTGGAGGTGGTAGAGATGAGGACAGTAACTGAATTCAAAAAAGCATGGGACAAACACAGAGGATCTATAAAGGTAAAAAGGGGACTGTTGTAGTTGTTATGGAAGGACAGACTAGATAGGCTATGTGGTCTTTTTCTGTCGTCATATTTCTATGTTTCTATGTTTCTAATTTCTTTATTTTACAGAAGTGGGACAAGGATCGTGTCGCTGTTGGGTGATTGGCCACTCTTTTGTTTACTGGGCTGGTCGGAGAGCAGCAACACGGCCAATGGAAGTGCGGCACCACGAGCGTGAGAGAGGGGCGCCGGACATTTTGCTGATACATCTGGGCGGCAATGACTTAAGGTCATGGACTTGTAGGCCATTGATTCGAGCTGCGCTCAAGGATTTGGGAGAGGTGTTATTGATGTTCAAGGATGTGGTTCTTGTCTGGTCTGATATCATTCCACGGCATGTTTGCTGGGATCAGCGGCGGTGGTCGAGGGGGTTAACGAAGATTAATCGCCAAATCGGCCGATGAGTGGGGGAGCACGGTGGGTGCCAGATTTTTCACCCTTGGGTCGAGGTGGACTGTGCAGGTCTATACAGGCAGGACGGAGTACATCTCTCCCCAGTGGGGATGGATTTGCTTCTGAATGACTGGCAGGAGGCCCTGGAAGATATTATTCATGGAAGGAGGGCTGGTCGCAGCTTAGCCTTTGGGGGGCGGCTCAGGACAGGTATGACCTGAGCCAGTGGCGGGATCCCAGAGGTTTCCGGGGTCCGGAGTCAGAGGCAATCCTTAGGGCGGGGGTGGGGTACCCCCGACCCGGACAATCCCTCGGGTTTTTGCTAATAGTATGGCGAAGCCAGAAGAGGGAGTGGTATGCCAAATAGCCGGGGCCTGGCGGAAGCGGAAACGGCCTCACCTTGCTACTCACATGGCTGGTGTGGGCGCGATCTGCTGGGGGGGGGCAAGTATGTTGTGGTTTGGAATGTTGTTCGGTTATTGTTAAAGGTTAATAAAGCTGCGACCAGTTTAATTCCCAAAGGTGGTGTGGTGTATTATTGAAAAGGGGGAGGTGGTAAAGGGGGGAGGATAGGAGATGGGGGGGGGGGGCCGGGGGCGACCGGTCCGCCGTACCCGGTTAGTTATATTCTTATTAAAATGCACGTGTACCTTGCAACATATACCATTCAGAATTGTGCCCTAAAATCCTACATAGCCAAGGGCAATATGATACTTTAAGTTTTATTTCATAATAAATTACATTTGTAAGTTGCATCTCCAATTAAAGGACCCAGGTACTACCTTGCCTACAGAAAATCATATGATACAATTAAAAAAAACATACCATTCTAATTACAACAAGCAATATAAATATAAAATCAAAGGCATAATAAAATCTTCCAGAAATAAAACAGTATTAAAATAACATTACCTCTAAATGAGAAAATACATTTTAAACTCATTCTAATATAATTCTAGTTGTCAACATTTAGCTAAATTTCAGAAAATCAAAATTGCCACCATAATTATCTTATTTCACAAAGCAGGCAGGAAGGGATCAGTATCTTTTACCCACATATGGGGTCATTTAATAAAGGTGCATATACTTTAAGCAGTAATGTGTGAACCCACTTTGGTGATATTTTAGTCATTTATGGATGTGTGCAGAAAGGTCGGCTCTAGGGATTGTAGCGCCCAGAGCCAGCTTTTGCTTTCGTGCCTTTCCCCCTTGGTGTCAGTCTTGGAGTACAAGCTGCACAAATAGGGATACATGTTCTGCCAGCACATTCACTACCTTAAGTTAAATGCCACAGCTGTCACTTAAATTCAGTCCCACTATCTTTGTGAAGGCAAATTTTAGAAAGGATATCTGGCTGTAAAATGGGACGTCCAAGTCAAGACATCCGATTTATAGCAGGAGGGACAACCAAGAAGGTGGTGACGTGTGAGTGTGTATTAAGATGGCACTTTCTCCGCCCTGAAAGATGCACATGTCTACTGCAGAAAAGCAAAAACGACGTGCACAGACATCTTCTGCTCATCTGCAGAAGAGGAACATAGATGTGTACACAGCCTTCTTAGAGAATGTGACCATGGATCTCTCCCCCTTACATATCTCGGCCTGCCTTTTTGCAAATGAGAATGTGAAGCAGCTTGGGAACCTGGAGAAATGTTTTTTGTTCTTACTGGCAGGTATCTTCAAAGGCATGAAAAGTATTGGAGGAATAAACAGGCATTTCGCTCTTCATCCTACAGTTACTGGGTTGCAGAAACAAGTACCTTTAATAATCCTATTCATACTCTTGAGGAGGTATAGCCATGGATGTCCCTGATGACAATTTCAGATTTGTTGCACTAGTCTAAAATAGCATCCGTATGTGTATCTTTATCCACCAGCCTGACTACAACCCAGGACACGACCCCGACTTGTTCGTGATCATGCCAGAAAGCTGAAGACAGTATCTTCAGCTTTTTAAAATGGCTCCAGTGACATCTTTGCAATTTTTTTGTCTGAATGCCCATTTTCAGATGCCCACATCACAAATAGAGTTTTCAAAAGGACCCTCTTAGGTAGTGGTGCTTAGTATACTGATAGTGCCATTGCTGTCACAGTATTGTCTGTTCAATTTAGACTGAATATGGCCATTATCTGGATAATTTTCTGGTCTACCCTCACTCCTCCCCTAACATGGTCCACAAATATATGGATAATATCTGGCCATTTAGCAATTTAAACAGCTCAATAGTATCTATAGAAACATAGAAACATAGAAATATGACGACAGAAAAAGACCACATGGCCTATCTAATCTGTCCTTCCATAACAACTACAACAGTCCACTTTTTGCCTTTAGAGATCCTCTGTGTTGGTCCCATGCTTTCTTGAATTCAGTTACTGTCCTCATCTCTACCACCTCCACTGGGAGACTATTCCACGGATCCACTACTCTTTCCGTAAAGAAATATTTCCGCATATCACTCCTGGATCTATCTCCCTTCACCCTCATCCCATGTCCCCTCGTAGCAGAACTTGCTTTCAATTGAAAGAGGCTCTCTCCCTGAACATTTATGCCACGGAGGTATTTAAACATCTCAATCATATCACCTCTATCCCGCCTTTCCTCTAAGGTGTACATATTAAGATCCTTAAGTCTGTCCTCATATGCTTTATAATGAAGCCCATTAATCATTTTGGTAGCAACCCTCTGCACCGACTCCATCCTGTTCACATCCTTTTGAAGGTGCGGTCTCCAGAATTGCACACCATACTCCAAATGAGGTCGCACCAAAGACTTATACAGAGGCATTATCACCTCCTTTTTTCTGCTAGCCATTCCTCTCCGTATGCACCCAAGCATCCTTCTAGCTTTTGCTGTCGCCTTTTCCACCTGTTTAGCTACTTTAAGATCATCAGACACAACCACGCCTAGGTCCCGCTCTTCTTTAGTGGACAAAAGTACTTCACCTCCTATACTGTATTGCTCCCTTGGATTGCTGCAGCCCAAATGCATGACCTTACATTTTTTAACATTAAATCCCAGCTGCCAAATTCTAGACCATTCTTCAAGCTTAGCTAGATCCCTCCTCATGTTATCTACCCCTTCCTGGGTGTCTACTCTACTGCATATTTTGGTATCATCCGCAAAGAGGCAAACCTTACCTGACAGCCCTTCCGCTATATCACTAACAAAGATGTTAAAAAGAATTGGACCAAGGACAGATCCCTGGGGCACACCACTGGTAACATCCTTCTCCTCAGAGTGAGCTCCATTTACTTGTACTCTTTGTCGCCTCCCACCCAACCAATTTCTAACCCAAGCAGCAACTTTAGGGTCCATCCCTAGGGTGCTCAGTTTGTTTATAATTCGCCTGTGAGGAACAGTGTCAAAGGCTTTACGGAAATCTAAATACACCACATCTATATTTTATTTAAAATACACTGATAGGCTAATTATGCGCTTGTCAGTGAATGCATAATTGCCTTTGAATATCAGTCCAATAGAGTATAATTTTTCATTCATATGGAACATTGTCAAACTAAACAATACAATTCCCCCAACAACAGATGCAGAGCACAAATAGGCTGTTTTACTTTATAACTTAACATTCAAACAAGATTCTATTCAAATTCTAGCCTCACATCAGTGAAAACATCACCAACTCTCTCCACTGCCAGACATTGTGCATCATAATAGAAGATCCTGCAAAAGGACCATTCCACCAAAGCTTATCATACCACACCAGCACCAAGTCCAAGACCTCAAACTGCAACAACCCTACCTATGAAAAGTCTGCACTGCCAATATTCTAGAACACCAGTACAACTCCAATTAGGAAAAGAGAGTAAGCTCCTTCTAATTCCTACAGAGCCAACATGCTTACAGAATCCCTCACTTCGCTGCACATGAAAAACATAGATATCACCTAGTAAAGAATAAGAAACTACAAATTAGAAACAAATATGTAGATATAAATTGAAAAGGAACCAACCCAAAAAAGACACTGTTAGCTGTGGAACATCGAAGAAAGAGAAACAGAATTGCATTTCCTATAGTAATGAACTTTAAGCTATGTACATACCACCATCTTTCCTTTGCCTTTCTTTCCTGTCTGCTGAATGGAGTTCTTTTAATTTGAATTATGTTTTTACAGTGGTGTGCAAAAATCTTGCATAGGCTGCATGATCAAGCTATTATCAGCTTTATTTCGACAATCTTTCCAAATTCCATGGCAGAATCCTGGCTCATTATATACCGTTTTGTTGCAAATTTAATTTTGCAGCCATTTCTACATGTAAAATTACTTGCTGTGAACTTTTGTATGACTGTTATGAGGAAACGATGTCCCAGTACGATCAACCGGATTCTGTATCAAAGCGGGATCGAAATCAACCAATAGAATACTAAGCTTCCTCAGCCAACAGGTAGTCATATTTGCTAGCCAATCAGTGTATGGTATTTTGATGGCGCACAGGGTTTGAGTTTAATGTGGATCAACTGGTGTGTATTGCATCTGATACACAATGTTCTGACATGGTGAAAAGGTCACATTTTCTGTCAATGGAAGACTGGGTCCGGGTGGTGGTTTTGCACCAGGAGGGGTATTCCATCTCACACATTGCAACAAAGGTCGGCTCTAATCAGAGCATGGTTGTCTTCATTCTGCAGAAGAATAAGGAGACAGAAAATACACAGGATCGAAATTGTAGCAGTCGGCCTAGAAAGTCAACCAAGAGGGACAACAGGGCCTTGATAAGGATATCTCTTGGCAACTGCAAGTTAATCTCCCCTGAGCTTCTGTGGGAATGGAAGGAGAAGTGTTCCACTGCAGTTTGCACTTCCACTGTGAGGAAACAATGCTTGGAGTATGGGTTGAGAGGGCTGTAAGGCGCGGAGGAAGCTGCTTCGAATGGTGGAACAGTGGAAGAGACACATTGAGTGGGCATCCAAATACTCAAAATGGAGCAAGGCTGACTGGGATAAAGTTCTGTTCAGCGATGAAAGCACTTTCTGTATTCTGGGTGACTGGGGCAAAACCTATGTGAGGAGGTTTCCTCATGAAGAGTACAAACCAGAGTGGTTGAATATTTCTGTGAAGCATCCAATCAAAGTAATCATCTGGAGATGCATGGCAGCCAGTGGTGTTGGAAGACTCCATATCATTGACGGGATGGTGAATGTAGCAAAATACAGAGAAATTCTGCAGAGGTGCATGCTTCTATCAGTTCAGCAACTGTTTCCTGGCAGATATTTCTTCCAGGATGACAATGCACCTTGCACTGAGCGAAAACTGTCACAGACTGAAAGAAAATAAAGAGAGTTCAGACCATTGACTGGCCAGCTCAATTACCCACTCTCAACCCGACTGAGAATCTTTGGTACAAGGTATCAGTTGAGATCACCAAGAAGCAGCCGTAGACCAAGCGAGAGCTGATTGCGTCACTGATTGCAACCTGGGATCGTATCATGCCAGACAGAAGTCGTCTGGCGAGAAAGAGCGAGGGCTGGCCCACCAAGTACTAATGGTCACCAACAATAAAAAAACAACCCTTGTGAGGACTACCTAATAAAATTAAGAAGAAAACATGCACACTGCCAACATACACGGAACAGAAAACACAACAACCTTCTGGGCACATACTGTATCTTTGTAGACAGATTCACAACCAAATGAACATGGATATTAAACAATCATAAAAGAATGCTCCAGTCATGGCAAATTTGTCAGATTTGTACAAAAGACAAAAGGGATGAAAATGGCATAAAGAAAGGATTGTAAATTGTAATGTATTTTTCCATAAAGATGGATCTAAAAACCCCACAGTCTGATGGGTAGATTCATAATGAGCACAGGCGAGCACTTTTTGGACAACAAGGCTCTAAAGACATTAATTTATGCATTAGTAGCATCACGGCTGGACTACTGTAATTCCCTTCTTGTCGGGGTGTAACAGTATGAGGTAAAGAGACTCCAACTGGTACAAAATACAGCTGTCAAATTGCTATACTCAGCAAAGAAGAGTGAAATATGACTGTTCTCCTTAACGCTCACATTCAATTCAAATTACTTATGTTACTTAAATCTATTTTAAGTTTGGGAGCGAAGAGATCTCGTTGGTAAGTGCAAAATAATAAAGACAGAAAGAAAATGTGGAAGACCAGAGTAAAAAAAAAATGCTAGATTAATAACAAAATTGTATATTTTATATGATGCACTACTGGGAGCCAATGGTGAGTTCGTAAAAGGTTAATATAGTCTGTTTAGAAAAAGTAAGTAGTTTAATGGCTTTGCCAGCCTCCTATCCCCCATCTTTCACCCACTTTCTAGTCCCCCATTTTCTTCCTCTGTATTCTGTACTCACCCCCACCTCTATCAGATTCTGCTTCTCATCCCCTAATCAACTCCAGCTCATTCCCTATCACTCATCCTCTCTCCACTTCCAGGCCCCTTCTTATATCTTACAGTGCATACTATCCAGACTTCCATTTCCCCTTTCACCTCCTCTGTTTTTACTGTTTTCACCTCCTTCAAGGAAGACTTGTCCTTTCCTGAGTCTCTCATCCACTCCATAACCCTCTTTTGTTTTCAGCTGCCTCCCGGCTTTAGTACAGTACAACCGTGGGAGCAAAGAAGAATGCTCACATGGCTGAGTTACACTTCCAGCCATGGTGGCGAGGGCAGGGAGGAAGAGGCTGATAGCTGTGAGTAATGGGGATGAGTCAGTGAAGCAGACTTCCTGTGCACTTTCTTTTGTGCTCCTCAAGCCAGTGCCTCACTGGCTCACCTCTCAAGCCAGTGTTGGTGTGTGGCCAGATACACACAAGAATGGCCTCTTATAAAATACTGGCCAGCATAAAAGTACACATCTTGACATAATAGCGCATACTTTGCCAGTAGTCGTGTACTTGGATGGAGTTTAGGTGGAGTGTGAGTTAAAGAGAGAATAGTGGACTTTCTCAAAACCAATAGGTTGAATGATCTGAGGCAAGATGGTTTTACCAAAGGACAATCATCTCAAACAAATCTTATTGAGTTCTTTGACTGGGTGACCAGAGAACTAGATCAAGGGCATGCGATAGATGTCATCTACCTAGATGTCAGCAAAGCCTTTCATACTGCTCCCCATAGGAGGCTTATTGGATCAGGAATTGGTTGTCTGACAGATGACAGAAGGTGATGGTAAACAGAACTTATTCAGATGAAAGGAAGGTGATTAGTGGCATGCCCCAGGGATCGGTCCTGGGACCGGTACTGTTCAATGTATTTGTGAGTGATATTGCTGAAGGACTGAATGGAAAAGTCTGCCTTTTTGCAGATGACACAAAAATTTGCAACACAGTGGACATTTCTGAGGGAGTGGACAACATGAAGAAATATCTAAAAATACTGGAAGAATGGTCCAATGCTGGGCAGTTAAGATTTAATGTGAAGAAGTGCAGTGTCATTCACTTGGGATGCAGAAATCCAAGGGAATTGTATGCAATAGGGGGCAAAATGTTGGTGTGCACAGACCAGGAGAAGGACCTTGGAGTGATTGTTTCTGAGGATCTCAAGGTGGCAAAACAGGTGACAAGGCGGTGGCCAAAGCCAGAAGGATGCTGGGTTGCATACAGAGAAGAATTACCAGCAAATGGAGGAGGTACTGATGCCACTGTACCAGTCACTGACGAGGCCTCACTTGGAATATTGTATTCAGTTTTGGAGAACATATCTATAAAAAGATTGGAAACGGTTCAGAGAAAGGCGAACAAAATGATTTGGAGCCTGCGCCAGAAGACATATGAAAAGAGACTTGAATTAAATATGTATACACTAGAGGAAAAGAGTTGTTAGTGTAGCTGGGTTTAAAAAAGGTTTGGACAAGTTCCTGGAGGAAAGGTCCATAAACCATTATTAAAAGGGACCCGGGATATCACTGCTTGACCCAATACAAGCATCGAGGAACCTGTGTCTTTTGGGGAAACTGCTAGGTACTTGTGACCTGGATTGGCCACTGTTGGAAACAGGATACTGGGCTTGATGGACCTTGGTCTGACCCAGTATGGCATATCTTATGTTCTTATGACAGGGGAGATATGATTCAGACCTTTAAATGCTTAAAGAGTATTAATGAAAAAACAAGTCTTTTCCAAAGACGGGGAAGCTGTAAAACTAGAGGGCATATCATGAGATTTCAAGGGGGTAAACTGAAAGGCAATGTCAGGAAATACTTTTTCACTGAAAGGGTGGTGGATACTTGGAATGCCCTGCCGATGGAAGTGGTATGGGCTAATACAGTGACTGAATTCAAAACAGCATGGAACAACCCAGTTTAAGCATGGTAGGAAAAGCACAAACTATTAAGTGAATCTTCGCCAGGGGTATTCAACCCCACAAGGGATAAACTCGCTGCCAACCCAACACGGTCATGTTTCGGCTATGCCTTTTTCAGGGGTTTGCTGGCATACTAAAACCATAAAAACACAAAATAAATAAATTCTTACATAAATTAACATAAAACATCCCCCACTTCGACTACGCCAATGCCATTTTGCATGGACTCCCTAAAAGCACACTGAACCCACTACAACTAGCAATGAACATCGCTGCCCGCATACTGCATGGAGCCTCCAGAAGAGATCACATAACCCCAATTTTGAAACACCTCCACTGGTTACCGATCCACTGCAGGCTCACCTTCAAAGGTACTACTGCTGACTTTCAAAGCCATTAACAAACTGTCCTTCACCTCCCTCACAGACCTTGTCTACCCCATTCCTCTGAACAGATCCAGAAGATCATTCGCTACCAACACACTCACAATCCCCAATGAAATAACAATATGCTCCCTTGCAACAAAGAACAGAGCCTTTTTATACTACGCAGCTACACTCTGGAATGCCCTCCCAACCAATATCTGAGCTATTACTGACCTTGCGCAATTCTGGAAGGCACTAAAGCACCATCTATTCCTTCAACACTATGCCCATACCATTGACTAAACGCAACCCAGCACACCCTCCCACCCATCAAGATGACACCACTAGCACACATACGTCACACTGATGTACTCATCATGTAAATAGTTAACAGAGCATGTCATGTTGACAGAAACATATCCATGACACAACTGCTCAGTTTGTATATAGTTACCCCTGTTAAACACAAGTTGTAATACCTGGTTTTTTTTTTAGTTCAATGTATGTTTTCAGCCTGCATTGTTCAAAGTTATGTTACTTATAAACTGCACTGATTCTAAAAAGCGCGGTATAAAAAAAGATCTAAATAAATAAATATACACAAACATACTTAAAACAACTAAAACAATGGGGTATGTTTACTAAATGGCACTAACATCACGCGATAATGGTGCATTACCGTGCGAGAATGTCACGTATCGTGCGATAACGTCTCCTGCGGCATTAAGGTGTGCAGAGGGTGAAGTACGGCTCCCCAGAGGATGGAGTAAGGGGTCAATGGGTGGAGAGTGGGCGGGGAGAAGCCCCATGGACACTATCGCCGTGAAATGAAGGTCTGCAAATTAGCCCAGTGAAAACCTCGCGCTAGAGGCACATTTGCCGGGGAGAGAGACCATTTCAGTCAGCAATGTGCAGCAACATCATAGTGCCCAAGTACGAGAGTGCACTACGGTGAGGCTGCAAATGGGGTACAGGGGGCTGCAGGCGGGACATGCAGTGTGGCAGCTGGGGCACAGGGTGGGCTAGGCAAATGTCTAGGTGACACACAGGAATGTGGAAGCGGAAAACCAGCAGGACAGCGACTGACCAAGGGCAAACATGGCCACGAGTGTGTGTCCCACAGTGTCCCAGGGGACGTACCCAGCAAGTACCCAAAAGGGCACATAACATTGACAGGCAGTGCCTGGGGGAAGCGTTGATGTCTATGCAGGCACCCCTACCCTATATCACGCACAATAGGCAGCCGCCTACCGGCACACTGGATGGCATGGGACTGCACACCACCAGCACCACCGGCACAAGGGCATGTCAGCATCGTGGCAGAGGGGTGCTGGTAGTGGAGGGGGCAGTGGCATCTGCCCACAGCAGACAACGGCCAAGCCCCATTTAGGTGGGTGCTGTGCACTGCAACAGACAAGGTCTGTCTGAGGAACAGTCATGGTATCCCCAGGGAATGATCTGCCCTTGTGGCAACAGTTTGGTGCAGTACACACAGCCAGTGTGTTGAGGGGCAAAAGGTCACAAGTTCAAGTCTCAGCTGTGTCTCCTGCAAACCATGTCCCTATATTTTACTCAGGACTAAACCGTGGTAATAACAACGGAACCGTTAGTGCAGATAAAAAAAACACCATAAACGCCTATATTTTACCCTACAGAGCACAGACACCATAAACATGTGCAATCCCTAGAGCAGAGTTTCCCAATTGCAGTCCTGGAGGGCCAAACACCATTCAGGTTTCATGCTGTCCCTAATAAATATGCCTGTGCTGCATTTGTATGCACTGCCCCCATTATATGCAAATGTATCTCATGCATATTCATTAGGGACAGCATGAAAATCTGAACAGTGTTTGGCCCACCAGGACTGGAGTTGGGAACCTCTGCCCTAGAGCAGCGGCAAACAGGGGCACAGACACCCACACCCACAGGCTACACTATCCAAAGCCTCATGGAGAGTCAGGCTGTTGGGCCCTGCGTGGAGCAGCATCTCCCAATACTGGCACCTGCATACCTTAGCAATGCTGTCCTAAACTTGGGAACACGTTCCACATATATCAAACGGTTACTATGATTAATGTCAGATAACAAATCCTAGGTTAAACATGATTTCTTGACAGAGATTCATCATAGCAACCTTTCTGATATCTGTGGAGTGTGTTTCAGTTTTTTCTTCTGACAGTGTATACCACCCTGGGGAGTGACCCCCACAGTATTGCATACCATAGCAATGCCCACACTGTGCCCAGAACTGGTGTGGCAGCCAGGGCTGCCACAAACCTCTATATTTCCACAATGTTTGCATAGGTGTGGGAGTGTGTGAAGAGTGTGTGAATGTCTATCCAGTGTGTTATGGCTGCCTACACCTTACTGAGTCCACACTGCTTGCACTATTTCCAGTGTTAGCCTGCCAATGTGCATAATGAGGAGCAAGGTACTGTGGATATGGCCCGGACAGGGTGGCCTGGGAAGGATGCATCTGCAAAGGGCATAGGGCAATGGCTGGGACATTATAGTGCCCGACCACCACCTGCATGGACAGGGTGGCCACAGCATGTCATGCTGGGAGGTCACTCTCACCCTGACTGAGCAGTGACCATAGCATGGCTAGGTTCCCCCATAGTGCTATACAGTATATCTCTCAAGTGAGATTTTTGGGTTCTCTTTTCTGAGGCCCAATCACCGACATACCTCCTTGGTGTGTGTGCTCACATCCCATTTTTGGGTGCACACAGTTCCTCCAGGAACATGCACTATGTACTAGCTAGTAGACTGTCTGCAGTTAGCATGTATATGGCTGGAACACCTTGCAGGGTGCAGTGGGTGGAGACTGGCTGTGCCCTCTGCTGGTGAATGTTGGATAGAAGGACTAGAAAGGGGGGCTGTTACTTCTGGAGAGAAATCTGAAATTGTGAGTATATACTTCTGGGAATTTTTCTGAAAGGAATTTTCTTTTTTTTTTAAAGCTAATTAATCTGTGAACCCACTATTATTTGTTAAATCAGTCAGGGCCTAGTAGCAACAGTTTAAGATTCAATTTAAAACACAGAAGATAACTTTCTGGTTACCTTTCATACCCAGTAGAGAGCTGTAGTTTAAATTGATAATGATAGAGCTGATCAAATTGGTGGAGGGGTTGCGCTCTATGTTAGAGAGGGCATTGAGTCAGAAAGGATTAAAGTTTTGCAAGAAACAAAATTTGCTGTAGAATCTCTATGGATTGAAATTCCATGTAAAAAGGGGAAGGCGATGGCAGTGGGGGTGTACTATCGTCCGCCTGGCCAGAATGAACAAATGGATGATGAAATGCTCAAAGAAATCAAGGAAGCTAGCAAAAGTTACAGTGCAGTAATAATACTGGGTGATTTCAATTACCCCGGCATCGACTGGGTCAGTGTCACAACAGGACATGCTAGGGAGATAAAGTTCCTAGATGAAATAAATGACTGCTTCTTGGAGCAGCTGGTTCATGAACTGACCAGAGGGGAAGCAATATTAGACCTAGTCCTTAGTGGAACACCAGATGTAGTGCAAGAGATAAGGGTGTTGGGGCCACTTGGCAATAGTGATCATAGCATGATCACCTTTGATTTAATTAGTGGAGGAGGGATAGTAAGGAAATCCACAGTACTACCCTTTAACTTTCGAAAGGGAGACTATGGTAAAATGAGGGAAACAGTTAAGAAAAAACTAAAAGGAGCAGTTGCAAAGGTTAAAGACGTACATCAAGCTTGGGTGTTGTTGAAAAATACTATCTTGGAAGCCCAGACCAGCTGTATTCCACGCTTTAAGAAAAGTGGAAGGAAGTCCAAAAAACTGCCAGCATGGTTTAAAGGTGAGGTCAGAGAGGCTGTTGTTGCCAAAAAAGCATCTTTCAGGAAATGGAAAAAAGAGCCAAACGATGAAACCTGGAAACAGCACAAGCACTGGCAAGTCAAATGCAAGGCATTGATAAGGCAGGCAAAGAGAGAATTTGAGAAGAAGCTTGCTGCGGAAGCAAAAACGCGAAATAAAGACCTTTTTAAGTACATTCGTAGCAAAACACCTGTGAGAGAGTCAGTTGGTCCATTAGATGATAAAGGGGTTAAAGGAGCACTAAGAGGCGACAAGGCAATAGCGGAGAGACTGAATGAATTCTTTGCTTCGGTTCGAGGGGTGATCCGGGAAACTACAGACCGGTGAGCCTGACATCAGTACCGGGAAAAATGGTAGAAACCATCATAAAGAATAAAATTACTCAGCATGTAGATAGTCACGACCTAATGGGAGACAGCCAACATGGCTTTAGACAAGGAAGATCTTGTCTTACTAATCTGTTATGTTTTTTTGAAGGAGTGAATAAACAGGTGGACAAAGGTGAGTCGGTTGATATTGTGTATCTGGACTTTCAGAAAGCCTTTGACAAGGTCCCTCATGAGAGACTTTTGGCAAAACTAAAGAGTCATGGGATAGGAGGCAGTGTACTATTGTGGATCAGGAACTGGTTAAAAGATAGAAAGCAGAGGGTAGGGCTAAATGGCCAATTTTCCCAATGGAGAAAGGTGAATAGTGGTGTACCCCAGGGATCTGTGCTGGGTCCGCTGCTTTTTGACATATTCATAAATGACCTGGAAAGTGGAATAACGAGTGAGGTTATCAAATTTGCAGATGACACAAAACTATTTAAAGTTGTTAAAACCCAGGAGGATTGTGGAAAATTGCAAGAGGATCTTGATAAATTGGAAGACTGGGCATCAAAATGGCAGATGAAATTTAATGTGGAGAAGTGCAAGGTTATGCACCTAGGGAAGAACAACCCAAACTATGGTTACACGATGCAAGGTTCCACATTAGGAACCACCACCCAGGAAAAAGATTTAGGCGTCATTGTGGATAACGTGTTAAAACCCTCGGCCCAGTGTGCAGCGGCGGCCAAGAGAGCAAATAGAATGCTAGGTATGATAAGGAAAGGAATGGAAAATAAAACAAAAGATATTATAATGCCTCTATATCGTTCCATGGTGAGACCGCACCTTGAATATTGTGTGCAATTTTGGTCGCCGTATCTTAAAAAGGATATAGCGATTTTAGAAAAGGTTCAGAGAAGAGCCACCAAAATGGTAAAGGGGATGGAAGGATACTCCTATGAAGAAAGGCTAAAAAGGTTGGGGGCTCTTTAACCTGGAAAAGAGACGGCTGAGGGGAGATATGATAGAAGTCTATAAATTAATGAACGGAGTGGAACGGGTAAACATAGATCGATTGTTTACCTTATCAGAATATAGAAAGACTAGGGGACATGCAATGAAGCTACAGGGTAAACTATTTAAGACTAATAAAAGAAAATATTTTTTCACTCAACGTGTAATCAAACTCTGGAATTTGTTACCGGAGGATGTAGTAAAGGCTGTTAGTGTAGCTGGGTTTAAAAAAGATTTGGACAAGTTCCTGGAGGAAAGGTCCATAAACCATTATTAAGAAGGGACCCAGGATATCAATGCTTGAACCAATACAAGCATTGTGGAACCTGTGTCCCTTGGGGAAACTGCTAGGTACGTATGACCTAGATTGGCCACTGTTGGAAACAGAATACTGGGCTTGATGGACCTTGGTCTGACCCTGTATGGCATATCTTATGTTATGTTCTTATGTTATGTTATGTTATGTTATGTTATGGATAGTGATGGGGGGCAGATGAGCTTTTTCCAGCATTCTGCCTGTCTTCCATTGCCTTATGTGATGCGTACAGATCTGCATTGACTGCCCTGTAGGGTGCCCATTCCCCAGCAGGACTGGGGTTGATGGTCCCCTGTACTGCCGCCATTGCAGAGATGTAGAATGTGGATCTGTTGGTGGGAGATCCTGTCCCCCCACCCTAAGCCACAGAGGGTGGGTTGGGTGGTGCTACATAATCCGCTTTTGGGTCCAAACACCCCCCTTCAACTATCACATGTGACCATGGCACCCACGCAGGATATGCACTATTCTGGGTGCATCATAGTCCACAAGGGCAATAAAGATTGACACAGGTGTATCTGCAAGGACTACCTATCACACACTGGCACTGATGGGGACCTGCAGCACAGCCTATCTCAGCCAGGCCAGGTGCTGCGGACCTGGTGCTGGGCGCCCCACCTCACCCTCGGGGTGAGCAAAGGAACTGCACAATGTCATGGTCTGTAGCTACTCTGTGCCTGTAACACACACGGTCAGTTCCCCCTACCAGGTTGAGGTGCTGTGGGGGTGCATACCCCATCTTGTGATCAGCTGTAGATTGCTGATCTGCGTGTGCAGTGCCCTATCCTGGGTTTGCCCTATCCTGTTAACCACAGCAGACAGTTTGTGTGGTGACCTGCAGTCTTTCTGTTGCCAGCCAGTGGTGTGTTAGTAGCTATAGAGATGTAGCCCACTGGTTACTTCAATGACTGTGGAGGCAGAGGTCATGGGTTTGATCCCACAGTGGTGTTATTTACTAAGGCTGTCTGAGGCTTTTCCTTTTAATTTAAATCAGTGCTGCCAGCAAAATGCACCCTCACAGTGCTGTAACCTTAAGGTGCCTCATAAAGCGCCCTATAAAGTGCCCTATAGGGCACATTAGAAGGCGCCTTGGCGGACAGGGCACTTTATAATGTGCCCTATGGAGTGCCTTATAGGGCGCCTTATGCGGCACCTTATGTTACGACACTATGAGGGTGTTTTTGCTGGCAGCACTGATTTAACTTAAATAAAGGAAATGCCTCAGACAGCACTGATTTAAATTAAAAAAGGGAAATGCCTCAGACAGCCTTCTTACATAACACCACTGCAGGATTCAAACCCATGACCTCTGCCTCCACAGTCATTGCAGTTACTAGTGGGCTTCATCTTTATAGCTTTTAACACTGCGGTGGCATGAACTTAGGGTTAACGCGTGTTAACGTGCCACGGTGCCCACTATTGCGTGATTCAGATTCTTGCTACCTTGCCGCTGGAACGCCCACTCCTTATATGGCATCCTTCACATTATCGCTGCAACTAGCACCGGTAACATTAAGACGGTTTAGTAAACATACCCCAATGTGAAGCAATATTAAAACACGCTATTTCCGGAAACAAACATCAACTAATATGAACTGTGCCATAAAAACATAAGTAATCAAATAAATAAACAGATATAAATAAATAAATAATTAAAAGGCAAGTCTATAAAACAAACTTAAGGGATGTGACATGTCATTAATAGACTATATAGAGTTAAGAACTTTTAACAGACCGTTGCTGATAATCCCTCTGACAAGACACCTTTTATTGTGCATTTAAGGAAGAGAAAAAAAGAGAAAAATGTCAGGTATTCAAACTAAGCACCTTTCCAGATAGATAATGCCCTGCATGTATCAAAACTATCCTAATACTGTATGATGTGAATGGAGCAGGAGTATCTAAGTATCTCACTACCAAGAAACATAATCAAACAAAACTATATTACAGCTGATATTTGAAAGGGGAACCACTATCTTCCCGTAAGTCTTAATACTATTTTCAGTTATAGCTATAATTATAGGTTTTAAAATTTGTGTGCATCATACAATTACTAAAAGAAATGGAGAAATATGGCCACCTCTATATTGCATCAAATTTGGGGAAACAAGTTACCTTTAACCTGTGCAATCATCGGCTTTGTCAAAAGCTTAAACAACCTGTGATATGCTGTAAGGCTATTTTATTCTGGCACAAACCAGCCAACCTTATAATGTCCCCCATTATATTTCCAAACAGTGTTGCATTACATAACCACCAATGAAATTGGAAGATTGCACCTATTGTCTCCCACATCAAACATAGAAAAATGAACTATAAACCGCAGGATACCTTATCGCTGTGCAGTCATTGACTTAATCAAAGGCAAAAATGCCTGCTTCTGCGCAGTAAAGACTTTCCCCTGCTTATAATTACTATAATATCTTTGTATTGTAAAAATACATCTATAATATGTCATTTAAAAATATTTTTACAGGGTCTGGAGGAACCTTTCGTGGTATAGTTTCATTCCATATGGCAAGCCGTATAACAATCTCCACCTTTTAGATGCCTCATTTAATATCTAATGGAGCCCGTTAAAAGAGTACTGAATTAAATTATAATCTCTAAAACAATGAGACCATCAATACTAGCAAAAAAGAGATAACCCACTTGTGTCTGAAAAAACAAAATGTATTCTTTCAAATGAGTGCTTAAATATTAAAAACTGAAACTAAAAACACTAAAAACTCAGCCATTGGTTTGAATACACCTACTTGGCCTATTAAGCTTGTGTATTGAGAGATAAAATGAGTCTTTAATTGCGCTAAAGAACATAAAGAAATGTGCGAGCAAGCATATTCGAAAATTACAAAAACACAAATATCATCCATACTTTATAAGATAAAATCATATTAAAACCATTTTAAACAAAGTGCACCAAATACTCCTCAATCTATTAGGTGAACAATCACTGTTCAACATAATGCCCTAAAAAAAAACCAGATTAAAATAAAATAAATGAACAAAAAACTACAACTTTAAGACCAATGGGACCTTCATGCCTGTTGGGACCAGGAGGTATAAAAAAGTATGAAAAAGAAATAAGTTAATAAATAAATACTTAAAATAGGCTCTAAGAGGCCACATGAGGGATAAATAAATAAATAAATAGATAATTCAATAATTAATTAATTAGGTCACCTTCAATATCAAGTGGTCCACTGCAACAGACCAGGGGAAGCAGGGAAGAAGTGGGGAGGGGGGAGAGAAGGAAGGGAAAGGGGGCATGGGGCAGACACAGTGGATCCCTTTATAGCAACAGGATAAAATCAAAATAAGCTTAACTATCTCTTATATCTGAACAAATAGGGGTGACCTGCATGGAGCGGTGGGTCTACCCCTAAACAAAGGCATGTGGAGGGGTGACATGCACAGAGCTGCTGGTGCTCTTACTCTTGCCGCTTTGCTGGGTAGACTATATGGAACATGCTGGTCTTTATCTGCTGTCATATTCTATGTAAGTATGAGGCACACAACTACATGGGTATATTATAAAATAATATAATTCATGCATATATTTGAAAAATATAAGTGACTGAATTTATGCCAGCTATAGGGCTGGTGTGAATATCCATTACTGCAAAGTAGGTGCACATTATGTTACTTGCGCTAGTATTTCATATACACAAGTAGGCAGCTACTTGTCTTTATAAAATAATGCGTACATATACACAAGTCCATGGCACCATATTTTACAATTACCCTCTAATTTTATAACAGGTCACCTATATGGAGAGGCCAAATGGGTGCTTATTTTGGGGCTATTTTATAAAGATGCATAGACGCCTAAATATCATGATAAAATAGCAATGCAAATCCAACAAAAATTGTGGGTAAAATGAACCTGCACACATTTGCAGCTGCTTGGGAGCAGGTGTAAATGTAAGCACGGGAATTATGCAAGTTCATGCATATATTATAAAGAATGCGCGTAAAACATGTCTCCACGTTTGCGCCACTCTAACTCTGCAGCAAGCATGCTTATATCCGAGTCACATAAAAGTAGCTTCATTTTGTCATCACACAAAATTGTATGCAGAGTAATTTTATAGGAAGCATTTCAAGCAAGTACACCAAACATTTTGTTATAAATTAGCCCCAAATAGGATGCCAAGGCTAGGTGCCTACAGAGGTACCTACAAGGGTGCTTATCTTTCTAAAAATGTTAATGTATGTGGCAATTATTTACACCTACTAGGGGATATCCATACACGTTCATGCATACTTTATACACATGTGCATAGATCAAGGTATTTTATAATCGACGCATGTATGTGCAATCCATGCCCAGACTGCACCCCCACCAGCCACACTTATCTGCAATGTACGCACCTTCATGCAAAAGTGCTTACTTTTATACTAGTCAATATTGTAACAAAGGTCATGAACGCATATATATGGTCACATACACCTCGGTATAACTTTATAAAATCACCTCTTTTGAGAGTAATTTTCAGCTAGCATATGGTCTTTTGCGGGATTGTGGCTACTCTGTATCACAGGATATGCAAACTAAGGCCTATTTCATCTTTGATGTGTTTAGCCAAGTTTATAGAAAAAGTAATGGTTGATCAGTTGGAGGGCTACTTGGAAGAGAAACAAAGTTTAGATTGGGGGCAGGCTGGTTTTAGGAAAAGGTCAGGGTCAGAAACATTATTGGTGGCTGTAGTGAACATGCTGGGGCAGGCTAGGGATAGGGAGACAACAGCTATAGTGATTACAGTACATTGGACCTGTCAGCAGCGTTCAACTTGGTAAAATGGGATATTCTTTTGGAAAGGTGTCCGGGCATGGGGATGGCATGTAAAGTGCTGAGTTGCTTATCTGCTTTTTTTGCATGGGCATTGGTTCCTGGTATGTTGTGGGGAGGAGAGGTCAACTGTGCATCGGCTGACAGGTGTGGTTCCACAGGGCTTGGCATTATCCCCTTGTCTCTAACATCTTTATGCGCCCAGGGGGGCAGACTGTGAGGAATCATGGTTTCCAGTGTTTTCCATATGTGGCTGACATCCAGGTGGTGGTGGTTTCAGAGTGTTCATTGGAGGAAGCTATCAGGAAGGTTAATGGGTGTTTGGAGCAGGTGGCTGTATGGCTGCGGGCTGTTTGGTACTGAATGCTCAGAAATCAGAACTGCTGGTGTATGGGGGGGGGGGGTGTTGCAGGAGTGGCCAAGGATTGCAGGTGAAAAGTTGTAATGGAAAAAGGAAATTTGTAATCTGGGGGTGGTAATGGATATGGTATTGGGTCTCCATTCCCAAGTGTCGAAAACAGTTTGAGTAGCATATGGTAAGTTGTGTTTGGTACAACAATTGTTTCCATTTTTAGATGAGGGGCAATGCACCTGTTGATTCAGGCATTGGTAACGTCAGTGCTAGATTATTGTAAATTGTTGCACATGGGTTTATTGAAATATCAGTTGTGAGAGTTGCAGGTAGTGCAGAATGCAGCGGTATTTTATTTATTTATGTATTTGTTTGCTTATTTAGCATTTCTTCTATACTATCTTTCCATGTTATCAAGGTGGTTTACATTGAACAGAACAATTTTACATAGAACAATTGACATTATAACTTTATATATCACTTTATACAAGAGTGATCTTGGAGCAGAGTTGAAAGGAGTTGGTGGCAGATGGGCTAGTTCAGCTCCACTGGCTCCCTGTTGAACAGCAGAGCATGTTTAAACTCCTGCTGAAGGCATTCAAGGCATTAAGATATCAAGGGCAAGGATATTTGACAGATTTGTTATCAGCCTGGGCGAGAGTTGAGGTCTGGTCAGGAGCAATGATTACTGACCCCTGATCCCCAGGAGGTGCGCTTGAAAAAATGGAGGGAGAAGTATTTCTCTATACTCCTATGTTGTGGAACAAGCTCCTGGTTAGTCTGAGGAAGGAAGAGAACCTCTTAGCATAACGGAAAGCTTTGAAAACCTTTTTTTCCCCCCATTTAGAGAATGAAATGAGGCATGAGTAATGTTGAGTAGGTTGGGAAGCAGGATGGGGAGGAAAGACAGAGTTTTTAGTAGTTTGTATGTTAGGATCTTAGGACCTTTTTACGTATTGTGAACTGCCTTGAATGCATTTTAGCATATGGCAGTATAACAATGTTTTAAAATAAATAAATATACTCATTTTCAAAGGGAAACTCCCAGGGACTTTCCCTTTGAAAATCCCATGGTGGCCATTGACATGGGGATATTTTTTTCAACCCACATAATTTGCAGAAGCCCTAAAGGGCTTGTTTACTAAATGTTAGTGCATGTTAAGTAAAGTTAATGCACATTAAGTGATGCCATTGAACATTAATTTTTATGAGCCATTGCAGCACTTAACGCACGTTAACTTAACAAGCGTTAACTTTTAGTAAACATGCCCCAAAATGTAGTATATCTTTTCAAATAAATAAAGTGAGAATGAACAGGACGGGAGAGGTTCTGATTACCTGGAAGAGTAAAAAAGAAGATGCTGAAGATAGATAAAGGGGAAGCAGCAGAGTAACCAGCTTTTGGAGGTAGATAAGGGAAGCCAAAGCCAGTATTAAGGTTCAGTAGGTACAGAAAAGAGTGAAGTAGAAGATGGAGGAGAAAGATAGGAGAAGGCCATGGAATAAGCTGGCAGGAAGTCTCGCAACACCAACCATCCATGTAAGTGCTTCATGATGAGGACAAAGGAAAGAAGAAAACAGAACCAAGTGTGAATGGTAAAGTTCAGCAGACAATTTCAAATGCTCCAGTACAGCACAGAAAAGCATTTATTTTCTTTTTTTTTCCTTTGGTTTTGTGTTGTTTTATTTTGTTTGTCCTATATATTTTCAAATTGCTGATTGTTCACCATGGCATTACTTTGTTTCCTAGTGAAACAGTATTTAAACCATTTAAATAAAATAAAATAAAAAAATAGAAAGTATAAAGAAGGATAGTTGCCTCTCCTCTCCTCTCTTCTACTTTTCCATCTCCCTTCTCATTTTTCTGACATGCTCAGTATCTAATGAATTAACATGTGCTAGGCTGTTCTACTCTATGAGCGACACCACCTGCTCTCCAATCTCTCTGTTTTCCCATCTCAGTGCTGGCTCCCCCTCCTTCTACCTGACATCTACTTCTTGTCTCCTTCCCTCTATTCCACAAAAACCTGATGAGTTAGAAAGGATCAACACAATGTGTTCAGCTAGGTCTAGTGATAGAGAAGAAGGATAGCATTATTACCAGCCATAGTTGAAATTCGAAGGATGTGGCTGCCTTCTTGTCCTCTTCTACCAGGCTGCCTTTGGCCTCAGGATTCATTCAGAGCTTAATATCTGCTCTGGTGTATTTTTATTATTAGCCAGTAATTGCAAACTATGAGGCACATTTCAATGTGGCCACCCAGGCCCCTGTGCATCCAATTGGAATCGGGATATGCAGAAGTAGACCCGATTGTGATCCAGGGGGGGGGGGGCTAGACATGCCCGCGGGATCAGAATCAGGTCTAAGGCCTGAATGTGCAGGCCTGGCCCCTATTCCAATCAGCCTGCATGCACAGCCACATGTCCGGCTACCTCAGTCAGGCTCCTGAATGGAGCCGTGAATGCCAGCCACCACAGATTTATTTCTTTCCCTGCAGCCAGATCCTCGATCTGGCCTCCTATGGCCAGGGTCCGGCTGTGGGGAACTTCCTGCACCCCCCTACCTTTTTTATCAGGCCCGGCGCAGGATCTCCATTGTCCATGGGAACTTATTCCACCCTTGCGGTGGAATAAGTCCCCGTCTATGTACACAGCCCCAAACGTACAGGACTAATCTCAGAATCGGCCCTATACGTCCGGGATCGCAGACCACCCATGTCCTGCTCTCGCTCTGCCTCAGCAATACTCCCTCCCACCCTCGTCTAGGCCTCACAGTACAAACGTGCTGTTCGTACAGGGAGGCAGCAGCCGGGGCCGGTAGGGGTGTGAATAGCGGGGATGGATGTCCAAGCCTGCTATTTGGGGGACAGAATGACCCCCTATGTGTATTAGTGACTAGGATGATCATTTTAGCATGTCTATTATACATTTGATTGCATATCTTTATGCTAATTAGCATGTGCTCAGATGGTATCGTTTACCATCACACATATTCTTAAATGCCTTAATGTGCATATTGAAGCCTCAAAGGCACATTTTAGAAAGGCTGTTCAGGTGGCTCTAGTGATATAGAAGTGAAAATGTCTGAAAATCTTTGCCAGATTTAGTGGAGATGGTTTGCACATGTAAGTGTTATCTAAAACTGGCATATATTTATTTATTTTATTTATTTGAATCCATTTTTATACCGCTCCTTCCAGTGATCAGCAGCGGTTTACATTTTAACATTTAACTCTGCAAGGACAGCAGTTACATATAACAATATAGAACTATGTACATAGCAAAAGTAGCATAGGAAATCAAACTCAAAACTATTTACATAGAGAACCGGGTATGTTCAGCTAACTATATACATAATATTTACATTGACGTACAATGTGAATGTCACAAGTCTAATGGATTTACATTTTAATATACTCCGTTGGGCTTGGTGTGTCATATGATGATGGAGTTGTTGTGATACGTCATGGTATGATTTATTCTTGAAGACAATTTGATTTATGATATTTCTGACAGATTATAATATTCTTGGAATAAGTAAGTTTTGAGATTTTTCTGAATGATTGGAGGTCCTAGTTGGCTCTTAGTGTGTCAGGGAGTTTGTTCCATTGTGTGGGGGCTAGGTAAGTGAATATGGCTCTGAGATGGATGTGACTGTTGAAAATGGGCCCAGACCAAAGGAAGTACTTTCCAAACACAGTAGGAGTAAACATTTCAGAAAGATACGTGTTGGAAAAATCAATATGGAGAACCTGACAACTTATACATGTAAGTGCCAGCATTTCTCAAAGCGCACGTGCAAATTTTGACACTTACATGTGTATCTCAATCTTTTTGGAAACACAAACATGCAGTGGCTCTCAGTCACTTACAAAGGCATCAATATTTAAAGCATTTTAGTCTTTAGGAGGAAATAATCATTGAAAAATTCAGGAAGATATCCTCCTTTAACCCTCATGTAATGAGTTGGCTGAAGTGAATACTTTTTACATGGCTATTCATATCAGGGAACAGATATAATTCTTGATATGCCCATTTTTAAACATACATGTGCATCCCACCCAGGCCACGCCTCCAACATGCTCTCATGCACTTTTGATGTAGTGTGGTCATCTATATTGGCTCCTTTCTAAAAAGGTCGTTTTCACATGGATTGTTTAAGTGGTCATAGTTACATGTGCAAATCATGAACAAGTCTTCCAAAATAACCTCCTTAGTGAACACAAGGGTATTTATTGTGGTAGCTAAACTGGTTTAGCATGAAAGCATAGCAGTTGGTGGTGGATTGGCCTCATGAACTATGACATCCTCTTGGAGTCACATCACATTCTATATCTGGCCATGATCAGTGGGGAACTCTCAGGGCTCATAATAGCACTAATCTTTTTTATTGTATTGCATCACCTGTTTTAACTTACCTATTTGTTCATTAATCCATAATGTGCTTTTCATACTTGTATGGAAACAAGATTATGTTTCAGTATTAGGAAATGAGTAAATGTACATTTTGTAGGAGTACGAAGGCAGAAGAATATCATGTTACTATTTAAATGGATTATTATCACAAATCAGCATGTCTGTCTTCATTTCTACCTTTCAGATGTAAAACTAACTTTAAAAGTCAATGAACCATTAATGCTAATGAACACAAGAAAGATTATATATCAACAAAGATATGTAAACACACGAAACCAAAAAAAGGCAAAATCTTTAATAATAACTTCTTAGACTTCACAGTAATTGCTGTTTTTATACTGGAGAAATAGGACAGATAATCAATTTTATGTAAGACCCTATAATGTACATAAATTCTTACAATTTTACAAGCCCAAATACTGTGCCCTCTGTTCCACAAAATGTCTGAGCTTTGTAAATATCAAATAACTGAAAAAAAAAGCTTCATGGTTTTTTGGCCCCTTCAGGTACAAAAGGATAAGAACATAAAACATGCCATATTGGGTCAGACCAAGGTCCATCAAGCCCAGTATCCTTTTTCCATCAGTGGCCAATCCAGGTCACAAGTACCTGGCAGTTTCCCAAAGAGACACGCAGGTTCCACAATACTTGTATTGGGGCAAGCAGTGGATTTCCCGGGTCCTCTTTAATAATGGTTTATGGACCTTTCCTCCCTAAACTTGTCCAAGCCTTTTTTAATCCCAGCTACATTACAGCTTTTACTGTAACATTCTCCGGTAACTGGAAGGCCGCGGAGCCCCGTGCGCGCGGCCGCACTTAACCGGGGGGGCGCCTGGCGCGCGCACCCCGCGGGCTGGCTGTGGCGGCGGCGGCTAAAGTGCGGGATTTGAAATGATTGGCTCCCGTGGGGGTTTTGACAACGCGGGAGCCAATCATTGATGAGGGAGCGCATGAGGGGGGGGGAGCGGTGTGGAGCGTGGCCGTCTTTGCGGCCCTGAGGTGCGAGGCGGCGGTTGCTGAGCTCTGGAGCAGCGTTCCTTACGGTTGTCGTTTGCCGCAGTGAGGTGTCAGGTCTGCCTGGGCGTTTTTTCCATCGGTGCTGGGGGTCTTGGTTCGGCCTTTCGGGAGACGGTGATTCTCGTGGCCTGAACAGGAGCCGCGTTGCGGGTGAGTGATCGGGCAGGAGCGGACGACGCTGCAGGAGCTGAAGATCGGGTTTCGCCTCGGGGACCGGAGCCTCTGATTCGGCGGGGCAGTGCAGGAGATCAGCTTCAGCGGCAGGAGCTGCAGGGCTGCGTTGGGTGATTCGTCTATCGTCGGTGCAGGCAAGTGGGGACATTTTAGTGCTTGACCTGCTACTGGGTGACTACTCCGGTATATTAAAACAAATCCTAATAAAATACATAATTAAATTAACGCTATGCCTCACACTCCACGGGGTAAGGGTGGGTCCTGTGGCAGGGGTGCAGCTCGGGGTGTGGGATTGGGGGGGGGGTGGGGGTACGGGAGGGCCACCTGGCAGGGGTGCAGGTAAGGGAGTGAGATTGGGGAGGGTGGGGGTAAAGGAGGGCAACCTGGCAGGGGTGCAGGTAAGGGAGTGAGATTGGGAGTGGGTGTACAAGGGGATACACCTCGGGCAGGGTCTGTGTCTGCAAGACCGAGCAGGCGGGGGTCTATGCGCCAGAGGGGGGGTGAGCGGGGTAGGAGTGGGCAGAGGAAGACTCAAAGGGGTAATTTAGCTCGGGCTGGTAGTGTGCATGCTGATAGGGGAGACGCTGTTCCTGGTGGGCCGGTCAGCCCTGGTTTTCCCCAGGTTGGCAGTGGGGATAGTGGGCAGGGCCCTCTTGGGCAACAAGCTGAGCGGGAGGGGGGTGCCTGTCCCACTGCTGCTTGGGTAGGCTCTCCAGCAGTGTCTTCGGGGTCTAGTTATCCCGCAGCTTGGATGGCCGGGGTGGCTGGAAGAGAGCAGCAGCGGGGTATTCTGGGGTTGCTAATTTACCCATTCCACCAGGGGATCATCCTTCGGGCTGGGAACATTGGGTTGGGGGCGGGCAAGGTTCTTCTCGGGGGGCTTGGGCGGGAATGTGGCAGCCCCCCTGGGCCCCGGCAGGTGTTGCTTCGCCGTTTGGTGTCTTCTCTCCGCAGGTTCCACCAGGTAGGCTCTTCAGGGGCGACGCAGACCCATCTGGCTCACAACAGCGCGGAGTGGGGGAGTCCAGCGGTGACGGGGGCCATCGGGAAGACGATGCTGGTCCAGGCATGGCTGCTGCTCCATTACAGCAGGCGAGCAGTTCGGGTGAAGGCATGCCCAGTGCTGCGGCAGGTGAGTTACCTTTGGGCTCTCTGGGGGGAGGGGGTGAAGGTGGAGTTTTAGCGGTTCCTGAGGCGGTGGGCAAGAAGGCCAAAAAGAAGCGTAGGCATTCCTGTCGCTGGCGTCGTACGTCGGATTCGTCTTCTGGGTCATCTGTTCGATCTTCGTCGACTTCTTCTACGTCTGGGGAGAGTGCGAAGGGCGAGCGGAGCAGAAGTTCGGTGCAGCCTACGTTGGCAGCCTTCTCGGAGTTATGGGAGGGGGTGCCTAGGAGATTGAGGAAGAAAATTCAGAAAAGGCGTTATATCGATATCTTCCGGTTGATGGAGGGCAGGAAGAGGACGGGGGATAGTCGGAAGAAGCGGAAGGAAGATGAAAAGGCAGGGCGGGTCCGCCGAGTAGCTAGGAATGTGGTCAATTGGACTAGGGCATTCCTACGTCTTGCTAGCGTCTGGGGGCATTTGCATACGGATCAATATGGGATGCTCTTGGCTTATATGGACTCCATTTTAGAGGCGTCTCAGTCGCATCAGGGTTGGGCCTGGCTCAACTATGATGAGAAATTCCGTGATAAAATGGAGGAGAACCGGCTTTTATCTTGGGGAACTCAGGATATAAATTTATGGTTAACCCAGATGGCGGTTCGCCCGGGTGGGGGGTTAGGGGTTGGTGGGAAAGGGGGGGGTAGGGGCCGGCGAAGGGCAGGGGCGGTCCTTTCGTGCGAGTGGGATTCCCTCAGGACAGCGTGCAGTCGGGGGCGGTGCAGGAGATTTGTGTTGGCGCTTCAACAAGTCTTCGTGCCCCTTTCCAGACTGTAAGTTCCGGCACGCCTGTTCTCTCTGCGCAGGAGGGCATTCCGCACTCAAGTGTGGCAAACGTCTGTCCGCGGGTCCGGGAGTGCCCTCTACCAAGCCGTAGGGACCTTGAGGAGTTAGCCCCGACTCCAATTCGTTTTGAGGTTATCTCTCCATGGTTGCGGCAGTATCCTCGGGGCAGGGCTGGGAAGGTGTTGGAAGAGGGGTTTCGTACAGGATTTGCTATTCCAGTTGAGGGGACGGTGGTGTCGGGTAAAGTTCGGAATGCGCCCTCCGTTCGGCAATTTCGGCATCTTGTTCGGGACAAGCTGGCAGTGGAGCTACGCTTGGGTAGGGTGGCTGGTCCCTTTGTGGAACCGCCCTTCTCCGACCTAGTTGTGTCCCCTTTGGGGATCATCCCCAAGAAGGAGCCCGGCAAATACAGGTTGATTCATAATTTGTCTTTTCCTTTTGGTTCTTCAGTCAACGACCACATTCCGAAGGAGCGTTGTACGGTGCGTTATGCATCTTTTGATACGGCGGTGGAGCTGGTACGGCGCTGTGGTAGTGAAAGCCTATTGGCTAAGGTCGATATTGAGTCCGCTTTTCGTTTGTTGCCGGTGCACCCTTCAGCTTTTCATTTGTTAGGTTTCTGCTTTGAGGGCCATTTCTATTATGATAAGTGCATGCCCATGGGTTGTTCGGTGTCCTGTGCTTATTTCGAATTGTTCAGTACTTTTTTGCATTGGGTCTTCGTGAAACGAACTGGCTGTATGACCGCAGTGCATTATTTGGATGATTTCTTGTTTGTTGGGGAAGCCCGTTCGGGACAGTGCCAGGCGTTTCTGGATGGTTTTGTGCGTTTAGCGCAGGAATGGGGAGTTCCGTTGGCTGTGGATAAAACTGAAGGCCCTGTGACGAGACTTACCTTTCTGGGTGTGGAATTGGATACTGTGGCCATGGTAGCGCGCTTGCCCATGGAGAAGGTGCAAAAGTTGAGGGTGTTGGTGGCAAATGCGCTGGCCTCCCGTAAAATGACGTTGAAGGAAATGCAGTTGCTGATTGGCTCTTTGAACTTTGCCTGTCAGGTGATCCCGATGGGTCGGGTGTTTTTGCGTCGTTTTGCTGTGGCCACGATAGGGATTTCTAGGCCTCATCACCATATTCGGGTATCACGGAGTATGCGGGCGGATTTGAGTGTGTGGGACACCTTTTTGCAGGACTTTAATGGTTGTACAGTTTTTCGGGATTTAGAAGTTACTAGTGATGAGCTACAATTGTTTACGGATGCCGCAGGAGGTTTGGGTCTGGGGATGTACTTCGGTGGTTCGTGGTGTGCGGAGCCATGGCCGGAAGCGTGGCGCGTGGTGGGTCTTACCCGTAATGTCACCTTTTTGGAATTGTTCCCGATACTAGTGGTTCTGACATTATGGCCTGACCGACTTCGCAATCAGGCCTTGGTATGGTGGTGTGATAATGCCGCGGTGGTTAGTGTGGTTAATAACTACGCCCCGCGCTGTGTGCAGGTGGCTGATCTGATGCGTCAGGTGGTGTTAGCTTGTTTGCGACTCAATGTGGTGGTGAGGGCTAGGCACATACCTGGAGCTACTAACCGGATTGCTGACTCTCTTTCCCGTTTTAAGTAGAAGCTGTTTCGGGCCTTGGCGCCGGCTGCGGACGAGGAAGGGGCATCGGTACCGGCGCACTTATGGCGGATTGGTCTGCTGAGATAATGCAATTACTGGAAAGCTCCGTATCAGCTTCTACCTGGACGGCGTATCGACGGGGCTGCCGCTGTATTGAGACCTTCCTGGCGCAACGTGGATGGCAGTATGGACTGGTTTCGGATCACTTAATTAGTCAGTATGTCCTTTCGGCCAGGGCAGCGGGGTTTTCGCGGTCCGCGATGCGTATGCATCTGGCCGGGTTTTCTTTTTTCTCAAAGGCGGTGGGGTGGGGGGCAGCTGGGGGGGGCTTTTTGACGCGCAGGTTGTTACAGGGTTGGGAACGTTCCTCGCCTGCACCGGTTGACGGCAGGCGCCCGATTACCCACGACTTGCTCGTCCGGCTGTGCAGCGGCCTGCCTCATGTAGCTACCTCCCCTTTTGAAGTCGCGCTTTTTCGCGCAGTCTTTACGGTTGCCTTTTTTGGGGCTTTTCGTATTGGCGAGCTAGTCGCGGAGTTGCGTAGTGCATCGCCTGGTCGGGGATTGCTAAGATCACACGTGTTGTTCATACGGGGTGGGGTTCGGATTTGGTTGGCGCGTTCCAAGACTGATCCCTCGGGCAAAGGGACTTGGGTGTTTCTGCGGGCCATGCTCGGGGCGCTCACGTGTCCTGTGGCCTCTCTGCGGGAGTATTTGCTACTGCGGCCTGGAGGGGTGGCAAATCTTTTTCTACATGCGGATGGGCAGGTGCTCACCCATTTTCAGTTTACCGCTGTATTGCGGTTGGCGCTGCGATGGCTGGGTGAGGACCCGGGTCAGTTCGCGCCTCACTCCTTTCGGATCGGGGCGGCGACTACTGCTGCTGGGCAAGAGATTAAGCGGATTGACAGATGGAAGTCCCAGGCTTTTCGCACCTATGTGCGGTTATGAGGGGGGGGGGAGAGACTAACTGTTCATTTTGTTTTGCAGATCATGGTCCAGGATCGGGATTGTGTAGCTGTTGGGTGATTGGCCATTCCTTTGTTTACTGGGCCAGTCGGCGAGCAGCAACACGGCCTGTTGGCGAGAACCTCGGCTTGGCGACTTCCTTGGTGACCCTTTCATGGCTAGGCGAGCGAGGCCTTCGGTGGATACAGCTCTTGCCTTTGCTTCGGCACCATGAACGTCAGCGAGGGACGCCCGACATCATCTTGATTCATCTTGGGGGCAACGATTTGGGGGCTTCGACTTGTCGTCAGTTGATTCGCGCAGCTCAGCGTGACTTTCGCGAATTGTTGCTTATGTTTCCAGATGTGGTTCTTGTTTGGTCAGATATCATTCCACGGCCTGCTTCCTGGGGTCAACGGCGATGGTCCCGGGGTTTAACCAAAATCAATCGGCAGATTGGCCGATGGGTGGGGGAGCGGGGAGGTTGTCAGGTTTTCCATCCCTGGGCGGAGGTGGCCTGTTCGGGATTATACCGGCAGGATGGGGTACATCTGTCCCCGGTTGGGATGGATTTACTCTTAAATGATTGGCAGGAGGCCTTGGAGGATATTCTACGGACTAGGTCGGGCTGGTCGCAGCTTTGCCTGGGGGGGGCGGCTCTGGTGGTGGTATCCTGCGCGGTGGGCGGGATCCCGGTGGTTTCGGGGGTCCGGCGCCGGTGGTAATCCTTCGGGGGGGGGTGGGGTACCCCCGACCTGGACAATCCCTCGGGCTTTTGCTAATAATATGGCGAAGCCGGAAGAGGGAGGGATAAGAAAATAGCCGGGGCTTGTGCCCGGCGGAAGCGGAAACAGCGTCACCTTGCTAATGATATGGCGGGTGAGGGCTTGATCCGCGGGGAAAAGGGGGGGGTTAAGATTGTTGGATTTATGGAATGTTTTGTTATTGTTAAAAGGCTAATAAAAGCTGCGACCAGTTTAAGTCCAGAACATGTTTGATGTGATTATTGCATAGGTATGAAATAAGGAAGGTGGAAGGGGGGGGGAGCGGGGTGGGGAAGCGGCTTGTGCGCCTTACCCGGTTACAAATTCCAGAGTTTGATTACACATTGAGTGAAAAAATCTTTTCTCTTATTAGTCTTATATGGGTTACACTGTAGCTTCATTGCTTGTCCCCTAGTCTTTATTGGACTACGTTTACCCGTTCTACTCCATTCATTAATTTATAGACCTCTATCGTATCTCCCCTCAGCCGTCTCTTTTGCAAGTTGAAGACCCCTAATCTTTTAAGCCTCTCCTCATAGGGGTATCCTTCCATCCCCTTTACAATTTTGGTGGCTTTTCCCTGTATCTTTTCTATTTCCGCTATATCCTTTTTAACATATGGTGACCAGAACTGCACACAATATTCAAGGTGCAGTAGCACCATGGAATGATACAGAGGCATTATAATATCATTTGTTTTATTCTCCATTCCTTTCCTTATAATTCCTAGCATTTTATTTGTCTTCTTGGCTGCCACTGCACACTGGGAAGAGGGTTTCAACGTGTTATCCACGGCGACGCCTAAATCTTTTTCCTGGATGGTGGTTTCTAATGTGGAACCTTGCATCGTGTAACCATAGTTTGGGTGGTTCTTTCCTAAGTACACAACTTTGTACTTATCCACATTAAATTTTATCTGCCATTTGAATATCCAGTCTTCCAATTTATCAAGGTCCTCTTGAAATTTTTCGCAATCCTCTTGGGTTTTAACAACTTTGAATAATTTTGTGTTGTCTGCAAAATTATTTACCTCACTCGTTATTCCCATTCCCAGGTCATTTACTAATATGTTAAAAAGCAGCGTACCCAGCACAGATCCCTGGGGTACTCCACTATTCACTTTCTCTATTGGGAAAATTGGCCATATAGCCCTACCCTCTGCTTTCTATCTTTTAACCAGTTCAGATCCACAATAGTACACTGATGTCTGGTCAACTTTGGTGAATGGTGGGTGCAGCCGTATAGACATTTATTCCTGGAAAAGAAATATTCAATATATTCCTGTTTCTAAATCATTTCACAGTATTTGTGATTACTAACTTTTCACCTGGCATGATCTAATCCTAGAGGGCCTAAGTGTGGGACAGTTTTGCTGTTACCATGAGGTAAGTGCCCAAATTATTGTGTAGTAACAGAAAAGCATGTGTGGTAACTGTTGGGGGGAGGAAGTGTTTGTGTACTCAGCATCTTCTCATAGAATTATTGCACAGTAAAAACCTTTACAGTGTAGTAACTGCAGTGATAATGTGGATGCACCTACCACCACCTATTTAGGGATGCATTAACTGCGTCCAGGCTATCTGCACCAGTGACAGTGTGCAGTAAGTTGCAATGTGCTAACCGGAGGATGTAGTAAAGGCTGTTAGTGCAGCTGGGTTTAAAAAAGGTTTGGACAAGTTCCTGGAGGAAAGGACCATAAACCATTATTAAAAAGGGACCCAGAATATCAATGCTTGACCCAATACAAGCATTGTGGAACTTGTGTCTTTTGGGGAAACTGCTAGGTACGTATGACCAGTATGGCATATCTTATGTTCTTATGCAAGGCACAGTTCATGCTCATTCCCCTGCCTGTTTCCCACTCTATTCCAGAATATGCAATTAGCATGTGAATTAGTACACACAGCCATGGGCTGAAAGTTAGTGTGCTAATTCTTGTGGTTATCATGGGAATACCTGTATTTCTCTGTGCATGCAGAAACAGGGAACGCAATGAAAGCTCACAGTTTTACTTGCCCTATTTTATCTTTGAGTCAGTAAAATAAAAAAAAAAGAAGGCAAAATATTAAATGACAGAAGCAATGTGCCTGTGAATAGTAGCATGTGCACAGTTTGGTTAAGCACTGTAAAGTCTGGCACTTTAAGCAATAGAATGTTTCCATGGTTTCCTGGTAGGTCCCCTGATGCAGCCAATTTGTCAAAACACGGCTTGTGTTGGACCAAATCATCAGGAGCTGGAGATGTCAGAACAAAAGATGGCAACTGTGCTTTTTCAAATGGAAACATTCTGATATATATATATATATATATATATATATATATATATATATGATTTTTGAGAACATGGACTTTTCACAATGATTTTGATTGACATTTCATAAAGACTTGGAGCAGGGAAAACACACAGAAATTGTTTGAGTTTATATATGTACATTTTTTATGCATTTGCAGTGTGCAAGATGATTAGACATGTTGATAATAATTTTAGAACTCCCTAGGTCAAGGCAGTTAAAACATGCCTAATTTAAGCCTATTTTATAAATACTAGCTTAAGAGGCAGAGCACATGCCTTAAATTCAGGTGTGGACGTCTACGCCTGCTCGATACCTGGTATAAATGGACACTTGAAAGATTCAGAAGTGTGCCGAGCCCCTTACCTTAATTTATGAGCATAATTACCAAAGCTCGCCTTCATGCCATCACATGCACTTTTACACCAGTTGGTATTTTATAATGGGCCATAAATGCACGTAAATGACTTCCTGGGAGGGTAATATTATGCCAGGGCACCAGGGTTAAGTGGCTTGGTAGGCCGTATTTTAAACATATTTTGTAGTTGTAGGTTTTTTGTCAAGTACAGACATTATGCCTGCTGAAGATCAGGTGTAAAGCCCACATCTACATTCTGAAAGTATGCACATTAATAAAGAAATGTAATAATCTACATGTGCACTTCACGACTCCATCTGAGCTCTGCGCAGACCACACTCTCAGCAATACCTACGGTAAAAATAGACAAACAGGGATTTCTATGAGCCATTTTACACACATATAATGCCATAAATGCACAAAAACAACTTTATAAAATTACTTTGCCAGAATTATCCCGTGAAGCATCTTTACAAGAAATGGAATACTGATCATAATAATGACTGCACAATACTTCATATATTTATGTTATTTTTTTGAACATTTGTGATATGGTACTTCATACTTTATTCATTATTGTATCAGCAAAATAGCATCAAAATTATTTCTTGTAACTCAGCAGTGCTTCAAAAAAGCCAGCAAGAGCCACAGAGTCAGAATGGCAGGTCAATTTTAAACCTCCCTTCAAAAAATTTGGTAAATTCCCTCAATTCAAGAAGAATGTTAATTCTGATCCTGGTGCTGAACTAATTGTCAGTCACCAACTGTCACACATACTCAACAGCTGCTTCTCACTGAAGTGCAGCACAACTATTTAAAACCAGTAGTACCAGCTTTCTCTTTTCAAAGAAAACTTTCTTTCAAGAAAATTCCAGCAAGAGTACCAAATAAAACAAAACTGCAGAGAGATCATTCGGACCTCCGGAACTGATGTGTTCCCATAGCTTTCTGTTTTGTTACAAAGCCAGAGACTTATCAGTCCCCCCTCTATTAGTAACCCAATATTCAATTTTCTGGAAACAAAGATGTAACATTTCATAACTACACACCAGCACTTCCTAGAATGAAATAACCACAAAAATATTGTCTACATAAGAGTAGCTAAAATTTCATTTACTCATACGTTTGTGTTGAAAGAACTCAGAAAAACATTAAAAAATATGTGAGATCCTTGTGCAATCCCACAATTTGGGGCCCAAGCCTTATGAATTTATTTAACAGGGGGGGGGGGGTTATACTGCTTTATAATTTCAGACAAAGCAGTTTATATTGTAATTTAACTTGATAATATGCATCAATGGCTTAGAAGTTTCTGAGGCAATGTTGGGTTAAGTGACTTTCCCAAGGCCACAGAAGCGCTAGGGGGAATCAAACCCTCATCTTCTGGTTCTTAAGTCAGTGTGCTATCCATTAGGTTATGCCATGCCTTCTCTTTGCCAACTTACTTAATGTGCAAAAACACTGTAGCATGCCTAGAAGGCACACAATTACAACAAAAATTTTAAAAAAGTTTGTTTTCATTTAAAACAAAGATTTTTTTTTTTTTGCCATATACATGCCTGCTATACATTGTACAGAAGCCTGATTGCCTTGGATTTAGAAACTCATGTAGATCAAAATATCCTTGAAGTTGCTTAGCCAGAATGGCCTCCAAGGTTTTCACTATATAGACATATGGGCATTAGTCAATAACAGTGATATAAATTCTGCCCAAGCAGCCCCCAAAATGTGGTGGGGCCCAGGGTAGAAAGGATCCCACTGGACCTAGCGATCCCCATGATGGAGGTAGAGGTAGAGCACAGCAAATAACATACAAGTTTGCCACCCCACCTCCCACTGCCTCTCTCCCTGTAAAGCACATTTTCCCAGCAGCCAGATCCCCAACAAAACACTTCCTAGTATGAGAGTGAAGTCTCATGATACCCGAGATTTGTGGCCTGGCAGTGGGATCTACTTTGGCTGCTATGAAGCCATGCTTTACAGGGAGAGAGGCAACAGGATGCAATGTGGCAAGCCTCTTTTAAAGCAGGTATGATGTGTGCTGGCTGCCACTATTTAGTTTTAAACTTTCAGGGAGTGAGGAAAGAAATGTTCCCTCCCCTTTTTCGTGGCCACTGCCATCATCATCATTGAACCTATACCACAGGTCAAGAATTCACACAATCTGTATAATCAATTTTGTCAGGCTTTGCTGCAGGATATAATATTTTTCATTCAACGGAGGACGGGAAAATCCCATCCATAAGAAGTGAAATTGTTATATCAGCTAACCATACAAGTAGATGTGGAGGGTGATGCAACCTAAGAAATGCTTGACAGGGACCAGTCAAGCATTATCCCTTTGCAAATTTCTGAAACCATTTCTGAAATTTATTTATTGATTCAGAGGAAAAAATAATCCCAGGAGAAACTGTTCTGATACCCAAAAATTCATCGGGGAGTGGCAGAATCATATTTTCATCTGATATTCCCATGCCCATATTCTGTGGAAAACTAACCAGCAAAGAATATTTAAAATCCTCAATATTCTTTTTAAAACTCATACAAATAGAGCAGCTGTCAACTTTAAGCCATCAAATGCACAACTGAACTGCTACTGGTTGAAACAGTTGGATTACAATCTGAAAAATTCCCTAGGCATATTTGAAGCAAGTTTTATCTTATTCAAATAATAATGACATTAAGCTTCCATAATTGCTTGTTCATAAGAGCAAATCTGTGAGCACCATTGACTGCTAAATATAATATCCTGCGTAACAGTCCATTTATGCTCTAATTTACGGCATTCCGATTTCATCACAAATTTAACAGGAGTGGACAGAAGATCCAATACTGAGGATACAACATAATACTGATGTGTTACCTTATCCTTAATAAATAAAAGGCCCAATATTCAAAAGAACTAATCTGCATAGCAGCACCCACTAAGAAGATAATTCTCTAAGTAGTCGTGTATTTAACACAATTTTACATGCATTAATCATGCCTATGTTATAAAACAAAATCTGTGCAGACATTTAACTTTGAAAAAAGAGATCATGATAAAATGAAGAACCTAACTAGCAAATTATGAGGACTCTAAGGGGTATGTTTACTAACCTGCGGTAATGTCATTCGTGTTAGGATCCGCGGTAGAGGTAAAAATACCCAAATAAGGACATGGGCGGTACATCGTTACCGATAACCCGAGTTACAAGGCGCCATAAATTAATGAGTGTTACATGATGGAGCCGTGGCACGTTACCGCGCGTTAATCTTAAGAAGGCGCGCAGACATACACACACAGGAACAGAGCTGTAGCACAAGGGTTACTACACTGACTGATGGTAAAGGGGTTATGGGTTTGATTCCCCAGTGTGCCTAATGAATAAGGCTGGCTGAGGCCTTATGTTTAACCCTTTGAAAGCCTACTTTAAAATTTTAATCCACATTCTGCAGCCGGGTTAATTTTTGCATATTTCAGGAAAATTGTACCCGTCTTATTCAATATGTTCTAATAGTGATTTTCCTTCTGCTATGGTCATGTATTATATACCATTTGATAGGAATATTTAGTCAGAATTTTGGATCCCGAGAGTTTTGGGCTTGGCCTGGAAAGGGTTAAGTATTGGGTTGTGAGGAATTTTAGTTTTACTTTAATTAGTGCTGCCAGCAAACACACCCTCACAGTGGCGTAACCAAAGGTGCCGCATAAGGCACCCTAGAAGGCACTCCAGAGGGCACATTATAAAGTGCGCTGTCTGCCAAGGCACCCTATAATGTCCCCTATAAGACACCTTATAAGGCACCTTATAAGGCACTTTACAGGGCACCATATAAGGCACCTTATAAGGCGCTTCATAGGGCACCATATAAGGCACCTTATAAGGCGCTGTATAAGGTGCCTTATGAGGCACCCTAAGGTGACAGTACGCTGAGGGTGTTTCTGCTGGCAGCACTAATGTACAATAAAAATAGACAATGCCTCAGACAGCCCTATCAATGAACCCCACTGTGGGTTTTGAACCCATGACTTCTGGCTCCAATGAAGTAACCAGTGGGCTACAGCTGCTAACAACCCCCTGGCTGGCTACAGGAGGACTGCATGGCACCACACAAACTTTCTGCTGTGGTTACCAGGATAGGGTCAACCCACCCGTACCCATGATGCACTGCACATGCAAATCAGCAGTCTACAGATGATCACAAGATGGGGTATGCACCCCACAGCACCTCAGCCTGGTAGGGGGTGCCGATGGTGTGTGTTAGTGGCACAGAGTAGCTACAGACCGTCACCGTGTGCGAGTCCTGTGCTCACCCTGAGGGTGAGGTGGGGTGCCCAGCACCATTTTCGTAGCACCTGGCTTTGCTGAGATAGGCTATGCTGCAGGTCCCCATCAGTGCCAATGTGTGATATGTAGTCCTTGCAAACACCCCTAGGATATGCCTGTGTCCATCTGTATTTGTCTATCACTTATTCAAGCTTCCAAGTCACCATGGCACAATATGAGTATTTACTTCTCAGTAATTCATATACAATATGAGCTTTAACATCACCATTTTTTTCAATTCATATAGATTGAGAAGAGCAATTTGCTTGTTCACTCGTTGTTGCTACACCCTGTGGTAATGTATTTTATGGCTTTTATTAGTTGTGTGTTTTTATGTAATATTCTAACATAGTTGACTCCTTTTTGTCTTGCTGTTTTAGATGTCTTTGTTCTTTTTCTACATTCAAAGATTTTTCTGCTTTTTTAATGTATTATTGTGTATATAATAATTATTCATAATCGAATATGTATGTTTTAATGTATGTTTTATTTAATTTTTAGACCCCTGAAGAAGGCCTCCGGCCGAAACTTTTTAGTTGGGTCTTCCAATAAACTTTGTTCGCACAATTATACCGACGTGTAGGCCTGGTCCTTGGGTTCCGCTCCTGGATTCTCCTAATCAGGCAGTCTCAAAGAGTGGGAAATATTTCCATATATAAGGGGAATGGCCCTATACATCATTATGGCAAACATGTTGATTCAGGCTGAAAGGCTAAGAAGTGATGAAAGGCACTGGATTGCTTCTAGTGTCATCAATCCAAACAATGTTCAAAGTTGTAGTGGGATCAGAATTGGTCTACCATCAACACCGTGGTGACTGCCGGCCATTATAGCCATGAAGCGTGATGACTTATGCCATATCCTGGTGGGATAAAAAGGCACTGACACCAATCTAGTGCCATCTCTGCAAAGCATACTGGCTTTATCCTGGGACCATCTAGAGGGATAAGTCCTAATCGTTCTAAAGGGCAGCCGGAGCAAAGAATGCCATCCATAGTGTTGAAAGTAGAGATAGCGAGAAAGAAAGAGAGAGGAAAGGTTAGCCCTCAACAGGTTCAGGTGGCTGATCTCACTAGTAGGCCCATTCAGCAGCTCTCATTGGCAAACCCAGGCAGCTGCTATCACTGGCAAACCAAGGCAGCTGCTATCATTGGTATCAAGGGAGGTGGGTTAAACTAGAACGAGGGAAAGAGATTTCTATTTACATTGGTGTGATATACAGACCTCCCTCACAAGAGGAAGAGGTGGACAGAGAGTTAATTGAAGACATGCGCAGCATTGCTAGGAAAGGGGAAGTGCTACTGATAGGAGATTTCAATATGCCAGATGTTGATTGGCACATTCCTGCTGCAGTATCATCTAGAAGTAAGGAGATCATGGATTCTCTACAGGGAGAATTATTCAGGCAATTGGTAACAGACTCCACACGTGAAGGGGCCATACTGAACTTGGTGCTTACCAATGGTGAAAGTGTTTCTGATGTTGTAGTGGGAGATCATTTTGCATCCAGTGATCACCAGATGGTGTGGTTCAGTATTAGGACTAGGGCTGTTAGAATCCATTTAAAGGCGAGGATCTTAGACTTTAGGAAGACTAACTTTGTGAAGATGGGCCAATACCTCAGGGAGTCGTTAGTTGGATGGGAACAGCTGAGGGATATAGAAAAACAGCGGGAAAAACTGAAAGGGGATATTTTAAGGGCAACCAACCTTTTTGTTAAAATGGTAAATAAAGGTAAAAGGAAAAGGAGCCCGCTATGGTTTTCAAAAGAAGTAGCTGAAAAAGTGAAGAAAAAGAGGGAGGCCTTCATGAAATACAAGAGATCACAGAGAGAGGAAGACAGGCATCTGTATTTGGAAAAACTTAGAGAAGCTAGCAAATTAGTCAAGAAGGCAACGATTCAAAAGGAGGAGGAAATAGCCAATGCAATAAAATGGGGGGATAAGACATTTTTCAGATATATTAGTGAGAAGAGGAAGGGTAAGAGTGGTATTGTCAGACTCAAGGGTGCAGGGGAGGAATATGTAGAAGCTGATAAGGATAAAGGACCTCAGAAAACACCCACAAACAGGAACAGAAGCAAAGGACATCTTGAACAATTTTCAAAAGACTGTGTTTGTGAGAAACTATCTCAACTTAAAGTAGACAAAGCGATGGGACCGGATGGGATACACACGAGAATACTGAAGGAACTTGGGGACGTTCTAGCAGCTCCACTGACTGACCTTTTCAATGTCTCGTTGGAGTTGTGAGTGGTGCCAAAGGACTGGAGAGAGGCTCATGTGGTGCCTTTACACAAAAGCGGAAGTAAGGATGTGGTTGAAAACTACAGGCCGGTTAGTTTAAATTCGGTGGTGAGTAAATTATTGGAAACACTGCTGAAAGAGAAAATAGTGAGGTTTCTGGAGTCCAGCGGATTACAGGATCCGAGGCAGCATGGATTCACCAGAGGCAGGTCTTGTCAGACAAATCTGATTGATTTCTTTGATTGGGTGACCAGGGAGTTGGACCGAGGGAGAGCCCTAGATGTGGTGTATTTAGATTTCAGTAAAGCCTTTGACACTGTTCCTCACAGGCAACTTATAAACAAACTGAGCACCCTAGGGATGGACCCTAAAGTTACTGCTTGGGTTAGAAATTGGTTTGGTGGGAGGCGACAAAGAGTACAAGTAAATAGAGCTCACTCTGAGGAGAAGGATGTTATCAGTGGTGTGCCCCAGGGATCTGTCCTTGGTCCGATTCTTTTTAACATCTTTGTTAGTGATATAGCGGAAGGGCTTTCAGGTAAGGTTTGCCTCTTTGCGGATGATACCAAAATCTGCAATAGAGTAGACACCCAGGAAGAGGTAGATAACATGAGGAGGGATCTAGCTAAGCTTGAAGAATGGTCTAGAATTTGGCAGCTGGGATTTAATGTTTAAAAATGTAAATTCATGCATTTGGGCTGCAGCAATCCAAGGGAGCAATATAGTATAGGGGGTGAAGTACTTTTGTCCACTAAAGAAGAGCGGGACCTGGCGTGGTTGTGTCTGATGATCTTAAAGTAGCTAAACAGGTAGAAAAGGCAACTGTAAAAGCTAGAAGGGTGCTTGGGTGCATACGGAGAGGAATGGCTAGCAGAAAAAAGGAGGTGATAATGCCTCTGTATAAGTCTTTGGTGCGACCTCATTTGGAGTATAGTGTGCAATTCTGGAGACCGCACCTTCAAAAGGATGTGAACAGGATGGAGTCGGTGCAGAAGGTGGCTACTAAAATGATGAGTGGTCTTCATTATAAAGCATATGAGGACAGACTGAAGGATCTTAATATGTACACCTTAAAGGAAAGGCAGGATAGAGGTGATATGATTGAGATGTTTTAATACCTCCGTGGCATAAATGTTGAGGGAGAGAGCCTCCTTCAATTGAAAGCAAGTTCTGCTACGAGGGGACATGGGATGAGGATGAAGGGAGATAGATTCAGGAGTGATATGCGGAAATATTTCTTTACAGAAAGAGTAGTGGATCCATGGAATAGTCTCCCAGTGGAGGTGGTAGAGATGAGGACAGTAACTGAATTCAAAAAAGCATGGGACAAACACAGAGGATCTCTAAAGGTAAAAAGGGGACTGTTGTAGTTGTTATGGAAGGACAGACTAGATAGGCCATGTGGTCTTTTTCTGTCGTCATATTTCTATGTTTCTATTTTTCTAATTATCTAAGACCCTTCCTATCAGCAAGTGACTTCAGAACAATAGTCCAAGCAATGATCTTCCGACAATTAGATTTCTGTAACGGTATACTAATGGGTCTCTCTAAATAAATCATTCGCCATATTCAGATGTCCCAAAACACAGCTGCTAGAGTCATTTCACAAATGCCAATCAGGGAAAACAGTACCCCAATATCAAAACACTACATTGGTTACCAATAGACAGCAGAATAAAGTTCAAAACAATTCACACAATATTGTTGTGCGGGGAAGTTAGACGGGGCGGGGAATGGGTGGCACAGGGGTGGAGAGTGGGTGGGAAGTGGACGGTCACCGGCACCAGACATACAGGGCCAATTCTAATGTCGGCCCTGTACGTCCGGGGCCGGCAAAATGTCATTTGCTTTTTCTGCTGCCGGGGTGCAGATAGGGCAGGGAGGGCCAGGGTTTATTCCCTGCAACCTGACCCTGGCCTTAGGAGGCCAGATCGGGGTTTTGTGCTATGGGACATAAACCCTTTTCCTTGGCGGCCAGTATCGTGGCTTTTAAATGGAGCTGCAGTGCCATGGCAACAGGGCACCATGGCACTGCAGCTCCATTTACAAGCCCTGACTGAGTTAGTCGGGCTTCTAATGAACATGCAGGCCAGACTGAATTGCAGTCCCGGCCTGCACATACATTGCTTTTCGCAATTCTGATCCCATGGGGCTAGATATGCCCCACGGGAATTGGGACCTAACTGTAGAACTTGGAACTCTGCCCTAGCTCTACCCATGGATCGCCCCAGTTCTATTTGGATAATGTTGAAGAGATCAGAGGAAATATTCAGTGGCACTATGTAGATAGTACCAGTGAATTTCTCGTTGGCTGGCACTTATCTGGTTAGCAGGTGTTGTTAAAATCCAAGAGCCTTTTCTTGATCCTCATCCTTCTTGACCTTTCTGCTGCTTTTGCACTGTTGACCACAACCTTCTCCTTGATACCTTGTCCTCATTTGGTTTTAAGGGCTCTGTACTATCCTGGTTCTCTTCTTATCTTTCTCATCGCTCGTTCAGTGTTTCTTCTGGTGGATCTTCCTCTGCTGCTATCCCATTCTGAGTAGGTGTACCCCCAAGGATCTGTCTTGGGTCCACTCCCTTTCTCTCTCTATACCAAGCCCCTTGGTGCATTCATCTCTTCTCATGGCTTTCAGTACCATCTTTATGCTGATGACTCACAGATCTACCTCTCCGGCAATCCAGGCCCGGATCTCTGCTTGCCTTTCTGATATTGCTACTTGGATGTCTCACTGCCACTTGAAATTGAATATGGCCCCCTTGAACCTCCTCTCCTCTTCCTTCTTTTTCAGTCTCTGTGGATAACTCTCTACTCCTCTCTATTTTCTTGGCTCACAATCTTGGGGTTGTCTTTGACTCATCTCTCTCCTTCTCCACACACATTCATCTGATAACTAAGACCTCCCGTTTCTTTCTCTATAACATCAACAAAATCTGCCAATTCCTTCCTGAACACACTACTAAGACACTTATCTACTCTTTAGATACCTCCTGTCTTGACTATTGTAACATACTCCTTGCTGGTCTCCCTCTGAATCATCTCTCTCCTCTTCAATCTGTTCAACATTCTGCTGTGCGACTAATCTTCCGCCAACCTCATCATGTTCATATTATCCCTCTTCTCAAGTCACTTCATTGGCTCCCAATCTGTTTTCACATCCAGTTCAAACTTCTCTTGCTCACCTATAGGTGTATTCATTCTGAAGCTCCTCGCTACCTTTCTTCTCTTATCTCTCCTTACCCCCCTCCTCGGGACCTCCGCTTTTCTGGCAAATCGCTTCTATCTGTGTTCTTCTCTTCTATTGTTAACTCTAGACTTTGCTCCTTTCATCTTGCTGCTCCTTATGCCTGGAACAAACTACCTGAGTCTGTACATCAGGTGCCTCTCTGGCCCTTTTCAAATCCAGGCTGAAAACTCACCTCTTCGCTGCTGTCTTCAGATCTTGACTCACCCGATCTCCTTTGTGTTTCATTACTATTCCCCTGAGATATATCCTGTGTCTACCACGACTGTGCTATCTGTCTTGACTATGTCTGTCTTGACTAGATTGTGAGCTCTGAAGAGCAGGGACTGTCCCTTACATGTGTCTGTGCAGCACTGTGTATGTCTTGTAGAGCTATATAAATGCTCAGTAGTAGTAGTAACAATAGTAGTAGTTGTTGTTAACCAGATAAGTGCTGTTGAATATGTGGTTTCTGCTAATTTTGTTGAGTTGATGTCAACTCATGGGGACCCTGTGCCTAAACTGTGTTCAATCTTCAGTAAAGTGTTGATAGAATGGCAGCCATAGCTGCTATTTTTGCTGATCTTCCTCTTTTGTGTTAACCTTGAACCAAGCATGATGTAATTCTCTGATGATCTCTCTCTTCTCATGATGTATCCAAAGTATGAAAGTCTAAATCTTCTCATTTGAACCTCCAAAAAAAAGTTAGTTTGATTTCCTCCAGTAGAAATTGTTTTTTTTTCTTCGAGTAGTCCATGTAATATCCTTCATTACCACCATAATTCAAAGGCATTGATTTTCTTCCTATCTTGCTTTTCCATTGTTCAACTTTCACATTCATATGACATTAATGAAAATACCATGACTTCAAATGTTTGTACACAGAGATACATCTTTGCATTTGAAAATCTTGTCTAGGTCCTTCATAGCCATGCTGCCAAGAACAATGTATTATCATATTTCTTGAGTGCTTGTCATTTAATTATTGATTATGAATCCAAGCAGGTTGACGTTGTCTATTATTTTGATTTCTTCACCATCAAGAAGGCCTCTTTCTAGATTTCTTGACTTTTTTCAATCTTCCTAAAAATCAAAGATGACACATTTATCAGATGCTATGAAGTGATTTCTGCAAAATATTTCTATTATGTATAATATAAAGGGGCATGTTTACTAAAGTGTGATAGTGCCACTAAAATACCACTAAAGGTCAGACCTTCTGCTTTGAACCCAGGCAGTGGTAGGGTAAGAGTGGCAGAGGATCATCCCTGCCCCCTCCACTAGACATCAGAGATAATTTGGAGTACGTGCCAGGAGGTTTTAGGGGAGAATGAGGTTTTAAACTGAAAGGTTGTGATTAGGAGGGTTGTTGTCAGGGGGGATGTGTTGGGGAATCAGATGCAGAGGGGGGATGTGATGGTGAGAAAAGATTGGATCAATGGGGGCGGGGGTGGGTATGGATACCATAATTGAGAAATGGAACCACCATTTACATGAGTACATTGCCATGGAAAAGTATTTAAATATGTGCACAGTTGAAAGGAACAATTCCATTGCAGAAGCCACAAAAGTACTGAACAAAATAAAAACACCACAAGACAAAGAACACACCATATACCCTGGTATTCTAATGAAATAAGAGAAGCAAAAAGGATACTAAGAAAGATCGAGAGAAAATGGAGAAGGAACAAGGATCAAGATACCTCATTACAGAATGAAGCAACAAGAATACAGCAACCTAATTAACAGATGTGAACAAGAATACCACACCATCCTCATTATGAAATCTGAAAATAAACCAAGAGAACTATTCAAAATAGTCCATACTCTCACCAAGGAGAGAGCAACACTGAAATTAACCTACAAAGAATTACATACTATCTAATGATGAAACAGAAGAGTGTCCACCAAGACACAATACTGCTGTTGACAGACTACGAAGAACGCACAACATCCACTGGAATATGGGGCAAATTTACCATACCATCAGTCAAACAAATAGCCCATACAATATCCACGCTGAACACAATAACCTCACCTAATGACACTTGCCTGGTACCATGGATCAAATCAGCCAAGGAGGAGCTTATCCCACTCATACACAAAATAACAAAAATATCCCTTACCCATGGCTATATGCCAACAACTCTCAAACAAGCAGCAATAAGACCTGTCTTAAAAAAACCCTGCATTGGACAGGAATGATCCCATTGCATATCGACCAGTCTCAAGCTTACCATTTATGGCCAAAATCATATAAAAATGGTACAAATGCAACTACAAGATCACAAAAGCTCACACACACCACTAGATCCCCATCAACATGGATTGAAATCCAACCACAGTGTAGAAATATTGCTAACATCGCTCTTCGATGGCATTATCCAAGGCAAATATAACATAAAAAGAGGTTTCCTATTAATTTTCCTAGACATATCAGCAGCCTTTGACACCATATCCCACAACATACTTTTGAAACATTTACAGGAAATAGATCTGCACAACATCACAATCAAGTGGTTCTGATCATACCTGGAAAACAGGCAACAATACATCAAATGAGGAGGGAGCACATCTACTCCATTCAACATATATCGGGGCATACCATAGGGGTCAGCCATATCCTCACTGCTCTTCAACCTTTACATCCAGCCTATCTGCAATGTCATTAAAAAACAAAAAAATCACTATGCCATTATGATATATACCCCAATCAACACAGACAAACCACACTACACAATTATAACCAAATGCCTTGAGGAAATGATCACATGGCTCAGCAACCACAACCTCAGCATAAATTACAAAAAGACAGAAGCCATTTTCATAACAATAAACAGTCTTCACTCCCCCAAGCACAATTGAGCTACAAACCAGAAGCATAATCGTGAAAAACGAAGTCAGATATCTAGGAGTGATCCTGGATTAGAACCTAAACTTAAGAGTCCCACATAAAGATGACTAAAAGAACACATACCACAAATTGAAGATCATCTGGAAATTGAAGCCACTCCTCAGCCAGAACAACTTCCGTACAATACTCCAAGCCATTGTTACACCAACTCTGGACTACTGCAGCACAATGACCAAGGTCTACCAAGGCAGACCATCCATCCCTGCTATGTACTCATGTAAATGGTTTCTGAAAATTATTGGATCAATTTTGTGCCACAGCAATTAGTATTGTTTTTAACTACTACTGCTACTACTGATCATTTGTATAGCACTACAATGCATTGATAGCACTATAGAGACACATGTAAAAGATGGTCGCTGCTCATCAGAGCTTGCAATCTAGTCAGGGTAGACAACAGCTGGGGACAAGGATGTTTTAGAGGAATGGTAAGGAAATACACAGTTGGAGATCAGGAGACTGCGCATATCAGGATCCAAAAGCAACCTCAAAAAGGTGAGTTTTTTGCCTGGATTTGAAAAGGGCCAGAGATGAAGCCTGGCATACCAACTCAAATAGTTTGTTCCAAGCATAAGGAACAGCAAGGTGGAAGGATTGAAATCTAGAGTTGGCAGCAAAGAGAAGGGCACAAATAGAAGGGATCTACTAGAAGAGCGGAGTTCCTGGGGAGGGATATAGGGAAAGATAAGAAGAAAGGTAGTGAGGAGCAGCAGAATGAATGCACTTCTAGGTTAGTAAGAAATGTTTGAACTGAATATGGAAACGGATAGGGAGTCAATGAAGCGATATGCCCTGAGCATATTGAGGCTGGCGGAAGATTAGCAGTGCAGCTGAGTTTTGAACAGATTGCAGGGGTGAGAAATGATTCAGAGGGAGACCAGCAAGGAGGAGGTTGCAATAGCCTAGATAGGAGGTGACTAAAAATTGGATAAGTGTGTTCAGAAAGGAAGGGGCAAAGAGTATAAACAGTGGCAGGATGAGTTCTAGAAACCATCATCAGAACAGCAAAGTGGTACAAAGAGTGCAATGGACACCTCAAGGTAGTGGAAGAGAGCAAAGTAGAACAATAATAGAAGAACATGAAGGTACTTTGAGAGGAGTAAAATGCCAAGGAGACCAACACAGCAACCAGACTGGCTACAAGTCCCTAAATTAAGCCAGGAGCCAGGAAGATTAACAACACCCATATAATCCAGAAGGCACTAAATTATGCCAGGAGTGCCAGCACAGCACAGCACTCAGATCATCTGGAAGGACCTAAGTTATGCCATGACTTCCAACATAGCACCCAGATTGCTTGAAAGGCCCTAAAACAGCAGAAGAGAAGCAACACAAGAACAGAAGATGCAGCATGAGCCTTGTCCACAGGAGAGGGGTGAATTCAACTAAACTATATGTCCACAAGTAAGGATCCAAGCACAGAGAAATTTGGCCCCAGCATTGAAACACTAAGTATAGAAGAAGATACCCCGGGGATAGAAGAAGCATTCATGGATTCCAGTCATTCAGAACAATCTAAGGGTATCTTAGGCAACAAGTTTAGTAATGGAGGAAGGTGGGTGTGAGAGCAATGTGTCACCCTATGATAGTTAGGCTTGATTTGGCTGTCAGGTTGTCCCCTTCCTCCATCAGAGTTCCATTCTGTCCTCCTGATAAAAAGTAAATTCTTCAGTCAAAGATATAATGGAAGCTCCACTCCCCTGCTAGAAGAATTACAGTAATAGAAATTTGAAAAGAACTCTGAAGAGAACATTCAAGTCTTGTCAACCACGGTAAGCTGATAGTATTCCCCCATTGTGCTGGCTTCCATTTCTCCCAGATTGGGATTGTTAGCAACTTCATGTCAAAGTGGATAACAAAGCAAAGCATGAGGATGAGGAAGAGTGGCTCAGAAAAAGCCAAAATAATGAAGGTATAGAGGCAGAGAGCCACTCTGTCCCTGACCTAAGGAGAGCCAGTACAGTTCAATAAGGGAGTCATCTACCTGATCCTGACTGTCCTATCTGCATTAAGCATCAGTCCTTCCACATTCAACATAGAAATAAGGGTAGATCAAGGAACATAAGATATGCCATACCAGGTCAGACCAAAGGCCCATCAAGCCCAATATCCTGTTTCCAACAGTGGCCAATCCAGGTCATATGCCCCGAAAAAGAAGATGGCTGCCATTCTGAGACTCTCTACCTCTGATCCAAAGAGAAGAGAAGTCTGGACCAGAGTTGCACCATCCCATATTGGGCTCTTCTCTGGTACAGTTTACCCTAGTACAGACTCAATTCATGAATTCTCTACCCTCTTTTTCATATCTTAAAGATTATCTGGCCAGTGAAAGTGCAGCAGAGGAAGCCAGCAGGTAAGGTTTACATGACGTGCTGCAGTAACTTAGCAATAGCTTTTTTCTGATGGATCAACACTATGGCTTGCCACATGAAGTACCATGAAGGCCACAGATCATGAAGCCTGAGGGAACAGCAAAATTCCAGCATACAAAGGGCAGTTTAGAAACATAGAAATAGGATAGCAGAAAAAGGTCATATGGCTTATCCAGTCTGCCCTTACCTACCAACTACTATAGTCCTTTTTTTTTCCATTAGAGATCTTGTGTGTTGGTCCCATGCTTTCTTGAATTCAGATACTGTCCTGGTCTCTACTACTCCACTGGGAGACTGTTCCACACATCTACCACTCTTTCCGTAAAAAAAATATTTCCACATATCATTCCTAAATCTATCCCATTTCACCTTCATCCTATGCCCCCTCATTGCAGAGCTTTCTTTCAATTGAAAGAGGCTCTCCTCCTGTATATTTATGACACAGAGGTATTTAAACGTTTCTATCATATCTCCTCTCTCCCACCTTTCCTCTAAAGTATGCATATTGAGATCTTTAAGTTTGTCCCCATATGCCTTATAACAAAGTTCACAGACCATTTTGGTAGCCATTCACTGCTAGACTCCAACCTATTTATATCCTTTTGAAGGTGTGACTCCATCCTGTTTATATCTTTTTGAAGGTGTGGTCTCCAGAATTGCACATAATACTCCAATGAAGTCTCACCAAAGACGTATACAAAGGCACTATCACCTCTTTCTTCCTGTTGGCCATTCCTCTCCCTATGTACTCAAACATCCTTCAGTCTTTCATCATCACCTTTTCTACCTGTTTAGCTACTTTGAGATCATCAGAAACAATCACCCACAGATCTCACTTTTCTTTTGTGGACAGCATACTTCACCCTCTGCACTGTACCGTTCCCATGGATTTTTGCAGCTCAAATGCATAACGCCACATTTTTTAGCATTACATCTTAGCTGCCAAATTCTTGACCATTCTTCAAGCTTAGCAAGATCCCTTCTCATGTTATCTATTCCTTCCTGAGTATCTATATTCCAGATTTTGGTATCATTTGCAAAGAGGCAAACCTTACCTGACAGCCTTTCTGCAATATCACTAACAAGGACAGATCCCTGCAGCATACCACTGGTTACATCCTTTTCATCAGAGTAAGCTCCATTTACCTGTATCCTGTGTCACCTCCCACTCAACCAATTTCTAATGCAGTCAATCACTTTAGGATCTATTCCCAGGATGCTCAATTTATTTATAAGTCACCTGTGCAGAACGGTGTCAAAGGCTTTACTGAAATCTAAGTACACCACATCTAGAGCTCTCCTTTGGTCCAAAAAATACTGCTTTCATGCCATATGAATCTTTTAGACTGTTAATAGTTAGTTCTTTTTTTCTTGCTTTTTGATGTTAAGTTTTGGAATGGTGGAGTAAAAGGTAACACTGGAAATAAGCACGATCCTGGAGAAACTGCAGTGCCATCTGTCAAAAACACAGCTAGTAGACACACTGAAGGCAGAGCGTGGGGAACTGCCCTTCCGTATAGCTCTATACTCATTCCCAGGGCCGGATTTACCTTGAGTGAGGCCCTACGCCAACAAAAATTGTGGGCCCCCAGAAAAGATAAAAACGAGCACGCCGGATCAGCTGCGCGCTGTTGGCCCTGATGTCATAATTAAACTGGGAATCCCAAAAGCCAAACTTCGAATGTACAACATTGTAGAAATAAAACTATACATTAATTTGCTCTTGTACTAAACAAAGCGCAGACGTTAATGATGCACATTTACCAGAGCTGACATATTCCAATTAATAAATTCAAAATAAAGAGATATTTTTCTACCTTTTGTGCATTTCTTTTCAGCTGCAATTGCTCCAGCCAATTTCTTCTGGTTTCTTTGTGTCTTCTGCTAACTCTCCATCGTCAGCTGTCCATTTGTCCTTTCTTCTCTCTTCTAGTTTTTTTCCGTTCTCTCTCTACATCTGCTTTAACATACTAATCTTTCTCCTTTTGCGCTTTCCTCATTCCTATTTCATCCACTCAAATTTTACCCCTCCATCCTCACTTACTCTCCCAATACCCGGCCAATTGTAGATTTTTTATCCCTCCCACACAATATTTTTCCCTTCTCCATTTTACTCTTCCAGCCCCATCCCATTCTAATCCTCCCCCAACATCAGCTCCCTTCTAGTTCCAGCCTCACCCAGCATCCATTCCCTTCTAGTCCCTGCATCAGCCCATTTCCAGTCCTAGCCACCCATCAGCCCATTTCCAGTCCTAGCAACCCCCCAACCCAATACCAGTCCTAGCCCCCCATCAACCCACTTCCAGTCCTAACCCCCATCACCCCATTTTCAGTTTAAGCCCCCTCTATAACCCATTACCAGTCCTAACCCCCCATCAGCCCACTTCCAGTTCTAACCCCATCAACCCATTTCAAGTCAGCCCCCCATAGCCCATTGCCAGTCCTAACCACCCCCCATCAGCCCACAGCCCATTACCAGTCCTAACCCCATCAGCCCACCTCCAGTGTTAGCCCCCCATCAGCCCATTTCCAGTACTAGCCCCCCCCCATAGCCCATTACCAGTCCAAACCCCCTCCCAACAGCCCACAGCCCATTACCAGTCCTAACCCCATCAGCCCACCTCCAGTCTTAACCCCCCCAGCCCATTTCCAGTCCTAGCCCCCCCATAGCCTATTACCAGACAGCCCCCATCAGCCCACAGCCCATTACCAGTCTTAACCCCCCATAGCCCATTACCAGTTCTAACCCCCCCAGCCCACAGCCCACAGCCCATTACCAGTCCTAACCCCATCAGCCCACCTCCAGTCTTACCCCCCCCAGCCCATTACCAGTCCTACCCCCCATCAGCTCAAGTAAAATTGAATAGTTAAAAAAAAAACGCTGGCTGCTGCCGTCCCGCAGGGCCCCCTCTGCCCGGCTGAGCCCCTCCGTGCCAGCTTTGAGAGGCGCGAAGGGACAGTGTCTCCCTCGCGTCTCTGTTAAGCCTGCAGGGGCAGATGGGAAATTTCCCATCAGCCCCTGCGGGCTTAACAGAGATGTGAGGGAGACACTCTCCCTTCGCGCCTCTCAAAGCCGGCACGGAGGGATTCAGCCGGGCAGAGGGGGCCCCGCGGGACGGCAGCAGCCAGCGTTTTTTTTTAAACTATTCAAAAGCCGGCACTGAGGGATTCAGCCAGACAGAGGGGGCCCCGCGGGACAGTTCATGCTGCCGCGGTAGCAGCCAGCGTTTTTTTTTAAACTATTCAATTTTTGTGGGCCCTTGCCAGCTGTGGGCCCTACGCCACGGCGTAACTGGCATATAGGTAAATCCGTCCCTGCTCATTCCTCCTCCCAGTCACATGACAATGAAAGGAAATCAAGCATGGAGAGCTTTGTATTCAGAAACACTATCTTTACTACTGAGTCTGGTGTGAGCATAAATAATGGGGGGGGGGGGGGTCATGAGATCCCCTGCCATGGAGAATTTATGTTCACTGGGCACACAGGTTGGAAGGTAGGACAGGAAATGCTGCACAACCTCAGCCATGTCTGGCCAGACTGCCAATGTATGTTTCCAGTATGTCAAGGGATCACTGTACATGGCCTCTATTGGCTCTGCAAGGTAGCATGCCACTGAAATCCAAGCAGGAGTCCAATTTGTGGCAGGCTGATTTCTCTGCAGCTTAGATATTGTAGCTAGGGCTTTTGTCTCCCAAAATTGGCCCCTGATATGTAAAGCTGAGGGGGGAGTTGGAGATGACAAGGTGGTATTCATGCTTGCAATACTGCTTGCCAGTGTGCCTGGTATTTCCCCTGCTTCATGTCCACCTCCATTGTCACTTTCCTCTCGAACTCCCTTTCTTTGACCTCAATCACTAACTTTTCCTTCCATTAAGTCAATGAGCTACAACACATAGAAAAGGTTCCTGCCATCTCTGGGTCATAGAGACCAGCTAGCATTTAAGCATCATCCTTCATAAGGAGATCCATCGTTTAAACACTTGGCTATACAATTATTTCACCATCACCAAAACCTCTGTTGTGATTCCCTGTCACCACTGAAAACCTTTTAACTTTACCTGTAAAATATTTACTACCGAGATGGAAATTCTCCGAGTAGCCCTTGTGGAACTTGGTTCCTCCATGGCATCCTTAAATGACTTTAGGACTTCCATCATCTATGTGATACCCAGGAGTCTGGAAATGCCAATCTCGGTCTTTGATGACATCTGATGCAGAGCGACCATCACTCCACTAACCTCTTCAGCATGTCACAAGTGGCATTCCACCCACTGCTAATATCTTGCTTGAGCTGGTATGCAGGTGCCCCTATTGCTTGCTGCTTCTCACTATTAAGCTAGAAGCAGGAACTATTAAGCTAGAAGCAGCTAGTGATAGCGACTTTGATGAACATAGTCAGACAAAAGGTTTTGGAATATGCAGTGAGTAAATGTTAGTGAGGTATAAATTTTGAGCCTACCTTTCTTGGCAAAGGTAATAGAAAAAGTTGTATTGGTATGACTCCAGGACCACACAGATTCTTTCTTTCCTCTTGGCTCACAACAATATGGCTTCAGACCACAGCATGGAGTTGAAACCCTTTTGGAAGCCCTAACTAATAATATTAGAAAAAGTCTAGACAAACCTAACAAAGGTTTTGTCCTCATCTTCCTTGACATCAAAGTGGCTTTTGCCTCCATTTCTCACGACCAACTTATTCAGCACCTTTACACACTGGGTTTGAGAGGTGCCACTTTAAGCTGGTTCAAGTCAAACAGACAGCTACAAGTCAAAATGGGATCTGAAAAATCTGCTACATTTTTACAATACCAAGGAGTCCCAGAAGGCTCTGCCTTATCTTCCTTGTTATTTAATATCTTCCTCCAACCAATATGCCCAGTCATAATATTAAAGCTGCTGAAATGCAGAGGATGTGGGGAAAAAGAAGAAGCACTGTGGATTGTGTTGGAAAGAGAAGATGACACTGTCATCCATGCTGGGGTAGTCTACAGGCCTCCAACTCAAACCGAAGAAATAGATAGAGATTTGATTAATGATATTGCAAAGGTAGCCATTAAGGGGGAAGTAATCATATTGGGTGACTTTAATCTACCCAATGTGGATTGGAGTATTCCTTCTGCAAATCTGGAAAGAAGTAAAAAAAAAATTGTGGATGCCTTCCAAGATGCATTGCTTAGACAAATGGTGATGGAACCGAACAGGGAAAGTTTGATGCTAGATTTAGTACTCACCAACGGAGAAAATGTGTCGAACATATGGGTAGGTACCCATGTGAGAAGCAGAAATCAACACACGGAGCAGTTTGAGATAAAAGGCACGGCAGACCCTCACAGCCAGTTCAAAGTCCTAGACTTCAAAAACGCTGACTTCAGGAAGATAGCCAAAAGCCTGAAGGAGGAGTTGGCAGGGTGAGAGGAGGAAGGGAAATAGAATTGCAGTGGGCTAAACTAAAGGAGGCAATAAAAGGGGCAACAGCTGCATATGTAAGGAAAGTAAATAAAAACAAGAATAAAAGGAAACCTATTTTGGTTTTCTAAAGGAGTGGCTGCACAAATAAAGGCAAAAAACAGAGCTTTCACAAAATTCAGAATTTCGCAAACAGAGGAACACCGAAAAGAATACAGGATAAAGCCAAAAGAGACAAAAAGAGAAATAAGGATAGCAAAATCAAAGGCAGAAGAAAATATGGCTAAAGATCTAAAGCGTGGTGATAAAACTTTTTTCAGGTATTATCGGGAGAAGAGGAAGATCAGAGGTGAAACTGCAAGACTCAAGAGTGCTGAGAACGGATTTGTGGAAACTGACATTGAAAAAGCGAAAATGCTAAACAAATACTTATGTTCTGTTTTTACTGAAGAAAATCCTAGAGAAGGACCATCTGTGATTCACAAATATACAAATGGAAATGGAGGAGTACATACTACGCCATTCACAAAAGATGATGTATTTGAACAGCTTGCAAAATTGAAAGTGGACATAGCCATGGGATACATACCAGGATACTGAAAGATCTCAGAGAGGTTCTTGCAGGGCCTTTAAAGGATGTTTTTAATAGATCCTTGGAGACAGAAGTTCTGCAAGACTGGAAAAGGTCCAATGTGGTACTTCTTCACAAAAAGCAGTAATAGGGAAGAAGTGGCAAACTACAGAGAAAAGTAATGGAGGCGCTCCTAAAAGAGAGAACAGTGGACTTTCTTGAAACCAATAGGTTGCATGATCTGAGACAACATGGTTTTACCAAAGGACAATCATGTCAAACAAATCTGATTGAATTCTTTGACTGGGTGACCAGAGAACTAGATCAAGGGATGTGATGGATATGATCTACCTAGATTTCAGCAAAGCCTTTGATACTGTTCTTCATAGGAGGTTTATCAATAAACTCAACAGCTCGGGGATGGTTCCCAATGTGGTGAACTAGATCAGGAATCAGTTGACTGACAGACAGCCGAAGGTAATGGTAAATGGAACTCACTCAGATGAAAGGAAGGTGATTTGTGGCATGCCCCAGGGATCAGTTCTGGGGCCGGTACTGTTCAATGTATTTGTGAGTAATATTGCTGAAGGACTGAATAGAAAGGTCTGTTTTTTTGCAAATGGCATGACAATTTTCAACAGAGTGGACTCCCCTGATGGAGTGGATAGCATGAAGAAAGATCTACAAAAGCTGGAAGAATGGTCTAATTCTTGGCAGTTAAGATTTAATGTGAAGAAGTGCAGTGTCATGCACTTGGGATGCAGAAATCCAAGGGGATTGTATGAGATAGGGGACAATAGGTTGGTGTGCACAGACCAGGAGAAGGACCTTAGAGTGACAGTTTCTGAGGATCTCAAAATGGTGAAACAGTGTGACAAGGAGGTAGCCAAAGCTAGAAGGATGCTGGGTTGCATATAGAAAGGAATTACCAGCAAAAGGAGGAGATACTAATGCACTGTACAAGTTGGTGGTGAGGCCTCACTTGGAATATTGTGTTCAGTTTTGGAGACCGTATCTCACAAAAGATATAAAAAGACTGGAAACAATTCAGAGGAAGGCAACCAAAATGATTTGGAGCCTGCACCAGAAGACTTATGAAAAGAGACTCCAAAACCTAAATATGTACACTCTGGAGGAGAGGAGAGACAGGGGAGATATGATACAGACCTTTAAATACTTTAGGAGTATTAATGAACAAACAAACCTTTCAAAGATGGGAAAGCTGTAATACTAGAGGGCATGACATGAAGCTACAGGGGGGTAAAATGGAGGGCAACATCAGGAAATTCTTTTTCGCTGAGGGGTTAGTGGATGCTTGGAGTGCCCTCTCGATGGAGGTAGTGGGAGCAGATGCAGTGACGGAGTTCAAAATGGCATGGAACAGACACAGTAGATCCCTTTATAGAAACAGGATAAATCAAAATAATTTTAAATGTCTCTGAAATCTCAACAAGTAGAGGTGACCTTCATGGAGCGGTGGGCACACCCCTAAACAAAGGCATGAAGAGGGATGACCTGCATGGAGCCACGGGCACACCTACTCTTGCCATCTTGCTGGGCAGACTAGATGGACCATGCTAGTCTTTATCTTCCATATGAAGAAGGTTATGGTCAACAGTGTCGAAGGCAGCAGAGAGATCAAGAAGAATGAGGACCGAGTAAAAGCCTTTGGACTTTGCCAAGAACAAATCATTCGATACCTTAGTGAGAGCAGTTTCAGTGGAGTGTAGGGGACGGAAGCCAGATTGTAAAGGATCCAAGAGGGTATGAGAGGAGAGGAAATCAAGACAACGGTGATAGACTGCACGCTCAAGTAGTTTAGAGATGAAAGGAAGGAGAGAGATGGGACGACAGTTAGAAGGACAAGTGGGATCAAGTGAAGGTTTTTTGAGGAGGAGTGTAACCACAGCATGCTTGAAAACAGAAGGGAAGGTTGCAGTGGAGAGAGAGAGATCTTTTCCATCACTTCTATTTTCACTCCTTGATGGAGCACCTAGACTAGTATCAGGCCCCTCCTTTGTAGTAATGGTGTTCTTGATCTTGGAACTGCCAGTATTACTTTCTACCTCCTCACCAGTTGGGACTCTAACAACATCCTCTTCAATAGCCTCTTCAGCCAGTACACTTTCAACACCTCCCTCTCTGCAATCTTATTTAACATCTGCATATGCCCATATGCAAAATTATCAAAAAACACAAAATACAATACAGATTATATGCTGATGATATCATGGTATACACTCCTGTAGAAATACACAAACCTGACCTCTCAACCATAATGGCATGTGTGGAAGACATGATCAACGACTCAATAACAACAACCTTTCCAAAAATTACAAAAAGACGGAGGCACTCTTTATCACTAGGGACACCTCAATTACCCCACAACAATCAACATACTGCAAAAGCAAATAACAGTCCAAAAATAAATTAAATATCTAGGAATCATCATAGACCAAAACCTCACCATGCAACCCCATATAGCAAAAACCACTACAAATCCTACTATAAAATGACAATAATAAGGAGATTTAAACCGATTCTAGACCATGATCACTTCCGCACCATCTGCCAGGCAATTATCACCCCGACGCTTGACTATTGCAACTCACTTTACCAGGTGCTCCCAAAGCAAACCATCTTACCACTTCAAATAGCGCAGAACACAGCAGAATGCCTAATCACAGGAACAGACAAATATGGACATATCACCCCCATACTTAATCAATTACACTGGCTCCCAATCCATTCCCGCATCAGATACAAATCAACCTTAATCATATTCAAAATCATTCACCAACTATCAGATTATATCCTACAAGACACTATAACAAGAGACACAAGTACCCGGCTCAGGAGAAATAACAACAGGAATATGATTACAACACCCCTTGGATACCAAAAGGCTATACAAGCCACATCTGGAAGAGCGCTATCACTCTATGCTCCATCACTATGGAACTCTCTCCCAGATGACATGCGTGCAACTATGGACATTAAGGACTTTAGAAATAAATTGAAAACTCTTCTCTACACATATCACCTGGGTCATATTACCTAACCATTTGAACAATGACATCATCCAAGTCACCTATTGTTGACCCATAGCCATGGACTAGTAACCATTAAACATGATGCAATAAACTGTATATAGTTATGTCATTCTCTCATGACTCTGTACATAGTTATTCATGTTACCTCCTTTCCCCCCCCCTCCATAATGTTAAATTGTTCTTTGTACAATGTTGAATACTGTTCAGTTGTTCTATGTATAATGTTGAGTTACAATGTAAACCACTCTGAGTGAAGGACAAAGCAGTATAGAAAAGTGATTAAATAAAATAAAGAAATAAACATCTGATGATCCATATGTAAATCCTACCCATGTAGATCCCTCAGATTCTGTATCTTCCAAGAGCATCACACACTTTTCAGCAGGGAATACAGTGAGCCTGCGTTGATACTGTTTGATTTTACCTGCTGCTTCTCTTGTGTCCCCCCCCCCACTCTGCATCGTGTTGATCTCCCTTGGTCTCCCTCGCACTGGAAACTACAGCTATTTCTACTCTCTTTAGCTTGGGCAGTGGACTAGAGAAGCCTATAACCATACCCTTGTGCCAGTCTTCCTCGTGCCTTTTCTCCATTCTTTCTTTCTAAGACCATCTAATTTTCTACTCATTTCTTTTCCAAGAATATGATCTGCTTTGGCTCTGCTCTGCAGTGCCTGCTAAGGCTGCATGCCTCTGCTGACATTCTTAGGTCAATCAGATTTTTCAAGTCAGCTTATGTGCAGGGGGCTAACACCACAGAGCTAGCTCCTGAAGCCTACTGATACAATGAGCATCATCATTGTAGATAGTTATCATTTTGGCTGGATGAGGATAGCACAACCTAGTATCATCACAGGTTGTAGTTAAATGATCCATAGCATTGGGATCTCATTATGGCCAAATCAGCACCAATTGGTCAAGTCACTAAGTGCGGCAGTAGATCCTTCATGGTGGGCTGCAAGTGATTGAAGGAATGAGTCAAGCTAGTAGCTATGATCTCAAAAGGGGAAGTAATGAATTTTGACTGGCAAGGTTGGTAAAAGATGGAGTTAACTATGAAGTTTACAATGACTAAAGCTTTAGCCCTGTTTAATATTTATGGTACATTGGTATAGAACAACCAACTACTACTTGTTAATCTTACTGACAGTTTCAGCAGTAAGGTTTCAAACTAGTTGCACATTTCCAGAACAGGTTGATCTCATCCTGACTTTAGGCCACAGCCTACATGGACTTTTGCTTTCCTTTCTGAAAACTATAGAGACGCCAGAATTTCAATACAAGTCCAACCAGGCATGGGGTAAAATTAGAACTGGGTCAATCTGTCCTGACTACATGGATCTAGTTGCCAGCCTTACTCAGCAAAAAAGTAAAGGACTGATAGGTCAAGGAAACCAAATTATGTTCTGTCTCCTACAGGTGTTCCCATCAGAAAAGGTATGAGGCACTCTGGCAAAGCGATAAGGACGTCTGCAGTATCACCATGGCTGCATTGTCACCACCTATTCTGTAGCTGTTCTGTGGACAAAATACTTTGTTTTCTAATGCATCCCATATAGAAACATCCAAGATCCTTGAAAAATTAAAAAGAGAATGAAGCAATAGTAAATTAAACTAATATTAAAGCAATAGTTAATTTATTCCTTTGTTGCATAGAGAGTAGCTTTGTAATTTAATTGCAGTAAATTTGATATTAATGCATTAGTTCAGAATACCTCAAAAAATCATGTATTTTGCATGTATTAACAACAGTGTTAGAAGTATGCTTTTCAGTTTCAGGTTTTTAGGCAATTAGTATACAGATGTCACTAAATAAATGGCATTCATTCCTGAAGCAAGACCCATACCTGTTAACCATCTGAGCGTATTCTAGCTTTAAAGCCAAGCTTGATGTGCACAGCATGTTCACAAACTGTACTCACAGTTCAAATGAGCTGGATTACAGACCATGACCACTGAGACCCTCACATGACAAAGCCTTTATGTAATTAATATGCAGGGTAAAATGTTCCCTGGACTGCTGCTAAAGCGATTTAAATCATGCACATAAAAAATGTAATCACAAATTTAGCATGGTGGACATTGTAGTCACACTGTGCTTGATTGCATAGAAGGTTCCAAGTGTGTTTTAAATGTCCTTTAAGATTGAGATTAGGACTTGTACTTACAAGATGCATATTAATCTAAAACTCAACGTTTTTCAGTGTGGGATCACAGTAGGAGAACATTATGGGCAATAGAGGTTCATTCTAATCCCAGTAGGTAATTACACTATGAAATAATATTCTTTAATTAAATCTTGTTTGCAGTTGATTGATTTAAACACTAAATCAAAAAAACCTAAATTTGAGGGGCTTTTTATCAATTTTTTATGCTTTTTGCATACATCCTAGGTTTTAATGGATGTTTCTGAAGTTTTTAAAGCTCTTGTACATTGTATGCTAGCTGAATTTAGTGTAATTGCTAACATCTTTCTCTAGTGCCATGGATACAACTTGCATTCTATACACGTGTGAGAGCTTCAAGCACTTTTTGATTTTCATATGTAGAAGTTAAAGAAGTAGCATGATCAGCTTTTAATATTTTTTAGCTAAGTTAGGATCTAAATAATATATTACTGACCACCGAGCTTCATGGTTTCCCATATGTTTTGGTAACATAGAGCCAGATATTCAGTATATTTGATATTTAAATACTGCTGTAGTCTATTGTGACATTTAAATAACATATGGATATTCAGTGCCACTATCAGGGTAGTGTCTGCGTACTGCATATCCAGAGCACTGTCTCTTTGGATGTCCTAGGTTCTGCAGATAGACTACCTACATAAGGGTGGAAATTATTCAGATAGCTACTGAATATTGCCGCTATACAGCACCACTCTTGCTTTGCTAACAGACCACTCTGGCACCATTTGGATAGTCTGGAGGTGGTTTCTGGAAATATTCAGAGACACCATCCACATCAATGGGGCTTGTTTACAAAGCTGCGGTAGTGGTTTCCGATTGTTATCGGAGCCGCAGCCCCATTGATTTCAATGGGACCGCGGCTCCGATAATGATCGGAAACCGCTACCGCGGCTTTGTAAACAAGCCCCTATATCTCTCTTGGTGCCTTTCCCTCGTTATCTGGATAAGGGCTTCTGAATATCGGCCCCATTGTTTATTTATTTAGATTTACCTCAGAACGGTAGCTCTCAGGTACAGTAATTTTTTTCCCAGTACCCAGAGGGCTTGCAATCAGCCTAAGTTTGTCACTAAGACAATGAAGGGTTAAGTAATTTACCCAAGGTCACAAGGAACATCAGTAGGATCTGAACGCAGGTTCTCTGCCTGCTGTGCTAATAACTAGTTAGTGTGATACTAAATGATGGAAGATAATAAATCAGCATGACCAGTCCATCCTGCCCAGTAAACTGGTACAGGTTGCAACTGCTGGTCCATGCATGTTACCTCCTCAAATCTATCTTTATGTTTGTAATTGCTGCTCCATGCAGGTTACTTGCCCAACTCCACCTTTTTTTTTTCATGCAAGTCATTTAGCTATTGCTTTGTTTAGAAGTCCTCTATATTTTGATTCCATCCTCTTGATATTAAAGGATCCTCTGTGCTTATCAGATGCCTTTTTAAATTCTATCATTGATTTTGTCTCCACTACCTCCTTTGGGAGAGTATTCCAGGCATTCACCATCCTCTTCATAAAAAAATGTTTACTGATGCTGCTTTTAAGATTACCTTCTTTCAGCTTCATTTCATGCCCTCAAATTCTATAGCTTCTCCTTCTTTGGGAAAGGTTCATTTGTTCGTGAATACCTTGCAAGTATTTAAACATCTATATCATATCTCCTAGGGACATACACAGCCAACAAAAAAAGTTTGGTTAGTCTTCATTTTAAATTTGATTTTTGCAATTTTTATGTTTTTGTCTTCATCGCATGCCTTCTATGCATGCTAAAAACATGCAAATCAATTGTGTACATGTTAATTCATAGGCTTACACTTGCGTAAATGATTTGTGTGCACAGAATTCTTTGGGTAGCTCAAACAAACCAAATAAAGCACGAGGCATGCTTACTCCTACTATCTCCCCTGTTCCTCCTCTCCTCTAGGGTATACATAAATAGGTCTTCAATTTTCTTCTCATATGTCTTCTGGCTCAGACCCCATACCATTTTGGTTGCCTTCCTCTGGACCACTTCTAGTCTCATAGAGAGTACATTTATAACAGGTCACATTGGCACAGTGGCCAGGGGAGACCTATTTTATAGATTCCTATGTGCCTTTGTGGAGGAATAGCCTAGTGGTTAGAACAACAGCCTAGCATCCAAGCAATCTGGGCTTGATTCCCACTGGCATGCCTTGTGATCTTGGGCAAGTCACTTTACCCTCCATTGCCTTGGAAGAAAAAGTCTGGCAATCCACTTCTAGTCATACCTTTCCAAAAAACCCCAGGGGCTTCTGGGTCAACACAAGTCAGCATTGACTTGACTGCACTTAAGTGTGCCTTTATGAAATTCTCACAGAAATCATGGCATGGAAGCACTTTGGGATGCTATCTCTGCCTTAACAACAACCCTTTCAACAGTGGTGGGTTCTGTAACTACTGAGTTAGCTGTAATGAAATTGGAGTCCTCTAAGAGCCAAGAGCTGCATGCAAGTTCTTTGCTGCAGGTGAAAGAAGATTTAGGGCATCTTAAGGAGGAGCATGATGCTCTAATGAAGGAAAGTTCAGTGTTGTCACGGAAGAGGAACATCTTGAAAATCTTACCTGACGAAATGACCTTCGTCTTTTAAACTTTCCAAAGTCTCCACTCATGTCCCCATTGGAAATGGTGCGTAAATACTTCCGAGAGGTTCTCAAGATTCCAACTGAGCACCTGTCCCCACTTACTAGGGCACAGTATTTGTCGGTGAACAACTTGGAAGTACAGGGGAGAAGCTTGGAGACAGCAGCGAGTGGAATTGAAGATCTGACAGGCTTTTGGGAAAGTTCTTTAGACGTGGTAACAGTAAGAACTATTATGCTTGTAACTCTAGCCTTGGAGGCCGACAAGGCATTGATTCTTCGTTTATTTTTTAAGAATATTAATGAGAAGTTCTTAGGTTCAAATGTTAGAATTTTTCCAGATTTGTCTCAAGTAACCCAATTACGGAGGAAAGAATTCCTGGTTTTTCGTTCCAGGATTATTTCCTTGGGTGCACCCTTTGTGTTAAAATATCCATCTCGGTGTTATGTTTCCTATCAAGGCAAGAATTTCCTTTTTTCTTTTTATCCTAAGCAGCTCTCAGAATTTATATGTGCAAGGGAAGAGCTACGGGTGGAGGTGGGCCTCAATACAGCTGACGCATAAGTCTTTCCTGCTTGTAATTTATATATTTCTTCTGTGTTACTTTGACCTGTTAGCTTCAAGGGTTATTGAGGCCGTGGTCAATTGTTAAATTACCTGTAGGCCCCCCCCCCCCCCTGTTAACTGTGGACTAATTTTGGGAAAGATTACTTTGAATATTTTTATTTGTAATTGGTGGATTGTGGTGGTGTTCCCATTATTTCTATTCATTCTTGTAAATGCTTGAGTGTTAATATAAATATCAATAAAAATTAAAATTAAAAAAAATAAAAGAAATCATGGCATGGAAGCTATTGTAAATGTACACAGGTTCAATATATGCAACCATGCATTTTTTATAAAAAATGCATATAAATTATGACTTCAACCACAGCCTGCCCAAAATCCACACCGAGATTCATGTACTAGCATGTGCGTTCTTGTCATCACATGTACGTCTATGCACTGGGTAATTTAACACATACTACCCTATATACTAAAAAAAAAGCCTTTTTTAAATTACCCTCTTTATATCTTTTTTGTGGGATATGGCCTCTAAAACTCAACACAATACTCCAAGTGAGGCCTCACTATGACCTGAGTGGGGCCTTATCACCTTCTCCTTTTAGCTGCTTATGCCGCTCTTTATGCAGCCTAGCATCCCTATGGCTTTGACCACTGCCATATCACAGTCTTTCACAACCTTGAAATCTCCAGATTCTGTCACCCAAAGGTCTCTCTCCTGATCTGTGCACATCAGCTTCTCACCCCTATTGCATATAGCACCATTCGATTTCTGCACCCAATTTCATTAAATCTTTACTACACATAAACCATTCTAATTTTTATAGATCACTGCTCATGTTCTTTACTCTCTCAGGGGTGCCCATTCTATTGCAAATCTTTGTGTTATCTGCAGAAAGGAACACTTTCCCAGCTACTCCTTTGGCAATATCACTCAAAAAGATATTAAACGAAATTGGACCCAAGGCCAATTCCTGAGGGACTGCAGTACTCACCTTTCTTTCCTCTGAGTGAATTCCATTTCCCACCATTATTGTACTCAACCAATTTCTAATCAACCACTTTTGATACCAATCTCACTCTGATCAATTTATTCATGAACCTGCAATGAGGAACACTATCAAAGGTTTTCCTGAAATCCAAGTAGACCATATCAGTGCATGTCCTTGACTTAGTTCTGTCATTACACAGTTGAAGAAATCGGTCAGTTTGATTTAGTATGATCTGCTTTTGGAAAGCCATGTTGCTTTAGAACCTGCATTAAAACCCCAAAATATAGGACCTGATATACAAAGTGATTATCGCGGTTAGCAGATCTGCTAACCGTGTTAATCCCCCTAACCGGGATATTCAGTCACTGAATATCCATGAGAGCCGCTGCTGCATTCCAAGAGTGGAGAGGGGATGGCACACGGCGAAAACCAGGCAGCCGCGATATTCAGCCACTACCCAGTTATAGCTAACTGTAGTAAAGAATGGCCTAAAATCTGCAACTGAAACTAACCGGACAGTGACTGAATATCGCTGCTGCCCAGTTAGCTTCCTTGCAATCTGGAGAACCCAGATATTCATTGCTGAGGCACGAATATCCAGGTTTAAAGTTCAACGCTAGCACTAGCCACATTAGGAGCACTAGTCACTGCAGCTGAATATCGGGCCTGTAAATCCAAAAAGAGCAACAGAAAGGTGAGACCCAGTCATTCAAGACTGGCCAGCTTAACAGAGCTGGTGCTTGGCCTGAGGACTCCTTGCTATGGGTGTGGGTGTGGAGGGGGGTGGTGGTAGAAATAGGACATCAGGGGACTGTTAGGAAATAAAACTTCCCACTGGCAGGAGTGTGGGTAATCCTCTGCTAGGTCCACTGGGCAACAGCAGGTAGCAGGTACACCAGAATGAAAGAGTGGCAAAAAACAACAATATCAGTGAGATGTTTTAGAATACATTGGGAAGGGAAAGAGCACGGAGGCCAATTCAGGAAAGGATATCATGCCTCAATGGAAATGTGCACCACAGAAACAGGCATCTAGAGGAGGTGATTCCGTAGGAACATGTATGTACGCACCCGTGCTGGCAGAATCGCACCGTGGATGTATCCACGCCTACACGTATAGCATTGCCTGTTGTATGTGCATGCCCCATGCATGTCAACACTGAAAATGTGTCCCTCTACAGCCTGTCAAAACCACCCCTGTGTTGCATGTGCACTTCCTGCCTATGTCCACACCCAATTCCATTGCCGCCGTGCACATGCAAGGCCGGAAATGTACCCACCTGAACTGTTGTCCACATGCAACAGTAAATAGGATGGAGTGGTGCCCCCCCCCCACACCTATTTCAGGGAACCCCAAACTGTGAGGAGAAACAATGGCAGCAAGGCAGCCTAATTTCTTCGAACTGCAGACCCACCTGCTCTGCAGATTTGTCCTGCAGGAGGAGGAGGTGCTGCTCCCCACAGGGCATAGAAGGCCAGCCCATGCTGCAGCATACAGAGGATGGGAGAAGATCAGGACCAACCTAGCTCAGTAAGTAGAGAAATAGCAGTAAAACTGGCAGACATGTACAGATAAAAACATGCAATCATAAATTGAGGGACAGAAAGAGGACATGAAAGGAAGGGACCAGGCATGTGCAGGATGAATGTGGAGGAACAACAACAGGGTATAGAGTAAGGAATGCAGCACCACTACACAACCCCAATGTGAGTGACAGGATATGATGTTCACTGCCCGGTGGGTCTTATGGACCCAGAGAGTGGGCACACAATGAGACCACACCACAAAATGTACAGACACCCAAAACAGGGCTCAGATTCTGTAAACAAGAAGCAGGGTGCCCCACCTGAATATCATGTGGACAGAGCAGTGACCACTGAAGGCACCACACAGGTAGCAACAGGAAATGGAACTAAAAACATACCTCCCCAGCGAATACTATGATGCCAAAGTACAAAGGAAAGAAGAGCATCAACACACGCTCATGTACAGTTGAACATACCAACAATCCCATACACCATCCCCATTTCCCCCAAAATGTATACAGTCAAGCTGCAGCAACCATGAACATATCTATAGCAAAAGGCAGCAACATCCCTATGATATGAGACAAAGTTACATGACACCCTGTGTGCTGTAAAACTCTGGTGTGTCATCTGAAAATCACTCAGATGTGTGGGATAGCAGGATGAAAGAACAGACAAAGAAAGCCACATAAAAAGAATACCCAAAACTGATAAGATGTGGGAGTTACAGAAACAGGCCTGGTAAAAAATGGGGAGCAAGTGGGAACTGAACCCTGTCCCCATGTGTTCCAGGTCATCGCCAGAACTAAAAGTCCACACCACCCAGCCCCATCACAGGCTGAGACAGCAACCACCAGGCCAGCAGTGAATATGCAATGAGGCAACTGTGGAAGCCCAACCACAGAGATGGCAGAAAAGACAGGCGCAAAAAAGGTGTAATGCTATGTTGCAATGTGACTGGATGCACACTGCCAAGCTATCAGGGAGGTGCACCATTGAACTGATAAGCCCAAGATAGGTGGGAAAAGGTCAGAACAGCAGAAGAGCATAAGAAAATCAACAGTGTGTCAGATGAAGGTGCGATGTGCCCTGTATCCCGGGCACAGCTGTGCCCCAGTCAGGTCACAAGAACCTGTCAGGTCCCCAAAAATGCATGTAGGGTCCTCGATGTGCATCCCAGGCCAAGCTGTAGATGTTACTGGGCAGTCTGATCGATGTTGAATGTTGACCTGCTCACAGAGTGGTACTGGGTATTGAACCCATGTCCCCTGGCCTAGGCATCAACCAGTGGGCTATGCAGCCACTCATGAAACAAGAAGCCCAGGAAAGCAGGGCAAGCCACAGTCCATGATGAGGTAACTGTGGACATGTGTTAGCTCATTGTGCCTGAGTCTCACCACCACGGGAAATGGAACAATGGGCAAGTAGCTGCTTGGTCTGATGCAGGAGAGAAAAGCACATACAGTCATGGAGTTTTCTATCTTTCAGCTTCCACATCATGAGGAATGCGGAGGCCTACAGGGTCTGGTTATGGACAATATGACGCACAAGGCCCAGGCTGATACAGTGGCTCAGACAGCAGCTGCAGCAGGAGCATGGTGAGTGTTTATGTAGAGTGTCAGGACAGTTGTCATGTCATCAGAAGAGCAGAGGAGAGCAGCGGAAGAAATGACCACGGCCTACCAGATGATAAATAAAATTCTTTATTGGGGACACATCTGGTAGGCCGTGGTCATTTCTTCTGCTGCTCTCCTCTGGTTGTCTATTTGCAGAAGAACATCTTCTTTTTCTTCCCCCGTCACGTCATCAGATCCAAACATGATGCTGAGCCACAAAGTCTAGCACTGTCCCCCAAGGTGGAAGCATAGCAGTAGGTTGATGCCATAAAGAGTTTGGAGACACCATGCCTGTTTATCTAGTCTGGACCAAAACACATGAACACTATTGGTGAAACTGTGGGAAGCAACACATACATGGTACACTGTTCAGAAATGGGAGCAGTGTCAGCAGATAGCTGTAGAGTGGTAGGACAAGAGCAGTGATCAGCAGGTGTGTCCAGTTCCCCATGAAAGGGCCAGATTCTGTAGGTTAACAGGTGTGTCTCATGTTGTGGGAGATGCAGAGGGAAAAGAGGGCGGCCATGGCACCACTACCAGCCACACCACAGGATGTCATGGGCCTGATTAGTATCTGACCCTCTAAGTCTATTGTGTATCAATATCACATATCTGCATGAGAACTGAAATGTGAATGAACGAAACACATGGGAAGACGTAGAGCTCAGAGTGATTTCACCAGATGATGGTGCAGTGGTGCATGACCTTGGTGTCCTAACACTGCTGTCACTGACATGTGTATTGTCCACAGACCAAACCTAAATGTGTTTGAGGGTTGGAGTACCATTACTACTTCTATTAAACAATGTATAAAGCACTACAAGACATACATAGTGCTGTACAAGCACAGATAGAGACAGTCCTTACTTATTAGACCTCACGATCTAATCAAAACAGACAATACACATGTTAGGTATAAGGATAGGAAAGGGAAGGGTAAGGAGACACACGAAAACCAGGGTTCAGGATCCAAAGGCAACCTCAAAGAGGTGTGCCACTAGCATTGATGTGAAAAGGGGCAGAGATGAAGCCTGACGTAAAGACAAAGGAAGTTTGTCCCAGACATAAGGAGCAACAAGATGGAGAGACCAAAGTCTGGACTAAGCAATAGAAGAACAGGGAAAAGAGAGGAACAAGCCAGTAGAAGAGCGGAGCTCACAAGAAGGGTTATAGGGGGAGAGGAGAGAGGAATGAATGTGAGGAACAGAAGATTTAAGACATTTAAAGGTCAGAAGGAGGATATTGAATTGGATATGGAAATGGAAGGGGATGCCAATGACATGACCTGAGAAGAGGGGTTAGATGAGTATATCGTGGCTGGCAAAAAATCACCCATGCAGCAGAATTCTGAATAGAGTGAAGGGGAGATAGATGACTCAGAGGGAGACCAGCAAGAAGGAGGTGCAATAGTTGAGATGGGAAGTACTGAGAGAGTGGACAAGTGTGTTAGTAGCATGCACAGAGAGGAAGGAGCAGAATCTGTCTGTGTAATAGGGAAAGAAACAACTGGTTTAAGTTGTTGGATGTGTGAGGAGAAGGAAATGGAGGAATCAAAAATGACACCAAGGTTATGGGCTGAGGAAACAGGAAGTAGAAGAGTATTATCCACAAAGATAGAAAAAGTAAGAAGTAGAGATAAAGGTTCAGGAGGAAAGAAAACAGGTTCAGTTGTCCATATGTACTTTCTAATGGTGGTGACACATCCATGTGGCAATGTCAGAGACAGGCAGAGATATGGGCCTGCAGTACTGGAGACATAACAGGTGTTCAAAGATAGATCTGACAATCATCAGCATATAAATGATACTGAAATCCATGGGATGAAATGAGAGCACCAAGGGACTGGGTGTAGAGAGAGAAAAAGAGAGGGCCCAGAACATACCCTTGGGAAACACCTACTAAGAGTGTGATAGAAGTAGAGGAGGAACCACTAGAACAAACACTGAATGAGTGATGGAGATATAAGAAGAGAATTAGGACAAGACAGAGCCCCAGAAACCAATTGAGGAAAATGTGTCAAGGTGAAGGTGGTGGTCAACAGTATTGAAGGCAGCGGAAAGGTCAAGAAGGATAAAGATGCAGTAGAGGCCCTTAGATTCAGCCAGGAACATGTCACTGGAGACATTGGCAAGTAGCGTACTGCTATAAAAGAGTACTTTCAGCTTAATAGACCCACAGCCACCTCAGGGTGGGCATGATGGGAAGCCTTTAAAGCCACAATTCGTGCAAGCATCACTAATTATGTGATACAGCCAGGGCAGCAATTAAAATGGAAATATCCACTTTAAATGAACAGATTAAAGCAGGAGAACACCTTCTTGTGAGATTCAAGGATCCCAATATAATTCTCTGCTTGCAATGGTTGAGATTTCAGTACAACTCTCTTTTAACTGCGGAAGCAGTTCAAACCCTGCAGGCTCAAATAGGTAGATATTACCCTGAGGCGAATAGGTCAGGGAGACTCTTAGCCCACATATTGAAAGGTAGTAAGGCAGCGACAAAAATCTCAGCAATACTCAATGAAGACACTCAGCGTTTATTGACTTGAGATGATGAAATAGCAAAGTGTTTTTGTGCCTTCTTCCTTAATCTGTACTCCTCAGAAGTACAAATGGAAGAAGGTGCATTTGAGGATCTGGTCAGAGATGTCAAACACCCTACTCTCTCAATGGAAATGGTATCACTACGCTTTCCTTCTGAGGCAAGGTACTCAATAGGTGGGTCACAATGGCCTGGTTCAACGGCCAATATGGTATGAAGTAGAGCAGTGGTCACCAACCTCCAGAGGGCCGCGGGCCGCACAGCCGACTTCCGGGAGCCTCGCGGGCAGCACCCCCCTTCTCCCCGCCCCCGCAAAAAAAAAAAAATGCTCACGGGAGTAATTACACCACGCTCTAACCTGTATTTGATGAAGGCAAAACTGCTGCTTCTCCACTGGACTGATGACGAGACCTGCAGGGAACAGGAAGGTAAGCTCCTCCTCGCTCCCCATCGTGTAAATTCCTTGGCGGGCCGCACCGGGGTAGAGCCTCGCGGACCGCACAAAGGGACCTCGCGGGCCGCAGGTTGGTGACCCCTGAAGTAGAGGAACGTCTGGTTGCACCCATCCCATTGGAGTTACTCCTTGAAATGACTTTTCAAGATACTGAGGATGTCCCAGCAATAATTTGTGATATGCAAAGCACCTATCAGTTTCTAGCCAATATGGTGCATAGTGATAATAAATCATTGTGGAAGCTTCCCATATGATATAATCCCTGCTTTAAAATTCAAGGTAAGACTATCAAATGGAAGCTATGGTACTCTTGGGGTATTTGGTTGCTTGGCCAACTCCTACAAGACTCCAAATAGAAAGCTTTTTCTACATTGCAAGAATAATTTACTCTCCCTAACTCTTGTTTCTTTCATTGGTTGCAATTAAAACATTGCATTGGCAAATCCAGGATAGTAATCTTTCCTCTTGCAGAAGAATCGGGACTAGCGAAGCTGGGGATCGCTTCACGGATATACAAGTTAATCGATGAGCATAGTCAGCGAAGACCCATTGGGGTCGAACGCATGTGGGAACATGAGACTGGGACTAGCTGTGGGCTAGATTCTGGGATTCACTGATAAGGGTCTCTCAATCTGCTTCCCTTACATAGTCTCTCTATTTCTTAGCACATAAAGCACATATCACTCTGGTTAAGCATGCTAAATGGGATAGCAATGCTGGCAATGCCTGCTGGTCTTGTAAGGCTGCTCCAGATACTCTATCCCATATGTTATTCGAATTCCCTAACATTCATATCTTTTGGACACCTGTGTGGGAACGAATCCAGCAAATTCTTAAATTTCAAGCGCCATTGACTTGGCAAATACTTATTTTTCAGTCTTTAGTGGATATTCCCTCATTCAAAACTGAGAACCAGTTTCTATTAGACTTTATATTGGGAATAACATTAAATCTAAATTTTGCAAACTGGAAAGACCCTTTGCAACTTAATTGGTGCCTATGGTGGAACCATCTGTGCTTATATAGTAAATGTGAGCGCATTCGTTTGACTCTGACTAGTTCCTATCCTCTTACCTTAGAAAAATGGAAGGCCCTGAACAATTATATTGCTCATGCACGATAGGATACTTCTTTGGTCCTCCAGGTTGGAGCAGGTGACTTTCAGTCAGGCTTTCAGCTAGGCTTGAATGTAAGTTATTCGTATTTATTGTATGCCCTTTATACAGTCCCCAGTATAAGATTGGGGTGGGTGGGCAGGCTAGCTAGGGTGTTATAATTGAAATGTTGGGATTGTTCATTGTGTTCTGGTTTTCTTCTCTTTTTTCTTTTTTCTTTGGTGTGTTACATTGCTAAAATGCAAATAAAAATAAAATTAAAAAAAAAAAAGAAGTATGGTAGGAAAAAAAATGCATATTGGCCGCATCTTACCCAAGATAAAGAGGCTCCTACCATTAGCTTATGCACTAGGGCTAACAATGGTAGCAATAGTGCAGGCACGGTAGATTATGCATGTTTGTTTCTGCTTATTTCAGTTTGTTATACCACACTTTTCATTATGATATCAAAGCGGTTTACATTTATAATAATAATACCAACCTCCTACAAATCAATAGATACAGATAACAACTTAAAAATAAAATGCAAATATACTCGAAAGGAGCAGAACTTAGCAGCACTATTCATTTCAGGTTGCATATTTATACAGTTAGACTACTTAGATTTGCTTTTTTTTCTGTAGACCTCAATTCAAGAGGATTCAGTATGAACTTTCTGCCTGTATCTCAATCAGAGCCAGGGCAAGGACAGGAGGTGCCCTAGACTAGACTACCTTCCTGCCGCCCCCACTGCTCCCATTGCCGCTGCCCCTCTCGGGGTCTGGCAGCAGCAGTACAGATAAAGGCCATGGTGAACAGGCAGGAGATAGACCACAGGCATTAATGAAAAAGTTAAGAGAATTAACTTTGCAGATAAATAAGAGATAATGTATACAAAGAGAATCCGTCAAAACGTGATGCAAATATCAGATCTCTAATTTTGCAGATTAAAGTCAAGAAGTATATGATAACATCTTAACTCAACTAAGGGTTTCTATGAAGAAAGAAGTACAGAGAGGGGAAGAACTAAGTGTGACTACCAGAAGAAAGTTACAGTATATACAGAAAAGGAAAGAACAGTTGAGGTAGAGATGTAGTTTGGAGATCTGGAAGTACAGGAAAGTGAAATAAAGAAAGGACTGGTCAAGAAATCAACTAAAAAGGATAAAGAAATGGAAGGGAAAGACCCAGAGGTGGAACAATTAAAGATTGAGCTCCTAGTCCATATGGAAAAGAATGAATATGGAGGGCAGAGCTTGATGTCGAGCAGGATAGCCGCTTAGTGTGGAGGCTCCCGAGAGACCCGCCAAGAATCCTGCAAAATACTGTTTAAATTTGGCGATATTTACCTAATTACTGCCACAGCACCAAGCTTTGGGATGGCGGTGTCGAAGCCGACTCGGCTTGAATTCGCAGGTGCGTTGAATAGTAATGCGAAACGCACCAAGACGGAGCCCATCTCCCCACAAAAGATGGCGTCGGGACGAGAAGGGCCTGATGTTCAACAGGAACTTCTCGCTGAAATCAGGGGGGTGAAGGAGCTGGTAAAGGCAAACGGAGCTTCTCTGCACTCGGTACAGGAGGAAATAAGTGCACTGCACTGTAAAATGGAAGGTATGTCAATTCGACAGGAGAAATTGGAGGGGGTTGTTGCGGCGCATGAGGCCCGTTTGGGGAAAATTGAAAAACTTGAGAGACAACTGAGAGCGTTACAAAAGGATGTAGAAGACGGCAACAACCGAGCTCGCCGCAATAATATCCGGATTGTGGGCCTAGCTGAAGGGGCTGAAGGCCCCGATTTAAGAGCCTTCATAACAAAGCTTCTCCCTACCATTCTCAGTATTACCTTTGATAGAGAGTTAGAAATTGACCGCATTCATCGAGTACCGGCACAGGTCTCGCAGCACGGCGTGCAGCCCCGGCCAGTCATTCTGCGAATATTACGCTTTCAACAAGTAGCGCAGATCATGGCAGCCGCGCGAACATGTGCACCTCTGGAATATGAAGGTCGAAGGCTCATCTACCCTGACCTGGCTAAGAACACTGTTGACCGACGGAAGAGATTCTTATCATTGCGACCGCGTCTGCAGCAGTTACAAGCGCGATTCGGGCTGATGTACCCGGCGAAAATGCGGGTCACCCTTCATAATCAGACCCGGACATTTGACGAACCTGACGCTCTTTTGTCATTTCTGGAAGAAAAAGAAGCGGCGCAAATGCGTTGAAGATAGCGGCGGCCGCTTTAGGCTTTTTTTTTCTCAGCGGCTGCATACTCAGGACTAAAGGTTGTAACACTGAGGCGGCTGACCAGCAGTGAATAAACTGTTGGGACCTGCAATGTGGATGTGATGGACGCTGAATGTTCACTGGTGTAAGACCAAGCTGTAACTGCGGGGTTCAATCAGTTTATTGGTACCAATGGGGGGGGGGGGATGATGGCGACAGCTACATGTGGTGCTGTGGCTAATTATATATGTTTATACTTTCATATCTTAGTTGTGATATGTTTGGAGTTAACGTGAAGCTTTTAAAAGGGCGGGCTCCCGAGCCAGTCCTGCTGACTTAAGCTCACCTATCTACACTATGGGAAGGTCTTCTCCTCTGGAGCATCTCTATGTATACAGATGTTATAACAGTAAGTATCAGGGCAAAAATTGTGGTAACCGGAAGGTGGTAGATCGTGCCTGCCTCTCGGGATTTGAGCTGGGTAAAGGGGTATGCTATACTGGGTTATGGGGACGATATTTAAATCACCACCGTGATGGCTCTCTGTAATATTGTATCGTTAAATGTTAAAGGGATTAACAACCCAGTCAAAAGGAAAAAAATCATTGATTATGCACGACATAAGAAGGCAGACATATTGCTATTGCAGGAAACACATTTAAATAATAGTGAGTCACTAAAGCTGAATATAAAGCCTTTTGCAGTGGCGGCGTATTCGGCGGCCTTCAAAAAAAAAAATGGAGTTGCCATCTTAGTGAGAAAATCCCTCAGTGCCACGCTGTTGCACAGTTACTCTGACACAGAAGGGAGATGGGTTAAGGCCCTGATAAAAGTGCGGGGTTTAGAGGTAGTTGTTCTGTGTCTTTATGCTCCCAACACTGATCACTTAGACTTTTTTACGGAGATAGCACATGTAGTACATTTGGAGGCGGCTAAGCCTTTAATTATAGGGGGAGATTTTAATCAGACCATTGATCCTGTAGTGGATAGGCAGCCGCCTCGTACCCTCACACCTTCCAAAGGGCAATTAATGCTTGCCTCCTTGATTAAGGACATGGCGCTGATATATGGAGGGTGCTTCACCCCACGGACTCAGAGTTTACCTATTTTTCTGCCCCACATTCATCGCAATCAAGAATTGACTTTTTTTTAGTGTCTAAAACATTAACACCCAATATTGTTGATGCGAGTATTTACTCTATCCATATTTCTGACCATGCCGCCATATCTTTGATATTACAGGGCAGCGCATTGAAACCGGATTCAGCTGAATGGGGTTTTGATAGAGCCCTTCTTAATAACCCAGTTTTCTGTTTAGAGGTGAAAGGGGCCATAGCTGAATATTTCCATTTTAACACCCCCTCAAGCCACGGCGGGGTGGGCTTGGTGGGAGGGCTTTAAAGCAGCAATACGTGCTGTCATAACTAGCTATGCTATTAAGCAGGTGAAGATGCGGAAGCAGCAATTAACACTGCTTGAACAGCAAATCAAAATTGGGGAGCGGGTATTGAGCCGGCGCTCCGACGCTTGTGTCTTACTCAGACTCCAGCGGTTACGTTTCCAATATAATGAGTTACTTGCCACTGCAGCTGCGCAAAGCATTAAAGCACAGCAAGGGAACTACTATTGGGAAAGTAATAGAGCGGGCCGAATGCTGGCGAATGCGATTAAGGGCAAGCGGGAGGCCAAACGAGTCGCAGCTTTACGGAATCCGAAGGGGCAAGGGTTGGCGGTTAAAGATTCAGAGATTGCGGAAATTTTTAGGGAGTTCTACACATGCCTCTATACCTCTGAATGCGACTTTTCGCAAGCAGGCTTTGACCAATTAGTTGTCGGGGTTCAACGGCCAATACTGAGTGATCAAGACAGGGAGGCGCTCGATAGACCCTTTACGGATGAGGAAATCCGCTGTGCGATAGCTTCTTTAGCCTCCGGCAAGGCCGTGGGACCTGATGGCTTACCGGCAGAATTCTATAAGACCTTCGCGGCAGAATTGATCCCTTCGCTCGCTCACTATTATAATCTTTTGGCGGAAAGAGAGCAGCATACAGGTGCCTTCGCTGTAGCCAATCTAGTGGTGTTTGAAAAGCCGGGCAGAGATCCGCTGTTGGCAGCCAACTACCGACCAATTTCGCTGTTAAATGCGGATTATAAAATCTATGCGTCGGTTTTGGCAGCTCGGTTAGCTGAGCAGTTATCGGTATTAGTTCATCCCGATCAATGTGGTTTTACGAAAGGAAGATCGACCGCTGATAACGCCAGGGTGTTTTGTCATGTATTGGCGGGTGCCGAAAAAGTACCTGCGCCTTTAATGGGGCTATCTCTTGACGCCGAAAAGGCATTCGATCGGCTGGAGTGGCCTTTCTTATTTGCTGTTCTACGTTGGTATGGATTTGGGAACGGCTTCATACGTGCTCTAGAAGTTTTGTATACTCATCCGGAGGCACGGATTAGTGTTAACGGGACCAAGTCTTGACCATTTGAATTAAGGCGGGGTACTAGGCAAGGATGCCCTCTCTCTCCCATGCTGTTAAACCTGGCACTTGAATTGTTAGCTCTACTTATTCGGCAGTGTGCCGAGATTCGTGGGGTGGAAATTGCGGGACTCGAAATTAAACTCTCCGCATATGCGGACGATCTTCTTTTGTTTACTTCGCCTGAGTCTATTCCTGAGATTTTAAAGCAAATTGAGAGATACTCGGTGCTCTCGGGATATAAAATTAATTGGTCTAAGTCGGTAGTATTCCCCTTAAACAATTTGGCATATAAAGCAGACATTAGTGGTTATCCTTTTGTATGGGAGCCTAGGTGTTTACTATAAGTACCCATTGGAGGAGACGATCCGCTGGAATGCGGATGGGGTAGTCAAGCTGGTTTGGGACTTACTGCTGAAATGGTCCCCCCTAGTCCTCTCCTGGTGGGGACGATTGGAGACCATTAAAATGATGATAACTCCGAAGGTTAATTATGTATTAGAAATGGTACCTTGTTTGTTTTCTGTAACTACCTATCGGCGGATAGAGCAATTACTAACTCAGTTTCTATGGAATAACAAAACCCCGCGAATAGCGAGACAGAAACTAAAGCTTGATCGGGAACATGGGGGTGTAAATTTCCCGGATTTTCACTCCTATCACGAGGCTTTTCTCCTCAAGCAAGGATCCCGATGGATCCATGATCGCATGAATAACCGACCTGTTTGGGTTGATATAGAGGAGCGGATCTTCGCGCCGCTGCCATTAGAGCGAGTTTTAGGGATGCAACTGGAGTACGGGATAAAATATCCCTATATGGTAGTGGATACTTTGCGGGCTGTTAGGTCTCTAATTAAGGTAAGTGGACGAGATCAATGCTCTCTGGCTAAGTTGCCCATATGGCATAATCCTCTTTTTAAAATCCAAAAGCAACCTATTGTCTGGCGGCAATGGTATATGAAAGGAATTTGGACAGTCTCTCAATTAATAGCGCGTAACAAGTGGAAGGATTTCAGTGAACTGCGGCTCGAGTTTGGCCTTCCTCCACACTGTTATTTTCAGTGGCTGCAACTTCGACATTGTTTGGAGTCTGCGGAAATTGACCCGGCAAAGGGGATGGGACCTGGGGGAATTAATGATATCGTACAAGCCGTTGTGCAAAATGTTGGAATAGTATCGAGCTTTTACAAGAAGTTAACCTTTGCCCCAGATACGCAGATACGGAAAGCTCAACATAGATGGGAGCGGGAAACCGAAATGCACCTTACTGATCAAGAGTGGAGGAAATTCTGGCACAAACAAGTACGAGTCTCGAGAGCGGCCTCAATAACTCAGACTCTTTTCTTCTTTGCGCACAGATGCTTTTACACTCCTGTCAGAGTGGCGAAGTGGGACAGGACCTGCAGTCCTCTTTGTTGGACTTGTGGCGGGGAAGCGGGTACATTGATACATGTCATGTATAAGTGCCCGGGGGTACAAGATTTTTGGAAATGGGTGTGGAAACGAATACAGCTTATTCTTAACTTTAAAGAAGCCTTGTCCTGGCGACTTATCAGTTTATGGTCGGTGGCAAAGCTGTCTTCGTTGCCCACAGAGGGCACCTTTCTATTTGATTTCATGATGGGGATAGCAATATACTTACTTGTAAGTAATTGGAAGTGTACTTCTAAATTATGTGCACAGGAATGGTGGAATCGAGTCTGTCTGTATAGCCAATATGAGCAAATCTTTCAGCAGAAATGCCCACAGCCTAATTCACTCCTAAAATGGCAACTGTTAAATGATTTTGTGAAGGCAGCCAAGGTAGGCTAGCAGGCAGCATGGTTTACTTTAATAGATATGTCATCTTTGTGTTTGATGCCCTACCATCAGTGCTACTGGAGGGATACAATTTGGTGCGCTTCCGGTTACCCATTGAGGGTGCGGTGCGGTGCCTATTTAGTTTGACGAGACTGCTCTAGAGGAGAGGGAAGGGGCGGTTGGGGGTGGGTGGGATTTAGTGGGGTTGGATTGTGTTGGAGTTATTGTGTGTTTCTGTTCGTTTTATGTAATGTGCTTTCTTTGAAAAATGAAAATAAAGAATTTAAAAAAAAAAAGAATGAATATGCTGTGTTCCAGGTGAGGGAAAGATTGCCCAAGATAAATTTTACACCTAAAGTTTAAAGTATGATAAATAAGATGAACAAGGCCATAGCCCGTATAAAGATACAATTTAATAACTTCACAGAAATAAATCATATACAATATTGTGCAGCTACAATTATTACTGAAAGAATACTACCAACAAAAATGCAGAGTCAGAGAAAAAAAAACTGATGAAAAAAATAAAATCATTGTAGGCAGAGATCACTCTGATAAATGGGTATCTAAAAGGATTAAGATCATCAAAGATAATGTGGAACATTTAAAAACATCAAACTGAAACATGTTGGATTAACAGAAGAAGACCTTAAATTTATATGTTCCAACAATAAATTGAAAGTAGCAGTAGAAGCACAAAAAATGACAAGATATGAAGAAAATAGATATTGAAATAAATTTTTTAGAAAACCCCAAACAGTTCTACAGGGAACTGGGAAAGAACATTAATATAGTAAAGATACCCCCAACCAAAACTGAAGCAGAAACCTTTTGCAGAAAACTATAAAGCACAACAGAGAAGCAGAATGGTTACCTTGCAAAGCCAAACCTATGGAACGGCCTGCAGTAACAACGAAAGAGCTAGAAAGCAGATTAAAAAGAGCCCCAAACTGGAAGAGCCCTCGCCTAGATGGAGTGACCCACCTTTGGTTCCAATAGTTAGTATTATTCCTCAAAGGCCTGGCAAACTACAGAAAACAATTGATCAAGCAGCTAGACTTACTCTTACACCACAATGGCTTATGGCAGGAAGAACATTTCTCCTTAGAAAGAAGGATTCAAGTAACATTCCCAGAAATTACAGACCAATAACTTGTCTACTTACAATCTATAAGCTATTCACTGCAATAGATGCAGACAGAAAATGGGGGTTATTTAAAAAGCACTATTTGTGATTTGGACATTCGAAAACTGGCATAAGATGTCCTAAGCAAGGAGATGTCTCCAGAGGCATTTTCGAAGCTGGGTCTATGGATGTCCCCAGCGTGAGGATGTCCAAGTCTGAAAGAGGACGTGGTGGAGGCATGGCCAGGATGTTCCCAAGAACCTGGACATCACTGCCTGATCTCAGAATCGTCCTGGGCGTCTGAATTCATGTCCAAAGTTATAGTTGCCACAGGCAACAAATAGGCATCTGGAAAATGCTTGTTTTGGCATTAAAACGTGCCAAGATATGAAGAAAATAAATATCAAAATAAACAATTTAGAAAGAACCCAAAACAGTTCTACAGGGAACTGAGAAAGAACATTAATGTGAAAAAAATACCCCCAACCAAAACTGAAACAATGCTTGGAAGCAATGACTATGTGGCTCAATGTAAACTATGTGGATCAATGCCTATTTCTAAATAACCCCCATTTTCTGTCTGCATCTATTGCAGTGAATAGCTTATAGATTGTAAGTAGACAAGTTATTGGTCTGTAATGTCTGGGAATGCTACTTGAATCCCTCTTTGGAAGGAGAAATGTTATGCCTGTCATAAGCCATTGTGGTGTAAGAGTAAGTCTAGCACTTTCCAGATGCCTATTTGTAAACGTAAAATACAAAAAAAACAGAGGCTGTCCACATTACTAGAAACACATCATTTATCCCTCCTTCTTCTATAAAGTTTTCATATGGCAACATAACAGTAAAGAGTGAAATAAGATACCTGGGAATCACGCTTGACCAAAACCTTAACCTACAATCACAGATAAACAAAACCACAAAGAATGCATTCTATAAGATAAAAATCATCCAAAATAAATGAAACCACTGCTTGAACAAAATGACTTCTGGACCATCTGCCAAGCCACAATAGCACCAATTTTGGACTATTGCAATATAATATATCAAGGTCTCAAAAAACAAACCATCCACCAACTGCAAATGGCCCAAAATATGGCAGCCCGCATCATTACAGGATCCGCAAAACACAACCATATAACACCCCTCCTGAGTCAACTACACTGGCTTCTAATACACTCACGTATCAAATTCAAAACAATACCATGTTTAAAATACTATACCACACCTAAGCAGATACCCTGCAAATATTGCTCATCAGAGTCCCTGAAACCTGATCCAGGAGAACTAACAAGAAGTACCAGATCATTACACCCACCACCCATACAAAAGCTAAACAAAACACCAGCAAGATGACATTCTCTCTCACTTCACCTGCTCTATGGAACTCCCTCTTAAAAGACATCAAAGATTTCAGAGAAAGGCTAAAATCTTTCCTGTGCATAGAACATTTTGATGCCATCACATTGCACAACAAGAACACAAATTAACCTACCTCCATCCCACCATGCGAACTCCTACCTGTCCATTGACTATCCTCTGTTAATGTCGGGGCCGCGGAGCCAGCGTGCGCGTGGCCCTGTTTAACCGGGGGGGGTGGCAAGGACGCGATCCCCCGGGGCCGCGGCGGCGCTGGGGCAAGGGGGCGGGCCGGAGCAGTTACGGGTGCCCCATTGGCTTCCGCGGGCTGCCGGAAGGCGGGGGGAGCCAATGGAGCTGGGGGGAGGCGGGAGCAGTCCCAGGCAAGTGCGGGGACGAGGCGTGGCTCCGGCCTTTTCCAGGTCGGAGACATACGAGTCAGGTGCTGTGCGAGGGAGCTCTGCAGCACCACGAGGCCTGGTGCAGGGTCGGGGGTCTAGATGACGGCGGACAGCGGTGAGCTGGGTGAGTGCCCTAAGTGGGGGCGCAGGAGGTCCACATTTTAACAAAAAAAAAAAACCTCCTTGGGGGGCTGGAGTGACTGTGGGTGCATCAGGGAGCCTGACACACACATTTATTATTTGGGGCATATATATTCCGTTGTAGGAGCGAGGGGAGCTATGCGGTCGGGTAGAGGGCGGGGGGGGGCACCTGGAAAAGGAGAAAAAAGGGGCAAGGGGAGAGGAGCAGCTGGTGGGGCTTGAGACAAAAGGGGCAAGGGGAGAGGAGCAGCTGGTGGGGCTCGTCTGCTAGACAGGCTGGCGTCTGCCCCCAGCGGAGGGAAAGGAGGTGGCCAGAGCATGGGCCAGGAGGACGGCCTGCATGGCACGATAGCCGGCAGGCTAGCAGAGCAGAACAAGGATAGAGGCAGAGGCCACAGTCGTGGGGCCTGTGCTAGGGGGAGTGTGCGGCGTGGGGGAGGGCCGGCGCAGGGGTGGCCCGGCGAGGCAGAGGAGGTACACGGGGGGGAGGAGCCATGGAGTAAGGGCCTGTTGGGTCGAGGGAGGCGGGCGAGGGGGACGTGGGCTGAGGTTGGGCTACCCCCGGCGGGGGGTGGGGGGCAAGCGTCAGGCAGAACAAGGGCAGGCGAATGGGTGGTGCCAGAGGGCTCTGCGAGCTGGCCAGGAGTGTCGGGGGGTTCATACCCGACGGCTTAGGAGCACTGGCAAGGTGGGGGCCAAGGCTCTTCGGGGGCAGGGTGGATGGGGGCATGGCAGCCCGCTTGGGCGCCGGCGGGGGCCCCTTCGCCTTTTCCTGTGTTTTCTCCTCAGGTCCCCCTTGGATGGCAGTACCCTGGAAGTTCATGGTTCAGCGGTCCGAGACCCTTGGATAATGCAACAGCGCCTACGGAGAGAGCGGGAGAGAGGACACCAGCAGCAGCGCCGGCGAGGATGGAGCCGCAGGAGGTCGGCATGGCGGCGGAAGAACCGGTGCGAGCGGCAGGTGAGTTAGCAGGGGATCAGGGTCCGACGGAAGGGGGCGGGACTGTGGTGGCTGAGGGGGGAGGTAGGAAGGTGGGGAGGAAGCGGAGGCATTCGTGTCGGAGGCTGTGGAGGTCGGGGTCCTCTTCCACCTCGTCATCTCATTCTACGTCTCGTTCATCTTCAACTGACGGGAGTAGGGGGCGGGAATCGCGAGGGATTGAGGGTAAGGCTACTGCAGTTGGGGCGACGCCTACGGTGGTGGCATTTTCGGAGTTATGGGAGGGCGTGCCGAAGACGCTGTGGCGAAAGATTCAGCGACAGCGTTATATCGACATCTTCCGCTTGCTCAAAGGCCGTAAGCAGTCCGGTGACAGCAGATGGAAGAGGAAGGAAGATGAGAAGGCGGGGAGGGTGTGGAGAGCTACACGGAACGTGGTGAATTGGACGCGGGCCTTTTTGTGTCTCGCTAGTGTATGGGGGCATGCGCACCCGGAGCAATATGGGATGCTCCTGGCTTACGCAGATTCCATCTTAGAAGCAGCTCAAGTGCACGATGGCTGGGCATGGCTCAACTATGATGAAAAGTTCTGGGATAAGATGGAAGAAAATCACCTGCTGTCCTGGGGGATGCAGGATATTAATTTATGGTTGACGCAGATGGCGGTCAGACCAAGTGCGAGTGCGGCGGGCAGTGTGAAGGGGGGCATGACCAGGGTTTCGGGAGCTGGGCGGCCCTTTCGTGGGGTGGACCCGCGGGGGTCCAGAAAGCACCAGTTGTGGGATGGGGGGGCCGGGGATGTCTGTTGGCGATTCAACAAATCGTCGTGCCCGTTTCTGGATTGTAAGTTCCGGCACGCCTGCTCAGCCTGCAACGGCGCCCACTCTGCGCTCAAATGTGTTAGGAAAGGAGCGGTTGGGGCCGGAGCACCCCTTGCCAAACAGTGAGAGCCTCCTGAGCTTAGCGCCAACCCCGGTTAGACTTGAAGCCATGCGCCCGTGGCTGCATAGGTATCCGAAACGGAGGGACAGCGCAGTAATTGAGGGGGGATTTAGTGAAGGATTTAGGATTCCGTTGATGGGCAAAGTGATATGTAACAAAGCTCGGAATTCGCCTTCGGTGCGGCATTTTGCCCAGATAGTGCAGGATAAGTTGGCTGTAGAGATTGGGGCGGGTGGCGGGCCCCTTTGCGGACAAGCCCTTCGAGGATTTAGTGGTTTCCCCGTTGGGTATAATCCCGAAAAAGGAGCCAGGGAAGTACTGGTTAATCCACAACCTCTCCTTCCCCGCGGGGTCGTCGGTTAATGACCATATCCCGGACGATCTGTGTGCGGTTCGGTATGCCTCCTTGGATGCGGCAGTGGATCTGGTGAGGGACTGTGGTTCGCGGTGTTTGATGGCGAAGGCGGATATTGAGTCAGCCTTCCGTTTATTGCAGGTGCACCCGGCGTCTTTTCATCTGTTGGGGTTTTGTTTTGAAGGGGACAGTTATTTCGATAAGTGTATGCCCATGGGTTGTGCGATATCGTGCGCTTATTTCGAGCAGTTTAGTAGTTTTCTACACTGGGCATTGGTGGAGCAGGTTGGTTGCGCTAACGTAGTACAGTCAAACCTCGGTTTTCATGATTAATCCGTTCAAAAAAGTCTGACTAAAACCGAAACGGACTAAAACCGAAGCAAGATTTCCCATAAGAAATAATGTAAATTCAATTAATCCGTTCCAGACACCCAAAAATATTGACAAAAAATACATTTTATAGAGAGTCAATCCCACTTCTGGCCACAAGATGGTGCTCCAGAGGTATTTTTGGCAGACAAATTGTTTAAACTGCTGAGAAGGGAGAAAGATTAACAGCACAGTCAAGATGAAAATCTTCAGCTTAAAAACATCCAAAAATTTTTAAATTAAACAGAAAAAAAAAAGAAGGATCCACAAAAAAAAAGGCACCAGCCACAGCCACCGGAAACACCACTCTCCCGCTCAGCACAGCAAACACACAGATAACCTAGGACACTAATCTGATCGCTGACTCCGTCTCAACAGCGTACCCCGCAAGAGAAAGAACTGCCTGCCACATTCATTCAACATCTCCTGCTTACCCATTCAATATCTCCTGCTACCCTGCTACCTCCGAGCCTGAGGGGGCGCTCCAGAGAACAGGCAGGCGGTGGAGAGATCGGGCCTTCCTCTCTGCAATCCTTGCATCTCTGGCTCGAGGATGTTGCTCCATTTCAACACGCGATCGGTGAGTCGGGGGGGGGGGTAGTGCTGCCGGGACTGGGCAGGCAAGCGTGTACTGTATTGCAGTACGAAAACCGAGGCGATGGACGAAAACCGAGACAAGATCGCCGTCTGAAAACACGTCGAAAACCGAAACCGACGAAAACCGGGGCAACCAAAAACCGAGGTTTGACTGTACACTACTTAGATGATTTCTTGTTCATGGCGAGGCTACGTCTCAGCGGTGCTCGGAATTACTGGGTGACTTCGAGCGGTTGGCTCGGGTGTGGGGTGTCCCCCTAGCGGCGGGAAAGACAGAAGGCCCCTCGACCATCATTACCTTCTTAGGGGTAGAGCTCAATTCGGCAGCGATTGTTGCTCGCTTGCCAGTGGCTAAGATAACGAAGCTCCGAGTTTTGGTGGCGAATGTGATCCGCTCCAGCAAGATGACATTGCGGGAAATGCAATCACTGATCGGATCGTTGAATTTCGCATGTAGGGTAATCCCGATGGGGCGGGTGTTTTTGAGGCAGCTGGCGGCGGCTACGGTTGGGGTCCTTTGGCCGCATCATCGGATTAGGGTATCGCAGAGCGTAAGAGCGGACATGAGGGTGTGGGACGAGTTTCTGCGCGATTTTAATGGTACTACAGTTTGGCGAGAGAAGGAGATATCTAGTATGGATCTGCAATTATACACGGACGCGGTGGGGGACCTGGGCCTGGGGGTTTACTTTGGAGGTTCATGGTGTGCAGCAGGGTGGCCCCAGGTGTGGCGGGACGCGGGTCTGACCAAAAATATAACCTTTTTGGAGTTGTTTCCAATATTGGTGGTATTGGCTGTATGGCCGGATAGACTCCGGAATCGTCAGTTGGTCTGGTGGTGTGATAATGCAGCTGTAGTGAGCGTTATAAACAATTATGCCCCGCGCTGCAAGCAAGTTGCTGATTTAATGAGACAGGTCGTGTTAGCTTGCTTGCGTTTGAATGTGGTTGTGAAGGCCCGTCATATCCCCGGAAGTACTAACACAATTGCCGATGCTCTTTCCCGTTTTAAGTGGGAGCTGTTTCGGACCTTGGCGCCGGAAGCCGACGAAGTTGGAGTATCAGTCCCGGAGCACTTATGGAGGATTGGCCTCGGGATATGAAGGAACTGCTGAGGAATTCCGTGTCAGCAGCGACATGGGCGGCGTATCGGCGGGGCTGCGACAGTGTGGTAACTTTCCTGGTGAAGCGAGGCTGGCGACATGGTCCAGCCCCAGAGCAGCTGTTGGGTCAGTATGTGGTAGCGGCGAAGGCGGAGGGTCTCTCGCGGGCCACGGTGAAGAGGCAGTTGGCTGGGTTTTCCTTTTTTGCGCGAGCGGTCGGTTGGGGGGCGGCCGGGGGGGGGGATTTTTGACACGTAAATTATTGCATGGGTGGGAAAGGTCCCTTCCTACCCCGGCCGACGGGCGGCGGCCGATAACTCACGACCTGTTGAGCCGATTATTGGGAGTCCTGCCGCAGGTGGTGTTCTCCCCTTACGAAGGTACATTATTTCGGGCTGTTTTTGCGGTGGCCTTTTTTGGTGCATTTAGGGTGGGGGAGCTGGTGTCGGAGTTGGGTCATAGGGACTGTGGACGGGACCTCAAAGTCCACCAGGTAAAGGTGGGGGAGGGTACGGTCCGCATACTCTTAGCGCGTTCAAAGACTGATCAGTTGGGAAAAGGGGCATGGGTGGTACTGCGTGCCATTCCCGGGGCGCGTACTTGCCTGGTCAGTCTACTGTCTGCGTATTTGTAGGTGCGGCCGGCCGGCACGGGCAGTCTGTTCATACACGAGGACGTGAGGGTGCTCACGCGCTTCTAGTTCACGGTGGTGCTGCGGCTTTCATTGAAGCGGATTGGGGAGGACCCCGGTCGGTTTGCTCCACATTCCTTTCGGATCAGTGCAGCAACCAGTGCGGCGGCGGAGGGTCTGCCGGAGCGGGAGATTAAGCCGATAGGGAGATGGGGGTCACAGGCATTTCAGGGCTATGTGCGTTTGTGACAGGCTCTGGGATGTACTAATTATGTTATTTCTTAATTTGCAGAAGAGGGTTATGCATCGTGTCGCTGTTGGATGATTGGCCACTCGTTTGTTTACTGGGCTGGTCGGCGAGCAGCAACACGGCCATTGGGGCCGAATATTGGACTGGACGCACTGGGGGTGACCGTATCATGGCTGGGCGAGCGTGGACTCCGGTGGATTCAGCTTTTGCCTTTGCTGTGGCATCACGAGCACGTGAGAGGGGTGCCGGACATTCTGCTGATACACCTCGGCGGCAATGATTTGGTGTCCTGGACCTGCAAGCAGCTGATTCGTGCTGTTCACAAGGACTTGGGGGAGGTTCTGGCAATGTTTCCGGGAGTTATTGTAATTTGGTCTGATATCCTTCCAAGGCCGGCCTGCTGGGATCAGCGGCGGTGGTCTAGAGGTCTAACGAAAGTTAATCGCCAAATTGGCAAGTGGGTGGGGGAGCGGGGTGGGTGCCAGATTTTGCACCCGTGGGTTGACGTTCAGTGTGCTGGCCTGTTCCGGTCGGATGGCGTGCATCTATTGCCAGTCGGGATGGACCTGCTACTGAATGATTGGCAGGAGGCTGTGGAGGGTATCAGGCAGGGGGGCCGGGCTGGTCTCAGCTTTAGGTTGGGGGGCGGCTCAGGTCGGTAGTGGCCTGAGCCGGTGGCAGGATCCCGGAGGTTTCCGGGTTCCGGAACCGGAGGCAAGTTTTTGGGCGGGGGTGGGGTACCCCCGCCCAGACAACCCCTCAGGTTTTTGCTAGTAATATGGTAAAGCCGGACGAGGGAGGGCTAGGCTGTTTAGCCGGGGCCCAAACTCAGCAGAAGCGGAAGCGGCGTCACCTTGCTACTCACATGGCTGGTGAGGGCTCGCGCTCCGCAAAAGGGGAGGGGGGGGTAATGTTATCGTGCTGGATAGTAGTTGGTTATTGTTAAAGGTTAATAAAGCTGCGACCAGTTTAAGCCCATAAATGTGTGATGGTTTTATTGAAAGGAGTGCGGGGGTGCCTGGGAGAATTGGGGTTGCCGGGGTGAGAGGCGACGCGTCCGCCTTCCCCGGTTACAGCTAATTTATGCACCCTGGTCATACACCATTTTTGAGTTATCCTGTATAAAGGTTAGTTGTACATAAGTTAGAACGTTTATAAGTTATTATGTATATGATGTTAACCTGTTACTCTAATTGTCATCACTCGGAAATGTTATAATGTAAACTGTTACTTCGTTATACTGTAAACCGCTTTGACTAAAGGATAAAGCAGTATAAAAACCAAAAACATTTAGAGGGTGAATAGAGAAGATGACTCTCCACCATCCTATACTCTGCACAATCACAATGATAACAGCACTGAGATTTGAACTCAGGCTTCCCTGGTTCACATTTGTGAAATTGTGCCTGCCTTTTTTTTTTTTTTCAAATGTTCTGGCCTGGTGTCCCAAATTGCACTTAGACCGACAACCACAAACAGCACTGCAAACTCGCAAGGAAGCAACCACCAGGAAAAAAGCAAAGTGTGGATACAAGTTATTTTATTGAATAATTCACCCCAAGGAGATCTGCAAATGGCCACCCGACATGGCCATGTTTCGATACTGCCTTCAGCAGGGACTTGGCCTACGTAAAAATACACATAAAATACATTAAAAATCATGTCAAAAAGGGAAGATTTATAAATACAGTAAAAATGTAGAAACATCAAATGTGTAAGCGAAAAGTACAATTATTAAAAAAAATAATGTAAATAAATAAATAAATAAATAATAACACTGACTTAGAACGCCAATCATTAAAACCACCTACTGATATCAAATTCAAACAAATATAAAGGGTTAAAAATATATAATGGTGTAACAATAAAAAACAAAAGACATAAACATGAATATCTCATTCAATAAAGTAATGTAATCGAAAATAAATGACCTTTCATGAAACATAAAAATGTGGTAATTATAAATGTTAAAACAAAGTGAATGCAAATCTAAAAATATGGTGAATGTAAATATGCATCCAGGAAGGAATGCATGTGGTCTATATCTTACCAAATGTAGGCCCGCTCTGGTGTTGGTGCCTGATTATAAAGGAATCACTTTCTTCCTCCAACTAAATGGAAATGAAATATATAAATTCTCTCATAAAACAACAGTGATATCAAATTATGCTGTTAACTGTACTACTGCTATTTAGTATATTAATTTGCCTTTAAAATTCTTACAACCCTCAATCCTATCAAATTAATCTGTAGACATATGTTACATATAAAAGGAACCCCCAAAAAAAGAAATGAGAAAAGAAGCAAAGTTTAAACAAAGACTCATTGTATAATTATCACCTAAACATGAAAATGGTAATTGGGATACCTCAGGACTATCCCACGGCCACATATCTTCCCATAACTATCCTTATTACAGTAATAATATTCAGCATGCCCTCAAAAATATTTTTTATTGAACTTTAAAAGGTCCGGAGCCAGAATTTAAGATATGAAGGAGCTCCAATATGAATGTGATACCACTGGGAGACTGTTCCACGCATCTACTACTTTTTACATAAAGAAATATTTCCACATACAGTATTGCTCCTGCATCTATCCCTTTTCACCATCATCCTATGCACTCTCATTACAGAGCTTTCTTTCAGTTGAAAGAGTCTCTCCTCCTGGGCATTTATGCCACAGAGATATTTAAATGTCTCTATCTTATCTCCTCTCTCCTGCTTTTTCTCTAATATATACATACTGAGGTCTTTAAGTCTGTTCCTATATGCCCTATGATGAAGTCCGCTGACCATTTTAGTAGCCACCCTCTGCACAGACACTATCCTGTTTATATCCCTTTAAAAGTGTTGTCTCCAGAATTGCACACAATACTGCAAATAAGGTCTCACCAAAAACTTATCCAGAGGCACTATCACCTCCATCTTTCGGCTGGCCATTCCTTTCCCTATGCACCAAAGCATCCTTCTCGTTCTGCCATTGCCTTTTCTACCTGGTTAGCCCCTTAAAATCATCAGAAACAATCATCCCCAGGTTCCACTCTTCTTTTGTGGACAGAAATACTTCACCACCTATATTGTTCTGCTCCCTTGGAGTTTTGCAGCCAAAATGCATGACCCTGCATTTTTAGTGTTAAATCTCAGCTGCCAAATTATTGACCATTCTTCAAGCTTAGCAAGATGCTTCCTCATTTTATCTACTAATTCCTGGATGTCTACTCTATTGCAGATTTTTGTATCATCTGCCGACCTACATAAGAACATAACATAACAACATAAGAAATGCTATACTGGGTCAGACGAAGATCCATCAAGCCCAGTATCCTGTTTCCAACAGTAGCCAATCCAGGTCACAAGTGCCTGGCAGGTGTCAAAAAGGTACACAGGTTCCTCAATATTTGTCCCGAGATAAGCAGTGGATATCCAAAGTCCTCTTAAAGAATGGTTTATGGACCTTTCCTCCAGGAACTTGTCCAAGCCTATTTTTTTTATTTTATCGTTAGAGAATTTTATGATTATAATCAAGACAAAGAGCCCAATTCATGGAGGGGGCCGTTTGGACGTCCCTGAGGAAGACAGGCCAGTTAGGACCTGATTCTGCACTGCAGGATCAAAACATTCCCACGGTAACCAGAATTGGGTCCAAGGACAGACCGGATTACCCCTGCCTGCCTGTAGGGACATCTTCCCCGCAGATTCCCCTGGTTGCTGTGGCTCAGCACCCCCTTTTGCCCACCACCCAACCCACGGCTGGCCTGCCAGTGCCTGGATCGAACAGCAGGGAACCCACCTGCACCTGGCCATGGCCCCAGGAGGGTATCCCCGACCCGATCACTGGGTCAGTGCTGCTCATTCCACTTTTGAGGTGGAATGAGCAGTACGTCCTGCTTGGTTGGCCCGCCCTGCTTCACCCAGTTCCTGCCCCCTCCCGACCCCCACTGGCTTTCCCTGTCCTGCTGCTCAGGATGTTCAGGGAGAGCCAAAGAGGGACAGGTCCAAAGACTTATCACAAAAGGTAACTCTTGAATAAAGACATATATCAAAGGAAGAATTATATAATATCAAAGGAAAAAGTTCTAGAGTTTCCGATTAGCCAACAATATATGAGGGGGGACACATAATAAGAATTCAGGCAGGAGACATTAACCCCCAAAAAGTTAAGAAAACAAAGGCGGCCCAAGGCATAATACATTTACAACATGGTTATGTCACTTCTACCGAACCAGTGATAGTAGATAGCATAGAAATTCTAACATTAAGGAAAGCAACAAAATCACTAGGTTTAAAAAAAAACATATCTTACTGAATTATACAAAATCAACTATTTACAAGGGAATTGTAAATGAAAGGAAGCTCTCAGCTGCAACACTGCAGGTTTCAATAGCAGAAATTGTTGACGACGCTTTTGTGTCTCCCTTGATATGTCTGGAAAAATTGAAACTGAAAAGCTATAGAAGGTTGTAGTCTTCTTTTTAAAATACATTTTTAGTATCCAGCCTCTGTCCATTGCTAAAGCACAAAACACAAGTAATGTAGCAGGTTTGTATTTATTTTGCCCAGATGTATCCAGTAATTCAGACACATTCAAAACTTCCATAACAGGATCCAAAACTTGACTAGCAGGCTTTTTTTTTCCAGATGGTAGATAATAAGCTTTAGTCAAGGGGGACATTAACTCTTAGGGAATCACAAGAACCTTCAATAGATACCTCTTAAACATTTCAGTAGCTGAGGGAAATTCAACACCCGCGAGTTTACAATGCTGGCTGAATTTTCCAGTAGTTCAAGCTTTAATTTTAAAATGATATTATCTTTAACAAGAGCCAAGTTGGTATCTCATAGCATCTGAATTTGTTGATCATGTTCTTCAACTTTAGGTTTTAAAGTTTCAACAGTACTTGCAGATGCAGCAATTCGGTCGGAATTCTATTCAACTTTGGCAGATAAATCAAATGAGTTCTTGGAGACTGTATCTGAGAGTGAAACTATAGCCTCCCAAATGGCTTTCAGGGTGAATTTCTTGAGAAGAGAAAGAGAAACGTTAGGCGTGGATGTTAGAGTTACGAGGTTTCCAAGTAGTTGTTCTCCAATGCCAAAAGCACTGCCCACTGGTGATCCAGCTGTCAAATGACTTACCAGGGGGCCCCTAGGAACACGAGAGACCATCTCCTGCCCTTGAACCGGTATTCTCCCTCGCGAAGAGCCCAGCTCAGTTCCAACTTCTGAAGCTGCTGGTTGTAGACTAGCATGCAAGGAAAGGGGTTCAGATGGGCATGGTGATGGTGTCCATGTCTCAGAAGAGAGAGATGTGTCAATGTTGGGAGGTAGCGACAGACCTCCCAAACCAGACACTACCAAGCCTGACCTTATCTCCTGCATTGTAGCCTTGGAGACTCCCACAAAATGATCCATTGGACCAACCACAGAAGACTGAGGCTCCAAGGGGTAAGTCTTCGCCTTTATGTTTAAGCATTAAGCAATTCAGAGCTCCCACTCATGAAGCCATCTTGAACAATGTTCCCCTCCCCAACCTTTTTAAACCCAGCTACATTGACAGCCTTTACTAAATCCTCCAATAACAAATTCCAGATTTTGACTATGCGTTGAGTGAAAAAATATTTTCTCGTATTAGTCTTAAATGGGTTACATTGTAGCTTCATTGCGTGTCCCCTAGTCTTTCTATTTTTGGCATAAACAACCAATTTATATTTACCTGTTCCACTCCATTCATTAATGTATAGACCTCTATCATGTGCCCCCTCAGCTGTCTAAGTTGAAGAGCTCCAATCTTTTAAGCTGCTCCTCATAGTGGTATCCTTCCAACCCCTTTACCATTTTGCTGGATCTTCTCTGTACCTTTTCTAATTCTGCTATATCCTGTTTAAATATGGCAACCATAATTACACACAATATTCAAGGTGCGGTCGCACTAGGGAATGATACAGAGGCATTATAATAGCCTTGGTTTTATTCTCCATTCTTTTCCTTATGATTCCTACCATTTTATTTGCTTTCTTGGCTGCCACTGCATACTGGGTGGAGGGTTTCAACAAGTTATCCACGATTACACCTAAATCTTTTTCCTGGGTGGTGGTCCCTAATGTGGAACCTTGTATTGTGTAACCATAGTTTGGGTTGTTCTTTCCTAGGTTCATAACTTTGCACTTGTCCACGTTAAATTTCATCTGCCATTTGAGTACCCAGTCTTCCAATTTATCAAGGTCCTCTTGCAATTTTTCATAATCCTCTTGTGTTTTAACAACTTTGAATAATTTTGTGTCATCTGGATAATTGATCACTTCACTCATCATCTTGCAATATCAGTAACAAAAATGTTAAAACAAATTGAACCAAGAAAAGATCCTTGTGGCACACCATTGATTATATCCTTTTCTTCAGAGTAATCTCTAAGTCTCTCCCACAGTCCAACTCTCTGGTTGCCCAAAGAAATTAATTAGATTTGTCTGACAAGACCTGCTCCTAGTAAAACTATGTTACCTCGGATCCTGCAATCCATTGGACTCCACAAATTAACAGAGCTCCTTCCCTACACCCGATCAGCATTGGTCACTGAGAGCATTCAGGTAAGCCCCTCCTGCTCCCCGCAGTAGAAGCCAATCAGGCCCTTCCAGGCAGCCATTTAAATCTTCAAGCACCGGGAGGCGCCCACTCCTGGCAGGCCTGTTTCAGAGGGCCTTTAGGCTGGGACTGAGGAGGGTACACAAAAAGCACACACAAGACAATGAAGCAACCAACAGGGATTCATAAGAAACAGCTAAGAAAGGCAATGGAATACAGCCATTAAACAATAGACAAGCAACAAGGGAAGTAGCAAGGCAAGCCAAGGATCAACTAATGAAACAAACAGCCGCTGACACCACAGAACACTACCAAAGAACACTGCTTAGATCTCCATCAGTGTAACGGCTCACAATTAATAACTCCCCTTTCTCATCCACCGGACCTGACATAGTATCAAGCTCTGACAACAAACCCAAATGCTGCTACTATACAGAGAAGTCCAAATGCTCAGGTCAGGACACCAGGGCAGAATAAAATGGCTCTGATAATTTCTCTAGTGCTTATCCTGCTTATTCTTGTGCTCACCCAGATAAGAATAACTAATACTGCCATAATTCAAAATGAAATCACTCCAGTAGTTCATAATCAAAGGAACCTGCATATACTAAGACTAATAAACATCATTAGATCGCCCTGCCCAGCTGACAACAGAATTATAGACACCAAATACATAAAATGCCCTATGGTGAACGCATGCTCTGCACGCAAGAAGATACATCTTATTTACGACTATATCAATGACAACAAGCTGGACATTATGGTGTCTATTCTGTCCCGTTGGGACATCCATTCCTGATATTTGTCCCCCTTCCCATCCCCGACTAAGCCTCCCAAGACAAACAAGGAGGAGTTTGACTGAGTTAGCTGGGTAGATGGGAATGGGGTCCTGTCCTTCATGTATGGCCTAGATGCGATTCAGATCCTGTGGGTTCTAGACATGCCTCGCAGGATCAGAATCATGTCTACCTCTGTGCGTCCGGTTCCAACCAGATGCACAGAGGCCGGGACGTACAGAATGAAATGTGCCTCCACATTTGTAACTGAGTCGTGGTTCACGGAAATAGATCAGGTTCTCAAAAACCAACTCATTATGTCAAAGATGGGCTTTAATCTCCAGGTTTCCAAATCCTTAACGACACCCTGAATGCACTTCTTATCCAAAATGACCTTCTATCCATATGCTTAGCTTTCAGATCACCAACTTCAATAGCCGAAGACCTATCTTCATTAATAGAGCTTGTATGCTCCCAGGCAGCAATGGACAAACCATTCATCCTATTAGGAGACTTAAACCTAAATTCAGCATCCACAAACCAAGTCTCATCCTTCCTCAAAGCAATAGATGCACTGGATCTATCACAACTCATAAGCTCCCCCACACACAAAGGAGGAAACATCTTGGACATGATATTCATACCTAAAACGTTGACCACACAGAACATCTGGACCACACCGTTACCATGGTCTGACCACCCAGGATGCACTGCATGAGGCCAGGTGCCACCATTTTTCAGTATGGTGGCGCAGGGGTAGGAGCATATGGGCAATGCTCCCACTCCAGCTTAAAGGAACCAGGAGGGGGTGGGAGGTTCAGAGACCACCAGGCCTTTGGTTATTGAGTGGGGGGACTGGAGCCACTGGGTCACCAAGGTTTTTTTATTTGGAGGTTGGAGATCTGGGCATCAGTGTTGGGGCTTTCCCCGACATCAACCCCTCAACAGTATTTTGATGGCATCAGAGGTTTTCCCCAATGCCTGCATCATCTGAGGTGAAGTGTCCCTGTTTCTCTGGGAAAGCATGCCAATCTTACATCGGCTTCCATGTGTATGTGCTTAGCTTGCTCTCCCAGTTTAACACTGACAGTTGTGTCTAAGTTTTGTTGTTGTTAAGAACCATTGAGTCAGTGTCGACTCGTGGTGACGCTCTGGATAGTTAATTTAAACTGTGTTTGGTCTGCAGTAGGCGACTCATTGGTTGATAAAGTGGCACTCATAGCTGCTGTTATTCTATTGATCCATCTCATTGCTGGCCTTCAACCTTGCCAAGTATGATGTCTTTCTCTAATGATCTCCCTCTTTGCATGTTGTGTCCGAAGTATGAAAGTCCAAGTCTTGTCATCTGAGCTTCTAAAGTAGGTTTGAGCTCCTCTAATACTGACTGGTTTGTCCTTCGAGCAATTTATAGTACACAGTATTCGCCACCAGCACCATAATTTGAAGTTTTATGCATGGATAATTTGCATATGTGCTCCTTTATGCATGCTGGCACTGAGGTCGGGCACTATCGACATGGTATATAGATGCCTACATAGCTAAAAGCGTGCAACTTCAGCACCGGTTTTCTGCATAAGCCCCTTGGTATGCTATGGACTGCAGATGTAATCATGTGGTTTATGTGATAGTGTGACCATATCCTCTGGTTTATGTTGGGAGGACTAAGCAGTGGATTTTGACAAAGCAAGAGTCAGCTCCTCTAGTTCTGCATTGGCTTGAAAAAAAATAATCTTATTACTGGCCTCCAATGAAGAATCATTGATCATGTTCCAATAAGTTATAAAGGAGAAGATCGTGAAGCCACCCGAATTGTTTAAATTTGTAAGTGGAATGGTTACTTTCTATGTTTGGGAGACAACTAGCTATCTGTTGGAAAGGATTTAACCTGACACCATTTTCCTTTCTTTAGATCAGTGGGAAGACTAGGCTGCAATAAGAGAGCTGTATTGTGGGATCTGAAAATGTACACTCCCTGATGCAGAAGGATAAGTAAACAATTGTTTTTTTGAAACATGATGCCATGTCAGGCTAGTGATTAAAGTCTGTACATGACTAGAGTTTGTAATTAAAGCTTCTATATAAATTGCTACTTGTAATGGACAATGATCAATTCTGTATTTGACAATAAGGAATTTGAGTAATTGTTTTTATTAATTTTTCAAAATCTTTATGAACTTTAAAAATTTTTCTTTATAAATATTTTTCTAAAAAAAAGTGATAATGTGATTTAGATCAATGATGAAAATAGAGCTTGTTGGCTACCACTATAGGCTTTGTTAAGCCTTAATAAATAGCCTGTAGCTGCTGCATATTTGATGGTCCTAAAACACTATTAGAAAGATCTCTCCTTAGATGGGATAATTTTATGGTTAACACTGGATATTAGCATATCTCAATTTGGGTTTGGTGTTTAATATATTGGAACTATGAAAGAAAATATCCAGAAGCTGTCTCCATCATCAAAGTCGGGCAAGTGTTCTGATGATTAGATGGAATGATTGAGAATCCATAAGCACACAGTGGAAAGGAAGCAAACAGAAGTTGCAAAAAAGAGAAAATATCTTCAAAGAATTATATCAGCAAACAAGGAAAAACAAGTGGCAAAAACACAAATACATTGGAAAATACAAAGTGTTACTCCAGGAATCTTGATTGAGGCCGAACACATGAATGGTTAAGGAGAAATGACCAGAAACTGAAGGACGAGAGATTAATACTTGCAACCCAAGACAACAGATTATGGATGAGATGATTTACAATGAGCATTGAAAATACTGGCAAACATAGAAACATGACAGCAGATAAAGACCACATGGCCAGTTTGCCCTTCCATATCAACTACAATAGTCCCCTTTTTACATTTAGAGATCCTTTGTGTTTGTCCCATGATTTTTTGAATTCAGATACTGTCCTCATCTCTACCACCTCCACTGGGAGACTATTCCACACATCTACCACTCTTTCCATAAAGAAATATTTCCACATATTACTCTTGAGTCGATCCTCTTTCACCCTCATCCTCTGTCTCCTCATAGCATAGCTTGTTTTCAATTGAAAGAGACTCTCCTCTTGTGCATTTATGCCATGGAGATATTTAAACATTTCTATCATATCGCCCCTATCCCGTCTTTCCTCTAAAGTATGCATATTAAGATCTTTAAGTCTGTCTTCATATGCTTAATAACAAAGACCACTAACCATTTTAGTAGCCACCCTCTGCACAGACTCCAACCTGTTTATATCCTTTTGAAGGTACGGTCTCCAGAATTGCACACAATACTCTAAATGAGGTCACACCAGAGACTTACACAGAGGCACTATCACCTCCTTTTTTCTGCTGGCAAAACAGACATATGTAGATTCTGTAAGAAAGAGCTGGAAACATTGATTCACCTCATAGCTGACTGTAAAGTTCTGATTACAGAAAATGTCTATACAGAAAGGCAAAATAAAGTAGCCTGGGAACTCTGGAAACACTATAATATCACTGTGCCTGAAAAATACTGGCATCATGGTCCTAAGAGAATTAAAAGGTTATGATCACCTGGGATATTCCCATTCTGACCGATAAAAAGTTGGCTGCAAGGAAGCCAGAAATAGGGGTAAAGTAGAAGAAGGCCATAATGGAATTGATTATAATGGTGTCAGTCCCAAGTGATTATTCTATGGACTGCATTGCGAGGGAAAAGATCTTCAAGTACCAAGAAATGCAATCGGAGACCCAGAAAATATGGCAGAAAGATATTGAGCTATTTCCCATCTTGCTGGATGCTGAATTAAGGGGAATTTCCAAGAATATCTTGATAAATTACCTATACATATTACATCTTGCAAACCCAGAAGGAGTCTGTTTTTGGCACAGTGCAAGTACTAGGCTGAGCATTGATAGTAAATCTGAGAGATGGGGATAACACTCCATATATCCTGTCTTTGGAGTGAGGTTCATGTCTGCTATAATGTGTACAAAACCAACCCATTTAGAGGAATTGCCCCAAGGGATAGGAAACTTTACTCCTCAGACAGAGTGCACCTATTAGATTTAGGTAGTGATATCCTGTTGAATGACTTTTGAAAGCAATTGTCTTGGTCTTGAGGTGTGATAGTCAAGTGCAAGGAGGAGACCTTGCCCCCTCCTGGAGGCAGGGGTTTCACCAGCAAGACAAGGGAAAATGAAGATATATTGGGATTCAGGTACTAAAAATGGTAGCAATAAAAAGGGTCCTGGTAAAATAAGTTATGGGTGAGGTGCCTGGGTCCAGAGTGACCTTGACTGCATAATCTGAGACTAGGGACAGCAAAATGGGCAGCCTGGAGATCAAAAGAGACATATCTGACTACCCGGAGCAACGCCCAGCATCAGGGTCTCCAGGAAAAGCCAGTTGCGATGGAAAGGGTGGGCATGCAGAGTATGGATCAAAAGACTGGGCTAATAGATCCAAGCAGTTACCTCTTTGAACTGGTGAGAAAGGAAAAAGAGTTACAATAATTGCTTGCAATACAGTTCTGTTTTTATTGTTTCTGCCGTTTGTATTTTGCGATTGTTGTCAGTGACCTTAAAGTTCCTTAAGTACACTCTTTAGTTTAGGACACACATTTTGGCCTGAACTCAGTTATTCTGAGAAGGGAAGATGAGTAAGTGGAGCTTTAAGTGCCATAGGCCTCCCAGTGTACACTGGTCCTGTTCAAAGAACCCACTAAATTTTCTCGTGTAGAGACTGAGACAGTATTTCTCTTGACTGTTGTGATTATTTTTTGCCAAGCATCAGATACAGATGCCATTAGGGTTACCATAGGCAGGGGGCGATATAAAATACTGTTTGAATTGTGTACATTGAGGATCTTGATATTTTATTTCCAATCTCCATGTACTATTTAAAAAATGCCTTCATATTTCCAGCTGAAAATGTATCTTAATTTAGGAGCTCAAAAGTTATCCTTATAAATTTAGATCTGTCATTCATTTGCCTATATTTATGAGCCTAATTTATGAGCCTAGTTCTGAAAATAAGTGCTAAGCTCCTATCTCTCCCTGCCCTAAATCCACCTCTGTTGCCACCCACTTTTAATGCTCCTAAATTTGGGAGTTTAGTTAAATTTTGAGTATAAATTTAGGTACTCAACCCTAATAAATTTTCAAAGAGGCCTTTTTAGGAGCATAACTGTCAAAGTTAGGAACATAAATCCTCTGAATATCGGGCCCTTGTGTTTAGTGTGCTAGTAGATACATACAGGTGCATGCATTTTAGATCTGGAGCATACCATGTTTCCAATTTTAATGCAAAACAATAAGTTATGCTTTGATTTGAACTAAAGGAATACATAGAGCTGCCCCTCTCCCTCCCCTCTGTGTATGCAGGTTTCTACAGTACATTGTATTCCCAGTGCTATGCTTAATAGGAGAAAATGCACTTCCCACTACAGTTGCATTTGTCATTTGTGAAATAACAAATTAGCACGTGGTTAGTTTTATTAAGATGACTCTATACTGTGGTGAGAAATGATGGTTACAGTAAGAGAATAACTAAGACCACAAGACCACATTCATTGTAGCACTAATATTAATCATACATAACTAATATATGTGTCTTGCAGTAAGCCACATTCCCTTTCAATATATATTACATATCCTGGGGGCAAACAATAGCACAACAGATTTTATATAAATCCCTGGAAGCCATGGTGGTCAGAAGTCATTAATATACTGACAGATTACTTTTTGTTATGCATAACAGCAGAAAATATTTACAGCAATATCAAAGAAATTTGAAGGAAAATTAAACTACACCAATCAATCTTTTTCCAAGCTTGATTTTCATTTCAACATAGAAGTGATAAATCTTTTCTTTTTTTCTTATTTTGGATATGTTTCAAATGAAGATCTTGGGCCCAGAGGGACTAAATACCAAAGTATGTGTGTGGGGGGGAACCTAGATTTGATTCTCTATGTTGCACATACTCACATAATGAGGTCCATTTTCAAAGCACTCTAGGAGCCTAATTATGGAGTTGGGTGCCTAGATCCAACTTAAAAATTAGCCACAAGCACACTAGTTAAATGTAGCTGCTCTAAAAAATGGTATTCCTGGAGAAGAGTTTGGGTCAGGGGAGGAAAAGTGCTCTATGTATTTACATTTCAAGTGGTATTTTAGAAAGGGCATCCAAGTGCACGCTGGTACTTCCAGGGCAAAACTTGCAGGAAAATGCAAAGTGTGTCTATGTTCTGGTGTGATTTTAGAAACATAAACACCCCAGATGTGGACGACCACACTGGTGTCTACCCAGACATCCCTGCTACCAACAGGGACAGGGACATCTGTCTCCTCCTAGTTTTCATACTGGGATGTCCAGCACCATGGCAAAATTAAAACCTCATTCCCATCGGTGTTCGTTGTCAACATGAAAAATATAGGGGATATGAGTGGACCTCCTTCTTCACACTCTCTGGATGTTTGGCTGGCAAAACAAGCGCTTTTCTGGTGCCTATTTGTGCCTGCAGTAAGTATAAACTTGTATGTGAATCGGGATATGTAAGGTGTTTCTGAAATTGGGTGAGGATGTCCGGGTTCTTGGGAATGCCCCAGACATAATCCCTGTTCCTACTAGGATGTCCTCACACTGGGGATGTTTTGGAAACCGCTTTCTAAAATGGCTCCATGCTTTGGACATCTGTATGCTTGTTTTCAGACATCCAAAGCACAAATAGGGCTTCTAAAATGACCCCCTGAATTTTCAAGTTAATATTTGTATTTTCTCTTGCACAGCCAGTCTGCATATTCAGCAAGATATGTGAGTGCATGTTTTTTGCTCATGTACCTTGTACCTCATTTTCAAATAGAAATTATCCAGCAGATTTTGTACTTATCTTGCTTATAAAGAACTATCCATTTTGTGGACAATTTTGATATTAATTTAGCAAAATCTATTGATTTTAAATTAAGACGTTTTTGAAATTGAATAATGATTGTTTAATTTGCACATGGATATCTTGTGTGAATCCTTGATTTCTGATTAAGTTAAAATGTGAAACAAGGTTGGCCCATCATTTGCTGCTTCCCTGCTGGACTCTGTTTTTCCCTATTGTTACTCAAAAAAGCAGTGTAAACAGTTCCGTCAATTTTCAAGAAAAAACAGTCACCAAAAAGATTCTGTTTCTACGACTGATACACAGTCCTAATTTACTTTTTAGAAAATATCTTTAGTTTAAAAATAAATGGATATGCAATGACTAATAAACTTACTCAGCAGTGACAGCAGAGGGCCTGTTTAGTAAATCAAGTTAACTGTTAAAGTGACAGATAGTGCATGCTTTCTTACTGGTTAACCGATAATGCATGCAATATGTAGACAATGCAGCAATTTTCTGTGCTGTCTGAAGGATGTACGTTATCTGCTTTAGTGAGTGGGATAAGAGTGGAGAGTAGGAATGTCTGCAAAGCACAGTTACCATGTGCCTCAGCAGCATGCAGTAGCCGTCGTATTTGCAGACAGTGTGGGTGCTACTAAAAACCCCTCAATGGGTGGCGTTAGCTGCATCTCAACTGCTGTTCCACTGCATTCTCAGCAAATTTGGTGCATTAGCTGCTGGGGAAGTGCTGTGCATGCCTTCTGCATCTAATGCCACGCTAGTTGCAAAAGCCTAACACACTTTAGTAAATAGATGTAGAGAACGGTAATGGAGGCCTGCAAAGAGAAGTTAGGAAAGGACCAGACCAGACTAGATCAGCTTGCTGCCTATGTAGCCTAATAGTTATGAAGGCCCATTTAAGAGAGGCTGTGGATATAAGAAGTGACACAACAATGTCAGGACATGCTCAGCTCCCCCTGTATTTTATAAAATGCTCTGTCAAGCACAGAGCCTTTTGTAAAATACGCATAAGGACATGCACCTATAAAAGATGCAGCCACATTTTAAAATATATACCTGCCCAAAAGTCAGATAATTTGGCAGCTTCTATGTCTAAAAACTGGCACTTCCTTAAGCAGGTGGTGTTTATGTAACTTCCATGTGGACATGCCAACACTTATATGTATTGTGGAGTCATTTTAGAAACCTAGAACTATAAGTGCCACCAATTACCCAGTGAAGCTGCATTTTCTTTCTAAAATTTTGGAGGATTAAGAAGCATTAGTCCCTTAATCCCTCATGAAAAGCTCCTCCTGAAACAAACACTTTTTAAAAATCTGTGCATGCTTCTAAGCTGGTGCAAAAGCCAAAGAAAATATTGTTTTACATAGACATATATTTCTAAAGCAAGAAAGGGAATACACATAGATTTCTGGTCGCCCAAATCATGGCCTCCTAGAAATCTCTACATGGTGTGGATCTCCACGTGTAGCTTTCTAAAATTGCCATCTACATATGTAAATTACACTATCTTCTGCTACCCTCTCCTCCTTCCCTGTGGTCTCTGATGATGAAACAACACTCCTTCTTTCTTCCTCCAAACCCACCACCTGCTCCTCCTACCCCATCCTCACCCGTCTCTTATGCCTCATCTCATCCTCTATTGTCCCTTCCATTTCTCATATCCTCAACCTATCCTTCTCCACTGCTACCTTCCCTACTGACCTCAAGAATGCCATAGTCACACCCTTCCTCAAGAAACCCTCACTCGATCCTACCTGTCCGTCTAACTATCGACCCATCTCTCTCCTTCCCTTTATCTCTAAACTACTTGAGCGTGCTGTCCACCTTTGCTGTCTTGATTTCCTTTCATCTCATGCCCTTCTTGATCCTTTACAGTCTGGCTTCTGTCCCTTGCACTCCACTGAAACAGCTCTCATTAAAGTATCAAATGACTTGTCCCTAGCAAAATCCAAAGGTCTTTATTCTGTCCTCATCCTTCTTGATCTCTCTGCTGCTTTTGACACTGTTGACCACAAACTTCTTCTTATCACCCTGTCATCACAGGGCTTTAGAGACTCTGTACTATCTTGGTTCTCCTCTTATCTCTCCCATTGCTCTTTTCGTTTGTGTTCTGGTGGCTCCTCCTCCTCTGCCACCCCACTCCCAGTTGGTGTTCCCCAAGGTTCTGTCCTGGGACCACTCCTCTTCTCTCTCTATACCCAATCTCTTGGTGCTCTTATCTCTTCCCATGGCTTTCAATACCATCTCTAGGCTGATGACTCTCAAATCTACCTCTCTTCGCTTGATATCTCTCCAGCAATCCATGACAAGATCACTGTTTGCCTTTCAGACATTGCTACTTGGATGTCTCACCACCGCTTGAAATTAAATATGGCGAAGACTGAACTCCTTATCTTTCCCCCCAATGCCTCCCCTCCTCTACCCTCTTTCTCAGTCTCTGTGGATAACTCTTTAATCCTTCCTGTCTCTTTGGCCCGTAACCTGGGTGTTATCTTGATATCTAGATATATCTAGATATATCTAGATATCTAGACATCTAGATCTAAACCAACATGGCTTCAGGGAAGCCCATGGAGTTGAAACTCTTCTAACTTCTCTATTGAACACACTCATTAACACAACAGACAATATCAGAAATGGAGTCGCTATGATCTTCCTAGACATAGCAGCAGCATTTGATTCTGTCGACCACAACCAACTACTCACCAGGCTCCACGAAAAAGGAATTCAAGGAACGGCACTGAATTGGTGCAGATCTTACCTAGAAGATCGTTGGCAACAAGTACGGACTGGGGAGACCACATCTCAACCTTTTCATCAGAAGCAAGGAGTTCCACAAGGTTCCTCTCTTTCAGCCCTTCTATTTAACATATATATGCAACCTCTCTGCAACATCTCCCGCTCATTCGGAGTATCATGTCTTATCTACGCAGATGACGTGCTCTTATTCACTCCAATCAATGTATTAAAACCTGACTACACTACTCTAATCACCTGCTTCAACTCAATATCAGATTGGCTACTCACTCAAAACCTCAGAATCAATTTTAAAAAAACCGAAGTCCTGATTGTCACTAGGAACAAAGACTTCTCTCCCCCACCAACTCTAAAAACACGTGATGCTGATCTACCACTCAAAACCTCAATACGTTATCTGGGTGTTATACTTGACCAACGACTTGAATTCAAAGAACACATAAAAAATACTGTAAAAGCCATTTACTATAAAATCAAGACCCTTCGACACCTCAGACCTATGCTTGAACCATCTGACTTTCGTACAACCTTCCAGGCATTAGTCACTCCTCATTTTGACTATGCAAATATCGTTCTTCATGGCCTACCCAAGAGCACTCTAAACCCGCTTCAATTGGCCATGAATACAGCGGCCAGAGTTCTTCATGGATCCCAAAAGAGTCAACATATTACTCCCATACTATTTGACCTCCACTGGCTCCCACTAGCTGGCAGAATCTTATACAAAGCTCTCATCCTTACCTTTAAAGCATTCCACCATATCTCATCATCCTCCTTATCTGATCTCCTCCAACACACACAGAACACCAGATCTAGACGTTCTGTAACAGAGAACTTGCTAACAATCCCAAAAGACAGCAAAAAACTCACTCAAACAACCACTTTAAGAGCATTCTCTTCCTTCGCCCCTAGATGCTGGAACACGCTACCACCTAGTATTAGAGCACAAAAGGACCTGTCCCAGTTCAGAAAATCCATAAAAACATATCTCTTCCTACAACACTTCTCTCAATATACTGACCCCCCTCCCACACAGACCATTGACCACGGCTAGCCAAATAAGCTCCTGAAATCTTACCACTTGATCTAGACCAGGCCTCACAAACCCTACCTTTAAAACTCAAGCATTTAAGAACCTATTGTAAATAATTGAAAATATCTGTTAATTGTTAATCCCTGTTATCCATGTTTTTATTCCCTGTTCTCTGTAAACTTAACATTTGTTTTTATGTTTAAGTACAAAACTTGTTAAAATGTAAACCGCGCTGATGTCAAAAGTGCGGTATATAAAAGCTGTTAAATAAATAAATAAATAAAATCTTTGACTCCTCTCTCTCTTTCTCCACTCATATCCAACTCGTAGCTAAGACTTGCCATTTCTTCCTTTATAACATCAACAAAATTTGCCCCTTCCTTTCTGATGATACTACTAAAATGATTGTCCACTCATTAATCACCTCCTGTCTTGATTACTGCAATATTCTCCTTGCTGGCCTTCCCGCGAGCCATCTCTTTCTCCTTCAATCTATTCAACATTCTGTTACTCGACTAATTTTCCATCAGCATCGCTTTTCCCATATCACTTCTCTTCTCAAGTCCCTTCATTGGCTTCCCATCCACTTCCGGATCCAATTCAAACTCCTCCTCTTGATCTATAAATGCATTCACTCTTCAGCCACCCACTACCTATCATCTCTTATCTCTCCTTATATCCCCTCTCACGTTCTTCACTCTTAGCCTTCGTCTATCTATGCCCTCCACTCATACTGCTAATTCTAGACTTGGCTCCTTTCACCTGGCTGCACCCTTTGCCTGGAACAATCTGTCTGTGTGCAAAGTGCCCTCTCTGGACCTCTTCAAATCCAGATTGAAAACCCATCTCTTCTCTATTGCTTTCTGTTCTTGATTCTTGTTTTTGCTCTTGTTATTGTAAACTTTGTCTTACTTGATTGTATTTGTATTTTGTGATCTTCTTGACTAGATTGTGAGCTCTGATGAGCAGGGACTGTCTCTTCTTCATGTATATACAGTGCTTCGTACGTTTGAAGTGCTATATAAATGATAGATAGATAGATAGATAGATAGATATGCTTTTTTGGAGGGTAATTTTATAAGCCTCCACGCAGTATCCACACGGTGCAATGCACATTTTTGGACCAGTTCTATAAAGTAATGTAAATGCATACCTTACAGTATAGAATAAGGACATACTGGTATGCCTGAATCCAGTCGCAGTAGTAGTTACACCTAGAGCAGACATAACTGCATGTGACTAGATACGCAAGGAATTGTACATGTGTTGCAGTATTCTTTAACATATGTGTAAGTCCTTGAGAATAGGGGCTTATGTGCACATCTGGTGTGGAAGAGTGTCTTTTACTAATGGGTGCTACCTGACAGTGCATGTTCTAGCATGTGCTAAAGGCGTGCTGGGATGCACACTGCCAGGTAGCACAGGGCCTTGACAGCACAGGGTGATATCTGGCAGTTAACATGGGAGTGTTGCACATAATGTGCCATGGTTTTGGCACTATTTGCGCATTAGGTGCAACAACTTTAGCACCTGTTAGTAAAAGATCCCCTAACTGCCCATGCACACGATATGGAATCAGCCCTATAATTGCCTTCTTTGCCAGTACTACATTAAGCAATTTGAAGGATATGGTGCAAATTCTCAACTGTTTTGTTCAAATAAAAACATAGACCTTCTAAAGTATGTTGTTGCTCTTGATTTCTTCTCCATAATTTTTTTTTTATTCTCTGCACCAAAGGCTTCCTTTCTGGTATTCCCTGTGCATCTATTTTGATCCATCTTTACCCATTTCTCCTTCCCTTGAGTGATGTAATTTCCAACTACTTGGGCTCCAGAGCTCTTCCAACAGAGGGAAAGAAACGCTTTAGGCCTTTAGAGTTTTGGACTTCCTCAGTGATCTTCAATACAGAGCCTCACCACCACATGAGTTGTGAGATATTCCAAAATAAAAATTTACTGAGATTTTTAGAAAATGTACATCTACTTTTGGGAATTTCCATAAAGAAAAAGAAAATCTATCAATCGCAATATCACAATTCACTGACCAGTCAGAACAGAAGGAGATGGATGTATCTAACTCCAAGCCCCTATCAGGACACTTTTTAGAGACCTTCCAGATTACAGATGACTTTTCTTCTTATTTGTGTCTTTATAAAAGTAAAGTGGACAGGGGGATATCCACTCCTTATCCCTGGAATAAGCAGCATGCAATCGGTCTGCCTTTTGGGATCCTGCTAGGTACTTGTGACCTTGATTGGCTACGGTTGGAAACAGGATACTTGGCTTGATGGACTATTGGTCTGACCCCATAAGGCAAATCTTATGATCTTATGTTCTTATCTCTGTGCGTTTATTTCAAGTCATAAAACAAGTGAGTCTGTAATGAGGGTATAAGTTGACTCTAATATCCATGTGGAAGACATTAATTCTTACCTGGCTCAAGATCTTTTATTGTTACACAAGTTGTAGGGCCATCACAGTTATCACTTTTCCTACCCACATTACTGCACATGCATTGATTCTTATTTGTGTAGACCAATCTATTTTATCTAATATCTTCTTCATTATTCAAGATAAATATCCATGGACAGACCACTGCCTCACTTCCATTTTGTTTACTTAATAGACCCGTTAAACAACAATGGCTCTCAATTAAACAGATTCATTAATAACCTAAGGTAACTCATTTTGATAGCTTCTTAGACACTTTTGAATTATCCCTTACAACACTTTTCACTAGATCCACTGATGATCAAGCCACTTTGTGGAATCCGTTTGCATTATATTCTGATTTCCCTAATAGAGGGAGCACAGTGACAAACAAACCATTGGTACCACCCTGAATTTCAGATCCTAAAATAAGACATCACGAAAAGATGGCATACATCTAAATAATCTAGATTCCTTTAAGGTTTCTAGCAATCTCTCTGCAGAGAATTTTGGCTCCACATGTATTGATAAGATTAAATAAGCGAGCCTAAGGCCCAAAGGGGGAACTGATGCAGGGCACAGAGTAAGGTGGACCATTGGAGCTGTAGCATTAAGCTGTGAAATTTAAAGGAGCAGCTGCCACATAAAAGTTAAAAAGGGAGTCATAATTCATGATTTGAACAGTGCTCCCAAAATCTAGGAGAAGAGCAGCACAAAGCTGCTTTTACATTTTAAGGGACTGCAGTCCCTTAAATGGAGGACGGTGAGACTGAGGAGATTCCCTGTAAGGGGGAGGGGAAAAACAAGTACAATAAAGCTGGTGAGAGGGCGAGCTGAAGAGGGAGATTGTGAGCCTGGCTTCCAAACCTTTTAAGAGAAGGGAAGATGAGTAAGTGGAGTTTTAAGTGCCCTAGGTCTCCCAGTGTACACTGGTCCTGTTCAAAGAACCCAATACATTTTCTCAAGTGTAGAGACTGAGACACAGTATTTCTCTTGGCTGGTTGTGACCATTGTGTTTTAAAGAAGATGCAGGCAACACCAAGAAAGGGGGCAAAAATGACAGCCAGAGTATGTGCGGGAGGGGGTGGCTGGACAGAGTGTCTGGAAATTGAGGATGTGGAGCAGGGAGAGAGAAATAATTTTAAAAATACTTTTAATATTTTAAAACTTGTGGAAGAACTGACTCGAGATGAAACTACTAGGGAGTCACCGTGGGCTCTGAGATGATGTATTGGGTCATTATGGGGAATATTTGTTATTATTTCTGAATAATTTAGATGTTTTCTTTTTATTAAAAGTATGATTTGTTATTGAAGAAAATAATTATTCTAAAGATTTAAAATTAAAAGTTTAAACTGCAGCAGAATTCTAAATTGAAAAGCTTTGAACCTTGGAACCCAAAGTAAAGGTCTAAGTTACACTAAGGCATCCCATTGGAGGAACATTAGCAACACCAAGGTGCTGCCATGGCAATGCTCTGGATTCAAAGCTAATACCACGAAATATAACTGTCTTCAGTCAGAGACCACCAAGGAAGCATGCTGACTGATGCATAGCTCAACTAAATGTAATAATTGGGAAACTGACCCTAGGCTGAGATCTTGAAAGAAGGGACACGTCCTATGCAAGGGTCAAGTCAGTTGTGCGTAGGCCAAGTTCAGGATATATGTGAACAAGAAAATTAGCCAAGGTATGATCTCACTGGACAGAGAACCATAATTATCTTTATTTTAGTCCTAAGTTAGGGACCGTATAGAATCAGGGTGTAAGGATATCAAGGAGGAGATAAAAAAAATAATGAATAATAATAATCTTAAACCCACTCTGTAGTAGGCCAGGCAGACCTTTCCTTCTTGGATTTAATTTGAGGTAGGATAGTTGGTAATACACTGAAAGATAGCTGAGAAATGCGGGGTATTTATATTTATTTATTTATTTAAGGTTTTGCTATACCGCGCTCTTTAAAATCAGCTCGGTTTACAATTAGAACAAATTTGTACAGTGCAGGCAGCATCCGCACTGTACTTACAAGGAACAGGGTTTACAACTTGGCTAACTGAGGTAACTATGTACAGGCTACTTAGTAGCAGGCTACTCAGTTAAATAACTATATACAGGTGAGGCAGTCAGGTCAGCGATGGAGGGTGGCAACGTGACTGCTTGGTGGCTATTTACAAGCTTGTGTGCTATATACAAGATTGTGTGCTATATACAAGGTTGTGTACTATAGACAATTGCATATCAGGTGTCTGGCAGCGTTACTGGGCGGGGCTGTGACTGCGTGTTGTTGTTGGGTCTGGGATGCTGTATTGGTGGTTGCGTAAGGCTGGATGTTGTGAATCTCTGTTGTGCAAGTAGTACTGGAGAAACAGGTGGTGTTTCAGAGCCTTTCTGAATTGGGCGAGGTCAGTTATGGAACGGATGTTGGGTGGGAGGGCATTCCAGCATGTGGGTTGTGTAGAACACGAAGGCCCTGTTTCTTCTTGCTTGCAAGTACTTCGTGATCTTGCTGGGGATGTTCAGTGTGTTGGCAGCGGCTGACCTTCTGACTCTGTTTGAGAGAGTGGGGAGGACGAGGTCCATGATGGAGGTGGAGGTGATGCCGTGGATGGCCTTGAAAGTCATCAATAAAATTTTGAAAGCAAGTCTGCAGTGGACCGGCAGCCAATGTAGATGTTTCAGGATTGGAGTTATATGGTCACTCCTGGCAGCTCCGTGTAATATTCTGGCGGCTGCATTCATTGTGAGCTGCAGCGGGTTCAGTGTGCTTTTTGGGAGACCTTGTAGGATTGAGTTGGTGTAGTCAAAGTGGGGGATTACTAATGCTTGGTAGACTGTCTGGAAATCTTACGGCTCCAGCAGGGGTCTAAGATGCCGGACTGCCCTTATCTTGTGGTATATTGCTTTGACAGTATTATTTACGTGGGCTTTCATGTACAACTGTTGGTCTAGGATGACCCCTAGGTAGCGGATCATGGGTTTTCTTTGAAGGTCCGCGCCTTTCACCTTTAGAGATGTGGGGGGGGGGGGTGAATGCTTGGTTCCTAGTGATGAATAGAGCCTCAGTTTTCTTGACGTTTATTCTGAGGTTTTGTGTGTGGAGCCAGTCGGTTACAGCGTCAAAGCAGGTGGTTAGGGGTGAAAAGTCCGGATGGTCGGTTGAAAATGGCATGTAGAGTAGCACATTGTCCGCGTATATGAGGCAGGAGATATTGAAGGAGCGGGTGAGTGCAGAGATGAGCTGCATATATACGTTGAAAAACAGTGATGAGAGCAAGGAGCCCTGCGGTACGCCCTGTTCTTGCCGGAACGGATTGGAGGTCTTGAGGCCAGTGCATATGTGCTGCTATCTGTCTGTGAGGTATGATCTGCACCAGCTTAAGGCTGTGTCCTGGATCCCTTTCTCTGCGAGATACCTTAGAAGCAGTTTGTGGTCCACGGAGTCAAAAGCTGCGGCAATGTCCAGGAAAATTAAGACGTATCCCTGTCTTATGTTGTCCAATCCTGTGTAGAATAGAGCTGAGAAGTGGCATCTGGACCAATCGAGTCCACTGACTCTAAGGAAGGCTGCAAAAAGCAAAACCTCTGAACGCTGTGCACCTACATTTAACCCTGTCCAGTGTTAGAAACAATCAAAATTACAAATATTTCAAAGGAGGATCACTAACCTGAGTAATTGGACTGGGAAGTGTGGACAACACTCATAGGGATTTACATATTTGCAAACAGACAGACACATATGAAGTATTACTTGATCCTGAGGAAGGGGTAAAAAGTCTGAAGCATCTTGTATGACAGTAAAAAAATCAAAGTATCAATTTTTTGAGAGAACAAAATGTTCAAGTAAAAGTAACTTGTGGGAAAATGTATTATTCTTTAGATACTTATCTAATGTAATTGACTATGCTGATGAGGAACATTATCAGTGAAGTCTGTAAGAAAACAAAAAGAAAATTGTTTTTGTAAATTTTAATGCTTTATTGCTGAAAAGAAAATATTTATTGCCTGACTTGCTGACATTTTAAAGAATCAAATTTTTACCATCTCGTGTTCTGAGAATAACGAGAGAGAATAACGAGAGAGAATAACGAGAGAGAATTCTTATTCCAACTTTAATGCTTTCTATTGAACTTTTTTTCAAGGCTTATTCTTATCTTTGTGAAACCCTACCTGAGAGTTACACCTGGAGAGGGCCATACCAATACTTAAACCACTTGACCAGAATTCCATTTGCTCTGGAAGGCATCCACATTCACAACAGGCCAGACTATTAACTATCGGCCAATTGTACACCTATCTTTGGTTTTAATCTACTAGAAAAGATTTTGTCCATTCAACTGTCAGATTTCTTGGACAAGGCTAATATTCTTCACCTTCGACTAACACACTTTTGGCCTCATCATAGTGTGGAATAAGCTCTTCTTGGTCTATTAAGAGGCATTTCTAATCTCTTTGGAGTTGACAGCGACTTTTGACCTGGTTAGCTATGCTCATTTTCTATGTCGATTGCAGGATTTATTTCTTTGAGATACAGTCTTAAAATGGTTTACATCATATCTTTCAGACAGGTAGATGAAAAGGTAGATACTGTAAAGGTCATCTGGTTGATATAGAGTATCTGGATTTTCAGAAAGTCTTTAACAAGGTCCTTCATGAAAGGCTCTTGAAATTAAAAAGGCATGGGATAGAAGGCAGTGTACTATTGTGGATTAAGAAATGATTAAAAGATACAAAACAGAGAGTAGGGTTAAATGGCCAATTTTGTCAATGGAGAAAGGGAAATAGTGGAGTACCCCAGGGATCTGTTAAGACCTGCTTCTTTTTAACATATTCATAAATGTCTTGGAAAATGGAATAACGAGTAAGATGATTAAATTTGCAAGCAACACACAATTATTCATAATTGTTAAAACAGAAGATTATTGTGAAAAAAAACAAAAGAAGACCTTGAGAAATTGTGAGACTGGACATTCAAATGGCAGATGAAATTTAAAGGGGACAGGTGCAAAGTTTTATGCACTTAGGAAAGAACCCCCCAAACTACGGTTACACGATATATGGTCCCACATTAAGAATCACCATCTAGGGAAAGGATCTGTGCATCATTGTGGATAATATGTTAAAACCCTCTGTCAAGTGTGCAGCTGTGGCCAAGAAATTAAATATAATGCTAGGAATCATCTTTATCTTTATCTTTATTAAAGCACTTGATAGACCGCCCAAGCCGGAGCATCAGGGCGGTGTACAATAACAAAAATGACAGCCGCTGGAAATGAAGAAAGAAAGGAACGCCAAAAATAATAGGACAGAGAGAGAGACAGTAAAACAGATAAAGAACAGAGAGAGCCCACGGAAGGGCAAGAGGGAAGGGAGGGGAAGAGGGGGAAGGAACATGGGAAAATCAAGGGGGTGGAGGGCACGACTAGGGGATGAGGCACCATCAGCAGGTGGGGGGAAGATCGAAAGCCTGGCAGAAAAGGTGTGTCTTGAGGAGGGCTTTGAAACGAGTGTAGGACAGTTCGGTGCGGAGTGGGAGGGGAAGAGAGTTCCAGAGGGCGGGACCTAAGAAAAAGAAGGCAGAATGACGGGTGGATTCGAGGTGGGCCTGAGTAGGGGAGGGGAGGAAGAGGCGATTACCGTGAGATGAACGAAGAAGACGGGGAGAGGGCTGAAGATGAATAATGTTGGCTAAATACTGGGGGGTATCGGAGTGAAGAGCCCTGTGAGCGAGGATGAGTAGTTTGAAGATAAACCGGAACATAAGGAAAGAAGTGGGGAATAAGACCAAGGATATTATAATGCCTCTGTATCGTTCCATGATGTGACCATACCTCAAATGTTGTGTGCATTTCTGGTCACCATATCTTAAAAAATATATAGTGGAATTAGAAAAGGTATACAGACGAGAGACTAAAATGATAAAGGGGATGGAAAGATACCACTACAAGGAAAGATTTAAAAGGTTAGGGCTCTTTAACTTGGAAAAAAGACAACTTAGGGGAGATATGCTAGAAGTCTGCAAAATAATGAATGGAATAATGATTGTTTACTCCTTCAAAAAGTAGAAAGACTAGGCGACATGCAATGAAGCTACAATGTAGCACATTTAAGACTAATCAGTGAAGATATCTGTTCACTCAATGTGTAAAAAACTCTGGAATTTGTTACCAGAGGATGCAGTAATTGCTGTCAGTGTAGCTGCGTTTAAAAAAATTTGGCAAGTTCCTGGGGAAAATATCCATAAACCATTATAAAAATGGACTGGGGAAATTCACTGCTTACTGCTGTGATAAGCAGCATGGAATCTGTCTACCTTTTGGAAATCTGATAGGTACTTGTGACCTAGGTCGTCTACTGTTGGAAACAGGATAGTGAGCTTGAAGGACTTTTGGTCTGACCCAGTATGGCATATCCTATGTTCTTATGTCCTTTAGAGTCCATTGTGATGTGACCACCTCGGTCACCTTTAGACTACTTTGTGGTGCCCCCCAAGGATCTGTCCTTGTGCCAATCCTCTTTAAAATCTTTGTTGCATCACTAGCAACTCTCACACAAGATCTTGGCTTTACTCCATTTTTATATGATTATAATAACTAGCTGCTTATCACTAACAATCATTGGATACAAGAATGGTGATCAGATAATAAACTTCTTTACAGGTCAGTATTTATCTGTTTTCTGTTAAAATTCTAGGAGTTACCTTGGATGACCAACTTGAATTGTATGCTCACATTTCTCACACAATGAAATCCTGCTTTTCTACCTTAAAAATAATTTGCTTTCTTAGATCTGTTGTTGGTCTCTAAACTCTTCTGTGGGATAATTGTTGGTACATTATATTGACTCTCACACTTTTGCACTCCAAGCTGTTCCCCTAGTTTATGCACTAGTCCATATGTCATATGTCAGCAGAAGGAAATTTCCCATTGCTCTACCCCCCCCCCCCCACCCACAAGACCCGAAAATTTTTTCCATTACTTGATTAATTATATAGGCAGCCACAACCTCCCACTCCTTCACTAGATATGCTGAACAAAGAAAGAATTCTGACTTTGTTAAAAACAAAGCTGCCGTTCTATTATTGGCATAAAGAAGTTAATATTCTAAAACACTTACTGCATGCAGCAATGGCCGCATAAATTATTTTTCTAAAACAATTCTTGGGAACTGAACAGATAATTTATCCACACATATATTCCAGTATATCCATGTAAAATGGCACTCATAAAATTAACCCCATGTAAAATCACACACAGTAAGAAAAGCACAGGTATTTTTACATGACCTGGGTGTAGGCGTACTCAGGGTTGGGTCTTGGAGTGAGTGTGGGTGGAGTTATGATTTACATGTGCACCTTATAAAATATGTTTGTATACATGTACTTTACACTTGAACATTTATACCTGTTTTTCGGCAGCTTCATTGTAGACACAATTTCTACAGAATTTGTGCTGGTAATTAATAAAAATGCACAGGCACTTCATAAAATAGGCTACAGATAAGTGTCTGCTTGACCTCTCAGTCTAGGTGATCAGTTATAAAATTACCCTCTATACATTCCAAATGATCATTCTGGAAAAGGGGCAGGTTTGGGGGCATTTCATGGATGGCAACATTTAGCCCTATTAATTATGGAATAATCTAGTGGTTAGAGCAGCAACCTGGTGGCCAAAGAGACCAGGTTTTGAATCCCACTGGAACGTCTTGTGGCCTTTGGCCTTAACTCTCCACTGTCTCTGGTACAAACCTAGGGGTATGTTTACTAAATTGCACTAGTTTTGGCTGTCAAAATGGCATGGTAAGGGGCACACCTCTGTGGTATTAGCAGAGGATGTTCTCAGGGAAGATCGTGCAGATACCATAAAGGTTTGGATTTCTCACAGGGACACCCATTACCTGCCTTGGCAGATACCATGAGAAAAGCCCCACAGTGCCTGCCAAGGCAGGTACCACAGGTTCCCATGGTAAATCCATGGGAAGGGATAGTAGAAATCAGGTGCCCTGACTGCTTCCATGCCTCCCACCAACTGCCGCAATTGGGCTTGCCCTCCCCACAATATTGTTGGTGCTGCAGTGCAGTGACCTGCAGCATTGAGAATATTACAAAATGAAGTGTGTGCCCTCCACCCTGCAGCACCGATCCCCCCTGGACAGCTCTCATTCCCCATTGGGAGCTCTTCTCTCCTGTCATTCTCATAGATCCAATCAAAGATGGCCACGATCTCGTGGTGCTGCCCAGGAGGCTAGAGGACAACATCTTGTGATGGTGGCTATTTTGAATTGGCTGTTGGACGGGCAGGACCATATAGGATCACTCCTGCCTCATTCTGCACTGCACCAACAGAGACTACAAGGTATGTGGTGGGGGTCTGGAGGGTCGGAAGCTTACGTGGCCCCCCTTACCAGCTGAGATTCACTTTTTTTAAGGGAGGGTGGGAGGGGGGCCATGGGGCCCCCATCCTTTTACATCTGCATTGGGGGGAGGCAGGGACTTTTCCTAAATCGGGGGTTGCACTGATCCCCCTGGGCAGTTTCCGATGTAGATCAGGAACTGTCCAGGGGTAATTGGTGCTGTGGAGGGGGTGGCATACACTTTATTTTGTAATATTGTCATTGCCACGGATCACAACATTGACAATATTGTAGGAGATGGCGGTCCAATCATTGGCAGGGAAGAGCCTGCATTATCAGGCCTCCCGGCAAGTAACACCACTCAAGGTGGCGTTATCTGCCGCTGTGATCAGAGTCAATTTTGACAGCCACAATGCAAAATCTTTTTTGCGTGGTGGCTGCCAACCATGGCCACTCCCACTCCCCACCACAATCTTGCCCCTAGGAAGCTGCACCATGGGAAAATCAGATACTGTGGGAAATTGCCTGCAATATCTGCTTTTTTTGTGGGTTAGTTACTACCTCGGGTCTAGCACAGGATTAATGCCCCAGTGATGGCAGCTAACATACTTTAATAAACATACCCCTTAGATTGTAAGCCATCCAGGGATAGAGAAATACTTACTGTACCTGACTGTAGCTTGCCTTGTGCTATCCCACCCTCCCAGCAACTTTACTCCCATCCCCTTGTACCTGCCCTGGCCACCCTCTCCCCCCCCCCCCAAAAGCATAGTGGCAGTAGAAGCAATCATCCCACCCCCTCAGGAGGCAGCTCCCTGAACTCTCCAAATCCCCCCAACAACCCCATATAACCTACAAATGGTTCCAATAGGTTCCTTTCTGCCAAGACAGTTACTTTATGCATTCTTTCCCTAACCCCCACCCCACTCCTCCACACCTTATCCCTTTCCCCAACCCCCTGACCCTGACTATATAGATGTGAGAGTGTGCTGGCAGATGTCTTGCTGGAATCTGAGAAGCTATTGGAAACATCATCTAGCACGGATGGCTGTTGGGAGGCCTTACGGAAGCGGGGAAGTGAAGGGGTTCACATCTTCCATGGGGCATGGATCCAAATATGATAGAGAAGATGAGTAGTGGCTGTCACTGATATGGAAGAGCTTGAGGTAGTGGTGGCAGTGGAAGACAGTGAAGGTGATCCTTATGCCTGGAACAAATGACCTGAGTCAGTTCATCAAGTTCCATCTCTGGCCCTTTTCAAATCCAGACTAAAAACTCACCTCTTCAAGGCTGCTTTTGGATCCTGATCAGCTTAGTCTCCTGCTCTTCAACTATGTCTTTCCTTACCATTCTCAAACATAACGTAGTCCACAGTTGTGTTGTCTGTCTTGACTAGGTTCTAAACTCTGATGAGCAGGGACTGTCTCTTACATGTCTCTGTATAGCACTGTGTACACCTTGTAGCTCTATACAAATGATTAGTAGCAATAGTAGTAGACAGGGCAAAAACTTCATATTTTCTTGAAAATCCCTGCCTGAAGAAATTTCAGTTGCAAAGTCCATGGATACCATTACTCCATGAACCTCAAACCTGCCTAGCTGCACCTCATAGGTCTAGCCCAACATTTATCCCGTAATCTCTCACCCACCACCCTCATCTTCCAATTCTCTATTGCATTTTCATTCCAAAAATTTTGTTTATACTATGAATGACAAATTAACTATGGGCCCTTTTTACATAGACACATAATGGGAGAACACCTTTAGTCAGTGGCATAAGTTCCAATGAGGGGCTCCCCCAAGCAAACTTGCTGAGGACTCCACATTGTCATGGTGGCAGTGTCCCTCTTTGTGTGGCCTATTCCCCGTGCTGACTCCCCACCTGTGTGGCAGCAGCAGTGAACTTACTGTTATCGTGCCATGATGCCTCCACTCTTGTAAGTTTTCCCCATGCTCCTAATAGGGACTCCATTACAAGCAAGGTAATACTGTGTGCTTTTTAAATACAATGGGCCTCATTCCAATCAGGGCATCCAGGCCCCTGTGCGCCTGATTGGAATCCGACGCACAGGGGCAGACGTGATTCTGATCCCATGGGGCACATCTAGCCCCGCAGGATCAGAATCACGACTAGGTCTGTACGTGTAGGCTGGGACCCGATTCCAGTCAAACTACACTTACAGGCCTCTACCCGGCTAACTCAGTCAAGGCTTCTGAATGGAGCTGCAGCACCATGGCTTCTGGTTGCCATGGCACCAAGGCTCAATTCAGGAGCCAACCTGTGCTTTCAATCCCTGCAGCCCGACCCACAATCTGGTCTCCCAAGGCCAGGGTCAAGCTGCAGGGAATAATCTACACCCCCTCTGACCCCTTCCGCCACCCGGGCCTGCTGTTCCCCGCCATCTAGGGGAACTTATTCCACCTCAGAGGTGGAATAAGTTCCCTGTTCAGTTTGCTGGCCCCGGATGTACAGGGCCAAAATCAGAATCAGCTCTGTACATTCGGAGCCGTGGGCCGCCCACTGCCCACCTTACCTCCACCTCTGCACTACCCCTTTCCCACCCTCGTCTAGCCTCCTTGTACAAACACCTTGTTTATATGGGTAGGTTAGTCGGGGACGCAGAGGGAGCCAAATAGCAGAGAAGGATGTCCCAACGGGACCCCCAATCTCTATCTCTGAACATTCTTGCTTTATAGGGCAACTCCTCAATTAGTTACATACAGGGACATAGAACAGTGCTGTTAGAACACACTTAAAAGAGGTTAACTGCTTTTTCTCTTAAAGGACAGCTAAGGAAAAGGTAGGGTCTTTGGTAGGTCTTTCTCTTTTACTGCAACAGGTACCAAAACTCCACCAACTGAACAATGGCTGGGAAAAATCATATCGCCAACGCTGCTGCCCCCATTACAGCTGCTACCTCTGTCAAGACAGAGATCCCTATGCCAGCTGAAGGACATAAGAACATAAGAACATAAGATATGCCATACTGGGTCAGACCAAGGTCCATCAAGCCCAGTATCCTGTTTCCAACAGTGGCCAATCTAGGTCATACGCACCTAGCAGTTTCCCCAAAAGACACAGGTTCCGCATTGCTTGTACTGGGTCAAGCATTGATATCCTGGGTCCCTTCTTAATAATGGGTTATGAACCTTTCCTCCAGGAACTTGTCCAAACCCAGCTACACTAATAAGAACATAAGACTGGTTCCATGTACAAGATGCCTGAAAGCTGAAGCTCTCATGAAACAAGTGGAGGAGCTCAGAGAAGATGTGGTGAGGCTGAGAAGCATTTGAAACAGTGAGAAGTACATTGATGAGATGCTTCTTGAAAAATGCAAGCACTCCAACAGAGGTGAAGATGGGAGGCTACAAAATGAAGAGAGTTGGTCACGAGTCCACACAGCCTGCAGAATCAACAGTTCAACTCCTACTGCCCTTGAAATGAAACACCAGTATGCACCTCTGGAAGTGGAGGAGGCAAAAGCATCCCAGGAAAGGGAAGAACCAGAGCACAAGCACCCTAAAGTTGCAGAATCGGTAACCACAATGAAGCAAAAAGTAGTGGTGGTTGGTGACTCTCTGCTTAGGGGTACTGAGATGTCCATCTGCCAACCAGATTTGATGTCCAGAGAGGTATGCTGTCTGCCAGATGCAAAAATACAAATGTTATGGAGAGTTTGCCAGACACATCAAATCTACTGACTTTATCCCATGTTGCTCATCCATGTTGGCACAAATGATACCTCTAGGTATCCCTCTGAGTGTATCAAAAGTGACTTCATAGCTGTGGGACAGAGAGTGAAGCAGATAGGCACACAGGTAGTGTTATCTTCAATCCTCCCTGTTGAGAGTAAAGGCTGAGGCAGAGAAACTTGCATCCTGGAGATGAATGCATGGCTACATGGATGATGTAATCAAGAGCATTTTGGTTTCCTGTACCATGGGATGATGTTCCAAGCGCTGAAGAGCAGAGATGGTATCCAACTGTCCAAAAAAGGTCAAAGTGTTAACTGCAGCAGACTGCGTAACCTACTGAAGAGGGCTTTAAACTAGAGTCATTGGGGATGGGTGAAGAAAGTCCCCAGGCAAGGGAATGCCCCCAGGTAAGTGAAATATTAAATACCTCTGTAGAAAGGGTAAAAGGGGCAACATTTGGAAAGTGGTGTGTATAAATGCCCATAGCATGGGAAATCAGATCCCAGATGTTGAGGCTTTAATGAAAGAGGCTGACTTAGATTTAGCGGCGGTTACAGAGATATGGTTCACAGATAATCATGACTGGGATGTAATTATACCAGGCTATACCTTATTCATTAAAGATGGGGTAGGAAGAAGGGTAAGAGGAGTGGCACTATATGTAAAAAATACAAGGGTTATTTTTTTTAAGTAAGGTCCGTTTTTCAATAAAAACAAAACTAGTAAAGATATTGTCAAAAACTTCTTTTTATTTCACTCCTTACACCGTAAGCTATTTTTCTACATAGGTTTCTTGATTGTTTAAACACTTATCATAGTGTTCTACTAGTTAGTTTATGCCCACATCATAGAAATCAGCTGCCTGTGAAGACAACCAATCTTCAACCGTTGTTTTCACTTCTGCATCGGTGTCAAACCGCTGCCCGCCGAGAAACTCCTTCAGGTAGCGGAACAGGTGGTAATCGCTTGGCGCAAGGTCCGGACTGTACGATGGGTGGTCCATTTGCTCCCATCCAAAAGATATGATTAACTCTTGAGTTTGAGCAGCAGAATGAGGTCGTGCATTGTCATGCAGTAACAAACCTCCAGCTGACAGTAGGCCATGTCGCTTATTCTGTATGGCGCGCCAAAGCTTCCTCAAGATCGCACAGTAAGCAGCTGAGTTTATTGTTTTATTTATTTATTTAACAGTATTTCTATACTGCCTTATCCTACAATCAAGGCAGTGTCACAGCAATACAATCAAAGGAGTGGAAGGGTATCTCATGCAGTGAAAAAGTGTCATGCGTTGCGTGTAAGGGGTTAGTGTATTAGATTAGGTTGAGCTATGTACATTGTGAGCTATGGTACAGTGTGAGCTATAGTACATTGTTCTATACAATTAAGATACATCATGTGCCGTTGTTCAGTTTCTTATCAGGGTTTGTAGAGGTAAGTTGGTGGTTCCCGTTGGTACGGTTATGTGACATGACCGTAGTGTTCAATGAACAGCGTTGTCTTCAGCAGTTTGCGAAAGTCTTTGAGGTTGGTTGTCGATCGCAGTTCGTCCGGGAGGGAGTTCCATATTGTTGGAGTAGCCAGGGAGATGGCTCTCTCTGTGGTGTCCTTGTGTATTTTTCTGAAGTCGTTCGGGGTGTTGACTCTGTTGGAGGTTCCTTTTCTTCTTGGGCGAGTGCTGGTGTCTGGTTACATAGAAACATAGAAATATGACGACAGAAAAAGACCACATGGCCTATCTAGTCTGTCCTTCCATAACAACTACAACAGTCCACTTTTTGCCTTTAGAGATCCTCTGTGTTGGTCCCATGCTTTCTTGAATTCAGTTACTGTCCTCATCTCTACCACCTCCACTGGGAGACTATTCCACGGATCCACTACTCTTTCCGTAAAGAAATATTTCCGCATATCACTCCTGAATCTATCTCCCTTCACCCTCATCCCATGTCCCTCGTAGCAGAACTTGCTTTCAATTGAAAGAGGCTCTCTCCCTGAACATTTATGCCACGGAGGTATTTAAACATCTCAATCATATCACCTCTATCCCGCCTTTCCTCTAAGGTGTACATATTAAGATCCTTAAGTCTGTCCTCATATGCTTTATAATGAAGCCCATTAATCATTTTGGTAGCAACCCTCTGCACCGACTCCATCCTGTTCACATCCTTTTGAAGGTGCGGTCTCCAGAATTGCACACCATACTCCAAATGAGGTCGCACCAAAGACTTATACAGAGGCATTATCACCTCCTTTTTTCTGCTAGCCATTCCTCTCCGTATGCACCCAAGCATCCTTCTAGCTTTTGCTGTCGCCTTTTCCACCTGTTTAGCTACTTTAAGATCATCAGACACAACCACGCCTAGGTCCCGCTCTTCTTTAGTGGACAAAAGTACTTCACCTCCTATACTGTATTGCTCCCTTGGATTGCTGCAGCCCAAATGCATGACCTTACATTTTTTAACATTAAATCCCAGCTGCCAAATTCTAGACCATTCTTCAAGCTTAGCTAGATCCCTCCTCATGTTATCTACCCCTTCCTGGGTGTCTACTCTATTGCAGATTTTGGTATCATCCGCAAAGAGGCAAACCTTACCCGACAGCCCTTCCGCTATATCACTAACAAAGATGTTAAAAAGAATTGGACCAAGGACAGATCCCTGGGGCACACCACTGGTAACATCCTTCTCCTCAGAGTGAGCTCCATTTACTTGTACTCTTTGTCGCCTCCCACCCAACCAATTTCTAACCCAAGCAGTAACTTTAGGGTCCATCCCTAGGGTGCTCAGTTTGTTTATCAGTCGCCTGTGAGGAACAGTGTCAAAGGCTTTACGGAAATCTAAATACACCACATCTAGAGCTCTCCCTCGGTCCAACTCCCTGGTCACCCAGTCAAAAAAATCAATCAGATTTGTCTGACAAGACCTGCCTCTGGTGAATCCATGCTGCCTCGGATCCTGTAATCCGCTGGACTCCAGAAACCTCACTATTTTCTCTTTCAGCAGCGTTTCCAATAATTTACTCACCACCGAAGTTAAACTAACCGGCCTGTAGTTTTCAACCACATCCTTACTTCCTTACATCCTTACTTGTATGAGGGTGTGCAGGCTGTTGGCTGAAGTGTGGTGTTTGATCTTGAAAATGTTTATGATTGTTTTGTATTTGATGCGTGAACTGATTGGGAGCCAGTGAAGGTCTTTCAATACTAGAGTAATGTGATCATGTCTTGTTGAGCCAGATATGCGGGCTGCAGTGTTTTGTGCTAGTTGTAGTGGCCTGAGTGTTTGTTTTGCTAGTCCAAGGTAAATGGGGTTGCAGAAGTCCAGTAGGGGAGTAATTAGAGCTTGACATACGGTCCGGAAGTGTTCAGTGGTGAGGAGGGGTTTGAGTCTTCTGATGATCCTCATCCTGTGGGTTATTGTTGTCCCTTGTGGCATAAAATCAACTAACAGGACACCATGTCTATCCCAAAATACAGTTGTCATAATCTTGCGTGTTGAGATTGTCTCTTTGGCTTTCACTTTGACTGGAGATGACGTGTGTCTCCATTCCATCGACTGCTGCTTTGATTCTGGAGTCACGTGAGAAACCCATGTCTCGTCCCCTGTGACAATGTGGTCCAAAAGTTCATCTCCTTCCTCATTGTATCGGATCAAAAAGGTCAAAGCACTACCCATTCTCGTTTTTTGGTGTTCCTCGGAAAGCAGCCTGGGAACCCAGCGCGAGCACCGTTTTCTATACTGCAAGTTTTCAGAAACAATTTTGTATAGCACTGACCTTGAAACTTGTGGATATTTCAGTAACAAAGTGGAAATCGTGAATCGCCGTTCTTCATGAATTTTTGCATCAACCGCGTGCACCAAATCTTCTGTGATTACTGAAAGTCGACCCGATCGCGGTCCATCATGGACATTGTCCCGCCCATCCTTGAACAATCTCACCCATTTATGCACTTTGCTGTCACTCATTGCATTGGGGCCGTACACCTCACATATCTGGCGATGAATGTCTGCTGATGGCATTGTCCTTGCTGTCAAAAACTGAATCACAGACTATATTTCACAGTCAGTGGGCCGCTCAATTGTCTTAAACATTTCAACCTCACAGTATAAACTGTAGAAAGTGATGCTATGACTGCAAATGGCATCTGCTTTTGCACAAGACATGCCGGGAGCCGGAACACATACGTGTTTCTACAGGGGACAAAAATTTACAAAGCTACAGCCAATTGGACCTTACTTTAAAAATAACCCTCGTAATATTAAAGCTATAGAAATACAGGGCTTACAAGGGAGCAAGGAGGCACTGTGGGTAAACTAGAAAGAGGGAAAGGGAAATCCATTGGAATTGGTGTGATATACAGATCTCTCTGACAGGGAGAAGAAGTGAATGGGGATTTAATAGAAAATATATGCAGTATTGCCATGAAAAAAAAAGTGCTACTGATAGGCGATTTCAATATGTCGGATGTTGATGGGTACATCCCTGCTATTGTGTCAGTTAGAAGTAAGGAGATCCTAGATTCTCTACAGGGAGAACTATTCCGACAACTGGTAACAGAATCCACATGTGAAGAGGCAATATTGGACTTGGTGCTTACCAATGGGGAAAATGTTTCTGATGTCATAGTGGGAGATCATCTTGCATCCAGAGATTAACAAATGGGGTGAGGCTAGGGATGATAAGATCCATTAAAAAGTGAGGCCTTAAAAAATACAAGAGATCACAGATAGAGAAAGACAGGCATCTTTATTTGGAAGAGCTTAGAGAAGCTAGCAAAATAGTCAGGAAAGCAAAGATACAAAAAGAAGAAATAGTCATTGCAATAAAATGGGGGAATACGACATTTTTCAGATATGTTAGTGAGAGGGGGAAGGGAAAATTTTGTTTTCTCAGACTGAAGAGTGAAGGGGAGGAATTTGTAGAAGCTGATGAGGATAAAGCATAATTGTTTAACAAATATTTCTGTTCTGTGTTCACAGATGAAGGGCCAGGAGCAGAACCTCAGAAAACACCCATAAATAGGAACAGAAGTGATGGGGATCTCGAACAATTTTCAGAAGACTGTGTTCGTGAGGGACTAGCTAAACTTAAAGTAGACAAAGCAATGGGACCAGATGGTATACATCTGAGAATATTGAAGGAACTTGGGGACATTCTAGTGGCTCCACTGACTGACCTTTTCAAGGTTTCTTTGTAGTTGGGAGTGGTCCCAGAGGACTGGAGAAAGATATATGTGTCCCTATACACAAAAGCGGAAGTAAGAATGAGGTTGAAAACTATAGGCCACTTAGTCTAACCTCTGTGGTGAGTAAATTATTGGAAATGCTGCTAAAAGAGAGACTAGTGAGATTTCAGGAGTCTAATGGATTACAGGATCCAAGGCAGCATGAGTTTATCTAAGGCAGACAAATCTGATTGATTTCTTTGACTGGGTGACCGGAGAATTGGACCCAGGGAGAGCCCTAGATGTGGTGTACTTAGATTTCATTAAAGCCTCTGACAACGGTCTGCACAGGCGACTTATAATCAAACTAATCACCCTAAGGATGGACCCTAAAGTGTCTGAGTTAAAAATTGGTTGAGTGGGAGGTGACAAAGGGTATAGGTAAATGGAGCTCACTCTGAAGGGAAGGAAGTTACCAGTGGTGTACCGCAGGGATCTGTGCTTAGTCTGATTCTTTTTAACATCTTTGTTAGTGATATTGCGGAAGGGCTGTTGGGTAAGTTTGCCTCTTTGCAGATGATACCAAACTCTGCAATAGAGAAGACACCCAGGAAGGAGTAGACAGGGCCGGCCCGTCCATTGAGCGAGAATGTTTTTTGCACAGGGCCCCGCGTGTCAGGGGGCCCCGCGCAAAAAACAAACATTCTTAACCTTAAAGTAAAATTAAAAGAAAAAAAAAAGCTGTCTTCTCCGGCTGCCGGAGCCGCCGCAGCAGAATCGAGTGTGCCGCGGGGCCCCCCCTGCCTTGCCTTGCCTAGCAGAGCCTCCCCTCCCCTCCCCTGTATCACCTCTCTCTCGTTGTAGGTTCTGTCACACGCGCCGGCTTTCAGAGCGCGAGAGAGTTTCTCCCTCGCGGCTCTGTTAAGCCCGCGGGGGCTGATGGGAAGTTCCCATCAGCCCCCGCGGGCTTAACAGAGCCGCGAAAGGGAAACTAATCATTTCGCGCTCTGAAAGCCGGCGCGTGTGGCTGAACCTACAACGAGAGAGGTGATACAGGGGAGGGGAGGGCAGGCTCTGCTAGGCAAGGCAAGGCAGGGGGGGCCCCGCGGCACACTCGATTCTGCCGCGGCGGCCCCGGCAGCCGGAGAAGACAGCGTTTTTGTTTTTAAATTTTCCCTGGGCTGGGGGATTAGGAGTGGTGATGGGATGGGGTTTTTTTAGGAGTGGTGATGGGCTATGGGGGGGTTAGAAGTGGTGATGGGCTGGGGGGTTAGAAGTGGTGATGGGCTATGGGAGGCTATGGGGGGGTTAGAAGTGGTTGATGGGCTATGGGGGGGCTGGGGGGGGTTAGAAGTGGTGATGGGCTATGGGGGGACTGGGGGGGGTTAGAAGTGGTGATGGGCTATGGGGGGGGCTATGGGGGGGGCTGGGAGGGGTTAGAAGTGGTGATGGGCTATGGGGGGGGCTGGGGCTGGGGCTGGGGCTGGGGGGGGGGGTTAGAAGTGGTGATGGGCTATGGGGGGGCTGGGGGGGTTAGAAGTGGTGATGGGCTATGGGGGGCTGGGGGCTGGGCTGGGGGGCTGGGGGGGTTAGAAGTGGTGATGGGCTATGGGGGGGGGGGGGGGTTAGGAGTGGTGATGGGCTACTGGGGGGCTGGGGGGGTTAGGAGTGGTGATGGGCTATGGGGGGGTTAGGAGTGGTGATGGGCTATGGGGGGCAGGGGGGGTTAGAAGTGGTGATGGGCTATGGGGGGCTGGGGCTGGGGCTGGGGGGGGTAGAAGTGGTGATGGGCTATGGGGGGGTTAGGAGTGGTGATGGGCTATGGGGGGGCTGGGGGGGTTAGGAGTGTTGATGGGCTATGGGGGGTTAGAAGTGGTGATGGGCTATGGGGGGGCTGGGGGGGTTAGGAGTGGTGATGGGCTATGGGGGGGTTAGAAGTGGTGATGGGCTATGGGGGGCTGGGGGGGTTAGAAGTGGTGATGGGCTATGGGGGGTTAGAAGTGGTGATGGGCTATGGGGGGGCTGGGGGGGTAAGGAGAGGTGATGGGCTATGTGGGGGTTAGAAGTGGTGATGGGCTATGGGGGGGATTGGGGGGTTAGAAGTGGTGTTGGGCTATGGGGGGGCTATGGGGGGGTTAGGAGTGGTGATGGGCTATGGGGGGGCTTAAACTGAAAATTGGGTGATGGGGATTAGGACTGGAAATGGGCTGGTGGGATTAGGACTGGGAGTGGGCTATGGGGGGCTAGGACTGGTAATGGGTTGGGGGGGTTGCTAGGACTGGAAATGGACTGGGGGGATTAAGACTGGAGGTGGGCTGATGGGGTTAGGACTGGTAATGGGCTGTGGGCTGTTGGGGGGGTTAGGACTGGTAATGGGCTATGGGGGGGCTAGGACTGGAAATAGGCTGATGGGGGGGTTAACACTGGAGGGGGGCTGATGGGGTTAGTACCGGTAATGGGCTGTGGGCTGATGGGGGGTTAGGACTGGTAATGGGCTAGGGGGGGGGGGTTAAGGACTGATAATGGGCTATGGGGGGGCTAGGACAGGAAATGGGCTGATGGGGAGGGGTTAGGACTTGAGGTGGACTGATGGGGTTAGGACTGGTAATGGGTTGTGGGCTGTTGGGGGGGTTAGAACTGATAATGGGCTATGGGGGGTTAAGACTGGTAATGGGCTGTTGGCTGATGGGGGCTGTCTGGTAATGGGCTATGGGGGGTTAGGACTGATAATGGGCTATGGGGGGCTAGGACAGGAAATGGGCTGATGGGGAGGGGTTAGGACTTGAGGTGGGCTGATGGGGTTAGGACTGATAATGGGCTGTGGGCGGTGGGGGGGGTTAGGACTGGTAATGGGCTATGGGGGGCTGACTGGAAATGGGTTGATGGGGTTAGGACTGGAAGTGGGTTGATGGGGGTGTTAGGACTGGAAGTGGGTTGATGGGGGGGCTAGGACTGGTATTGGGTTGGGGGGTTGCTAGGACTGGAAATGGGCTGATGTGGGGCTAGGACTGGAAATGGGCTGATGCAGGGACTAGAAGGGAATGGATGCTGGGTGAGGCTGGAACTAGAAGGGAGCTGATGTTGGGGGAGGATTAGAATGGGATGGGGCTGGGAGAGTAAAATGGAGAGGGGAAAAATATTTTGTGTGGGAGGGATAAAAAATCTACATTTAGCCGGGTATTGGGAGAGTAAGTGGGGATTGAGGATGGAGGGGTAAAATTTGAGTGGATGAAATAGGAATGAGGAAAGAGCAAAAGGAGAAAGATTAGTATGTTAAAGCAGATGTAGAGAGAGAGAATGGAAAAAAAAACTAGAAGAGAGAAGAAAGGACAAATGGACAGCAGATGGAGAGTTAGCAGAAAACATGAAGAAACCAGAAGAAAGTGGCTGGAGCAATTGCAACTGAAAAAAAATGCACAAAAGGTAGAAAGATATCGTTTTATTTTGAATTTATTAACTGGAATATGAAAGCTCTGGGAAATGTGCATCATTAAAGTCTGCGCTTTGTTTGGTACAAGAGGAAATTAATTTATAGTTTTATTTCTACAGTGTTGTTGTACATTCCAAGTTTGGCTTTTGGGGTTCCCAGTTTAATTATTGCCTTCCTGTTTCTAAATTGTGATTCCTTGTTTGGTGATGGTCTATGTTCTGCATGTGTAACTGAGCTGAGGTATTCTGTTTATGTAATTCCTATTTGACATTGCCACTTGTTCTCTTTCCCCAGTAGGTCATGTATTGTTGTTCTCTGAAATGTATTGGTTTAATATTTGCAGTGTTGCCTTTTGATGGGTAGGGTATGGTGCTTTGTGAGTCCTGGTAGTGCTGTTAGGATACGGCGGGTTTGCTATGGGTTCTAAATGGGCAGTGTTTGTAGTAGTTCCTAATGTGCCTTGCGGTTGGCACTGGATTATAGTAATGTAGAAATCTTTTAGTCTGTCTTTATCCATACACTCATTAAGAGACATGTTTACTAAAAGTTAGTGTATGTTAGCATTATGCAAATATTTATGCAAATAAGGCCACTTATGCAAATGAGGCCCCGCACCAAGTCTCCGCACATGGCCCCGCACCCCCCTTGGGCCGCCCCTGGGAGTAGATAATATGAGAAGGAATCTAGGTAAGCTTGAAGAATGGTTGAAAATTTGCCAGCTGAGATTTAATGATACAAAATGCAGGGTTGTGTACTTGGGCTGCAAAAATTCAAGACAACCGTACAGTTTAGGGGGAGAAGTATTTCTTTCCATGAAAGAAGGGTGGGACCTGGGAGGGACATTTCTGATTATCTTAAAGCAGCTAAATAGGTAGAAAGGGCAATGAGAAATTCCAGAAGTATGCTTGGGTGAAAAGGGAGAGGAAAGGCCAGCAGAAAAATGGAGGTGATGGTACCTCTGTATAAGTCTCCGGTGCGACCTCATTTAGAGTGTTATGTGCAGTTCTGGAGATCACACCATCAAAAGGATATAAACAGGATGGAGTCAGTGCAGAGGATGGCTACCAAAATGGTTAGTGGTCTTCGTTATAAAGCATATGAGGACAGACTTAAAGGTCTTAATATGCATACATTCGAGGAAAGGCTGGATAGAGGAGATATGATAGAGATGTTTAAATAGCTCTGCTGCATAAATGCACTGGAGGAGAGCCTCTTTCAATTGAAAGCAAGCTCTGCTATGAGGGAACATAGGATGAGAGTGAAAGGGGATAGGCTCAGGAGTAATATGAGGAGATATTTATTTATGGAAAGAGTGGTAGATGCATGGAATAGTCTCGCAGTGTAGGTAGTGGAGGTGAAGACAGTATCTGAATTCAACAAAGCTTGGGACAAACACAAAAGATCTCTAAAGGAAAAAGGGGGACTATGGAAGTGATATAGAAGAGCAGACTAGATAGGCCATGTGGTCTTTTTCTGCCATCATGTTTCTATGTTTCTAAGATGGCAATTCTTTTTTGTTGTTGTTGTTAAGTGCTGTCGTGTCGATGTCAAATCATGACGATCTATAGTTGTCCTAAACTGTGTTCAGTCTTCAAGTCAGGTGGCTCATTGTCGATAGAAGGGCACCCATAGCTGCTGTTATGGTATCAATCCATTGCTGGCTTTCCTCTTTTTCATTGACCTTCTGCCTTGCCAAGCTTGATGGCTTTCTCTAATGATCTCGCATGAAAGTATGAAAGTCGAAGTCTTGTCATCTGAACTTCTAAAGAAAGCTTAGGTTTGATCTTCTCTTAAACTGACTGGGTTTGTTCTTCGACCAGTCTGTAATATTGCACAGTATTCATCACCAGCACCAAGATTAAAGGGCATTGATTTTCTTTCTGTCTATCTTTTTCACTGTCCAACTTTCATCCATATGACATTATTGAAAATACCATGGCTTGAACAAGTCAAATCTTTGTATGGAGAGAGATATCTCTGCTCTTGAAAATCTTCTCTAGGTCCTTCATTGCCATTCTGCCAAGAGCAATGCATCACTGGATTTCTTTACTGTTTGTCGTTTCTTTATTGATAGTTGATTCAAGTAGGTTAAAGTAGTCAACTATTTCAATTTCTTCTCCATCAACGATGAAGTTATTGAGTTTGCCAGTTGTCAGGATCTTTGTCTTCTTTACATTAAGACCCATTTTAAGGTTATATTGCTTGATCTTGAGAAGCAAATGTTTCAGATCGTCTTCACTTTCAGCCACTAATTATCAGCATAGTGAAGGTTGTTGATGACTTTTCTATCAATCTTCACACTTACTACAGTCTTCATACAGTCCTGCTTCTCTGATGATTTGTTCTGCATATAAATTAAATGGGTAGAGGGAAAGTATGCAGCCTTGTAGTACACCTTTGCTGATTTTAAATCATTCTGTTTCTCCCTGTGCTGTTTGAACTATTGCTTCTTGATCAATGTAAAGGTTGTGCATGAGAACTATCAGGCGTTCTGGTATACCCATGCTTCTTAGTGTCACCCAGAGTTTCTCATGGCTCACACGGTCAAAAGCCTTGCTGTAGTCAATAAAACACATATACTGTAGATATCCTTTTGGTATTATTTTGTTTTTTCAAGGTCCATCTCATATCTGCAATGATGTCTCTGGTTCCTCACCCTTTCTTGAACCCTGCTTGCACTTCAAGCAGTTCTTGTTCCAGTCTCTGCTGAATAATCTTGAGTAGAATTGTGCTAGCATGTGAGATCAGAGAAATTGTGTGATAACACAGGTACACTAAAAAAAAATTTTTTTAAACTGCCTCTAATGTTTCGATTGATTTTTACGTTTTTTGGTGCGCTGAATCCAAATCTGGTAACCAATTTGCTCCATCACGTACAGATTTTTTGCTACATTGGGTTAGAAGTTTGAGGTGAACGTTTCAGATTGAGTGCGATCGAGATAAAAGTTTCTTGGATGAATTCTTTATACTAATTGTTTAGTAGTTATTCAAATAAGAATAAAGAAAATTGTAACAAGGCAGCACATAAGAATAGAGTAATGTCAACAAAACACACTGTGATGGTAGCAAAATTGTCTGCACTTAAAACAGCCACATACATGTGCACAAACATTGAGCATATAAGAGCAAGGTTAGACACAAAGCAAAGCAAAGAAATGTGCAAAAAATGTTGTACAGGTATGTATTTAAGAATAGAAAACGCAAACCGCACCATTGCAATACATGAAGACAAACACCCGATGGTGTGAAAATAAAATTCTAATAAATGAGATCCGACACTGTGGTAATAACTAGCAAATTTTTATTTCAAAGTTTAGTAAAAACACGATATTTGTCAACACAGTTTAGATTTTAAAGTCACTCTTGGGTCAATTAATCTCCTGGTGGGCCCGTTTCTTCTTCCCCCGAATGCTTCTCTTGGTGCGCTGCTTGGCGTATTTTTCATCTGGGGTTTCCCGCAGCAGCAACCAGCAGAAATCAGCCATCATAGTGGTGTTCCATCTTCCTTGGTACCTTCTCTCTGCGTCCTTGATGCCTGGTGAAACCTTTCACTTTGTTCTTCACTGTACGCCCCCAAGTTTTCGGGAAAGTAGTTCACATGGGAGTGCAAGAAATGGACTTTCAGGCTCATGTTACAGCCTTGTTCTTTGAAGGCATTGAGCATCCTGGCAACAATATCCTTATAGTTCTCATCCCGCCTGTTCCCCAAGAATTTGAGAACAACATCCTTGAAGGAATCCCAGGCTTCTTTTTCCTTCTCAGACATCGTTTCAGCGAATGCTCCATCTGAAATGAGTTTCCTTATATCAGGGCCAACAAACACTCCTTCCTTTAGCTTTGCTTCAGAAAGTCAGGGGAACTTTGAGCAAATGTACCGAAAGCACTCACCATCTTTTGGAAGGGACTTGATGAATTGCTTAATGAGACCCAACTTAATGTGGAGAGGTGGTAATAAAATTTTATCACGAGGTACCAAGCTCTCATGAAGAACATTTTTCTCACCGGGTCTCAAATACTCCCGAATTGGCCAGTCTTTTTTCCCCCAGTGTAGGTCACGGGCCCGGCTATCCCACAAGCAAAGGAAGCAGGGATATTTGGTGAAACCGGATTGCTGCCCTAATAGCATGGATAGAATTTTAAAGTCTCCACAAATCATCCACTTATGCTCATCATAACGAATCTTCTGAAGAATCAGGGCCAAATTCTCGTATTTTTCTTGGAGAATAACAGAGTGAGCAATAGGAACTGAAGCGAATGTGTTGCCATTATGAAGAAGAACACCTTTTATGCTGTCTTTTGACGAATCAATGAACAGCCGCCATTCAGCAGGATCATACTTGAGTTTAAACTTTTCCATCACTCCGTATATATCGTTGCAAAATACCAAATCTTCCTCTTTGCTGAAATACTTCAAAAATTGTGTCTCGCGGTTGCGGTACCAATAAAAAGTTGTTCCTGGTGACAATAGATTTTTCTGTTTAAGCCGAGAACCTAGCAGTTGGGCAGCATCTTTTGGGAGTCCTAAATCCCGGACTAAATCATTCAATTCAGCTTGAGAGAAAAGTTCAGGTTTCGGATCTGGTTCAGTTTCAAACTCGGAAGTACTGGACTCATCGGGAAAAGCCATCTGATGAGTCTCATCATGATCAGAACCGTCCACACAAATATGATCCAAAGATTTTGGTGGTTCAGGCACAGGTACTTCGTTGCTATGAGGCATAGGCCTAATTGCTGAGGGAAGGTTGGGGTAACTTATTACGTTCTTATTTTTTAAGTTGTATCCCTTCACAATGCAAGAGCAAAAATAGCAGTCACTGCTGTGGTCTCTTTGTTCACGCCACATCATAGGTATTCCGAAACAAAATGCTTGTTTTTTACCTTTCATCCATAAGCGTAGATCTTCCTCACATGTCTTGCACACTTTGTGAGGAGCCCACGGTTTGTCTTGATCGCCTAACTTCAAACCGAAATAGGCGAAATATACTTTTTAAATAAATGCAGAAATGTTCCTCTGCCGCTTTTTCACGGTATATTCCCCACAAATAAAACAAAAACTGTCCGGAGAGTTGACGCAACCTCTGGCTCTGTGAGCCATCACAAATACACAGCACTGCAAACTACAACTGTAGTGAACCACTTCGGAATAAAGCTGGATTACGACTGAGCAAACAAAAGGTAATAATGAACTTGCAAGAAACTGAAATTTGACAGGAACGTTCATGTCGCAACCACCGTGTTTGAGCGAGCGAACGAGGCGAGGCGAACAGGAAAGAACATGCGCCAGCGCGAGTACTGGATTTAGCCCCCCCGCCTCCCAATTGTCCTGTTAATGTATAAAATGAATACAAAACACTCTAAAATATCATGAGGGAGTGTTTCTAGTTAGTTAACCATTACAACCTCTATTTTGGGCCAAGAAAATAAACTGCAGTCGGCTAAAAAGAAATTATGTGAACATTCCTTATATGGGTAAGAAATCTAATTTTGCAAGAAAATGTGACGTGATGGAACATTTTGGCTATTTTTCCTGGATTCAGCACCCCAAAATCTATAGGAATCAGTTGCAAAACTGGAGGCAGTTTTTTGGTAGTGTACCTGTGTAATTTACCCAGTCAGTTGGATCACTTTTCTTTAGTATTGGTACAAAAACACAGATCTTTTCTAGTCAGTTGGCCATAATGTCTTACAAATTTCCTGGCAGAGCCTTGTAAGTATAGTAGTAGCTACATCTGATTGCTGTAATACTTCAATGGGAATGCCATCAATGCCTGGTTCTTTGTTCTTTGATAAGGCTTTCAATGCTGCTTCAATTTCTTCTTTCATGGTTCCTGATCATAAGATACAGGTTGAAATGGCTGTTGTTCCACTTGATATTTATGGTATAATTCTTTCCACCTTTTCTTCATCTTCTCGGCATCATTCAACATGGATCCTTGAGCATCTTGTAGCATTCCAGCTCGAGGCTGGAATTTTTTCTTTAACTCTCTTAGCGTTAGAAAAGTGATCTTGTTCTTCCTCTAATAGTTTCTGATTCGATTTCCTTGCATGCATCATTGTAGTGCTTCTCCTTTTCTTGTCTTGCTGCACGTTGGAAATCTCTGTTGAGTTCTGTGACTGCCTCTCTTTCTCCTCTGGCTTTAGCTTCTCTGTATTTCTGGGCAATTTTCAGAGTTTCTTCAGTCATCTATTTTGGCTGTTTTTGCTTTTTCACCTTTTGTAGGGACTTCTCACTTTCTTCCAACACAGCATTCTTGATATCATCCCATAACTCTTCTGGAACTCTGCCATTTGTATCTAAAGCAGTAAATTGATTTTGCAGGCAGTCTTTAAATTCTGGTGGTATATTCTCAAGGTTATATTTTGCTACATTCATGAGTGGCTTGCTCTTTTTCAGCTTTAGCTTAAGTTTACATACTAGTAGTTTGTGTTCTGTACCACAATAAACTCTAGGTTTTGTCTTTGTTGATGTTAGAGAGCCTTTCCATTGTTGACTTCCACAGATGTAGTCAATTTGATTTTTGTACAATACATTGGGTGTGTACAATTGCTGCTTGTGTTGCTGGAAGAAGATGTTTGAGATGAATAGATTGTTGGTCTTGCAGAATTCTATCAGTCTTTCTCCAACTTCATTCTCTTGTCAAGTCCATATTTTCCAACCATTTTGCCTTCTTCTTTGTTGCCAACTTTTGCGTTCCAGTTACCCATGACTATCAGGACATTCTGTTTGCATATTCTGTCAATTTCAGCTTGTACTTGTTCATAGAAACTCACTAAATTCATCCTCTTCTGCAGCTGTTGTTAGGGCATATACCTGAGTTGAATTATAGTTGTGTTGATGGGTATTCCTTGAGGATGAATAGAAATTAAGCATTCACTGATTGCATTGTATTTCATTATAGTTCGTGCACGTTTCTCCTTGATTATAAATGCAACACCATTTCATCTTTGTCTTTCATTTCCAACATAGTAGACATGTGATCATCAGATGCAACATGCCTGATGCCAGTTCATTTCAGTTCTCTGACACCCATCAGTTCGAGTTGTACATGTTCCATTTCTTTCTTGACCACCTCCAACTTCCCTTGGTTCATGCTCTGTATGTTCCATGCCCCAACATGTAAGACATTTGTGTAGCTTCTGACTCTCATTTCATGTGCAGCTACTACAGCAGTCAGATGTCCCGAGGGCTTTGATCCAACATCATCATAAATGTTGGGTTTACTCTGAAAAGTCTTCAGCTCCTCCCCAGTAGCCAGTTGAGTGCCTTCTAACCTGGGGATCCCATCTTCCAGCACTATAATGCAATTTGTTTTGTTGTGACTATCCATTGGGCTTTCATGGCAAGATACGGAAGTAGATTTCCAGGCCTTTCTTCCTTGGAGGTAACTAGTGTTGTTGCCGTTGTCACAGAAATGTGATCCTCCACTGTCAACACCATCCCATTCTGCTGCTGCCCAGATGGGTGGTTTGTCTTGATCTGGCATCTCAGCTGAGATCTGCCCATCTTGGGATACTCTGCCAGTAGTTAAGCTACCGATAGCTTAACTGTCAGCATCACTGATGCACACAAGCCCTTACAGCACAGCAAGCTGCAAACCAAGATGGGGCATTTCTTTATTTCATTTTAAATTCTCATAATAATTAATTGGGTTCATATGGGCATTTACATAAAACTGTTCTTAAGTGCATAAAATTTAACTGCTCCTGCCCCTAAAAGAATCTAAGAAAATCCTATGAAAGGGTAAATAGATCAGGCTGCCATGTTGATCTGGGTGGATGCTGGCCACAAGCTAGTGGGCATGCTGTGCCCTCGGCTATGTTCAATAGAACAGTGACACTCCAAGTTTCTGTAGGCAATTTTCCAAGGAAAACTGCCCACTCTATATGCATCTGTTATTTTCCTGCCTGTAGCCAAAACTATGTTTTATCTGTAAGTCTGGTAAACACTTTTAAGGATTTAGTTTTAGTCTGGCTATAGACTGCTACAATTGTCCCCCGCAGCCCCCTCTAGTGGCGGCGTAGTGGTTCCACAGGGGCTGGGGAGCGCATAAGAATTAAAAGGTTCAGGGTTGATCTGTTGTGAGGGTCAATGGGATAGCAGGTCACATTGTCAGCCTCAGGGTCAACAACCTAAAAAAGTAACTCTTGCCAAGTGTAGGGTACAAAAAGGCTTTTATTTCCCCTTTTCGCATGAAGAAGTTCAAAATATGAGGTAATGAGTAACAGAACATAAATTCAGTTGCATCAAAACGTGAGTCAGCAAAACACTCAAAATAACATGGTTCCTTCACCAACTTAAAGCATAAACTTTCCAGTACAGTTTGCACACATTAGATTTGTTTGCCTTTTGCTCAAAGATATCTTCTTGTGCAAAAGTCACATTCCATTGGTTCTATATCTTCACTGCTCTCAGATTCCCCTGGCAGCCATTCCATGTCTATGGGATCTGAAACTGAGGTCTCTGAGATCTCTTGGATATTAAAACCTGGTTTCCTAAAAGCATGCCATACTGTATCCCAGTGCTGGCTTGGGAGTTTGGGGCGTCGGCTTTTAGGTCTAGTATATCTCCCTGGGCTTGTTGTTGTTTCAGGACTAAAAGTTTGCTCCTTCCATTCTCTGGCAACATTAAACTTTTTCCTGTAAAACTTATCAGTTATATCTGGTTTAAAACAGTCCTTATTGTCCAGATAAAAACTAGCCCTTTGTTCCTCTCTAGGCTTCTTGAAAAAGGCTTGAGGCCTAGTCTGAGAGTTTTGTGCTCCAGGTATATCCTTTCTCTCAAGGCTATGAACTTTTCCTTTATCTTTCAAGTTACTTTTGTAAAAGCTTTTAAAAGTACCTTTTTTTCTCTTGAAGGTTTCTTCTCCAACCGGAGGGATAAGCACTTCCTTCCTTGGCTGCAGTCCGTGATACTGCCCCTTGAAGTTGTGTATGGCCTTTCTCTAGGCCTGCTCTCCCAGTAGCTTCCTTTCCTTTAGCTCTGCTGGGTTTGTCAGTGACCTCACCTCGGTCTCTGAGTCTGGCCTCTGTAGCTTCCCTTGGCACTGCCTCCTGTTCTCCACATGAAGGTCTCTGCCAAGCTCCTTGCCTCCTCCTGTGCTTCTCCTCTGGGTTCTTCCCTTCAGGGTTTCTCTGTTGCCTTTCTGGCTCTCTTGACTGCCTTCCTGGCACCTTTGCCTCTCTTGGCTCTCTCGGCTCTCTCTCTCTTGGCTCTCCCTCTTTTGGCTCCTCCCTTTGCAGTGCTCTGTTCCTACTTAAATCCAGAGCAGCTGCTTCTGAGTCCTGCCCATAGAGGTGTGGTTCTTCCACTTTCAGGTTTGTTCTCCTGCTCCCTCTATGTGTCCCTTCTCGTAATTGCAGGCAAATCCTGTTTTTTTCAAGATTTAAAAGTTTCCTTTCTTGCATCAGAGGGCTTGCGGTATCACACAATGTATATCAATATTACCACACTGTGAATCTATTGCATGCTATCTGCCATCTCAAAAGATTAAGGGGGCTAGTTACTAAGGTGCATTAATGTCAACGCACATTAATTCACCATAACATGCATTATCTTAGTACAGGTCTCAAGTTAGTGAATGAGACCTTTGATTGACTGCACCTTAGTAACTAGCCCTCTAAAAAGCATATTTCAGAAAGAAATGTGTGGCATCCACCACACTATTCCTATTAACAATAATAGTTTTGTGGCTAATTTCCCTTACATCAAGCTTAAATTTTCCTCCAATGGCTATTACATAGTAATATAGGGCCCAAATTTGAGTGGGCGATGCTATGCCCACTTCCCACCTAACTCGGATTTTCCATGCCCTGACATCCGGGTGTCACCGCACAGACAGGAAGCCACAGGAGCTACCCATGTAGCACCAATTTTTGATGCTACACGGTTAGCCCCAGCATCTTAAATATATGCAAGGTTTTCCCACACCTATCTTTAAGCTGCAGAGCGCTGTGTAGCATCGAAAATCTATGCTACATAGGTAGCCCCATGGCCTACCTCCTCTCCGCCCGGAATGCTCCAACACGCCCCGATGTTATGCAAATAACATCTGGGTGCGTTAGGGACATATCTGGGATTTTGAAATCCCAGATAAGGCCTTTACATGGGTAACTAGGGAAGTTACCCATGAAAAGGCCTTCGGAAATCAGGCCCATAGTATATGAAGGCAGATAAAGACCAGTATGGTCCATCTAGTCTGCCTAGCAAGGTGGCAAGAGTAGGTGCACCGGCCACTCCATGCAGGTCACCCTTCCCCTTGTCTTTCTTTAGGGGGATACCCACCGCTCTGTGTAGGTCACCCCTATTTGTTGAGATATAAGAAATAGTTACAATTATTTTGATTTATCCTGTTGATATAAAGGGATCCACTGTGTCTGCCCCATGCCATTTTGAATTCTGCAACTGTAGTTTTTAAATAAATGTTCCATGTTAGAACATCTATTTCAAACTTAAGTACTTTGGTAGTGCAGAAAAAAAAAATAAATGTGCTGTACCGAAACATGCTTAATTAATTTGCTGAGTTCATAGCTATATTAATTTCATAGGTGCAATGACTATGAATTGAAAACATTCTATTTAAATGCCTATGAAAACAATGAATAGGACAGTAAAGACAGGAATTGGCCGCTGCTGTTCAACACCTCAGTCTGGACAGTTTCTCTGACAGACAGATGGATACATATTACAATTACCCTGGAACTCAAACCGTGGACTTTACAGGCTTGGAAAAATGTCCTTGCCACATCACCTGGTCACACTCATCATCATTCCACAGGTGAACTGTGCCCTTCCCACATATGCATTTATGCAAAAATTCATAAACATTAATACAAACTTTCACAAGCACTTATATAAAACTTCACAGTTAAACCACTTTAAATATAACAGGCATGTAGTAATATGCATTTATACAAAATTCCCTAAGTATTGATATTTTCACAAGCATTTGTAAAAGTTAAACCATCAAACTTTCAGGGAGGAGTACTAAGCACACTCTATGAACAAGAGATAATCACTGAAGCCTCTCAAAAAGTGTTAAACAGGAAGATATACTCCCACTCTCAGGAAACAGTACTAAGCACACTCCATAAACAAGAGGTGTCAGCGTTGTGAAGGAGTAGGAAGCCGTTCTGGCTGAGATAAGACTTGAAAGAATACTTTCAGAATCATGTGTCATAAAGGATTTTTTTATGCACTGAGTTGTGGCTGAAAGGCAACCTCTGAAAAAGCCATGCTTAGAGTGGTGAAGCCTACGGGCATGGTCATGTTTCTTTGATTACCTCTTGTTTATGGAGTGTGCTTAGTATTAGCATATTAATAGGTCTGTTGTGTTTAAAGTGGTTTAACTGTGAAGTTCTGAAAGAAGTTAAAAACCCACCTCTTCCTTGAACATTTTTCCCTACCACCCTAGTACCTAACCCTCTACAGTTACCTCTCCACCCATGCTCCCTCAAATCCTATAATACAACTATCTGTAGCTCTATATATATACATATGTAAATAGTTGATCATTGATCATTGTAATTAGTTCATATTGTTCACTTATGTATCCTTGTTACATTGTTCTTTGTAAACAGTTGAAACACACTGCCTTGAAACGTTCTATGTGAACCGTCTTGATTTGTAGAAAGACGGTATATAAAAAATGTTAAATAATTAAATAAGTTCTATATAAGTGCTTGTGAAAGTTTGTATGAATGTTTATGAATTTTTTTGAGTTCCGGGGTTCTGTTAATTGATAATTCATTGTTTGTTTTATAGTCATTGGATGACTATGTTATTAAGACGAATTTGGTTGGGACTAAAATTGTAATATTCTGAAGTTTTTGAGTTTATCTATTTATTTTTATTATGTGGCATTCCATTAATTGTTGGTAGTGTTATATACAGTATATGCACTATGTGTAGACTGGAGGAGAGGAGTAGCCTAGTGATTAGAGCCAGTGGCGAGATTCGATCTGGCTAGGAATTGGTTTGGATTGATCCCGCCATTGAAGGAGCTGAGCAGGTGGCAGCACGGCACATGTTTGCATTGCCAGCACTGCACACTCAGCCCTCTGGCAGCCACCACATGGCAGAAACTCCCTGGTGGCCCAGCAGCCCGATTTTGCCACCCGCCAGTGGTTTGATGGCATCGGGGGCTTCCCTCTCTGCCGCGGTCCCCCGATGCCATCAAACACTGGTGGGTGAGGGATTCCCGCTAATGCAGCTCCGGCTTTGGGACCCTGTTCTCGGCCCGGTTCGGCGAACCTGGCCCATGGCAGGAACCCATGGTGTGAATCAAGCTGAACCAGCCAGATTCCACCACTAGTTTGATCACTGGTTTGGTAACCAAGAGACCAGGGTTTGATTCCCCCTGGCATGCTTTGTGTCCTTGGACAAGTCATTTAACCCTTCATTGCCTCAGAAGAAAGACCTGGCAATCTACAGTATGTCTAGTCACACTGCCAAGAAAACTCAGGAACCTCTGGGTCACCGGGAATCAGCATTACTGCTACTACTGTGATTTGAAGTCAATGTAAAAAAAAATCCTTAGAATCGGTGGCACCAGATATGTGCATATAACAGTGACTGTCGCTGCTGTATGGATAGTCAGCAATATTCAGCTACTATCAGTATACTTAAGTGATTTAATTTAAGTAATCCTTTGTGATGTCCTAAATTGAACTGCTTTGCTCTACTGATAATGACTGAATATATCCATATAGATAGGTGAAATGCTTCCTCCATGGCACTTCATCTGTGTAGAAAACGATGTGGTGCCCTGAAGATTCAACACTACCATGATTGACCGTGTCCTGTGCAGGCATGAACTGAAGCTGCGCACTATCACGGTGTGGAAACTGTTGCGACATTGCAGAATTTACTTCTGACTGCCCTGTCTAGGTTATTGAGAGGGAAGTGAGCCGAAGGTGTTGGGAGAAAGCTGATAGGAGCACATCATTCAGAAAGATGTATCTGTGAAAGATGCTAACAAAGCAGGGAAGTTAGGGCATCCAAATAAAGAAGTTGAATAAAGGTAAAAGTAGCCCAGGTGCCTTTAAGTAAAGAGCCGACAAAGCTGAAAGATTCCAAAATATCCCTGTCAACTGATAAGTAGGTTGTTAAATAAACATAAAACATACTTTAAAATGCCTGTATACACATGCTAGAAGTCTAAAAAAGAAGATGGGCGAGTTTGAATATATAGCACTGAATGAAGAGGTAAATATGATAGGCATCTCAGAGCCCTGGTGGAAGAAGTAAGAAGGATAACCAATCCATTTGTTTTGGACACTCTAACTCACGATGATGTACAGTAAATGTAAAGGAAATGTCATTCTGAACCAGTTATCATAATGTAAGATTCAATAATATTTTATACCAAGTCCTCTGGCCTATGCAAGTACATAGACTTGAACTCTTAATAGATTTGCAACTCCTCAAGTGACAGCAGGGTTTTAATATATGGAACATAGATTCCTAAAGATGATTGACTCGTAAGGGTGAGCCGAGGTATAACATATTTGGTTAACCTAATTAATAAAATAAAAATTGGAGATAATTACCCATCTTAAGTGGTAGAATAAAAGAAACTCAGTCACAATTCCTTCTCAGACATAAGAATATCCTTAGGGCTTCTCTGGCTCTTAAAAACAAATCTGTCCTTTTTGACCCATGTCTGTTCTCTCTTCTCTGTCTCATCCCTTTCACGCTATTTTTCATTCCATGTCCCCTTCTACCTCATTTCAATTTTATCTCCTTGTTTTTCTTTCTCATTTTACCTTCCTCAGTTAAGAATTCACTCACAAGCTAATTAAATAATGTTTCTTTAATAGCAGGAATATATGAAATATAGCCATCATTTTTAATAAATAATTCATAATACTGGCTATGCAGATATTGCAATAAATCAATTAATTATTAAGTCCATGCATGTAAGTTGGTTGGTACAATGGAAGAGTAGCTTACTAGTTAGATCATGGTTAAAATCCTGCTTTTGTCAATCCTTATGACCTTGGGCAAGTCACTTGGTTCAGCTACTAAACCTAGATTATAAGAAGAAATTCTGATGTTTGCTTTTAAATGGAAAACATTCCTGATGGAGAAAGTGGGTTTTCCAATTATAATTCAAAATCCCTGAAAATCCTTTCAGCTCAAGGAAATCAGATGATATCATCTAGCTGTTGCTAGCACAGGCAGATGACATCATCAGCTCTGAAGAGATCCTTCCACCCTTACCTCTGGCTCATTAGGCATTAAAAATATTGTTTCTCTTCCTTGCTGCCAACCTTTTCCATTTTCTAATTTAAAGCCTACAGCCATGGTGCCTAGGCCAAACTGTTATGCTTTTAAGAGCATGGTGCATACCAGAGGCAGTTCTATAATTAAGCAGCTGCCTCAGGCAGCAAAAGTTTAGGGGTGGTATTGTTCCCCCCAAAATGTCCCTGTGGCAGCTGCTTCACTTTTCTTCCAAGCGAGAGTAGACTAAATGTTTTACTTCATTGGACCGCCCTGGGAGGCAAGCATAGCACTATCTTGTTATCACTGCTGGGAGATGGGGATGGAGGAGCAGCCGAATGTTGAAAGGAAGCGACAGTGGGGCAATAAAGTGACGGGTATCATGGGTCCTTCCAGAATCTGTGCCTGCTCAATGTTTGTCAGTCCTGCTTTCTCCAAAACAGGCATGCGTAGAGACTGAAAGACCTACTGTGTATTCAACATGGCAGGCAGGAGAAGGAAAGCAAGGACCAGGGAAGAAATAGATGCTGCCCAAGGGTGTAAAGGAGAAGAGATGTTGCCTGGGGGGGAGGGGGAGGCAGAGAGGAGAGATGCTACCCGGGAGAAAAGATAGTAGAGAGGAGGGATACTGCCCATCACAGAGGGGTTAGGGAAGAGAGATAATGATGGGGTACAAGCAGGGAGGAGTGATGCTGGTCTGGGGGGAAGAAAGGGGAGATGCTGAACCTGAGTGGTAGAAGTGGGAAATAAGAGTGAAATACTGGATGAAGGAAGGGGCGGAAAGGGAAAAATGCATGAAAAGCTTGAAATGGGGATGGGAAGGGAAGCAAGGGAGATATGCTAGATATGGGAGTGAGGGTGCAAAGGAAGCAAGGGGGTGATGCTGGATCTGGAGATGGTAAGGAAGCAGGGGGGTGATGCTGGATCTGGAGATGGAAAGGAAGCAGGGGAGTGATGCTGGATCTGGAGATGGTAAGGAAGCAGGGGGGTGATGCTGGATCTGGAGATGGTAAGGAAGCAGGGGAGTGATGCTGGATCTGGAGATGGTAAGGAAGCAGGAGGGTGATGCTGTATCTGGAGATGGTAAGGAAGCAGGAGGGTGATGCTGTATCTGGAGATGGTAAGGAAGCAGGGGAGTGATGCTGGATCTGGAGATGGTAAGGATGCAGCGGGATGATGCTTGATCTGGAGATGGTAAGGAAGCAGGGGAGTGATGCTGGATCTGGAGATGGTAAGGAAACAGTGGGATGATGCTGGATATGGAGATGGTAAGAAAGCAGGGGGTGATGCTGGCTCTAGAGATGGTAAGGAAGCAGGGGGGTGATGCTGGATCTGGAGATGGTAAGGAAGTAGCTGGATGATGCTGGATCTGGAGATGGTAAGGAAGCAGGGGAGTGATGCTGGATCTGGAGAGGGTAAGGAAGCAGGGGAGTGATGCTGGATCTGGAGAGGGTAAGGAAGCAGGGGAGTAATGCTGGATCTGGAGATGGTAAGGAACATAAGAACATAAGATATGCCATACTGGGTCAGACCAAGGTCCATCAAGCCCAGTATCCTGTTTCCAACAGTGGCCAATCTAGGTCATACATACCTAGCAGTTTCCCCAAAAGACACAGGTTCCGCAATGCTTGTACTGGGTCAAGCATTGATATCCTGGGTCCCTTCTTAATAATGGTTTATGGACCTTTCCTCCAGGAACTTGTCCAAACTTTTTTTAAACCCAGCTACACTAACAGCCTTTACTAAATCCTCCGGTAACAAATTCCAGAGTTTGATTACACGTTGAGTGAAAAAATATTTTCTTTTATTAGTCTTAAATAGTTTACCCTGTAGCTTCACTGCATGTCCCCTAGTCTATCTATATTCTGATAATGTAAACAATCCATCTACGTTTACCCGTTCCACTCTGTTCATTAATTTATAGACTTCTGTCATATCTCCCCTCAGCCGTCTCTTTTCCAGGTTAAAAAGCCCTAACCTTTTTAGCCTTTCTTCATAGGAGTATCCATCCATCCCCTTTACCATTTTGATCTCTCTTCTCTGAACCTTTTCTAATAACGCTATATCCTTTTTAAGATACGGCGACCAGAATTGCACACAATATTCAAGGTGCGGTCTCACCATGGAACGATATAGAGGCATTATAATATCTTTTGTTTTATTTTCCATTATTTTCCTTATGATACATAGCAGGGGGTGATGGTAAGGAAGCAGTGGGATGATGCTTGATCTGGAGATGGTAAGGAAGCAGGGGGTGATGCTGGATCTGGATATGGTAAGGAAGCAGGGGGGTGATGCTGGATCTGGAGATGGTAAGGAAGCAGTGGGATGATGCTGGATCTGGAGATGGTAAGGAAGCAGGGGGGTGATGCTGGATCTGGAGATGGTAAGCAAGCAGCGGGATGGTGCTGGATCTGGAGATGGTAAGGAAGCAGAGGAGTGATACTGGATGTGGAGATGGTAAGGAAGCATGGGGGTGATGCTGGATCTGAACATAAGAACATAAGATATGCCATACTGGGTCAGACCAAGGTCCATCAAGCCCAGTATTCTGTTTCCAACAGTGGCCAATGTAGGTCATATGTACCTAGCAGTTTCCCCAAGGGACACAGGTTCCACAATGCTTGTATTGGTTCAAGCATTGATATCCTGGGTCCCTTCTTAATAATGGCTTATGGACCTTTCCTCCAGGAACTTGTCCAAACCTTTTTTAAACCCAGCTACACTAACAGCCTTTACTACATCCTCTGGTAACAAATTCCAGAGTTTGATTACACGTTGAGTGAAAAAATATTTTCTCTTATTAGTCTTAAATAGTTTACCATGTAGCTTCATTGCATGTCCCCTAGTCTTTCTATATTCTGATAAGGTAACAATCGATCTACGTTTACCCGTTCCACTCCGCTCATTAATTTATAGACTTCTATCATATCTCCCCTCAGCCGTCCCTTTTCCAGGTTAAAGAGCCCTAACCTTTTTAGCCTTTCTGGAGATGGTAAGGAAGCGGGGGGGGGGGGGTGATGCTGGATCTGTAGATGGTAAGGAAGCAGCGGGATGATGCTGGATCTGGAGATGGTAAGGAAGCAGGCGGGTGATGCTGGATCTGGAGATGGTAAGGAAGCAGGGGGGTGATGCTGGATCTGGAGATGGTAAGGAAGCAGGGGGGTGATGCTGGATCTGGAGATGGTAAGGAAGCAGCGGGTTGATGCTGGATCTGGAGATGGTAAGGAAGCAGAGTGATGCTGGATCTGGAGATGGTAAAGAAAGCAGGGGGTGATGCTGGATCTGGAGATGGTAAGGAAGCAGGGGGTGATGCTGGATCTGGAGATGGTAAGGAAGCAGGGGGTGATGCTGGATCTGGAGATGGTAAGGAAGCTGGGGGTTGATGCTGGATCTGGAGATGGTAAGGAAGCAGCGGGATGATGCTGGATCTGGAGATGGTAAGGAAGCAGAGGAGTGATGCTGGATCTGGAGATGGTAAGGAAGCAGGGGGTGATGCTGGATCTGGAGATGGTAAGGAAGCAGGGGGGTGATGCTGGATCTGGAGATGGTAAGGAAGCAGGAGGGTGATGCTGGATCTTGAGATGGTAAGGAAGTAGCGGGATGATTCTGGATCTTGAGATGGTAAGGAAGCAGAGGAGTGATGCTGGATCTGGAGATGGTAAGGAAGCAGGGGGGTGATGCTGGATCTGGAGATGGTAAGGAAGCAGGGGGTGATGCTGGATCTGGAGATGGTAAGGAAGCAGCGGGATGATGCTGGATCTGGAGATGGTAAGGAAGCAGGGGGTGATGCTGGATCAGGAGATGGTAAGGAAGCAGTGGGGTGATGCTGGATCTGGAGATGGTAAGGAAGCAGGGGGGCGATGCTAGATCTGTAGATGGTAAGGAAGCAGCGGGATGATGCTGGATCTGGAGATGGTAAGGAAGCAGGGGGGTGATGCTGGATCTGGAGATGGTAAGGAAGCAGGGGGGTGATGCTGGATCTGGAGATGGTAAGGAAGCAGGGGGGTGATGCTGGAGCTGAGAGTGGAAGTGAGAAGCAAGAAAAGGGGTGATGCTGGTCCTGGGGTAGGAGTGAGAAGGATGAAAGGGGTGATGCTGGACTTAGTGTGAGTGGTAGGAAGGGAAGCTGAAAGGAGATGCTGGACACCAATCTTTTCTCTAAGGTGCACCTCAGTCCTGCTCTCATTCCTACCAGAGGGAGTAGTGCAGCAGTATGTCTGTTTTAGTTGCCACGGACAGACAAATTCTTGGCAACTAAAACCAGAATATTCCCTGCACCATTCCTAGTAGTAAGAATATGAGTAGAGGTCTTCCATACACCCTAGAGGGAATGCTGCTGGACATAGCAGAGAGATAGAAAAACAGAGGGAAGATAGTGGATATGGGGGAAGGGGGGTGAAGAATTAGAGAGGGTGTGGAGATTTTGGGCATGAGGGAGAGAGATAAAGAAAGGTTCTGGAGGACATGAAGGAAAAGAGAGAGGGAGATGCTGTACATAGAAAAGGGGGGGAGGAGAATTGGTGAAAGGCTGGTGAAAGAGATGGAAAGCTGCAAATAGACACAGTAAAATGAGGGAGCTTGAAAACTGGATGGTGAGATGGGGTGGTGAAATCTGAGTGGAAAGAGGCAGAAAAATAAATGGAGAAAGTGATAGTGAATCCATGCCAGAAATGGATGTAAGGGAGAAAGTGAAAACAGGAGAACAGAAATAACAAATGGACAGGAGGCCCTGCACGTAGAGTTGAGAGAAGACATAGAAGAGCAGAAACGAGAGACAGGGACTAATATGCTTAGAAAAATAAAATTGCCAAACAACAAAAGTAGAAAAAAGATTTTTATTTTCAATTTAGTTATTGGAAAAAATCAGTTTTAAGGATGTACATCTGCTTTCCTTATGTTTTATGAGTACAAGAGAAAATTCAGCGCTATTTCTATTTCTCTGGTATTGCTCTACATATAGAGGGGCTGGTGTAATATAGTTTGGGAGGCTTTGCGAGTTTTGCATATATTATTTTATTGTATTGTTTGAATATCATCAGTCCAGCACTTTACTTTTCATAGCTTCACAGCTCAGCTCCCCATCCTCTGTCTTTTTTGTTAATTTTTCCCCTTCAACAAAACTAGAAAATAGTTGCAGGCCTTTCATGTTCTCAGTAAAAAACAAACAAACAAAAACAGGCATGAAACCCTTACTAATGCTAGTCACAGAAGAACAAACTAAATTTTTACTCTTCATACCTGGCATTAGAAAACTATGAGCTCCTCCTGCAGGTCTTTTGCGCACTTCTTTGGAACTGGGTTAATAGCTAACATCTTCAATACCATAGAAGTTAAATGAGCTGTGCGTTGATGTTGGGTAGATACAATTGTGGTCAACATTATTGGCACTCTTGCATTTTAGGTATGTTGTGTATAATATCTTGAGAAATAATTGGAAATAATCCAACTGTATGTCACAGGGCCGTACCGAACGTGAATCGTGCCCTGTATGGCTTGCACATCAGGTGCGCGCCCCCTCTATCCTGTCACATTCTGGATGGTGGTGGGAGAGAAGAGGCGCACCCGATGTGCAAGTCGCCAGCGCGCTAAGCAGATCTGTCCCACTTTGCTCTGATGCCCTCTCAGAGGAGGGAGGAACCAGACCTGCTTAGCGTACCACAAGAAGGCTTAAGGGGTGCATTTCAGCTGTCTGCTGTTGCCTGCTGCTGCTAAGTGAAGAAAGAAGTGGCAGACAGCTGCAATTTGCCCCTTAAGTCTTTGCACACTATGCGGCTGCACCGCTCGCACAGGGCTAGGTACGGTCCTGTTATGTCATCATAATATTTTAATGGTATGTTAAAAAAAAAAAAGATGTGCAACTTAGATGTAGTAATTTTTGAGAAAAAAATAAAATATGACCTGGACAGGATTAATGACACCCTTCACTAATATTTAGTTGCACAACCCTTGGCAGTGATGACAGCCTCCAAAGGTTTCTTGTAGTCATCTATAAGTTTCTTACATCTGTCTGCTGGTAGTTTCTCCCACTCTTCAACTGCAATTTGTTCCAGATCATGAATGTTTCCAGGATTCCTTTTACCAATGGCAGATTTCAGCTCTTTCCAAAGGTTCTCGATTGGACTGAGATCAGCACTCACTGCTGGACAGTTTAAAACAGTCTAGTTGTTTCCTTTTTAACCATTCGTTTGTACATGTCTGTTTTGGGTCATTGTCCTGCTGGAAGACCCATGACCTTCGACCCAGACCTAGTTTTCTGACACTAGGTAGCACATTCCGCTCCAAAATACCTTGGTAGACCTTCATGATTGCTTTAATACATTCCAGGCCTCAAGATCCTGAGGCAGCAAAACAGACCCACAACATTAAGGGACCTCCACCACATTTAACTGTAGGAAGGGTGTGTTTTTTTTCGTTATAAGCTTCTTTGTTTACAGGCTCATTCTGTCCCAGACATCTAAGCCCTCTGTACGCCCGGTCTGAACTAGACCTATAGAAGGCATCACGATTCTGATCCCGTGGGGCATGGATAGCCCCGCGGGACCAGAATAGTGAACAGTCCTGTACTTGCAGGCCGGGACTGCAATTCAGCCTGGCCTGCACTTAGAGAAGCTGCCCGACTAACTCAGTCAGGGCTTTACAATGGAGCCGCAGCGCCATGGTGTCCGGTTGCTATGGCACCATGGCTCCATTGTAAAGCCGCGATCCCTGGCCACCAGCTGCAGAGCTGGTTTCTCCGCAGCTAGAACCCCAATCTGGCCTCCTAAGGCTAGGGTCGGGCAGCGGGGAATGTCCTCGGCTCCCCCCTCTGCCCCATCTGTGCCCTGGGCCCGTTGATCCATGTTGCTCAGGGAAGTTATTCCACCTCGGAGGTGGAATAACTTCCAAGTACAAGTCACCAGCCCTGGTCATAGAGGACTGACATTAGAATTGGCCCTGTACGTCCAGGGCTGGCGACCACCCACTGCCTGCCATAACTCAGTCCCCAATCCGCCCCTTTCCTGCACCCATCTAACTTCCCCATACAACCGGCGAGGAAGTTAGATGCTGGCGGGAGGGCCACAAATAGCGGAGATTAACGTCTCATTGGGACATTCATCACAGCTATTCATGGGAAGAATAACCCCGTTAGTGTGCAGAATATGGTGTGAGTTGAAACCACCACTCCAGATTGCTCCAGGTCAGTCTTAAGCTCTTGGTATGTTCTATGTGGTGTTTTTACAACACTTTGCACTAACCTTTGAAGACTTTTTGGATTAATTTTCCTCTTTTCACCACATTCTGGGAGGTTCTTGACAGTTCCATGAGCAGAAAACTTCTTAAAAACATTACAGACTGTAGACACAGGAATCCCAAGGTCTTTGGAGATGACCTTGTACCCCTTTGAAGTTTGATGTTTGCTGAATGCAGGACCTGCTCCAGGCTGGTAGACTCTGATACAGATGTTGCCCATGCCTTGAGGATGGCAGGGAAAATTCTTGAGTCATATGAGAACCAGCAGGAGGCACAGTAGCAGCAGCTGGTGTCGGAGGTGTGAACACAGAGGGCAGCACAGATGCACCAATGGGGACTGACACATCCTGTGGCCTGGCCAAATGGGCGACTAGCAGGTTAATGCATGCCCCAAGGTGACACACTGAGGCATTCAGGTGATTGGTCGCTGCTAGCTGTTGTTCCTGGACTGCCAACTGTCTGACATGGAGGTCCAGCTGCTGTTCCCACAGTGCCACATCGTGCCTGAGGAATTGTAGCTTTTCCTGTGCATGCACTTCATGGTCCTCCTGCTAGGCGAGCATGCACTCTGCATAGTGCACCAATTGTTTATAGGTATGTGGGTGGCGCTGCCAATGGCGACTACTGACACCAGGCTGGAGTTGGGGCTCGGGTAATGGTGCGAGCTGGTCCTCGGTGTCCCCTAAGCTAGTGCCCTCAGGCTCTGCATCACTGGCCGGCTCTGCGCCCCCATACACAGGGGTTGCAGGCTGGGAGCATCCCCATCTGGTGGTGCCATAGCCCTGTCCACTGACTGTGGTGGTGGAGGATTCTCCAGTGGTGAGGCATTCATGGGGTCAGCACTGTATCCCAGCATATGTTGTGACACCTGCTGAGAGAAGCAAGGATGACCAACCTAATGCGGACTTCTGCATGCAGCAACCCACACATCCACAAACCCATGGGATGCAGCATTGTACTAAAGCCCCAGGGACATCACACCACAGAGGTGGAGGTGCAGTGGGGAGAATATAATGCATATCAGGGAGGTGCCACCACCACCGAGCCACCCAGTGAGACAGCAGAGGGAGATGTGACAGTGCAACTCGGCCATATGTGCCCCACCTCAAACCAGTGGGAACATATGTGAGAGAGGCAATGGATGGTTCAGTGGGTCCCCACACCCTGGGTGAAAGCTCGGGGAAGGGACATGCAGCATGTGTATGGCAGCACAGACACATACATTGGACCAGTGGGCACAGTGAGGTATTCACGTCCCCAACACCTTCAAATATGGCGGTGTCTACAGTGACTAGGACCCACTGTTTTAGTTCAATGAGGCATACCCCCTGACCATCTTGGCCCACAGCATGTGCCTTCCTGCAGGTATCTCGTCGCACCTGCTGCCTCTTGCACTTCATGTCCTCAATGTCCTGGTTGTTGTGGTAAATGGCGTTCAACTTGCAGCATATGGCAAGCCAACTGCGCTGCCTCTCATAGGCACCTATACGAACCTCATTGATGCCCATGAAAACCCTGAGTTTGGCCAGAACCACCTCAATAAGGAGGGTCTGCTCTCCATCGCTGAAATTACACTTCCTGGGGGACACCTTGGGAGGCATAGCAGATAACACAGCAGCTCTTGAATGGTGGTAGCCTCAAGAGAAGCAGTATTGAAAAAATGGTATTTTGCAAAGGTGTGGCTACGCTGGCATCACACATTTTATAGTGGATGGATGCACAGTGGCATATACATCGAAATGCATGGAATACAGAACACGTCTGTGTGTGTGCATGTATGTACATGTCCGCGTTTGATGCATAATGTATAAATGCTTGTGCAGCTCCACATGTCTTTCTTTTCCAGCGAGCAATGCATCCACAATGTCCTGTGAGCTAACAATACAAGATATCGGATTCTACAGCCATATTGCTACTGACACGGTAGGTACTAAGGGTCATTGATGTGACTGGGATAGTATGTGTGCTGGGACCTGTGCCCCTGATGCATGTGTGCAGTGCCAGTGGCCTTGTGGGTGACAGTGACATTCATGGGCCTGAGTGCAGAAGCCAGGTGCCCTGTGCAGGCACACACCACAGGGCAGGTCAGTGGGCATCGGACTGTCTGGTCCAGGGGGCGATTGGCTTGCGTTAAGACTACATGGCACCCCTATGCACTAGACCACCCCCACATCTGTGGCCCCATGCCCATACAACTGCACTGTGGTCACTGTACAGGGAGTGTATATGTTCAGACCCCACAGGCACATGCCTATAGGTATGTTGTAAACAGCACCTGATCACCTAGATGCAATGATGTGTGTGGAGCGCAAAACACCCTAGCGGTGCACATATAGGGGTGCATCCAGTCCTAATGGACATGTCTACAGGCACATATGTGCCCGTGCAGAAGTGTATGGTGGACAGGCCACCATTGGGTACCCTGCTAGCGTGTGTGTGGGGGGATGGTGCGGGGCCAGTGGTTTAGCACATCTCCTGCCCTCCACAGGGGGCATCGGTGGTGGTACATTAGGTGGCACATCCCAGGGCCCAGACTGACCATTGTCCTGTCTTACCCTTCCACAGGGGCAGCAGCCAGGTATCTGAGGATGGCACAGGAGAGGTCTAGAGCCATGTTTGCCACTGCCCTTCTGGTAGTTGCCAACCATGAGCGCCGACATGCTGCATGCCAACACCCATATGCCAGGGTCCACAGGCCCCGCACCCATTACCTGGACATTGTCAATGACCTGTACCGAACCCAGTGACAAAGATCCCTTGGAGGAGAACAGCTTTATTAAAAGGTCAACCCTACTACATGTGTTTCGGCCAATCTGGCCTTCATCAGGGGACTGTGACCACTAAAAACATAGAAACATAAATAAATAATCATAAAAAAACAATATATGGCTTATAAAATTGGACATGAGTGAACTGAATGCCAATTAAAATGTAGTAATACCAATAAAAGAACTAAAAGTACATAAATAATTGATCTTTAAGTAAATTATATAATCATTTAAATGTAAAGATAAAATAGTAAAACAAACCATAGGAACATTAAAAATTAAAACTAAGATTAAAATGGATGCATATGTTGTAAAACAAACAGATACTGCCAATAAAATGGATGACGTATACATGAAAATGAAAGCCACACAACTTATGACATAAATGACAGACTCACCAAAAGCTAAATCTTATTTCATATTTTCAGATTAATGTCTCCTGCAGTGCTTTTATAGTATAATATAAATTATGTCTGAGACAAATAATTCCTAATATATCATTATCTGAATCTGACTTACTGCAAATGGGCAATATGTCAAATGCCATTTTCAGTTAAAAGTGACTTAGAAGTTTTCAGCAGAGGAGGCTCTCAGTCAGGAAGAGAATTTTTTCTGTGGCTCCCACTATATATACAGTATGAACTATAGAATGTGCATTAAGATTATCACAGCAAAATATACATTCAGTGGCGACTGAGAGCAGAATAATACCATTGTTTTGAGGAAGTTACCTATAGAGCTCAAAGGGACCATACGTTCTTGCAATAATTCTTGAAATAACCAGACTGTGCACCAAACACAATATACTGTATTCTGATTCCTTCCTCCCTTGCATCCTCAGCAACAGCTGTTTAGTTTCTCTTTCCTCTGCAATTTATTGTATCTTATTACCTCTCCAAATTTGAATACATTTAATACATTTATAAAGAACCTGAATGTATTATAATAACATATTGCAAACCCTGTAGTACTCACATTGAGAAAATCAATACCTTTTTGCATAGGCCAATGTGATTTTGGATTATGTTGTGTAAATAAATATCTGACTGGCTATCATATGTCAGATATAGGTACTGATGAAATAAGAGTTGATAAAATCCTTTAGAAATTATAAAGCAGGGAGTGGCTAATCTCCAAGATGGCGGCAGAAGTTTTATTGAGCCATAATGCCTAAGCGAAAAGGCAAGCTGAGAGCGTTTCCCGCGGAGCCTGTGCCTGCCAGTGAGGGGCCCCATGGATCGGTTTGTCAGACTTACCGGGAACCAAATCGGGGAGATTCGAGCAGGCTTGGTAGCTCTGGTTGAGGAGGTTGTGGCATCTTCCGCCTTGGATGTGTCTCTCTCCCCTAATGGGTGCGTCCCTCCAGCTGTTCCGGATCTTCTGGTGACTCCTCCTGCAAGTGGAGATGTATCCCTTCCCGATGGGGCAGTAGCTGCGTCTCTGGAGCGGGGCTTGTCGGAGTTTGACTCCGGTGGGCAGCCGCCTGTGAGTGCGACTGCAGGCTCGGTAGATAGTTGATCTATGGAGTTGGCTGATCCCGCTCGAGGACTGAGCGGTGCTGGTGGAGAGAAGGTTCCTCTTCTATGAGTGGTAACGTCTGAGCCCCCATTTGCCTTAATTTTGCCTCATACTGCCTCAGTCTCTCTGGAGAGCATTTGTGAGGTGATATCTCAACTTTCTCATGTAGTTAGTCAGCAGTTGGCTTTATCTACGTCTCGTATTGATAAACGTGAGGACTGTCTCTAAAATTAACTGCGATATTGTGGAAATTAAAGGGAAAGCTGATGTTTCTGATCAGAAACAGTTGCAGGTTTCTGAGGTATCTTTATCCTTAGTTAAAGATAATGTAGCTCTAAGAGCGAAGATAGAGTTTTTGGAGAATGCTGCCAGGTCTTCCAAAATTTTTTTACTGAATTTTCCTTTGGTTCCTGCGGTTAGCCCCTTTGGATCTCTTTAAAAAATATCTACAAGAGACGTTACTGGTACCATTGGATTTGCTTCCTCCAGTATCTATGGCTTATTATTTGCCAGTGGGTAAAAAAGAAGGGAAGATGACTGTTGGGACGTTAGATATGGACTTTCTAAATGTCTATGCTTTACTCCAATCCTCTAAGGAAGACAAACTGCCTGTTTCCACTCTTTAGTAACTTTTGCTGTTCCATTGGATAGAGAGTGGATCCTCAAGTTATACTATAAAAAGCGTGCCATCATGTTTATGGGCAAGAAAATATTGATCTTCCCTGATGTTTCCAGAGAAACTCAGAAAAGGTGTAAATATTTTTTGTTGTTACGTCCTGGGGTGACTCAGTTGGGAGCCTCTTTTGTGCTTAGATTTCCTTGTAAATGTATCATAGTATTTCAATTACAAAAATATGTTTTCTTTCAGCCTGGAGATTTGTCCTCCTTCATCAGCACTCATATTGTTACATCTTCTTCTTCTTGAACGGTTCCCCATTTATTTATATGATTTTATTTATTTATTTATTTGAACATTTTTCTATACCGCCTCTTCCAGAGATCAGAGGCAGTTTACATAGAACAAAACAATAATAATAATAATGAAATATTATTATTATTTACAATGAATATTTTAGAAAACAAGTTTAACTAAAAGGCGGGTACAATAAAACATGGGCAAACATGCCAACAAATTAGAGATGATTAACATTCTATTTACATCATAGAGCTATTTACAGAAATATAGCGTAACAATTCCGTATGGCGTGTGATGTTCTCGGTCCTCTGCCTTCTCTTGTGTTGTGGTTTAACATTTTCCTAAATAGTACTGGGGAAACTCCTGTCTTCAGTATGTTTATTATATGCTGCTCCCCCCTTTATTGAGGACTTTCGATGCCCTTGCAAACTTTGCCTTTAATTATGTTTCTTGTATTTTCTTTTCTGAAAGTTGTATCTTTTCTGTACAAGCTGTGTTGCTTGATATATTGTTAAAATGCATAAATATAAAATAATAAATAAATAAAAAGACCTTATAAAAATAGGATTGTTTCAATTTCTTATTCCAGAAAAAAAAATCATAGCAGTGAAATTTTAGGCTAGGAGAAAAACATGGATAGCTGTAGGCAGCTGGTTTAATAATATTAAACAAATACAACCAGTTTAAAATCAATTTGGCACAGTGAGCATGAACATAAGAGGAAATATTTATTTGGTTATAATCTTTTATGAAAAAAGGGTGGCTGTGGAAGGAAAGACAAAGGACATCAGTATAAGATGATCAATGGCTTAGTAGCTTAGGAAACTATTGACTGGTCAATAGATCATTCCTGAAGTTATAATAAGAAAATATGGAAGGTTATGTGACTACTCAGCTTAGAATCTTAGAGTGGCAAGGAATATAAGAAGCTACAATTCTAGAATCACACGAGGTATCATCTATATGCATATATACACACACATTCAGATATGCATATTGTACCTCATTATAGAAATCATAATTTTCAAGACTTTTAATCAGACACTAACAAAGACATGCTTTAAAATAACTTTTAAATTTTCAAATATTCTCATAGTATATCAGACATAGTTCTCAGTTAAAGTATTCTTTACTAGATTAAAAAAATACATATTGCCCTCCAGCACTTATTCCCTGCAGTTTAAAAAATTCAAAGCATCCTATTATTGAGCTATTAATCACCCCTTTTCATTAATTGCTATGAAATAACCCAGCCTTCTGAGGCTGTGTAACAAGTGAAAAGCTGAGTGATATCTGGAAAGGTAAAGTCACGAGCAGCACTAATTTGAGATAGGCAGGTTATTAGCCACTGTTCAGAATCTCCATTACTCTAAAAATGTTTAATTACAAATAAAACAAACTTCTGAGCCTACATCTGGGAGCACTTTCTTATATACGATTATGAAATTTACAAGCAATTTTTCAGTCACTGAATTTAATTTTCACATGAAAAATTGACCTTAACAGTATGAAGTATGGCTACAAGTTAAAAAAAACATATTTTCATTGAAGAGAATAAATGCATTTCCTGAACTCCGGCTGTTAAAGCAAATTGATTTATTGGCTCTCTGTATAGTGTCCTATTGTCTTTGCACTCATGGGACAGGAGAGTTCTTCAGAGCAGAACAAAATTTTGCTACATTATCATGACAGCTGAAGAGATTTTTTTTTATTTTTTAAATTTATTTCTCATTTGGCTTTTTGAGCTAAAAATATTTTTTCTATAATTGGTGAGAATAAAACATACCAGTTATCTTGTAACACCTGTATTTTAATGCTTTAATATAACATGTTTAAGACTAAGGCAGAACCGTACCAAGCTAGAAACACGCCCTGTGCAACTAATGAATCTGGAAGAGGAGTGCAGGAGGGTACGTGGGTATGTATTCACGTACAGCGAAAGAAGCCATTTTACAGGCCTGCATGTGGGGAAAACAGCAAAGGAAAAACAGTCACATGCACAAATACTGGCAAATGCATATGTAGGCTGGTATTTGAAACCTGCATGTGTAAGTGCTGGCAATTATATATATATATATATATATATATCTGAGTCATTCTGCAAGCCTGCATGTGTAAATGGAGGCAGTTAACTTCAGATGCCGCTGACCAGTGCCATACTAAGGGCTGTGTGAGCTGTACGGCCGAGCAGCGTGCAAATACAGAAAGGGCGCCAATGCCATCAATGGGCTTCCTAGAAACTGAAAAATAATGTGGTATTGCATATGATTTGGGGGGAGGGAGCACCAGATTCAATGCTTGCATAGAATGCATTTCTAGCTTGGTACAATTCTGCCACTATCTAAATTCAATTTGGAGGGGGACATAAAAATCAGGGGATTAAGGACAGTAACCCCCCTTAATCCTTCCTATAAAGGGCTGGCAGAAATGGGCATTTTTTAAAACCTAAACATACCAGGGGACAGGCATAAAACCCGATATGGACTTTTTTGGTCATACACATGTTTTCCTTCTATGAAATTGGAACTATACATATATTTTTTTTTAACTTGCCCTGGGAATATCCTAAAAACACCACTGACAATCTCTCTTGCAAAATCCATATAGTAAGGAGATCCATGTACTGTATAAACTGAGCTCTTTCTGAAATGGCCATTTACTGTGCATGTGGATGTCATTTACGCATGCATATGTCTGTTTATAGACGAGTAAGTCATGAATAACCCCCTTAGGACCCGATTCTGCAAGGCGAATAGCAGAGCTGTACGTCCCAGTGGGTCATGCAGTCCCGCTAGCCGTTCTGCCAAAATGCCGAAAGCCTCTCTCCCATCATGCACAGAGCCGTTGTGCAGGGAGAGCAGGATGGGGGTGGCATGGGAGCAGAGAGTGGGTGGGCCATGTGCAGAACAGGCTCCTGGACGTACAGGGCCGATTCAGGTCATGGTCCTGTACATCCAGGAAGCACCAAGAGGACGCCCATCTTATTCCATCTCAGAGGCCCTCCGCATCGGATAGACAGCCCCCCAGGAGCAACAGAGCCATGATCAGTGAGGTCCTGCTGCCCAATCTAGACCCTAGCTGCCCCCATTGAAGGTTGGGCGGCGGGGAGCTAAGTGTCAGCACTGTGGTAAGCTGGAGTGAGGTGTCCTCCCACGGGACTGCAGGGGCATGCCAGACCATCTCAGTGCCTGATCCTGCGCCTACAGGAACATCTATTTATTTATTTAACAATTTTTCTATACTGGTTTTCTGCAAGTCAAGATGATTTACATTTATTTATTTCACATTCTCATATATCACCTTATCTGACGATCAAGGCGGTTTACAGTCAACAGAACACATTGCATTGAATGTATTTAACTATTTACAATAACTGAGTTAATTCTAAACTATTTACAAGAGTTGGTCTGACAGGACTAGGGATGCAATGATAATTTAGGGTTTCCAGAGCGAAGGCTGGGGGAGATGTGTATTAGTTGTATTCTGCCAGACGAGTTACGGGTAGGGTAGTATAGGAAGAGGTTAAGGTTCTTTCTGATCTGTGGAAATGGGTTCTGGGTGGGAATGACCATACTGCTCATTAAACAGTAATGTCTTTAATCTTTTTCTGAAATCAGTAAGATCTTTTATTTCTTTTAGAGCTGGAAGTAAGGCATTCCAGAGTGTTGGGGCATAATAAGAAAGGGCTCTTTTATTTGTCGTTTTGGTTGTCTTAAAGAAACAGTGCAAGAACAGAAGCCAATATAACCGGTAATGCACATTACATTGAAGATATAATAAACATATTAAACATAGACGGTGAAGAATCGGGTACTAATGGGGCTGTCCTGTTCGGGGCTGTCCAGAAGGCCCGGATGTGCCCCTTCCTGCGTCAGGCTCCAAGTGTATTATCTCTGAATTAACTTTAGGAAAAATGCTTGGAACACCCCTCAGTTAACATAGAGGTTTTGCTGTTACTGTGTGTTAATTATGGCAATTAGCACAGGTTAACTGTGAAACCTTAATGCACTTTATTATGTTTCTAGACAAAAAGCACAGTAAATCAGGTTCTTGATTTGCTCAATTTGCTTCCTTTTACGCTGCCGAGAGCAGTGTAAGTTAGGCCAGCATAGAAGCAAACAGACATGCACAGAAGCAGCTAGACTGCCACCATGTCCATGGATTTCAGTGGTGCTATTTAAATAGCCATGGCCCCTGAATATACAGATAGGTCCCGATACTCGAAAAGCTTTTACAAGGTTTATAGCCCAGTAAACCATTTAGATGCCTTAGATAGGGATATTCAATGGCACACGGTTTGTTCCATTGAATATCCCTTGCTAATGCCCCTACGTGCCCCCATGCTATCCAGTTATCATCGGGGCGTATTTGGGGCATTCCGGGATGCAGCAGAGACAGATTGCCACTAACCGGGTAGCAGCGAAATTGCACTGCTAACTGGTTAGCGATTCACAACTAAAACTAGGCCAGTTTTTATCTCACCTAGTTTTAGCCGCAGCTGCTAACCAGGTAGCGGTGCAATATGGCTGCTACCCAGTTAGGCTGTGCACCATTGTCCTCTTTGTGCCAAACTCGGATATTCAATGCCGTCGCCATAGCATTGAATATCTGGGGTTAGGGGTGAGTGGGCAGTGCTATTTGCCGTAGCAGCACATATCCTAACTAGTTGAATATTGGGCCCATAAAGTTTTATCTGGTGCATGCAGTCACTGAAAATCAGTCCTTATATTTGTAGCTAAGTTATCTCCGTGTAAATTAAGAAGAAAACATATTGATTATGTTTGGAAAAACTAATCGGATCAATATTCAATCGTAGAGGTGGGTGGTGTTGCTTTTTAAAAACACCGGCTGCAGTATTTAAAAAATACATATATTAAGTACTACTAAACGGATAGGTAGTGACACTGAATATATGTGGAAAGTGCTTGCCATGGTTAGCTATATTTGTAGGGGGTAATTTTTATAAATTCATTTTATCAGTTATGTGACTACATACGCACATAAATAGCCTCTTATATAAATCAACCAATGTAAAAATAGACGCTTTGGCATGAAAGTGTTTACCTTACCAGTAGGCATAACTGGAGGCTCGATTTGGGTGGAAAGTCGGCAGTGTTCGCAAGTACGTGTGTTGACTATGAAATAGCTTAACCTCTGAATGTACTTGCAGACTTTACACATGTTCATTTGTACTGCTTTCATGCAAGTGTAAATATCTACACCTCAGTTTGAGATATGATTTCTGCCATTTACACTAGTATTTTATAAAGACACATAGCTAAGCATTCAATTTATGATGGACTTTTTGCAGGCCTAAATTGAACCATTTAGCTATATGGATAGCAGCTGAATAAATATAAATGTGAAGTAGCATTTTAGAAGTGATGTCTAAGAAAAATCTGGAATGTACGGAACAGACTATCCAAAAACTGGGACCATGGTAGCTGTGTCTTCTGAAATGCTTCTGTCTCCACCCCAAAAAATAAACGTCTCAGTAATTGGTTCTGGAGATGAGTCCCACACAGATATCAAGGTTGGGTATGTGCATAGAGGTAGAAAATGTAGTCATCCCTGACATCCACGCTTTCAGAACCAGACACTTAGATGCCCTAGCCTGGATAGGTCAGAAAGGGGGTGTCTATGCTATCAGACTAACATGTTCTTCCCTGACATTTCAGATACTCAGATGTGCAACAGAACGCCAGTAATATGTTTGGAGTACGCATTTACAGGCAGGTTTCTTGTGCCAAAAAATATTAACTACTGAAATTTATGCACATTTTGCTCTTCCACCTAGAAATATTGCAGCCATGAAATGAGGACTTTTTTGCAGTTATAGGCATGGATGCTTCAACAACCAGGGCCTGACCTGCTTTTGCCATTTTGAAATTACACCGTGACATGCGACTCTCCTACTGCACCCAGGGCACACATCCACCATGCTCCCGTGCTTACTGAATATTCTTGCGCCAAGGATATCTATATACTCGGCCTTTTAAAATGGCTCTGGGGACGTCTCCATGATTTGCATGTCTGTCTATGGGCCTATTTTTATACCTTCAATTCTCAAATAGAGCCTCTATAATACCCCCCCCCCCCCCCCCACAGTTAAGCAGAATGTCTTTGTCCCATCCTTACTCCACTCCAGCACTATCTGGATAATTTGCTGGAGTGTTTAGAGAGAAGATTCAGTAGTACCATCACTATAATGCTATTAAAAACTCACACATAGGGACTGACATATTTAGCAGTTGCCGTTAAATGTGTAAGTCCCATAACATTAGCAGATTTTATAGTAGATATTTTACAAATTGCTATAGTTTAGCAGGATAGCTAAGTGCAAGCACAATCCCTGTCAAAGTTTTCTAGCCTGTGTCTTTATAAAAGGTACACTGTCTTACAGCGATTGTGTCTTATGTTTTGAATGTGCACTGTGACAGCTCTCTCTCTCTGTAAAGATAATAGTGTTGTAAAGAGAACAGCATAGCAGTAGAAAATCAAATTAGTCTGAATTATCAGTCTAGCAATCAAGGAACACCTTTTTTTCTGAGAAAAATGTCTGCTGTCTGTATGTATTTACTGCCTCTATTTCATGTACATTATAGGACTATGAAACCCTGGACCCCATCCACTAGTCGTCTTTTTTTTTTTTTCCAGAAGATTCATCATATTTAGAGGGAGACATGGGAATGGGAGAATACAGAAGCTTGCAGAAAAGAAGTTTGTACCAGCCAAATTTGAAGTGACCAATACTAGCAGCAGTGGCAAAACTGAAGTTGGCCCTAGGATTAGCAATGGCAATACTCCAATTAAGATTGAGTGTGACTTTATAATGAGGGGGAACTATCAGTTCAACATGTAGGGTAAGCTGACAAGCAGGAAGAAAAAACACTTCCCTCTATCTCCACTGCACTCTCGGTAGAGGACATCTGCAGTTGTGGGAGATAATCATTTATATGACCGTGCAAAATACTAGATAGCTCCCATCTCACTGCTGGACTACCATCTGCATCTTAGTTTTAATGATTTGTTGAGCTATTTAAAGTTCAGTTAAAGTTGCTAGGAAAGTAGGGAGACTTGAAACCATACAAATATACCTAGGAAGTTTAAGGGACTTAGTTTAATGTTCACCTTAAGATGAACTGCAATGACATAGAGGTAATCTACTACTAAGACCTAATAACTTGCTGATGAAGATAATCAGTTAAACCTGAAAGTGAAAAATTTCTCTCCTATGCCCTAAACTGACTTAGAAGCCTTAGATTGTGCCTGAGGTAGATGAGAGATTGGGTGGGTATATTCTAACTGACTAATTTAACTGAAGGTTTGCCTGTTAAAATATACCATAAGAGCCCGATTTAGTCCTGGATTCCAGGCCCTTTGTGTGCCCGGTCGGAACTGGACACACAGAATTAGCCAGAATTCTGATCCCGTTGAATCATTAACCACTAAGGCTCAAATCCTGCTGCTGCTCCTTGTGACTGAAAGCAAGTCACTTATCCTTCCATTGCCTCAGGTACAAAATTTGTTTGGAAACCCTCCGGGGGCAGGGAGGGGGAGAAGAGGGGCAGGAAAATACCTACTGTGCCTGAATGTAACTCTCCTTAAACCTCTACTGAAAAGGCAAGAGATAAATCCAAAATATAATCCATGAAGAGTGTGATGGGGGCTACAGAGAGACCTGGTGTTTTTCAGTGAGGGATATCCTTAGGTTGGAGAGCAAGGAAGGCAGTAGCTCTATCATGTAAGATCTGATAGAGAGGTCCATAATAATAATGGAACATTTCAAACATAGCATAAAGGGTGGCCAGACGTTAAGGAGAAGCAGAAAGCAGCTGGGGTACCTCTGAAGCACCTGTGGGGTCCAGGGTGAATTCCACCTACCTCATGATATAGAGATTAGCAGAACAGCAGACATCCCTTCATGAATCATCACAGGAGGCCAGCATCAATTTACATCTCCTACTGGGGCACATGATTGCTTACACATGACCCTGGTGGCGCAAATCCTGAGACCTTTCAGGAATTTTATGGAGGCCCTCAGTCAAGCTCCTGGAAGAGAAGTTAAAAGGTTTCTAGCAGGAGCAGGGAATGGAATTGGAACCGGTGGAGTGATTGCAGCTGCAACGGCAAAATCACTCAACACTTCTTCCAGACAGATTCTTACATACTGGCCACCCTGTGTGACCCATAGATGATAGGGAGTCTCTCTCTCTCATTCATGGAGTGGAGGAGTGGCCTAGTGGTTGGGGCAAGGTACTTCAGGCCAGAAGGTCAGGGGTTCAAATCCCACTAGAGGACAGCAACCCTGGGCTGGAAGGACTGGGGTTTCTAGTCCCACAGGTGCTCCTTGTGGTCTTGGGCAAGCCACTTAACCCTCCATTGCCCATGTCCCCTGTAAAATAGTTATCTCCAAGTTATAATGCCCTGTTCAATATCATTTCAGTTTGTTCAATGTAAACCTCACTGATGCAGAATAGCACGGTATATAAGAGAATGTAAATAAATAAAATAAATACCCTTACTTTCTAGAGGGAGTTGCTGTGACAAGGTTGCAGGTCTGGGAGCCCAAGACACAGGAGCAGTGGGAATGCCTCAGAGGAAAGAATGAGCTATCGGCTCTCCCCACTCACAGGATGTTATCCTAATGCAGTTTATAGCTTCCAGTCGATAGAAGAAATCCATCTCTTTCACCCTCCCTCCAAGGACACTCCTGCAAAATTTTAATAATATAGGAACTTACAGAGCCCATCAAGATAAAAGCCACAAAACCCCTTGACTTATTGGGTACATAATACTGAAATTTGCGAAGACCTTGCAAGGTTATCCAGCTTTCCTTTTTAGTCTACCCACTAGTGTGCCTAATTAATAGGTGCTCTCAATGACGGGGGATCTTGAGTTTACCTCATTCACAGTTGGCTGCAACTTTAGTGGAAAAACTGGCCTTCATTATGATAAACCTCCCTTTACTGGGTTTTCTTGACTCTCTATGCTAGTGGAGAAGATGTTTGAATGTCACCATTGCCCTCACTGCCCTACTGTGCTCATACCACTCTTGCTGCTTCTGCTACTACCCAACCTGTTCTTTTGGTTCTACTGGCCTCCTTTGTATTGACCCCAAATACAAAAGCATAAAAAAAAGAAAAGGATGTCTCCTACTTTGCTCCTCTCATGGTATATTGGGCTACTCATGTCACTGCTGGTGCTGATTTTCTTCTCTCCCTGTACCTTTGGTCTTCAGGTAATTGTTGGAGCTGTTTTGTCCCTCTTTGGAACTTGGATAAAATCAAACAAGGGATATGACATTCTAATCCCATCAACCATATCTCCCAGTTGAATCCTCTCAGAGGTGGATTTCTCAATAAGATGGATGGGCAACTTTCAAGAGACAACCAGAGAGTTAAATGTGCAATGATCCTTTAGGCATACTTCATGTACCTAACCTTTTCAGCTCAGAGTATAGTTTCATGTCCTCTTGAGCTTTTCTTCAAAATTATTTTCCAATTCCTATAAGATTCAGGCTGTTTTCTTAGCTAAACAAATCTTTCCATCTTTTCAATTTGCATACAACAGTTGGGTCAATATTAAAACCCTGTGGTCAGCATTTGTTTGAAATGCTGGCTTCAGGCCTTTAAATAGTCCGTGTATATTCAACAGTGCAGAAGCAGCAGTGCTGAATAAATTTAGACTTTATGAGGGCAATTTTATAAGAAGGTGCCTATATTTAGGCCCTAAAAACACACATACATTTCTTATAAAATACCGACCAGCATAAAAGTACACACATTGTTCACATGGTACATACTTTCATTATGAGTGTGCACATGGATGGACTTTGGGCTGAGTGTGGGCAGTGCCAGAAAATACACATATTAGGGGTCATTCTGAGGCACAAATAGAGGGGATGGACATCCCATTGGGATGTCCATCCCCGCTATTCGGGCTCTTCCTTACCCCTTCTACCTTCTTCATGCATTGTACGGGGAAGGTAGATGGGGGTGGGAAAGGGGCGGATTGGGGGTGGCGTTAGGCGGGCAGTGGGCAGCCGTTGGCCCCAGACATACAGGGCTGATTCTAATGTCGCTCCTGTATGTCTGGGCCCGGCAGCTTGCAGGGGAACTTATTCTACCTCGAAGGTGGAATAAGTTCCCCAGTTGGCAGGGATTGGCAGGCCCAGTGCTGGGAAGCGGTGGGAGGGGGCAGAGGAGATTCCCCGCAGCCCAACCCTGACCTTAGGAGGCCAGATCGGGGGTCAGGGTACGGGTAAAGCATCTTTGCAGCTGGCAGCCAGGGATCGCGGCTTTTCAATGGAGCCATGGTACCATGGCAACCAGATGCCATGGCACCGTGGCTCCATTGAACTGTCTTGTTTAAGTTAGCTGGGGAAGGCCTGTAGGTGCAGGCTGGATGGAATCGGGGTCCTGGCCTGTACGTACAGGCCTGTTCATGATTCTGATCCTGCGGGGCTAGAGTGCCCCATGGGATCAGAAGCACAACAGAGGGCCAAGATGTCCGGAATGGAATCAGTCCCATTGAGTATAAAATACAATAATTTACATGCACACTTGAAACATTTAGGCATGAACATTTCATTTGTTCATTCATTCATTCATCCATTTATTTCATTTACTATTCCGCTTTTCATGAAGATACAAAGCAGTTTACAATGCAAAAATTAAACAAACCAAGAAAAAAAACTCCTTAAATTTAGGAAAGAATAGCAAGAGATGGAAAAAAGAAAGAAAGAAGAGGCAAGAGCACATATCATACAGAGATAGAGTACAAACCATGCATACAAGTCTTCAACTGTGTATCTATGCAGACATAGAAAGGTAAGACCATTCAAGTTGTCCTGTAATTTCAAAAGCCTGCTTGAAAAGGTGTGTTTTAAGTTCACTCTTAAAATAGTTGAAGGACTTCTGTAAATGGAGATGTGGGGGAAGACTGTTCCAAAGCTTGGGGGCCAGGAAAAAGAAAGCAGATTTCATGGTTGATTCATAATGTGCCATGATTGGGAAATGCAAGCAGAGATGATTACCTTGAAGGGACTGTATAGATCGAGTTGGACAATATGGAATAACTAGGGATAAGAGATATTCTGGGGCAGTCTGATGGAGGGTGTGAAAAGTTAGGGTTGGGATGTTATGTTTTATACAATACCCAACTGGTAGCCAATGGTGCTGAATTAGGAGAGCAGTGATATAGTCAAACCTTCTGGCCTCAGAGAACACACAGATGGCAATGCTCTGAATGGACTGAAGTGTTTTGAGTTCATTGTTGGGCAGTCCCATGTAGATGGAATTTCAATAATTATTGAAAAATGTTTTTTCGAGAGCTGTTTGGTTATTCCACGTAATCTTTATGTTTTTTGGTGCGCTAAATCCGAAAATGACCTCCATTTTGCCATAGGATATCACGTTTCCTGACAATTTAGGTAACTATGTTAAATAAGGCAATACCTCAAAATAAATGGAAATAGACTTAAAAAATTAAAGTTTTATTACAATATTTTCATGAAAATCCTTTTTTGAACTGAAATGAGCTCACCTACACACAATAAACTAGATTCTTCTTCCTTGTGAGGCTCCTCTTGGAGCATTTACGCTTGGGAGTAGCATCTGGAATGTCTCTCTGAAGCATCCAACAGTAGTCTGCCATCATTGTAATGCTCCATTTTCCCTGGTATCTCCTTTCCATCTCTTTAATGTCTTGGTGGAATCATTCACCTTGTTCCTCACTCACAGCTCCCAAATTTTCAGGAACGTAGTCAAGGTGGGACTGGAGGAAATGCACTTTCAAACTCATCAGGCAACCTAAAGCTTGAAATGCTTTCAGCATTCGTCCGACGATCTTTTTGTAGTGCGGATCTTTGTTATTGCCTAAAAGTTTCTGTACGACTTCTTTAAATGCAATCCACCCTTCTTTTTGAGGATCCGTCATGGTACTGATAAACTCTTGATCAACTATAAGACTTCTAATGTCTGGTCCGACGAACACACATTCCTTCAATTTTGCCTCCGACAGGCCTGGAAACTTGGTGACCAAGTATTTGAAGCATTCTCCATCTCTTGGAAGTGATTTTACGAATTGCTTCATCAACGCCAATTTTATGTGGAGAGGTGGTAGAAGAACTTTATGGGAAGGTACCAAAGTTTCTCGGAGGACATTTTTTTCACCGACTGTTAGCACCCTCGGCTGCCAACTCTTCTTGGTCCAGTGATTTTGTCGGTCTCGACTGTCCCATAGACACAGAAAACAAGGATATTTGGTATACCCAGCTTGTTGCCCGAACAGCATGCACAAGACCTTCAAGTCTCCACACACTTGCCAACCATGGTCTTCATATTTAAGTTTACGAAGAACCAATTCCAAGTTCTCATAGGTTTCCTTCAAGTGTACGGAATGACCTACAGGTATGGAAGCGTAAAAACCGTTGTGGAGTAAAACTGCTTTGAGACTTCTTTTTGAAGAATCTATAAAAAGACGCCATTGCTCTGAATCATATTGGATTTTAAATTGACCCATCATACCTTCGACATCGATGCAATAAACCAACTTGTCTTCCTGGGCGAAGTAAGGAACGAACTCCTTTTCACGATGTCTGAACCATGAAGATGACACTCCTGGCAACAATAAATTCCTGCTTTTCAGCCTTGATCTGAGTAACTCAGCGGCATCTTTGGGAAGATTCAAGTCTCTTACCAAATCATTCATCCCCTCCTGAGAAAACAATTTTGGTCTTGTATCATCTTCAAAGTCAGAACTTGATTTGTCATCTGGTTCAGGTATGACTTCACCTTCATCGGAGCTAGGTATATCTTCCAAGGTAGCAGGGGGCTTCGGTACTGGTATATTTGTGCCATGGGGGATGGGATGAATTGCCGAGTGAAGATTGGGGTATGAAATGGAATGCTTCCATTTGGAATTAAACCCTTTCACATCGCATGAACAAAAGTAACAGTCATCACTATGGTTCTTTTGCTCTCCCCATACCATAGGAATCTGGGATGGCAGGAGCCCAGAGCCCAGAGCGCAGAGTCAGACACCCTGCTCTGCACAATTTTACTGTGGGCTCGTTTACCTTGTATGGGGACAAAGGTGCAAATAAACCTCAGAAATGCCCTCCAAAAATGGGGAAAAAGAACCAAAACCAATCTGCGCAACAGTGATATCAATGGGCAACCTGAAAAACACTCCCAGGAAAGCTCCATTTAAATGCAGTGCTTTTGAAAGAGTCTACGGAGCGTAGACCCTTCCAAAAATCATTTCTTTTTTTTGGAGCTTTCCTGGGAGTGTTTTATATGGTTGCCCATTAATATCACTGTTGTCCAGCTGAATTATAATTTATTTGGAATTTGTTGTGGTCATTTTCAATTTATATTTGCTATTTTGTTCTGTGCACATGTATCACACTGCTCACGTTTTTCAGGTTTCCCCGGTTTTGCTGTACATTGCTGACGGAAATGGTTTCTCTTCCCCTTAAATAGGCTCTAACGCGAGGTTTTCACTCGCGGTAATTTTTAGGTTGTTTTTCAGCCCCGCTCCTGTGCGGGGAGCCTCTCCACGCCCACTCTCCACCCATTGACCCCGTCCCCCTGCCCCTCGGGAGCCTTACTCCGCCCTCGCAATGCCTTTCCACGCCTCTATCGCACATCAGCACGCCGCGCACTTTGGCGGGCGGCACGCACGTGTGCGACCGGAGCGCACGCGTGCGGGGCACAAAAAATGCACCCCGCACAATTGCGCTGTTTAGTAAACATACCCCTAAGTGCTTTTGCCATGGTAACTGTACTGATCCTAAAGGAATGTGTACTATACAGATTCTAATTCAGGCCCAATATAAAAAGGCTTAATTTTAGCATTCTTGCAAACTGGAATTACAACAGTGGGGTGCAGTACCTATGCTTCAGTAGAAGAAGGGAATCCTGAGGCCTGCAAGGAATGTAAGTCCTAAAGTTTTGTAATGGGTATATCACTTCTCTGTGTATATGGGACAATGTTATTTTTGATCCTTTACCAATTTGATCTGTTTTCGACCTCTGGATTAGGATTACTAGTGTGTTAAAATGTAAGGAAACATCTTCTAATTTGAGGCTGGATGACGTATTGGAGCATTTTGATTTGGCAACAAGTTCCTCATCCCTCAATGCACTAAAACAAGGTTAGTATAAATGTACATCTAAAAGTACGATTTCATAAGCATCGAATAGATTATCTCTAAAATGTTGCATAAAAGCTTCAAGTATTCCTTTGTTATTGAGTGCCTCTGGTCTTTTGCTCACTCTGAAAGAGAAGGTCATCCTTTCATTATTTTGCTGACCATGAAATTCTTAACAGGGTTTTACCATCCTATAACCATTAAAATCAACTAGCTGTGTTAACATAGTTGTTCTAGGACTTGGACCTATCATTTGATAATGAAGCACATGATGTGTCAGTGCTAAACCATAAGTCATTGCTGATTGTCTCTTCAATACATTAATCCTAAAAATTTCAAGGTTCTCAGATATTTCTTTCTGGTGCTTTTGCTAGGGAGCTCGTAATCAGGTTCCAACCTTTGGTGGTCAAGGTTTCAGACTGCTTGGGGATTGGGAGTCTTGTGTTTGCTTCGGGGGTGATAGATCTGAAAACAGACATCTTAAAATGAGAGAGCAACTACAAGATCACAGCACCAACTACAAGATCACATCGACAACCACGCTCCTCTGGACAACAACCAACATGGTTCCGCCCCGACCATGGGGTAGAAACACTTCTGATATACCTCTTCGACAGCATTCTCCGCCTCATAGACAACACCAAGAAAGGAATCCTAATGATCTTCATAAACAGCTCATCAGCATTTGACACAGTTGACCACAAGACTCTATTGAAAAGACTACAGAACATCAGACTACACGGATCCACCCTGAAATGGTTCCACTCATACTTGACTGACATACAGATACAGGTCAAGGTAGGCCACAATACCTCCCGACCCATAAAAGTCATACAAGGAGTACCACAAGGATCGGCCCTATCAGCTCTATTATTCAACCTCTACATCCAGCCAATATGCGACACCATGAAAGATCACAACATACAATATACAATCTACGCAGATGACATCATGATATACACACCCATCTCAGTCGGTAACCCGGACTACTCCAAAATAACAAACTGCCTCATACAAATGACAAGCTGGTTTCAAAAAAACAACCTCTCAATAAACTACAGCAAGACGGAGGCACTGATCATCATGCGAAACTCGGACTTTGTCCCCACACCCGACATCAAGATAAAAGACACAATCATACCTATAAAATCAGAAGTAAAGTACCCCAGAGTGACCCTGGACAAGGAGCTAAACCTCCAAACACACATAAGCAGAACAACCAAAAGCTCATACCACAGAATGAGACTCATCAGAAGACTTAAGCCCCTCCTCGCCCCAGAGCACTTTCGTACAGTCTGCCAGGCACTAATAACCCCACTACTAGACTTCTGCAACCCAATCTACCTTGGGCTACCAAAACAGACACTCAGACTGTTGCAACTGGCACAAAACACAGCCGCCCGCCTAATCTCTGGCACTACAAGACAAGAACACATCACTCCAATACTGAAAGATCTTCACTGGCTCCCAATCAGCTCACGCATCAAATACAAAACAATCATAAATATATTCAAGATCAAACAACATTCTTCAGCCATAAGCCTACACACACTCATACAATATGACACAAGCACATGACCAAGGAGAAGAGGCACCTCCAATAGAGTAAACACCCCAAAAGACTTTGCCAAGACCCGCAAGGACACCGCGAAACGAGCACTCTGCCTGGCTGCTCCATCAATCTGGAACACCCTCCCAGATGAACTGAGACTAACCACAGACCTCAAGGACTTCCACAAACAGCTGAAGACAACTCTATTCACCGAACACTATGGTCATGCCACATGAGCTACCAACCAAGCCAGAACATCAGACCCTCCCCCCTACCCTAAACTTGTATATATGAATGTATAATAGCTCACGATGTATAATAGCGCACAATATAGAAAGCACAACCCAAATCAAATACTCGCCACCCATAACACACAACACACACACCACTGCATGAATACACTTGAACACCCCTTGATTGTTTGCTGTGGAAACCGCCTTGATTGAAGGAGAAGGCGGTATAGAAATACTGTTAAATAAAATAAATAAATAAATCAGCTAACCTAATGCAAGAGCCTGGCACAAGTGTAGTCCTAAATTTTATATTATTGATAAGACAGTAGAACGCAATTTCTCTCAAGTGTGCGATAACACCTTGCATTCTGGTAGACAACCTATTTATGGCCTGGACCATAGACATATTGACCGATCTGAAATCTATGCACTTGCTGGCACTGTAGTGCTGAAAGATGAGATCCCAAGGTTGGAAGGCACTCAAATGGCTACTGGGGAGGAGATGAAGACTTTTCAGAGTAAAGCCAGTATTTATGGTGTGGTTGTATCAAAGCCCTCAGGACATCTGACTGCTGATGTAATTACACAAGAAATGAGAGTCAGAAACTACAAAGATGTCTTACATATTGGGACATGGAATGTATGAGGCATGAACCAAGGGAAGTTGGAGATGGTCAAGAATGAAATAGAATGCGTACAATTCGATCTGTTGCGTGTCAGCGAGCTGAAATGGACTGGCATTGGACACTTTGCATCTGATATTCACATGGTCTACTATGCTGGAAATGAAAGACAAAGAAGAAATGGTGTTGCATTTATAATCAAGAAGAACCTTGCAATGAAATAGAATACAATCAGTGGACGCTTAATTTCTATTCATCTATGACTATAATTCAAGTATATGCCCCAACAACAGCTGCAGAAGATGATGAAATTGATGAGTTCCATGAACAAGTACAAGCTGAAATTGACAGAACATGCAAACAGGATATCCTGATAGTCATTGGTGAATGGAACACAAAGGTTGGCAACAAAGAAGAAGACAAAGTGGTTGGAAAATATGGACTTGGCAACAGAAATGAAGTTGGAGAAAGACAGAGAATTCTGCAAGACCAATGATCTATTCTTCTCAAAAATCTTCTTCCAGCAACACAAGCAGCAACTGTACATGTGGACTTCACCCAATGGATTATAAAAAATCAAATCAACTACATCTGTGGAAGTCAACTATGGAAAAGCTGTATAACATCAACAAAGACAAAACCCGGAGATGACTGTGGTACAATCACCAACTACTAGTTTGCAAACTCAAGCTAAAGTTGAAAAAGAGCAAGCCACTCATGAATGCAACAAAATATGACTTTGAGAATATACCACCAATATTTAAAGACTGCCTACAAAATTGATTTGCTGCTTTAGATACAAACGACAGAGCTCCAGAAGAGTTATGGGATGACATGAAGAAGGTTGTGTTGGAAGAACGTGAGAAGTCTCTACAAAAGGTGAAAAAGCAAAAATAGTGAAAATGGATGACCAAAGAAATTCTGAAAATTGCCCAGAAATTCAGAGAAGCTAAAACCAGAGGAGAAAGAGAGGCAATCGTAGAACTCAACAAAGATTTCCAATATGCAGCAAGACAAGACAAGGAGAAGTACTACAATGTTGCATGTAAGAAAATAGAAGCTGAAACTATTAGGGGAAGAACAAGATTGGCTTTCCAAAAACAGTGAGAGTTAAAGAAAAAATTCTAGCCTTGAACTGGAATGTCACAAGAGGTTCAAGGATCCATACTGAATGAAGCTGAGAAGATCAAGAAAAGGTGGAAAGAATATACAGAGTCATTATATGATAAAGATCAAGTGGACCAAGAGCTGTTTCAACCTGTACCTTATGATCAGGAACCATTGGTGATGAAAGAAGAAGTTGAAGCAGCATTGAAAACCTTATCAAAGAACAAAGCGCTGGGCATTGATGGCATTCCCATTGAAGTATTACAGCAATCTGATGCAGCTGTTACTTTACTTATAAGGCTCTGCCAGGAAATTTGGAATATAACATGATGGCCAAGTGACTGGAAACGATCTGTGTTTATACCAATACTAAAGAAAAGTGATCCAATTGACTGTGGAAATTATCGCACAGTCACTCTGATCCCACAGGGCAGCAAAATTCTTCTCAAGATTATTTACCAGAGACTACAATCATATCTGGCATGAAAACTGCCTGAAGTGCAAGCAGGGCTCAGGAAAGGGCAAGGAATGAGAGATGTCATCGTGGATGTGAGATGAATCCTTGAAAATATTAAAGAACACTTAAGGGATATCTATATGTGTTTTATCAACTACAGCAAGGCTTTTGACTGTGTAAACCACGTGATTCTCTGGGCCACATTAAGAAGCTTGGGTATACCAGAACACCTGATCGTTCTCTTGCACAACCTTTACATTAGAAACATGATGGCAGGAAAGACCACATGGCCTATCTAGTCTGCCCTTCCATATCAACCACTATAACAGTCCTCTTTTTTTCCTTTAGAGATCCTCTGAGTTTGTCCCATGCCTTTTTGAATTCAGATACTGTCCTCATCTCTACCACCTCCACTGGGAGACTATTCCATTCATCTACCACTCTTTCTGTAAATAAATATTTCTGCATATTACTCCTGAAATATGATCATTGATCAAGAATCAACAATTTGAAAGGAACAAGGAGAAACAGAATGGTTTGAAATCAGCAACGATATATGACAAGGCTGCATACTTTCCCCCTACTTTTTAATTTATATGCATAACAAGTCATCAGAGAAGCAGGACTGTATGAAGATAACCGAGTTGTGAAGATTGGTGGAAGTCTCATTAACAACCTTCGCTATGCTGATGATACCACATTACTGGCTGAAAAGATAAAGGAACATAGTCTTAAAATGGGCCTGCACCTTAATGTGAAGAAGACAAAGATCCTGATAACTGGAAAAATCAATAAGTTCATCGTTGATGGAGAAGAAATTGAAATAGCGGACTTTAACCTACTTGGATCAACTATCAATAAAGAAACAACAAGCAGTCCATAAATCTGATGATGCATTGTTCTTAGCAGAATGGCTATAAAGGACCTAGACAAGATTCTCAAGAGCAGAGATGTCTCTTTCTATACAAAGATTTAACTTGTTCAAGCCATGGTATTTTCAATAATGTTATATAGATGTGAAAGTTGGACAGTGAGAAAGATAGACAGGAAGAAAATTGATGCCTTTTAATTATGGTAGTGGCAATGAATGCTGTGTATACCATGGACTGTCCAAAGAACAAACCAGTCAGTACTACGTAGAGGAGATCAAAACTAAGCTTTCTTTAGATGCTCAGATGACAAGATTTCAACTTTCATACTTTGGACACATCATGCAAAGAAAGAGATTATTAGAGAAAGACATCATACTTGGCAAAGTAGACAGTCAATGAAAAAGAGGAAGGCCAGCAATGAGATGGATCGATACAATAACAGCAGCTATGGGTGCCATTCTGTCAACAATGAGCCATCTAACTGAAGACCGAATACAGTTTAGGACAACTATACAAAGTGTCGCCATGTGTCGACACTGACTCGACGGCACTTAACAACAACATGTTAGATATGAGGTTTCTCAATATGTTAGTGGTCTGACATATGTGTGGGTGGGGGGGGGGGGTTATACTTTACATTTAGTTTTTTTAAATGTATTGCAGTCCAAGTTGGGTTGTTAAGTTTTAAACAATATGATGTGCCTTGGTTAGATCATAAGGTCATTACTTTTCAGTTGTCCCAATTGGGACTAGAATGTACTGGGCAGTTGGGTCCGTGGGAAACATGGTCTTGGAGGGATATTTCTGATGCCAAGGTGTTAGCTGCTTTGCAGTATTGGCCTTCTTCTTAGCTGGGAGTGGCAAATTTGGCTTCTCATTGGAACATAGAATGGCAGGCATTGTATGACCAGTTGCTGCCGGTCCAGAGGGATAGGGTGCCTGGTCACAGTACGTATCCTGCAGTTTGGTTTACCCCTGGTCTTCATAGTATGAAGCAGGAATGTTGGCAGTGGGTGCAACATTGGAAGAAGGCTCAGGATGTTAGTTCTTTGCAATTTTGGATGGGTATCAGCAGAAGGTACGTGAGGCTAAGCAGTCATATTGGGATGGAAGGATTGTTTCTCCCTTACCTCGGTCGCGGACTTTGTTTCAGATTGTCTGCACCTTGACATCTCCACCAAAAGCGAGGAGGGTTTCATTTTCTTTATTGTGAGGCTTTTGCTTTGTTTTTTTGGGTCAAAGTGGGCCTTTTGATTAATGAAGCCTAGATGCTCCCAGATGACTGACAGTCTTGTCAGGGGGATGTGGAGCACTTCTGCCAGAATTTTGGGATAGGTTGGGGGGGTCCAATGGATTCACAATCTTGATATGAGTTTGTTAAGGTGTCCCCTGCAGAGGTCCATCAGTTGTTGTCTTCTATGAATCCTACAAGGTGTGGTGTCAATCCATGTCCAATGGCATTATTGCAATTGGGAGGTGAGGCTATGGAATTCTGTCTTTGTGAAATTATTAATGCCTCTTTGCAGGAAGGCGTTTTTCCACAGGATTTTAACACAGAATTGTCACTCTGATCTTGAAAGGTGCTTCTGCTGATAGGGAGGTGTTGGTAAATTATTAGCCTGTGACATGGTGAGCTGCCCCACAAGCAAAGTAAGTATACTTGAATTTAGAGGGATTCCAGGAGCATTGCCCGCTTTTGTATTGCCAGCAATATCTCCTCCCTGTCATCTGCCCTTCGTTTCTAGAAGTGTAGGAGTGAAAGAAATATTGGGGAGATATTCAGTGACGATGGCTAGCACTTGTCAAGTGGCATTGAATATCTGGGTCACCGCAGAATCCAGAAGCTAAGCAGGCAGTGGTGATATTGAGCTTCCATGTCTAGCCATCATTTGCCATGCCTTACTTTACCCATGTGTTGTTAACCGGGCAGCTGCTCAATATCAGCACTGAGCTGAATATTCAGCGGTGCTAACCAGCTCAGCAGATTTTAATGGTTTGCAAGTCTATAAACTATGTAAATGCCTTTGAATATCCCTCCCACTGTGAAGTTTCAGGATTATAGGGTCTATTAGAGTGGTAGTTCTCAACCCAGTCCTTGAGGCACTTCCAGCCAATCAGTTCTTCAGGATATCCATAATGAATATGCATAAGAAAGATTTGCATAACAAGAAGGCAGTGCATGCAAATGTTTTTCATGCATATTCATTGGTAATATCCTGAAAACCTGACTGACTTGGCGTACCGCAAGGCCTGGGTTGAGAACCACTGTGTTAGAGAGTATTTCATCCTGCCAGAGGTCAAATACTCAGTGCCTCCATGTAATGGCTGGGTCCTCAGCAAATACTCTTCCTAAATTTGATATCGCAGTTTAACCATGCCCACCTGCCATTTACAGGCATGTGTTATAGTATCAGGATATCTATTTAAGTATGGGCTCATTTTTGATTCCTTTTCAACAATAACACTCAGGAACATATGACATGCTAACACCTAGTTATTAATAGATTTAAATATTTTTGTTTCATTAATGCTGACACTTATTTTTTGTATTATTTCTCTCTCCCTCTTGATACCTTATGAGTAAGGAAAAGATATCAATAAACTCCTATTTCCATATCTTTTTTTCGTTGTTCTGACACAATGTTAAAGAGTTAATATCACAAAGGACACCTTCACTAGATGAGATGCCAGGGCCCGTAGCAACACTGTCATTTCAGGGACCCTTCTATTAACTGTCCCGGACTCCTTAGAAAACCAAACATTAGATATAAAGTTCTTTTACTGCGACTTTTTCTTTTTAAAGGTTTGTGGTGCATTTTGAATAACACTAGTTTATCATCAATTTCCTTGGAAACAAAGCTCTCAGAAGCTGAAGGAGCTTTGCCCTGTAAACCCATGCCTTTCATTTTCTCTCTCTTCAATTTGAGTCGGAGGTCTGTAGATTACAGCAGTATGGATGACAGTGCCATCTCCTCTTTACAACACGATCCAGAGCGCTTCTTCTTTTGCCCATGCACCCTGCATTTCAGTAGCTTTAATATTACTTTTGACATACAAGGCTACTCCTCCCCCTTTTCCATTTTCTCTGTCTCCTCTGAATAGATTATAGCCAGGTATGGCTATATCCCAATCATGTGATTCATTAAACCATGTTTCTGTAATGGCCACAATGTCCAAGTCCTTTTCTACCATTAGGGCTTCCAGGTCCGGAGGTTTGTTGGCTAAGCTATGAGCATTTGTGCTCATTGCTTTCTAGCATTTAACTGGCTTGTGTGTATTTTGCATTGATTTTATTCTACCCACTTCTTCCCTGTTGCTTTTGATGTGTTTAAAAGTGTGGTTGTTTCTGTTATTCTGCTTTTGCAGGGGATGAAGTCCAGAACTTGACCTTCCCCGTCCGTCGCCCCCTTCTTCTAGTTTAAATGCAAATCGACATACTGCCTGAATTTTTCACATAGGATTCTTTTCCATGCGACAGAGAGGTGTAGTCCATCAGCACAGTATAGTTTCTTGTTGGTCCATGTATTTTCCCAGTCGCCAATAAATCTGAATCCTTCTCGTTTGCACCAGGTCCGGAGCCATGTATTAAAGCTGTTAATGTGATTTATAAATCAAACCCCAACTATCAGTAATAACAGTAAATGCTAAATATCTAAATAATTACCAATGTAACCCTTCCCAAAATAACAAACCTAAATAATGGTCATCTAGAGTGGTTAGAGTGGTTTCCTAACCTCCCTTGGCCTTATCCGACAAAAGAAAACTTATTTAGGTTTGTTATTTTGGGAAGGGTTAATGCAATTTAGCCTTTTTGCCCACTTACCTAGAACAGGTAGAACTTCTGAGAATGCTACAGTGTTAACAATGGGCTTGAATTTTTCCCCCCGAGATTGGAAGTCCTTTTGGACTGTAGAGGCACTATTTCTAGCCAGGTCATTTGTACCCAAGTGGATGACAACATCAAGTTTGGAGTGTTTGCTTTCCGTGCTAAGCACATCAATGATTTGGTTTGTATTCCTGCTGGCTGAGGAGCCTGAGAGGCATTTGACTATCTTCTCTCCTTTGAACTGTGTTCCCAAGTTGGTGTCTCTGATGATGGAATTTCCAAGTAGTAGTAGTTTTCTGTTTGGTGAGTTTTTCTTCATATTTGGTGCTTTAGCAGGAGATTGGACATTGACTGACTCCTCTAAGGGCTGTTCAGTTTATTTGGATTGGGCATCCTCATTAACCAAGGCAGAGAATGCATTATGCAGGTGTATAGGATGTCTCTGTGTCACAGATCACAATCTACCCTATCCCACTGTGATCCATTTGTTCCTGGTGTGTTTGACTCTTTGTGGGAGCAGTGGTGGACTTTGTTCAGTCTGTATCCTAGAAGAGGTGCGCTTCATTGCAGCCAGTTCTTCCCTCAGTAGAGACAATTCTTTATGCATGGCAGCTAGGTCTTCTCGAGTCAATTCGTTATGCATGGCAGATGACCTTTGTTACATAGGACATGCTCTTAGGCTCCAAATGATTCTTCTTGGAATGAAAGTACCGCAGTATTGCACTGAATACAAGACATGCTGGTTAAGAGAATGTGGGTGTATCCCAAGTTTTTGGCCACTATATAGGCAATGCAGCCCCAGGGATGGGTGGGGTGAGGGGTAGGGTGGACGGGAGCCCAAGTGTCCCTGCCCAAGTAGGCTTATACCTGAACTGAGGGCACACTCAGAAAACTGTTAAGGCTACACAAGGAAATCAAGCAGTTTGACTATCCCCAAATGTAATGTAGGACCAGCAATTAGCAATTTTCCCAATACCTAAGGTTTAACCAACAGTTAATATTCTATATTTGCAATAAAAAAAAACAGCAGAGATAGAAAGGAGAAAGCTTAGTCTTATCTGTGTCTTGGGCAGCTCCGGCCTTTCAGACTGGCTGTGACCGGTATGTGAAGCCAGGTGTCTGATGATCTAAAGTAGCCCCTCCCTGGGTGATGCCTTTCAAGCAGACAATGAACCAGAATTACCCAAAATATACCTTTGTAGTTCTGTCTGCCCCCTGTGCAAAGGCCTCTGTTGGTCCCTTGCAATGTAAGTATTTCTATTCCAAGTAGCTGATTTCTCTTACAAGTGTCCCTGCCCCAGTAGGCTTATACCTGAACTGGGCAGTAGGCTTATACCTGAACTGGGCAGAAAACTGTTAAGGCTACACAAGGAAAACAAGAAGTTTGACTATCCCCAAACGTAATGTAGGACCAGCAATTAGCAATTTTCCCAATACCTAAGTTTTAATCCTCTATGCGTTTCTCTGCATCAGGCGCAGATGATAATAGCATGTTATTTTTATATCTGTAGCTCATTTGCCTATAATTTAAATATGCTTGGCATTACTGTGTGCACTTGCTTTTCCTTTGCTGTTTATATGTGCATCATTCTCTTTTCTGCTTTTGGCCTGTTGGAACTTGTGCTTATAAATTGCATTATCTGCATGCAAAGAGCACATTGGTCTTTCTACATTGGCCCATTTGTATGCTGAAGGGGCTGTGCCATGTAAACCAAAGTCATTGCATGATTTACCAGAGGGCAATGCAAGATCATGACTTGCTATAGCCTCTGGCCGGATGACTTATGGTTCTGCAGCTGATGGGGAGATTCTGTAGTGACACTGATTTTGAGGTGTTCCCTGATGGAGCTCAGGCCATGCTGTCCAACCTTCTGCTGAATCTCTCTGATAAGCTCTTTCATCTCTTCCTGCTGCACTCATTGTCTGCTGCCATGGAACATCTCAAGTGATGAATAGGGGATTCAGTGGTTTTGCCAAAATCTTTCCTCTTCATAAGTCATTTTTTATTCTGAGGGGCATTGTCCTTACTGGGCATGTTCCTGAAGATTAATCTACCAGGAACAAAATAAGAAGAAAGCAGGAGTATTGGCATGTTAGGAAATGAGCAGCATGGAGTCCTCAGTGCACATGTACATCTAACTGACGTATTAATAAAATAATACCTTTCGAATATTATGTATTGCCCCTCTTTTCTTTTATTATATATCATGCAAAGTCAGCCTTCCAAATAGTCTCATATGTTGCCACCTTCTTTTTTTAATGAATTATATATCTTGCACTGTCAATGATATGAATATGCTAACTTGTCCTAATTAGGACCTTTTGGGTGAGGTTGCTCTACAGGTTACTTTAATAGTCACTGCACTTTCAATAGTAATATGTGCATGCACAACTGCATCAAGATGGCCACCACACTTGTGAACTTGACAATAAGCATGTATGATCTCATTAAAATGGCTGCTGTACCTGAAACCTTAATATAGTCCTCTGCAACTTCACCAAGATGGCCGTCATACATAGACCATTCCTATGAATATGTGCGAACTTACAAAGATGGCCACTGCAATTGTCCATTCATTAAGAAACCTGCAGGCCTTCCCAAAGATGGACAGCGGCACTTTAGACCCAAGTGAAAACAATTGCTGTAATAAAACCGCAAAGCAAGCAAAGTCAGCCATCACCTGACCAGTGACGTTCCCAGCTCCCTCTGCACCTGGGACAGGCATACCCCTGCACTGCTGGAACTCCAATGTGTGGCATAGTGATTGGCGCCATGACGCACCCCACCCCACCCCACCCTCAGTTGGGCACACAAAGGCAGGGCAGAAAATGTAATGTTTTAGCTGGCTTTGCTACGGTGCCTTGCACTCTAAGGGCCAGCTGTTCTTCCCTCCTGGATGAAGTCTTGAGATTCATGAGACTTCTGCCAGGAGGCAAGAGCGGCCAGCCCCTGGAGCATGAGAAATCATGGCAAAACCAGCTTAAATGTGAGCCCAGTGGCAGTGCACATCCACTCCCGGCCAGTATCTGAGGTTGGCTGCATCCACCGCCCCACCTTTGATGTTCCACTGCAATTGACTCATCAAGTTCTCCCTGTTCTTGCCTTTTAACTGCCTGCACTGTGGCTCTCTGGTGCAGCCACTGTTTTAGCCAGCCCTATGATAGGAACAGGTTCCCTATCCCAAGGGCAGCTGCTAATTAAATACCCGTTCTACCGCCAACAGTTCAGCTGGGGGGAATGAGCATGATGCCACCTGTACCATGCCAATGATACCACAGTAAAAATTCCTACAATTATTTCTTCCCTCCTTTGAGGTTTCTATAACTTTTGTGCAATGCCACTCTACAAATCTAGGCACTCAGGACCACCCTACACCTCATTCTCATTAATGAGTACCTTGATTCCATGCAGGCAAAAAAAAAAAAGAGCCATCTGACTCCTGTGTTAACCAAAAGAAAATGATCTAACGTCAGGCAGCTGGGTAACTGAAAAAAATGCTGAGCTCCCAGTAGGCTTGTCTTCTGCAAAACATTAAAAAGATCCACAATAGGAACAGTGAGACTGGGGCCAGCCACAAATAGTGCAGAGAAGTGTCTCCAGCTGAGCATCAAGAGAGAAGGAATGGAGAAGCAGAGCTCTGCTCAGTACGTTTATATTCCCACTCTGGGCTTGCCTCAGCCTTTGTCTAATCCTTTTTGAGTCCCTACCTAAAAGACTCAAACCCAGCCCCCCAACAGTGCCACTTAACATAATAACATAAGAACATAAGATATGCCATACTGGGTCAGACCAAGGTCCATCAAGCCCAATATCCTGTTTCCAGCAGTGGCCAATCTAAGTCACAAGTACCTAGCAGTTTCCCCAAAAGACACACAGGTTGCAAGGATTGGTAGGTTTGAGTCCTTTGTATTGCATGCTTCCTCTCCCTCCTATTTCCCTTTCTCCCTCCAAACTTCTTAACCCTGATCCCCTAGATTGTGTTGTCGACCCCTTCAAGGGAAGTTGATAGAGACACTCTTCTAGCTACCTTGCTCTGTACTCATTATCTTGACATGTTAATGCATGCCATCTTCCTGTTGCCTTCATACAATGTCTTTGGGTGCTTTGTTCTTCTTTTGCAGCCTTGGGCTGTTTATGCCACTGTTGGTGATGCTTTGCACTTCTTTTAATATCTTAACAAAAGCAAACAATAGATATGCATCTTGATCTGAATGACCACACTGTCAGTTTGAATCCACCAGGTATACTGCATGGACTTCCCCACTTAACTCTAATGGTATGGTTTCACACTGTCTCAAATTCTTTCTCCAAGGTTCTTTTCCAATTCCCTTCTGGTACTCAGCTATTAGCATGCATTATCATTTGCAAAAGCAACATCTGATAATGTTGGTTTTGGGTGGAGGACCCCATTCTCCGTGATCTTAATAATTACTAGTGGTGTCATGCTGTATTGAGCCTGCCATTTTAGTCTGCTTTCTAAAGCAAGGTATGAGCCTCAGTCTGAAGGATTTGGGCCCAACCCTAAAAGGCATTGAGGAGGTAGTCTTCTGTGCGCTACATTTCTTGCATGCACCAGATAAGAGGGAATAGGTGCTTGATTTATCTCTTTCTTTGGAAAGTATTCAGGTGGGATACTTTTTTTAATGAAACCCTGCTCCTCTCATGATAGCTCAGACTGTTCATATCACTGTTTGTGTTGCGCACTTCCTCTATTGGTACCTTTGTCCCTTCATTACATTCTTCGTGTTGCTTTGCCCCTCTCATGTTGCCTTGGGATCTTCCTACCACTTTTGGTACTGCTTTGCTCCTTTCACAGTACATTGTGATACTGATGCCTCTGTTGGTGCTGTTTTGTCCCTCTTATGGTACCTTGGCCTGTTCATATCACTGTCAGTACTACTTGTCCTCTCTAAATGCCTAGAGCATTTCTACCACTGATTGTACTATTTTGTTTTTCTCATGGTACCTTGGGATGTTAATGCCACTACTGTATTTAGCCATTTTGTTCCTCTCATTGTGCTGTGGAGCATCCTTGTCACTATCCAGCCATTTTGACCTTCTCACCGTACCATTGGAGGTTCTTGTCACTGCTTGTCCAATTTGCCATTCTCATTATGCTATGGGGTGTTCTTGTCGGTGTTTGACCACTTTGCTACTCTTGCTGTGTTGTGGGTATGTTTTTGTCACTGTTCAACTACTTTGCCCCTCTCACTGTATCATGGGGTGTCTTTGCCATTCTTACCACTTTGCATTGGGGTTCTGCCTCCTCTATTGCTGATGCCAGTCTCCAGATTTCATAAAACCTGGAAGGAAAACCCCCATGTTAGAGTCAAAAATAGGAAGAATTTAATAGAAAACGAAATAACAGCAGAAGTAAATAAAAGAAATAACTTGGTAAATGAAATGAATGGGATGATGAAAAAGGGCAAAAAAAACCCAAAATAAAAAACAAGACGTTTCCAGATTTTCTTCAGACTTTCATCTTGTTTCTGGTCATTTGCGAGGCTGGTATACAATCTAACAAGATATTTTTCATTTCCATTGTTTCTTTTTGCAAACAGGGCAAACCTAAAGTAGACCAGGGTACCAAACTTAGATGAGCAATTTCATTTCATACCATTTTCTTTGAACATATGACAAGACCAGCCTGCTACATACTATCCTAATTTACGCAACAGCATGTTTATTAATGAGGGCAAATGTCACTTATTGTTAATATGAACTGTATCCTTGAAAAGAGTTGAGGGACCCACCAGCTTTAATAACCTCATACCAAAAAATTGGGAAATTCAATCAGATAGATAACTTGGATCTGGGAAAGCAAAATGTTTCAGAGAAAGAAGAAAATAATGTCTCTAAACTGCAAACATGGGACTTAGAAAGACTGTATTGCTATAGTGATAAAGGGACTTCCTGCATATAGAACCGAGAGAATCATATTAGCCTTCTGTTATTTTTTTCTTACAAACAGGGAATTCAAAGTGAAGGTGGAGAGGAAGAACAGTTAACCCCTGGCGACCAAAGGTGCACTTGATCTGTTAGTTTGTATTCTGCATTCTTCAAAAGAGCAATATAAACAGAATTATTTATGCTCGGCAAAATGTTGCTTAATTACTCATGCACCACTGTTTGCTTGTATTTTAAGCTCCCTCTACCACCCACAGGCAGACGTTAAACAGCTGCTAAAAGCTAGCTTTAGTCTTGTCTGTTTGAAATTAGCACTCTTGAGCTTTGAAAAAACTTTGTTGCCAATTTACATATGCATAGAGACTGATATTTAGACTCACCATATGATATGTCCCTCAAGAGCTTTCCTTATTGCCTCCATCCTCAGGTCTCAGTCTAGAGACTGTAAATCTAGAAGGTGATTAATTCTATACCCTTGAGAAACTAGCAATTAGCACTTGCAACCAATAAAAAAATTGTCTTTTCAAAACCCTGGTTAATATGCCCATGTATTTTCTGTGAACTCAGATTTAACACTAAATAGATGTAGGTGCAATATATCTGCTGACATACATGCCTCTCTCCCTCTCACCTTTTTAAAATACAATGCAGTTCCCAGTTAACGATATTAATAAAAATATTGAAAGAGATAAAATAATCGACATGCATTTTTGACAAAAATGTTGAAATGTAATTGCCATGAAAATACTACATATGATATTTTATGCTACTCAAACATAATCAGTTCATTTCAACATATAGACTTTGTAGGGTTTACCTGTTCTCTCTCCATTCTTATCTCTTATAGCTGAAATTACTGTACTTCCAGATGTTCTCATGCATTATTGAGGTCTTCACCAGTAGATGCTGGCAAAGGTAAGATAAGACTCTTCTTTCTTTGTAGTAGTCACAAAACAGAGATCAAGGGTAGTAAAGTACAGTGCTTAGTAAAGAAAACTAGGCTGAATCTAACACTTATTTTCAAGCAGTAAATTTGTTATAAATATGCTCATTGGTGTCCAGTTAACTATTTCCTATTTACTTTTAGGTCTCAACTGTAATTTTCCAAAAGACCGAAAAAGTTGTCTATTATGTCTTATTGTGTATTACAAAAGATAAGATGTGAAATTATCATTATTGTAGGTTTTCAGTTATTCTGTAAAAATGTGTTTATTTGTTTATTTCATTTGCGATACAACTCTTTGTGAGGCATAGTCAGAGTAGTTTACAACTTCAAAACAGTAAGAAAAGGGTTGAAAGGAACTCCATTTCTGTATAGGAAAGAAAGAAAAATTAAATAACAGAAAACATAAGAATATACATAGAGAAATTTACTCAGTTGTTGTTACACATTTTACCTAATCTGCCTCGGTCCCAAAGGTTTGGTTAAATAAATCCAGATGATCTATACTGTATATCTGTCTATGCTTTGAAGTTATTAATATGTGATAGATTTGTATAATAAAAATGTCATAAAATGTAAAAAAAAATGCTACACGTGCAGGTAGTTTATTTGCTGAAAATTGTAGCATTTTAGCAAGCAAAGGGGAACCAAAAATTTTACTTTAATATTCAGCATTGTCTCTATTGTTCATGTGCATAAGAGCAAAATCAGTTTAGTAACAGTAGGACAATTTACGGTCTCATTTAGAAGTTCTGGAAATGATTATTTATTTATTTTTATATTGATAAGCTTCTGGTTTTTGTCAGCAGTCTTCTCTCAGTCAATAATATCAAAGAGCAGCAACATCAGAGGAAGGTGTGGATCATCTGAACATAAAACCTAGCTAAAATATATTTGAAAAACATGCTTCCGCATAATATATTTATGCAGATGTAAGAAGTAAGTGGCTAGTGTTACTATCATCACTAATGAAAGTTATTTTTTCCCTTGTTACACAGTCATTAGGTAAGTCTTCTGCAAAAGCCTAGCAGACTTACTTCTGCTAATTACATCATCAGATCATCGTACTGTTAAAATCAGTTGCAGGGTAGTTGTACACAACTAAACCCTGGCTTCTAATTGCTGTTTTAGTCTTCTTTTTCCTTGTGACATGTTGGTGATAGATCATTATTTTTTTCAGCAATTTGTTCACATTTATATGCAATATAATTGGATCTGATTAATTATTATGATTAATGACTGCAGAATTTCAATGCAAAGCTATTAATATTGGTGATATCAAGTGAAAGACATGGACAAATTAAAGCCAATGTAGCCCTGTTGCTTAAACTTACAATACTTAGGGTAAAGTAACCCTTTGTGATTCCAAGATTTGCCGTAAGCGAGACTTGTTTATTTTCAGATATAGATGTTGTACTTAATCGTTTTTAATCTATTATTCTTTTATTTCTTTTACTGCTCTATTACAAATTGCTCATCTGTGGCCATGTTTTAAACCGATTAAGCAATCCTGCAATAAAATAAGTCTTTCTTCCAAGATATGTAAATGTAATAAGCTGTTTAAAGGAAATTTTCAGCTCCTGTATTATCTTTCCTACTATGTTTTGCTGTCTACATGACAGTAATAAAAAATAATTTCTATTAAGTATCAGAAGGCAAAATGTCCAAAGAACACCTTTATGCTGCATGTGTGTTCAATTTTAAATCACATTGCAGCTTAGAAATAGGATATTACAGATTAAAAAAATAAAAAAAGCAAACAATGACTGAGTAGCTTAGAAGATCGACTTTCTTGTCACCTCTGGGACCTGACTTTAAGTCTGGCTTTGAGTGAGCTGAAGAAAAATCATTTCAATCTAATGGCAGAAGCATGCAAAACCCCCCCAAAAAACAAAAAACAGATAGTCCGAGGTCCACAATGACAACATGCTCTACCATCAAGGCCCCAAATTATTCATATCTTCATTGTGTTCTGATATTGAAAGTGAGGGGATCTTGGATGGGCAGCTTGACTATAAGAATGAAAAGACCTATGTACCATCTTAAAACATGTCAGCTTTTTTTAAATGTTGGTTTGGTTCATCAGCTCAGTTATCATTTGGTTGTTGTGAAGAAATGATTTTGACTAGTAGACTCAGATACTACTGACTTGGCTTGCTTTTTACAAGTGATGGGGAAGCAAAGAGTGAACTTAATACAGTATTTTCGCTGATGAGCCTGAGGTTCATAAAGTGGCAGAGATAAAGAAATTATTCAACTAAAATGAGCGAAAGGGGCATGATTACTAAGCTGGGCTAATGGTTAGCATGCAGAATTTGTAACTAGGCCCCATATTATTCAATGGGACCTAATAACAAACAGTGTGTGCTAAAGGTGCCTGGTGTGCGAGCCGTGGCCGGTGGCATGGCGGGAAGCGGGATTAACCGCCAGCATCACGTTCCTGGATCTGTTCCCCATTTTGGTGGTACTGGAGCTCTGGCCAGAGAGGCTGCGTAACAGACAACTGCTGGGTGCGACAACGAGGCGGTGGTGCACGTTATCAATCGTTACGCGCCGCGTTGCCTGCGAGTGGCGGCTTTGATGCGGGAGGTGATTACTCGGTGGGGCGATCGGTCCCCGAGCGTTTATGGCAGCTTGGCCTCCAGGTATCCTGAGTTTGCTCCAGTGCTCGGTGTCGTCGGCGACCTGGCGCTCTTATTGTAAGGGCTGCGACAACGTGGTGGAATTCTTAGTGACGCACGGCTGGAGTGGGGGTCCGGTGCCTGAGCAAATTATTGGTGCATACATTGTGGCAGCGAAGGTTGCAGGTTTGGCGAGGGCCACAGTGAGGTCTCACCTTGCCGGTTTTGCATTTTTCTCAAGGGCTGCGGGTTGGGCGGTGCACCATTGGGGGTTTCTATCTCGCCGACTCTTGCTGGGGTGGGAGCGCGTCACCCCGGCTCCGGCGGATGCCCGTCGTCCAATTACCCCCGATCTGCTGGAGCGCTTGATTGAGGCCTTACCCAACGTGGTGCAGTCTGGATACGAGTCGGTGCTGTTCCGGGCTGTGTTTTGTTTGGCTTTCTTTGGCGCCTTCCGGTCGGGGAATTGGTGGCGCCCAGCCGGGCTGCGGGGGGGCTGCGCTGCTTCTTCAGCAGGTGCGTCTGGCCCAGGGTAGGCTCAGCATATGGCTGGCTAGGTCCAAGACGGATCAGAAAGGGAGGGGTGGGTCAATTTAGGGCCATTGGCGGCATCCGCTCTTTGTCCCGTAGCGGCCATGGCCGCGTATTTACGGGTACGCCGGCGGCGGGTGGCCTGCTATTCGTTCATGCGGATGCGCGGTGGTGACGCGGTTCCAGTTCACGGCGGTGCTGCGGTTGGCGTGCAACGGGTTGGCCTAGCGCCGGGAGACTTTGCCCTGCACTCCTTCCGAATTGGGGCCGCTACTAGTGCCGCGGGGGCTGGTCTGCCGGCGGCGGAGATTCGGCGGATCGGCCGCTGGCGTTCCAATGCCTTTCAGGGATATGTTCGTTTGTGAGCCTGGCTAGCTGGGTAGTGGGTTCTGGGTTGCTAACTGTGTTTTTCTTTTAGATTGGATTGCACTGCCCTGGGCCTGCTGGATCATTGGCCATTCGTTTGTGCATTGGCCGGCCAGCAGGCGGCGGGGCGGCCGCTCGGGGCGAACCTTGGACTGAAGGCTGAAGAGTGGAGTTATCATGGCTAGGCGAGCGTGGCCTTCGCTGGTTGCAGCTCTTGCCTTTGCTCCGCCACCATCAGCGCGTCAGAGGCTCCCCGGAGTGTTTGCTGCTGCATCTCGGCGGCAATGACTTGGGGTCTTGGACAGTCAAGCAACTGATTAGAGCGGCTCAGCGGGATTTGGGGGAAGTGTTGTTGATGTTTCCAGGTGTGGTCTTGCTGTGGTCCGACCTAATTCCCAGGCCTGCCTGCTGGGGTCACCGGCGGTGGTCCCGGGGTTGGTAAAAATTAATCGGCAAATTGGCCGCTGGGTGGGGCGCATGGGGGTTGGGTTGTATCGTTCGGGATGGAGTACATCTTTCCCCGGTGGGGATAGATTTACTCCTGAACGTTGGCAGGAGGCTTTGGAATTAGTGGTATCGGGTGGGGGGCTGGTCGCAGCTTTGAACTTGGTGGGGGGGGAGGGACAGGTGTCGCTGAGCCCGTGGCGGGATCCCGGAGGTCCGGGTCCGGAGGCATGGCAATATGCAGGGCGGGGGTGGGGGTACCCCCGACCCGGAGAAGCCCTCGGCTTTTGCTAGTAATATGGCGAAGCCGGAAGAGGGGAATGGAATTGCCGGGGAACGGTTCTTGGCGGAGGCGGGAAGGAACTCACTTTGCTACCCATATGGCGGGTGAGGGATTGTCCCGCTGCCGGGAACCGTAAGTTATGCAGTTATGGTTGTAAGGTTATAATTTTGCTTGTTCAATAAAGCTGCGACCAGTTGTTTTGCCAATAACGGATTGATGTTGTGGTTATTTGTTAAGGAAGGGGGAGGGAGGGGGAATATTTGGGGGGTGGGTGAGGGGGGGAGAGGGCCACGTCCGCCGTACCTGGTTACCATTAGCTCTTAGTAAACGTGCCTCTAATTATCTAGCCATATTTTCAAACTCAAAAAAGATTAGCTTGAGAGTTGAACTGGGAAAGAATGAGCAACACCAGCAGTGGCAGACCATAAAGCATAGCAATATGATAGAAGCTCTAATAGATATATAAATTGGATGAATAGTTACTGCATGTGGCATGAATGCTATAATCATAGGGACCCTTTTATCTTTATCTTTATTGTGGCACATGACACCCAATGCCAAGGTAAGTTTTTGAACTTACAATGCTTTAGGCACAAAACCCATCTTTCAGTAAGTGCATAAGCCATGTGGTACCTGATGGGCAGATGCCCAGCACGTTTCCTGCACTTATTGCACCAAAACATTCCTTACCGTGCATTGTTCATTTGCAAATTAGTATAGATGCACTTAATACCTCATCTTGAGGAGGTGTTAAATCCACGTGCACTAGTTGCAAAATTGGCCGTCAGCACACAGTAATTACCTAAACAGCTAATACGGGATTTTTACTATGCTGGCTGCTTTTAATACATGGTAGCCCTTACCGTAGGCTCAGGCTAACACTTAACATGTGTTAAAACACGCATTAACTGCATAGCACAACCAACAATGCAGATGGAATGGATATATTACACATAGAAAATGAAAACCTTTCAATCTGCTTGATATATAGACCACCAAGCTCTCCATATGAGAGCTTAGCTTCTATACTAGAGAATGTATGCACGGTATCCTCAAAGAAACCACTAGTACTTCTGGGAGACTCTCCTCCCTATATAATTCACACATCACAAACAATTTTACCTTTTTGGAAGACCTGGGTTTCCAACAAATTATCCACTCACCTACTCACATAAGTGGTAACACACTAGACTTAGTTTTCATCCCTAAACATTTTATGCACAGCCATCTTTTTACTCCCCACAAACATTATGGGTCCCATGGTCAGACCACTACATTATTGAATTCACACTACCACATACACCACCCTTAGCAACACAACATCAAAATAATTACCAATCAAAATGATTTAAGGCTATTGATAAAAAATAACTTCTTTAATCAGATCATACCTCAACTAGATTCCTCTCTACAAGAAATAGACGATATGATCGCAAATTGGAATTCTATCTTACAGAATGCCACATTAGTACCCATATCCCAACACAAAACAAATCATAGATTCTCAGAAAAATGGTACACCCAAGATCTCAGAAAACTAAAACAAAAATTAAGAAAGATTGAACATAAATAGAGGAACACAAAATTAGAACAAGATAGAGTATCTTATATGATATCTCTCCAGGCCTATAAATTAAACATAAATAATGCAAAAAAAGAACATCACACAAAAATCCTTATAAAAGAAATCAACTGCCCAAGAGAGTTATTTGATATTCTCAGATCACTAACTCAAGTACCATCAACTGAAACAAACAACATACCTACAGACCCGCAAATCTTGGTAATACATTACGTGAATAAACTTAAACAACCTGACACCCTGCAAAATGATCCTAACCTTGAGGCCACCTATTCTACTAAATGGCAAACATTCCACAGAATTGACCTAAGGAACATCAAGGACACAATATTAAAAATAAACACAACAATATCTAACCTAGATCTCTGTCCAGTTAGCTGGTTAAAAGCTTCACACACTGAATTGGCACCTTTCATACTCAACATTGATAATCAATCACTTCACCTAGGAATAATGCCATCAGCCCTAAAGCATGCGTCCATTAGACCAATATTAAAAAATAAAATGCTAGGGGCCTGATTCTGTTGTGGACGTCTAGGCCTTCTGTGCGTCCTGTCTAGCCCCGTGGTATCAGAATCACAAACAGGCCTGAACATGCAGGCTGGGACCCTGATTCCATCCAGCCTGCACATACAGGCCTTGCCCAGTTAGATCAGTCAGGAATCTTCAGTAGAGCCGTGGCATCATGGCGTCCAGTTGCCATGGCACCACAACTCCATTGAAAAGCCGCGAGCCCCTGCCACCAGCTGCAGAGCTGCTCTCCCTGCAGCCCAACCCTCGATCTGGCCCCCTAAGGCCAGGGTCGGGCTATGGGTAATGTCCTTAGCCCCCCCTGCCCCTTCCACGCCCAGGGGCTACCATCCTCCGACGCCTAGGGGAACGTATTCCACCTCAGAGGTGGAATAAGTTCCCCATGCAAGCCGCCGGCCCCGGATGTGCAGGGCCAACATTGGAATTGGCTCTGTACGTCCGGGCGGACGACCACATTGGAATTGGCTCTGTACGTCCGGGCGGACGACCACCCACTGCCTGCCCTGATGCCGCCCACATCTACCTTCCCCATATAACACGCGGGGAAGGCAGACAGAACCGGAAAAAGGCCCGAATAGTGGGGATGGACATCCCAACAGGACGTCCATCTCCGCTATTCGTGCCTCGGACTGACCCCTTAGATAAACAAAACCCTAGTTCATACAGGCCCATATCAAGTCTCCTGTTCATAGCTAAAATAATTGAAAAAACTGTTCAATTACAACTTCAAGATTTTATTCACCAGAACTCCCCACTAGATGAACACCAATATGGTTTTAGACCATATCATGGTATAGAGACACTTCTGTTGGCTCTATTCAATAATCTCATTAACGGACTAGATAACTCAAAACAAGCCTTTGTGATTGTATTCTTGGACACAGCATCAGCCTTTGGTAACATCAGCCACAACATCCCTTTAACAAGACTATGCCAAATAGGCTTAAATGATAATGTCCTCAACTGGTTCCAATCCTATATATCGGAACGTAAACAACAAGTATAAATAGGATACCTCACATCTTGAAAATACAAACAGGAGAAGGGTATCACTCAAGGTTCCACACTCTCATCTTTACTGTTTAATATATACCTACAACCCATCTGTGACATCTTTAGGAAACAGAAATTAGACTACCACATTTATGCGGATGACATAATGTGCTACCTACTAATAAACATTACAAATCCCAACTATCATCAAATTACAACATGTCCTAACGAAATAGCAAATTGGTTAAAGAAGAATAACCTACACATAAATCTAAACAAAACAGAAATCTTTTTCATAACAAGAAACAAAACTTTCACCTCATCACCTAGCCTAAAACTAATGGGTATGCAAATAGATCTAAAGCAAGAAATAAAATACTTAGGGATTACCTTAGATCAAAATCTTACCATGTCTGCCCATATAAAACACATTTCAAAAACAATCCTCTACAAACTATGAATATTCCAACAGCTCAGATATGAAGGGGCGCGGGCAGGGTCCCGGCACCTGTGTGTAACCAGGTGCTCGGCCTGGTGCGGATGTAGGAGGGGCAGAGTAGGCTGCGATGTAAGAGGGGCGGAGTGGGCTGCGATTGGCAGCCGCACAAGGCTTCCTTCAAATGCATTGGCTCCACCCGCGGGAACGAGCGTGGGGGAGCCAATGGGAGAGGCTGCTTGCATGTGCTCGGGCAGCTGTGAGTGCACTGGAGCACATGCGGCAGTGGGTTCAGAGGGGCCAGTGTTATCTTCTTCAGGTCCTCGGTGTTAGCGCGACGCTCAGAGGCTTGACTACAGAGGCGGAGGAGTGGGGAGCAGGAGTTCGGAGCTGAGGGGAGCTGCGGCACAAGCGGAGAAGCGGGGCTGACGTCCAGCATCGATGGGAGCACGCACAGGCCCAAAGGTCCGGCAGGAGTGTTGGTGTGCGGGCGGCCAGCAGCGGTTTGCAGGGCTATCAGCTTGGTGACCCCCGACACAGGCCAGTACTGCAGCCCATTGAAATTAAAAATAATAATAATAATAAATAAAAGAAAAGGAAAGGAGTAGCATTGGGGATGCCTGGAGGGAATGGTAGGCAGCGCAAAGGGCATGGTGCGGATAAGGTGGGAGTAGGAAGGCCAAGGGGAGGTCGGGGGGCAAGTAGGGTGCGGCAGAGGGGGCTCCCAGATTGGGCAGGGATCCTGGCGTCATGACCAGAGGCTGAAGGAGCGCAAAGGCTGGAAAGGGGGCATCGCGGGTCTACAGCAGTGCGGAGGGAGGTGGGAGGTGGATGCAAAGCCCAGGGGTGGGGGGTAGGGGGGCAGATGGAGTCTCAGAACATGGGGCTGGGCCTCGGCAATGCTCCACTGGAGGGGGCACAAATTAGTTCAGGGGGGGGGGGCGGAGCCCGATGTCCAGCGGGATGGTCGCATAACGCTGAGGCTCCCGAGAGGCCTACTCAGAATCCTGAATTAACACCGGACATACTTGAATTTCTGCTCTGATCTTACCGGGGCACATTGGTGAGATGGCGGGGACCAAACCTACGCGCCTGGAATTTGGATCTCCAGCGGCTTCTCACGGCAAACGCTCCAAAACTGAACCCCCGTCTCCGCAGAAGGGGCTGGCTCTACGCGAGGGCCCCGAAATGCAGCAGGAAATCCTCGCAGAGATCAGAGGGGTTAAAGACCTCGTGCAGTCAAACGGGGAAGCACTCCGAGCGCTGCGGGAAGACCTTGGTGTATTGCAAGGCAAGCTAGAGGGGCTCTCCTCGCGTCAGGACAAAATGGAGAGCATATTAGACTCCCATGTGGTCCGGCTGTCCAAACTCGACAAAGTTGAACGTCAGGTGCGGGCCTTGCAGAAAGAAGTGGAAGATGGCAATAATAGAGCGCGCCGCAACAACCTACGACTAGTGGGCATACCGGAGGGAGCGGAATTGGGAGACATGAAGGAGTTTTTATATAAAATCCTCCCTTCTCTGCTCCAAATCACCTTTACCAAAGAATTGGAGATCGATCGCGCTCATCGTGTACCCACAAACATAACGCTCAACAGGAAGACCCCGCGGCCTATCATCTTTCGACTTTTGAGATATCAACATGTGGAGCAAATTCTCAGCGCCTCTCGGGCAAAGGGCCATATGGAGTTTGAGAGCCGCAAGATCTCCTTCTATCCTGACTTGGCTAAACCCACGGTTGATCGCCGAAAGCGCTTTCTGGAATTCCGGCCGAGGCTTCAACAATTACAAGCACGCTATGGCCTGATGTACCCGGCCAAGCTCCGAGTCACGCTTCACAATCAGACAAGAACATTTGAGGACCCTGATCTACTAGCGGAGTTTTTGGATGCTAAAGAAGCCGACTTGATGTGCTGACTTCCAGAGTTTTCCTACCAGTGTTCTCATATTCGCTGTACTTGCCATCTTGGATTTGCCACGGTTCAGCAAAGAGTCTGTCGAGGGCGGTTTGTTGCCTTATTTTGCTGATATTTGTGACCCGACTCCATCTACCCAGAGTAGCCTCGATGAATATCAGAGACAGTGTTAATTATGGACTATGGTGTTTCTTTTTCTTTTTTTCATGTCTCTATCCTCCTCTCTAGGGCCTCCTCCCGCAGACATATGGTCGCCATATTCATTGGGGGTTTTGCTTCTTCTCTAAGTTACTTTGGTGCATGCTTTTCAATATGGGGTGTATTAGCCAGCATACTCGGTGATTATGTCATTGTTGTACAGATTCTGCTTATGTTGTATGTTTTCAAGCGCCCTTACCTAAAATGTCTATTACCGATTGATGGCACCATGTAAGATTTTATCATTGAACGTAAAAGGCATCAATAATCCGATAAAACGGAAGAAAATCCTGAGCTATCTAAGTCATGAAGCTGCGGACCTGATTTTCCTCCAAGAAACGCATTTAAATTCGAAGGAAACTCTTAAACTCAATATTAAACCTTACATGGTGGCCGCCTATTCCCCAGCTGTTTCTAAGAAATGTGGGGTTGCCATACTGGTTAGGAAATCTCTGCATGCTACTATTATTGCGACTAGCTCAGATACAGCAGGCAGATGGTCCAGGGCTCACCTCAAGATAGGTAACCTTGAAGTTACATGTATATGCCTTTATGCTCCTAATGTAGATGACCCTGCCTTTTTGCTACCATTGCTCAGATTGCGCAAGCCTCTGCTAATACTTCATTGATAATTGGGGGGGATTTCAATTTAGTTCTTGATCCCCTGATTGACAAACAGCCGCCTAGGTCGAGTGGTCCCCCCAAGAGTCACACCACGCTTACCTCTATGATCAAAGATCTTGCTTTAGTCGATCTCTGGAGGTTACTACACCCCAATGAGCTTGACTTTACCTTCTTCTCTTCCCCTCATAAATCCCAGTCTCGCATAGATTTCTTTCTAATATCAAAACTGTTAGTTCCTCAGGTGGACACTGCAAAGATTCACTCCCAACATATCTCAGATCACGCTGCTATTTCTTTTCAATTACACACCACTGCGCCCCAAGGGAATTCGGGGGCCTGGTTCTTTGATAGAGCCCTATTAACTCAACCAGAGTTCCAGTTAGAAATTCGAGCAGCCATACAAGATTACTTTCACTTTAATTTACCCCAGGACACTGCAAATTGGGCTTGGTGGGAGGGTTTTAAAGCGGCCATTCGTGCAACGATCACTAGTTATCAAATTCGCCTGCGGAAACAACGCAAACAGCAGCTCCTTATACTAGACCAACAAATCAAAGCAGGCGAACGAGTTCTAACTTCACGTACTGATCCATGCGTCTTAGTTCGCTTACAGCGTCTCCGTTTTCAATATAATGCAATCCTTTCAACTGCAGCTTCTCAGAGTATTGCACTTCAACAAGGGACATACTACCGTGAAAGCAACCGAGCCGGTCGACTTTTAGCCAACGCCTTGAAAGGTCAAAAAGAAGCCAAACGCGTAGCGGCCCTTCGCGCCCCACAGGGAGGGGGCATACTGACCACAGACTCCGATATCGTAGAACTCTTTCGGGATTTCTATACCCGTCTATATCAATCTGAATGTGAGTTCTCATCCGAGACCTTCGAGCGCTTGTTTTCTGGTATTCAGCGGCCGACCCTTTCTGAAGCTGATAGGGATGCGCTGGATGAACCCTTCTCTACTTCAGAGATCCATTCTGCCCTAAAACGAACAGCCTCGGGTCGAGCCGCCGGGCCTGATGGTCTCCCGACAGAATTCTACAGAACGTTCAGTGCAGATTTAGTTCCCTACTTAAAACGTTACTTTACTGCCCTTGCGGTAGATACATCCTCTTTGGGATCCTTTTCTGCAGCTAATGTGGTAGTTTTTGAGAAAGAAGGCAGAGACCCGCTGCTAACCGCCAACTACCGTCCAATCTCCCTACTTAATGCCGATTATAAGATCTTCGCAACGATCTTGGCCACCCGGCTATCTGACAGGATGGCCACCTTAGTCCATCCCGACCAATGCGGTTTTATACCCGGCCGCTCCACCGCTGACAATGCTCGGACCTTGTGCCATGTGCTATCCAGTGCTGCCAATTTAGACCACCCATGGGTGGGTCTTTCCCTAGATGCTGAAAAAAGCCTTTGATCGCCTAGAATGGCCCTTCTTATTTGCAGTTCTCCGATGGTATGGCTTTGGGGAGGGCTTCCTCCGATACCTCCAAGTCATGTATTCTCAACCCGTTGCCAGTATTTGTGTAAATGCCATTAAGTCTCGGCCTTTTAATCTCCAAAGAGGCACGCGTCAAGGTTGCCCCCTATCACCAATGCTCTTTGATCTAGCTCTTGAACCCCTTGCCCTCCTTATTAGACAGTCCGCACGTATTCGAGGTGTCCCCTTCAGTCACAGAGAGATTAAACTCTCTGCATATGCAGATGACCTTATGCTCTTCGTATCCCTTGATTCGGTCCCGGCTGTCTTGGACCTGATTGATGGATACTCGCAATTATCGGGCTATAAAATAAACTGGACCAAATCCGTAGCATTCCCACTGAACCGCTGGGTACATGAGGCTGACATGCAGGCCTTTCCTTTCCTTTGGCAATCCCGCATGGTGAAATATCTTGGCGTCCACTACTGTTCTCCTTTAGAAGACACTATTAGTTTTAATGCCAAGGAGGTAGTCTCCAAAGTCCGTGAGCTCACAAATCGTTGGTCTCCCTTATCCCTTACATGGTGGGGCCGCCTAGAAACCGTGAAAATGATGATAGTCCCCAAAGTGAACTATATTTTAGAAATGCTGCCCTGCTTCCTCCCGCTACACACCTACAAAGACATTGAGGGCCTTCTCGTCCGTTATCTCTGGCAGGGAAAACCACCAAGGGTAGCTAAACAAAAACTACAGTCTGCGAAGGAACTAGGGGGTACCCGCTTTCCTGATTTTCTTAGATATCATCAAGCCTTCCTACTTAAACAAGGTGCCTGATGGCTAGCTGCCTCAACAGACAACAGACCAGTTTGGCTTGACATTGAAGAGGAGCTAAGTAGCCCAATTCCGTTGATCCATCTCCCCGGTATGTCCCATCAAGTAGACACCCGCCATCCCCCAATGATTGTCGATACTCTTGCGGCCTTTAACACTCTTATTCTGTCACTGGGCCCAAATGTATGTCCTCAGGACAGACTCCCGCTGTGGAATAACCCCAGAATTCAAGTCCTAAATAAAACGATCGCATGGAAACCCTGGTACTCTAGGGGGATCTGGACACCTCAACAACTCTTCTCTGCAGCTCGTTGGAAGACCTTTTCTGATTTACAAAAGGAATTTGCGTTACCAGCGAAACATTACTTTCAATTGATGCAGCTTCAACACTGCCTCAAAAGTGCTCAAATCCTGCCGCCCTCTGCCCCTACTGAGGACGGGCTATTAGAACTAATTCACTCTATTAGTAGTACACATGGGGTAGCCTCTAACTTTTATAAATTATTATGTCAGGGTACCGATACTGCTACTTGTAGAGCTCAACAAGCCTGGGAACGCGAACTGCAAACCACTTTAACCCCTGTGCAATGGAGCGTTTTCTGGAGCAAAGTAGTGCGGGTTTCCCGATCTGCCTCTGTTACCCAAACTCTCTTCTTTTTTGCACATAGATGCTTTTATACTCCAGAAAGAATAGCCAAATGGAACACAACTGCTAGGGACCAGTGTTGGTCTTGCCATACTGCTGTGGGAACCCTCGCTCATGTTCTTTATGACTGTCCTCAACTGCAGGTTTACTGGGGGCGGGTCTGGGGTCGTATTCAATCCATCTTACACCTCCACGAGCCTCTTTCTTGGAAGATTGTGAGACTCCGCTCAGTGGCGGAGGTCCCCTCTCTTCCTAAGAAGGGTCGCTTTCTCCTTGATTTCATGCTGGGTATAGCCATATGTTTAATCACGAGGAATTGGAAGGATAGCTCTCGAATTACTGCCAATGAATGGTGGAACCTCGTCTGCTTATATAGTAAATATGAGCAGATATCTCGGAGAGCTATTCCCCATATCCAAACTCACTCTCGCTTGTCTAAATGGCAGATGCTCAATGATTATGTACAATCTGCTCATTGCTCCGACATGTCTGTTTAATGTATACTCATCATGTTTTAGATCACCGTTAGGTTTTGTACCACAATAATGTCAGTACACGCCCGTTTTCGGGAATGATTAGTTTCTAGAGAAGAAGCAGGGGGGAGGGGGGTGGCAGGGGTTTACTTTGGTGTATGTATTACATTCTATGTATGTATCTGTCTTTTAGCTGTATGTCTTCCTTTCCTTTGTTGTTATAAAACGAAAATAAAGCATTTAAAAAAACAAATTAGTTCAGGGGCAGCGGTGGGGCTAATGAAGTAAGAGTAGGGACAGAGCAGGGGCGTGGGGTGGTGACCCCATCCCGGCTGGCTCATACTGTTCTGGAAGGTGAAGGACCAATATATGCGACAACCATGGAGGTGGGTCGAGGGGTAGCTTACACTTGGGGGGAGCCTGCAGGGATGCTAGGGTAAGGGCATGTGGGGCACCAGGCGGCATGAGACCATTGGATTGGGGGAGGGCAAGGTCCTTCTCTGACAGATAGGGCAACTGCTTGGCAACCAGCGTGGCCGCACGGTTTCCCCCCCCCCCCACAGTCCCCCCCCCCTGTTTTTCCTTTTTTGTCTTCGCAGGTGTCATTGTTGAGTCAGCACGGAATGGAGCAAGTATCGGCGGTGCTATTGCAAGCTTTGAATTTGGGCCTGGGAGCAGCGGTGATGCGAGGTGGTGCGGAACAAGGGGAGGCGGCAGGAGGAGAGGGTGCACAGCAGATGGCAGAGGATCGGCAACACGGGGTGCTTCGCCCACCAATGTCAGTGATGACAGACAGCGCGGAGATCGGTGAATTGAATGTGGTGAATAAAGAGGCGAGCGATAGGAGCGGTTCCCGGGGTGCGCGGACGGGAAAAGTGAGCCGGAAAAGGAAGCATTTGTGTTGGCACAGACGAGGTTTGGATTCATCCTCTGCGATGTTTTCGGACTCTTCTTCAGGGTCCTCAGGAGCTGAGCATGGGAGACAGGGGGTGCGCTGGGGCGCGGCAGTTGAGGGCAGGTCAGAGGGTGCGACTCCGCCTTTGGCAGAGTTGTCTGCATTGTGGGAAGGAGTGCTGAAGAAATTGTGGCATAAAATTAGGAAGCAGCGCTGCATAGATATTTTCCGTTTGTTAGAGGGTAGGAAGCGCTCGGGTGAGAGTAGGAAGAAGAGGAAAGAGGACGAGAAGGCGGGTCGTATTAGGAAGGTCTCTCATAATGTCGTTAATTGGGTAAGGGCTTTCTTGCGTCTGGCAAGTGTTTGGGGCCAGCATTATCCTACGCATTATGGGATGCTGTTGGCATATGCTGACTCGATTCTGGAAGCGTCACAGACACAAGGGGTGGGCGTGGCTTAATTATGATGAAAAGTTCCTTGATAAGATGGAGGAAAACAAGTTATTAACGTGGGGCACGCAGGACATTAACCTGTGGCTAACTCAGATGTCGGCTAGAGCACAGGTGGGAGGTGGGAGTGGGGGTAAAGGAGGGACAGCAGCCAGTGCGGGGGTGAACCGTTCCTTTCATGTCGGAGGGCCCATACCGCAACCCAGACAGGTGGCGAACAGTGCTGGGGACGTATGCTGGTGGTTTAACAAGTCCTCATGCCCTTTCCCAGACTGCAAATTCAAACACGTGTGCTCAGTATGTGGTGGGGCACATGCGACAGAAAAATGCATCAAGAAGGGGCCCTCGTTGGCCCTGTTGCCAGCCCCTAAGTAGGAGGGCTGTGTTTGGCTTGGCCCACTCTCCAGTACGGGTGGACGTGTTAAGCTCTTGGCTTCACCTCTACCCTAAGCGGGAGGACGCGGATGTTTTACAGTTAGGTTTTCAGTTAGGGTTTGTTATTCCAGTTCAAGAAATGGTGGTGGGAGCGACGGCGCGGAATTCCCCGTCGGTGCGGCGCTTTGCCACCATAGTGAGGGAGAGATTGGCAGTAGAATTATGCCTAGGCAGAATCGCAGGTCCATTTAGGGAGCCGCCTTTTGATATTTTTGTTGTTTCACCATTAGGGATCATTCCTAAAAAAGAGAAAGGGAAGTTTCGCTTGATTCATAATTTGTCATTTCCACTGGGGGCTTCGGTTAACGATCACATTCTGCGTGAATGTTGTATGGTGCGGTATGCTTCGTTTGATAGAGCAGTCGCATTGGTCAGGAAATCTGGTCACGGGGCATTGATGGCGAAGATGGATGTGGAATCCGCTTTTCAATTGTTGCCGGTGCATCCCACCGCGTTTCCCTTGTTAAGTTTCCAATTTGATGATGGTTTCTATTTTGATAAATGCATGCCGATGGGCTGTGCGGTTTCTTGCGCCTACCTTGAGAAATTTAGTACCTTCCTTCATTGGGCGTTGGTGCAGCGGGTGGGATCAATGAATGTGGTGCATTACCTGGATGATTTCTTGTTTGTCGGGGCTGCTCGGTCGCCAGAGTGTGGAGCGCTGTTGGACGGTTTTGAGAAGTTGACAGAGGAGTTGGGTGTGCCATTGGCAGTGGGCAAAATGGAGGGCTTGGCGATGAGGATCACCTTCTTAGGTGTGTAGTTGGATTCAGACATCATGGTGGCATGCCTCCTGGTGGAGAAGGTGTCGCGGTTGAGGGTGTTAGCAGCGAATGTCTTGGCATCTGCCAAATTAACATTGAAGGAAATGCAGTCATTGATAGCCTCACTGAATTTTGCCTGTAGAGTAATCCCAATGGGGCGGATGTTTATTAAACAGCTAGCATTGGTGCCTGCAGGGGTTGTTAAGCCGCACCACTGCATTAGAGTTTCGAGAGTCATGCGCAAAGATTTGCAGGTTTGGGACCTCTTTCTGAAAGACTTTAATGGAATGTCGGTGTTGTTGGAAGTGGAGATATCCAGTGATGAATTGAAGCTATACATGGATGCAGCGGGGGGCGTGGGGTTGGGAATTTATTTTCAGGGTGCATGGTGTGTGGATCATTGGCCTGCGGTGTGGCAGGACGCGGGGCTTTTACGTAATATCACCTTCTTGGAACTGTTTCCCATCTTGCTGGCATTGGAGTTGTGGCCAGATAGGCTGCGCAGCCGGAGAGCCATATGGTGGTGCGATAATGAAGCAGTAGTGAGTGTGATTAATCATTACACTCCGCGGTGTGTGCAGGTGGCGTCTTTAATGCGGGCAGTTGTTCTCGCGTGTTTGTGCCTGAATGTCTCTTTGAAGGCGCATCATATACCAGGTCATACTAACGGCATCGCTGATGCTCTCTCCCATTTGCAGTGGGACTGGTTTCGGAGGTTGGCACCAGCAGCGGATGCGGCTGGGCAGGCGGTCCCTTGGAACTTATGGAATGTTGGCCCACGGAGATGAGAAGCCTGCTGCAGAGTTTGGTTTCAGAACGGACATGGGAAGCGTATCGGCGAGGTTGTCTGAAAGTCTGGGGCTTTGTGGAAGCCTGCGGGTGGCAAGGGGGGAGGTGCCGGACCAGGTATTCGGACAGTATATAATTTCGGCCAAAGCACAAGGTGTTGCAAGATCAACGGTGCGCAGCCATTTGGCGGGTTTCACCTTTTTTGCGAAAGCTGTGGGATGGGCCACTGCAGGGGGCGGTTTCCTTGCACGCCAGTTACTGCAAGGGTGGGAGCATGTGAGGCCGTCACTGCGAGACCATCGGCGGCCGGTTACGCATGGCTTACTTACCAGACTGTGTGAGGCCTTGCCAAAGGTGGCGGAGTCCCACTATGAAGCTGTACTCTTCAAGGCATTTTTTTGCCTGGCCTTTTTCGGGGCCTTCCGGGTGGGGGAATTGGTGATGAACTCTGCTAAGGCGGGGGTGGGAGGCAGCTTGCGGTACCAGCACATCCACATAGAAAGTGGTAGAATGCGGATTCTGCTTGCAAAGTCCAAAACGGACCAGCACGGAAAGGATTTGTGGTTGTGCCTGAAGGAGATTGGCGGACTTACATGCCTGGTGGCCCCTTTGAGGGACAACATTTGGTTTCGCCCAGTGACTGAGGGAGGGCTCTTTCTTCATAGTGACTCCCGACTTGTTACACATTTTCAAGACTCTGCAGTCCTCCGGATGGTTCTGTGGCACATAGGCAAAGACTCTAGCCTGTATGCCGTGCATTCCTTCTGTATTGGCACGGCTAGGAGTGCGGCGGTGGCCGGACTGTCAGAGGGGGGCAGATACAGAGTATTGGCAGATGGCAGTCCAGAGCTTTTCTCGGATATGTTCGTTTATGACTTATAAAAATAAAAATAAAAAAAGAGAGGAAGATTGACTAGCGGCATCATTAACAGACCTTTTTTCTTGCAGATTTGGGAAAGAGCGTTTGGGGCTGTTGGATGCTGGGGCATTTTTTCGTGTATTGGGCTGGTCAGCAAGCAGCAATGTGGCTGGTCGGGCTGAATCTGGGACTGGATCCTGTGGTGGTATCGGTTTCATGGCTGGGTGAATGCGGTCTGCGATGGACTCAGCTAATGCCTTTGCTCCGACACTATGGGTGCATAAGGAAGCAGCCAGTGATTTTATTGTTTCACATGGGGGGCAATGATTTGGCAACATGGACCTGTAGGCAGCGGATCAGAGCAGCCAAAAAGGATTTTGCTGTGATCCACAAAATGTTTCGGGGGGTGATTTTAATATGGTCGGATATCATCCCAAGGCCGGCCTGCAGTGGGAAACGGCGTTGGTCCCAGGGACTGACGAAAATTAATAGGCAGATAAGGCGTTGAGTGTGTGAGATGGGCGGGTACCAGGTTCGGCATGCATGGGTTGAAGTGGGGTGTGCCGGATTGTATAGGAAAGATGGGGTGCATCTTTCCCCAGTGGGGGTTGATTTACTCATAAATGACTGACAGGAGGCATTGGAGCGGGTAGTGCAGGGTGATGCTTGCTGGTCGCAGCTTGTTTTGAGGGGGGGTGGCAGCACAGGCACTTTAATGAGCCCGTGCCGGTGGCGGGATCCCGGAGGTTTCCGGGGTCCGGAGCCTTAGGCTATACTTGGGCGGGGGCGGGGTGCCCACGACCCGGATAAACCCTGGCAGACTTTGCTATTGATATGGCGAAGTCGGGACGGGTGGTAGGGAGTTTGCCGGTGGCCAAACCACGGCAGGAGCGGAGGCGAGCTCACCTTGCTAGTTGCATGGCTGGTGAGTAGTGCTACACTCTGGTTTGTTAGATGAATATTCTGGTTTATAATGTTCAACATTTTGGAATGTTAATAAAGCTGTGACCAGTTGTTTCCAAAGAACGGTTTGTGTGTGAGGTTTGTGGAACAGAAGGGGAGGGTGAGGATGTGGGGTGGGGAGGTTAGGGCAAGGGCTGGAGCATCGGGTCCGACTACCCGGTTAATGAAGGAGTGCGGGCAGGGTCCCGGTGCCCACATGTAACCAGGTGCTCGGCCCGGTGCGGGGACCCTGCACGTGACTGGTGTAGGAGGGGCAGGGTGGGCTGCGATTGGCAGCCGCAAAAGGCATCCTTCAAATGCATTGGCTCTGCCCGTGGGAACAAGCGCGGGGGAGCCAATGGGAGAGGCCGCTTCCATGTGCTCGGGCAGCTGTAAGCGTGCCAGAGCACATGCAGCAGTGGGTTCAGCAGGGCCGATGTCCCGCCCGCCCACCCATTAGTGGGGGGTGGGATGGCAAATGAGGTGTCACAGATGGTGTTGGGGGGGGTAGGCGGGATCCCGGAGGTTTCCACTACTTCATGTTAGAGAAGCAGTTGTATATGTTGGTCAAGTCTGGCGCAGAAGTCATAAAGGCATGAAAATCATTATATCATCTGAATAGATCTGGTATTGTATTTTGTGTTCCTTGAAGATCTGGCATATAGGTTGGAGGAAGAGGTTAAATAAGAGGGCAGGTAGGCTGGAGCCTTGGGTTACTTCTTGTCATTGGATAAAAGGAAGTGAAGTTCTGGGGCCAATTAGTACTTGCTGGGTTCTGTGTCCTAGATATGAGTGGAACCATCCAAGTTTGTTGTCTCGAAGGCCAATGTCATAGAGTTTCTGTAGGAGTTGGTGGTGTAGTAAGGAGTCAAATGCTGATGAGATGTCAAGGAATATGAGGAGGCAATCCTGTGTGGTGTTTTGTACCATACTGCACTGCCTCATGTGACTTGCATTAGTTATTTGTGCATTCATAAAATAGCCATCTCAATGTTACAAGCCTTTAAGGTATCCATACAGGAAATCCCAGATCTCGCCTCTTGCAAAAATCATATCAGTGTTAGGTAATAGTGCGGCCACAGGTGATTGACAAATTAAGGCCTATAGAGGGAACTTTTAGAAGATCCATCCAAGTGACATCTGGGACATCAAAGCCAGAATGTCTGAAAAAATGTAGGCACTTCCAGGTGATTTCACAAACCAGTCCAGTAGGGATATCTGCAGGGGTGTCTATTTAGACATCCCTAGAACCATATTTCAGAACCCAGTTACCTAGGATAGCATGATGGTTAGTGCAGTGGGTTAAAAACAGAACAACCAAGGTTAAAATCCTGCTGCTCCTGTAGTTGAAATTCTACTGTGCAGTGGGGGTGATAGAGTGCTTTCTTCTCTATAGCATGATCCCGAAGTATGTCATAAGACTCCACCTCAATGCTGTCTGTAGATGCCTGTACTGTACATAGCAAAGGTAGAGCCCCAGAACTCACTCAAAAGGCTCACAGGTGCCCACAGAGTCATATCTCAGACCGAGCTACTCACTGAAGTCATTTGAAAGAAAAGTAAGTTATCGGGCGGAGCCAGATGCCGAGGGAGATGGCTGCTTAGCCCGTTAGCTCCCTGCTGAATCCTTGTAAAATCTTATCCTCCCTTCCTATCTACCGACAATACGTGCCTCTTTTGGCTATTCAACTTCGGCACGATCATGGCGGTCAGTAAACAGACGAGACTAGAGTTCGGGACTGGGTCGAACCCCGGGACGAAAATATCTAAACCTGATCCCCCATCCCCTCTCAAGATGGCGACTACTCGTGATAACGCGGAGGGCCTACAAGAACTTCTTCAAGAGATAAGAGCGGTTCGAGAGATGGTCATTGCAAATGGGGAGACTCTGGCAGGTGTACAAACGGATATCCTAGAATTAAAAGAACAGTTGATGGCTATTACATCTAGAATGGAAGAAGCATAAAATAAAATATCCGTTCATGAAGGAAAGCTCAAAGCTGTGACAAAGCATGGGAAAAGGATGGAGGCCCTTGAATATAGACTGGAAGATCTCAACAACAGAACCCGAAGAAATAATATTCGGGTGGTAGGTGTGCCGGAAGGCACAGAAGGTGCAAACATGGTGGCCTTCATGGAAAAAACAATCCCCAAGATCCTCCGGATCAACTTTAGCCCACCTTTTGAAATCGACAGGGCTCACAGAGTTCCGACTCAAGTAAATCCTCATAATCGATATCCGCAGCCAATTATAATCTGTGCACTCCTCTACTCCCAAGTGGTGCAAATCATGGTCGCAGCTAAAGCTAGATCACTGATAAAATTTGATGAGCCCACGTTGGCGTTTTTCCCAGACCTCAACAAACCAACTGTGGAAAGGCGTAAGCAGTTCCTATCCTTCAGATCCCGTCTACAAAGTCTCCAGGCCAGATACGGTCTCTTCTTTCCGGCAAGGATGAGGGTTACTCTCCACAATCAAACCAGAACTTTTGAGGAACCGTCGGCTCTCCGGGCATTTTTGGATGAAAAAGAAGCAGAAGTAATGCGCTGAAGGGATACCCTCGACTGGGCCTGCTAATCAGGGACGGAGCTCCCAGGACTTCAGTTGTTAAAGACATGGTTTTCTTGTCTCCCTACAGGTTCCTATCTTTGTTTCATCTCTGATTTCCTTTAAAACACGGAGGCACATTGTTTATGTAGTGGGTCTCAAGTGTGGTATAGCATCGATGTAGTACTACAAGGTATGGGTTAACAATGTTTTTGTTGGGAATGAAAGGAAGCTAATCCATGATTGATATGCCGATTCGGTAATCATATGCTGGGCATGAGGGAATGATTATGATGTTGATTACTGAAGCTTTATATCATTACTTGAAGTGTTTCTTTAATCTAATGTTCATATCCTCTCGCTGAGCCCTCGGTCTCTCGGCAATATGGTAATACAATATTGGAGATGAGGGATATATCCGAAGTATAGATATGGTGTACTATGGAGCCTGCGTCACAGGCTTGGTTAATTTAAGTTGTGACAAAGAGGATATTCTCAGGCCTGTGGCACTCATACTACCGCATGAAGAGAGGGAAATAAACCAAAAAAGGGGATTTTTTTTTTTAAAGTGGGGGGTGGTAACTTTGTTTGATCATGATAGGAGGGGAGGAATATATATTAGTTCTGGCTGGGCGGGGCTGGGTGGTTTCGATCTTGGGCTCTGGCTCACCTAATTGGGCTTCCTTTGTGGGAGGGGGTTGTTACCTGGGATATGTTGTTGGGATTAAACTGGTTTGGGTCAGACCTTTTAAATAAGAATGGTGGCAGGGAACTGAACTGTGATGGCTGGTATACCTGGAAATAATCTGTTGAAGCCTCTTAGGTTTCTGTCTCTGAACATCAAGGACATTATGAACCCAGCTAAATGGAAAAATTCCTGCTCTATTGTAAAAAGGAAAGAGCTGATGTAGTCATAGGTGGCTCTATAATGAGGCCAAGTGAGGCGGTGGCCTCAAGCGGCAGCTTTTTGGGCTTTTTGGGGGCGGCAAAATTGCCCCCAAAAAGACCGCCGTCACCACCTCACTCAGCCTTCAAAATAAAAAAAAAATAAAAAACTCAGGCGAAAGAAGCAGCTGCCACTGCTGCTCCAGTGGCGGCAGGGCCAGAATGAGGAGTCCCACGGCTGCCAGCCTGCCCCCCCCCCCCCCCCCGGAGAGCCTGCTGGTTTCCCCTGGTTTTGCCAGCTCTGCTTTGCAGTGTTTCCCTTAACTGCGGCTCTGTTAAAGCTGAGCCCATGGCACTGATGGGAAACAGGACTGGTAATGGGCTATAGGGGGGTTAGAACTGGAAATGGGCTGATGGGGGTTGGTACTGGAAATGGGCTGATCGGGAGGGGGCTAGGACTGGTAATGGTCTATGGGGGGGTTAGAATTGGGAATGGGCTGATGGGGAGTTAGGACTGGAAATTGACTGATGGGTGTTTAGAACTGGAAATGGACTGATCAGGAGGGGGGCTAGGACTGGTAATGGGCTATTGGGGGGATAGTACTGGAAATGGGCTGATGGGGGGTTAGGACTGGAAATCGACTGATGGGGGTTTAGAACTGGAAATGGACTGATCAGGAGGGGGTTAGGACTGGTAATGGGCTATCGGGGGGTAGAACTGGAAATGGGCTGATGGCAGCTTAGGACTGGAAATGGGCTGATCGGAGGGGGCTAGGACTGGTAATGGGCTGATGGGGGTTTAGAACTGGAAATGGCTGATGGGGGGGTTAGGACAGGTAATGGGCTATGGGGGAAGACTAGGACAGGAAATGGGCTGATTGGGGTGCTAGGACTGAAAATGGACTTATTGGAGGGTTATGACTGGTAATGGGCTGATTGGGGGGCTAGGACTGGGGTGGGCTGATAAAGGGGATAGGACTAGAAATGGGCTGGGACAGGAAATGGTCTAATAGGGGAGGGAAGGAGAGTGCTGCTGGCCCTGGAAGAAAACTAGGGGCTAGGGCTACAAATGGGCTGATGCGGGGGGATGGTAGAATAGGACTGGAAGGGAGCGGATACTGAGAAGGTCTGCCAGGGGAAGGATGGGGCAGGAAGGGAAGGAGGGGGCTGGAAAGGAGCTGACACCTGGAATGTACCGAAGGGGGACTGGAAGGAAGCTGACACTTGGGGATGGGAGTTGTAGGTAGCTGGGTAGTAGGGAGGAGGCTGGAAGGGAGCTGACATGTGAATGGCACTGGAAGAGAGATGGACAGAGGGTAGGGTGGCTGGAAGGGAGCTGACTGGGGGGTGGCACTGAGAATGAACCTGAGCTGATACCTGGGATGGTATTTGGACTAGAAGGGGCTGGACAGTGGGAAAGGAGGGGGACTGGAAGGGAATGGACACAAGTGGCAGTCATGGGATTGCAAGGTGGTTGACATTGGAGGGTACTGGGAGGTGAGGACTGGAAAGGGAACTGATACTGGGGAGGGTTACTGAAACTGGAAATGGGCTGATGGAAGGAAGTGAAGAAAACAAAAGAAGAGATATAAATGGCAGATGGACCATGGACCATAGACCACAGAAAGAGAGCTAAGAGAAGACAGGAAAGCAGAAGCCTCAGATCGGGACCAGCATGATCACAGAATAAAATGGTCAGACAACAAAGGTAGAAAAAATGATTTTATTTAATTTTAGTGATTGGACTTTGTGCTATTTTTGTATTTTACACAGTATTGGGGAACTGCATCTCTTATTTATCTGATGTTGCACTGCATGTGGACTCTGGCTTCTTGGGGTTTCAGTTTAAATTTTGTCTGCATATTTTTATTTTTACTTTAGAGTGTGATTACTTATTCTGTACTTGGTGAGGGTCAATGTTGTGCATGTGTGACTGAGATCAGGTGTTTTATTAACATGCAGTTTGTATATGAAGATATATACTATACTGTAGTAATTTGACTTGTTCAGCTTTTCAAATAGGTGTATGGATGTTCCAGGGCCCACTGTAGTATTTACAATGACGCTGTTTTTGGATGGGCTCCTTATGTGACTTTTGGAAGTTTGTGCTGATATGGTATGGTATGGTAGGTTTGCTTTTTGTTGTAGAGTTTTTTATTAGTTCGCAATATGCCTGGTACTGGAGAATAGTGGTTGTTATTGTTAGTGAGATGATCAGAATCTGATTTTTTTTTTTTTTTTTAATATTGAGTTCTCTGGGTGAATGTCCTGGTTCTGCTCTGCACCTACTGTGAATGCAAAATATATGTTGAAAAAGAAAAAGGGAGAACCATAATGCAGTTTATAACAAAATAAAAATGGGTTATAATTTAGTTTTATAAACTGTGCTATTGATTCTTGCTGTCTTTTAATTCCTTGGTGTGCAAACAGGACCATACCTAGCCCTGTGCAAGCAGTGCAGCCACACAGGGCACAAAGGCTTGGGGGGGGGGGCGCATTTCGGCTCTCTGCTGTTGCCCTGCTGCCGCTGGCAGGACAATAGCAGGCAGTTAAAATGCGCCCAAAGTGGGGGGGCGGAGCCTAGCGGAGGAGCGAGATGGACGCATAAGTGCTCAGCTCCTGCGGACCCACTGAAATATCCCTGATTTAACTGTCATAGCCCTGGTATTTTGGGGTGTTTTCCCTTCTCTGGACTGTGTCTGTGGGGAACCCGAAGGATGGCGGCAGGGAAGCAGTCCAAACTAGATTTTGCATCGAGCGGGAGCGCGGGCTCCAAACGGGCCAAGCAGGATCCCCCTTCCCCCGTTAAAATGGCGCCCGGGCGAGATGCCGACGACGGGAGAAATGAAATATTGGCCGAACTTCGGGCGATGAGAGCGATGATATCAGCAAACGGAGATACCTTGATGCAGATGCAGGCGGATATGCAGGAGTTTAAGGAGAGAACGCAGGGGCTTGCAACGCGTTTAGACAAGATTGATGGCGTGGTGCTCGCGCACGAGGATCGCTTGCAGAAGCTGACCAAGGCCCTGAAAAAGGTAAATCTGCTAGAGATGCACTTTGAAGATTTATCGAACAGGTCCCGCAGAAATAATATCAGACTTGTTGGAGTCCCTGAGGGAGCGGAAGGATTGGATACAATTGGTTTCGTTGAAAAAGTTCTGCCTAATCTGCTTAAAATTAAGTTCAGTAAACCGCTGGAAGTGGAGCGGGCGCACCGCATACCCACGCACACGGGCGGTCGCAGCTCGAGGCCCAGACCCCTAATCTTTTGTCTCCTAAGGCACCAGCAAGCCATGCAAATTATGTCTGCGGCGAGGGCGATGTCGTCGGTGTCTTTTGAGGGGCACAGAATCTCTTTCTTCCCAGACCTATGTAAGGCAACGATGGATAAAAGAAAGAAGTTTTTGGATCTGCGTCCTCGCCTTCAACAATTACAAGCGAAGTATGGCCTGTTCTACCCAGCGCGCTTCAAAGTGACTATGGACAATCAGACAAAGTCATTTGAGGATCCTGAGGGGCTTCTGCATTTCATTGAAGAGCAAGAAGCGCTGAAAATGCATACAGAAAGTGGCTCCTAGCTCCTGCTATAGAAGGACTCTCTTTCTCACTCTGTATAAGTAACCGTGTTTAGTTCTATCTGGTGTGACATTTGGCTTGGCTGCACCTTGGGGTAGTACTAGCGTTTTGGCATGCATGCTGGCGCTTGAGGCCCCTATGGGGGGTGAGGGGGGTACAGCAATTGCAATGCTGTAATAATTACAATTAATATAGTTCTGTTTATGCCTTGAAATAACAAACCATATGTAGGTACTTGGCTTTCACAGGATGGTACCCTCTTTGGGATGTGTCCCCTTCTCCCTTACTCGTGGTAGCGGGGCGTTTCTGGTATTGGGTCTTGCAGTTGCTGCTGTGTCTCTCTCTTGCATCCTATGCTGTCTCACCCACTATTGCTGTTCCTTTTTGGGGGAGAGAGGTTGAGGCGCTGCAGACAAGTAGGGGCTTTTCCTTTTTTTTGGGGGGGGGGGGGTAATGCACAGGTATACAGGCTGCATGTGATCGTGACCATGGAGAGGTTGGTATATCATAATCAGTACTCTGATGTCGACACTTCCCTTTAGAATCCTGTCTCTGAATGTTAAGGGTATCCAGCACCCGGCCAAAAGAAGGAAGATATTGGTCTATGCTCAGAAGCAGAAAGCGGACTTTGTCCTCCTTCAAGAAACTCACCTGTCCTCTAAGGAGTCTCTGAAGTTGGGCTCAAATCAATTTAAGCTAGTTGCCCACTCCCCTGCGGTAGGAAAGAAAAATGGGGTTGCAGTATTAGTCCGAGGAAAGATTCCTTTTCAGATCTTATCCACCAGAGCTGATAAGGAGGGGCGTTGGGTCAAAGTGCATGTATCTTTGGGAGCCAAGCACTTGGTTATTGTTAATATCTACGGCCCTAATGGCGATCAACCTGCTTTCTTCCTCTCTCTAGCAGAAGCGATTCAGGAAGATGCTACTTATCCACTAATCTTTGGAGGGTGACTTCAATCTGGTTCTGGATCCCCTATTGGATTGCAACCCCAGCCGCACAAGAAGCGGTTAGAGCGCAGATAACGCTTCGGTCACTCATGCAAGAGCTCGGGCTTGTGGACGCTTGGAGAATCCTGTTCCCGAAGGAAAGGGATTATACGTTCTATTCCTAACCACATGGCTCGTATTCCAGGATCGATTTCTTTTTGGTCTCCAGATCGTTGATCCCAGAAGTTTGCGGAGCCAGCATCCTTAGCACTCATATCTCTGACCATGCGGCAATAACATTGGAACTCAACCCTGAAGAAGCCCTGTCCAGACAGCAGATTTGGTCCTTTAACAGAACCCTGCTTGGGGATGTGGATTTCCAGGCCACCATGAGACAAGCTATAGAGGAATACTTTGCTTGTAACAAGCAAGAGGACTCTCCAAATTGGGCATGGTGGGAAGTTTTCAAAGCCTCTATTAGAGCAAGAATAACCAGTTTTAGCATAGCCAAAGCTAAGAAGGCTCGAGTGCAGCTCCAAGATCTTGACCAACGGATTAGAGCAGGTGAAAGATTGTTACAACGACGCTCAGATGCCAGCATTCTGAGTCACCTACAAAAGCTACGATATCAATACAACATGATACTGAGCACAGAAGTGGAGAAGAGCCTGTTCGAGAGCCGAGTTCGGTACCATGTAGATAATAACAAGGCGGGCAAGTTGCTGGCTGCCAGGCTGAAGGCCCCTCGAAACAGGTCGCATATAACTCATATCATGGATGCGCAGATGAACCCTCTGACTGTTGACTCTGAAATTGCAACCGCATTCCGGACATTTTATGAGCAACTATACACCTCAGAGGTGCAGTTTGATATTCAGGCCTGTGAAGACCTGTTAGCCAAGGCTGCTGGACGGCCTACCCTACAGGCGCAGCAGGAAATCGACCCTGGGGGAGCCCCTGACTACCGGCGAACTACGGGAGGCATTGACTGCTATGCAGACTGGCAAGGCTGCTGCTGGCCCAGATGGGGATACCGGCCGAATTCTATAGAACGTTTGCAGACGAGCTACTCCCGCAGCTACTAAAATATTATGTCACATTTCTTTCTCCTGCTCAACGGACCGGGGCTTTTGCTGAAGCAACCATTGTAGTACTTGAAAAGCCGGGGAAGGACCCAACTGTCGTTGGGAATTATCGGCCCATCTCTCTTCTCAACGCTGACTACAAGTTGTTCTCCAGCGCACTGGCTAGGCGATTGAATAGAGTGCTGCATCTGTTAATCCACCCTGACCAATGTGGATTTGTATCAGGACGGTCTACAGCGGGACAATGGCCGCGCTCTTGTGTGATGTTTTCGAAAGGACCCAGAACATTGCTGATCCTGTAGTGGGCCTCTCCATAGACGCGGAAAAGGCCTTTGACAGGCTCGAGTGGCCTTTTCTGTACCATGTCCTAGAATGGTTTGGACTGCCCAGTGAGTTCATCGCCATGGTACGGATCCTGTATGATAGTCCCACCATGCGAATCCTGGCCAAAGGTACCCTCTCCCAGCCCTTTCCTCTACGGCGTGGCACGAGACAGGGGTGTGCTCTCTCTCCACTGCTGTTCAATCTTGCTTTGGAGCCTCTGGCCTTGTTAATCCGTCAGTCTGCAGAGATTCATGGTGTTGTGGTTGCTGATCTTCATGTTAAACTGTCAGCTTATGCAGACGACCTATTGGTCTTTCTCCAGCCAGATTCAATACCGCCACTTTTGCACCTGATCTCCCTATACTCTCAGTTATCTGGGTACAAAGTGAACTGGGCGAAATCTGTGGCTTTCCCGATGAACAAGTGGGCGAGCCCCTCTCTGGTGGATAAGTACCTTTTCCATTGGGAACCTGCTGTTGTAAAATACTTGGGAGTATTGTACACTGCTTCTATTGAAGAAACTGTGCGTTTGAATGCTGAAAAGTTAGTGGATATAGCCCGCTCTTACACTCTGTCATGGTCCCCACTTCATCTCACGTGGTGGGGCCGGATGGAAGCTATCAAAATAACCTTGGTGCCTAACATAAATTATATTCTGAGTATGCTCCCTGTTTTGTTTTCCCCTGCAGTATACAAGACTTTGGAGCAGATCATGAGTGTCTTCCTTTGGGCTGGGAAAACTCCCAGAATCGCGCTAAAAAAATTAAAAGCCGCCAAGACAGCTGCTGGAATTTATTTTCCTGATTTTTTGTGGTATAATAAAGCCTTTCTGTTGAAGCAGGGATCAGTATGGGCGTTGAGTGAAACACTAGAGAGTAAGCCCACATGGCTCCAGCTGGAGGAACGGCTAGTTGCCCCCTGCCCCATCAAGCTACTTATGGGGATGGCTCATCCAGAGGCCTCTGGCGTTGGGAGAATGATAACCTCAACTCAAACGGCGTTCCGGTCGTTCCTCCCTATTATTGCACAACGCAATCCACCCTCAAGGTCAGTGCCCATCTGGCTCAACCCAGACTTCAAGATAAACAAAAGGGTATGTTGTTGGGCGAACTGGCAAAGATTAGGCGTGTGGACTGTTGGGCAGCTGATGGAAAATGCGACCTGGAAGCCTTTTCACACTCTTCAGCAAGAATTTGGCTTACCCCCTACCTGCTACTTTCAGTGGCTGCAGCTATGGCATTGTATTGGCAAGGCGCTGCCATCTTTAGCAAGACTGACCTGCTCCTGGGGATTACAGAGTGTGGTTGAAGAAATTAATGCTACGAAAGGTGTTGCTTCACGCTTTTACGCTATGTTTGCGGATCATTTCACCCCAATTAATCTTGGACTCCGTCGCATTTGGGAAGAAGAGACGCAACTTACGCTTTCGCCGGCGGATTGGAAGAAATTCTGGAGATCATCGGTTCGAGCATCGAAGTCTGCGGCTCTTGCTCAGTCGATGTTCTTCCTGGCGCACAGGGCTTTCATCACTCCTAATACCCTGAGTAAGTGGAATAAGAATGAAAACAAGTGGTGCTGGACCTGTCATGCAGCGGTGGGTACGTTAAGGCATATGTTGATGGAATGCCCTCTCATTCAGAGGTTTTGGTGGTCGAAGGTATGGAACCGGATTCAATGTGTATTAAAATTCAGGGCTGACTTGTCCTGGCAAATAATTGTTTTTCGGAACACCGTAAGGATCCAAGAGCTGGACGAACGCAACTATTTTCTTCTCAACTTCATGATGATGGTAGCATTAAAGCTTATTCTAACCCGCTGGAAAAACCCCTCCAAACCTACCTATCAAGAATGGTGGAATCAGCTGTGTCTGTTTGCCAAGTACGAGAAAGCCTCTGACAGAATCCTGTGCATGAAGGGAAGGGCACCTAACCTCTCCAAATGGTCGGCCTTAGATCTTTTTACCTGTGCTACTTGACAATACTGTACATCTCTCTCTGTTGAGCGATATCAGCTGTACAGTAGTCATATAAGCTTTAGGTCCCGGGCTGTTCCCTCTGCTGTTCCATTTTCCTATGTAGTCTGCAGCGCCTCCGGGGGGGGGGGGGAGGGTTGGGGCTTTCTTTTTTCTTTTTTTTCTTTCTTTTCTTTCCTCAATTGTTCTTTATTATGCTGTATGTCCCCTTAGTGATGGGGATGTTATTTTTGCTGTAGATCATTGTTCTTATGGGTGTGTAGAATATCGGGTATGGAAATGGGCACATCATGTTGCTTGGGTATCTCCCGAGCTCTGTTATGTTTTGCTTGAAGCATTGTATGCCTACCTTGTGTTTCTTTGTGGTGCATTAAGATATACTCAATAAAAATATTTTGTAAAAAAAAAAAAAAAAATGTGCCCAAAGTCTTTTCACAGCACTTTAAGCAGGTCTGGTCCCTCCCTCCTCCGACACGATCTCAGAGCAGGGAGGGACAGATCTGCTTAGAGTGCCGGTGCCTTTCAGATTGGGTGCATGCCCCCCCTCCTCCTCTCCATACCTCCGTACAGCGCTGCCTGCTCTTTCCCTGCTGCGAGTGCCGCTGTGAAAAAAACTGAGGGCGGCAGCAGTAGGGAAAGAGCAGGCAGTGCTGGATGGAGGTATGGAGAGAGGGGGGGCGTGCACCTGAGTTGCAAGTTGCACAAGACGCGATTGCAGTTCGATACGGCCCTGTGTGCAAACATCTTGAATTTCCTCCATATAATCTAATTGGCTTTTTGATTTGGTTCAGTCTCTGATTGGATTTCTGAAAAAGCCCCGCCTCCCTCTAAGGTGGGGGGGGGGCGCCATCTCATTCTTCGCCTCAGGCAGCAGACTGCCTTGAGCCGCCCCTGGATGTAGTTCTCCTTTAGGAGACTCATCTCTCGTCTTTTGAAACAGCAAAATTGGGTACGGGACAATACATTCTGGTGGGCCATTCAGCTGCTCAGAAAAAGAAAAATGGTGTTGCTATTCTGGTCCTCAAGTCTTTGGCACCAGTGATTGTGCACACTAAAGCTGATTTGGAAGGTAGATGTGCCAAATCTCTACTTCAATTGGGAAGTCAAAAAAATCGTTATCATAAACATTTACGGTCCCGATTATGATGATGTTGTCTTCTATCGCACCTTAGCTGAGGAGGTCCAGGAATGGGCTGCATATGATACCGTTTTGGGGAGGGGGGAATTTTAACCTAACGCTGGACCCTTATTAGACCGGCAACCATGCAGATTCCTAAAACGGTTGAGAGCAAATTCAGTTATGCTCTCGATAATTCAATCCTGTGAGTTATCGGACATTTGGCGTCTACGACACCCAAAAGATAAAGAGTATATGTTCTACTCCTTACCCCACAGTTCGCATTCACGTATAGACTTCTTTCTAATATCTAAATCCTTGGTTCCTTCGGTCACTCAAGCTGACATCTGTGGTACTCACATATCAGACCATGCAGCAGTAACTTTCGTTTTGCAATTAGGCGGCCCCAACATACGGAATACCACGTGGTTCTTCCCGAGAGAGCTATTAAATGACCTGGGTTTCCACAAGTCTATCAAGGCTGCTATCAAGGGTTACTTTGAGGTAAATCTCCCTCAGGACACAGCCGGTTGGGCATGTTGGGAGGCATTTAAGGCGTATATGCGAGCTGAGTGTACAAGCTACAAAATTAACTGGATAAGCAAAGGAAAGCCTGTTTAGAGGGATTAGATTCCCAAATTCACGCGGGTGAGAGATTACTGAGAGATAGGTCAGACCCATGGATTCTCGTGCGTTTGCAGAAATTGAGATGGCTCCCCATGACAAGTAACAAATGTTGGTCCTGTGCAGGTTGAGCCAGGCACTTTGAAACATATGCTTTTCGAATGCCCTTACGTTCAGAGGTATTGGAGGTAGGTATGAGATAAGATTAAAAGAGTTCTGCAGTTTCAAGCTCCTTTAACATGGAAAACTGTCATTCTACGCTCGGCGGAGGATGGAGTAGTAGTGCCCAAAAAAAAGGCCTTCTTATTTAATTTTATGTTAGCAATTGCCTTAAAACTAATCGTTTCTCATTGGAAGGACTCTTCCATGCTGGATGTATATCAATGGTGGAATCTAATCTGCCTATACGCCAAATACGAGAAAACTCATTAGCGGACACTTATCCATAGGGGTTCAAACCTTAAGTTTAACATTAAGACTAAGCTCAAAATGTCTCTTAGAAAAAATCTATCCGGGGACTCAGGAATCAACAAATGGGAATGCCTAGATGATTTTGTAGCAGAAGCGAAATGTTCTTTAGAAATACACTGAATCTATTGTCACCACAGAGAGGTCTTTTAGTCCGACCCAGGGAGGGATGGGAGGGGGGAAGTTCCAGAGTGTTGCATAGTATAAAGGTGGCAAGCATTCCTTGTTTTGGTTTTGGGTGTTCTTGCTTTTTCTTGATATGTTTTCCAGATTTAACTATCACTTTGTACCTGTGACTGCTGATATTGTAGTGTGCAATATTTAAAACCAATAAAAATAATATAAAAAAAAAGATTAACCAATTTATTGATGCTCACATCTTAATAAATTGGTCAGTATATAAGGTGAAAAAAAAATAAGAAAACTAAGTTATCACCCACCCAGATCAGACAGCTTTGTAGGGTTTGACATCTTCAAATGGTTTCCAAGCAAGCATGTCCTGATAATCAATAAACAGACCCTTGAACCTGCCAAAATGATGTCATGGGGCATATCCCGACAGAAGAGACTAAGAGATGATACATGGGATAGGTTCTGCAGTCCAACATCAACCAGCTATAGTCCACACAGGTACTGAATGTACAATGCCATCAAATGCAAGAGATCCAGTAGAGCAAATAGCAGACAGGTTGCCTCCCCCCCACCCAGCATGTCTCCATGGGAATGTGTTAGGCAAACCGACCTCCAACCTTGCCTACCCACTCATCCACAACTCTCATACCCCCACACCCCACAGGCCAACTTCCATGCTAACTTCCATGGGTCTAAGACCTGTGACATACCCAGAGGACTGACACAGAATGGGTCCAATCTCATCACAAAATCTGACAATAACCTCTCACCCATCTGAACCCCATGGGCTGCCCATGCAAAGCCAGGACACAACTGGTGGCACAAAGTGAGTAAGCAAAGAGGACACAAATACCAACAGATTAATGTGTAGCTGTTAGTGATCATGCACACATATGGAAATAAACAGCCAGCTTGCCCATACTGGAATGTCAACCAACCAAATACCATACAAAATTACTAGAAATTGTAGCTATCGTGACATTTCATTTGTCTCCCATGTCCAGGTCTTCACATAAGAACATAAGAAATGCCATACTGGGTCAGACCAAGGTCCATTAAGCCTAGTATTTTGTTTCTAACAGTGGGCAATCCAAGTCACAAGTACCTAGCAGTTTCCCAAAAAGACACACAGGTTCCATAATGCTTGTATTGGGGAAAGCAGTGGATTACCTGGGTTCTTTTTAATAATGGTTTATAGACCCTTTCCTCCAGGAACTTATCCAAACCTTTTTTAAACCCAGCTACAGTAACAGCTTTTACTACATCCTCCAGTAACAAATTCCAGAGTTTGATTAAGCATTGAGTGAAAAAAATATTTTATCTTATTAGTCTTAAACAGGTTACAGTGTAGCTTCATATCGTGTCCCCTAGTCTTTCTACTTTTTGATGGCGTAAACAATCGATCTACATTTACCCGTTTCTCTCCATTGGGAAAATCAGCCATTCAGCCCTACCCTCTGCTTTCTTTTATCAATAACCCCCACATGCACCAGAGGAACAGTCCCAGCAGCCACAAACGGTGACAGGAGAATATGAGGCTGGCGGCGAGAGGCCCACAAGCAGCAGTTCAACAGCGGCAATATGAGCAGCAGTAACTGGGCTGAAAGCCCGCCAGGCCCAGTAGTAACCTCATAGTGCTGCTACCTGGCTTCTCCCCTTTAGAGGAGGCTGAGGGGCGGAGCACATTGTCATCTCCTGCCTGAGGTGGAGAGCCCTTCCGAAGGGGGGTGGCTAGGCAGCATGCACGAGTGGGCGGGCATGCAAACAGCAGCCCTATGACATAGCAGGCTTAGGGGGAGGTGCCTGAGGAGGGGGAAGCACTGAAGGATATTGTGGATATAAGGATACTGAAGACCGCACCTTGAATATTGTGTGCAATTCTGGTCGCCGTATCTTAAAAAGGATATAGAGATTTTAGAAAAGGTTCAGAGAAGAGTCACCAAAATGGTAAAGGGGATGGAAGGATACTCCTATGAAGAAAGGCTAAAAAGGTTGGGCTCTTTAACCTGGAAAAGAGACGGCTGAGGGGAGATATGATAGAAGTCTATAAATTAATGAACGGAGTGGAACGGGTAAACGTAGATCGATTGTTTACCTTATCAGAATATAGAAAGACTAGGGGACATGCAATGAAGCTACAGGGTAAACTATTTAAGACTAATAAAAGAAAATATTTTTTCACTCAACGTGTAATCAAACTCTGGAATTTGTTACCGGAGGATGTAGTAAAGGCTGTTAGTGTAGCTGGGTTTAAAAAAGGTTTGGAAAAGTTCCTGGAGGAAAGGTCCATAAACCATTATTAAGAAGGGACCCAGGATATCAATGCTTGAACCAATACAAGCACTGAGGAACCTGTGTCCCTTGGGGAAACTGCTAGGTACGTATGACCTAGATTGGCCACTGTTGGAAACAGAATACTGGGCTTGATGGACCTTGGTCTGACCCAGTATGGCATATCTTATGTTCTTATGTTCTTAAGGAGGGGGAGGTGCTTGAGGAGGGTGAGGTATGGGAGGAGGTGGAGGAGGAGGGCCTGAAGGAGGTGATGGGCAAAGATAAGGGTACAAGGAGGTGATGGACTCCAAATGCCCTCAAGTATGGAGCAGACAGAGCTTAAAGATCCCAAATTACCCATGTCTACCAATAGCCAAATTAATATGAATAAAATACAGTCTCTAAAATGCTTGTATGCAAATGCTAGAAGTCTAAAAAATAAGATGGGAGAGTTAGAATATATAGCACTAAATGAGAGGTTAAGATATGATTGGAATATCAGAGACATGGTGGAAGGAGGACAACCAGTGGGACACTGTGATACCTGGGTACAACTATATCGTAATGATAGAGCTGATCAAATTGGTGGAGGGGTTGCGCTCTATGTTAGAGAGGGCATTGAGTCAGAAAGGATTAAAGTTTTGCAGGAAACAAAATTTGCTGTAGAATCTCTATGGATTGAAATTCCATGTAAAAAGGGGAAGGCGATGGCAGTGGGGGTGTACTATCGACCGCCTGGCCAGACTGAATAAATGGATGATGAAATGCTCAAAGAAATCAAGGAAGCTAACAAAAGTTACAGCGCAGTAATAATAATGGGTGATTTCAATTACCCCGGTATCGACTGGGTCAGTGTCACAGCAGGACATGCTAGGGAGATAAAGTTCCTAGATTTATTTATTTATTTATTTAGCTGTATTTATATCCCACTTTTCACCGGGTCAAAGCAGCGTTACATAAAAAAGGGGAGGGGGGAATTTAAGTATAAGGGCGGGGCCATCACCGGGGAGGCAACATTGATGATTTCAACATAGGATAGACTTTGGACATGGGACAGACTTTGGACATGATCAGGTTAGTACAGGTTTGAGTTGGGGGGTCATGGTGGGCGAGATCAAAGGTTAGTGTGCTTTATTGGTGGGGGTCGTGTTAAGGTATTCCTGGAACAGGATGGTTTTCAACTGTTTTCTGAAAGATAGTAGATCGGCATTATTTTGGAGACAACTCGGTAGAGAGTTCCATAAGGATGGAGCATAAAGTTCAAAGTCTCGATTGCAGGTCCGTTGCGAGCATTTGGTTCTTTTGTGAGGGACGGTGAGGGAATTGCTGGAGGCTTGTCTGGTAGTTCTGCCGTGGGCTGGTCGAGACAGTAGGGTGTGAAGTTGGGAGTTCTGTGTTTGATGGATGGCTTTGTGGGTGAATAGGATGGCTTTGTATTTAGATGACATAAATGACTGCTTCTTGGAGCAGTTGGTTCATGAACCGACCAGAGGGGAAGCCATATTAGACCTAGTCCTTAGTGGAACACCAGATCTAGTGCAAAAGATAAGGGTGTTGGGGCCACTTGGCAATAGTGATCATAGCATGATTGCCTTTGATTTAATTAGTGGAGGAGGGATAGTAAGGAAATCCACAGTACTACCTTTTAACTTTTGAAAGGGAGACTATGATAAAATGAGGAAAATAGTTAAGAAAAAACTAAAAGGAGCAGTTGTAAAGGTTAAAGACTTACATCAAGCTTGGGTGTTGTTGAAAAATACTATCTTGGAAGCCCAGACCAGCTGTATTCCATGCTTTAAGAAAAGTGGAAGGAAGTCCAAAAAACTGCCAGCATGGTTTAAAGGTGAGGTCAGAGAGGCTGTTGTTTCCAAAAAAAGCATCTGTTTTCTTATGTGATATCCCATGACCTATGGAAAAAGCATCTGTTTTCTTATGTGATATCCCATGACCTATGAAAATTCCCATAGCAGTAACGGTACTTCGCATTATGCTTAAGCCCTAAACAATGTATATCTGTATATAATGTATATAGTTTTGCACTGTTCTGTGCTAGTTAACTGTAATCATTTGTTTTCAAGTTTTATTGTCTTTTAGTTATATGATGTTATATGTAAAACAAACTCTGCTTTGTTGATTGTTGTTTATTGTGAACCGCAACTGATGTATGGAAGATGCGGTATAGAAGTGATTGTTAAATAAATAAATAAATAAATAAATCTTTCAGGAAATGGAAAAAAGAGCTAAATGACGAAACCTGGAAACCGCACAAGCACTGGCAAGTCAAATGGAAGGCATTGATAAAGCAGGCAAAGGGAGAATTTGAGAAGAAGCTTGCTGCGGAAGCAAAAACATGAAATAAAGATTTTTTCAAGTACATTCGTAGCAAAAAACCTGTGAGAGAGTCAGTTGGTCCATTAGATGATAGAGGAGTTAAAGGGGCACTAAGAGGCGACAAGGCAGTAGCGGAGAGACTGAATGAATTCTTTGCTTCGGTCTTTACTGAGGAAGATGTAGGGATGTTACCCATGACTGAAGTGGTATTTAAAGGTGTGGAAGAATTGAAGGAAATATCGATACATCAGGAAGATGTATTACAACTATTAGATAAACTGAAGAGTAGCAAATCACCTGGGCCAGATGGCATACATCCAAGGGTGTTGAAAGTACTGAAATATGAGATTGCAGACCTGCTATTAGTAATCTGTGGACTATCATTAAAATCATCTCTAATACCTTGTTGAGAACTCTCAATAAGCCACACGACCTCTTTGACCTAGTTAAGTCCCTATCTAAAGAGCCATCCTCAGGGCCTCATGTGGAGATACACCCTCAAGACTTTGCAACCCACTTACAATCTAAGATGCACATTATCAACAAAACCACTGAAACATTCACCACACCTGTGCAGGATGTCCCTGGAGCTCTTTCTGCATTCTCTATTCCCTCCAAGAAAGGAATTGAGGAATATAGAATATATTATCAGAATATAGAAAGACTAGGGGACATGCAATGAAGCTACAGGGTAAACTATTTAAGACTAATAAAAGAAAATATTTTTTCACTCAATGTGTAATCAAACTCTGGAATTTGTTACCAGAGGATGTAATAAAGGCAGTTAGTGTAGCTGGGTTTAAAAAAGGTTTGGACAAGTTTGTGGAGGAAAGGTCCATAAACCATTATTAAGAAGGGACCCAGGATATCAATGCTTGACCCAGTACAAGCGTTGCGGAACCTGTGTCTTTTGGGGAAACTGCTAGGTACGTATGACCTAGATTGGCCACTGTTGGAAACAGGATACTGGGCTTGATGGACCTTGGTCTGACCCAGTATGGCATATCTTATGTTCTTATGAGAGATGATGGGAAAGGTGGTGGATTCAAGCAATAGGCTGGGGGAGGTGATGGAAGAGGTAGATGGGGCAGGCACTGGGCTGGGAGAGTGTGAGGGCAGGTAGTGCAACCAGTGAGTGCCTGCTACACCTTGCGTCCCTTGAGCGCACGATACAGTAGGGCATCACTTCCCTGGCCTAGCCACTGGACCTCTTGGTGATGCACCTTGAGGGCCTGGAACAGGGGCCTGCAAGAGGAGCTGCATGGCCTGAGAGAAGTTGTGTGCCACCTCTCGCAGGCACAAATCTCTCCTCTAAGTCCTCCAGCTGGAAGGCAGATCAGCCAGTAACTGCATGGGAATATCCCAATAGGCTGAAGGAGAGATAAAGGTAAAGGAAAATCCACTATTGAAATCCTTGGGTACTACAGCCTGTACATAGTTAAATATGTTAAACACGGTGATTTGGCCATGCACCACATTGTAAATATTGTTATGACTCGTAAATATACATTTTTAAAAGAGAGTTGCTTCTGTCCCCTGTTGCATCATTCATTGTAACTGAAGAGCACTGCACCAAACACAGCACTGGGCAGGGACTGTCCTGCAACAGGTACCGATGCCTCTGAGACATGTGTGATATTGTGTGCCATTGCCATAGGGAGCACTATACAACCCAAACCATTCACACAGTGGATGCCGGGCTGGGTTGTCAACTGCTAAATAGAGTTGTCTGTGGATGCCACTCTGAGGAGGCACCTGTCAAATGCTGGCCCCTGTGTATGTGCTGTCTTTGAGGGGAAGGGGAAGGGGCAGGGCCCATGGGTGGGCCAAGTCACCATGGTAGGAGGAAATGGTGTGTGTGCCCTGGGCCACTGTGCTAGCATGAGGGGGGAGGGATGGTATGTGAAGAATGTGGGCAATGGGATGTGTGGGAGAAGCTAGGTAGAATAGGGGTTGGGGGTGAACAAAGAGTGTGGCACCTGCACATGGGTTTGCCTGTGGGGTGTGGGGGTCTGAGAGTTGTGGATGAGTGAGTGGGCAAGGTTGGGGGTGCAATGGAAGGGGCAAGATATCCCTTAGAAGCAGGGGCGGCCCAAGGGGGGTGCGGGGCCATGTGCGGAGACTCGGTGCGGGGCCTCATTTGCATAAGTGGCCTTATTTGCATAAATATTTGCATAAAGCTAACATACACTAACTTTTAGTAAACATGTCTCTTAATGAGTGTATGGATAAAGACAGACTAAAAGATTTCTACATTACTATAATCCAGTGCCAACCGCCAGGCACATTAGGAACTACTACAAACACTGCCCATTTAGAACCCATAGCAAACCCGCCGTATCCTAACAGCACTACCAGGACTCACAAAGCACCATACCCTACCTATCAAAAGGCAACACTGCAAATATTAAACCAATACATTTCAGAGAACAATACATGACCTACTGGGGAAAGAGAACAAGTGGCAATGTCAAATAGGAATTACATAAACAGAATACCTCAGCTCAGTTACACATGCAGAACATAGACCATCACCAAACAAGGAATCACAATTTAGAAACAGGAAGGCAATAATTAAACTGGGAACCCCAAAATCCAAACTTGGAATGTACAACAACACTGTAGAAATAAAACTATAAATTAATTTCCTCTTGTACCAAACAAAGCGCAGATGTTAATGATGCACATTTCCCAGAGCTTTCATATTCCAGGTAATAAATTCAAAATAAAGAGATATCTTTCTACCTTTTGTGCATTTTTTTTCAGTTGCAATTGCTCCAGCCACTTTCTTCTGGTTTCTTCATGTTTTCTGCTAACTCTCCATCATCTGCTGTCCATTTGTCCTTTCTTCTCTCTTCTAGTTTTTTTTCCATTCTTTCTCTTTACATCTGCATTAACATACTAATCTTTCTCCTTTTGCTCTTTCCTCATTCCTATTTCATCCACTCAAATTTTACCCCTCCATCCTCAATCCCCACTTACTCTCCCAATACCCGGCCAATTGTAGATTTTTTATCCCTCCCACACAAAATATTTTTCCCCTCTCCATTTTACTCTCCCAGCCCCATCCCATTCTAATCCTCCCCCAACATCAGCTCCCTTCTAGTTCCAGCCTCACCCAGTATCCATTCCCTTCTAGTCCCTGCATCAGCCCATTTCCAGTCCTAGCCCCCCATCAGTCCATTTCCAGTCCTAGCAACCCCCCAACCCAATACCAGTCCTAGCCCCCCCATCAGCCCACTTCCAGTCCTAACCCCCCATCAGCCCACTTCCAGTCAGCCCCCCATAGCCCATTGCCAGTCCTAACCCCCCCCCCCATCACCCAACAGCCCATTACCAGTCCTAACTCCATCAGCCCACCTCAAGTCCTAACCCATCCCCATCAGCCCATTTCCTGTCCTAGCCCCCCCCATAGCCCATTATCAGTCCTAACCCCCCCATAGCCCATTACCAGTCTTAACCCCATCAGCCCACCTCCAGTGTTAACCCCCCCATCAGCCCATTTCCAGTTCTAGCCCCCCCATAGCCCATTACCAGTCCTAACCCTCCCCCCAACAGCCCACAGCCCATTACCAGTCCTAACCCCATCAGCCCACCTCCAGTCTTAATCCCCCTAGCCCATTTCAAGTCCTAGCAACCCCCCCAACCCATTACCAGTCCTAGCCCCCCATAGCCCACTCCCAGTCCTAATCCCCATCACCCAATTTTCAGTTTAAGCCCCCCATACCCCATTACCAGTCCTAACCTCCCCATCAACCCACTTCCAGTCCTAATCCCATCAGCCCATATAAAGACTTAGCTCCCCCATAGCACATCACCACTCCTAACCCCCCCCATAGCCCCCCATAGCCCATCACCACTCCTACCCCCCCCCCCATAGCCCCCCATAGCCCATCACCACTCCTAACCCCCCCCATAGCCCATCACCACTCCTACCCCCCCATAACTCATCACCACTCCTAATCCCCCCCCCCAGCCCAGCCCAGCCCAGAGAAAAGTTTTAAAAAAAAAGCTGTCTTCTCCCGCTGCCGGGGCCGCCGCAGCAGTATCGAGTGTGCCGCGGGGGCCCCTGCCCAGCAGAGCCTGCCCTCCCCCGTATCACCTCTCTCTTCGTAGCTGCAGTCAGACGCGCCGGCTTTCAGAGCGCGAGGGGAGAGTTTCTCCCTCGCTGCTCTGTTAAGCCCGCGGGGCTGATGGGAAGTTCCCATCAGCCCCCGCGGGCTTAACAGAGCCGCGAAAGGGAAACTAGTCCCTTCGTGCTCTGAAAGCCGGCGCGTCTGACTGCAGCTACGAAGAGAGAGGTGATACGGGGGAGGGCAGGCTCTGCTGGGCAGGGGGGGCCCCGCGGCACACTCGATACTGCCGCGGCGGCCCCGGCAGCGGGAGAATACAGCTTTTTTTTTTTTTTAAATTTTACTTTAGGATCAGAATGTTTTTTGCGCGGGGACCCCTGAAACGCGGGGCCCTGTGCAAAAAACATTCTCGCTCAATGGACGGGCCAGCCCTGCTTAGAAGTGGAGGACTGGTGTAGTAGTTAGGTCAATAGCCTACGACACAAGCAATTAAGGTTTGATTCCCATTCATACTATGCCAGTAATTGCCAGGTCAACACTGACCTGCAAGCTCCTTCTAATGAAGAAAAATTATATTATTAAAAACAATTAACTAAAAAAAAAAAGTGTTTTGTAGTCAAATATAAGAGTGCCTATTTAGCAAATCCAAGCCATTTTTCTCAGTTACCAGCATGCTTAGTCATCAACAAAGATACGATCATTGTACTGCTTCCTGCCAGTACAGGTGTTTGTGACCTTACAAAGCACAAATATTCAGGCAAAATGGGTATGGACAAGGTTCTACCAGGCCGCTACCCCCCTCCTGAATTCCTGGCCAAGGCACACTTGGGCTAACTCATCATCCCCATCCCCATCCCCCAGGGGTATGTCGGGGTCAGCTGGCAAGGACTGCCTGCACCATAGTGCATAATTATGCAGCATACAGCAGGAAACAAAGATCTCACAGACCTTTGATGGCTGGTACAGCAGTTCACCTCCAAACCGATCCACACATCTGAAGCGGCTCTTCAGTTGGCAAAGGTCCACTCAATGATGACCCTGGCGTTTCTGTGTACACTACTGTATCTCTGCTCTGCTGGTGAGCTGGGATGGACAATAGGGATCAGAAAATCCCTCAGAAGGTATCCTCTGTCACCTGCATAAACATGGAGGACCACACACAGGTGTCAGAGATGTGTGCCAGGGACAATAGAGATGCAGTGTGAATAACACATGTGGGAGATGCATGATTATGATGTATGTGAGTGAGGTCACCAATATCAACCAGTGAGACGGTGGTACTCTGAACTTTGATGAGCCACATCACTACAGAGAGATATATGTGTGCTTAGAAAGAGCATGAGCATTGTCCTCCCTCCCAGCAGCAAGGGACTCAGCCCTTTGGGAGACATAGTCCAATTAGTTGTCATGGGGTCTCAGAAACATTCCCTCCTCCCTACCCCTTAGGAGTCTGGTGCATCCTGTGCTCTGCCTTTCCCTTTTCACGAATGGGTTACTGTTTGGGGGTCAGATGTACCTCATTGCTGTGGGAGGACACAGTCAAGGGCAAGATGTCACTGGGCCCATTAGAGGCGAAAGATCACAGATGACCCTATGGGGGATCCATTGTTATGTATCCTGTGTCTTCCATCTGCACATCATGATTAGTTAAGGCTTTCTGTCTGTATTGCCCTCTCACTCCATTGCTATGGCATCTTTTTACCACATAATGTGGTTATCATCATTTCACATAGCAGCTCTCTAAATGTGCCTACATCAGTCCCACACAATGTCTGCTCTCTGTCATGTCTTTTTTTTGCTCTGTACACATCTTCCAGCTGTGGCCCAAGTCTGCCTGCCTTCCAACAGTCTGCTTTGTAGATATGCTTCCCTGCTTGGGCCTGTGTGCAGGGCCAGCCCGTCCATTGAGCAAGAATGTTCTTTGCACAGGGCCCCGCGTTTCAGGGGGCCCCGCGCAAAGAACATTCTGCTTTTTTTTTTTAAATTATATTAAAAAAAAAAAAAGCTGGCTCAGGCTGCTACCGCGGCAAAATGGAGTGTCCCGCGGGGCCCCCTCTCCTCGCTGAGCCTCTCTGCAAGGGCTTTCAGATTCGCGAAGGAAGAGTGTCTCCCTCGTGTCTCTGTTAAGCCCGCAGGGGCTAATGGGAAATTTCCCATCTGCCCCTTTAGACGCGAGGGGCTGATGGGAAATTTCCCATTAGCCCCTGCGGGCTTAACAGAGACGCGAGGGAGACACTCTTCCTTCGCAAATCTGAAAGCCCTTGCAGAGAGGCTCAGCAAGGAGAGGGGGCCCCGCGGGACACTCAATTCTGCCGCTGCTGCAGCGGCAGTGGCAGCAGCCAGAGCCAGGTTTTTAATTTTAAATTTGCCATAAGCCGATATGGGGGGGGGGGGGTGTTAAGACTGGGGCTGGGCTGGGCTGGGCTGGGGGGGGGTGTTAAGACTGGTGCTGGGCTGGGCTGGGCTGGGCTGGGGGGTGTTAAGACTGGGGCTGGGCTGGGCTGGGCAGGGGGGGGTTGTTAAGACTGGGGCTGGGCTGGACTGGGCTGCGGGGGTGTTTAGACTGGTGCTGGGCTGGGCTGGGTTGGGGGGGGGGGTGTTAAGACTGGTAATGGGCTGGGCTGGGCTGGGGGGGTGTTAAGACTGGGGCTGGGCTGGGCTGGGCTGGGCTGGGGGGGGTGTGTTAAGACTGGTAATGGGCTGGGCTGGGGTGTGTGTTAAGACTGGTAATGGGCTGGGGGGTTAAGACTGGTAATGGGGTGCGGGGGGGGGGGTTAAGACTGGTAATGGGCTGCGGAGGGGGGAGTTAAGACTGGTAATGGGCTGCCGGGGGGGGGGGGGTTAAGACTGGTAATGGGCTGCAGGGGGGGGGGTTAAGACTGGTAATGGGCTGCCGGGCGGGGGGGTTAAGACTAGTAATGGGCTATGAGCTGTTGGGGGGGTTAGGACTGGTAATGGGCTGTGGGCTGATGGGGGCTGTCTGGAAATGGGGTGATGGGGGGTTAGGACTGGTAATGGGCTGGGGGGGGTTAAGACTGGTAATGGGCTGTGGGCTGATGGGGGCTGTCTGGAAATGGGGTGATGGGGGGTAAACACTGGTAATGGGCTGGGGGGGTTAAGACTGATAATGGGCTATGGGGGGGCTAGGACAGGAAATGGGCTGATGGGGAGGGGTTAGTACTGGTAATGGGCTGTGAGCTGTTGGGGGGGGGGTTAGGACTGGTAATGGGCTATGGGCGGGGTTAAGAATGGTAATGGGCTCTGGGCTGATGGGGGCTGTCTGGAAATGGGGTGATGGGGGTTTAGGACTGGTATTGGGCTGGGGGGGGAGTTAAGACTGGTAATGGGCTGTGGGTTGATGGGGGCTGTCTGGAAATGGGGGTGCTGGGGGGTTAGGACTGGTAATGGGCTATGGGGGTGTTAAGACTGATAATGGGCTATGGGGGGGCTAGGACAGGAAATGGGCTGATGGGGAGGGGTTAGGACTGGTAATGGGCTGTGAGCTGTTGGGGGGGTTAGGACTGGTAATGGGCTATGGGGGGGTTAAGACTGGTAATGGGCTGTGGGCTGATGGGGGCTGTCTGGAAATGGGGTGATGGGGGGTTAGGACTGGTAATGGGCTGTGGGGGGATTAGGACTGATAAGGGGCTATGGGGGGTCTAGGACAGATCATGGGCTGATGGGGAGGGGTTAGGACTTGAGGTGGGCTGATGTGGTTAGGACTGGTAATGGGCTGTGGGCTGATGGGGGGGGTTAGGACTGGCAGTGGGCTATGGGGGGCTGACTGGAAATGGGCTGATGGGGTTAAGATTGGAAGTGGGCTGATGGGGGGTTAGGACTGGTAATGGGTTATAGGGGGGGCTTAAACTGAAAATGGGGTGATGGCGGGTTAGGACTGGAAGTGGGTTGATGGGGAGCTAGGACTGGTACTGGAAATGGGCTGTTGGGGGGAGCTAAGATTGGAAATGGGCTGTGGTGGGGGCTTGAATTGAAATGGACTCATGGAGGGGCTAGAACTGGAAGTAGGCTCATGGGGGAGCTTGGACTGGAATTGGGCTGAGTGGAGGGGAGCTAGGATTTGACATGGGCTGATGGTGGGGTTAGGAAATGACTAGAAATGGGCTGATGGGGGGCTAGGATTGGAAATGAGCTGATGAAGGGACTCAGACTGAAAATGGATGGGGGAGCTAGGACCGGAAATGGGTTGATGGGGGGTAGGACTGGAAATGGGCTGATGCAGGGACTAGAAGGGAATGGATGCTGGGTGAGACTGCAACTAGAAGGGAGCTGATGTTGGGGGAGGATTAGAATGGGATGGGGCTGGGAGAGTAAAATGGAGAGGGGAAAAATATTTTGTGTGGGAGGGATGAAAAATCTACAATTGGCCGGTTATTGGGAGAGTAAGTGGGGATTGAGGATGGAGGGGTAAAATTTGTGTGGATGAAATAGGAATGAGGAAAGAGCAAAAGGAGAAAGATTAGTATGTTAAAGCAGATGTAGAGAGAGAGAATGGAAAAAAAAAACTAGAAGAGAGAAGAAAGGACAAATGGACAGCAGACGATGGAGAGTTAGCAGAACACATGAAGAAACCAGAAGAAAGTGGCTGGAGCAATTGCAACTGAAAAAAAATGCACAAAAGGAAGAAAGATATCTCTTTATTTTGAAATTATTAACTGGAATATGAAAGCTCTGGGAAATGTGCATCATTAACGTCTGCGCTTTGTTTGGTACAAGAGGAAATTAATTTATAGTTTTATTTCTACAGTGTTGTGCATTCCAAGTTTGGCTTTTGGGGTTCCCAGTTTAATTATTGCCTTCCTGTTTCTAAATTGTGATTCCTTGTTTGATGATGGTCTATGTTCTGCATGTGTAACTGAGCTGAGGTATTCTGTTTATGTAATTCCTATTTGACATTGCCACTTGTTCTCTTTCCCCAGTATTCTCTGAAATGTATTGGTTTAATATTTGCAGTGTTGCCTTTTGATAGGTAGGGTATGGTGCTTTGTGAGTCCTGGTAATGCTGTCAGGATATGGCGGGTTTGCTATGGGTTCTAAATGGGCAGCGTTTGTAGTAGTTCCTAATGTGCCTGGCGGTTGGCACTGGATTATAGTAATGTAGAAATCTTTTAGTCTTTCTTTATCCATACCCTCATTAAGAGACATGTTTACTAAAAGTTAGTGTATGGTAGCATTATGCAAATATTTATGCAAATAAGGCCAGTTATGCAAATAAGGCCCCGCACCAAGTCTCCGCACATGGCCCCGCACCCCCCTTGGGCCTCCCCTGCCTGTGTGGGCATAGGCGGGGGACTCTCTGGGTCATCTTACCTAGTAACCAGCCTCTAGAGATTTCACCACTCTCAAAGCTGGCATGTATAGGCCACGTGCATACAGTAAATGATGCCCAGCACTGAAGGGAGCCCAGTCACCTCATGGAACTGCAGCATTGTCTGATGCCTCTGCTGCGGTATATGTGGGATGGCAATGTAGTGTGCAGCACACCTAACAAAAGCACTGAGAAACTGTGTGATGCATCTGGATACTGCTGCCTGGCTCAAACCTGCTGCAGCTGCCAGCTCCGATAGGAACATACCAGTTACCAGGAAGGTGAGTGCTGTGGTGACCTGTACATGCACAGGCAAGGCCTGTCCCCTGTGTGTGATGACAGCAAGGTGGGGCTCCAGCTCCAGGCACAGTTCATGTATGGCTGCCCAATCAAAATGGAACCTGGTAACAGAGAGTTCATCAGTCAAGTCCATGTACTGGATTCTCAGCCTGGGTATCCTTGGATATGGTTGCGTCTTTGCTTCTCTCCTCCTATCCATGTCAGCACCATGCAGCATGGCCAACACAAACTAGGAATTAATGTCCTCCATGATTTGATTCGCTCTCACTCCACGCCTATGGCATCTTTTTACCACATATGTGGTTACCAGCATTTCTCATAACTGTTCCCTAAATGTGCCTGCATCAGTCCCACACAATGTCTGCTCTCTGTCATGTCTTTTTTTGCTCTGTACATATCTAGCTGTGGCCCAAGCCTGCCTGCCTGCCTTCCCACAGTCTGCTTTGTAGGTTTACAAAAAAACCAAATCTAAAAACATGCGACCCACCTTAATAAACTTTTTTTGTCGAAGCTACACCGTAGGGAGGTCGAAATGGAAAACGACCTCCTCCAAGCGGGCAGCTGCTTTTTCTCAAAAGAAAAAGCAGCTGCCCGCTTGGAGGAGGTCATTTTCCATTTCGACCTCCCTACGGTGTAGCTTTGACAAAAAAAGTTTATTAAGGTGGGTCGCATGTTTTTAGGTTTGGTTTTTTGTGTGATTGCAGTGTCCGGACCTAAGGGGTTATTTTGTATTTGTAGGTATACAAAGCAGCTACTCCTGTGGAAACCTCCAAATGCACAAACACTCACCCTTGAAGGGGGATGTGGAACAAAGTTTTAAGTACTGCTATACTTCCATTTTTGCTATAATGTATTTGTTTCTGACATGTGCACATGCATGACATATTTGTGTTTCTATTGCGTACACACACAAGGCATATTTGTGCTATGGAATGGCCTCCCTAGGCACAGTGGTGTACATCGTAACATAAAACTAGAAAGGCATTTTAAATAGGGACCTAGATGACTGTTAGAATTACCTTTACCTGTGGCCAATTTGCCTATGGCCAATACGACCAATGAGAACCAGAGAGGAAAATATGGTTTATTTCGCAATTCGTGGCTAGACAGCGGGTACCTTCACAGCTTCAAAGCTTAAGCGTAGGCACGCCCCAGTCTGGGGGTACCATACTTTTATCCCCTTTCCACAAGCCCACCCCTTTCCTCTTTTCTCACCTGCTTACCCCCTTATTTGGGGTTATCTCTCTTTTCTTTAGAACTGTGTGCCCTGCCTTTCCCTGGGGGAGGGGAGGGGGGGCAATCTAGGTGCAGAAAAAGAGGAAGTCCGTTTTTTATAAATATATATTTCAAATTCTCTAACAGTCTTTTCCTAAGTCTTCACACATATATATATACCTATATCTATATATCTATCTTAAATTCTAATGCTGGTGCTATTTCTATTTTTCTATATTCTTCTACCTCACCTTTATGCTATTCCTACGCTTTATTAACCTCACAGCTTTATTAGCTTTGCAGGCTTTCTCTTCAAGAATGGGGTAGGTAAGAGAAAAAGAGAGAGAGAGGGGGGGGGCCTCTTCAGAAGTTCCTCAGAATTGTTGGGTGTGGCGCTGTAGCCTTTGCACAGCAAGCGTTTGTTTTCTGCCTTGCTTGTTTCAGGGGGTTTCAAGATCAGGAAGGAAGAAAATAGTCTTGTAGTTTTAAAGGAGAGTTAAAAATAGACGAGAGTATGAGATTAAAAGAGAGAAAATGATATATACCAGCATATATTTTAGCCATGGCTAAGAGAGAAGCGCCTAGGGAAGTGGTGAATTCTCCTCCTTAGTGGCGCAACCACTTGGTTGCATAGAAGCTCTGCGAAGTATGAACTGAGGAAGATGGCAAGGAACTGATAAGCTAGCATCATATTCTACAGGCTCCTCTGATACCTCTGGCTAGATTACTATAGAGCTATGCACATAGCGCTGTACAAAAATCTATAAGCAGAAAGACAGTCCCTGCTTGTCAGAGTTTACAATCTAGTCAAAACAATACAGAACCATAGACAGTTCAGGAAAAGTTAATTGAAAGGGATGGGGTAATAGAGATTATACGCTATATAAGACATTTGTAAAAACAACCGTTTTTCATGCTTTCATCAATTCCTTCCTTTTCTCTTATTATCCCATGTTGCTTTTTACATTTCCACTTGAAATTCCACTTTCCCCAGCATAATCTCATATTCTGGCTCTGGATCTTCTCCATTGGTTGTTCCCCAGGATTCTAGGATCATCATTTCATTACTAGAGGGCCCCACAGTCATTTTCTTGGTGATAGCTGTCTCAGTTAGATTACCTCAGCATCAACCTCAAAAAAACAGAAGCAATGTTCGTTACAAGATCACCCATGACCGAGGACACTTATCCAACATCAATCTCAATTAACAATACAACTATACCTGTTAAAAAAGAGGTAAAATACCTAGGTGTAATAATTGATCATACACTCACCATGCTACCACACATAAAGCAGACAGTAAAAACCATATTCCACAAACTCAAAACCATACAACACCTAAGGCCCCTTCTTGACACAAATGACTTTAGATCAGTTGTTAATACACTCATCACCCCCCACTTTGACTATTGTAATAGTCTCCTAATTGGCCTACCACAAAAAAATACCTACCTATTACAAAGAGCCCAGAACATCTGTGCAAAAGTAGTTACTAAAGCCCGCCTAGTAGACCATGTAACCCCTATACTGCTGGAACTACATTGGCTTCCTATAAACAGCCGAATCAGATATAAAATTCTCCTAACCACCTTCAAGCTCCTAAACGACATCGCCCCCTCACATCTATCCACACTACTACACGCCCCATCTGAAACAAGAGCTCGTAGACTAAACGCAGCCCATTCACTTGAGATACCAAAAACATTCATGAAAACTAAAAAATCCACCAGCACCAGGGCCTTCACATTCACTGCCCCCATGCTCTAGAATGATCTCCCAATAGACCTTCGCATCATAAAAGACCTCTCCCAATTTAGGAAAGAGCTCAAAACATACCTATTCTCCGAACACTTTGAAATCCCCTACCCCCCAAGTCCAACCCCACAGCATCCACAGACACACAAAAACAAAGCCCTTAAAATCACAACCAACTAACCATACACAGACCTACTTCAGACACACTGAAAACTCACGATAAAAATGGAAATAAATTCCACCACTCCCACATGACTAATGAAAGCTTCACCCTGTAATTCATTGTATATAACCTTTGGTAAATAACCATTGTAAATAGTTTTGGCAGTTCCTCGCCTCATTACCTGTAAAAAGTTAGAAAACTCTGTTTAATATAATAATTACAGAAGTATACAAAAGTATACAAAATGTAAATAGTTCCTGACAGTTTACCGCACTATTATCTGTAAAACGTTAGTCATTTCTGTTCTATGTAATGTATACAGAAGTATACAAAACTGTTAACTTGTTCCATGTAAACCACCCCTGATCTCTGGAAGGGGCGGTATAGAAGAAATAGATAAATAAATAAAAATAAATAAAAATTATGTGCTGCACTAATCCCCTGACACATGGGATTATGCAGCATCCTACAGTAGTCACTCCTAGGGCTATGGATAAGGAGGTTAGGACAGATACTACCACCCCTTTCCATTTACCAAACCATGACTCCAACCACCCAGTTAGGGAAGTGTCCACCCCGGAGTTCTCTTCAAACTCCTCTGACAAGGTTGTAAGGCCTTTCAGAGCCTTGCTAATGGTCCCATCTGGGGCCATATGGTTCGGGATGTACGTACAACACTGGCCAGCCAAGACTACATAGACTCTGCCCTTTTCTGCCAATAACATGTCTAAGGCCAACCTATTCTCCCAGGTCATTCTACTGGTGGCATCCAGCTGTTCTGCTATACCTTTCACTGCATCCCTGGTATAGTTTATGAACCTTTGTTGGTTATAAAAGATATAATTTATCCAGTCCACATTTTTGTTTATAGTGGACCACCAAAACAAAGCTGATTCAAACCCTGCCGCTATCTAGTTCCTGGCTTTAAATTCATCAGGTACTCCCCGAGGTACCCCTATGGAGTCTATATATATCTGATCATCAAAAGAGGTCCCATAGATGTCCCTCCTTCACCTTTTCCCTTTCCTTTCTGCTTCTTTAAATGCCAGTGTGAAGGGAATGGCCAATTGCACAATCACACACATTCCTGACCAGCGCACAGGTAGTACGGATCTCAACATCTTACCTCCACAATACCACCAGTCGTCCGCTCTAGCCACCTGCATCCTGGAGTAATTTCCTTGGCCATCTCCAGCCTGTGTGATATTCAAAGTCATAGTAGATGAGGACAGCACTCCCACAGCCTTGGTGAAATTCGCCCCCTGCCTGCTGAGACAGACAGAGTGATTTCCTCCTGCTGCAAAGAATCTTGGAGGAATGCCTATGTCCTTTTCTCGTAGCGCTGGAAGCATCCTTGCCAAGGCCTTCTCATCCTGGAACATGATGTCCTTTTCTCGTAGCGCTGGAAGCATCCTTGCCAAGGCCATCCTGACCCTAGGCCTTCTCATCCTGGAACAAGGCTAGCATGCAATGCAGTACATCCCGTCTGGGTCTGATCTCCAGTTGAGTCGAAATGGTACTACCTGTGCAAGAGGTCTTCCTGAGACACATGCATAGCAATTGCTTTTATTAAAACTCTTCACAGTATATTTTACCCACTCCATCCAGGCATTTAATTCTTGGTAGCCCGTCTCCACCTCAAAGGTTTGCTGTAAATCCTCGACCTCCACTACCTTTATTACCTTTGGGTCATTAGGAGGCTTTCACTTTTCTTTCTTGGGAAAGCTCAGGGGGTTTGGCAGTAGGGGAGGGGGCTTCCTTACTACTATCCTGAACCTTCCATGGGGGTCTGTTCCTGAGGCCCATGCTCCCAAGCCATAAGTTCTATGCACTTCAGTGTCTGCCCTTAGGACTGTGAGAGTAACCGGGTTACATTGTAAGTGCTGGCAGTGGCTACTTACAGATACAAATTATAATGATTCCTAATATACAGCCTGTTGCTACGATCCCTATTTCAATAGCAATTATTTCCACAAATGACATACTACCATGCTCCAAAATGCATACAAAAAATACACCACATTTATGCTCAACAGGCACACCTTAACTAAAACAATATTTCTAAAACAGTCCACTCTTCTTCAGTAATCATGGCTTTTGCTGCAACAGGATCTGGATGCCCTTCACCGTTCTACCAACTCCTTAAGTTCCTGGAATGTCCCCTTCCACTGAAAGGAAAGTTATTGTCTCTTTAGTCTTACAATTAGGGGGTCCTCAGTTGGCTTACTTTCCATGCTCCTGCGGTTGAGGCTGGGGCTGCAACAGGTCCCTTGACTCGGGTGTGGTGGGTCCAACCCTTCTCGACTGTTCTCACTGTCGTTTCTGTGGTGAGCAGTACTTGGTATGGCCCCTCCCAATCAGGCTGTAGCTTTGTTTCTTTTCATGATTTAATCAGGACCCACTTTCCAGGCCGGATCGGATGTGAAGCAAACTCCAGGGGTGCAGTTTGGTCCAGAAGCCCTCGCTTCCTGAGGACAGACAAGTGATAGGACAGTGCCAGCACATATTTCTGGATAAATATATCATTGGTCTCAATTACCGGAATCTCCCCCTGCCCTCCAAAATAAGGGAGTCCGAACAACATTTCATAAGGGGACAGCCCCACATCTCTTCTGGGGGCTGTTCTGATACGAAGCAATGCAAGGGGCAAGCATTTAGTCCAGGGTAATTTTGTCTCCAATGCCAGCTTGGCTAGCTGCTTTTTCAAAGTCTGATTCATACGCTCCACTCTCCCCAAGGAGGGAGGGTGCCAAGGGGTATGTAAATCCCAGGTTGTGCCCAACTGTTTCATTAACCCCTGTAATACCTGTGAGGTGAAGTGACTCCCCCGATCGGAATCTACCCTTTCTACAATTCCATATCGGGGAATCACTTGTTCTAGTGACACCATAGACACTCCCCCGGCTGTTGGCGTAGCCATAGGGTACGCCTCAACCCATCCGGTCAAGTGGTCCACCATGACTAGGACATATTTGAGTCTCCCGATCCTAGGGAGCTCAGTGAAATAGATTTCTACACTCTGAAAAGATCTCAGGCCAGGGTCCCGCCCTCCTGGGACTCGCTTCTTTAAGACCTTCTTGTTGATCTTTTTGCACACCATACACCCTTCACACACCTGTTTAGCCACAGTATAGATACCCACACATCCATACTTTCGCAAAACCAAGTTACACATAGCTTGCACCCCCCCCCCCCCAGTGGCTGCCTTGGTGCAAAATATTCATGATTTCCCTCACAATTTGTTTATTTATTATCTCCCTCCCATCTGGCAAGATCCACCTTCCTTCCTCAGTCTTTATGGCTCCTAACTCCCCTAACGCTTGCTCTTCGTTTTCAGAGAACTTCGGAATGGGCACTGTGGGAGGGACTGATAGGGTCAGTACATGTATTGTAATGGGGTACGGGCTTAGGGCAGCTTCTTTTGCTGCCTCATCTGCCAGCCTGTTTCCCCGTGCTTCAGCAGTTGCTGCTTTCTGATGTCCTTGCACATGTACTATTGCCACTTCCTCTGGCAGCACTAAATTCTCCAGGACTTGTTTTACTAACTCTTCATGGATTAGCTCCTTTCCTCTACTATTTATTAAACCTCTTTCCTGCCAGATTTTTCCAAAGGTTTGTACCACCCCAAAAGCATACCTGGAGTCTGTGTATATAGGGCCTGCTTTCTGGGACAGTAAGAGGAGTGCCTGATTAAGGGCATAGAGTTCACAAGTTTACGCTGACCATTTATTGGGTAACCTCCCTGATTCCAAAAGGGTTCCTCCAATCCCACTGACCACTGCATATCCATTATGTCTCTTCCCCCCTATGACCCTGGAAGACCCATCAATGAATAATCTTTCCTCTGCATGGAGGGGAATATCACTCAGGTCTGGACGTACCTTAGTCTGGTACTCTATCACATCCAAACAGTCATACTCAGGCTCCAAGGCCTCCCCTTCTCCCTTCCAGAGGAAAGAGGCTGGGTTCAGACATTGCTCTGTGGTTAGTATGAGATCATCCTTTTCCATGAGCATTGCTTCATATTTTAGGATTCGGGAATTCGTGAGCCACCTCCCAGCCCGTTGGCTCAGAATGGTTCTCACCTGATGTGGGGTACTCACTTCTAGGGATCCCCCAAAAGTCAGTTTCCTACTCTCGTCCACCAGTAAAACTGTTGCAGCTACTGCCTGGACACATTCTGGCATCCCCGGGATACTGGGTCTAAAATCTTGGATAAGTATGCCACTGGTTGTCTTTTACCCGCCCATTTTTGGGTTAGGACTCCTAAAGCAGTCCCTTTATCCACAGTGACAAAGAGATAGAATGGTTTGGTTAATGAGGGTAAGGCCAAAATTGGAGCTTCCACCAGACTCTGTTTTAACTGCCTGATCAGTTTCTCTTCCTCCCCCTTCCAGATCAATCTATTTGGTTCCCTTTCCAATAGTTTCAAATATAGGTTCTTAGTTTTCTGTGCATAGGAATCTATCCACAGCCGTCAATATCCGGTCAATCCCAGGAACTTTCTAAGTTCCTTCTTAGTTGTGGGTAAGGGCAATTCCATTATACCTTTTACCTGTTACGGGTTCAATTTTCTCTTTCCCTCACTGATTAAGTGCCGCAGGTATTGAACCTCCCTCTGAACATATTGCAGCTTACTCTTGGACACCCTCAAACCATGTTTCCCCAGGAAGTTTAATAAGCCATTAGTGGCTGCTGACACTATATTTTCTTTAGCTCCAGAGATCAAAAGGTCATCCACCTACTGGAGAAGCTTCACCTCCTCAGGTATCGTGAAGGCCTCTAGGACCTGTTGCAGTACCTGGGCAAATAGATTTGGGATTTCGTGTACCCCTGAGGGAGTACTGTCCACCTATACTGCTGTTTCCTGCCTGTGCCGGTATGTTCCGTCTGGCTTCCTTACGGGCAGGATGGGGGTGTTGTAGGGACACATGCAGGGCTCTAGTAACCCATCTCTTACTAGACCCTCTATTACTGGGGTCAGTCCCTTCCATCCTTCCAACGGGATCGGGCACTGTCTTTTCCTCACCACTTCCCCTTCCTTCTTTAATGTTATTTTCAATGGGGGTATCTGTAAACCCCCCCCCCCCATTCCCATCCCGCACCCATACTTGTGGGTCAATTTCCTTTTCACTCTCCTCGGTCAGGACCCCTATAACTGGCATTATTTGGTGGTCAGCTATCTCCAACCTTAATCCCAGTTTCACTATGAGGTCCCTCCCCAGAAGATTATTATCAATTGCAGGTATAAACAACTGGTCCCCTTAGACCTGCTCCTGGTCACATACTATGGTCATTCTCTCGAAGACGGAGAAAGCAAAGTCTTCCCCCTTCACCCCCGAGACCACCAACTTGTTCTTAGTCAGTGATGCCCCTTGGGGTTTAAGATTTAATGAAGATCTTGCTGCCCCCATATCTATAAGGAACACCACTTCCTCCCCCTCGGGTCCTACCTTCAAATTTATCGAGGGCTCCCAGTAGGACTGCGATTTAGGAGACCCCTGACACCCCTATTCCCCATAAGCCATCATAGCTGCCTCCTCCTCATCTCTTAATCTGGGACACTCTCTTTTAAAATGTTCTCCACAGTGATAACATCCAGCCCTGGGACCCTCCCACTGGGGACCCCTCTCCCTTCCGACCACTCTGTCTCTACCCATACCTCTTCCTGACCCTCTTCCCCTCTGCCCGCCTCTCATATTCCTTCCTTGGTCCGGTACACCCTTTTTTAACACCTCCTGGACCGTGGTTACCATGAGTTGGGTCTTCTGTTTTTGCTTCTCATCTTCTCTTTTTACAAATGCCTTCTGGGCCTCCCTTATTAGGTCTTCTAATGACCTGGTCTCCCAGTGTTCTAACTTCTCTAATTTCTTCCTTATATCTGTCCAAGATTTGGTCACAAAATTTACTCTGAGCAAGGTCTGGCCCATAGGGTCATCAGGGTCTAAGCCTGAATATTTTTGCATGCGATCCCTCAGTCTCTCCAGGAAAACTGAGGGGGTTTCCTCCTTTTCCTGGAGGGTCTCAAAGGCTTTGGTCAGATTTTGGGATTGCGGGACTGCCTCCCTCATACCCTTGATTATTAAATTTCAGAGGTCCCTCATATTGCATCTATGGTCATCTCTCAGATTATTCCACCCAGGGTCCCGAAGAGGATATTTTTGTTCAGAGGAAGGAATGTCCTCAGTGGTTCCTCCCCCAGGGTTCTCCTGATCCCAAATTCTCATGGCTGCTCCCCGTATCATTCCTTGCTCCTCCCTAGTGAAGAGACTGCTCAATAATGACATTAACTCCCCCCAAGTATAAATGTTAGGACCCAAGAACTGGTCCATCTGTTCTGCTAAGGCTAGGGGATCTTCAATCAGGGACTTCATTTCTTTCTTAAAATCCCTCACTTCTAGGCTGGTCAGGGGAGAGTTTACATACCCCACATTGTTCTGACCCATGGGAACTTCCCGCAAGGGATTCATGGGTGCCCTTCCTAGTATACTCTCAGACAAATCCATTAACCAATCCTCTGGGCCCTCCTCATTTGTCTTTATGCCGGTCTTTTTATTGTTTAGGCGGGAGCTAGCTCTGGTCTCTCGTCGCCTATCTTCCTCTTTCCCAGATGGGAGTTTCTTTTCACTTTTCCCCTGACTCTCCTTAGTTTTCTTACTTTCCTCTTCAAGATCTTCGGAGCCAGATCCAGGGTCCGATTCCGTTTGGATATCCCCCTCCTACTTTTGCCAAGGACCTGACTCGTCTACTCTGTGAAGTATGAACTGAGGAAGCTGGCAAGGAACTGATAAGCTAGCATCATATTCTACAGGCTCCTCTGATACCTCTGGTTAGATTACTATAGTGCTGTTGCAGCAGCTGATAAGCATGCAATAAATAATATCAGGAGTCAGTTCAAGGATCCAAGCCAATTTATTGTGCACAAGGCCCAAGCTTCTAAAAGGACTGAGCAATGGAGAACAGGAACAACTTCCTTATATACAAGTTTCACAGTTTGATACAGGCAAACTTTCTATTGGTCCCAACGTCCCCTGCATCTATCCAATCGGGGACCCTCTCTGGGCCTAACACCCTGTTCCCCCTTCTCAGGCTATTCTAACAAAGGCTCAGTTTCTAGACATAAATACATTCCTACTACAAGGTCATTTCTAGGCTCAGAGAATGTGAGAATGCAAAACACTGGAACATATCTATCATCAGCATAAAAGAATTGAATAAAGGATTCACACAAACTTATCAAAAGCAGTTTAGAGCGGTTTAAGGCAGATCCTCAGACCTTCACTGACTTTGATCTTTCTCAGCACTACTATTTCTACGTGGGGGTGGGGACTCAGGCCTAGCTTACAGGCCTCTCAGGCCTAGCTTACAGGCTATTATATAGGCCATAGCCTACCACATTCCCCCCTTTGATTATTCTCACCCGCAAGTTAGAAAGGGTGGGAATTAAATCACATATTATACTCGTGTAACAGCATCATCTTGGGGTATAGGGTAATAGTGCCACATAGCTAAAACATTTGTAGCTGCCTGTCATTCTATAGTGCTATCAATGGCTGCTGGCTGTACTCGACTGTGATGAATCCAGGGTTCGAGTTCTGCAACTTTAACTGCAGTTGGGGTTGTTAAGATGACAACATAAGGTCCCTTCCAATGTGGTATCAACGGTGTCTTTCTCCACTCTTTGATCCACACCGAGACTCCAGGCTTGAGAGGATGCAGAGGTTGATGGGCAGCTGATCTTATACCCACGTATGAAGACTCTGCAAAACAGAACTTAAAGCCAATAGTTCCTGTCTAGTAATTTCAGATCTGATCTGTTTCATATCTCCTTGTATTCCTTGTACAATAGGCAGGGGTCGCCTATACAGAATCTCAAAAGGGGAAACTCCTAAAGACTTAGTAGGGGCTAAGCATATCCTAAGAAAGGCTATAGGAAGAACCTGGGGCCACTTCAGGTGAACTTCTTGACAAAGATTACATAACTGAGATTCCAGGGTTCTATTCATATGGTCTACTTTTCCTAAATTCTGAGGTCTGTAGGCAGTATGCATCTGATAATGTCAATATCTCGGGGTCATACTTAATGGACTTGCCTCCTGAGAACAGGGCCTCATGTGCATGCAAGGTTGTAAGGTCATACTTGGAATCTGTGTACACATTTAGACGGAGTGCTCTAGTGAGAGCTATCAGTTCATCTTTCTGTGCTGAAGTCCCCGAGGCCAGAGCTGAGGACTCAACTACCAGATCAAGGGTCACCACTGCATACGTGGCACAACGATGTCCATTGATGATGAGACTGCTCCCATCCACAAAGAAAGTCCGTTCAGGGTCCTCCAAAGGGACATCATTCAGATCCGGGCGACTTGAGAATACAGTGTCCATAATTTCCAGACAGTCATGATTGGGGGGGGGGGGGGGAGAGGGCAGGACCAAGTGGTAACAACATAGCAGGATTCAGAGCTTGACTGACCTTCAATTGTATCTGGGGGTTTTCACACTCTGATACTTCAACTTTCGTGAATTTGTGAGCAGAAACTTCCTTTGTGTTCCATGAGGGTCAGAACAGAATGTGGTTCAGTAACTTGAAGATTCTGTCCCAGAGTGAGCTTGTCTGCTTCGCTCACTAGGAGGGCTGTAGCTGCAACAGCTCTCAAACAAAGGGGCCAACCTTTTGCAACTGTATCCAACTGTTTTGATAAATAGGCCACTGGTCGCTGCCAAGATCCAAGAGACTGAGTCAGCACTCCCAAAGCATTTCCTTGTGACTCATGAATATAGAGGCGAAAAGGTTTCTGGACATCTGGCAGGCCCAGAACTGGTGATGACATCAGAGCAGCTGCATCCTGTTCAGGTCCCCATTCCAATGGAGACTTTTCCATTCCTTTGTTAGCTTGTTACAATGGTTTTGCCAACAGAGCGAAATTGGGGATCCATATACGACAGTACCCTGCAGTCCCCAAGAAGGCTCTCACTTGCCTCCTGGTGGGAATACTGCACACAGCTTCTTTGCATTCCGGTCCCAAGCGTTGAATTCCGCTAGACAACTGGAACCCTAGATATTTAACTTCAGTTTGACATAATTGTGCATTGGCTCTTGAGACTTTGTATCTTGCCTCATTTAGAAGGTGCAAGAGTTCACTGATGGTTTGTAGACATTCACTTTCTGAATTTCGTGGCTATGAGCAGGTCGTCCACATACTGAAGAAGAACCCTGTGTCCTGGGTTCACTGAGTAGCTTGAGAGATCTTGATTTAAAGCAGCACTGAAGAGAGTAGGTGAATTCTTGAATTATTGGGGTAATCGAGTCCAGGTGAGTTGGCCCTGCCTTCCTGTTGTGGGGTCTTGCCATTCAAAAGCGAACAAAAGTTGACTGGTGGGGGCTAGGCGTATGCAGAAGAAGGCATCTTTCAGGTCCAGGACAGTGAAATGAGTAGCCTCAGCGGGAATCAGTCTCAAGAGCGTATAAGGATTTGGTACCACTGGGTGTATAGTTTCAGCTGCATCATTTACCCGCCTCAGATCTTGTACTGGGCGGTAATCCCCTGTCCCAGGTTTCTTGACTGGGAGAAGGGGGGTACTCCTTGAGAAGTCCATACTTCAGTAGTTTCATCAGATTTCAGTGGATACCTTCAATAGCTGGTCGAGGAAGAGGATACTGCTTCACATGCACTGGTTCCGCTCCTGGCTTGAGGGCGACAATGACAGGGGCTATGTTCTTTGCTAGTCCAGGTGGATTAACTTCTGCCCATACTTCGGGCGGGGTATACAGGAACTTGCTGGCTTGGTTGGAGATACATTATAGAACCACCATTCTTCTTCTCGGGGGACAGTCAGCACCATCAATCCAGCAGGCTTTGAATTCTCAGTCATTTGCATTTCTCCTCCTTCAGCGAAAGATATTTGCGCCTGAAGCTTGGCAAGCATATCTCGGCCCAAAAGTGGAATAGGGCATACAGGCATATACAAGAACTGGTGCGCTATTTTCTGTCCCCCTAGTTCACACATGCGGTTCTGCAGGAAAGGCTTGGTGGCCCAGTAGCTCTGACAATGGTGATGCATCGAGAAGACAAAGGGGCTACTGGCTTTGCCATCACTGAGTGTTCTGCTCCTGTATCCACCATAAAGTCCATATATTGGTCCCCTATTGATCATAGGCTCCTGGGGACCCAGGGTGAACTTGGAGCCCGATCTGGCCTAGTCTTCATCCATTTCATCCATGTCATAGCCCATTGCAACTGCCACTCCCTCAATAGCTTCTTCCCTCTCTCACTGGAACTGTGCTCGAGTCATTCCTCCATGACTCTGAAATCGGCCTCCTGTTCTCCAGGGACTCCCTCCTCCCCTCCTGGGGTGGAGTCAAGATGCGGGCATTTACTTCTCCAATGTCCTTCTTCTCTTCAATGGGCACACTGATTCACACCCAGTGGGGTCCAATTATTTTCACGACCCCTTCCTCGTCCTCTGCTCCTTCAATTAGGAAAACCTCCCTCACATCTTTCAATTAAAGCGGCAGCAAGAAGATCTGCTTTCTTTTTCATTTTACGTTCACTTTCTCTGTTACGTTCATTTTCACGATTCACAAACACTTTCTGAGCAACTTCCATTAACTGTGCTGTATTCATGCCCGCAAATCCATCCATTTTCTGTAATTTTCGTTTTATATCTCTCTGGGACTGACTGACAAAGGCTGCATTTACCATATGCAAATTCTCTTGGGCTGCTGGATCGTATGGGGTATATAATCTATAGACTTCAAATAATCATTCATAGAAGGCTGCTGGGCTCTCATCTAGTCATTGGAGAACTTCAGATATTTTTCCAATATTCATGGCTTTCTGGCCTCCCTTCTTTAGGCTTTACATGAGGGCTTGGCGGAACTGATTTAGGGCTGTCTGCACTATTTGGATCCCACTTGGGGCCATCAAGGCTGATGGGTCTGCATAATACTGGTCATTAGTTCAATCAAATCCTAAGGTTTCTCAGTGTAGGAGGCATAATGCGTCTTTCAGTTCAGTAAATCAGTGGTGGAGAAAAGCACATAAACAAGGCTGGTCAGCCCTACCATGACCTGGCCTTCGGTATCAAGGGTGGGAAGGCCCTGGACCTGGCGCAATGGTATAACGTGACCATCCCTTTGACTGGTAGTGGTACTTCTGAAGGCATACGGCAATCGGGACTGTTGGGGTTCCACTTCATGTTCTTGGGCGCTGGCTGTGAGTGACCCTGAACTGGCAAATGAATCCCTGCTTGTAGTGTCATCGGTGGACTGTGGCCCACTCGGAGGCACTCTGAACTGAGCCGGGGCTTCCGGTCAAGAAGGGATGCGTGTCCTCCTGCTGCGGAGGTGGCTGGTGAACTACTTGGGGTACATCTGCAGTGAGGTGTCCCCCCATGCCCCAGGCTCTGCCCGGGGTGGCGGCAGAGCTGAGGGGACTGGCCTATAAAGATACTGGGACGGACAGAGTGGAATGTCTGGAGATTCTGGGGCAGAATAAACGGGCAGCTTTTTTCTAAAGAGCCAGACTTCCGGGCCCCCCTCCCTTGTGGTTGCCACTAATCCCCTACACTGTTCCTCATAGCAACGCTTTATCCAGGAGGGCTTTTTCCCCTTCACAAACACTTAACCAGGAATCTATATAGGGGAATTGATCAGGGAACATTTTCTGTACAACCTGATAAACACGGGAAACTATACTAATATCAAAGGTGCCCTCATGGGGCCATGAAGTGACAAACACTGGCCACTCCCTTTCATAGAGCATTTCTAATAGGAACGGAGACATTTTTATTCCGTAGTCTTCAGCAAATCCCTTGCTAAAATTCCTAGTCATACATCTCAACAGAATCTGCGTGGACTCCGACCCCCCCCCCCCCCATGATGACAGACAGAGGGGGCAGGCAGTCAGGCTGCATTTTCCTGAGGACTATGAGTCAGAACTATGCAACAATATTAAACAAAGGGTAGGCAGAAAACATAAGCTTAGATTGGTTGTAATAATGATATATAATACATGACCATAGCAGAAGGAACATCATTATTAGAACATATTGAATAAGGCAGGTACACTTTTCCTGAAATATGCACAAATAAACCCAGCTGCAGAATGTGGAATGTAAGCCTTCAAAGGGTTAAAGGATACTAAAACATTCCTTTCTACGGGCTGTGTGAAAGACACACCCCTTCTCCCTCTGCCTGCTAACGATACAGTCTCTCGGCTTGTGCTGGAAACAAAATAAAATCAGTGAGACAGCTGTCTTTGTGCTTAGAAGTGACTCCTGAGTTGTTTCTGTTTTATTTCTCTTCCTCTCTCAGTACTATTCCTTAATCGGTAAACTGTTTCATGAATTACCCAACAGAATAATCTTACATTATACCAGAAGGGAAACCAGCGGTTTCAACAGATAACAAAACCAAATACAAACAACAGACAATAAGGGAGACAAACACCCAACACTTTCTCCTTTTCGCGACCTGGAAATGCACTAGTCAAAAGCAAGCACCTCGCTTGGTCTGTATTCAAGACCTCTCATTCACACAAGCAGACATTCAAGACAGAATAAAATCCCGACATTCCCAAAAAACCTGACTGACTGACTGGCTGAGGGGTTGGTAGTTTCAGTCTCTGCTTATACCTTTAAGACTTCTGAGACTTACTAGGACCACCCCGAGAGGTGATCAGACTCTCAAGCGCTTATTCCAGAATCCCGACTGGCTGACAGACTGACTGATTAGCAGATCATTTCTACTCACCGGATCCGGTTCCCGATACCTAACCAGTACATGGGTTGGATTCTGGACTCCCCTCAGGTTCGGAGGTGTTGGCCAGCCAGAACCAGCAACCTGTGGAGGCAAGGAGGAGCCCTCCCCGATACAAGAGGATCGGTGGCGCCAGAGGCTCCCCTGCGATCAGTCAGGTGCGGCTCCAGCCGGACCAAACCTTTTGAGGCGAGAAGTCGTGGTATATTCACTTGCATACCATCACACTACCCCCACCTTCCCGGCCAATGCACCAAGAATATGCAGCAGCTGATAAGCATGTAATAAATAATACCAGGAGTCAGTTCAAGGATTCAAGCCAATTTATTGTGCACAAGGCCCAAGCTTCAAAAAGGACTGAGCAATGGAGAACAGGAACAACTTCCTTATATACAAGTTTCACGGTTTGATACAGGCAAACTTTCTATTGGTCCCAACGCCCCCTGCATCTATCCAATCGGGGACCCTCTCTGGGCCTAACACCCTGTTCCCCCTTCTCAGGCTATTCTAACAAAGGCTCAGTTTCTAGACATAAATACATTCCTACTACAAGGTCATTTCTAGGCTCAGAGAATGTGAGAATGCAAAACACTGGAACATATCTATCATCAGCATAAAAGAATTGAATAAAGGATTCACACAAACTTATCAAAAGCAGTTTAGAGCAGTTTAAGGGAGATCCTCAGACCTTCACTGACTTTGATCTTTCTCAGCACTACTACAGTCAAACCTCGGTTTTCATGATTAATCCATTCGAAAAAGTCTGACTAAAACCGAAACGTATGAAAACTGAAGCAATATTTCCTATAAGAAATAATGTAAATCCAATTAATCCATTCCAGACACCCAAAAATATTCACAAAAAATAAATTTTATAGAGAATAACTATATTTTTACATACAGAAAACAATGAGAAATAAATATAAATGACTAATGAAATGGATAAATGAACATTTAACATCACTGAAAGCAAGCTAAGTACAGTACTGTACAGTACAGTATGTTAACATCTGGCCTTAGCCACCCCTGACAAGCTGCTGTGCCCAGCTCTCTTCGGAATCACATTGGATTCAGCCCATTAAAATACCTTACATTATCTGCTCAATGCTTCAGAATGGCAGAAAATCTTAATGATATAGCTTCAGACGTACCCTGCAAGAGAAAGAACTGCCTCCCACATTCATGCAACATCTCCTGCTTACGTTGACAGCTTTTCTTCCCTGCTACCTCCGAGCCTGAGGGGGTGCTCCAGAGAACAGGCAGAAGGTGGATGAGATCGGGGCCTTCCTCTCTGCGCAATCCTTGCCTCTCTGACTCTGACCAGGCTCGAGGATGTGTTTCATTTACGTGCTCAGCTGGTTTTCGCTTCTCATCACGCTGGCGATCGGTGAGTCCTGGGGGCAGAGCTGCCGGGACCGGGCGGGCGTTCTGGCAGTGTATACAGACCGTTGTGCAGCGCGAGGGTGAATGTATTTACAGTACTGTACTTTACGAAAACCAAGGTGATGTACGAGAACCGGGACAAAATCTCAGTCAAAAAAGACGTTGAAAACCGAAGCGTATGAAAACCGGGGCAAACGAAAACCGAGGTTTGACTGTATTTCTAAGTGGGGGTGGGGACTCAGGCCTAGCTTACAGGCCTATCATACATGTACAGGCTATTATATAGGCCATAGCCTACCACACTATGCACACAGCGCTGTACAGAAATCTATAAGCAAAAAGACAGTCCCTTCTTGTCAGAGCTTACAATCTAGTCAAAACAATGCAGAACCATAGACAGTTCAGGAAAGTTAATCGCAAGGGATGGGGTAATAGGGATTATACGCTATGTAAGACATTTGTAAAAACAACAGTTTTCCATACTTTCATCAATGACTTGCCTCATATATCAATGCTCCTCTGATGAAATGGAGGGTTAAGTAACTAGGCCAAGGACACAAGGAGTACAAGTGAGAATGGAACCCTGCTCCCTTGGTCATCAAGCCTCCTCCAGGAAAAGAACTGACAGATCTCCAGGCCCTCCCAACCCTTCCCCACCCTCCTGAGGCCCCCAACCCAAGTCTTACCTAGGAAATTCCTGGTAATTTAGTGGGCATCAGGGCAGGAGATACCCACCTCCACTCCTTTCCTTGCTATGAGGGCTGTCAAATCTAACCCCTAGCGGTAGTATCCTTGAGATGACGTTAAGTGCAGTTTTGCTATCAGCAGTTGTGACAGCTAGCATGTAGCAGCATCCTAGACACCATCACCAGCCAACATGCCCACTTTCAGTCACAATCCCACCCCAAAGCACTAAGAGTATCTAGTATGGATATTTTGCCATGCTGGCTGCTCTTTGCATGCAGTAGTGGTTATCAAGGGTCCTTAGCAGGGGCGGCCCAAAGGGGGTGTGGGGCCATGTGCGAAGACTCAGTGCGCGGCCTCATTTGCATAAGATGCCTCATTTGCATAAATATTTGCATAATGTTACCATACACTAAATTTTAGTAAACATGCCTCTTAATGAATGTATGGATAAAGAAAGACTAAAAGATTTCTACATTAGTATAGTCCAGTGCCAACCGCCAGGCACATTAGGAACTACTACAAACACTGCCCATTTAGAACCCATAGCAAACCCGCCGTATCCTAACAGCACTACCAGGACTCACAAAGCACCATACCCTACCTATCAAAAGGCAACACTGCAAATATTAAACCAATACATTTCAGAGAATAACAATACATGACCTACTGGGGAAAGAGAACAAGTGGCAATGTCAAATAGGAATTACATAAACAGAATACCTCAGCTCAGTTACACATGCAGAACATAAACCATCACCAAACAAGGAATCACAATTTAGAAACAGGAAGACAATAATTAAACTGGGAACCCCAAAAGCCAAACTTGGAATGTACAACACTTTAGAAATAAAACTATAAATGAATTTCCTCTTGTACTAAACAAAGCGCAGACATTAATGATGCACATTTCCTAGAGCTGACATATTCCAGTTAATAAATTCAAAATAAATAGATATTTTTCTACCTTTTATGCATTTTTTTTCAGTTGCAATTGCTCCAGCTACTTTCTTCTGGTTTCTTTGTGTCTTCTGCTAACTCTCCATCGTCTGCTGTCCATTTGTCCTTTCTTCTCTCTTCTAGTTTTTTTCCATCCTCTCTCTACATCTGCTTTAACATACTAATCTTTCTCCTTTTGCTCTTTCCTCATTCCTATTTCATCCACTCAAATTTTACCCCTCCATCCTCAATCCCCACTTACTCTCCCAATATCTGGCCAATTGTAGATTTGTCTTCCCTCCCACACAAAATATTTTTTCTCTCTCCATTTCACTCTCCAATCTCCATCCCATTCTAATCCTCCCCCAACATCAGCTCCCTTCTAGTTCCAGCCCCACCCAGCATCCACTCCCTTCTAGTCCTTGCATCAGCCCATTTCCAGTCCTAGCCCCCCATCAGCCCATTTCCAATCCTATCCTAGCCCCACCATCAGCCCATTTCCAGTCCTAGCTCCCCCATCCATTTCCAGTCCTATCCAAGTCCCTCCATCAGCTCATTTCCAATCCCAGCCCCCCATCAGCCCATTTCTAGTCCTTTCCTAGCCCCACCATCAGCCCATGTCAAATCCTAGCTCCCATCCACTCAGCCCATTTCTAATCCAAGCCCCCCATGAGCCTACTTCCAGTTCTAGCCACTCCATGAGTCCATTTCAATTCAAGCCCCCCCTACAGCCCATTTCCAATACCCAACAGCTGATTTCCAAACCTATCCTAGTCCCTTCATCAGCCCATTTCCTGTCCTAGCTCCCTCCCCTCACAGCCCATTTCCATTCCAAGCCCCATCCCCATCAGCTATTTGCAGTTCAAGCCCCCCTTCCACTCAGCCCATTTCCAATCCTAGCAACCCCCCATCCCATTACCAGTCCTAGCCTGCCATAGCCCATTACCAGTCCTAAGCCCCCCCACAACCCATTACCAATCCAAAACCGCCCATCAGCCCACTTCCAGTCCTAACCCCCATCACCCCATTTTCAGTCTTAGCCCCCCCATAGCCCATTACCAATCCTAACTCCCCATCAGCCCACTTCCAGTCCTACCCCCATGAGCCCATTTCCAGGCTTAGCCCCCCGCCCCATAGTCCATTACCAGTCCTAACCCCCTATCAGCCCATGTCCAGTCCTAACCCCCAAACCCCATTTCCAGTCCTAGCCCCCCATAGCCCATTACCAGTCCTAACCCCCATCAGCCCACGTCCAGTCCTAACTCCCCAACCCCATTTCCAGTCCTAGCCCCCCCATAGCCCATTATCTGTCATAACCCCCCCTAGCCCATTACCAGTCCTAACCCCCTGTCAGCCCACATCCAGTCCTAACCCCCCAACCCCATTTCCAGTCCTAGCCCCCATAGGCCATTACCTGTCATTACCCCCCCATAGCCCATTACCTGTCTTAACCCCCCATAGCCTATTACCAGTCCTAACTCCCCTCCCCTCCCCATCCCCAGCCCAGCTAGATAATAAAAAAACACAAACCGGCTGCTGCTGCCACTGCCGCCGTGGCAGCAGCAGAATCGAGCACCCCGCGGGGCCCCCCTGCCCTGCAGAGTCCTCCTTTCAGCATCAGCTCCCAAAGCTCGGGCTTTTCAGAGCCGCGAAGGGAGAGCTTCCCCTCTCGCCGCTCTGTTAATCCCGCCACGGGGATGATGGGATTTCCCATAAGCCCCGCAGCAGGATTAACAGAGCCGCGAGAGGAGAAGCTCTCCCTTCGCAGCTCTGGCAGCTGACGCTGAGGGAGTTGATGCTGAAAGGAGGACTCTGCAGGCAGGGGGGGCCCCACGGGGTACTGGATTCTGCCGCTGCCACGGCGGCAGTGGCAGCAGCAGCCGGTTTGTGTTTTTTTATTATCTAGCTGGGCTGATCGCTGATGCAAGATGTTTTTTGCGCGGGGCCCCCTGAAACACGGGGCCCTGTGCAAAAAACATTCTTGCTCAATGGACGGGCCGGCCCTGGTCCTTAGTATGCATTAAAACCCACAGTAAGCGTCATCACAATTTAATAAAAGAGCCTCTTCGTGTATAGGTTACATGCAAAAATTTATTTAAATTTAACATTAAGGAGCTGTTGCAATACAAAGTCATGCAAGGCAGCCTATTAAAGTCCAAATTTGTAAAAATGGGTGCATGAAAAAGGCTTTTTAGGCCCTTTATCATAGAAAAGATAACTATAATTCTGTGTCATTATCTTTGCCTATATCTCTGTGTAGTTATCTTTTCCAGAAGGCCATGAGCAGGTTTTGAAGATACTGCATGAAGGGTACAAAGCACCTGAAAATTTAAAGGGTGTGGTGGATGGAAGGGGGAGGGAAGAGGGAGAAATTGTGGGGGAGGGGAGATTGAAGAGAGAGAAGAGTGCAAAGAGTGGGAGGCTGAGGAAGTGAGTGCATGGGGAGAAGGCGGCTAGAAAGCTTATATGCAATGCATAGTCCCATACACAACCACTACTCACCTCCCACCACACAGACACAAACGCTCAAGGTAGACATGAAGGGGAAATATACCATTTTATCATGCCAAAGTATGCACTTTTCAGCTTGTTTTTCATCTAGTTTCTACATCTAGTAAAGTGTTTCAGTTTTTGGAAGCATTCCTTAAATTCTGTAGGTCATTTTTAGCATGGACACATTTGGATGAAGGCTTAATACTTTAGGATTTTTCATGTCGCTTAAAACTGAACAAGATGGTATATGGTGATGGTATATGAGTACCAACATGTATATTGTTAGAAATGTAAATAGATTTCCCCAGTTTACCTCCAAGTTAAAACCCTGTTATATGTAAACGAAGGTCATATTCAAATGACCAAGTGTTATATTGTTTCAATGTAAACCGCACTGATGACAAAGAGCGCGGTATATAAGAAATGTTAAATAAATAAATAAATGAATAAATATCTAGAGGACCGAGAAGTTAAGGTACCCAACTCCTCCATCTGGTTATGGAGTTTGAGTTTGAACCGTTGGGTTTCCATAGCTAGTCCAGCTATTTGGAATAATCTTCCCCCTGACTATATTGATTTTAGGCAAAATGTGAAGGCATTTATTTAGGTAAACGTTTAGCTAATTTTCAGTACATTATATTGTTATATTTTTTTTATATTAGTTTTAATTCTGGTATAATTCGCCTATAATTTTTGGTTTGCTGCTGTGTTTTATTATTTCTTATGTTCTATTTTAAACCACAGAGATCATACGTGATCCGTGGTATGGAAGCATTGAATTAAAATAAAATTAAATTAAATATCCATGCTTTATTTGGTTTACATTTTATTTTCTTTAGCTAACATCATTGCCATTCAACACTGTTTTCCTCTATATTTTACATATACTCATTTCAGAGAGGGTTTACCTAATTCCAAGTTGTTGCTGTGATGATAGCTGCCTTTTCCTATATCCTGCAAAATCTTCAAAAAAAGAAGACAAAACAGACAGCATACCTTGTAGTAGAAACTTAAGACTCAAGAACAGATAATGTAGCATACCACAGAAGATTGTGCTTGCCACATCTCTCACTTTTAAAAGGTTTCTCTTCCCAGCTTTGACCAGCCTGGCACGAAAATGAGATTTCTGAGTGCAGAATCAAATTATTCTTTTAAAGCGGATGACCTAGATTTTCACTGCTACTACAGGGTCTTGCTCCTCAACTTCAGAACCAGTACATGGTCATCATTTAGTAATTAGGATGTAGTACAGACTTCTAAAACCTTGTTGGTCCTGGAGAAAATTAGTTTCTTTGAAGGTAGTGATCCATCTTATTGGGCCAATGTAAGAGCCATGCAGAAAAGATTATTATATATGGACTTTAGAGACCACATGAATCCCAGAATCCCATTTTCTGATTCCACGCTCAAATAACTTTCTACAAACCAAAACATGGAAAAATAAAGGTGTAGGTATACCATTTTCATCTAGTTGTAATCAGTGAGCAATCCTGCTTTTTTCTTTGAATCATCTTTATATCTATAATAGCCTGGTTCTTTGTCTGGTCTGCTTGAAATCCCAACCTGTGCACACAAATGACCTAATGCCACTTATGCACCAAACTCCAACCTGGGCAGACACCCAGCTGCAAATCACCCCACCTATGTATGCAACTCTGACTTGAATGAACACTCCACTGCACATTGTTTTACCTAGTACACAACCCATGCCTGTCCACAGGTGATGGGGTGCACATGCACACTTTATGTTGAAGAATTGTACGATAGGATTGAGCTTTGAAGAACAGGACCTAAGGACCATGTAGGGAATTTTCAGAGCTGTAAGCTAATCTTAGTGTATGTTCCTATTTTCTCCCCAAATCTCTTACATACTTAAAATAATTATTTCCATTGGGGAGATCACTCACTTGAAGATTCACCAGGCTCCGGAACCAGAGCTGTATGGAGGTATTCAGGCAGTCTGCAGGAGCCCTGCATTCTGCACCTGTTTGGTCCACTCTTGCCATGCCCCCTGATAACATCTGCAGGGGTCTTAAAGCGTGGTCCCGCACCAAGGAACATGGCTGTGGGCACATCCAAAGGGGCATGTCCAAAGGGACATGTTCTGCCCCTTCGGAGCAACGAGGAGAGTTGAGGGGAGTTGTCCACTGGAATGGGGAAATGTAAGAAGCGAACCATCAATGTGAGTACAGTCGACCCCCGCCTATTCAGGGTTCAGTATTCACGGATTCACCTATTCGCGGATTTTATCATAGAGCATATCCCCCCTTGTGTGGCACCCTCCACCCTTGTGCAGTACCCTTCCCATTCAGCCACTCCCATGTGGTAGCAAATTTTACTTAATCCTCGCGGTATGGCTGTTATTGTGAGACTTCGACCCAGTGAGGAACAGCTGCCAGGCATGCGGCAAACTTGACAGAGTGGAGGCAGTGCGGCAAAGAAGATCAAGTAAATTTGCTATGCTCCCTCGCCACTGGTGTGTGGGACCCATTTCTGCCCGGCCACCTTGCATTTAGAGGGGGTCTCAAGTATTCGCGGATTTCAGCTATTTGCGGGCGGTTGTGTTCCCTAACCCCCACGAATACTGGGGGTCGACTGTACTAGCAATCCAGCAAAGACGGTTAAGGCTGTCGGTCTTTTAGATAAACATGTTGTGGTGATGGCAAAATGCCTGGAAAATCTCGCTCTGTCCATGATTGATGGCCAGGTATCCTTGGTCTATACCCCGTCTTATGTAGGGGAAAGTAACCCAACCCCACTGTCTGGCAAAGTGATAGGGGGTCTTGCAACGTCCTCACCTCAATTGGTTGGATCCATGCAGGCCCAGGCTGCACTCGAGATTGGGCCTTTTCAGAGTTTGGGAGAACTTGGGGCAGTGGTTCCATTGCCGCAGGTCATCCAGCTTCTGAAGGCTCCTAGTTTCCCGAACGTTATGCCAGTTGCTTAATCAGATGTACAGCCGACTAAGATTTCCTTAGCAGATATTTAGACTGTGCTTGTTTGGATGGAAACCTTCTTTGCCACTACTATTGCTCAGTTTGCTAATTTCTCTAAGGAAACAGTGGAGAAGTTTGCCCAGCATGATTTGTATTTTCTTTCGATAGACTCTAGGCTTCAAAAAACTGAGTCACAGGTTTAAACATTTCAAAGAGTTGCAACTTCTGCAACTAAAGATAGCTTGGTGCAGCATCATCAGCAAGAGCTTCTAGAAGATGCTGCTCGAGTTTAACTTCTCTAATACCCATTATATAGCTGCATTAATATTGTTCCAGAAATATTTAAAGGAAGTGTTGGGATATAAGGGGTGGGCTTCACTATCTTTGAATAATCTGTACTATCTACCTAGAGCAGCTATGTATCCTAAAGTGGAAGGGGAGGGAGTGGATTCACTTTGTGATATTGATACCCTTAATGTTTCTGATTATATTGAGTCTTCAATAGATGCCATTGCTACCTGGGCAACTCTTCTTGTATCGTTTAACTCAGAAATGGATAAAATGTGATTTTGCGGTTATTCTTTCAAAAGAAGAATGAATTATTTTGTGGGCAAAAAATTAATATTTTCCCTGATGTCTCCAGGCAGACACAGATGAGGCGCAAGGCCTTTTTGGCTTTGGAGCCTAAAGTACTTGCCCTTGGGGCTAGTTTGTTCCTCAGATTTCCTTGTAAATGTTTGGTGATGTTGGAGAAGGATAGTTATGCTTTCTTTGATATTATGCAATTGGAGAATTTCCTTAAGACATGCAAAATGAATATAGATCAGGTTATCACTTGATATGTTTTGCTAGATGGCATAGTATAAAATGGGTTTATGAGTAATTGTGGAGGTTGGGGGTTGGATGTTAATTCTTAATTGTTTATTTCCTTAGTTGGAACATTCATTTTCCCTGAATGTGGACTAGTGACTATATGGATGTTGAAATGTATTTGTGAGTGATATTCATTGCTGAAGGACTGAATGGAAAAGTCTCTCTTTTTGCAGATAACATGACAATTTTCAACAGCGTGGACTCCCCTGAGGGAGTGGAGAACATGAAGAAACATCTACAAAAGCTGGAAGAATGGTCTAATGCTTGGCCGTTAAGATTTAATGAGAAGAAGTGCAGTGCCATACACTTAGGAAGCAGAAATCCAAGGGAAATGTATGCGATAGGGGGCGAGAGGTTGGTGTGCACGGACCAGGAGAGGGACCTAGGAGTGATTATTTCTGAAGATCTCAAGGTGGCAAAACAATGTAACAAGGTGGTAGCAAAAGCCAGAAGGATGCTGGGTTGCATACAAAGAGGAATTACCAGCAGAAAGGAAGAGGTACTATTGCCACTGTACAAGTCGCTGGTGAGGCCTCACTTGGAATATTGTGTTCAGTTTTGGAGACAATATCAGGCAAAGAATATAAAAAGACTGGAAACATTTCAGAGGAAGGCGACCAAAATGATTTGGAGCCTGCGTCAGAAGACTTATGAGAAGAGACTTGAAGACCTAAATATGTACACTTTGGAGGAGAGGAGGGACAGGGGAAATATTAAAGGGTATTAATGAACAAACAAACCTCTTCCAAAGATGGGGAAGCTTTAAAACTAGAAGGCATAACATAAAGCTGCAAGGGGGTAAATTGAAAGGCAATGTCAGGAAATAATTTTTTACTAAAAGGGTGGTGGATGCTTGGAATGCCCTCCCAATGGAAGTGGTGGGAGCAAATACAGTGGCAGAATTCAAAATGGCATGGGACAGACACAATGGATCCCTTTATAGCAACAGGATAAAATCAAAATAAACGTAATTATTTGTTATAGCTCAACAAATAGGAGTTACCTGCGGAGCAGTGGGTACACTCCTAAACAAAGGCATGGGGAGGGGTGCACCTACTCTTGCCACCTTGCTGGACAGACTAGATGGACCATACTGGTCTTTATCTCCCGTCATATACTATGTTTCTATGTTACTTCCTGATACTGGAAATTAGCATCCATTTATTCAGTGCACTCTGAAGGGGTAATTTATAACAAGGTGCCTAAATTAAGTAGACAGAGAGGAACCGATGTTGTGCCTATTTTATAAAGACACATAGGTGTCTTGCAACATTGCCATCCCCCGCTGCTGCTGAATCCGTCAGCGGGGTGGGTGGGGGGAACAGTTTGGCTTGGAGCAGGGGGATCAGAAGAGGCAGGTCAAATGTGTTGAAATACATGGCCTGCCGCAGATGCTGTACTATGCCACCCAAAGAGGTCTGCCATCCTAGGCGGTCACCTAGCCTGCCTAGTGGATGGGCCAGCCCTGCCTACCATACATGTATGCACCAGCTTGAACCACACATACTTTTGTGTGTGACTTAATTTTATAAGAGCCCATTCATGCATGTTAAATATTTTAATGTGCAGAAATGGTTTATAAAATTACCCTCTTAGAACCAGATTCTGCCATGGACGTCCCAGCCCTCTGTGCATCCGGTCGGAACTGGGTGCACAGAGTTAGCAAGGATTCTGATCCCGCAGGGCACGTCTAGCCCTGCGGGATCAGAATTGCATCCAGGGCTCTACATGCAGGCCGGGACCCTGATTCAGGTCAGCCTGCACGTATAAGCCTTGCCTGGCTAGGTCTGTCAGGGTTTTTCAATGGAGTTATGGCACCATGGTGTCCGATTGCCATGGTACCGCGGCTCTATTCAAAAGCCACGATCCCGGGCCACCAGCTCAGTAAATGCTCTCCCAACAGCCCAACCCCCGATCTGGCCTCCCAAGGCCTGGGCCAGGCCACGGGAAATATCCTGTGCCCTCTCCTGACCTTTCTGAGCCTCGGGCCCTCCATCCCTGCCAGCTAGGGGAATGTATTGCACCTCCAAGGTGGAATACGTTCCCCATTCAAGCCACTGGCCCCGAACGTAAAGGGCCAACATTAGAATCGGCCCTGTATGTCTGGGGCCGATGACCAACCACTGCCCGCCCTAAACCCGCCCCCAATCCGCCCCTTTCCTGCCCCCGTCTAACTTCCACATACAACACGTGGGGAAATTAGACTGGATCAGAAGAGGGCACGAATAGCAGGGGTGGATGTCCCCTCGGAATAACCCTGTTAGTGAATAGACAAATTCTTGTTAAGTTCTGAAAGTACCAAGTCTTGTTAAGAATTGAGTTCTACATGTGGATTGGTCTTTGGACTGAGAGTGCAGTGAACAAATGAATACTGTACAAGCAGAAGCCTGTGTTACTTGGACTTAATATTCTGCTAAGCTGGGACGATGTAAGACCTTGTTCTCCTCCTGCCTCAACTTTGGAAGGTTAAAATGCACTTGTCACCAGTGGGAGGATAGGGTCAAGAAAGAAGACACCACAGAGTCTGTTGACTCCATTCCATCGTTACTGCTGCTATAGGAAGAAAGGATACATGGGTCTGGAAGTTTCTCCCCACTCCCCACAGCACTACAATACAGTATTTAATAGTGGGAGGGAACCACAACGCAGAGATAAGGCTGTTGATTCCCTCTAGAATAAGGTCATTTCAGCTATGGGAGGAAGGGATAAGAAGCAACTGGATTTAGATCATTTTGGGTAGCACCTAGATTTGGTTGACCAAATTTGGTGCCTAAACCTGAAAATCATTGCTAGGTATCTATTTCCCTTACCCTGGCATGCCCACTTTTGAGGTTGCTATACTTCAGGATTTTTTTGAATTTGCGTAGCTAGATTTGGAAAAAATTTCCATTGTCTATATGTGCTAGGGTGTGCATGGTTTAAAGAAAGTTCAGTCTGTGCTCATTTTAAGCAAATATTTCTTGATTTTAGGCATTTTTTCATGTTTATTTTCCCTGTTCATTCTTTGCTATTCTTTGCACGCACAATATAAACATGCTAGACATGTTTTTTTAACATGCAAATAGATTGGGCACACATTAATTTGTAGGTATATGTGAGTATAGGTGATTTGTGAACATTTTAAATTTTTCAATATCCAAGAGAACTGAATACTCACTCAATAAAATACATCCCTATTGGTGCCTAACTTTTAAAGTAGGCACCCAAAACTTTTGAATATGATGCTCTGTTGCTGTGTTACTTCCGTAAGAAAATATGTAAAGAAATGAAATCACTTCCCATATTTATCACGACCATTTTATTAGTATCTTGCTTTGAGGACCTCACTAAAATAGAGGCCCTAGCCTTTGTGAATATTTAAAATTGACTGATGAAGACTTATCCCTCCCAGAGTTTTCTGCTTTTAAGGATATAAATCCTGGCATGAATGCTTGTTACAAGCTTTAGGAATTACAATCCTGAGCATTACAGACTGCTAACAGCAAACCACAAGATGGATTACAATGAACAGACTTTTTAAACTGACAGAAAGTGTTGGACTGACCTTTTAGTCAGCAACAAGGGGCATGCATCTTGTATTTGAATGCAGCCCTCTATGATTGGTTGAAACTTCCTGATGTCTTTTTTGAACTGGGAGTCAGTTGTTGGCCAGCTTCTGGCTAAGAAGCATCAAAGGCTGTTACTAGTTTGGGGAGAGAAAGCACCCATGCCTACCAATAGCCAGATTAATATTAATAAAATACAGTCTCTAAAATACTTGTATGCAAATGCTAGAAGTCTAAACAATAAGATGGGAGAGTTAGAATATATAGCACTAAATGAGAGGTTAGATATGATTGCAATCTCAGAGACATGGTGGAAGGAGGATAACCAGTGGGACACTGTCATACCTGGATACAAACTATATCATAATGATAGAACTGATCAAATTGGTGGAGGGGTTGCGCTCTGTTAGAGAGGGCATTGAGTCAGAAAGGATTACAGTTTTGCAGGAAACAAAATTTGCTGTAGAATCTCTATGGATTGAAATTCCATGTATGAAGGGGGAGGTGATGGCAGTGGGGGTGTGCTATCGACCGCCTGGCCAGAACGAACAAATGGATGATGAAATGCTCAAAGAAATCAAGGAAGCTAACAAAAGTCACAGCAGAGTAATAATAATGGGTGATTTCAATTACCCCGGTATCGACTGGGTCAGTGTCACAGCAGGACATGCTAGGGAGATAACGTTTCTAGATGAAATAAATGACTGCTTTTTGGAGCAGCTGATTCATGAACCGACCAGAGGGGAAGTCATACTGGACCTAGTCCTTAGAGGAACACCAGATCTGGTGCAAGAAATAAAGGTGTTGGGACCACTTGGCAATAGTGATCATAGCATGATCGTGTTTGATTTAATTAGTAGAAGAGGGATAGTAAAGAAATCCACAGTACTACCTTTTAACTTTCGAAAGGGAGACTATGATAAAATGAGGAATATAGTTAAGAAAAAACTAAAAGGAGTGGTTGCAAAAGTTAAAGACTTACATCAAACTTGGGTGTTGTTTAAAAATACTATCCTGGAAACCCAGACCAGCTGTATTCCACGCATTAAGAAAAGTGGAAGAAAGTCCAAAAAACTGCCAGCATGGTTTAAAGGTGAGGTCAGAGAAGCTGTTGCTGCCAAAAAAGCATCTTTCAGGAAATGGTAAAAAGAGCCAAACAACGAAAACTGGAAACAGCACAAGCACTGGCAAGTTAAATGCAAAGCAATGATAAGGCAGGCAAAGCGAGAATTTGAGAAGGAATTGCTATGGAAGCAAAAACACGAAATAAAGACTTTTTCAAGTACATTCGTAGCAAAAGGCTGTGAGAGAGTCATTTGGACCATTAGATGATAGAGGGGTAAAAGGGGCAGTAATAGGAGACAAGGCTATAGCGGAGAGACTGAATGAATTCTTTGCTTCGGTCTTTACTGAGGAAGATGTAGGGATGTTAGCCAAGATTGAAGTGATATTTAAAGGTGATACTGCAGAGGAATTGAGAGAAATATCGCTACACCAGGAAGATGTATTACAACTATTTGATAAACTGAATAGTAGCAAATCACCTGGACAGGATGGTATACATCCAAGAGTGTTGAAAAAACTAAAATATGAGATTGCAGACCTGCTATTAGTAATCTGTGAACTTTCATTAAAATCATCTGTAATACCTGAAGATTGGAGGATCGCCAATGTGACACCAATTTTTAGGGTTCCAGAGGTGATCCGGGAAATTACAGACCGGTGAGCCTGACGTCAGTACCGGGGAAAATGGTAGAAACCATCATGAAGAACAAAATTACACAGCATGTAGATAGTCATGGCCTAATGGGAGACAGCCAACATGGCTTTAGACAAGGAAGATCTTGTCTTACTAATCTGATATGTTTTTTTGAAGGTGTGAATAAACAGGTAGAAAAAGGTGAGTCAGTTGATAAAGTGTATCTGGACTTTCAGAAAGCCTTTGACAAGGTCCCTCATCAGAGACTTTTAGCAAACCTAAAAAGTCATGGGATAAGAGGCAGTGTACTATTGTGGATCGGGAACTAGTTAAAAGATAGAAAGCAAAGGGTAGGGCTAAATGGCCAATTTTCCCAATGGAAAAAGGTGAATAGTACCCCAGGGATCTGTGCTGGGTCTGCTACTTTTTGACATATTCATAAATGACCTGGAAAAGGGAATAACTAGTGAGATTATCAAATTTGCAGATGACACAAAACTGTTTAAAGTTTTTAAAACCCAAGAGGACTGTGGAAAACTGCAGGAGGATCTGGATAAATTGGAAGACTGGGCATCCAAATGGCAGATGAAATTTAATGTGGAAAAGTGCAAAGTTATGCACCTAGGAAAGAACAGCCCACACTATGGTTACACAATGCAGGGTTCCACATTGGGAACCACCACCCAGGAAAAAGATTTAGGAGTCATCGTGGCTAACATGTTAAAACCCTCTGTCCAGTGTGCAGCAGCAGCCAAGAAAGCAAATAGAATGCTAGGTATCATAAGGAAAGGAATGGAAAATAAAACAAAGGATATTATAATGCCTCTGTATCATTCCATGGTACGACTGCGCCTTGAATATTGTGTGCAATTCTGGTCACCGTATTTTAAAAAGGATATAGCGTTATTAGAAAAGGTACAGAGAAGAGCCACCAAAATGGTAAAGGGGATGGAAGGCTACTCCTATGAACAGAGGCTACAAAGGTTAGGGCTCTTCAACCTGGAAAAGAGACGGCTGAGGGGAACTATGATAAATATAGATCGATTGTTTATGCTATCAGAACATAAAAAGACTAGGGGACATGTAATGAACCTACAGGGTAAACTATTTAAGACAAATAAGAGAAAATATTTTTTCACTCAACGTGTAATCAAACTCTGGAATTTGTTACCGGAGGATGTAGTAAGAGCTGTTAGTGTAGCTGAGTTTAAAAAAGGTTTGAATAAGTTCCTGGAGGAAAGGTCCATAAACCATTATTAAAAAGGGACCCAGGATATCAATGCTTGATCCAATACAAGCATTGTGGAACCTGTGTCTCTTGGGGATACTGCTAGGTACGTATGACCTAGATTGGCCACTGTTGGAAACAGGATACTGGGCTTGATGGACCTTGGTCTGACCCAGTATGGCATATCTTATGTTCTTATGAGTTGTGCTTTGACTCTCCTCCAGAGTTCCAAGCCTTGGACTCAAACTTAAAAAAAAAAGAAATCCAGCAAGGATTTGTTCTGCTCCTGCTCTGGGTCAGAGTTCATAAGGGAAACATTCTGTGTTTCTTGACAATCCTGTAACCTCTCGGTTCCTTTGGGAAGAGGTTGAGCCTTGCAACTACCAGAGACCAAATTGAACTGCCATCCAAATGGTGAAATCTAACCATAAATTCTTTACATGTGCAAATGCATATTTTATTTTAAAAAGTGCATAAATCACAATTTAGCTCACACTCTGCCCAAATTCCACCCCTCACCATGCCTACTATCAGAAGCCCTGGCCGTGCTTCCCCCCCACCCCGCATCAAGCAACATCGCCATCCCTCGCTGTTGCTGATTCCGTCAGTGGGGTCGGTTGGGGGAGTGGCTTGTCTAGGAGTGGCGGGTCAGAAGTGGCAGGCCATGTGTGTCGAAGTCCATGGCCTGCAATGGATGCTCTGCCGTGCCACTCACAGAGGTCTGCCATCCCAGGCAGCTGCCTAGTCTGCCAAGTAGATGGGCCAACACTTCTTGAACCAAATATACTTTAGTGTTTGACCTAATTTTATAAGAGCCCATTCATGCATGTTAAATTTGTTTTATGTGCAGAAATGGTTCATAAAATTACCCTCTCAGTGCCCAATTTTAGAAGGCATTTACATGGTTAACAGCCTATGTTAACCATGTAAATGCCTTAATTTGGGATTTTCAAAGGCACCTACATGCTATCCGGTTAGCATCGGGATGTGTTGGGGGCATTCTGGGGTGGAGCGGAGGCGGGGAATGGCACTAACTGGGTAGCATCGATTTTGGATGCTGCCCGGTTAGCACTCTGCGTCTTAAAGATAGGCAAGGAAAATGCTCACTTATCTTTAAGGCGCCGGGGCTAACCAGGCAGCATCCAAAATCACTGCTGCTCGGTTAGGCTTGGCGGCTTTTCCGTCACTGCTGAAGTGAAAATCCGCGGTAAAGGGGTCGGTGGGCAGGGATACGTGGCTACAGCGCTTAGCCCTGCCCAATGCAATATTGGGACCTCAGTGAATAGACAAATCCTTTTTAAGTTCTGAAAGTACCAAGTCTTGATAAGGATTGAGTTCTACATGGGGATTGGTCTTTGGACTGAGAGTGCAGCAAACAAATGAATACTGTACAAGCAGAAGCCTGTGTTACTTGATTCCTCCCAGCTATTCAGTTCCATGGTATCTCAATAACAGAAATAGGACGAATCGCTTTGTTTATTGAACATATTATTAGCACCTGTTCCTAATAACTTGTATTATATCTGTAAATAGACTGTAAATAGTTTCCCCTGTTATCCAAGTTCCTTCCCTTGTTATCTGTAAACTCATGCATGTTATTGTACTGAGACTTTTTGTTCTATGTGAACCGCGCTGATGCCGAATAGTGCGGTATATAAGAGAATGTAAATAAATAAAAATAAATAAATAAATAAACTTAGTATTCAGCTAAGCTGGGAAGAGGTAAGACCTTGTTCTCTTCCTGGCTCAACTTTGGGAGGTGAGATCTAATCATAAATAAACTAAAGAAAGCCAGAATTGTTTTTCCTGCAGGAAAAGGCACCAAGGATTTGGATGGGACTGGGCTTGTGTCTGGATCCAAACAGAATTTATAGTATTTGTGCAACATTTTCAAACATCATTAGATTTCAGTTATCAAATTGACTGCTTCAATTGGGTAAAAAACCTGTCTTCGTTTCTGTTGTCAGTTAGCAGAGCAAATTTTTAATTTATATAATCTACTAGATTACCTTAATTGCTAAATTTATTTTGAACACATTGTTATTTAATAATGCTATTTCTGTCTTTGGTTTGTTTTGGTAAAATATCTGTATTGTTTTGTCTTTGTGAGCTGTTTCTTATCTATGAGAATAAAAGAGAGGTTTGGTTCAAGTAATTTTTTAAATCTGCTTTTATTCTGAACACAGTACACTATACCATAAAGCTCGGTACCCACTATGTTATTTACAGTTATCCAGTCTCACTACATCTGATATAAGTCCATCCTTTGAACACTGTAAAATTTTGAATGGAGGAGCACATATCTAAGTACCAAAAATCTCCAGCCCTATGAAGGTATCTCAGGGCTGGTTTCCTTCAGTTTTAACTGCAAGGCAGAAAAGGCAGCCCCAGGTTACATTGCATTTTGAACATTTACTATATGTTCCTATCTGATAACACGCAACACTTTATTGGGAGTTTTCTGATCAATCAGGTTTTCATTGCATAGACTTTTTTGGTTTCATGAACCTGGCTATAATGAATCTGGGATGTGTATCATTCTGTTTGCATGATTTCACAAAGAAGCAGTCCTTTTCTATGATTTTTCAATGGATGTTATACTCTTTGAAGACTAGTTTCTCACAAAAATAGATCAAATCTTGCTGCTTCCTAATTTTTTTTTCATCCGTTTTTTTCTTAGTGATTCTGGTTCATATTGTAGTTTAACATAGGTAGACCATGAGTTAGGAAAATATGGGCCCCATATTCACAGGGGTTCACTGGTAGGTAGGGAGCATATAGCTCACCTAGCCATGTATTTTTAAAATGTATATGGATAATATCTGTCATTTAATTCACTAGATGACCAAATGTTATCCATATAACTAGGGAAGGTACGGAGACAGGAGCTGAACAAATAGATTATCTGTTTAACGTAGGCCTCCTATATATATATATTCTCTTGGGATTACATAAATGGATAGTGCCACTGCATACACTTTAAGTTAAATGACAGGACAGATACTTAACTTTAAACTGTGGCAGCCCTATCCTAAAAGCAGGCTTTATACAGCAAAAATGTGTTTATGATATCGGTACACCTCACTGTACAGGGCACCTATAAGCCCTCTCTAGGACTTCAGTTTCAACAGGTAGGCCACAACTTCCTAGTGTGATGGTTTTATCAATCGGAAATGATTGCATATTAACAATTTTGAAAATATACAAGTAGTTTCTGGAAATCCTAAGGAATAAAAACATGAAATTTAAGCTTTACTGTAATGATTTTTCAGAAATATGTACAGTAAGTTTATTAGCTGATAATGACTGACACTGACTTTATTAATGAAGTTACAGTCATATTTATCAGTGTAATATTGATTTGAAATGAAGTCAATACAAAGTATTTTTAGAAAGAAAATTAAAAGCACTTTGATGCAAAAATAAATCAAAGAATAATTTATTTTTAAATGGATTTTCTTTTTTTTTTTTAATGTGGAAGCCCCAGTGCTTGTACCACCTATTCTCACGTATTTGTTAATGTCCTCACCGTCCTGGAGACCCCCTATCATTATCTGCATAGTTAATTATAATTCTACTATAAGATTGTTTTTCAAATAATGGTCTTTGCTAATAATAAGGCAGTGCTTGAATTAGCTAAGCCTATGGTAGTTTGCTTTATGCATTGAAGCAAAATTAAATCTCAAACTGCAAATTTTCTGGCAAAGAATAAAGTACACCTAGTGAATTAAGGGTAAGATCAAGAATATTGTCCCAAATATTAATATACCCTTAACTAAAGAGGACAAAAAATCCTCAGCTAAATTTACAGCTAGAGTTTACTAATGTTTCCCACTATGTTAGTGCATGCCATAACATGGACACTCTCACTTCCACATCTCTACACACCTTCAATAAATACACCATACACACTCCACTATGTGGCAAAGTGTAAAGGCCATAGCTTTATCCAAACTTGCAACACTTAAATCTTTGTAAGCGTATACAAACATTTCCTGGGTCAGCTTTAACAATATGAAGCACTTCAATTGCTTGGCATTTAACCCCATTCTCTCCCACCTCAACAGCAGCACTTGATCACCCAACTAGTTGGTATCAATATAGCCATGATGAGGTCCCACTGTACCCTGTGACATTCCCACCCCTTCCACCCCCCCCCCATGTGCCCCTAGAGCTTGCAGCAGTGTTGCATGCATACTTTCATATCATTCTCACCCCTTCTCTTGTCTAACACCCCCCCCCCCCCCTGTTTCACCCAAACCCAGGAGAAACTCACTTTTTTGGTCTCACTAGTTGAGACCAAACCTCACCATCCTCACAATCCCACACAGAAGGTTGGTGGGCAGGAAATCATGTTTCCCATTCCTACTACCTCATCCTCCACCTGAGACTGACTACCAAAACTCTGGTCTTGCCCCTCGTTCACACTCTCCTCACCCCCCCTCCTTTATTGGCCTATCCAGCTTTACCCCTTCCCATACTATGCCAAGCTGCATTCCCACATAAGATCCAGTTGTCCCAGACCTTCAATGCTCCAACTTCCCTCCCCCCTAAAGTTCCGGTCTGATTCAGCCATGTTAGGGTGCCCCCCCCCCCACCACAAGGTTTTGGATGGGGAAAGGGCACTACTTAGTATATGTTGTTTTATGCAATGTGATCTTGTTACTAATAACACGTGTTAACTGTGTTAACATGCTCTAACATGAATGCGCACATTAGCAACTTTAGATGACTGCCAATTTTCCTTATCTTCTGGAATATTGCAAGCCCTAACGGAGCCTTTTTTGGGAACCTGAAAGGTACTTGTGACCTAGAGTGGCTACTGTTGGAAAAAGGATACTGGGCTTTGAAAACCCTTGGTCTGACCCAGTATGGCATGTCTTAAGTTCTTATCCCCCTTTTACCACCATAATCATAACTAATAGGTTTCCCCCAAAGCCATTTGTTTCTGCCACCCTCACTGGCAAACTCTTTATGCATTTGCCTCTTTTTTTAAAAAACATTTTTTGATGTTATATAAAGCCTGCAACAGAAAATCTAAAAAGAGAGACTTACAATACTTAAAATTTCCTTACTGAAGGAAAAAAGGTCATAGGGAAATATGAAAGAAACCATAAAGTATGGGAAGAAGACATTTTCCATAGAATGGGAAATTCAAGGACAAATGGTCATGATATGAAATTGCTGAAAGGAAGAGTCGGAGGAAACATGAGAAAATAATTATTTACTGAGAGCATAGTAGATATCTGGAATAGCCATTCAGCAAAGGTAGGAACAACCAAACCATGAGTGAATTTAAAAATGCCTGTGACAGACACAGAACTACAGGTAAGAACAGGGTGGGAGTAAGACATAGAAATGAGGGATTGGGATTCAGCATTTCTTAGTACTATGGAGCTTTAGATACCCAAAGAGAGGAGAATACAAGTTCAGGTGCAGAAATTGGTGGTACAACGGATTCCTAGAAGACTGGAGTAATCTGTATAGTGCTGCCTTGATTATCACCCTAACATCAAAAGGATGACTGCGTCAGGTTCCTAAGAAGGTTGGATTAACTTGAATCGGGTAGCCATGATTTTACCTTCACCACCAATGAGCATGAAGTAATTGGATATTTAAGCCTTACTTGGCGACTGTTTAGATAATTTCTGCAGCCACCTCCTCTTCTAGTTATATTGGCAAAGAGAGTGTGAGTTCCATTTAAGTGATTATGTGGATGTTGAAATGGACACTGGATGGCAGAGAATAGGGAGTTTATATACTGAGGTGCTTCAGATAGCAAGTTGACAAGGATGGTGTTCTCAGTGATTTACATGTATTGTTTAAATAGAATAGATGCAGATATTTCCAGCAGAAAGAAAAATGCAGCCTCTCTATAGTCACTTTTTATGTTCTTGCTGAATTGACAGCTCTTGACAACTACGATACTCTTCTCTTAACTGAATTTAACCTTCAGGGTAACACAGAATGCTCTTGGCCAAGGATTGCTGCTTCAAGGACTCAGCTAAACAGAGTTGGTTTTAAACATAGTAGAAGCCCAATGGAGCAGGCCAAAGTTGCAGGGGTAAAAAAAGAAGTTACCATTGGCATAAAGAAAGAATTTCCCATGAGAATTTGATGGCAAGATTCTACTTTCTGTCATACCGCATTAAGGATAACATGAAGGATTTAGGGCCCCTACTTTGAAAGGAAGATTGGCATGGAGCCTAAAGGCTATCTATACTTTTCCCTTGTCACAAAAGACCTACTACTCACCATTTCCAATAGCAAACCTCTAGGGGTGTGCAGTCATTTGAAATGACATTTTCTATATCATTAATGTTGTTTTGAATGAAAACGGAAGAAAATATCCTGAAATGTTGTCACTTCCCATGACATTGATAGTGTGCACTATTGAGCAATAGTGCACACTATGGGAAAATAGTACACACTACTGAGCAATAGTGTAGACTCTTTATACATATGCAAATAGTGCAGTATCACTCAATAGCATGCACTGTTACTCAGTAATGCATACTATTTACCAATAGCATGCACTATTGAACAATGTATGTGCTATTGACAACATTTCTCTGATAGGAAATTATAAAGAAAAAATGAAAAATCCCTCAAATGACACAGGAAACTAATCAAAATGAAAATTTTTAGCCTGCACACTCCTAACAGCTTCTGAGAAAACAGGATTGTAACATATGAGATCAATAAATATAGAAAAACCCAAGGCTTTGAGAAAGTGGCAAAGTAGCACCACCATTGGCAGGAGGACTCCAGTTGCTCGAGAAAGGACTAAACTGGCACCAACATTGGCAGGAACACCCAAAGATACCAGATGAGGGCTAAAGTGACAACAACATTGATATGGACAAAGAAACAACAGGGTTAAGTTAATGTCGCACAAATGTTGCAAAATGACACAATTTGAGTGGTGCATGAAAGAATATCTGAATGTCTTTGCCTAGGAGAATTTGATGGCAAGAGTCTACATTCCATCACACTTCCAGAAAGATTCTATGAAAGTAATTAGGATTCCTACTTTGAATAGAAGATTGAAATGGAGTCAAGAGGTTCAGCTGTATTGTTGACCTTTCACAGAATAATTATCAATGACTAATGCAGCACTGGCAACAGCATAATGAAGACCCAAGGCATCAAAAAGGTGAAAATCAGCAGAGGAAGACTGCTGTCTACATACAAAGATACTGATTACGGAGGATGTAAACTGACAGCATGGTTGGTAAGATGAGGATGGTGAATTACTTGGGCAATGTGTAAGTAATGTTATGAAGAGACATCCATATCAGAGAATGGAGAAGGATTCATCAGAAGCTTTATGTACCTCCTAGTAAAACCAACATAAAGCAGTTTAAAAAAGGTATTCTCCAACTATATGCAAGCCAAAGCATAACCAGGCATGTAACTTTAACTGTAACTATTTCTTTAATGGCCTTTCTATGATATCTCTTTCAAACCACTTTTTTAAATTTAATTCAAGTTATAATAACACTCAAGTAATTACACAAATTAGTATATAGACATTAGGGGAAATAGGCATTAATTACATACAATATGTTTCAAAATAATTATTCCCCAACATTTAGTCCACTATAAGTGTTTAGGGGGGCTACAAGAAATAACATTACCAACATTTACACTCTTTCTCAAGAGGAAATAAGGTTCCAAAAAAAAAAAAAAATCCAACAGGATAGACTTATACATCAGCCGGAATGGGGCCCACCTCCACCCCCAACTCCTCCCTTGCACACAAAAATTCTGAGAGCTGCTTAGAGTAAAAAAAAAAGAAAATTCTTCCCTTGAAAGGAAACATACCATCTAGACGGATATTTTAACACAAAAGAAACACCCAAGGAGATGGTCCTGGCTCGATAGGCCAAGAATTCCTTCCTCCTTAACTGGGTTAATCGTGACAAATCAGGAAATATACGCACTTTTGAATCCAAAAACTGCTCATTAATATTTTTTTAAAAAGATTGAAGAATTAAAGCTTTGTCAGCCTCTAAAGCCAGAGTCACAAGCACAGTAGTTCTCTCTGTCACCACGTCCAAAGAACTTTCCAGGAAACCGGTTAGATCTCCATCTCCACTCACAGAGGCCTCCACATTTCTCCCACTTACTTCCCTGGTGTTAACTGAAAAATATTGTGCCCTAGTGAGTGGAGGCAAGTGTTCCATTGGGATTTTTGCACCTCCATTAGATATTTCCTCACCATCTCTAACGGAGACATAAGAGGAGACCTCGGAAAGTTAAGTAGACGGAGATTATTCCGCCGAGCAAAATTCTCTAGATGTTCAGTTTTCCACTTTAACACAGTTCTTTCTTTCATCAGGGCAGCATGCTCCTCCTTAATGAGAGAAAACTCCTCTCTAACTTGTAACAGAGAACCAGCTTGCAGCTCCTGGTTTTTAGCTGCTTCCAACTTCATATTGGACATTTTAGCACTTACTGATCCCACGACAGTAGAAAGGGTAGTTGTTAGAGCTGAGATGACGTCCCACAGCGATTCCAACGTAATAATTGCAGGCTTCTCCAGCACCAATTTCTCTGGTTTCAACTTTCCTCCAGGCTCCTGCTGCCATGAAGTCACCACGCGAGTAGACTGGTTCTCCAATACCGGTCTCTCCGGCAGCTCATCCCCACCGGAGCTCAAAGCCAGTAATCGTGAAACCTGTTTCACTCCATCAGGCAGTGGAGTACTCTCCCGTCCACCCGACAACACCGGGGAACAAGCTCCATCCGACAAGGTAGTACTTCCGGGTTGTATTGGAGGATCCCGCGAGTCAGGAGACAAACTTACTCCTGAGACGCCCAGCACCAATTCAAGATCTGCAGTCGGTATCACCGAAGATGCCACTACAGACCCCGTCACCGCGAACCCACACCACTCAAGGGTTCGCTGGTTTGAAAGAGAAGCCTGCGGTGGAACATTTGCGGGGATGCCGGTCTGCTTCCTTTTCCTCTGACCCATATTCAACGGGACAGGAGTTCGCCACCAGGCTAAACACCTTAACGAAACGCAGCTCAGCAGGATGAGGTCAGATACCTGCCGCCATCTTGCCCCCCCATGATCAAACCACTTGTTAACTTCTGCAAAATTAAATAATAATTGATATAGATGCACAAAGAATTCTGTCTGTATATGAGGGGGATATTCAGCAGTGATGTGCTTGTTTAGTGCCTCCAGCATTGAATATTTGGGTTGCTGAAGAACCTAGAAGCCAACTGGGCAGCAGTGATATTGACCCACTGTCCAGTTAGCTTCTGCATGTAAACTTAGGCGAGCCTTTGCCATGCTTGACTTTACCAGCATGTCGCTAACCAGGCAGCGACTCAATATTGCTGCTGCCTGGTTAGCGACAAGTGCTGCCTCTGTTCCACTCCAGAACGCATAAGCTAAGTGCTTAGCATTGAGGCATGTAGCAGCGGCACCTGTGGATATCCAGCACCACTAAACATGTCAGTGCTGCAGAATATCCAGCTCAGTAGCATTTATGGTTTGCAGGTCTGCAAATTGTATAAATGCCTTGAATATACTCCCTCCCCCCCCCCCCCCCACACACATCTTTTTGGTTCCCTAAAGCTTTGTATCACTCCCCATATTGAGGATACTTTACAAAAATATTTTGTTGGACTTATATGGGTATACCACATTGTTACAATAATCTATAGAGGTATAAGGTAAATAGTGGAATACCCCAGGGATCTCTGCTGAGTGTGCTGCTTTTTAACATATTTATAAATGAAATGGAAGTGGTCTGCAAATGGAAATTATTCAAAGTTGTTAAGCTGCAAGAAGACCTTGATAAATTGGGAGACTGGGAATCCAAATGGCTGATAACATTTAATTGGATAAGTGCAAAGTAATGCACTTAGGGAAGAACAACCCAAACTACGCTTATACAATGCAAGGTTCCACATTAGGAATCACCACCCAGGAAAAGGATTTAGGCGTCATTGTGGATAATACATTGAAACCCTCTGCCCAATGTGTAGCAGTGACCAAGAAAGCATATAGAATGCTAGGAATCATAAGACAAGGAATGGAGAATAAAACAAAGGATATTATAATGTGTCTGTATCGCTCCAAGGTATGACCACACCTTGAATATTGTGTGCAATTCTGGTCACCATATCTTTAAATAGATATAGCTGAATTAGAAAAGGAACAGAGAAGAGCAACAAAAATGGTAAAGGGGATGGAAGGATATCCCAACGAGGAAAAGGCTTAAAAGGTTAGTGGTCTTCAACTTGGAAGAAAGACAGATATGATAGAGGTTTACAAAATAATGAATAGAGTAGAATGGGTAAATTTAGATTGGTTATTTACTCCTTCAAAAGTAGAAAGACTAGGGGACATGCAATTAAGCTACAATGTAGCACATTTAAGACTAGTCATAATCAAACAAATTCCATTCATTACCAGAGGATGTAGTAAAAGCTGTTAGTGTAGCTGGATTTAAAAGAGGTTTGGAGAAGTTTCTGGAGAAAAAGTCCATAAAACATTATTAAAGAGGATCGGAAAAATCCACTGCTTACCTATTGGACAAGCAGCATGGAATCTTTGTACCTTTGGGGAACCTGACAAGTACTTGTGACCTGAATTGGCCACTGTTGGAAACAGGATATTGGGCTTGATGGACCCTTGGTGTGACCCAGTATGGCATGTCTTATGTTCTTGTTTTGTATTTGCCATTTAAGTAGCGCATGTGCAAAGGTATTAGTTGCCTTTAACTTTATGACCCCTTCTAATAATATCCAGGCCCCTAGATCAAATAAATGCTGCAATCATAATAATCACCCCAAAATGAACAAAACACTTCAATGGAAACAAGAAAGTGGTAGGACATCACATCATGCTGGGCATCAGCAGCTACTGTGGAATGAATAGACCAATGCTCCAAAAGCAGGGCTAAGCACATCACATATTTGTATGTACAGCCCATATTAACAATAAAGCAGTAAAATATATTTTTCTTTTTTAATGTGTTTTATTTTCTTTTTGGGAGCAAAACATTCCAGTGGAAACACAGTGGCAGGCAGCTGATCACACAAGACAGCAGCAGCTAGAATAAGTTGAACTGTAGCATAAAATCCAACAACACACACACACCATATGCCAGCAAAATGCTGTGAAACCCACAATACCTCATAACCATACCTACCAGTACCTTTAACCCCACAACAGCCACAACCCCCCCCCCCCCCAGCCCATCCCCTATACCCTCTCTCCACTGCACATTCATAAACACCAGATCATTAGGAAACAAAATTCCCATCATCATTGACCTCATCTCAACCCACCAACTGGACTTACTTTGCATAGCTGAATCATGGCTCACACAGACACTGTCCTCATGAATCACGACTCCCCATGGATTCAGCTTCATCCACTGCCCACGATCCCACAGCAGAAGAGATGGAGTATTAATACTTGCAAGATCCCACCTCCACTTTTGCTCTTCCTCAATAGAAAACATCAATGAAACCAACACCTTCACCATCACAAACAAAACACTCATAATCTGCCTCATCTACAGATCCCACACCACTACCACTGACCTCTCCAATATACTAAAAAGAACAATGGACACCTCCAACTCATCAAAAGATCACCTTATCCTGGATGACTTCAACCAACACTCAGCACAACCAAAACATGTTGATTCATTTCTCAAAGCCATGGAATTCATGAAAATGCATCAGATCATCTTGACAGTCAGTCATGATAAGGGAAATACACTGGACCTGGTCTTCCTCAACAACCATGCAACACTCACAGGTAACACCCCCACAGCACAAACCCTCCAAGTACTATGGTCAGACCACAGACTCATATTTTCACTACCTAACGAGTGCCACAACAACACCACCCTCAAAAGACAAAAAAGGTGATTCAAAACCTTAGACAAAGACATCTTCACCAAAGACATCCTCCCCCATCTGCAAACAGAATCGACGGGCCACAACACAATTGTGACCAACTAGAACCACACAATCAGCAAAGCCACAACCACAACTACCCCTCTATGGACAACCAACAAAGAAACCAAGACCCCCCCTCCTCTGGTACACCCCCACCATATGAAAACTCAAAACCTACCTATGAAGACTTGTGAAAAAAATGGCGTAAATCCACTCTAAGCTCTGACAGGCCCTCTACATGGAAATGTTGAACATCTATCACTCCACAACAGACAACACCAAATACAGCTACCACTAAACTGCTCAATGGAGCTATCAACCACCCCACCCCCTGAACCTTTTGTCCTGATCAAACAACTCACCAAACCCCCTAGCACTTCCACCCCAGACATCACCATCAACCACCAATAGCTAGCCAACCACTACAAACAACTCCATCCCCATCACAATCTCCCTCATTCCCCCTCAGCCACAACCCCGCCCCCCACCAACCATTGGTTCACCTTTGATACAGTCAACAAGGAGAACATAAAATACATCATCTCCTGACTCAACACAACCACCTCCCACCTCAACCCATTCCCAGTTAGCTGGGTCAAAGCAACTAAACAAGACCTCAGCCCCATACTTACCAGCCTCGCTCAATCCTCCCTGCAACATGGTCAGATGCCCAACTGCTTAAAACTATCCTCTATCCACCCTACCCTAAAGAAACCAAACCTCAACCTTCTGGATCCTGATTTCTACAGACCCATTGCCAGCCTACCCTTTGCAGCAAACATCATAGAAAAAACATCCAGCAACAACTTCAGGACCACATCGACAGAAAAACCCTCCTCATGCCACAACAACATGGATTCTGACCTCTTCATGGAGTTGAAGCACTGATGGTCTCCCTCAAGAACACCCTTATAAAAGGGATCCAAAATAAGAAACATGAATACATCCTAATCTTTCTGGACATCTACACTGCATTCGACACAGTCTCCAACAACATCTTACTTCACCATCTACAAAACTCCGAGATCCCAGGCACAGTACTAAAATGGTCCAAATCCTACCTGATGGACAGACGCCTAAAGATAAAAACAGGACCCAACATATCCACCCCCTACAGCCAAACCCAAAGCATAACACAAGGATCAACTCTATCAGCCCTCTTATTCAATATTTACCTTCAGCCGCTCTGCTCCATTATAAAATTCCACATCAATGTCTACATCTACATAGACAACATCATGCTGTACGGACCATTCAACACCAAGCAACCTACAAACACACAGCTCCTACAATGTTTTGCCAATGTCTCCAAATGGCTTACTGACAACAACCTCACCATCAACCACAAAATACTGAAGCCTTTTACATAACAAAAAATGACACCTTCACACCCCAACCTATTTTATGCTAAATGACACCCAAAAAAAGTTCAACCCCCCAAAAAATACTTCGGCATCATCCTAGACCAAATTCTCTCCCTCAAACCACAAATAGGCAAAGAATCTACTACAAAGCCAGGACATTAAAATGGTTTTGCTTCCTCCTTGCTCTGCAAGACTTCCACTCAGTACTACAAGCCATGATATTCCCCCACCTCGACTACTGCAACTCCATCTACCAAGGCCTTCCTCGTTCCTCACTCCTCCCTCTACGCACAGCCCTCCACACAATAGCTCACATCTTACAAGGGGCCAGAAAATGCAACCACTTTATGCCCATCCTAAAACAGCTCCACTAGCTCTCCCTGGAAAGTCACATCAGATACAAAACTCTCATAGACACACACTATTCCAAGAATTTAAACCAAACAGAGCAACACAAAAATCCATGTACAACATACTGATCATCCTCCATGCAAGAACAAAGTACAACAACCGAGCATGCACCCGCTCCTTTGAACTCTACGCGCCTTCCATATGGAACACACTCCCGATGCAAATCAGATCCACAGTTGACCTCCCCACCTTCCAAAAATGACTAAAGACTCATCTCTTTACTGAATACGTTGGTCCCATGTAAATAAAGAAATGCCTCCTTATAAATAAGTTAAATGCTTTTCAACAAATGTGCTTTGAATGACCCTGTAAATAAGTTAAATGCCTCCACTATATCCATTGTACAGTATATAAGTTCATGCCATGTTCAATGTATGTAAGTTAACACCATGTTCAATGTAACCTTTGTCCTTTGTTCTATGTACACTGCTTTGACCTGGTGAAAAGCAGTATATAAACTCAGCTAAATAAATAAATAGTGGGCAAGCAGTGGATTTCCCATGTCCTCTTTAATAATGGAAAGTTCTATAAACCATTACACTGGTAAACAAAATCCAAAACCTTTTTTTTGTCACAGAGATGAAAATGGCTGATTCTAGTACTGTTTTTGGTTACAAACTCGGATATGTACTTAGAAATTCTCCATCACATTTTTGAGTGACATGTAGTTTAAATTTAGACTATGTTGCTCATATTTACATTAGATGTATATAGATGTATATTGTAAGATAATGTCTCCTAAAAGGTAGTTGTATATGATTTTCTGCTGTATTGCGCCTCAAGAACATCCCTCTTAAGGGTCTAACAATAGTCTGCAAGCATACTGGAGCTCCACTTGCCCTGGTACCTATTTTCCATTACCGAAATGTCCTGATGAAACCTTTCCCCATGTTCATTGCTGACTGCTCCTAGATTTGCAGGAAAAAAATCCAGGTGTGAATGCAAGAAGTGCATTTTCAAAGACATGTTACATCTCAGTTTCTGGTAAGATTTCAGTAGAGTATCCACTGATTCTGCGTAGTTGTCTGCCTTGTTATTTCCCAAGAGGTCACGGCAAACAGTCTTAAAGGACTCCCATGCGGCTCTTTCAGTTTCATTCAACTGACCGTCAAAGTTTTCATCTTTCATCAGTTTTCTAATATCAGGTCCTACAAAGATCCCTTCTTTGATCTTCACCTCACCGATTCGTGGAAATGTCTTTCTTAGATATGCAAATCCAAGTCCACTTCTATCCATGGCTTTTACAAAGTTCTTCATAAGATCCAACTTTATATGGAATGGAGGTAGATATACTTTATTCAGCTCCACAAGTGAGTCATGTGCAACATTTTTCTGGCCTGGGACTAGTTATGTTCTCTTTGGCCACTGTTTCCAGATGTAATGATTTTTCCTGTCCCTGCTGTCCCACTCACCCAGAAAGCAACAATACTTTGTCCAACCAAGCTGTTGTCCAAGCAAGAGGGCAATTACTTTTAAATCACCACAAATATTCCATTTGTGTTCTTCATACTTGATATTTGTTAGCAGGAGATGCATACTGCTGTAAGTTTCTTTCATATTGGTGGCATGAGCTACTGGAACTGATGGTAAAATATTTCCGTTGTGGATAAGCACAGCTTTTAGGCTATATTTAGAAGAATCAATAAATAGTCTCCAATCCTCTGTTCTATTATTAAAGAGGACCAGGTAAATCCACTTCCTACCCTAGGACAAGTCTTTTGGTAACCTGCCAGGTACTTGTCACCTGGACTGGCCACTGTTGGAAACAAAATACTGGGCTTAATAGACGTTGGTCTGACCCAGTATGGTATTTCTTATGTTCTTATGTTAAGTCACTGGACCAAGACAGCATACTTGGAAGCAGCAGGGCCTGGAGCAGCTGGGCAGGCAGTGAGAAAGGTAGCGACAGCAGAAGCAAAGAGAAGCAAGTGAGGAGGAGATTTTTCTCTTCTTTTTTTAATTTTATTTTTATTTTCATTTACAAATGAACACTCAGGTATTCCATGAATGTACAAAGAAAAACATGGCTTGAATCAAGAAACAGAAATATCTCAAAAAGACAAAAAAGTACACCGTATCAATTAGACCACGATAATTAACAAGGAGGCTCCAGGAAAAATTTGGAAACAGAGCAAAAAAGTCTGACAAAAGGCAGGTAGAGATTTATATATCAGCCATATGGGAAATCACAGGAACTTCAATATCTTCCCTAGCAATAAGGAATTCCAGGAGCTGCTTGGGCTCAAAGAAAAGACAATTTTTACCTTGATAGGAAACATAACAATGAGAAGGAAATTTTAACAAAAAAGTGGCATCCAAGAACAAGGCTCTGGTTCTATAGGACAGGAACTCCTTCCTCCTAGCCTGAGTAACCCTAGAAAAATTAGGAAAAATACGAACCTGAGAGCCCAAGAATTGCTCCTTTAAATTCCTAAAATAAGAACGAAGAATTAAAGTCTTATCAGATTCCAGTGCCAAAGTAACAAGCAGGGTAGTTCTCTCAGTAATCACTTCTAGGGAACTTTCCAGAAACGCAGTTAATTCCCCAGCTCTTTTCTTATGTGGTGCTAATGAAACCCACTGGAAAAAAGAGACCAGGAGCTAGAGATTGAAGTGGGAACTGGAAAAAACACAGCAAGACAATGAGAGCAAAGAGTGGGCATATATTGCTGTAGTAGGGCTGTGTACTAATTCCTCATCCCAGTTCAATGGCAATTGACAGAAATCAGACAGGTACACAGCTTAGCTGACTTCACCCCTACACCCATTGCCTGGACTCTTCTAGCCCATTTTAATGCTGTATTGGCTCTTCTCCAGGATTTTTGGGTCTTCCAGCCTAAGCTGGTGCTGTGTAGGCTCTCTTCAGGTAATTTGGGACCTTCTAGCATATGTTCTTGCTGTGTCAGCTCTCATTGGGTATTGAATGACCTACTTTGGATACAGTGCCAAACAGCCTGACTCCAAGAAAAATTGAACTTGGCACAGAGTTCAATTGGCACAGAGGGGGTGGCTTCTGCCCTAACACCATTAATGAGTCTTGACTCTCTTCAAATTTTTTTTTATTTTCCATTGCCATACTTTTTGTCTTTGTTTGACCCTTGAACATTGGTTTTCCTAGTCCTATAAACTTTTTTTTTAACAACAAATATCTGGATTTTTCCAATGACTGAAGTCATCAGCACCTTGAAGTATTCCTGTTCAGATGGCAGGCCTTCCAAATGATATAGGTGCTGTGTTGGTTCAAGTATATTGTGGCTTTCCAGGCTATTTTGCAACTCTGTTGGCAATCTTCAGATGTTTTATTCATTTATTTAAAAAGTTTTATATACAAAGGTTTTAGCAAAAGTTATTCAAAATGGTTTACAGGTTAAATAACAAACAATAAAAGTTAGAATCCTACAGATGTATAGACAACTCCTAACATAGAGATAGAAATTCCCTAATCTTCCTCTAACATTCAAAGAGAGTAGCTAGTTCTCTGTTTTATCATATTAACCATTCTTGGGGAAAACAGCATTTTCAATCCTTTCCTAAAGGACATTAGGTTAGCTTCCTCTTTTAAGGGGGCCAAACGAGGCATTCCATTCCTCTCGCCCTACAACACTGAAGGCTTTTGCCTTCCAAGTTACTTGTTGAAGATAAGAGAACCTGGGTTTCTCCAAAAGATTTCCCTGTGAAGAGCGAAGCAACTTTTCTGGCCTATATCTATGAAGTTTTTCCTGAAAATATCAGGGTTTACTTATCTTAATTGATTTGAAAACCATCACTAAAAGCTTAAAGTAGCATCTCTGCTTAATGGGGAGTCAATGCAGTTTCTCCAGTAATGGACATGCACTTTCATTTTCTTACCCCCCCCCCCTCACCCCAATAAAAATCTAGATAATGCACTTTGCATCTTCTATAGTTTCCTAAACCATCTATTAAAAGCACAGAAGAAATGCTATATTGGGTCCATCAAGCCCAGTATCCTGTTTCGAAACAGTGGCCAATCCAGGTCACAAGTACCTGTCAGGTTCCCAAAAAGGTACACAAGTTCCACAATGCTTGTCCATGGACAAGCAGTGGATTTCCCTAGTTCTCTTTAATAAAGGTTTACAGACCTTTCCTCCAGGAACTTGCCCAAATCTTTTTTTAAATCCAGCTACACTAACAGCTTTTACTACATCCTTCGGTAATGAATTCCAGAGTTTGATTACACGTTGAGTGAAAAATTATTTTCTCTTAATTGCCTTAAATGGATTACATTGTAGATTCATTGCATGTCCTGTAGTCTTTCTACTTTTTTGATGGATTAAACAACCAATCTACATTTACCCATTCTACTCCATTCATTATAGACATCTATCATATCTTCTCTTAGCCATATCTTTTCCAAGTTGAAGAACCCTAACCTTTCCTCATAGGGGTATCCTTTCATCCCCTTTACCATTTTGGTGACTCTTCTCTGTACCTTTTCTAATTCTGTCACCACTATGGAGTGATACAGAGGCTTCATAGCATCCTTGGTTTTATTCTTCATTCCTTTCCTTATGATTCCCAGCATTTTATTTGCTTTCTTGGCCACTGCTGCACACTGAACAGAGGATTTCAACATAAGATCCATGGTGACACCTAAATCCTTTTTCTGTGTGGTGGTTCTTAATGTGGAACCTTGCATCATGTAACCGTAGTTTGGGCTGCTCCTTCCTAGATGCATAACTCTGCACTTGCCCACATTAAATTTCATCTGCCATTTGGATGTCCAGTTTTCCAATTTATCCAAGTCCTCTTGCAATTTTTCACAATTCTCTTTTGTTTTAACAACGTTCAATAATTTTGCTTCATCTGGAAATTTGATTACATCACCTATTATTCCCATTTCCAAGTCATTTATGTTAAAAAGCAGAGGACCCAGCACAGATCACTGGAGTACTCCACTATTCACCTCTCCCTATTGAGAAAATTGGCCATTTAGCCCTACATTTTGCTTTCTATGTTTTAACCAATTCCTGATCCCCAATAGTACACTGCCTCCTATCCCATGACTTTTTCATTTCACCAAGAGTCTCTCATGAGTGACCATGTCAAAGGCTTTCTGAAAATCCAGATACACTATATCAACTGGCTCACCTTTATCTACCTGTTTATGGACACCTTCAAAAAAATATACAGATTATTAAGACAAGACCTTCCTTGGCTAAATCCATGTTAGCTTTCTCCCATTAAACCATGACTATCTACATGTTCAATAATTTTATTTATTATAATGGTTTCTACTCTCTTTACTGGTACTGACATCAGGCTCACTGGTTTGTAGTTTCCCGGATCACCCCTGGGGGCGGGGTGGGGCGGGGGGACGGGACGGGGCGGGGCAGGGCGGCAGGGCGGGGCGGGGGGCGGGGGGTGCAGGTGGTGGCCGGGCACTACAATGTCTGAGCCATTGCCCTATGCCCTGTGCAGATGCATCCTGGCCAGGCTACCCTGTCCGGGCTATACCCATGGTACCTTGCTCCTCATTATGCACATTGACAGTCTGACACTGGCAACAGTGCAAGCAGTGTGGGCTGAGGAAGGTGTTGGCAGCCACCACACACTGGGTAGACAGACACATACTCCCACACCTATGCCAGCATTGTGCTGAGTGGTGCTACATAATCCGCCTATGGGTCCAAACACCCCCTTCATTTAAATCATGTGACCATGGCACCCACACAGGATATGCACTATTCTGGGTGCATCATAGTCCACAAGGACTAGACGTGACTGGGAAATACGGATGGACACAGGTGTGTCTGCAAGAACTACTTATCACGCACTGACACTGATGGCAACCTGCAGCATAGCCTTTCTCCGCAAAGCCAGGTGCTGCAGACCTGGTGCTGGGCGCCCCACCTCACTCTCAGGGTGAGCACAGGACCCGCACAATGTCATGGTCTGTAGTTACTCTGTGCCAGTAACACACACGGTCAGTTCTCTCTACCAGGCTGAGATGCTGTGGGGGTGCACAAGGTCAGTTCCCCCTACCAGGCCAAGGTGCTGTGGGGGTGCATACCCCATCTTGTGATCAGCTGTAGACTGCTGATCTGCATTTTCAGTGCATCATGGGTACAGGTGGGTTTACTCTATCCTGGTAACCGCAGCAGACAGGTTATGTGGTGACCTGCAGTCTTTCTGTAGCCAGCCAGGGGTGTGTTAGTAGCTATAGAGATGTAGCCCACTGGTTACTTCACTGACTGTGGAGGCAGATGTCATGGGTCTGATTGCACAGTGGTGTTATTTGATAGGGCTGTCTGAGGCATTTCCTTTTATAATTTAAATTAGTGCTGCCAGCAAAAACACCCTCACAGTGCTGAAACCTTAAGGTGTCTCATAAGGCGCCCTATAAAACGCCCTATAAAGTGCCCTATAGGGAACATTATAAGGTGCCTTGGCGGACAGTGCACTTTATAATGTGCCCTCTGGAGTGCCTTATAGGGCGCCTTATGCGGCACCTTAGGTTATGGCACTGTGAGGGTATGTTTGCTGGCAGCACTAATTTAAATTAAAAAATAAAATGCCTCAGACAGCACTGATTTAAAGTAAAGGGTAATGCTTCAGACAGCCTTACTCATTAAGCCCACTGGGGGATCAAACTCATGACCCCTGTTTCATCAGTCAATGTATTAACCATTGTGCTACACCTCTGTTGCTGAGTTTGCTAGTCAGCACGCCTAATTAAGGCTAACGCGTGTTAACATGCCACTGCTCCCTCTATCGCGCGATAACGGACTTTATCGCGCGATAACCTGAAATGCTACCTTAAGACCGGAACGCCCGCTCCTTTTATGGCATTCTTCACATTATCGCTGAAGTTATCGCCGGTAACATTAAGACGGTTTAGTAAATATACCCCTTAGAAGCTGCTATTATCCAACCCACTAATTACCCAAATTATGAGCTACATCTACATAGATGTATATTTTAAACTCATAATTCCTCACTATGGCTCCCAAGGGATGAATATATAGATTAAATAACACTGGAGATAAAGAGGATTCTTGTGGCACTCCCCAGGATAAAAGGGAGAGTTGTGACACAAGGTCACCATACGTTCTTCCAAAAAGGATTTTATCCACCTAAGTGTCATTCCTCCATTCCTAATAACTGGCACTGCTGGAATAATATTATACAATCCCAGTGGGTACCCAAGGACTGGGTTGGGAACCACTGATCTAGTAGATTATTATCTTCCAAATAACTACTAAGTTGAAAACACTGTTCTTTTTCTATTAATTTAGCTAACTTTGGTAAGTTTGAGATGGGGCAAACATTCTTGCACACCATCTTTTTTCTGAATAGTCATAACCACTGCCTCTTTAAGACAAGGAGAAATCTTCCCCACTTGAAGTGATACACTTACCAGTTCTTCTAGCTTCTCTTGCTATTGCATTGGACCTTCTCCAGTATTCTAGACTCTTGCAGCCAGTGCTGCAGGCCCTTCCACTCACTGCCACTACTTTTAAGGCTTTCATCATAGTGCATCCTCCTATCTAAATTTCTCAGGATCTTATTCCAACTAATCAAGACACCTTTCCCCCAACCCAGGGGATCTTCATTTGTACTTCAGATTGCAATGGAAGGGCAAACGTTCACAATTCCAGGACTCTAACTTGCAGGCACAGAGCTGAGCTGGCCTGATTCCACTTCTGCTTCATGGGTTCATCCAGCAGCTGCTGCATTTGCCCTTCCTATGGTGTTCTGAAGCTTTAAGGCCAGTGCTTTCAATGCCCATTTGACTCACTGCCACTACTTTTGGAGTCTGCATCAGAGCACATCCTCTGTTCCCTATCTAAATCCCTCAATGTTTCATTACAAACAGTTTATGAAATCTTCCCCTAACTGGGGAATCTTCACTTGTACTTCAGGTTGAACTGGTACAGTAGAACAAATGTTTGCCATGCTAGCATTTTAACTTACAGGCACTAAGCTTAGCTGACCTTCCCAGATGCCTGAGCTCATCCAGTCAATCTTTCTGCTGTACTGACCCTTCCTCTGGTGTTATGGGCTCCTGTTGCCAGTGCCCACTGACACTGCTTTTGAGTCTTTCATTACAGCATTTCCTCTATAAGGGGATTATTCTGTGCCATGAATAGCACGGACGGCCCAACAGGACATCCATCCCTGCTATTCGTGCCTTCACCCAAGCCCGACTAACTTCCCCGTCGGTTGTGCAAGGAAGTTAAAAGGGGGCGGGGAAGGGCAGTTCAGGGGACGAGTCTGGGCAGTCAGTGTACGGTCGCCAGCCCTGGACGTACAGGGCCGAGGTGGAATAACTTCCCTGGACATGCCTTTATTGAAATGCTGGGGGGCGGATGAGGCAGGGGGCCAGAGGACATTCCCCGCAGCACAACCCTGGCCTTAAGAGGCCAGATTGGGGGTCGGGCTGCAGGGAATTAGCTTTAATCTCCAGTGGCCGGTATCGCAGCTCTTCAATGGAGCCGCAGTGCCATGGCAACATGACGCCATGGCACCACGGCTCCATTGAAGAGCCTTGACTGAGTTAGCCGAGGACAGTCCTGCATATCCAGGTCAGACTGAATCGCAGTCCTGGCCTGCACATGCTGGAATTTTCGTGATTCTGATCCCGCAGGGCTAGACGTGCCCCGCGGGATCAGAATTGTGATCCCCTCTGTATGTCCAGTTCAGACCGGATGTACAGAGAGGATCTACGTCCGGGACAGAATCCCTCATGATCTCATTCCAAGCATAGATTTTCCTTAGGCTGAGCGGTTCTTCATTTGTACTTCAGGTTTCTGTTCTGGGGCAAAAGTCCTCAGTAACAGCACTCTAATTTGCAGGCACAGAGTTTGGTTGACCTCACACTGCCTGGGCTTTTCCAGCCTATCTTGCTGCTATTTTGGCTCTCCTCTGGTACTTTTGGGCCTTCCAGTCTAACTTGGTAGTTGATTTTCTTCATGTGGTTGGGGGCCTTCCAGCATTCTGCTACTGTGCTGGCACTCTTCAGGCTTTTTTATGGTCTTTTTCCTGTCTTTTTACACCATCCAGCCAATGTTGTTGCTACTTTAACCTATTCAACAGAATTCCAAAAATCAAAAAACCTATCAGAATCATCCAATAATCCAAATATAAAAATTCTGACATCAAATGTTCCCTGCTAATTCATACTTTTTTTGTCGGAGCTAGTCGTCCCAGTGCACAGAACCGTTCTGTACACCACTGCAACTTCTCCTTTTTATTTTAAAGAGTTTTTTTTCAAAGTGAAACGCCACACTTAGCTTTGTTGAGTGTTTTTCAAACAAGCATCACCAACTTGAATGAACTGTGCCAGAAATTCAGGAACGACGACGTGCCACACGTTTCGGGTTCATTTCAAAACTTCATATCACCCTGCTTCAGGTCCATTCGATACTGGCATATCACAAAGCTTCAACATAAAAAAGGAGTCTTGCCTTATGTACTTCGGCGTCTGATGTCAGGCCTAACAGAAGGCTACCAGCTACCAATCAGATACTAAGACATTGCAACCAATAGATGAGTCCCACTGACGAGGGAAACCCTCAATTGGACAACAATGTAAGAGCTTCCAGATTCCAATCAAATGATAGTATACCAATCAAACTGTAAGTTCAAGCTGCTAGGGGCAACAGTATTCAATAGATAAATCCACCTTTGTTTTCGCAATTGCAAATGCTGCTCCCGATCCCCTCCTCTCGGCTCCGGAGGTATAACATCCAGCACTCACCATCGCAAGGAATTAAAATCATGAAGGTGTTTTAAACAATGTTCAACTATAGGAGCTGACAGGGACTTGGTCCGTAGTCTCGAAGCATGTTCAGATAGACGTGTTCTTATTGTGCGCTTGGTGCGACCTACATAATAAAGTGAACATGGACATACAATTAAATACACCACAAAGGTGGAAGAACAATCTGTATGCCATGTTGATGAGTAAATCTTCGATGTACGAGCATCCATCCATTCCAGACCGGACAGAGAAAGTGAACAATAAGCACAATTTTCACAGGCAAAGTATCCTCTAACTTCATGTATATGAATAGGGCGATCCATCTTATGAGTTGTCTTCATTATTAAATCTCTAAAATTTGCTTTTCAAGAATATGCAATTTGTAATGATTTTCCTCGAAAGCAAGGATGTAGCCCTAAAATGGGCCAAAACCGATGTAATAATTTCACCACCTTTGACATATACCTAGTATAGGGGAAAACCCCTGTAACAATTTCATCTGTGATTTTTGGCGCCACTGGGGCAAGAAACCATTCACGATGTACATATCTTTCCCTTTTATAAGCCTTTCTAACCACTGAAAGGGGATATCCCCTCTGGGCCAAACGTGTTCTTAATTCCGCAGCATGAGTACAAAACATTTGCAATGTTGAACAATTCCGGCAGAGTCGTAAAAATTGTCCAAAGGGCAACCCTTGTTTTAATGCCATCGGATGGAAACTATCATAGTGAAGCAATGTGTTTCATTGTACGGATTTTCGGTAAAGAGTTGTTTCAAAACCTGAAGGGGTCAAAAAAACCCGTAATATCCAAAAATTGTAAACATGCAGTTCCACCTGCGCTGTAAATTGAATCCTGGCCTTATGAGTATTCAGCCTTTTTATAAACAGATCTAAATCTAATCTTGTACCCGTCCAGAGGAAAAAGATATCATCAAGAAGTCTTTTCCAAAAAGGGACAAACTGAAATGCTGGATCAGAGTATACATAAGTCATTTCAAAATTAGCCATAAAGATCGTTGCAATCGATGGGGCCACTGTAGCCCCCATCGCTATTCCAAGTATCTGCTTATAATACTGCTGTTGATACAAAAAGAAATTATTATTTAAAACTAGATCTAATAAATCTAGCAAAAAAGATCTTGGAATGTGATCCGGTAGATCCAATGGATAATCTACTAGACAGAGAATTACCTCTGCCTGATCTATATTTGTGTAAAGCGCTTGGACATCAAGCGATACTAAATACTTATATGAACCCACATCCGTACACGCCATCAACTGGTTCAAAAAATCTCCTGTGTCCTTTACATAAGACTTGACCTTAGGTGCCGCAGGTTGTAAGAAAATATCGCAAAATTTAGAAAGAGGTTCAAGTAATGAATCTCTACAGGACACAACTGGCTGCCCTGTTGGATCCTGCAGAGATTTATGGATCTTGGGAACCAGATAAAAAACTGGAGTTTTGGGGAATTTTTTTATCAAAAACTCTGATTCCTGCTTTGTGATCCAATTTTGGTAGAATGCATTAGAGATTAAAGATTGAATCCACGTCTGAAGTTCCACCGTTGGGTCCATAGACAATCGAATGTAATTCAATCGATTGTTCAAATGAACCTCAATTTCTCGTTGATATTGTTCTACCGAGAGGACCACAGTTGCACCACCTCTATCTGCCCTTCTGATAATAATGTCCATCTCTGCTAATTGTTTCAAAGCTTGATGTTGATCTTTGGACAAATTAGAATGAACTCACAATTTTTGCTGTTCCAATTTATATAAATGCTGTAAAACCAGATCCTGAAAGGTGGAGATAGTACGATCCGTAACTCCCGAAGGCAACCATCGAGAGGGGTTTTTTATCAATGAGCAATCAGTTCCACCAGGGACGTCCGAAAAATATTGTAACACCCGCAATTTGCAAAAAAACCTATGAAGGGCCACCCGAGTGAAAAAACCATCATATGTCAGCTCCTATAGTCGAACATTGTTTAAAACACCTTCATGATTTTAATTCCTTGCGATGGCGAGTGCTGGATTTTATACCTCCGGACCCGAGAGGAGGGGATCGGGAGCAGCGTTTGCAATTGCGAGAACAAAGGTGGATTTATCTATTGAATACTGTTGCCCCTAGCGACTTGAACCTACAAATTGATTGGTATACTGTCATTTGATTGGAATCTGGAAGCTCTTACATTGTTGTCCAATTGAGGGTTTCCCTGGTCAGTGGGACTCATCTATTGGCTGCAATGTCTTAGTATCTGATTGGTAGCTGGTAGCCTTCTGTTAGGCCTGACGTCAGACGCCGAAGTATATAAGGCAAGACTCCTGTTTTATATTGAAGCTTGTGATAAGGAAGCTTATCATAGTTCAGGAAGAAATAATACAAGAGGTGAATTGACTCTGAATAAGCAACCTGTGCTGGCTGGTAAAAGCACTAAAACAGAGTGTTTACCTAAAAGACTACCAGACCCAGAATGCACTGGTTTACAGAAAGCCTCTAGGACATCTGAAGTAGGGAAACGTGTGCCTAATCAGAGAAGCAATGATGTAATCCCTAATCACACATCTCCTAGGGTAGGGCTTAATTCAGAACACCTGCAGTGTGCTAGGGTGGAGCAGCCATCTAGGTGCTTTAAAGCTAGAAGAAATTCATCATACAGACAGCAAGGAAAGCAAGGTGAGCAAGGAGAGCAAGGACAGCAATGGGAGCTGGAGAAGGAGAGACTGATCGTGAACAGAAGGAAGAACAGCAAGACATCCAGAAGGTCTAAGAAAGGAGCCCAAGGCAGTACGTATGCTGGGAGAGATTCCTGGGGCAAGCATTCTTCTTTGGACTGGAAGAAGCCAGAGGCTTGGAGATATACAGCCAGGAACCCTCGGACAGCAACTGTAAAGGAGACGGCTGCATCTACAGAAAGAAGGAGCTCTAATACCTATTTAAGGAGGTATGGGAAAAGAGACCTAAAGTCCAGGGATTATGACTGGAGAGCTGGGCACAGAGGTTTTGCTACCTACTGGCCAAAATATCAAATGAGGAAGTAGAATGTATGGATTGTTCTCTTTCTAAGCTGCTGTTCTAAAGTAATCCTCAGATAAGGATCAAACACCAAAAGGAACTGTACTGATTTTTAGCTTCCCAGAAAAGTTTCTTTGAGAGAAAGCTTTGGGGAAAGTTGGAGCCACGTGGAGAGTGGACCAGCAATGGTTTGCAGCTGGTTAAGCACCTGTGATTAGAGCAAGGCACAAGTGCAAGTGGGACTTTGGAAAAAGCTTCTTCTCTGTGTGAAAGGAAGAAAGCTGTTTTTTTTTTCAATAACGAGAATTTTCCTTTTGGGTTTATTTTTCATTCCAGCACTGCTAAGAAAGTTTATTAGCAGGGGCTAGAGGAAAGACCTTTTCTGTTTCATCAAGGTCTTTACTAAGTTGTTGCATAAGTAATTCAGTTGCCTTATTTGCTTTGTTTCCTGAATAAAACTCCTGAAGAAATTATCCTGTTGATGTTACCAAGCATATCTGTGCGAGGGAATAACACCCCATAAATAAAATCTGTTTTCTGCTTTACACTCGAGCAACTACAATTCTTTATTCTTGCTAAACGGCTAGTTTGTGTGTGAAGGAACTACAAGACCCACAATCCTTTGCAAGTCAAGAAAATTCATGTCCTTGCCAAGATTGTGGAACTTTCACAATAAGCACCCCCGTTTACAAGCTTTGTGATATGCCAGTATCGAATGGACCTGAAGCAGGGTGATATGAAGTTTTGAAATGAACCCGAAACGTGTGGCACATCGTCGTTCCTGAATTTCTGGCACAGTTCATTCAAGTTGGTGATGCTTGTTTGAAAAACACTCAACAAAGCTAAGTGTGGCGTTTCACTTTGAAAAAAACTCTTTAAAATAAAAAGGAGAAGTCGCAGTGGTGTACGGAATGGTTCTGTGCACTGGGACGACTAGCTCCGACAAAATAGTGTGAATTAGCAGGGAACATTTGATGTCAGAATTTTTATATTTGGGCTACTTTAACCTATGCACTCTGCCTTGGGGCATCTGGATGGAGTTTTTGCTGAGTTATTGCTCTGCAATGCCTTTGAGTCTTCTTGCCAATGTTCAGGCCATTTTACTCCTCTCAAAGTTCCTTGGTGTTCTCCCACCAATTTTGGTGCTGCTTTGACCTTTTCCTCTATCCTTAAGTGTTAACATTGTTTGAGTACTTTGCCCTTCTGATGATGGCTGATTCCTGCCACTGTGGGCCCTTTGGCCATATTCTGGTGCTGTCGGGTGTGTGCAGTGCCCTTGATGGCTTGCAGTGCTGTTGCCTCTGTTAGAGATACCTGCCAGCAATTTTCAAACTGGTTTGATTAAAAATGGCTGGAAATCTTTACTGTTATATTCTAAAATTGCTTTTCTCATAGACAATCAAGATAAATGCACAAATGATTTGGTGTACAAAGACTAACCAAACAGGATCCAGGGATGAATAATAATCGACAATAAATGTTTTGGCATGCACATCCCTAATATACACCTCTTCCCGGACAGAAGTACGTAAATCTTTGCAGGTGCATTTTAGTTGCTCTTGTTACAGCTTTTGCGATGCTATTTATAAAGACATGTGCGCTTATGTTGTCTTTATAAATAGCTTCTAAATAGGTTCCTGTTTTGACTTCCTACCTAGGTAGCCTGTTATAAAATCACCCCCATAATTCCCTTTTACCCTCAGTAATATCATACAAAATTACCTCCTTATATATTTTCCACTGTGCATGTATATACTCATGTGCTTTCATTATTTATAGTTAATTCACAGCTAAAACAGGCAACGCTAAGCTCTTATGATTTTCATATTTTATATTATATGCAACATTCATATATTATCATTATTCTGCACAGACCTAAACTTTAATTTTAACTGGAATTTTAAGAGCTGAATCCACCAAGTGCAAATACCAGTCTGTAGAATAGAAATGTAGGAGATCAAGATTTTTTTTTGTTTCCTCCGTGTGTTTTAAACTATGAAAGATAAGAGGTTGTGTGGTCAGAATAAACTACAAATTTACAAAAGGCATGCAAGAATGTTGTAGAAATCTGAAGTAGACCATCCATTATTTCCTATTAAAAAAAAAAAAATCACACAAAGCAATCCTAGACCTTAATCTTACCCTAATTTAAGATAAGGGAAGCTTGCAGAACATCATTTTGGCTTTAATTATTATCTTCTGAACAACACTGCAGTACTCTCTGGGGTATGTACAACTAAGGAAGATTAGAGTTCAGTAAAAGGCTCCATTTATTTTCTTCTACCAATTTAAGTATGGATAATGTATTACAGTTCTTAAATAGAAAAAAAAACATTAACATAGGCTTGGGTTTCCCCTGCACATGGATTTCCAGCTATACTAGCTGGTTTCAGTCCTATTTTTCATTAGAAATGGAGACGACAAATTTATTTAATTAGAGATATGGGAAATATTTTTAACCGTAGTTGAACTTTAAAAGTCTGTGTTTTTGGCCATCAAGGTACTTCTCTACAATAACTTTCCAAAGGAAAAAATGTTATCTTTGATGAAAAACTGTTGTTAAACAGATTGAATATGAGCATAAATTAGCATGCTGTGTATCTGTTTGTATAATTGGTATTCACAATTAAAATTTATTTTGTCTGTCTCATTTAGGGTAGTCATGTTTCAATATAAAAGGCATTTTATAACTTTTTTTCTTTCAGAAAGACAATCTTCATGAATCTACAAGATGTTTAAAATTGTATAGTGATGCTGCTCCAACATAAAGATCTCACGTATGGCTCATGGCATAGCTCCTAACTTCCCACCCTCCAAACTATCTTCAGCTCTTACAGGAAGTCACTGGTATGTTGCAGGAACAGGATCAATTTCCATTCACTCCTGCTCAAAATGGTACCCATGACCCTTAATGGTAATCTCACAGAACTACCTCTACTTTCTAAAATATTTTAACAATTCTTGGGGCAGCTGATTCAGGTTTGGAATGTGGATGATATTCAGTTGTTTCAGATGAATGAGTGTTCGGAAGGGGTAGCAAGTTGGTTACATGCAAGTGGTTTAAATGAAGTGCTGTAAAATCTGGGATAATTTGTTTTGGGAAGCATGTTTGGATGGTTATTTGCAAAAGCATCAGTTGGAGGAAAGGTTTATGTCACTCAAGAAGATAGTCAGGCTACTGCTGGATGACTACTTTATTCCCCCAAATTGCCACAGTGGTGCAAACTGTATTCTATGAATTACAGTTGCTTAAGCAATTAAAGCCATATTTGGGTAACTCCACCCTTATTATAATAGACTTTATATGGGGCTGTCTGCCAAGACCATGTGTAGGTTGCAGGTTGTTCAAACTATGCTGGCACATGTTTTACTAGACTTCCATCAGCAGGAACGTGCTCACTATTCATTGGCTCTCAGTATGGAATGTATTAATTTTAAGCTGCTGACCTTGGCTTTTAAGATTTTAAATAATTCTAAGCCTTGTTTTTGCTGCAACAGTGGAGGTGGTATGCTCCTTTGTACTCTTTATGGTCTAGGGGCAATAGGCATTTGGTTCTTCCTCCTATAAAAAAGACGAGAAAGGTTGCTCTGAAAAATCAAGCTTTCTCAGTGGTGGCTCTTATGTTACAGAACCATTTGCCTGAAGAGATGTGGTCCCAGAAGTCTCTGCTGGCATTTTGACAGAAACTGAAAATCAATTTATTTACAAGGTGTCAGCTTTGAAGAGATAAACAGTTTTGTTTAAGTTTCTTGGGGGTAGCAGCGTGGGATGGAATCAATCATGTGTGTTCTTTATGTGTTATTGTTTAATTGAAATGTTTTGGGGTTATTTTTAGCATTGTTTGTTTTATTTTTCACTGTTTTTAAAATGGTTTTACCTATGGTGTTTGTGAACTGTTTTGAATGGGTTTTCAGGAAGATGGTATATAAATATTTTGTAAATAATGGCATCTCAGAATTTATAGTAACATAGTATATGATGGCAGATAAAGACCAGCATGGTCCATCTAGTCTACCCAGCAAGGTGGCAAGAGTAGGTGTGCACGCCACTCCATGCAGGTCACCATTCTCCATGCCTTTGTTTAGGGGGTACCCAAAGCTCCGTGTAGGTCACGTCGACTTGTTAAGATATCAGCGACAGTTAAGTTTATTTTGATTATATCTTGTTTTTATAAAGAGATCCACTGTATCTGTCCCATGCCAATTTGAATTCTGTCACTGTATTAGCCCCACCACTTCCATCGAGGGCATTTGAAACATCCACCACCCTTTCAGCGATAAAGTATTTCCTGACGTTGCCATTCAGTTTACCCCCTTGCAGCTTCATGTTATGCCCTCTAGTATTACAGCTTTCCCGTCTTTGAAAAAGGTTTGTTTGTTCATTAATACTCCTTAAGTATTTAATGGTCTGTATCATATCTCTCCTGTCTCTCCTCTCCTCTAGAGTATACATATGTAGGTCTTGGAGTCTGTTTTCATACGTCTTCTGGTGCAGGCTCCAAATCATTGTGGTCACCTTCCCATGAACCATTTCCAGTCTTTTTATATCTTTTGTGAGATATGGTTTCTAAAATGAAACACAATATTCCAAGTGAGGCCTCACCAGCAACTTGTACAGTGGCATTAGTACCTCCTCCTTTCTGCAGGTAATTCCTCTCTGTATGCAACCCAGCATCCTTCTGGCTTTGGCCACTGCCTTGTCACACGGTTTTACCATTTTGAGATCCTCAGAAACAATCATTCTGAGGTCCTTCTCCTGGTCCGTGCACACTAACCTATTGTCCCAATCTCATACAATTCCCTGGGATTTCTGCATCCCAAGTGCATGACACTGCACTTCTTCTGTGCAGTGTCATGTTTAACTATTTTGCATGTATTTATATTTTAAAAAATATTAAAATTGTCTTTATTTATATTGCTTTTTGGTGGTTCATAATCTATAATTCCTTGGCTCTTTGGACTTGTCTTGTTCACTGCTGGAAAGTTTTATTGTACTATGCCAGGAATATTCTACTATGCATAGTTTTATTCTACTATGTAAGGCGTATCATTTAATATGGGAAGCTTCATGTTAAATGATACGCCTAACACAGTAGAATAAGTTGACAAAATTGGAGTTTTGTAAAAGGAGCAGTTGACAACAAAAGAGATAAGTATTGCTTCATTTTGGCATGCTGCATATAAGTAAGCTCCTCATTGATTGGGACAGCAAATAGCACATTTAGGGGCTGGGAGTTTTGTTTTATCTCATTTTATTTTATTTGATAGGGGGTTAGGGATTCAATGCATTGTAATGGTGTTGATTTTATGTTTTGTACACCACCATGAATGCTTTAGCAATTGGAGTATATAGGCTTTTTTAAATAAATAAATACAATAAATACATGATTTTCAAAAATATATATTAAAAAAAGGAAAAATTATCTTAAGAAGGGACTCACAAGGACATTGAAAATACTCAGGATTGAACTGAAAGGGTGAAATATCTGATCTGCCTTTACGCATAACTGAGGTCCTTGATATTAGTTCATTATTCCATTTTCGTGGAAGAGTGTACTTGATGATTGTGCTTATTTAGATGCTTTACACCTCTTCAAAAATAGATTTGGTGGTGTTCCATTAGATAATGTCTTTCTACATCAATTAATCAAAATATTCAAATTTTTGGCCTCAAATAATTTCTAGAACTTTTCACTTTCACTTTAATAGGCTTCAGTTCTAACTGGTCCCTAATAGGGGGGTTTTTGGCCATTTCTAACAGGGACTGTCTTTGAAGCCACTGACCTCATCAGATCTTAGTGGCCTTTAATTAGCTTACAAAGCAGCTGGGCAGCTTAGCGCTGTATAAAGGTCTAAACTGTCTTGCAAGTACTTCCATTCCTAACAGGGGCTTCATTGCAAGCAAAGTAATACTGTATGACTTTTAAATACAATCTCTCTGCCTGATAGCTCTTAAAGGGGTTTTGGTCTTCATTTTAAAAAGCTAATTACTTTTCTATATTGCAAAAGGGGACTTTTTTGGTAGTGTTGGGCAAATCTCTGTCTGTTAGTGTTTATTGATTCTTGTTCCAGCTGCTGACCTCATCAGGTGTTAGATAAAGCTCCCACCCACACCATTAGAAAATTCTTGCTTTATAGGGCAACTCCCCAATTAGCTACAAACAGGGACATAGAAACACACATCAAAGAGGTTAATTATTTTTTCCCTTAAGAGACAGCTGAGGAAACGTTAGGTTCTTTGGTAGGTCTCTGTCATTTACTTCAAGAGGTATCAAAGCTCCTCCAACTGAAAGATGGCTGGGAAAAATCATATTGCCAAAGATGTTGCCTCTGTTGCAGCTTCTGCCTCTGTCCAGACAGAGATCCTGATGCTAGTCACAGAACTGGTTCCATGTGCAGGATTCCTTCATGCTGAAGCCCTTATGAAACAAGTGGAGGAGCTCAGAAAAGAGGTGATGAGGCTGAGAAGGATCGCCGTGGAAGCCAATAGGGGGCTCACCTAAGCGAGCGAGCAGAAGAGCGCGGGGGCGGCTGGGAGGGAGCAGCAGTTGTGACCGGCAGCCGAGGAGCTGGGTCACAGCTGGTGTAGCATTAGTGCAGGAGGAAAAAAGTAAAGTAAGTAAAGGAAAATAAGTGAAATTAGACGGCAGCTTCGAGTGGCAGCCCGGGTTGTTGGCGGCTGCGGAGGAGAGCAGGAGCACAGCGGGAGAAGCAGCAGGAGAACACGTGAAAAGAGATCAGCGTGTCGGGGGGCTCGGGAGGCATGTGTGCGGCGGCAGAGATCCAGAGTGAAGAGCATCATGCTGGCAAGGGCAGAAGCAAGGAAGGAACGTTTTTTGCCTCAGCGATGCCTTTTCATCGGGACAGGGGGGCAAATATCCAGGGAAAAAGGGGGCTAACTCAAGTATGAGGGTTGATAACACCAGGGAGAGGGGGGGTTGGGTGCTGGAGGAAGGGAGGGTGTAAATAACCGGGGCATTGCGGGTGGGGGTCACAGGAGTGGCCTGGGGGAAGATTCCAGAGGAAAAGGGGGAGGAACTTCCAGGGGACAGGAAAGAGACAATGCTGGTGGGAGGGGTGGAGAGAATGCCATGGGGAGAGGGGGGGTAGGAGGGCTGGTGGGCACAGGAGGAGCAGCAGCTCATCAGCACAGGGCAGGGGCGCTAAGCTGAGTGGCAGTCGAGGAAGGAGAGGGGCTCGAGGCCAGGGGGGGATATTCTAGGCGTAGCCAAGGGCAAACGGGGCTAGGGCAAGCATCTGGACAGGTTGAGGATGCAAGTGGGGATGCAGGTGGGGAGGTGGCAGGAGGTAGCTCCGGGCATGGAGACATCAGCCAGGGCAGGGTATGGAGTCCTGCAAGGTCAATCGGGAGGACAATTACCCTTAGCAAACGAGGGGTTGGAGGTGGGGCAAGGGGGCCCCGAGAAAGAATGGGGGGTCAGGCTCTGAGGGGCAGAGGAGGTGGGGCTACACCTCAAAGGGGATATTATGCTGTATATGGTCCGGAGGCTTGGGAGCATTGGAGGGAGGGGGGTCAGGGATCATCTCGGGGGGATTGGGTGGGGGCATGGCAGCTGGCATGGCAGTCGTTCCCCCCCCCCCTGTTTTTTATTACATTCCACCCCAGGGAACAGCGGCCTCTTGGAGCGCAAGAAGGATCGGGAAGAGCGGCACAACGGCTAGCAGAAGCGAGGAAGCCGGAGAGGCAGCCAGGTCCCAGGCAGCGGAGGAGGATCGGGAACCAGTGCAAGGACCGCGGCAGCAGGGGGCAGCTCAGATGGACCGGGAGCCAGCTGCAAGCCTACCAGCAGCAAGGGACGGTGCAGCAGGTGAGTGTCCGGTGGGGGGGCAGGAACCGGGGAGAGTGGGGAAGAAAGCACGCAAGAAGAGGAAATATTCCCGTACACGTGAGTTCAGGCTCCTCCTCCTCATCGTCGTTGGTGGGCACGGGGTCTTTGTCTTCAGGGGCCGATAGTGGGGGGCGGCTGTTGGGCAGCAATGGAGTGTTGGAAGGTCAGGCGGTCAGGTCAATGCCCACTATGGCTCCCTTTTCAGAATTGTGGGAGGAAGTGCCAAAAACGTTATGACATAAGATAAGGAAGTGGCGATATATTGATATATCTCGGTTGCTGGAGGGCAGGAGGAGAGGAAGAGGAAGGAAGACGAAAAGGTGGGACGGATAAAGAAGGTGGCCAGAAATGTGGTAAATGGGCAAGGGCCTTCTCACGGTTGGCCAGTGTCTGGGGGCATAAGTGCCCGTCCCATTATGGGATGTTTTTAGCATATGCGGACTCTATATTGGAGGCGGCACAGACTCACGAGGGCTGAACTACGATGAAAGGTTCAAGGATAAGATGGAGGAGAGCAAATCTTTGTCGTGGGACACGCAGGACATCAACCTTTGGCTGACACAGATGTCGGCCCAGGCTGGCATTGGGGGGATTGGGGGGATGAGAGGCAGTGTGGCGAATGCCATGGGGGGGGGCAGTCCTTTCTTGCGCGGGGGGGGGGGGGCAGGCAGCAACAGAGAGGTGGGAGTGGGGGATCCGGTGACATGTGTTGGAGATATAACAAGTCTTCGTGCCCATTCCCGGATTGTAAGTTTCGGCACATCTGCTCGGTATGTAGCGGGGCTCATGCAGCCATTAAATGCATCAAAAAAGGCCCTCCCCCCATCAGGGGACAGGCCCCCAGGTAGTAAGCAGCTCCTGACCTTGGCGGCGACGCCCATAAGGATTGAAGCACTGAGGCCGTGGCTTCATCAGTATCCGAGGCGTCGGGATAGGGAGATGCTAGAGGAAGGGTTTCAACAGGGCTTTATCATACCGGTTGTGGGTGGGGTGGTTGGGGCTAGGGCAAAGAACTCTCAGTCAGTTCGGTGTTTTGCTAGTATGGTAAGGGAAAAGTTGCGAGGTGAAATGGAGTTGGGTAGGATTGCGGGCCCATTTATGGAGGATCCCATTGAGAATTTTGTGGTTTTGTGGTCTCCCCGTTAGGAGTTATTCTGAAGAAAGAGCCGGGGAAGTTTAGATTGATTCACAACCTATCCTTTCCTGAGGGGACCTCAATAAATGATCACATACCCAGGGAGTCCTGCGCGGTTCGTTATGCGTCCTTCGATTCCGCGGTTTGTCTGGTTCGTAAATGTGGTCGGGGGAGTCTGATGGCTAAGGTGGACATCGAATCGGCTTTCCAATTATTACTGGTGCACCCTTCTGCTTTCCCTTGTTGGGTTTTGCATTTGAAGGGAAAAGATATTACAACAAATGTATGCCAATGGGTTGCTCCGTGTCGTACGTGTATTTTGAGAAGTTCAGCGCATTTATGCATTGGGTTTTGGTTAGGAGGGTGGGATGTGCGAATGTTGTGCATTATTTGGATGACTTCCTATTTGTCGGTGAGGCTCGTTCCAGCAAGTGTAAGGAGTTGTTGGAGGGCTTTGTGGAGTTGTCCAGGGAATGGGGGGTGCCGTCAATAAGACGGAGGGCACAGCCACGATACTCACCTTCTTGGGTGTGGAGCTGGACACAATGGAGATGGTGGCTCGCCTGCCAGTAGAAAAAGTGGTGCAGCTACGGGTGTTGGTGGCCAACGCGATGGCATCCAGGAAAATGACATTGCGTGAGATGCAGGCATTGATGGGCTGCTTAAATTTTGCTTGCAAGGTGATCCCAATGGGGCATGTGTTTTTGCATCGGATAGTGGCGGCCACTGCAGGTAGACTAAGCCTCATCATAGGATTCGAGTTTCTCAGGTCATTCTGGAGGACCTGGCAATCTGGGATATATTTCTGAGGGGATTCAATGGAACGGTGGTGATGCGGGAAGCTGAGGTGTCCAGTGTAGATTTGGAGCTCTTTATGGATGCGGCGGGGGGCGGGGCTAGGGATTTACTTTGGCAGGGAGTGGTGCATGGGAGCATGGCCGCATGAGTGGAGGGATGCGGGTTTGACCAGCAACCTAGCCTTTTTAGAGCTGTTCCCGCTGCTGGTGGTACTGGAGTTGTGGCCTGGCAGGCTGCAGGATCGGAAAGTGGTCTGGTGGTGCGATAACGCAGCGGTGGTAAGTGTTATTAATAACTACTCGCCATGATGTGTGTGCTAAACCGCATTGATGAGGGAGATGGTACTGGCATGTTTGCGTAGTAATGTTTATGTACGAGCCAGGCATATTCCCGTATGCACTAACAGGATTGCTGACACTCTCTCCTGTTTTAACTGGGACATGTTCAGAAGCAGACGTCATTGGAGAGAAAGTCCCAGAGAGATTGTGGCAGGTTGGCCTGAGGAAATGCTGAGCCTACTGCGGAGTTCGGTGTCTTCGGCGACATGGGCAGCTTATCAGCAGGAATGTGACAAAGTGGTTGCCTTCTTACTAGCGAATGGATGGAAGAAAGGGGGTGTTTCGGATCAACTAATGGGGCAGTATGTGGTGTATTCAAAGGTGACAGGGGCATCGAGGGCAGTGGTGTGAACTCAGCTGGCTGGGTTTGCCTTCTTCGCCAGGGCTCTGGGCTGGGAGACCGCGGGTGGAGGACTTTTGACCCGTAGGCTGTTGCACGGCTGGGAGCGTTCTCGCCCGGCCCCAAGGGATAGAAGGGAACCTATCATGCATGAGCTGCTAGCCAGGTTGTTGGGGGTTTTGCCAGTAGTAACCAAATCAGGCTTTGAAGCAACTCTGTTTTGGGTGGTTTTTAGTTTGGCCTTCTTCGGTGCCTTTTGGGTTGGTGAGTTGGGAGCCGACTCCTGCAGGGCAGCATCCAGGGGAGGGCTACAGTTTAAGCACCTAAAGCTGGCGGAAGGGCAGCTTCGCATATGATTAGTGCGCTCTAAGACGGATCAGAAGGGTAAAGGATGTTGGGTAACATTGACAGCAGTACAGGGTTCGTTAACATGCCCGGTAGCGGCTGCGCGGGCATATTTGGAGGGCCGCCCGCGGTTGCAGGAACTGCTCTTTCTGCATGAGGATGCACAACCATTAACGCGGTTTCAGTTTACAGCTGTGCTGTGCATGGCTCTGCAGAGAGTGGGAGAGGATCCACTACAATTTGCCCCGCACTCCTTCTGAATCGGCACGGCAACTAGTGTAGCGGGGGCAGGGTTAAGGGGCCAAGAGATTAAACGCATCGGCAGATGGCGGTCACAGGCCTTTGTGGGGTACATGTGGCTGTGAAGGTAGATAGGCAAAAAAAAAAAAAAAAAAGGAGGAAAAAAGAAAGGGTATCAGGATGTTGCCTAACTGTCGATTTTCTTCACAGATGCGGGAAGGTGCCCGATTCGCTGCTGGGTCATCGGTCACTCTTTTGTTTATTGGGCAGGGTAGCGAGCGGCAAGGCATCCAGTGGGGCCTAATCTGGGACTGGATGTCGATGAGGTGTCCGTACTATGGCTGGGCGAGAGGGGGCTTCGGTGGCCTCAGCTGTGCCTTTGCTTCGGAACCTTGAGAGAGAGAGGGGAGCATCTGCACTGATATTGCTGCATTTGGGCAGCAATAACCTAAGCACATGGACCTGCAAGCAATTGATTCGAGCAGCGAAGAGGGACTTGGCAGTAGTTAATCAAATGTTTAAAGACACTGTTATCTTGTGGTCGGACATTATTCCAAGGCCTGCCTGTAGGGCGCAGAGGAGGTGGTCAAGAGGGTTAACAAAGATAAATAGGCAGATTGGACGATGGGTGTGTGATCAGATCATGCACCCATGGGCCGAGGTGAATTGTGCAGGCTTGTTTAGGCAGGATGGGGTGCACCAATCCCCGGTGGGAGGGGATCTGCTTCTCAATGACTGGCAGGAGGCGTTGGAATATGTGTTGGCTCAGGGGGGTAACCGGTTGCAGCTTGGGTAAAGGGGGGGCGGGGGTAAAGGGGGGAGTGGCAGGGCGACAACTGTTGCCTGTGCCGGTGGCAGGAAACCAGAGGGTCTGGGGTCCGGAGCCGGTGGCGATAATTGGGCAGGGGTGTGGGTCGCCGACCCGGTCAGCCCCGTTGAGCTTTTGCTAATCATATGGTGAAGCCGGGGAGAGGGGTGGTTGGTTAAGCTAGTCGTGGGCCTGTCCACGGCAGTTGCGGAGTATAGGCTCGCCTTGCTAATCACATGGCTGGTGAGTCCGGATCCGCTAGAATGATGTTTATGTTTGAATTGAATTGTTTGATGTTAAAGGTTCAATAAAGCTGCGACCGGTTTTGAATTCCCAACCATTGTTTGTCTGTTTTGTGCAGAGGGGGAGCTGCGAGTAAAAGAATGAAAAGGGAAGTGTATGGGGGTGGGGGGAAGGGATGAGCACAGAGTCTGGCATGCCTCGGTTAATGGGAGGCCGCGGGGCGAAGTCCTCAGCAGCCTCGGTAACTGGGCTGGCAGCTGTGCGAGGCCCAGTGAACGAGATAGGGCGCGGGGACGTGTGCACATGCCGTGGGGGCGGCGCGGCGTCCTTTGAATCAATTGGTCCTGCGGCGTGAAGGATCGCCGCGGGAGCCAATGGGGGGGCTTGCCTAAGCGAGCGAGCAGAAGAGCGCGGGGGCGGCTGTGAGGGAGCAGCAGTTGCGACCGGCAGCCGAGGAGCTGGGTTGCGGTGGGTGTCCCAAACAACCCACCCTTGCAGGAAGCGATTTCGTGGCAAAAGAGGGTTGTTGCAGTGAGGGGGGGTGGCGGGAACCTGGAGGGTCCGAGGTCCGGAGCCGGAGGCAATACTTGGGCAGGGGTATGGGGCCTCCGACCCACTCAGCCCCTGTTGGGCTTTTGCTAATCATATGGCGAAGCCGGGGAGAGTGGCGGTTGGTTAAGCTAGCCGTGGGCCTGTCCGCGGCAGTTGCGGAGTATAGGCTCGCCTTGCTAATCACATGGCTGATGAGGCCGGATCTGCTAGAATGATGTTTATGTTTGAATTGAATTGTTTGATGTTGAAGGTTCAATAAAGCTGCGACCGGTTTTGAATGCCCAACCGTTGTTTGTCTGTTTTGTGCAGAGGGGGAGCTGCAGGTAAAGAAGGCAAAGGGCAGTGTATGGGGGTGGGGGGGGGAGGGATGAGCACGGAGTCCAGCATGCCTCGGTTACATCTTTGTTAGTGATATTGCGGAAGGGCTGTTGGGTAAGATTTGCCTGTTTACAGATGATACCAAAATCTGCAAAATAGATGCTAAGGAATGCATAGATAAAATGAGGAAGGATCTAGCTAAGCTTGAATAATGGTCAAGAATTTGACAGCTGAGATTTAATGCTAAAAAATGCAGTGTCATGCATTTAAGCTGCAAAAATCTAAGGGAGCAGTACAGTGTAGGGGGCCAAATACTTCTGTCCATGAAAGAAGAGCAGGACCTGGGTATGATTGTTTCTGATGATCTTAAGGTGGCTAAACAGGTAGAAAATGCAATAGTGAAAGTCAGAAGGATGCTTGTGTGCATAGGGAGAGGAATGGCCAACAGAAAAAAAGATGTGATAGTGCCTCTGTATAAGTCTCTGGTGCGACCCCACTTTGAATATTGTGTGCAATTCTAGAGACCACATCTTCAAAAGGATATAAACAGGATGGAGTTGGTGCAGAGGGTGGCTATTAAAATGGTTTGTGGTCTTTGTTATGAAGCATTTGAGGACAGGCTTAAAGATCTTAATATGTATACATTGGAGGAAGGCAGGATAGAAGAAATATGATGGAGATGTTTAAATACGTCTGTGGCATAAATGCACAAGAGGAGAGCCTCTTTTGATTGAAAGCAAGTTCTGCAACAAGGGGACATAGGATGAGGGTGAAAGGGAATAGACTGAAGAGTAATATGCACAAATATTTCTTTACAGAAATAGTGGTAGATGCATGGAATAGTCTCCCATTGGAGATAGTAGAGATGAGGACAGTATCTGACTTCAAAAAAGCATGGGACAAACACAGACGATCTCTAAGAGAGAAAAGGTGAATATTGTAGTTGATATGGAAGGGCAGACTAGATAGTCCATATGGTCTTTTTCTGATGTCATGTTTTTATGTTTCTATATTCTGTGAAATCAGAAGCACCTCCACATACAGTATGTTCTGTTCACACACTTTCCCATTAGATGGACATTGCTGTAGCCTATTAATAATAAAAAAAAAGCTTTTTCTCTTTTTGTGCCTGTAGAATCACATTTTCAATATATATCTTTATGGCCTCTTTAATCATAAATATCCCTGTCTTCTTCTGTATATGAACCACACCAATCTCGCTACAACTTTTTTTTGTTTTAATTTATACTTTTACTGTGAACTAAGCTTTTCCTTTAATGGTGCTATATCATCAGTCATGTGGCTAGCTATCCATTCTTACTTTTTGATCAACAGGAAATAAGCCCATTCAAAAGTGTCTTGAGTCTAAAACCTCTAGAAACTTCAGGGGCATCAACATCTTCCTATTCATGAAGGTGAGACAGGAAAATTCCTGTGGTGCGTTATTCAAAATGAAATGAAAATAGGTTCTGGGAATACACCTATCAGTCCAGGGGGGTCAATCTTAATGATGACAACCATATAATGAGGCAATAAAGTTTCATGTACAAAGAGCAAATCCATTGTGTGTCTCTTAGTGTGAGTAGACCTCTCTAACAACTGTCAGAAACCCTGACCTTGCAATGTAGATAAACATTCAAAAGGCAAACCAAATAAAACCATTAAAATCTCTTATCAAGGGTGGATACCCCAAGCACACATTAAAAATTAATTGTGCAAAAAAAATAGTCTATTCACCTGGGTCTCTATATATCAGCAAAATCAAAATAAGGGATCTCTTCATAATCAAATTAAATGAATACGGTAATCTTTTAAATATGCTTAACAACTTCCAAGAACTATTATTTGTAGGAACTCCTATAACTTCCTTATGTTGTTCTTATCCAGAGGTCCAGGGTCCAGGCATGTTCTTGTGTAGAACTCCATACCTCTGGCCATTTGACAATCACGAGATTATTTTTGCTTTAGGACATTATTAAAGACATATTTATTTTCATCTGCATAGTAAAAGTTGGGTTATCATTTATATTTTTAGGGATGTTGTTTGTGTCTTTTATTTTTTGTCTGTCTTAATTGTTGTTTTTTATATTTTATTATGAATATACTATTCTAATTCATCAAACAACACTGTGATGGGAGGGAAATAAATGCTAATAAACAAAATAAAATTGTTGTAGCATTGCAATGAGCATAAATCTTTTTTAGGGCCATCCCTACCACCAGGCAGACTAGGTGTCAGCCTAGGGTGGTAGGCTTCAGGGTGGTAGCAAGACATTGTCCCCCTCTTCCCTTCCTGTTACCATTGCTGCTGCTGCTGTTCTCACCACGCTACCTCCACGGGAGACCAAAAAATTGAATTTCAGAGGTAGCAATGCATTTCCAAGAAAGGTCTATCAGTGCCGGGCCTTTTGGTATTTATGTGTGCATTCATACATAAATTCAAAGCTTTGCACATCCCATGTGAAACTAAGCGGGACACAGCAAGGTTTTGAGTGTGCACGTGCATGCACGTGCACAGATGCTGAAAGACCCGCCAATGAGAGCAGCGTAAAAGATATTTTGTATTGTTGCACCAGTACTGCAAATCTACCCCCTCCCCCGCAACCTGATTCTTTTTTGGGGGAGAGGGGGTGGTGGAAGGAAAGAAGGGGATGATGTGGGAGCCTTGGGGGGGGGGGGGTAAACTAGAAGGTGAGATGTGCTGGATACTGTCAGGGGGAGAGAGGGAAGGAAAGATATGCTGAACACCTGGGGGATGTAGTAAGGAACAAGAGATGCTGGACACCTTGGGGGAAAGGGAGGGAAGGGGAGATGCCGGAGACCTGGGTGGGGGTTGGAAAGGGAAGATGCTAGCAGGGCCAGTGCGACCATTAGGCAAACTAGGTGGCCACCTAGAGCGCTATTGGTCCAGAGGCGGTACATTGTCGCTGCAGCCACTACCTTTCCAGGGTCTGTAGCATTGGCAATTGCCACAAACAGCTCTGCAGCACTTACCTTTAAATTTCAGCGCCATCCGATGCCGACATCCTGTTTGCAGGGAGGGTCCTTCCTGTTTAATCTGGGTACTGTGCTTTTTGGTCCTCCTGGCATAGTTTAGGGTCCTCCATGCAATCTGCTGGTTCACCTTGCATAACTTAGGGCCTTGCTTCCAATCTGGCTGCTGAACTGGTCTCCTTGCCATTTAACTCCTTTCAGTGTCTTTGTGTGCTTGCACCAATTGAGCTGCCTTTCCTTCTTCTATTATCTTTTATACCACTTTGTCCTTCTGATGATGATCTCCAATATTCATCCTGCCATTATATGTACTCTTTGCCCATTTAGGGGTACCCCTGGGGGGGGGGGGGTTATGACATTCTTGATGGCTAGTAGTGGTTTAGAGATGCCTGCCATAAAGTTTCAAACAGATTTGATTGAAAGTAGATGGCAAACCTCAATGTTGCATAGGCTTTTATGAGGACAAATCAGGCGAAGGAACAAATGTTTGGGTTTCCAAAGACTAACCAAACTGGTATATTCTGACAAACCAAAATGAGCCCCAAAATCATTGACATGCATATGCTTATGACTTATGGTTTATGGTTTAATTAAAATTTGATATACCATTTTTAATATATCAGAACCATTTACATAAAAACAAAATGTAAAGAAAATGAAAGGAATGCCATTTGTGAAAAAAAGATAAAGACCAAATGAAGCACACAGGACAGCTATTTATAGAGACATAAAACAGAAAGATATGCAGGCAGACCAAGGAATCTGGAGCTGTGTTGAATGTCTTTATGAACAGATGTATTTTTAGTGTGGCTTTAAATTTTTGAAAGGTGTTCTTTTGCCTAAGATCAGGAGGTAGATCATTCCAAAGACGAGAGAGTGAGAACGTAAAAAGAGGACTGTCTAGTCTTTCATATCTAGCTTGAGAGACCAAATGAAAAGTCATTTAGCATAAATAGAACAAAAAGCCTGAGATGGAGTCTGTAGAATGATAAGTGAGGACAAGTAGGAATGAATTCCAGGATGTAAAGTTTTATAGATAAGCATCAAAATCTTAAATATGATGTGAACAGATAATGGAAGCCAATGATATTGAATTAGTAATAGAGTAATATGGTCAAATCAAGAGTCTGACAGCAGTGTTCTGAACAGACTAAAGTCTTTTCAATTGATGTTTTGGAAGGCCTGCATAGATGACGTTACATTAATCAATTCTAAAAATAACTAAGCTGAGGAGAAAAGCCAACACATCAAAAAGGAATGGATGCATCTGATTAGGCGTAATGAATAGAAAGAGTTTTTAACAACAGAGCTGTTTGGTAATGAAATGTAAGTCTGGAATCTAATGTAACATCTAGGTATTTGAAAGAGGAGAAAAGGGTAAGAGAAAAGTTCTCCAGTAATGGGGAAGTGATGAGGATATTAGAGTTGCCAGTTACCCAAATGGCAGATGCTTTTTCAATATTAAGTTTAAGGGGATTAGCCTTTAGCCAAGGAGGCTACTTTGGATAAACATATGTTCCTGAGGGATAGGTAGGGATAAATAGGATGAGCATAATGGAGAAGAAGAATATCATCAGCATAATAGAATGCTGAAATCCCGGAATCTTGAATAATCGTTGTGAGCGGAGCAATGAAAGCATTGAACACCGCAAGAAAGTGAATAATGTCTAGATGAAGAGCTTAAAGAAACTGAAAAATGATGATGAGTTAGAAAAGAACTAAACCAATGAAACACGGTGTCATGCGAACCAAAAATAGTGTGATCACCCAGGTCAAATACAAAAATCAAGAGAAACAGCAAGAATATTATTGCCTTGATCAATGGATCTACTCACTGTCAGGGATATAATTCATTGATGTGATCCAGATGATTGGAAAGCTGTGAGAATGCATATTTTTCATGAATTTTTTATAGGAATGGAAGATTAGAGACTGGAAAATAACTATCAAGCCTAGTGGTTGGGGCAAGGTACCTCAGGCCAGAAGGTTGGGGGTTCAAACCCCACTAGAGGACAGCAACCTTGGGCTGGAAGGACTGGGGTTTCTAGTCCCACAGGTGCTCCTTGTGGTCTTGGGCAAGCCACTTAACCCTCCTTTGCCAATGTTCCCTGTAAAATAGTTATCTCCAGGTTATAATGCCCTGTTCAATGTAATTTCAGTTTATTTTATTTTATTTATTTATTTAACAGTATTTCTAAACCGCCTTATCATAATAATCAAGGTGGTATCACAGCAAACAATCTGGTAGTGTGAGTGTTGATACATGCAGTGAGGGTGGAAATTTCGTTGGGTGTGTGTGTCTTGTTTGCTAGATTGGGTGAGCTATGTACAATGTGGGCTATTTACAGTGGTGCTAAAATCATTTTATATACATCTAGTGTTAGGCGGTAAACGTGTGCTGCTATACAGTTCCTAGTTTATGTGATGTGTCCAAAGTGTTCTATGAACAGTATGGTTTTCAGCTGTTTTCTGAAGTCCTTGAGCTCTGTAGTTGCCCTCAAATCGTCCGGTAGTTTGTTCCATATTGTTGGAGCAGCCATGGAGAGTGCTCTGTCTGTTGTGTCCTTGCGTGTGTGTTTGTATTCACTTGGGGTGCTGACTCGGTTGTGTGTTTGTTTTCTTCTAGGACGTGTGCTGGTGTCTGGTTGTATGAGGGTGTGCAGGCTGTTGGCTGATGTTTGCTGTTTTATCTTAAATAGGTTTATAATAGTTTTGTATCTGATGCGTGCATCGATTGGTAGCCAGTGTAAGTCCTTTAAGGTGGGTGTGATGTGCTCCTGTCTTGCAGTTCCGGATATGATTCGTGCTGCGGTGTTTTGTGCCAGTTGGAGTGGTTGATGGCTTGTTTCGGTAGTCCAAGGTATATCGGATTGCAGAAGTCCAGTAGAGGGCTTATCAGTGCTTGACAGACGGTACGGAAGTGTTCTGGGGCGAGGAGTGGTTTCAGTCTCCTGATGATTCGCATCTTGTAGTAGGCTTTTTGTATTGTTTGTCTATGTGTGGCTTGAGATTGAGTTTATTGTCCAGCGTAACCCCGAGGTATCTTACTTCTGACCTTATTGGTATAGTAATGTTTGTATCTTATATTTGGTGGTTGTATGAAGCTTTGGTTCCGAGTGATGATTAAAGCTTCAGTCTTGTTGTAGTTTATGGCGAGGTGTTGTTTTGACACCAACTGGTCATTTGTGTAAGGCAGTCTGTTATCTTAGAGAAGTCCGGGTTGTCGATTGATATCGGGGTGTATATCATGATGTCGTCGCATAGATCGTGTATTGAATGTTGTTCTCTTCATGATGTTGCGATTGGTTGGATGTAGATGTTAAATAGGAGTGCTGAGAGCGCAGAACCTTGAGGTACACCTTGACGGACTTTGATGGGTCGGGAGGTGATGTGTCCCACCTTGACCTGTAGCTGTCTTTCGGTTAGGTACGAGTGGAACCATTTCAGTGTGATACCGTGTATACCAGTGTTCTGTAGTCTTTCTAGGAGCGTGTGTGGTCCACTGTGTCGAAGGCTGAGGAGATGTCGATGAATATCATTATTATTCCATTCCTGGTGTTGTCAATTATTCTTAGGATGCTGTCGAAGAGGTAGATCAGTAGCGTTTCGACACCGTGGTTAGGACGAAATCCGTGTTGGTTGTCGTCAAGTGTTTCGTGTTTGTCGATGTGATCCTGAAGTTGTAGTTGAACTGTTTTTTCGATGACTTTTGCGAGGAAGGGTATGCTGGATATTGGTCGGTATGCTGCTGGATCTTTTCTGTCGAGAGTTGTTTTCTTTGTGATTGGTCTCACTGAGGCAAGTTTTAGTTGCTTGGCATGAGACCTTGAGTGAGTGAGTTGTGTACCATTTTATGTATGGTGGTGATGAGGCTTGATTGGTGGCTTTGACCCACGACACTGGGCATGGGTCTGTAGGAGCGGTGCTTGTGTGATTGTAGAGATGATGTGGGATATCTGTTCTGTTGAGGGTGAGGAGAATGTGCCCCAGGTTTTGGAGTGTACATCTGTCCTTGAGGTTCTACTAGGCGATGTTTGTTCCGTTGAGTGAAATTTGTCCTTGATGTGGTCGGCGAATTTCTGTGGATCAATTTGTGCTTCCTTTTCTGTTGTTTGCTCTTTTGTGAGGATTTTTACTATTTCGAAAAGCTCTCTGGGTTTGTTGATGGAGGTGTTTATCATGTTTGTGTGGTATTCCCTCTTTGATGGTTGATGTGTTCATTGTATTGCTTTTGCTTTGTTAGATAGAGATGCTGGTCGGCAGTTGTTTTGTTTTTTCCCATCTCCGTTCAATCTTCCTGAGTTCCCTCTTTTCCTGTCTTATTTTGCTGAGTACCATGGTTTGTTTGTCTCTTGTTGTGGTGTTGTTTCTCGGTCCCATCATCTGGTGGTTTTGCGGCGTTGGCTAAAATGCTGTTCCAGCTGGAAACTTGTTCCTCCAGGTCGTCCGTAGTAATGTTCAGGTGTTGATTGTGTCCTGTATATTCGTCCTTGTCGAAAAACACTTGAATCGTCTTGTGTGTGTGAGGTGTTTGCTCTTTCGTTTGTCTGGTCCTCTTGTGACCGCAGCCTTATCTCGATTAAGTAGTGGTCAGACCATGGCACTGGGGTAATGGTTGGTGGAGAGATCAGGTTCTCTTGATGTTAGGTAATTGGATGCGAATATGAGGTCTGGAGATGATCCATGTCTGTGTGTTGGAGCATTGATTATTTGCGTGAATTGCAGTGAGGACATTGCTTGCAGGAAGGCCTCTGCGTCTTTGACATTGGTGGACTTTAGGTTGAAGTCTCCAATCAGCAGCGCTGGTTTGTTTGTTGTTATGGCACAGGCTTCTTCGAGTGTGAAGGCCAGTTCGTCGGGTGGAGCTCTGGGTGCTCTGTATGTTAGGCAGATTGCAATGTTCTTGTTCTTGATGCTAATTGTGTTACATTGCTGTGTATCGGTGAGGCTCTGTGTCTTGAACTTCATTTTTGTTTTTGCCATGATCAGGACTCCTCCTCCACGCCTGTGAGTGCGTGGGCAGTTGTACGCTGAATAGTTGTTTGGTACAAGTTGGTTGAGTAGAACATTGTCAGTCGGGTTGAGCCATGTCTCTGTGATGCATATTATGTCGGGCTGTCGCTCTTCAATGTGGTCTACAAGCGTGTGTATCTTGTTGCAGACGGATCTGGCATTTATGAGCTCTATCGTTGTTGTCTTTGTTGATGAGTTTGCTGTTACATGTGCTTCCTTTGTGCGGGGTGTGGGAGTTTGATTTGTGTCTGTTTGGTCGCTTTGCCTGGGAGGGTTCCGAGTTTCTCTTTGTATGTGTGCTGTGGTTCCAGATATTGAAATACAGTTGGAGGGTGCCATTTTGTGTTTGCTTGTGGGTGGTGGAGGTGTGTGGTTGGTGGGAGGAGTTGTGTAATGAGTAAGAAGAGAGGGAGAAGTATGTGGCGTGCATGTTGGTTTTTTGTGATGTTCTTTTAAGGAGATGCCTGTTGTCTTAAGTCTTCTTCTTGTTGGCTGTTTGGAGAGAGCTGTATATTGTGCGATGGCCTTTCTCGTGGAGGGGGAGCCGGATCTGCGTAGGGCGTCTTGGTGCGGGAGCCTGTCCCGTGGAGGGAGCCTGTCCCGTGGAGGTCGAGCCGGCTCTGCGTAGGGCGTCTTGGTGTGGGAGCCTGTCCCGTGGAGGGAGCCTGTCCCGTGGAGGGCGAGCCGGCTCTGCGTAGGGAGTCTTGTTGCGGGAGCCTGTCCCGTGTAGGCAGCCTGTCACTAGGAGGACGAGCCGGCACTGCGTAGGGTGTCTTGTGGTGCGGTAGCCTGTCCCGTGGCGGGCGAGCCGGCTCTGCGTAGGGCGTCTTGTTGCGGGAGCCTGTCCCGTGGAGGGAGCCTGTCCCGTGGAGGGCGAGCCGGCTCTGCGTAGGGTGTCTTGGTGCGGGAGCCTGTCCCATGGAGGTAGCCTGTCCCGTGGAGGGAGACTGTCCCGTGGAGGGCGAGCCGGATCTGCGTAGGGCGTCTTGGTGCGGGAGCCTGTCCCGTGGAGGGAGCCTGTCCCGTGGGGGGCGAACCGGCTCAGCGTAGGGTGTCTTGGTGCGGGAGCCTGTCCCGTGGAGGAGGGCCGGATCTGTTGGGGTGTGTGTAGTGGAGGTGCGGCTTGGTGGTGGGGAATGTGTGATGTACTGTGAGAGTTCTACTTGCGGTTCTGACGTCCTTCGCCTCGGTCTGCTTCCTTGCTGGGTTTCTCCTGTGATGCGGTCGGCGCTGTTGTTTCCTGCTGCTTGGCTACGTGCCTCGCCTGGGGTTCCGGAGTGGTGTGCAGAGTCGTTGTGGTCGTTGATCTTCATTCGGTGGCGGAGGGGTCTGTTGGACATAGCGTGTCTTTTCGGGGAGGAAGGAAAGTTGGTTGGTTGCTTTTGTGCGCCTCTGTGCCGCGCCTAAGGGCCACGCCAAAGGGCCCTCTGGCGAGGCCCTCAGGGCGCGGGCCCGCCAGGCGCGGGCGCGCCCACGAGGGACGCCGCTTTTATGTTGGCGGGCCGCTTCTCCCCCTGCTCTCCACTGCCCGGACAGGGCAGGTGGACAGTGGGGGGTGCTGGAGTGTTGGCGGCAGCAGCGGCTCCCTCCGGAGGCGAGGGACGCCGCTTTTATGTTGGCGGGCCGCTTCTCCCCTGCTCTCCCACTGCCCGGATTCGGCAGGAGCACAGTGGGGGGAGTTGGAGTGTTGGCGGCAGCAGCGGCTCCCTCCGGAGGCGAGGGACGCCGCTTTTATGTTGGCGGGCCGCTTCAATGTAAACAGCCTTGATATCATGAAAGGCAGTATATAAGAAATGTTAAATAAATTAAGTATAGCATCAACCAAGGCTATTTTCCAATGTATAGGGACAATGCCAAATGAGACTAGAATTGATAATAGATAGAGAAATATGGAGAAGAGCAAGTGAGTTCATAGTAAAATGTTGGTAAAGTGGAACCAGAGGCAAGTAGTGTGAGGGAAAGAGGTGTAAGAAGATACATCGGGAAGATGTATTACAACTATTAGATAAACTGAAGAGTAGCAAATCACCTGGGCCGGATGGCATACATCCAAGGGTGTTGAAAGAACTGAAATATGAGATTGCAGACCTGCTATTAGTAATCTGTGAACTATCATTAAAATCATCTCTAATACCTGAAGATTGGAGGATCGCCAATGTAACACCAATTTTTAAAAAGGGTTCCAGGAGTGATCTGGGAAACTACAGACCGGTGAGCCTCACGTCAGTACCGGGAAAAATGGTAGAAACCATCATAAAGAATAAAATTACTCAGCATGTAGATAGTCATGGCCTAATGGGAGACAGCCAACATGGCTTTAGACAAGGAAGCTCTTGTCTTACTAATCTGTTATGTTTTTTTGAAAGTGTGAATAAACAGGTGGACAAAGGTGAGTCGGTTGATATAGTGTATCTAGACTTTCAGAAAGCCTTTGACAAGGTCCCTCATCAGAGACTTTTGGCAAAACTAAAGAGTCATGGGATAGGAGGCAGTGTACTACTGTGGATCAGGAACTGGTTAAAAGATAGAAAGCAGAGGGTTGGGCTAAATGGCCAATTTTCCCAATGGAGAAAGGTGAATAGTGGTGTACCCCAGGATCTGTGCTGGGTCCGCTGCTTTTTGACATATTCATAAATGACCTGGAAAGAGGAATAACGAGTGAGGTTATCAAATTTGCAGATGACACAAAACTATTTAAAGTTGTTAAAACCCAAGAGGATTGTGGAAAATTGCAAGAGGATCTTGATAAATTAGAAAACTGGGCATCAAAATGGCAGATGAAATTTAATGTGGACAAGTGCAAAGTTATGCACCTAGGGAAGAACAACCCAAACTATGGTTACACAATGCAAGGTTCCACATTAGGAACCACCACCCAGGAAAAAGATTTAGGTGTCATTGTGGATAACATGTTAAAACCCTCAGCCCAGTGTGCAGTGGCAGCCAAGAGAGCAAATAGAATGCTAGGTATCATAAGGAAAGGAATGGAAAATAAAACAAAAGATATTATAATGCCTGTATACCGTTCCATGGTGAGACCGCACCTTGAATATTGTTTGCAATTCTGGTCGCCATATCTTAAAAAGGATATAGCGTTATTAGAAAAGGTTCAGAGAAGAGCCACCAAAATGGTAAAGGGGATGGAAGGATACTCCTATGAAGAAAGGCTAAAAAGGTTAGGGTTCTTTAACCTGGAAAAGAGACGGCTGAGGGGAGATATGATAGAAGTCTATAAATTAATGAATGGAGTGGAACAGGTAAACGTAGATCGATTGTTTACGTTATCAGAATATAGAAAGACTAGGGGACATACAATGAAGCTACAGGGTAAACTATTTAAGACTAATAAAAGAAAATATTTCTTCACTCACCGTGTAATCAAACTCTGGAATTTGTTACCGGAGGATGTAGTAAAGGCTGTTAGTGTAGCTGGGTTTAAAAAAGGTTTGGACAAGTTCCTGGAGGAAAGGTCCATAAACCATTATTAAGAAGGGACACAGGATATCAATGCTTGACCCAGTACAAGCATTGCGGAACTTGTGTCTTTTGGGGAAACTGCTAGGTACGTATGACCTAGATTGGCCACTGTTGGAAACAGGATACTGGGCTTGATGGACCTTGGTCTGACCCAGTATGGCATATCTTATGTTCTTATTTTTGAAGAGCTTACTTGACTCTCCCCTCACCAGTAACCTCACTGGGCTCTTGAAGCTACAAAGAACCACACTCACAAGCAATGGGAAGGTTATCAAATAGTCAATAAATACAACACAGTTCTATAGAAAATACACCAAAGCTTTGGGGAGAGAAACTGGAAGACACACGTTCTCCCTGTTTACTCTAACTACTAGCCATGGTTCACTTTATTTATAAGACTTTTTTAGATGATACAGCATAATTTCACTTTATCATTATACGTCATGTATGTTTATCATATTGTAGGTCAACTTATTCTGTGTGGGTCAATGTGGAGCCATAAATGAAGTCCAAGACATAATTGTTTACTGTTACATAGGCCATTATGAGGAGACATACAGGATTCCAAGATATAGAATGACCTAATTGACATAATTGTTTACTCCCGATAACTTGATATCTTCTAACCTTACGGCTTCTTGATACCTACTAATTACTAATTACTAACCTTGAAAGTATTTTAGCTAATAACCCTGAGACTGCTATCTGGTATCCCTGAGACAGAGAGACTGGGGTATAACGTGCCCTTTCTTTATTTCAGGACATGTAAACCTTCACCTAGTAAGCTAATCATGCACCGGTAAATGAAGAAATTTAGAACGAATATCAGAGACCTTTTTCAAGAAATACTGAGCAAGTTGTTCTAAGGAGGGAGTATCAGTTGCGTTTACAGGTGTATATGACTGAGTAAGACAGGAGACATCTGAATATAGCTGCTTAGTCCAATGCAAGAATATATTTTTTATTTATTCACTTTTAAAGATGCTTTACAAACAAAACAACTTATATAGAAATAGAAAAAAGCAAGGAAAAGAAAAACAAATACTATATTCAATAATACTCAAGAAAACAAAATAAAGCCCTTTTCTCACTAGCCCAAAACTAGATCCAAGACATCGAAAAGGAAAAACAATTTATACAAATATTGAAAAGGAAAGCAATAACCCTGCAAAGTCAGCAAACTAAACTAATACACTGCATTATAATCTCATGCCAACAAGACCTCAGATAGGTGAGAGCTAATAAAGGTCGCTAGCTGACTAGGATTATAAAAGACATACGATTTAGAATGTAATTTCACAAAGCACTTGCATGGGAATTTGAGAAAAAATAGCCCCCCTAACTGAGATATCCCCGGTTTAAGGAGAAGAAACTCCTTACGTTTTTTTCTGTGTGTCTCGGGCAAGGTCCGGAAAGATACGGATCAGCAACCCCTTGAAACAGAATGTTTTTTGAAATACACTCTAAGCAACCATTCATGATCAACAGATAATGCTAAAGTTACTAATAATGTCGCAGGAACAACAGTTTTCAAATCAGAAGTTTCCAAAACTTCAGTTATACTTAAAATATCCATATGCTGTACTTCTGTTGAAGTCTGCCAAGATGAATCACCCAAAATCTTCTTGTCAGTAGATAGTATATTTTAGACAAAGGTGGCTGAGACTCCAATGGAATCTCCAGGACCTCCGCCATACACTTTTTAAACATATCTTTAGCCGAAACTAGAGAGGAACAGGGGAAATTCAACACACGGATTAGCAGAGCAAGCCTGGTTTTCCAGAGTCTGAACTTTAAATTTAATTGACATCAAATCTTTAGCCAAGGCAGAAACAGAGTCTTCCTGTCTTTGTTGAAATCCTTTCAAACTCTCAACTTCTTTCTTCAGAGTAGAAACATCAGACAAATTCCTCTGAATGGCAAGAGTATTATGATGAACCAACTCCAAAATCATATTAGAATTAGATACCATGGAGGGCGGAGCCCGATGTCCAGCGGGATGGTCGCATAATGCTGAGGCTCCCGAGAGGCCTACTCAGAATCCTGAATTAACACCGGACAAACTTGAATTTCTGCTCTGATCTTGCCGGGGCACATTGGTGAGATGGCGGGGACCAAACCTACGCGCCTGGAATTTGGCTCTTCAGCGGCTTCTCACGGTAAACGCTCCAAAACTGAACCCCCGTCCCCGCAGAAGGGGCTGGCTTTGCGCGAGGGCCCCGAAATGCAGCAGGAAATCCTCGCAGAAATTAGAGGGGTTAAGGACCTCGTGCAGTCAAACGGTGAAGCACTTTGAGCGCTGAGGGAAGATCTTTGTGTACTGCAAGGCAGGCTAGAGGGGCTCTCTTCGCGTCAGGACAAAATGGAGAATATATTAGACTCCCATGCGGTCCGGCTGTCCAAACTCGACAAAGTTGAACGTCAGGTGCGGGCTTTGCAGAAAGAAGTGGAAGATGGCAATAATAGAGCGCGCCGCAACAACCTGCGCCTCGTGGGCCTACTGGAGGGAGCGGAATCGGGTGACATGAAGGAGTTTTTAAGTAAAATCCTCCCTTCCTTGCTCCAAATCACCTTCACCAAAGAATTGGAGATCGATCGTGCTCATCGTGTACCCACAAACATAACGCTCAACAGGAAGACCCCGCGGCCTATCATCTTTCGACTTTTGAGATATCAACATGTGGAACAAATTCTCAGTGCCTCCCGGGCAAAGGGCCATATGGAGTTTGAGAGCCACAAGGTCTCCTTCTATCCTGACTTGGCTAAACCCACAGTCGACCGCCGAAAGCGCTTTCTGGAATTTCGGCCGAGGCTTCAACAATTACAAGCACGCTATGGTTTGCTGTACCCGGCCAAGCTCCGAGTCACGCTTCACAATCAGACAAGAACATTTGAGGACCCTGAGCTACTAGCGGAGTTTTTGGACTCTAAAGAAGCCGACTTGATGCGCTGATTTCCAGAATATTCCTGCCAGTACTCTCATATCCGCTGTGCCTGCCATATTGGATTTACCGCGGCTCAGCGAAGAGTTTATCGAAGGAGGTCTGTCGCCTTATTTTGAAGATATCTGGGACCCGACTCCATCTACCCATTGTAGCCTCGACGAATATCAGAGACAGTGTTTCTTATGGACTCTGGTGTTTCTTTTCTTTTATTATGTCTTATCTCCTCTCTAGGGCCTCCTCCCGCAGACATCTGGTCGCCATATTCATTGGGGGTTTGCTTCTTCTCTAAGTTACTTTGGTACATACTTTTCAATATGGTGTATTGGCCAGCATATTTGGTGCTTATGTCATTAGTGTACGGATTCTGATTATGTTGTAAGTTTTCAAGCGCTTTTACCTAAAATGTCTAGTATCGACTGATGGCACCATGTAAGATTTTTCATTGAACGTACAAGGAATCCATAATCCGATAAAACGGAGGAAACTCCTATGCTATCTACATCATGAGGCTGCGGACCTGATTTTCCTCCAAGAAACACATTTCAATTCGAAGGAAACTTTCCACTTCAATACTAAACCTTACATGGTGGCCGCCTACTCCCCAGCTGCTTCTAAGAAATGTGGGGTTGCTATATTGGATAGGAAATCTCTGCATGCTACTATTGTAGCGATTTGCTTAGACACAGCGGGTAGATAGCCCAGCGTTCACCTCAAGATGGGTAACTTTAAAATTACATGTATATGCCTTCATGTTCCTAATATGGATGACCCTGTCCTGTTGCGATTACTGCTCAGGCTGCGCAGGCCTCTGCTAATTCTTCATTGATAGTGGGGGGGTTTCCATTCAGGTCTTGATCCTCTGATTGACAAATAGTAGTCCAGGATAAGTGGTCCCCCCAAGAGTCATATCGCGCTTACCTCTATGATCAATGATATTATTCTAGTCGACCTACGGAGGCTAATACACCCCAATGAGCTAGACTTTACCTTCTTCTCTTCCTTTCACAAATTCCAGTTTCGCATAGATTTCTTTCTAATATCAACATTGTTAGCTCCCCAGGTCTCTTCCTAAGAAGGGTCGTTTTCTCCTGATTTTATGCTGGGTATAGCCATGTGTTTGATCACGGGGACTTGGAGGGATAGCTCTCGACTTGCTGTCAATGAATAGTGGAACCTTGTCTGCTTATATAGTAACTATGAGCAGATATCTTGGAGGGCTATTTTCCATACCCAATTTCATTCTTGCTTGTCTAAATGGCAGATGCTCAATGATCATGTACCATCTGCTTATTGCTTCGACATGTCTGTTTAATGTACACTCATCATGTCTCAGATCGCTGTAAAGTTTTGTAACATAATAATGTTTCAGACCGCTGGAAGGTTTTGTAACACAATAATGTCAGTACACGTCCGCTTCGAGAATGTTTTAGTTTCTAGAGAAGAAGCAGGGGGGAGGGGGGTGGTGGGGGTTTGCTTTGGTGTATGTATCACATTACATGTATGTATTTGTCTCTTAGTTGTATGTCTTCCTTTCCTTTGTTGTTGCAAAACGAAAATAAAGAATTTAAAAAAAAAAAGAATTAGATACCATAGTCTCACCCAACTTGGAAATAGCAGTCCAAATGGAATCTAGTGAAAAACTATCAGGGCATTCCAAAACAAACTCAGGGTGTACTGTCTGCTCTGACTGTGTCTCTCTATCCAGCACACAACTTCCCGCCATCCCAGGTTGTTGAATAGCCAGCTGTAGCTCTCCTGATGGTTTCTCAATGGTAAACCTCTCCCCTGAAACATCCACTGCTGCTAATCTAGCCGACAGCGTCGACAATGGGAACAGCCCTGGTGCCTTTCCTCCCATCGGGGCAACTTCCAGTCCATAGCCTGAGCTGGGTGACCCAGCTAACCCAAGGCAAAGAAACCCAGCAGGCAGCACAGGGGGCAAATGCAGATCTGGTGAAAGCTGACATCCCAAGGAGGACGCCGTGCCCCCCCCCCCCCGACACCAGCATCGACTCAGCTGGGAAACCACTGGATTTTGCTTGCTGATGCTCAGTCCGTGCTACAAAGGCATCCATTGGCCCAATCACTGGAATAGAACTCTGGGGACTCCCTGAAGAATTGGGAGGATAATTCTGTGGCTTTCCCTTCTTCTTCAGCATCATGAAAAGCACATCTGAGGCAGCTGCAGGTTATGCGGCCATCTTGGATCCCATGCACCATTGTCTTTCAGCTTCCCTTACTTGGATGTGTAAAAGGCATAAGCTAACATGATATCAGGATTAATGCTGCTTTGAAGCAGATACTACAGACCTGAGTGGGGTAAAAGTGTCCAAGGCAGAATGAAGAGATTGATTCCAGTTGGATCATTGATGGATCAGTTGAGAAGTTATAAGGAAAGAGTATATTTGAGGAGGGGGGAATGAGGTGTATTGGTGGTGATTCTATGCAAGAGAGATGGAGTAGGGGAGGCTAGAGAAGAAGACTGATTGGGATGGGATGAAGGCTAAAAAAGATGCATAGATGATCAGTCCAAGGCATTGGAAGTGAAGAAAGTGAAGTTAAAAATAATAAAACATCATTATTAGTGATGATCAAATCTAGTGTATGAACTGCAGAGTGAGTTGGGAAGAGAGAATGTGTTAAGTTAATGATAGATCAGCTAAAAAAGAGACAATTTGTCACACAAGTTCATAGGAGAATGAAAATGAACATTGAAATCTCCAAGAATTATCAGGTTAGAGTATTAAACACTAATCCCTGAGAGAATAGGAGGAGCTTGTCCCATAGAGGGGAACTAATGAAAGAGGGACTATAAAGTATGAGAAAATGAAAGTTCAGAGGAGAGATGAAGGGAACGAGGAAAGATTCATGATAGTCTATAGTAGGAGAGGAAAGCTCAACAGCTGTGAGGGTGTTTTGAAAAATTAAAGCCACTTGGCCATCATTTCTTGAAAGGTAGAGAAGAAAGTACTGAGTAAGACAGAAGTGTGAAAAAGGTTTAGGGGGACCAGGGTTGGGGTTGACATCTCCAGAAGAGAGAAGAAGGAGTAGGACAGAACGGAGGAGAGAGGAAGCATCACGACAGAAGCGAGGGTGCGCGTCCCTCAGTGAGAGGGAGAGTGGAGATGGCTGAATGAGAGGAATAAAATGGTGAAGTTCAAGGGCAGATGATGATATAGAAGATAAAATGATAGGGGAGGTGGAGACAGTAAGGAGTGAGTAATGAAAAGTAGGGCCATGGAATTGTCATAATGAGTGGAAATGATTAGGGAGAGCTAACATCAAGAACACAGTGAGGTGTAGCCATAGGACATGGAGAAGAGCAGAGAATGGAAATCAAAGGGGATAGAGGTGGAGAGGAGGAAAAAGTCCTGATGGGTGTCAATGAGCAGAGGAAGGCTATGAAAGAATGTTAAGCCAGGGGTGGGTGGGTAGGCTGAGGGTTGGGGAGATGGGTAATAAAGTGTTGAGAAGGGAGACACAGCACTACAGAAAGCAGGTGCTGAGTAAAGGACAGACAGAAAATAGGACACACACTGACAAAACAGAAATATAGACAGAACAATAAATAAGCTAGATTTAAACAGGCACAGGAAAATGCCTGAACAGAGCATACAAAGTTAGCAGAGGCTCGTGCTCAGAGAGGAAAACTTCTGAAAAAAGCCCCAGCAGGGGGAGGGGCTGGGCAAATGCTGAAGGCAGGTAAGTAGAATCCGGCAGGTTCCACAGGAAGTGCCCTAGTAAAACTCAGGCAAGGTAAAAAACATAAGACTTTAAATACCTTTAAATGCCTTGTAGAGGAATACGTAATGGAGAAAAAAGAAAGAAAAAGCACACCTAAATGTACAGTAAGATAGTACTAGTCAGAGAAAAGAGGCAAAAAAATGTTGAGAAGGGAGACAGAGCAAGAACAGGCAGCAGCAGATAGCGCACCCACTGGCAAAACAGAAATGTAGACAGAGCAATAAATAAGCTAGATTCTAGACAGACACAGGAAACTGCCTGAACAGAGCATACAATGTTAGCAGAAACTTGCAATGAGGGTGCTCTCATCAAGCAGTGAGCTCTCTACTGAAACACTCAGGGGCGGCCCAAGGGGGGTGCTGGGCCATGTGTGGAGACTCGGTGCGGGCCTCATTTGCATAAATATTTGCATAATGTTACCATACACTAACTTTTAGTAAACATGCCTCTTAATGAGTGTATGGATAAAGAAAGACTAAAAGATTTCTATATTACTATAATCCAGTGCCAATTGCCAGGCACATTAGAAACTACTACAAACACTGCCCATTTAGAACCCATAGCAAACCCGCCATATCCTAACAGCACTATCAGGACTCACAAAGCACCATACCCTACATATCAAAAGGCAACACTGCAAATATTAAACCAATACATTTCAGAGAATAAAAATACATGACCTATTGGGGAGAGAGAACAAGTGTCAGTGTCAAATAGGAATTACATAAACAGAATACCTCAGCTCAGTTACACATGCAGAACATAGACCATCACCAAAAAAAGAATCACAATTTAGAAACAGGAAGACAATAATTAAACTGGGAACCCCAAAAGCCAAACTTGGAATGTACAACAACACTGTAGAAATAAAACTACAAATTAATTTCCTCTTGTACTAAACAAAGTGCAGACGTAATGATGCACATTTCCCGGAGCGTTCATATTCCAGTTAATAAATTCAAAATAAAGAGATATTTTTCTACCTTTTGTGCATTTCTTTTTTCAGTTGTAATTGCTCCAGCCACTTTCTTCTGGTTTCTTCATTTCTTCTGCTAACTCTCCATCGTCTGCTGTCCATTTGTCCTTTCTTCTCTCTTCTAGTTTTTTCCATTCTCTCTCTACATCTGCTTTAACATACTAATCTTTCTCCTTTTGCTCTTTCCTCATTCCTATTTCATCCACTCAAATTTTACCCCTCCATCCTCAATCCCCACTTACTCTCCCAATACCCGGCCAATTGTAGATTTTTCTTCCCTCCCACACAAAGTATTTTTCCCCTCTCCATTTCACTCTCCCAGCCCCATTCCATTCTATTCCTACCCCAACATCATCTCCCTTCTAGTTCCAGCCCCACCCAGCATCCTCTCCCTTTTAGTCTCCAAATCAGCCTATTTCCAGTCCTATCCTAGCCCCACCATCAGCCCATTTCCAGTCCTAGCTCCCCCATCCATTTCCAGTCCTATCCGATTCCCTCCATCAGCTTATTTCCAATGCCAGCCCCCATCAGCCCATTTCTAGTCATTTCCTAGCCCCACCATCAGCCCATGTCAAATCCTAGCTCCCCTCCACTGCCCATTTCCAATCCAAGCCCCTCATGAGCCTACTTCCAGTTCTAACCCCTCCATGAGTCCATTTCAATTCAAGCCCCCACCACAGCCCATTTCCAATCTTAGTACCCCCTAATAGCCCATTTCCAGTCCTATCCTAGCCCCTCCATCAGCCCATTTCCTGTCCTAGCTCCCCCCTGACTCAGCTCTTTTCCAATTCTAGCTCCCTCCCCTCACAGCCCATTTCCATTCCAAGCCCCCCTCCCCATCAGCTATTTGCAGTTCAAGGCCCCCCTTTCACTCAGCCCATTTCCATTCCAAGCCCCCATCCCCATCAGCTATTTGCAGTTCAAGCCTCCCCCCCCTTGCACTCAGCCCATTTCCAGTCCTAGCAACCCCCAGCCCATTACCAGTCCTAACCCCCCATCACCCCATTACCAGTCCTAACCCCCCCATCAGCCCACCTCCAGTCCTAACCCCCCATCAGTCCATTTCCAGTCCTAGCCCCCCCCCATAGCCCATTACCAGTCCTAACCCCCCATCAGCCCACCTTCAGTCCTAACCCTCCCCATCAGCCCATTTCCAGTCCTAGCCCCCCATAGCCCATTACCAGTCCTAACCCTCCATCACCCCATTACCAGTCTTAACCCCCCCCATCAACCCACCTCCAGTCCTAAACCCCCCATCAGTCCATTTCCAGTCCTAGCCCCCCCATAGCCCATTACTAGTCCTAACCCCCCATCAGCCCACCTTCAGTCCTAACCCTCCCCATCAGCCCATTTCCAGTCCTAGCCCCCCATAGCCCATTACCAGTCCTAACCCCCCATCACTCCATTTTCAGTCTTAGCCACTGCATAGCCCATTACTAGTCCTAACCCCCCTCCCCATCAGCCCATTGAAAAAAAAATTAAAAACCTGGCTGCTGCTGCTGCTGCCGCTGTGGCAGCGTCAGAATCAAGTGTCCCGCGGGCCCCCCCTGCCTGCCCGGCAGAGCCCTCCCTCCCTGCATCAGTCCCTCTCTGCGCCGGCTTTCAGAGCCGCGAAGGGAGAGTTTCTCCCTTGCAGCTCTGTTAAGCCTGCCAGCGCTGATGGGAAACAGGCATTTCTTGTTTCCCATCAGCCCTGGCGGGCTTAACAGAGCCACGAGAGGGAGATTCTCCATTCGCGGCTCTGAAAACTGGCACCGAAGGGACTGATGCAGAGAGGAAGGACTCTACCGGGCGGGGGGGGGGGGCCTATGGGACACTTGATTCTGCTGCTGCCACGGAGGCAGCAGCAGCAGCAGCATCCAGTTTGGGTTTTTTGTTTAAATTACCTGGGCATTTAATATAGAATGTTGTTTGCGCCGGGCCCCCTGAAACATGGGGCCCTGTGCAAACAACATTCTTTCTCAATGGATGGGCTGGCCCTGGAAACACTATAGCCTTGAAATTTGTTAGTCTCCCAAGTCCCCAGCCTTTCTAAAAAATATAGCCCCGTGTCTATCCCCATTCATTCTATACACCCACTAGGCTCTAGCCTCTTACAAGCCTGATAACCTGTTTTATGCCCATGAAACAATGCTGGAAAAAAAACATTAGTGGACCTTTGCTATACATTTTATCTATCTTTATATATATTCCATGTTTGATATACTGCCCTTCTAAGGATTATCAGAACAGTTTACAATTAAAGCAGTAAGAGGCTTTCTTACTAACACGTGGAGCCCGATTCCACTAGGGGCACATCCGGGCCATCTGGACGGCCCTGAGCAGGATGAGCCCATTAAGATCCCATTCTGTACCATGGGAACCTGCCATTCCCACAGGTCCAGAATTGAAACCTGGGAGATAGCTCATGGTGCCCCTGCATCGCCACAGGGACATCCTCCCCACAGTACAACCTGCCCACTGCCTTGGAGCCCCCATTTCCATGCTCACGACCCCAATGGGAGCAGCCAGGGTCTGGATTGGGTGGTGAGGACTCACCCTGCTCACTACCGTTGCTGCTGGGGGGCTGGCCGACCGATCCAGAAGGGTGGCCAGCGCTTATTCCATCTCCCTCCCAGTGATCCCCGGACTTACAGGGCCATGACTGGAATTGACCCTGTATGTCCGGGGGTCAGTCCTGCCCACGCTCCGGCTACTCTCCTCCCACTCTCTGCCCCATCTCCCACAGCATGCACAGAAGGCAGCAAATGGGGCTGGACATCCCGCCAGGACAGAGAGCCCCATTAGTCACCTTGCAGAATCAGGCCCTTAGTATGTGCTATCTGCCACCATAGCCCATTATATTTCTATGGTTGCAGTAAAAGAGGCCCCAATGTTGAAAATAGATATTAGATAACACTGGAGACAAGTGGAAGCCTTGTGGGACTCCAAGTTGCAATTCCACAGGCTCAGATCTAGATTCCTCCTCCACTACTATATAACAGCATTCTCTAAAAAAAAGAAAACCTCACAAGATTTGTAAGTACTGCTTTTATTCCTAATCCTGGCAATCGGGTCAGGTGGAGGCTAGATCCTAGTGCACCAAACCCCCTGAAAATTCTTTATGTAACCATCTTTTCATGGCATTCAAAAGCATCAGTAACAGGGTCTCTGTTATGTACCCTACCCTGAATCTGATTTAGAGGGATCTAATCCCTCCCCAGGCTTCAGTAATTTCCTAAACTGTTCTGTAACCCATGCTTTCATAACCTTGACCAGTAATGAGAGGATATAAACTAGCTGGCAACTAATAGGCAATGCTCGATCCAATGTATCTTTTTTCAAGAGGGATTATTTGCACATGTTTCAGTGCTGTTGACATCACCCCTGAATGCGATGATTCTTTTACCATAATAGCTCTTTATGCTTTTGTTTCCCTGTGGTCTTGAATGACATGGACAGACAGGAAGAGTCTTTTCTGTGATCATGGCTTCTATTCTTCTCCCTGCTGGTGAAGCCAGGGTCTGTGTGGCCCAACCTTTTCCAATGTCTATGCTGAATGCTACCAGACCACTCTTACCTTTCTTTCCACTTCTGCATCACTTTTATCCCTTTGGGAATACCCAGTCTGTTACCTGCTATTGGAGTAGCTAGCTTCTCAATTTTGCCATTAAAAAAAAAAGACTAGCGCATTGCAAGATGGCATCTCTGCCTATTCCCCCTTAACCACCATCGAGTCCCCTGCCATTCCTCAAATGATCATAGAAACATAGAGACATAGAAAATGATGACAGAAAAATACCACAAAGCCTATATAGTCTGTCTTTCCATATCAACAACTACAACAGTCCCCTTTTGTCCTTTAGAGATCCTCTGTGTTTGTCCCATGGTTTTTTGAATTCAGTTACTGTCCTCATCTCTAGCACCTCCACTGGGAGACTATTCCACACATCTACCACTCTTTCCATAAAGAAATATTTCCGCATATCACTCCTGAATCTATCACCTTTCACCCTCATTCCATCTCCCCTTGTAGCAGAACTTGATTTCAATCGAAAGAGGCTATTTCCATGTGCATTTATGCCACGGAGGTATTTAAACATCTCAATCATATCACCTCTATTCCGCCTTTCCTTTAAGGTGTACATATTAAGATCCTTAAGTCTGTCCTCATATAATATAATGAAGACCACTAACCATTTTAGTAGCCACCCTCTGTACTGACTCCATCCTGTTTATGTCTTTTTGAAGGTGTGGTCTCCAGAATTGCACGCTATACTCCAAATGAGGTTGCACTAAAGACTTATACAAAGGCACTATCACCTCCTTTTTTCTGTTAGCCATTCCTCTCCGTATGCACCCAAGCATCCTTCTAGCTTTTGCTGTCGCCTTTTCTACCTGTTTAGCTACTTTAAGATCATCAGACACAACCACGCCTAGGTCCCGCTCTTCCTTAGTGGACAAAAGTACTTTACCTCTATACTATATTGCTCCCTTAGATTGCTGCAGACCAAATGCATGACCTTGCATTTTTTAACAATAAATCCAAGCTACCAAATTCTAGACCATTCTTCAAGCTTAGCTAGATCCCTCCTCATGTTATCTACACCTTCCTGGGTGTCTGCTCTATTACAGATTTTGGTATCATCCGCAAAGAGGCAAAACTTGACCGACAGCCCTTCCGCTATATCACTAACAAAGATGTTAAAAAGAATCGAACTAAGGACAGATCCCTGGGGCACACCACTGGTAACATCCTTCTCCTCAGAGTGAGCTCCATGCACTCTTTGTCGCCTCCCACTCAACCAATTTCTAACCCAGCAGTAACTTTAGGGTCCATCCCTAGGGTGCTCAGTTTGTTTTTAAGTTGCCTGTGAGGAACGGTATCAAAGGATTTACTGAAATCTAAATACACCACATCTAGGGCTCTCCCTTGGTCCAACTCCCTAGTCATCCAGTCAAAGAAATCAATCAGATTTGTCTGACAAGACCTGCCTCTGGTAAATCCATGCTGCCTCTGATCCTGTAATCCGCTGGACTCCAGAAACCTCATTATTTTTATTTTATTTATTTATTTAGACAAACTTGTATACCACCTTATCCTACAGTCAAAGTGGTCACATCACAATTGGATGGATGGTCACATCACAATTCTCTTTCAGCAGTGTTTCCAATAATTTACTCACCACAGAAGTTAAACTAACTGGCCTGTAGTTTTCAACCTCATCCTTACTTCCGCTTTTGTGTAAAGGCACCACATGAGCCTCTTTCCAGTTCTTTGGCACCACTCCCTACTCCAATGAGGCACTGAAAAGGTCAGACAGTGGAGCTCCATACCCGATTTCAGCCATCTGTGCTCACACTGGCGCACCTCTCTTCCAAAAAGCAAGCATAAATATTACACTAGATTCATACCTTCTTCAATGGTACAATGGTGGTTGAAACCACCTCCTGATATCTGTTATTCCATACTGCTATAAGTTCCTCAGTAGAAGTAACATCTGCTACTAAAATCTTATTTCCTATCAACCTCTGAAATGTATTCACATTCACCGTACCTCTACTCTACACAGAGCCGTATCAAAGGCTGTGCAAGGCAGGGGAGCCACCAGATTCATGATTCACACAGGGTGCATTTCTAGCTTGGTGCGGTCCTGATTCTATACCTGTTTACCTGACCTCTGTTTATTAAATATCAGGAAAGTTAACTGAATCATAAAATCCAAAAATATATGATTGATCTTAATAAAACCACTGGACTATATCTGCTGTTTCTGTCTTTCTTTCATTTCTTGTTATGTTTTTAACCCTGTTTTTCAATTGTAGAATACCTTGATGTTTTTGTAAGATGGTATATCTAACATTACAATAGACTATAAATTGCAAGTCAAACTCTTCTCTATCCATTGCTTTGGGGACCAACAACACATCCTCAGAATGACCTTTATTATGCTATGCCAGTCCTAATGCTCTAAATACCTCCAAATAGACATTAAGGTCTTGCAAAATCATCAATTCTAGCCACTTAGATATCAATTCAGCAAAACATTCATGCACTTCCTCACTCCAGATTTATATTCCATTGCTGTTGTTAAGTGCTGTTGATCCTCTGGATAGTTGTCCTAAACTGTGTTCAATCTTCAGGGAAGCGACTCATTGTTGACAGAGTGGCAGCCATAGCTGCTGTTATTGTATTGATAAAAGTCTTCAGCTCCTCCCCAGCAGCCAGTTGAGTGCCTTCTGACCTGGGTCTCATCTTCCAGCACTATAGTGCAAATTGTTTTGCTGTGACTATCCATTGGGTTTTTGTGGCCTTTCTTCTGCACAGTTTAATTCTAGTGTTGTTGCCGTTGTCACAGAAATGTGATCCTCTGCCGCCAACACCATCCCATTCTGCTGCTGAGGGTGATAAAATAACAAAAACACTAGGATGCCTTCACAACCCATCAGTATGATATCTAATGCCTGAGCATAATCTAAATACTATCACTTCATCTCCTTTCTATACTGCCATAAATTGCTGGATCACCTTATAGACTGCTGGATGCATATAGGTCCAAACAGGACTGCTGGAAGTCACTAGTCTCTGCTTCCCAGATTTGTGGACCAAAACCTGGGGAGTGGAGGAGTAGCCTAATGGGTAGAGCAGTGAGCTAAAATAAGGGAAGCCAGGGTTCAAATCCTACTGTCTGCTTCTTGTGGTCTTAGGTAAGTCACTTAGCACTCAAGTGTAAGCTACAGGAAAATACATATTGTCCCTGAATGTAACTTGCTTTGAACTTTTGAGAAAAAGTGTGAGCCATGTCTTTGAAATAAAGAAAATATGCAGGCCCTTAACTTGAATCAAGTCACTAATAAGCAAGACTTTATTTCTCACTGAATGTGCATTAATATATGCATATTTAACGTTGCACCCATCAACATTTGCCACCTGAAGTGACTGTTTCTCAGTGGCACTAAGAAAGATATCCTTTATCTGTGCTTTTCATGTCCCTTCCTAAAGTCCTCCATCTTCTGTCCCTTTATATAATCCTATCCTCAAATTACCACCCCTAATCATATAAAATCCTTTTCCACCCATATTAAACCCCTTCTTTCCCCTCAAACCTCTTTCTCTACCTTCTGCAATGAATCCTGTCTGCCTACCTCAAAATCATTCTTTCTTCTTCTTTATACCAGGAGGGGCTTCATTTCAAGCAGGCATTTGGGTTTTCTTCTGCAAATCCCAATTGCTCTTAAGGTAGGGGGTCCTATTGCTTTCCCTCTTCTTCTGTTAACATAGACAAGACACTAAGGCCCTGATTCAGCAAGGCACCAAGCCTGTATTCCCCATAGGATCTCCCCACATGGCCAGAGCCGGCTGCCGGTAGAGTGTGGGAGAAGCAGGGGCAGGCCAATGCGGCAGGACATATAAGGCCGATTCAGGTCACAGCCCTGTATGTCCTGTGTGGGGGTGAGACATGCTGCTTATTCCATCGCGGAGGTGGAATAAGCAGCTGTGAGATGCTGATCGGGTCTGGGAACTCCCCCTGATGGCAGGGAGCAGTGCAAGGTGGGTCCCCACGACCTGATCCGAGCCCGGCCGGCCCCACTAAGTGTCAGGAAGCGGGGTGACAGGAGCTGGTAATTCTGCGGGGGGGGGGGGGGGACTGGCTTGCACTGTGGATGTTCCCTCGTGCATGCAGGAGCACGCCGGGCTGTCTCTGGGCCTGATCCTGCACCTGCAGGAATGTCTGGTACCAGCAGTGCAAAATCAGGTCCTAATGGGCCCATCCTGCTCGTGGCCATCCAGATGGCCCAGACGTGCTCCTAGTGCAATAGTGCTGTAAATTGTTCAGGCTTTCTTTTATTCTGTTTTTTAAAGAAACAAAGCACAGAGGAAAAGACAATTGGAGGCCTATTTACTAAGGTAACTATTGCCTCATCCTGCTTCTGAGCAAATTTTACAAATCAGCATCTATTCAAATGCCTTCCTTCTCCCTGATTCCCACTAGCTGTGTAAAAGATCTCCAGACTGTGTGAAATTGTGTCCATGTATTCTTACATATGTAAAATAACTTGTCCATTGGCAATATTATATGAAAGGTATTTCAGTAGCTGCTATTGTGCCTAGTGCAATAGTTGTTCCAGTGCACCTGAATGTTTTCTCCTAAATGTCAAGCTCTAAGTACAAGTAAGCCCTACACATGATAATTCTGGGAAAAATTCCAGGAAGCATCATGTTTTCATTCAACAAAGGGCACCATACTTAAAAGAATGGTGTGCTCAAAGATTAATCCCAATGCAATCAAATTAGTTCACAATTCTATATATAACATGTAGCAAGAAAACTCTTGAGGGTTAATATGCCAAAGCACTAATAGGTGCCATAGGTGCAATCGCCTAAGTGATTTTCCTAAAACGTCTCCCAAAATTTGAGATATATAAATCATTATGATGGTAATTTTATGAAGTTCCCTGTAGTTAATATGCATTTTTCTGTGCACATTCAACGCCTATTTTATAAACTTAAATATGTATGTTATTCATTTTATAAAATACAGATGCAATTGGGCAAAAACATGCATTAATTTAAGGCATCATCACTTACACCAGCCATAGGGTTGGTTTAAATGCCCACACCTAGATTTATGCTCTTTGCCCAAACTACGTCCATGCACACACCCACAGTAAAATACATGCCATTGGACTTACGTGCATACTTATAAAATCACAACTGACTAAAGTACTCATGTAAATATCCATAAATGCATGTAAACCACTAAAATATCATGATGTTCATGCATAAATGGCATGTACCTTTACACGGCTCCTTATGAAAGTATCCCCCATATGGCCAAAATTATCCATCCAAAAAGGAGGTGGGTTCTGGGAACAGTGCCACTTAGACATCTAACTTACAGGTTTAAGAGGTGATATTCTGCTGCTAAACATAAAATAGACCGCCCAGGAGATCACGTGATGTGGTGAGAGCGGGCGGACGGGAAACCCTAGTGCTCCAGATCCCTCACCCTCCTGCTGGCATTAAACCACTGTAAAACAGCCCCGGACAACCTTAAGCAGGTGTGAGCAGCTGACAAAGACGAGGGGAGCATAGCCGAAGGCTCACAGAGAATGGTGGTGTCTGTGAAAGTGAGCCGCCGTGAAAAAGACCGCAAGACGGAGTCACACAAGATGGCGGTGTCTCCTACAGTGCCTGGCTCGCCGGTATCCCCGGCAGTGGTGGAGGAGATATACGCGGCGGTTGTTGCTGCCTTGTCGTCACAATTTGAGGCGCTGAACAGCAAAATTGATACACTGCAGAGCTCTGTGGACTCCTTGTGTAGCAGCAAAGCGCAGACAAACCAATAATACCAGGAGTCTGTTCAGAAGGTCCAAATCATTTATTTGTGCACAAGTCTCAAGCAAGTCAATTTCAAAATGGCTGAGCAAAGTTTTCTAGCATTACAACAACTTTTATAGACTTCTGTTCCATTCTAGGTATAGAAAAACATTTCATTGGTCCCGGTACTCTCCCGTACCTCCCGTACCCCTTTCATTGGTCCCGGTACTGATAAGATTATCCAATTATGTTCCTTCAGTGGGCATGGAACCTGCATACCCCCCTTCTAGTCCCAATTACAATGGTCAGTTCATCAACTTGTTACTTTCATACTCTCAAGGCCATAGAGCCAATTTGTGCATGCAGGGGAGCAGGGCTCTGCAACTCATCTGTCAGCACTCCCAATTATATTCCTTGCAGATGTACTTTTTCTTATCAGTAACTTTTAAACATGTTTTTCTGTATTTTTCCATCTCTCAGTTTTGCTTACCTAAGTTAGTTTAGTTCTCTTACAGAGTTCTATCCTACAATAGCAGCATATTGGGGGATGTGCAATTCCTATGTGCCTCTCCACAGGCTTCATTTACAGGTCAAGCTAGTTAGGCCTGCCTGCTTACGTCAGACACCGTGGATCACAGGCCTGCACCTGCCACATTCCCCCCTTTGATTAATCTCACCCTATTACTTAATAAGGTGTGAGAATTAAATCACCTTTATAAGAATCACATCATGATTGAAGGATTACGACTAGGGCTGGCTTTATATAAAGCCATTATTTTAGTTGCGGTCTTCCGCTCTACTGTGCTGTCAATAGCATTATGAATGGAACGCATACAACATGGAATTAAACATGGTAATAAGAAGATAACAACAACAAGAATTAGTACTAAGACAATGAAAGTCTTAAATCCTCCCAGCCAGGAGAAAAGGTTAGCAAACCAGTTAGGAAATTTCAATGAGTGCCAAGTTTGCACTGGCACATAAGCATGTCTTTGCATATCTTTAGCAATTTCTTCAACATACTCCTCCTTCTGCTGCTAACAAATAATCAAGTGCTAAGCGGTTCTGATATATAGCAGTGCGCATCTGAGTACTTTGTCTAGCTAAGAGCGTAAGAGCATGACTAGTTTCATTGGTTATTATTTCAACTACTGCTTGTAAGCGAATAATACGATTAATCATATAAATTGGAGTACGATAACCATACATACCATCATCGTTCCAAGTGGCAGGCCCATAATACTCAATGATTCTTTCTGGTGGCCAATCATCACCTTGCCACTTTTCCCACTTGCCTATCTGTAAGGCTTCTCTTCTCTGTCTTAATGCTCTTTTGTGTCGGTGGGTAGTGTATACAGGGTATCCTAATTGTTCTCCATGTTCAGTGTTTAGAAGAAAGAAAGAAAGAAGGTCTGATGGTTCCTAAGACGCATGCTCCTCCCCATTGTGGCGGGAGTTGGGCATACGCTCGGTTTCCACAGATCCAATACAGGCCAGGTGGGGCTTGCCAGGCATGGACTTGGCAAGGTTAGTCCATAAATCTGCAAGTTCAGGAAATCTAGCTAATGGGTTAGGAGGTTCAGGGTGTCTGATTCCTGACCACCATGCCGTTTTCTTGGTCGTGGCATTATAATACTTCTGGCTAAGACAGACCAGCTGTCCTACCTTTTGGGTGAACTGGGGTCCAGTTCTGGCATAGCAAAGACGTCCAACGATTGAGTGCGCTAACACCCATTCACTGGTAGTCTTGTGTAATTCAGTCTGATTGTAAATCAAAGAATAATTCAATTCCTGGGCTTCCCAGGGCCATTGGTCTCCCATTTGGGTTCCGCCACAGAAATAGCAATCTGAGATCTTAAGACTAGATACTACTGCTCCGGCTAATTCTAAAAATAAATTCTGTGAGGGATGAGGAATCTCAAACTTATTTACATGCATGGCTTCATAGAAGGTGTTATGGATATGATATTTGGATGACTTGTGGGCTTGGGTATTCAATCTAATATACACAATGGTTCCTGGATCTACTGCCCCTCCAGCAATACGCAAACCAAACTTGTATCCTTGTTTCCAAGCATAGGGATTGTGTATACATAAGTGTAAGGGGTTACAAGCATCTTTCTGACATTTATCATTTGTGGTTGGCTTGGTTAAAGTAGCCATTCGTTTATCTATCTTCTCATCAACTATACCATTATTCCAGGTAGCATAAAAAACACATCCCCAATACGGGCAATAGTAATCTGCTGCTGGTGCAGTACTATAGCCTGATCCCGTTTTACCTGTACACTTCCACCATCCTGTGGCACCTTCCGGACACATGTACTTATGGTCATTTCGATACGCTTTCTCCCAAGTACCACAGGTGGAATAACTATCTCTGTTAATGGCATTACATGCATCAAAATTCAAAACAGCAGGTTTAGTAATGTCCTTAAGTGGTGGCGTAGCAGCTAGTATAGGTCCATCTGCATCCTTCCATCGTATTTCCAACGTATAATAGGATGGATTCTGATGCGGATTATAGCATGCTCTAATTTTGCCATAAGTGCAAATATTTAGTTCAGTGGTGTTATAAACACACCGAGTCACTTTTCCCTTGCAGGTATAGTAAGAGTGGTAAATCAAAGTCTGAGTTACTTTCAGTCCAGTTCGAGTAGAAGTAATGCAAGCAGTGCATGGAGGTAAAGCATAAGTCTGTTCAAAACCTCCAAAGAAGGCAACCAAAGCAAAGCAAAAGTAAAGATGCATGTTGAGGTTGATTGGAGTTCTTCTGAATCCTCAGCTTGCTGATCTTGATCACGACGGTCTTTTATTCTTCGTCCCATTTGCTAATGAAGCAATTTAATGGGTGCTGAGTGTTGATTGAAGATCCTCAGGTTGTCCAGTACACATTAACCAACTTATTAGCAATTTCAGTTGGCTTGTGAAGTCTGGCTAATCAATGTAGTAGCAAGGTAATGTGCAGAATCACGCACAGATTGAGATTGAATTCGTTGAAACAAAACTGTTGCTGCATGGAAAACAGCAATCCTCTTCGAAAGACTTGGCTACTGCCAGGCACTGTGATGTAGTGTCTAAGTTGCTGGTTGCCGTCTCAGAGTAACTCGCAAGGGTGCATCAAGATGCTGCTCTGCTGTCCACTGCTCAGGTTCAGGATCAGCGGCGGGCTTGACTCTGCTGTGGTGGATCCAGGCGTGGATCTCGGCTACCTTTACTGCAGTTGGGATAGACAGGATGACGGTGTACGGTCCCTTCCAATGGGGTTCCAACGGTGTCTTCTTCCAATCTTTGATCCACACCGAGGTACCAGGCTGATAGGGATGCAAGGGTTCCGTCAAGTTGATAGGCAACTGGTCTTGGATCCACGCATGGAGAGTCTGCAGAACAAAACTAAGAGCTAGGAGTTCTTGTCTGGTTACTTCTGAACCAATTTGGGCTAAATTTCCTTTGACTCCCTGCACTATTGGTGGGGGTTTACCATACAAAACTTCAAAAGGGGAAAATCCTGTTGACTTTACAGGAGCTGAGCGTATTCTGAGTAAGGCTATCGGGAGCACTTGGGGCCACTTCAAGTGTGTCTCCTGACAAAGCTTAGACATTTGGGCTTTTAGGGTACGATTCATTCGCTCAACTTTCCCTGAACTTTGGGGTCTGTATGCAGTGTGGAGTTTCCATTGTATCTGCAAAGCTTTTGCTAACTGTTGAGTAACCTGGGAGACAAATGAGGGTCCATTGTCTGACCCTATTACTGCTGGAATTCCGAACCTAGGGACAATCTCTCTCATTAAGACTTTGGTAACTTCTCGGGCTTTCTCAGTTCTGGTTGGGAAGGCTTCTACCCACCCAGAGAAAGTACAAACTAATACTAACAGGTAATGATATCCATTGGCTCTTGGCATTTCGGTAAAATCAACTTGGAGGTTGTGCATGGGGGTTACACCTCCTGACTGAACTCGGGGTGCCGTTATAAGGCCTTGCTTGGCATTATTTTTGGCACAGGATAGACATTGACGTGCTACTGAAGCTGATATGGTTGTCAATAGAGGGATGTAAAAATGTGGTCTGAGTGCTTTTTCCATAGCACTTTTCCCATAGTGGGTGGCTTCGTGGAAAGCTTTGATAAAAGATGGTCCTAACAGTTCAGGAATTACTATTCGTCCAGGAGGTTGACTGCCCTCTTCGGGTGGCAGCTCAATCCATCCATCTCTCAGTACTCCATCTTCTTTGTTACAGTAGTAATCCAATTCTTTGGTGGTATATCATGGTGTCCATAAATTCAGAGGTACTGGAAACAATGCTGCTTGCATTGGCATAGCTTGTGGGGTAATCTGTCCTGTCATAGCTGCTTGTCGTGCTGAGGCATCTGCAAATCTATTTCCTCGGGCAATTTCTCCTTTTCCTACTTGATGTCTTCTGCAATGCATGACAGCTACACGTGTTGGGGCCCAAACTGCATCAAGTAACATCAATATCTCGGGACCATATTTGACTGACTTTCCTCCGGATGTGATGAGCCCTCGTTCTTTATAGAGAGCTCCATGGGCATGCAGAGTGGTGAAGGCATATTTGGAATCTGTATATACATTTAGCACGAGTTTTTCTCCTAACAATAATGCTCTGGTGAGTGCTATCAATTCGGCTTTCTGGGCTGATGTGCCTGAGGCTAGAGCTGATGATTCAACTACTTCGTGTTGAGTGACGACTGCGTATCAGGCACAGCGTCGTCCATCGAGGATGAGACTGCTCCCATCAACATAATAGATCTGGTCAGGATTGTCTATGGGCACATCTGTCAAGTCGGGTCGACTGGAGAACACAGTTTCCATGACTTCGATACAGTCATGTTCTGGGAGTTCTTCACTGATGGGTATCAAGGTGGCTGGCTGGATTCAAGGCATGACTCACTTCTAGTTGTATCTGCGGGTTTTCACATAACATGCTCTGGTATTTCAACATTCGGGAATTGGTGAGCCAATAATTTGCTTTTTTTTCCATAAGGGCAAGGACTGCATGTGGCACAGTGACTCATATGTTTTGTCCTAGTGTGAGCTTGTCTGCTTCACTCACTAATAGTGCTGTAGCTGCAACAGCTCTCAGGCAAGGTGGCCATCCTTTGGCCACAGTGTCCAACTGTTTTGATAGGTATGCTACAGGTCGTTCCCAATTTCCCAATTTCTGAGTCAACATGCCTAAGGCATTTCCCTGTGCTTCATGTACAAATAAGTGGAAAGGCTTGTGGACATCTGGTAGTCCGAGTGCGGGTGATGACATCAATTCTTCTTTTAACTTCTGGAAGGCTGTATCCTGCTCAAGTCCCCACTCCAGTGGCGACTTCTCTTCTCCTTTTGTGGCTTCATACAGTGGTTTGGCAATTTGGGCGAAGTTGGGTATCCAGATTCGGCAATATCCTGCCGCTCCCAGAAAGGCTCTGACTTGCTTTCTGGTTGTTGGAGTTGGGATTCTACATACTGCTTCTTTTCTCTCTCTACCTAGTCTTCGGCTTCCTTGGGTTATACGAAAACCCAAGTATTTCACTTCTTTTTGGCATAGCTGTGCTTTGGCTCTGGAAACTTTGTATCCAGCTTCATCTAGTAACAGCAAGAGATCTTTGGTGGCTAGTATACATTCACTTTCTGATATGGCAGCTATCAGCAAATCATCCACGTATTGGAGAAGCACTCTCTTCCCCGGGGCCACTGGATAGCTTGAAAGATCTTGATTCAGTGCAGCACTAAAGATGGTAGGCGAATTTTTGAATCCTTGGGGTAATCTTGTCCAGGTGAGTTGGCCCCCTCTTCCAGAGATGGGATCCTGCCATTCAAAGGCAAACAATATTTGACTTACAGGGGCTAATCTTATGCAAAAGAATGCATCTTTTAAATCCAGTACAGTGAAATGGGTAGCTTCAGCAGGTATCAGTCCTAGAAGAGTGTAAGGATTGGGTACAACTGGATGTATAGTTTCAACTGCATCATTTACTCTTCTTAAGTCTTGTACTGGGCGATAATCATCCGTTCCAGGCTTCTTTACTGGCAAAAGTGGAGTGTTCCATGGGGATTGACATACTTTTAGTAGGCCATACTCGAGCAATCTTTGCAGGTGGCGATGAATGCCTTCAATTGCAGCTCTTGGGAGAGGGTACTGTTTGACGTGCACTGGTGTAGAACTAGGCTTGAGGGTTACAATCACTGGAGCTATATGTTTGGCTAGGCCTGGGGGACTGCCTTCTGCCCATACTCCAGGTGGTGCATGAATGTTCTTTAAAGTTTGTTCGAAATAAGTGTCTTGGATAGAGTCATCAATGTAATACCTCCATTCTTCTTCTCAGGGCACTGTCAGCAGCATTATTCCTGCTGGTTTGGCTTGGGGATTTACTGTCATTTGCATTTCTCCTTCTTCAGAGAAAGATATTTGTGCTTGAAGCTTGGCTAACATATCTTGTCCCAGTAGTGGCACTGGACATTTGGGCATGTAAAGGAATTGATGAGTTATTTGCTGTCCTCCTAGACTGCATATACGATTCTGAAGAAAAGATTTTGTAGCTTTGGCACCAGTTGCTCCTATAATGGTGACTGCTTTTGTAGAAGATGGGGCTATCTTTTTGTCTATTACTGAATGTTGTGCTCCAGTATCAACCATAAAGTCCATAACTTGGTCTCCTATTTGTATTCCGACCATAGGCTCCTGGAGACCTAAAGCAAACTTGGAGCCCGGTCTGTCCTAATCCACGTCATTTTCATCATGGATCGTTGTGGCCAATGCTTGAATGGCTCCTCCTCCTCTTTCTCGCTGGAATTGTTCTCGATTGGCTCCTCCGCGGTTTCGGGGATAGCCTCACCTTTCTTCTCGCCACTGATGATTGCTGTCGTCATCTTGCTGGGCGTCTTCGAGTTGCGGGCACGTATCTCTCCAATGTCCTTCCTCTCTACAGTAGGCGCATTGGTTCACGCCTAGCTTCTGGGTCCGGCCTCCGCCTTGACCCCGCCCTCTTCCTCTGCTCCGTCGACTAGGGACACCTCCCCTTTTCTGTTCAACTATGGCCGCAGCCAAAAAATCAGCTTTCTTCTTCATCTTTCTATCACATTCTCTCTGTCTTTCATTATCACGATTCACATACACTTTATGAGAGACTTCCAGTAACTGGGTTGCATTCATGCCCGCAAACCCTTCTAACTTCTGTAATTTACGTCTGATGTCTGGTTGAGACTGGTTTACAAAAGCAGAATTCACCATACATAAACTTCCTGGTGCCTCGGGATCATAGGGAGTATACATTCTGTATGCTTCAGTTAATCTTTCATGAAAATCTGCTGGGCTCTCATCTACACCTTGGATAACTCCTGCAACTTTGGAAAGGTTCATAGCTTTTTGGCCCCCCCTTTTCAGGCCTTGTAAAAAGCCTTGGCAAAAACGGGCTAGGGCTGTGGATCCTTCATCTGTATTCGGATCCCAATGGGGGTCTTCATTCGGGAATTCTCTCTGGGCCGCTTCCCGATAGTCTATTCTGCTCAGTCCCTGCCCCGGAGCTACAGGGTTATCTGCCATCCACTCAATAGCTGCTTTTCTAATTCATGCTCGCTCTTCTGTCGTGAATAGGGTGGACAGGAGCTGGCGGCAATCTGCCCAGGTGGGTTGATGGGTTTCCATTAGAGTAGTTACTAATTCTGTAAGTTCCTGGGGCTTGCTAGTATAGGAGGCATAATGCGACCTCCAATTTAACAGATCAGTTGTAGAGAAAGGGATATAAACATAAGTTAAGGGTCCCGCTACCACCTCCTCATTATCGTTCTTTATGGGCACTCCCGGGACTTGCCGTAAAGGTAGCATCTTGGCGGGAGCTGTCTTTTGGGATCTAAGGGCTGTTTTCTTAACTATCTTTCCAGGGATTACTTTCGCTTTCTCAACAGGTTTCACTTTGGGCGTATCTTTTATTGGCTCGCTGGCACTAACAACCACTTGTACGCTATCTTCCTCGCTTTGGGCATTCTCTTTTTCTTCCTCTTCTACCTCTGCTTCTGACTCGCTTTTTATAGCATCCTCTTCTTCAGCTAATTCCTCTCTCTGCCCTCCAGGAGGGGGTTCAGGGGTTGGGTCCCGCTCCGCCCGTCTCTGGGGTTCTGGGGCAGGACGCCGGGCTACTCTTATCAGACCTGGGGTTCGGGGCTGTCTGAGAATTATCTCCGGGGAATCAGGATCTACCAGGATGGGCTTCTTCCTGGACTTCTTATCCTGCTCTTTCATTCTAGGCTGCTCCGTTTTCTGTCTAGAATCTGTTTTCGCTAACATTATCCTGCACTGTTCCTCATAACAGCGCTGCGCCCAGGGGGCGGATCTTCACAAATACTTAACCAGGAATCTATATAGGGGTACTGATCGGGGTGCGCTATCCGCACTCTACGGTGCACTGACTGAATAATCTCTACATTAAACGTTCCCTCTCGGGGCCAGATGGGGTCTAGATCGGGCCACTCCCTAGTACACAAAATCTGCAAACGGGCTGCTGTCATTTTAATACCATAATCTCCTGAATATCCCTCTTTAAAATGTGCGATCATACATTCGATGTGTGCGCGCAACAACAGACAAAAGGGAAAAGGAGGGCGGACCGTGGGTAAGGGGTCCTCACGGCCCTGGAAACGTATAAGGAGTACAAATAACAAGACAAGACGACAATCGCTTCCCCCTTTTTGTGACCTGAACGCGGTCGCCCGGTCAGGAAATGCGCTACTCAGGGGTCCGCCTTCACTTGGTCCGTGCTGCCAGACCTCTCATTCACACTTCGTTCACACAATCATGCTAGCAACGTATCCCAGAATGCATTCGTTTCTATCTATTCTGACTAGTCTTTTTCCCAATTACAAAAAGGATGAGGGTTTCACCCGGTGAATTCCCATGCGGGGTTACTCGGCCCTTCCTTGAGAGGTGATCATGCTCTCTTACCAATAATTCCCAATATCTCGAGATTACAAATTCCAAATTCCAAGTTCCAATGGCAGTACTGCTCTTTCTATATCTGTCTAGACACCAAATCAAAACTATACTCACCGGATCCGGTCCTCAAACTTCCCAAGCAGGCGCATGAGTTGGACCTCGGACTCCCCTCACTCGGGTTCGAGGCGTTGGCTCCAGCCGGGCCCGGCACCCGCCGAGGTCCGACCAGCTCCCTCCGATACAAGGGACCGGCGGCGCCAGGGAGCAGCCCTCGTCGGAAGGGCGCGATCCCGGCAGGACCAAGCCTATAGAGGCGGAAAGTCGTGGTATATTGCCCTATATACACTTTGATTCCACAACTTCCCGGCCAATGCACCAAGAATATGTAGCAGCAAAGCGCAGACAAACCAATAATACCAGGAGTCTGTTCAGAAGGTTCAAATCATTTATTTGTGCACAAGTCTCAAGCAAGTCAATTTCAAAATGGCTGAGCAAAGTTTTCTAGCATTACAACAACTTTTATAGACTTCTGTTCCATTCTAGGTATAGAAAAACATTTCATTGGTCCCGGTACTCTCCCGTACCTCCCGTACCCCTTTCATTGGTCCCGGTACTGATAAGATTATCCAATTATGTTCCTTCAGTGGGCATGGCACCTGCATACCCCCCTTCTAGTCCCAATTACAATGGTCAGTTCATCAACTTGTTACTTTCATACTCTCAAGGCCATAGAGCCAATTTGTGCATGCAGGGGAGCAGGGCTCTGCAACTCATCTGTCAGCACTCCCAATTATATTCCTTGCAGATGTACTTTTTCTTATCAGTAACTTTTAAACATGTTTTTCTGTATTTTTCCATCTCTCAGTTTTGCTTACCTAAGTTAGTTTAGTTCTCTTACAGAGTTCTATCCTACAATAGCAGCATATTGGGGGATGTGCAATTCCTATGTGCCTCTCCACAGGCTTCATTTACAGGTCAAGCTAGTTAGGCCTGCCTGCTTACGTCAGACACCGTGGATCACAGGCCTGCACCTGCCACATTTGGGACACCGGCTGCGGGAGATGGAGACTAGGATCTTGCAGGCAGAGGAAAGTGTAGACACACTGTCGCACGAGATGGGGAGAGTGCAGGCCGTGCTGAAGGCGCACAAGGCCAAACTGGATGACCTAGAGAATAGGTTCCGCCGCAACAACCTTCGATTTTTGGGCATCCCAGAGGCCATCCCTGACAGGGATTTAAGAGCCCAAGTGGAATATCTAGCAGCTGCTATCTTGGACAGTAGTGAGCACCAGGGCCCGATTGTGATAGAGTGGGCTCACAGAGTGGGGCCTAAGCAGGCCAGGGATCAGCGACCGCGTATTGTGCTGGCGAAATTTCTGCAGTTTCAGCAGAAAGAAGCTGTGTTAAGGGCGGCTAGACAACAAGAAGTGATTGTGCGGGATAATATGACGTTGCGGATCACACAGGACTACTCGGCAGCCCTCAGTCAGCGGCGACAAGCCTACACGACTGTCTGACAGAAATTAGTGGAAGCCAAGATCAAATTTATTGTACAGTATCCGGCCAGGCTTTGTATTACTCATGAGGGAGTGAGCAGAGTACTTGAGTCGGCGGTGGAGGCATCCGAATACGTGGAGGGGCTACTACGGCGGGAAGCAGTGGACAGTGCAGAACTGGTCAGAACGCCATGAGCATGGATTTTGGCAGATTTTCAGCAGATGAGCTACTGGCGGATAAATGGGACTTGAATGGACAATGCGCAATATAAAAGAATATGTTGTCTGTATTGAGTTAGGGGGATGTGTGGTGTTTAATTGGAGCGGTGGAAGGTGGTAGAGATGCCCTGTCAGGTACTGAACAGAGAGGGGGGAAGGGGGAAGATCGGGTCAGGTGCTGGGAGGGACGTAGCTTCCTGTGGGGAATGAGCAACATAGAGTACCTTATTATACTGAACGGGGAAGAGTCGTCCCCCCCCCCCCCGTTTTGGAGGAGACAAACAGGAAAACCCCAGGAGAGGTGGCTGGAAGGAAGGGGGGAAAAGTGGGAGGTAAGGTTGGACAATGGATAGGGTACTTCAGCAATGGGAGGCGGGGTGGAGGAGGGGGGTGGAAGAAAGGGCAAGGATAAGGATCAGAAGGGGAGTGGGGGGATCTGCACACATCATTAGAGATCTGGAAATAGAGGAGGGGAAGAGTGTAGGGGGTAAAAGAGGGGGACAGGAGAGGCAGGGGAGTGGGGCTGTGCATGGAGGGGGGAGGGGGGTGGGAGGGGTGGGGGAGGGCAAGGAGGGGGTAGGGGGGGATTCGAAGCCTCATAGCGGTCAGTAGGACCACGCTAGGGAACACCCGAGATATGGGAGACGGAGGGCCTCAGGCTGGGGAGGCTTCTTCCTTATGTAATGTTTATGTTATGAAGTATGCACCTTATTGTGGTTTGCCGACGTGAATGTTATTTCATGGAATGTATGCGGAGTGGGTACCCCTATTAAGCGCTATAAAGTGTTACAGGCCCTAGATCGACAAAACTGTGACATAGCTATGCTGCAAGAAACCCACCAGACTGCTGAGGAGCATGCTAAGCTAAAGAAAGACTGGGTGGGACAAGAATGGGGAGCCCCAGCGAAAGGGAAAAAAGACGGAGTGGTCATTTTGATACACAAGCGGTTAAGGTTTGTCAGAGAACAGGCCTATATAGACCCAGATGGTAGATATGTGTTGCTCTGTGGGATATTGGAGGGAAAACCGGTTGTGCTAGGTAACCTTTATAGTACGCACGTATTGGATTGCGCACTGTATGCCCGTTTGGGGTCTCGAGTGGAACAACTGCCTGATGCTCCATTGATTTTGGCTGGAGGCTTTAATGGGGTGCTCGATGTGGAACTGGATACGTCCGGGAGGGGTGGAGAGAATACCCGGGCGCCGACAACTAAGGCACTGCAGGGATTTCGACGTAGAATAGGGGTGGTTGATCCCTGGCACTTGCTCCATCCAACTGAGCGAGATTTTACCCACCAGTCCCGAGCACATGGGACGAGTACCCGAATTGATTATGTGTTGGTCTCGGAACGACTTTTTGCCCAAGTAGTGGATGCGCAGATTGGTTCTTTGGGAATCTCTGATCATGCCCTCGTATGGGTGGAGCTGGGGTGGCATGATACTGTCTCACAGAGGCAAATTTGGTGGTTTCCTGTGGATTTGTATAGAGATGTGGAATTTTGTATCTTCCTGAAACAGAAGTGGCAAAACTTTGTAACGTACAATGCCTGCCACCAAGACGAACCAAATTGCACATTCACCACCACATGGCTGAATACTGACCTCAACCATATCTGAGGATCCCCTTGTGATCCTCACTAATCCATTATGCTTCTGGATCCAGGACTCTACCATCTTAATGTAGAGAGCAGGTGTAAAACATTTTGCTATAGAATCCCCTGCAGGGTGACTACAGTTGTTCTGCCTAACTTTATATAAGCCAGCAATTAAACTTTATCCTCATCAACCTATTCCTCCCCTTCACCCTTGATTCTCACATTGCCACTTTTGAACTTCCTTCTAAAAAATGTCTTGTCCCCATATTTGTCTATATTGGCTATTTTTTCTTCCATTAGTATCACTGCTTTCCCGACTACTTTACAGCTTCTCCAGATATTATTGTTTGTCCCTCTCTTTCTACAATCTCTAATAGTTTATGAAGGCTAAGCTCTTTCCCCTTACCTTTTCAGCTATTTTTTTTAAACCGTAGTGGCCTTCTTGTCCTCTTACTTTTATTTACTTTCATAACTGTAGCTGTAGGTAAGCCATATTCACATCCAATTAATAACTCCTTAAGACATTCCCACATATTTGCAAAGTTAGATTTCCTGAAATCTAGGACCCTCATTTTTGAATGAACCATCTCCATTTCTGTTCCAATATTGAAGCTAAACATCCAGAAATTACTGCATAGCAGATGATCAGGAACATGCCCACCACATTCGTGTGCAGCAAGTCTGGTATTTCCCCATCCCACATAGCAGAGGTGGCCCAAGAGGGGTGCGGAGACTCGGTACGGGGCCTCATTTGCATAAATATTTGCATAATGTTACCATACACTAACTTTTAGTAAACATGCCTCTTAATGAGTATGGATAAAGAAAGACTAAAAGATTTCTACATTACTATAATCCAGTGCCAACCGCCAGGCACATTAGGAACTACTACAAACACTGCCCATTTAGACCCCATGGCAAACCCGCCGTATTGTAACAGCACTACCAGGACTCACAAAGCACCATACTCTACCTATCAAAAGGCAACACTGCAAATATTAAACAAATGCATTTCAGAGAATAACAATACATGACCATCTGGGCAAAGAGAACAAGTGGCAATGCCAAATAGAAACTACATAAACGGAATACCTCTGCTCAGTTACACATGCAGAACATAGACCATCACCAAACAAAGAACAAGGAATCACAATTTAGAAATAAGAAGACAATAATTAAACTGGGAACCCCAAAAGCCAAACTTGCAATGTACAACACTGTAGAAATAGAACTATAAATTAATTTTCTTTTGTACTAAACAAAGTGCAGACGTTAATGATGCACATTTCCCAGAGCTGACATATTCCAGTTAATAAATACAAAATAAAGAGATATTTTTCTTCCTTGTGTGCATTTTTTTTCAGATGCAATTGCTCCAGCCACTTTCTTCTGGTTTCTTCGTGTCTTCTGCTAACTCTCCATCGTCTGCTGTCCATTTGTCCTTTCTTCTCTCTTCTAGTTTTTTTTCCATTCTCTCTCTGCATCTGCTTTAACATATTAATATTTCTCCTTTTGTTCTTTCCTCCATCTCTTTCTTTATTCCTTTTTCATCCACTCAAATTTTACCCCTCCATCCTCAATCCCCACTTACTCTCCCAATACCTGTGGCCAATTGTAGATTTTTCTTCCCTCCCACACAGAATATGTTCCCCTCTCCATTTCACTCTCCCAGCCCCATCCCATTCTAATCCTCCCCAAACATCGGCTCCCTTCTAGTTCCAGCCTCACCCAGCATCTGCTCCCTTCTAGTCCCCACATCAGCCCATTTCCAGTCCTAGGCCCCCATCATCCCATTTCCAATCCTATCCTAGCCCCACCATCAACCCATTTCCAGTCCTAGCTCCCCCATCCATTTCCAGTCCTATCCGAGCCCCTCCATCAGTTCATTTCCAATCCCAGCCCCCCATCAGCCCATTTCTAGTCCTTTCCTAGCCCCACTATCAGCCCATTTCCAATCCTAGCTCGCCTCCACTCAGCCCATTTACAATCCAAGCCCCCCATGAGCCTATTTCCAGTCCTAGCCCCCTCCAACAGCTCATTTCCAGTCCTATCCTAGCCCTTCCAATCAGCCCATTTCCAATCCAAGCCCCCCATGAGCCTATTTCCAGTCCTAGCACATCCATGAGTCCATTTCAATCCAAGCCCCCACCACAGCCCATTTCCAATCCTAGCCCCCTCCAACAGCCCATTTCCAGTCCTATCCTAGCCCCTCCACTCAGCCCATTTCCAATCCAAGCCCCCCATGAGCCTATTTCCAGCACCTTCATGAGTCCATTTCAATCCAAGCCCCCACCACAGCCCATTTCCAATCTTAGCCCCCCCCAACAGCCCATTTCCAGTCCTATCCTAGCCCCTCCATCAGCCCATTTCCTGTCCTAGCTCCCCCCCCACTCAGCCCATTTCCAGTCCTAGCTCCCCTCCCACAGCCCATTTCCAGTCCAAGCCCCCCTCTCCATCATCTATTTCCAGTTCAAGCCTTCCCTCCACAGTCCATTTCCAGTCCTAGCTCCCTCCCTTCAGAGCCCATTTCCATTCCAAGCCTCCCTCCCCATCAGCTATTTACAGTTCAAGCCGCCTCTCCACTCAGTCCAATTCCAGTCCTAGCAACCCCCCTAGTCCATTTCCTGTCCTTGTAACACCCCCACACCCCATTTCCAGTCCTAGCTCCCTCCCTTCACAGACCATTTCCATTCCAAGCCTCCCACCCCATCAGCTATTTGCAGTTCAAGCCCCCTCTCCACTCAGTCCATTTCCAGTCCTAGCAACCCCCCTAGCCCATTTCCAGTCCTAGTAACCCCCCCCCCGACCATTGTCAGTCCTAGCAACCCCCCACAGCCCATTTCCAGTCCTAGCAACCCACAGCCCATTTCCAGTCCTAGTAACCCCCTAACCCATTTTCAGTCCTAGTAACCCCCACAGCCCATTTCCAGTCTAGTAACCCCCCCCCCCAGCCCATTTTCAGTCCAAGACCCCCCTCTCCTCCCGAAAAGCCCCGCGGCTAGCTAAGAGAGAGCCGGAGAGGCCCTGGCTCACCTCTACAGCTGCCGAAGTGAAGCACACCTTTTTCTTTTACTTTGGCAGCTGTACTGACATTTAGAATGCTGCCACACTGAGGTCAATGGGGACTTCCTGTTTCCCGGCACTGTTGGGATATTTTGGCTTAGGGATTGTTCTGCTCTGCTCTGCTTCATATGCCTTCTATGTCTACACTCTTGCTGGCCTGCACTGCACACAAGCATCCTATTTATGGCACAAGAATACAGCATGTGGGCTACCAGAGAAAGTATATGGGAAGCCATGGCCTGTGCAGAAGTGTGCAGACTGTGAGTCCAGAGAAATACAGGCCAAGCAAAAACTAATTAGCAGAAAATACTTTCAGCCTTGAAGATAACGTTTGGTGCCAGGAACTAGAAAGAACACAGGCCCCACACAGGAAGGCAAAGGAAAGAAATGCTTGACAGCACACCGATAAGCAGAGACCTTGAAGAGAACTGAACTAATTGCTGGCCCAAATGATCATGGGAGGCCCCCTCCCCAAGTAGAAACCTTTGCAGACTTTGCAGAAAGCTGCACGTACTCCATAGAAAAAACCCTGCATATGACATCAGAAGCAATGTAGGGCTTTCTAGAACTTTGTGACAGAGCAAGAATGTATATAAGAGGAGCAGCTCTCTAGCTCAGGGGCAATCTGCTCTCTGACTCCGTTACTGAGAGTTGGTTGCCTGCCACCTTTTCAGACAAAGTCTTTTGCTATCTGCATTTGCAAATTGTTTGTTTTTGTACCCCAATTAAAAGCTTTTGCAGCTAAGCAACAGTTGTCTGAGTTATTCATTGGTAATTGGTAAGATTGGGGAAACTTTTGTAGGTGGACCCTGCCTACAGCGCTCAGTGCGGCAGCGTTTTAAACTTCAATACAGCTGCCGAAGTGAAAGAAAAAGATGTGCTTCACTTTGGCAGCTGTTAGAGGGAGCCCGGGCCTCTCCAGCTCCCTCTAAAGCCACCCTGCCTGCTGGTCTTCAATGCAGGATGTTGTTGGCGTGGGGCCCCCTGAAACGCGGGGCCCTGTGCAAATAACACTCTTGCTCAATGGACGGGTCGGCCCTGACGCATAGTTCCATTCCCAGTTGCTAGAATAATTCTCCCTGCAAAGAATCTAGGGTCTCCTTACTTCTAGATGACACCACAGCCAATTATATATGGCAAATTGAAATATCCTACCGATAGTTCTACCCCTTTCATAGCAATATTGTGAATGTCTTTAATTAAATCTTTATTAGCCCGATTCTGTCTCAGATGTCAAAGCACTCTGTACATCTGGCCTGAACAAGATGTACAGAGGGTGTCGCAATTTTGATCCTGTGGGGAACGTCTAGCCCCGCGGGATCAGAATAGCAAACAGTCCTGTACGTGCAATTCAGCTAAGCCTGCACATACAGGACATGCCCAACTAATTCATTCAGGGCTTTTAAATGAAGTCGCAGTGCAATGGCGTCCGGTTGCCATGACACTGTGGCTCCATTTAAAAGCCGCAATCCCATCCACCAGCTCCTGCAGCTCTTTCTCTGTAGCCCGACCCCCAATCCAGCCACTTACTGCCAGGATCGAGCCCCCTCTTGCCCATCCATGCCCCAGGCCCACCAATCCACTACGTCCAGGGAAGTTATTCCACCTCGGAGGTGGAATAACTTCTCCGTATAAGTCACCGGTCCTGGAAGTACAGTGCCGACATTAGAATCGTCCCTGTATGTCCAGGGCCAGCGACCACCCACCACCCGCCCTAACTCTGTCCCTAATCTGCCCCCTCCCCACCCCGTCTAACTTCACCATAAAACTGTCAGGGAAGTTAGACACTGGCGGGGAGGCCCACAAATAGTGGGGATGCCAGTGTGATAGGGCAGCCATACATCAGCTGTGCCAGGCACTAGGAGACATGAATGATGTTGTATCAACATCCCCCAGATTGTGCCATGAGACCTAGTCCAGGATCTATGCAAGTTCCCTAGTCCAGGATCTATGCAAGCTGCGAGAGTGGTGATATATCTGGAGGCTGGCTATCTGAGTATGATGGCACAGGGATCCCCCCCCTCCCATGACCACACAGGCCTGACCAGGAGAGCAGTGCCTCAAAGCAGACTATGGGAACGCAGACAGAGTTGCCCCACAGATAGTGGATGTATAAAGATTGACATACACCACGATGGGACAGGTGTAGCTGTTGAGAGAAATGCCAGCACCCAGATATGTAAGAATTAGATGCCATAGCCAGAAGGCCATACTACTACCACTACTACTATGACTTATAATTTGTATAGTGTTACAAGGTGTATGCAGTGCTGCACAGAGACACGTAAAAGATGGTCCCTGCTCAACAGAACTTAAATCTAGTCAAGACAGACAATATAGCAGCTGTGGACAAGATAAATTTAGGGGAATAGTAAGGAAACAAACAGCAGCTTAGGCAGATCAGATCCAAAAGCGGCAACAAAGAGATGAGTGCTTAGCCTGGATTTGGGAAGGGCCAGAGAAGAAGCCTGATGTACAGACTCTGGTAATTTTTGCAGGCAAAGTCTGGATTTGGTAGTAGAAGAGAAGGGCACAGATAGAAGCAATCTGACAGAAGAGCGGAATTCCCGAAGAGGGGTGTAGGGAGAGATAAAAAGGGAAAGGTAGTGTGGAGCAGCAGAATGAGTGCACTTATAGGCCATAGGCACAAAAAAGGGCATGCATTTGTTGATCAGCAATATTATGCATCCTTTGGAGAACTACAATGTTAGTTTGGGGTTTGGTGTACTTGGTAAGGGTCCATCCTTATCAGTTTACAGAGTATTTGTACGGATGACCAAGGCAGGATTAACTGGATCCAGTTCCTAATGCCAATAACCATTTTATGCAAGGTATATCCTGATATACATGTTTATATTTACATTCTCTTATACCATATTAGGGTGCACTGGGATTACCTAGCACTTTCAGGGCCACTAGAGGACTGGTATGTGGTCTAGGTTGCAGAAGCAATCATTTCTCATTGGTATGTATGCCTAATTTGCATCAGCACACTACTGTCAGTGTGAAGAGCAGGTTAGGGCAGGGGTGGGCAATTCCGGCCCTCGTGCACCACAATCCAGCCTGGTTTTCGTGATGTCCCTAATGAATATTCATGAGATCTATTTGCATCCACTGCCTTCCATTGTATGGAAATAGGTCCATGAATATTAATTAGGGACATCATGAAAACCAGGCTGGATTGTGGTGCACAAGGTCCACCAAGAAACAGCAAACTGCCACGTAGGCAACAGGAACCAGTCAGAAACCGTGGCAGGAGGTTCAAATTGACCTTTGTTGATCCACGGATAAGATGCGCCAAACCCAACACAGGCCATGTTTCGTACACCACTTCCTCAGGGGTTATAGGCTCACTACAAATATACATACACATGAAAACAACAGCAAAAAGAAATTGTTGTATAAACATGGATACCAAAAGACATATCATATTATACCACATTTAAAAAAATGTCATATTGTACCACATTAAAAAATATATATATACAACTAAGATAATTCATTAAAAAATTTTTTTTAAAATAAACTGAGTATAAAAATGTACAACTAAAACACTTTAATAATAAACCAATAATAAATAAATTAAAAATTAAAAATTAAAAATAACCATAAAAAACACTCATAATGCGATAACTCACTTGCTAAAACTATAAAACAACATCAAGAGTATCTATAATGATGTTAATAATAACAATGAAATATAATAAAGAAAGATGGGTCAACTATGTATATATGTTCATAAATCCACTTGACTATAACCACAAAAACAAAAATGAAGGAGAAAAAGGAGAAAAACGGAGAAAAGGAGGAGGAGGACTTAAAAAACATAAATTGTTAGTGCCAATGTCCAAAATAAATTAAAACATAATGAATAAAATTAAAATGTAAAGATATTGATTTAATAAAATTAAATAATTTAAGAAAAGTTTTTTATAATAAATATATTAAAAATAAAATATATATGGATATACTTACATTTATATATAAAAATATATATATATAAAATATAAATAAAAATTACACACATACAATGTATAATAAAATTATACTATAAAAAAACTTTAAAAACGAATTACACAATAAGAAAATTTAAAAACATAAAAACAATGATTGTTAAATGTAACTAAAATGAATATTCTATTAAAAAATATAATAAATAAATAAATAAATAAATAATGATACGACCTACCACTGCACCAAGCTAAATTCAGAGAAACCTTTTGTAGAGCAGAGGCACGGATAGCACCGGCCTCTAGTGCACGATGCAATTATGATCGTGTGTGAAAAAACTAAACAAATAAACAAATAAGTAAAATCAATAAATAATTTAAACATTGGCAAAGACAATATAAATGAAATTAAATTAAATTTATCTTTCAAAGGAATCATAACCTAAAGAGCATCATAGAACGGGGAGAGCCCAGTATTCAACTAACTAGATTGTGTTCAACCAATCGGGTGCTATGATACAAAACTACGTGTTCTGCTGTCTTTAGAGAGACTGATGGTTGTGATACGAAAATTGTAAAATGTGTCCTGATAAAATGATGTTATTAATACCTTAAATTAAAAACAAAAATGTTTAGTGGTTTTACCAAAACTGATTATTTAAAATGTGCAAACTGCCGTAGGTAAGTAGCCAACACTTTAAAACTCAAAAAAAAGGGGGAGAGAGATATATAGGTGGGGGATGAGAAAAAATTTCTCTCGCGTACTCTATGTATTAAAGACTAACCTATGGTGATATTATTGGCACTAAAAATACTACTAATGGAATACATATTGGAGAATAACTTTTGCCGTGAAGAGTGCAGGATCGTGACAACAACGGCGGAGTACAGAGAAAACAAAAATTTCCATGCAATGCTGAAATGTTTTAGCGTAGAAAAATGTTAAACCCGCTCTATCTAGTAAAGATCATTGTTCTTGTGACAGGATTGTATGTAAAAGTAAGAACCCTGTGTACCGAAAAACATTAAAGAGATGGGTCGCCATCTACTGAAAGCACAATGATGGATATGAATGAAAACGTGTGCTTGCCCCGTGTCTCCGTTGTTTTAAGGGAAGCCGTGCCAGTCAAAAAACTTATAAATTGCCCCTGTCACCTATAAAAATATCGCATATGATAAGTTGTCCCACCTAAGGAATTGCCATAAAAACGACGCCGAGTATTGATATCGCTGTTAAACTACACATATACACTTCTTTTAAAACGCCATTTCTGGCGGGAAAACCGGAGGCATTCAATCCTAGACAGTCACCATGTTAGGAGTACTGTTAAAGAAGTTTACTGCAACAAATAGCGTACTAGTCTCGTATACCCATTATTTTTAGGGGACAAATTAAAAACAATAATACATTGACAATTGTAAAACACCCCTATAGCCCTTAAAAACATACCGCATATAATCGGTTATCCAAACCTGAAGTACACTCGTAACCGTCATGAAACCAGGCACCTCGCACTGATTATAGCCTTACAGTCAAACTGCACATGCGTGCTTCTTTTAAAGCGCTATTTTTGGCTGGAAAAAAGGCTTTTAAAACTCAACTTGTCAGCTCTTTGTTGTATAAAAGATTTGCACTGCCCAAAGAAAATTTTTAAAAAATGGAAAAATGGGGGATGACATATAAATAAAATTGTGAACGATAATATTATGTGGTGAACAGCGCCCTCCTGAGCCTATGGAGATAGTAGAAAATCCTGAGGGTCAGCAGGATTTATACCAAAATGACAGGGCAAGGAAAAAAGAGAGACTCTATTCCTCAGAGCTGAGTAGGGAGACCAGCCCAGGGAGGAGCCCTGCAGTTCTGATTGGGCACACCCAGCCCTAGGAAGGGGCGTGTCCAAAAGAGAATGTACATTTAAACCAGAGCATGGCTCTGAAGAGAGAGGACGGATAAGAGACCCGAGTAAGGGAAGGACGAGAGACCCGAGTAGAGGAAGCACGAGTGGAGGTGGTACAAGGAGTACAAGAAGTACAAGGAATACAGGAGGTAAAGGAAGGAAGGAATATTGGAAGAAGAAACAAGGGGATGGTTGAAAAGCCAGTGGAGTGATTAATGATACTTTGGAACCTGGCATAAGAAGAAAACCTGCACAATCCTATTCCAGGGAAATAAGCAGAAGTCCCACGCAGAGAGGATTTAACCTTGAAGTGGATAGCCCTTGGAAGGCATCGCCTTGGGGGAGAAAGACTTCAGGACAAGCACAGGTGAAAGAGCAATCATTCCCTGAAACGTCGTTTGTGCCGGAGAGCAACAAACAGATCAGTTGGAGAGCCTGGGAGCCGTCTGCAGGCAGAAGTGCTGCACAAACAGTGAGTAATTGGCCACCCGGCTGCCAAGCTGAATATAGAGATAATTCTTCCTCCTATGAGTCAATTGCTAAAGAAACTAGCAATTATCCTAATACCTTTATCTTAAAGGAAGAGAAGACAAACAGCCTTGAGGAAAAGGGAAAAGCTATAGCAGATAGTAGTGCCCTCTCTCATAAGGAACAGGCTACTTCAGAGCTTCCAACAGTTTTTAGACTTACAGGCTAGAAAACAGCTAGTACCACAAGAGGCAAATAATTCAGCACAGCTTGAAGGAGTAACCCAGGGAAACACAAGCATACCTGAGTGTGAACAAATGGACTGTACATTTTGTTGTATAGGAAAGCCAAGCTGAAGGGAACTGCCTTATCGTGTGTGAGCTGAGTTCTGTACAGCAGGTGTATTGCCGTGACACTGGACTTTCGCATTCCCTCCACCTGATTCTCACCATAGTGAAAGTAACTGTGGCTGTAAGAGGTGCAGTGAAGCCAACTGACCTCTGGAGGCAAAAGAGAGAGCAATTTGCTGGAAAGTGAAAAAGCAGTATTTGTATTTTGAGTTGCATTTAACCTGAAGTTTCTGTTTGCCTTTTGAAGCACCCTTGTTTGCATTATTATATGCCATGTGATGGAACATTTACCTTTTGCTTTAATAAAATACTTATTATAAAGAAACCACAACTACAGTTTCTTTAATTCGGAGTGAGAAGAACTGGAACTACAACTCCCAGCATTCCTGGGGGCAAAGGTTTCCTCCTTCCCTCACGAAGTACAGCGGCTGCTCATGTCCTTAACCCCTTGAGCCGGGCAGGGTCGCCGCAATTAAGAACCCCTAAAAGGACAAAAAATGAACCTAAATAATTAATTGATTAAAATATGGAACCTATTAAAACATAATGTAGACATGTTTAAAAATAAATAAATAATCAATAATTCCAATTCTGAGTGTAATAATAATAAATAATACTTAAAAAACATTTTTGTTAAAAAATATATATTTAAAACAAAAATTTGTTAAATTAAACAAAAATTTATTCTAAGTTACGGATTCATTGGACGTTGGAGGTATATCAAGAACAGCATATTAAAAAATAAAAAATATAATTATAAAAAAAATTTTTTAAAAAAAGGAAGAAATGAAAACATACCTAACCCGACTACAAAAACACTGATAAATCTTGATCCATGTTTAATCCATGTGGTACCATGGAATTTAACAAGAAAATGTATTTTTGTTCTAACCTTGCTGTAGTTTTGACTAAATCTCCCCCTCTCCAGTTCAATTGTATTTTTTTCAAAACAAAGAATTTTATGTCAGCCAAAGTATGTCCCATATCTAGCCAATGTTGTACAATGGGTTTGTCGGTTAATTTTCTTCGTACGCAACTTTTGTGTTCCTCTATACGTGTCCGTATGAAACGGTTGGTCCTGCCTTCATAAAGTTTACCACAAGTGCACGGTATCACATATATTACATTTGCTGTTGCGCAATTTGAAAAATCATTAATGTTGAAACTTTTTATGAGTATCTGGATGCATAAAAAAACCCCTTACGGGCAAAACATTAAGACATACCGAACAGTGACCACACTGAAATTGGCCCTTAAATTTAGATAATCTCTTACGTTCGGTAAAAGCTGACGGGACCAACAGATTCCTAAGGTTAACATTCCTTTTGTGGGCAACAATGAGAGAGGTGTCATGAAAACCAGGGAGCGACTGGATAAGGTGCCATTCTTTTTTGAGAATGTGTACTATCCTCCGCGATTGTAGAGAATATAACAGGGGGCAAACTAATGTGGATTGTTGGTTGACCTTTCGTGTTTGAAGTAAATTGTCACGCGGCTCTCTTCGTGCTCTCGTGTAGGCAGCTTCAATGCAACGGGATGGATATTGTCGTGTCTTAAAGCGCTGGGACAGATCTTGTGCATGCCGTTCAAAATCTTGTGCAGTGGAGCATACTCTTTTGACTCGGAGAAATTGCCCCACAGGTAAATTGGTCTTAAGAGAGGGATTGTGTGAAAACTTGTATAATGGAGGAATTGGTTTTTGTCTGTGGGTTTTCTATACAATGATGTGGTGAGCAGGCCTTCATCTTTTTGAACAAGGAGGTCTAGGAATGAAATCCGTGAGGGATCATATGTGAGCTGGAACCTAATATTGTTATCTAGGCATTCAATGATCTACCTAAATGTATAATGCCACTGAATATACGTATAATTTAAACTGTCTAAGTTAAATATTTTGAATTATATGTTTGCCTCGCGACAAAATTTTGACCTTCATAATAAGTGCACCAATATGAACATCATCAGTACAGACAAAATGAAGTATCGCTAATTCCTGGAGTAAAGAACCCCATGTATTTAGAAAATCATTAAAAAGAACAGGTTAAAAAGGAAAACCTCGAGGAACACTCCCACTTAATCTGCTTGGCATTAGTAATTTGTTACTCCGTTTTGATTCTAAATGATCTCCCTTCAGAAAAGTCTCAAACCAATGGAGAATTAGTAATTTATTTATTTATTTATTTATTTAACAAGTTTTCTATACCGCCTTCTCCTTCAATCAAAGCGGTTACAAGAAATACAAAGGTTATAGGCAAGGGAAACAAACACAGTATAAACATAACAGCACAGTGGTAATATAGGAAAAATAACAAGGGTTAACAATAAGGCAAATTAATTAAAATAATTAAAATAAATATAATATATGATATTTAGTCAATTGTTGATCCATATTGTTCAATGAAAAGTGTAGTTTTTAATTGCTTACGAAAGTCTTTTAAATCATCCAGTCAGCGTAAATCAGGAGGGAGAGAGTTCCAAATTAAAGGGGCGGCCAAAGAAATTGCTCTTTGTGAAGTACATTTGCATGATTTAGAGTAGTTTTTTGGGGTGCTGAGGGTGTTAGAAGTGGATAACCTTCTTGGTCTTTTGTTGATATCATGGAGTAAGAGGGCATGAAGGCTGATTGCAGAACTGTTGTGTTTCATTTTGAATATATTTATGATTAATTTATACTTTATGCGAAGGATTATTGGGAGCCAGTGGAGTTCTTTAAGGATGGGGGTAATGTGTTCATGATTTGAGGATCCATTGATGATTCTGGCTGCTGTATTTTGTGCCATTTGAAGTGGCCTGAGAGCATGCTTAGGCAGTCCATTGTAAATAGGGTTGCAGAAATCCAGAATGGGAGTAATGAGTGCCTGACAGACTGTTCGAAAGTGATCATAGGAGATAAGAGGCTTAAGTCGTCTAATTATCTTCATTTTGTAATACGCGTTTTTAACAGTTTTTCTTATATGAGATCGCAGGTTTAGCTTCTTATCGAGGGTTATTCCGAGGTATCTTACTTCGTCCTTAACTGGAATCTTTGTGTTGTTGCATGTAATGCTAAATAATCCAGGTTAATGAGCGCCTAACTACACCTGGAACTTAAGCTCCAGTTATTGTTCATTTTAACAACTCACATTCATATTTTCTTTCACTTTTGCAATATTTAAAAGAAATGGAAGTGTAGAAGGCACATTTCTTTTTGTCTGCTTTTTGCCTTTATATGGTAGCTTAAAACCTCATGACAGTACAGCAAGACTACAATAGATGTAGCAAGCTGCCATTTTGAAAATAGCACCAAACCGGGCAGGAGTGACTGGGGATAGCTCCTGCCCCATAACTAGATCACTAGGGATTTCTAAAGGTAAGTCCAGAGAGGCCTATGGGTAGTCTTTGAAGGATGGAGGTCTTCTTCTAGGATGGATTGAGGGGGCATATTCTTGGAGGAAGGTTTGAAAGTCTTGACTGGGGTCTCAGGAGTATCTTTGGGGAGCAAGGGGGTTGGGGGGGTCTGCATGACAGATACACCCAGCCCGTTTTATATAGCAGCTAGGAACATCAAGCCATGTGTTAACAGCTCAATGCTCCCAGCCAGGAAAAATAATGCCAGCTTTGAGCTAGTGTTACTTCTCCAGGAATAACACAGTTTGGGAAGTTCAATGCAAGCTGCATTATGCCATTTACATAATAAAGAGGTGCTTTGCATGGATTTGTATGTTTTGCATCTCTTTATTTTCTAATGCTTGTTGAGACAAACTAATATGTGCTATGGCAAAATTGTGCAGTATTGTCTTAACACATGTTAGTCACCGTCCCCCTAAACACTTTAATGAGAATACAATGAATCATCACAGTCGAGGACATATGACTTTCCATCACCAGGCTGGAGTAATCCATTCCAGCATAGATGCATGAGATTAGTAGAGCTGCTAAAGAGAGTGAATCAATATGCTTATGTCAGGATGTCTCACTAAGGTTGAGGTTTAGAAGATCAAATATCATTTTTTATTTTTTAAATTATTAAGGACTAACTTGCCTTTCTTAGTAAAGTAAAGGGGCTGGAGATCTCTGTCCAGAGAATAATTTACAGCTCATTTATTTACCCAAAATATTTAAAGTTAGTTTTAGAAAAGTTTAATAGAAATGTATTGGAAAATCCAAGGAGAAGCTTGACCACCTACTTCTAGAGTATATCATCATTGGCACTTTTACCTGCCAGCATGTGAGTCCTGTGTGTATATTGATATATTTATTTTAGCATTGTTAGTGTGCTATTTATTTATCTGCATGTTTGTTCAGTTTTCTCCATTTGTACCTATCTCTGCATATCCTCATAACCTTTTGCAACTTTCTAGTCTCTGTCTGTTGAGGCCAAGCTAACATTTAATCCATTACCTATTTCTTCTCTCCCTCTTCTGTCCCTTACTTTACTCTGCCTGAGTGACTAACCCCTCCCCCACCCCCGTCCTTCCTCATTGTACTGCACTTTGCCTCCCCATCACCCTATCCTCCCTTTTTTTAATTCAATATATATTTATTGCATTTTATCAGATTAAATACAATAACAAAGACAAGTAAATCAATCATTTCACACACAAAAAAATAAACATAAACTATAACCATTGATCAAGCCCACATTAAGATGCTGAGCTGGGAAAGTCAACAGCTACATATTTCAAGGAACTAGAGACATTAAACATGACCACATAAGGGAAGATAACATATTAATCCGTTGCCACAAGTTCCTTACCATGCCAATCTGCAAGGAATTTATCCAATTGAGAGCTATCAAAAAAGGTATATCTCTGCCCCTATAAGGTCACAAGATCACTTACAGGGGAACTTCAAATAAAAAGTAGCATCTAAACTTTAACTGTAAGAACTGCTTCCGGCGAGCCTGAGTGGCTGTAGTAACATCCAGCAATATCCTCACAGTTTGAGCACAAAACATCACAGCTGTATTTAAAAAAAAAACACTCAAAATTCACACCTTAACGGATTCTGCCATAAAAGCCACAAGTAAAGTATTGCGTCTAGCAATATTATCAGTGGAATCTTCTAGAAAACGAGATAAATTCTGGCTAACTGTAGGGACTAAAGCGTCAAACCCATCCTCCCCACTGACTTTGACTTGCAGTTGGAACGTAAAATGCTTGAGCAATTTCGATTTTATCTGGTATTTTCAAAACCTCTTTAAAATATTTTTGTAATAAACCCTCTGCTGATAATAAATGTGTATACGTAAGGAAAAGTCAATAACTGTAAATTCCGGGATTTAGAGGCATTCTCTAACGCCTCAGATTTAACATACATGATACAGAAATCTTTAACAAAATTAGCATTCACATTCACAAAAGAGGAAAGCTGAACATTTAACTGAGAAACAGCTTTATCAGTTACCATTACTCTGGTTTCCAAATCAGTTTCTCTACTATCCCATGTGTAAAATCACAGAGAGCTGATAATACTGGTGACTTTAGAATCCATAACTCTTATTGCTCCAAGAGTATCTTTCAGGGTAATCTCCCCATCAACCTCTTCAAAGGCTGCACAGTAGCAAGAGTAACTGGCTTCGGAACCAGAATAATAGAAACAAACTTTCATCATCTAACAATGGCGTAAAAGACATGTGAGGAGATGGATGTGGTGGCGGAATATGCCCCCCCAGGGCTGAGAAGCTCCTTCGGGGGCAAAGAAAAACATGCCTGTCCATTGGCCCCACCAGGACTCTCGATGAGGCAGCAGAGGAGCTGTCCTTCACAATACCTTTATTCTTCCTCTTTCCCATAGTACTAAGCGTCCAAACACTTCCGGGACTGTTCTACTCTGTCACCTCCAGTGCCCCGAAGGGGCATCAAAGGGGTATGAACAGACCCTTTGGATGCGCCCCTTCAGACTGCATGTAGCTGCGTGTAAAGTTGCAGGTCTTTTATGAGGAAGGGCCTCCACCCAGCAAGCTGACCACACCTCTGTCTGTTAGCATCAAACAGACAGGGAAACAGCAAAAAGGAAAAACTGCAGACAAGCTGAATGTTCTTCCCATGTTCAGCCCCAGCACAGACCCTATCCTCCCTAATTATACTTAAGTTATAATGTTTTGTTGGCATCAGCCTTTATCAACCTGTTCTCTGTAATGATGTTGAGGTGTATGTAAACCACATTGATCATTGGAAATGGGGTATATAAGCTTTTCAAATAAATAAATAAACCAACCCTCTCTTCCTGTTTTGCTTCCCACGTGTGCTGATTTCTCTCTGCCTTAGCACCAAGAAGCTGCTTACTGTACCTGCTTTGCTGGCAATTGGGCACTTTTACCTGTCAGCCTGTGAGTCCTGTGTGTTTATTGATATATCATTTTATCATTGTTAGTGTGCTGTTTATTTATCTGTACATTTGTTCAGTTTTCTCCATTTGTACCTATCTCTGCATATCCTCATCCCTCCCTTCTACCCCTCTACCCACCCACCCTGTGGCATTCGGTCTCTTATTTCCATCTTGTGCTCATTACCACGATTCTTCACAGGTGCACCAAATTCTCTGTGATCTCTCTCCCATCTATCCTTATTTCTTCTGACGTTTGTTCTCCTCTCCATCTCTCTGTTTTATGTCTCCTTATCACTTTCTCTTTGTTTTTCTCATGCTCCCTAATTGTCTCCCCTCCTACCAACACCTTCAAGCCCCTCCCCCTTATCTCCCCTTTACATCCTCACTTCAGCCACCATCATGTCCTCTACCCTATCATCGCCTCTTCAGCTTCACCACTTTCTCCTCTCATTCAGCCATCTCCTCTCTCTAAAACAACCTCACCCTCATTACTGCTGTGCAGTTTCCTCTCTGCCCCGCACTCTTCTACTTCTCCTTCTCTCTTCTGGAGATATTAACCCCCGCCTGGCCCTCCTAGACTTTTGTCACATTCCCAGAACAGATCATCACGCAATAGCTCAAATCTTATTCATATCCCTCTCCTTTACCCTTCCTCTCTCCCTTTCTCATTTCCCAACACTGCACCACAGCCACTCCTCAGCCCTCCTTGAAGCAATCAATGAGCTGGGCTACAAGCAAATTATCGAAGCCCCCACGCACAGGAAGGGAAACATTCTTGACATGATCTTCGCCCCTCTGACAGCCCTTGATTCCAACAATAAACTTGACGCATCAATAACCCCAGTACCTTGGTCAGACCATAATTTAATCACCTTCCCCATCCTCTTCAAAGGCAAGCAATCATCTCACATCAACAAAAAATCCACTGACTCAACAAAAGTAACATCTCGGAAATTCAAAACCTTCAACAAAGAACATTTTCTTGCTGAAACCCGCCCTCTCCTCCATGACACTTCCTCCAATCTCGAAAATCTGATCACCACCTGGAACAGCACCATCAGTACCATTGCACTTCAACCAACCCAGAGCAACAACCCAAAGAAAAGAAAATCCGCTCCTTAGTTCTCCCCTGACTTACGAGCCTCCCTCACACACCTAAGAAGACTGGAGAAACGATGGCGTCGCTCACACTCCACAGAAGACCAAGCAGCCTACAAAGCACATCTATCTGCGCACAGAGAATCAGTCATGGCCAGGATGAAACAATTCCACACCGATACGCTAAAAAGATCACTAAATAAACCTTGCAATCTTTTCAATTTAGTCAAGACCTTATCTAAGGAACCGTCACCTGAACAACCTGAACCCATTCAACCCCAAGCCTTCGCCGATTACCTACAATCCAAGCTGCTTCAAACCAACTATATTGCAACAATCCCTACTCAAGATACCGCTTTCACAGCAAACCTATCCATGTTCTCCACACCATCTAGAAAACATATTGAGGACACCATCGCCGCCCTTAACACCACCACTGCACAAACCGACCCTTGTCCAGCCCACTGGATAAAGGAATTACGCCAAGATCTCAGCCCCATCATCACTAGAATGATGAATTTATCCTTTGCAACTGGTTCCTTTCCATCAGCTCTCAAGAGAACATCTATCAGATCCCTCTTGAAAAATCCTAAACTCGACCCACAAAAGGTTGAATCTTATAGGCCCATAGCTAGTATACCCCTTCTAGCTAAAATAATTGAAAAGGAAGCTCAAAGACAAATACAGGACCACATTGACACCGCCTCCCCTCTGGACCACCGCCAGCACGGTTTCAGAGAGTTCCATGGTGTCGAAACCCTCCTTACCACTCTCTGCAACAACATCATCACAGGCATTGACAACATCCGCCAAGGCTTTGTCCTTATCTTCTTGGACATTGCTGCGGCGTTTGACTCTATACACCATGATCTTTTAATAGGGCGTCTAAAAAAAAAGGGCATCAACAATACCGCTCTGGATTGCTAATGCCATTCTTCAAGGCCTCCCACACTCCACCCTAAACCCTTTCCAACTTGCCATGAACACCGCAGCGAGAGTCCTCTATGGTGCATCAAGAAGGGACCATGTAACACCCATCCTGAAGCAACTCCATTGGCTCCCCATACATGGCAGACTTTTGTTCAAGACACTACTACTCACCTTCAAGGCAACCAAAAGCATCACTTCCGCCTCTCTAATAGACCTCATCCAGGCCATTCCTCCCAACAGATCTCGAAGAACGATATCGACCAATGTTCTAATAATCCCTAAAGCAGCTACAAAATGCTCATTAGTAACATCTAACAGGGCCTTCAGCTTCTATGCCCCCAAGTGCTGGAACGCCTTACCTCCAGAGATTCGGGCTATCACCGATTTATCCCTTTTCAGAAAGGCGCTAAAATCCCACCTCTTTCCCCAATATTACCAGGCCATCCATCCATTTTTGATCACTACCCAATCTGAGAAGAAACCCTGTTGTGTGTATTTATATGTAAATACTCATGTAAATAGTTGCATTAATGACTTCCCCATGTTTTTTCCAAGTTCTCTAACCTGTTCTCTGTAAAACCAAACAGTTGTTGTTCTGGTCTGTTGTTGTATTGTGAACCGCACTGATACTGAATAGAGCGGTATATAAGAGCCTGTAATAAATAAATAAATTTGCCTTGTGGAATGAATACTCTATGTCAAATAAACTTGCCTTTACTCATGATCTCTTTATCTCTAATTCTCTCCATCTTCTTGTTCTGAGACCTGGCTCTTCCCAGAAGACTCCTCTCTGTCATAGTGGTTATCAGTTCTCCCACATGCCTTGTCCCACTGGCCGTGGTGGTGGTGTTGAGCTTCTACTCTCTCCTTCCTGACAATTTCAACCCCTCCAGCTGCTTCAGTCTCGTTCCTTTCCCTCCTTTCATGTCCACTTTATCCACCTTTTTATTCCACTGCCTCTCTGGTTAACTGTTATTTATTGACTTCCTGACAAATCCACCTCTACCTTTCTCACTGACTTTGACTTGTGGCTTTCGTTCTTTCTGGATTCATCTTCCCACTCCCTTATTCTCGGGGACTTTAACATTCATGTTGATAAACCTTCTGACCCTTATACTTTAAAGCTCCTTTCCCTTACCTCTTCCTCTGACCTCCAGCTTTGCTCTACTGCCCCTACTCACCAGCATGGCTACTGCCTCAATCTTGTATTCTTCTCTAATTGCTTACCCTCAAACTTATGTATCTCAGTTCTTCTCTTATTGGACCTCCACCTGCTAAGTTTCACTCTTCATCACTCACCGCCTCAACCTCGCCCTGTCTCCTCCAACCTCTTTAGAAATCTTCATGGTATTGACCCTTTGGCTCTCTCCTTCACAGTCTCATCACCTCTTTCTTTCACTATGTCATATGAGTCTGTTGATGAGACAGTAGTTTTCTATAATGTTGCACTCTGCTCTGGATACTCTTGCTCTGCCCATGCCACATCCTGTGAGGCATAGTATACCCCAGCCCGGGCTGTCTTCCACTACCCGCTATCAATATTCCTGTGCCCATTCAGCTGAGCATGCTTGGCTCAAATCCCATATCCTTGTGGACTTTCTACACTTCAAATTCAAGCTTCTGTCTTTCCAGTCAGCCATAGCACTTGTCAAACAAGACTATTATGTCCATCTGACTAACTCTCTTGCCTCTGACCCTCACCATCTCTTTACAACTCTCAATTCTCTCCTCAAGGTGCCTCTTTCCCTTTCTGCCCAAACCCTAGCTATTTCCATAATAAAATCCACAAGATCGCACTCCAATTCCCCACAATGTCAGCTACTTGCCCTCCTCTCCCTTTTCAATCCCAGCTTCCCCCATCTCCACCTCTGCTACCCTCTATTCCTTTTCTATGATCTCTGAGAAGGAAACCACACACCTTTTTTCCTACTCCAAACTCACTACCTGCTCCTCTGATCCTATTCCCTCCTGTCTCCTAAGCTCCATCTCCTCCACTGTTGTCCCTTCCATATCTCATATTCTCAACCTATCATTCTCTACTTCAACTGTTTCTGCAGCCTTCAAGCATGTGTGGTCACTCCTCTCCTCAAGAAACTCTCACTAGACCCTACCTGTCCTTCTAACTATTGACACTCTCCCTCCTCCTCTTCATTTCTAAACTACTTGAATGTGCAGTTCACCGCCGTTGCCTTGACTTTCTCTCCTCTCAAATCCTCCTGCATCCTTTACAATCTGGCTTTCGTCCTTTATATTGTACTGAAATGTCTCTTGCCTATTCCTGGCTAAATCCAAGGGCCTTTACTCAATCCTCATCCTTCTTGACCTTTCTGCTGCTTTTGACACTGTTGACCATAACCTTCTTCTCGATACCTTGTCCTTGCTTGGTTTTAAGGGCTCTGTGCTATGTTGGTTCTCTTCTTATCTCTTCCATCACTCTTTCAGTGTTTGTTCTTTTGGAGCCTCCTCTATGCTCTCAGTTGGTGTACCCCAAGGATCTGTCTTGGGTCCACTCTTTTTCTTTCTCTATACTCAGTCCCTTGGTACAGTCATCTCGTCCCATGGCTTTCAGTACCATCTTTATGCTGATGACTCCCAGATCTACCTCTCTACACCTGAAATCTCTCCGGTAACCCAGGCCAGGTTGTCTGTCTGCCTTTCTGACATTGATGCTTGAATGTCGCACTACTGCTGCTTGAAATTGAACATTGCTGAAACTGAGCTTCTTATTTTTCCCCTAAACCCTTCTCTCCTTTTCCTCCTTTCTCAGTCTCTAAGGCTAACTTAAGCCTCCGTTGCCTCAGGTACACATACTGTAGATTGTGAGCCCTTTGGGGACAAGGGAATGTATCCAGTACCTGTTTGTAGCGATTACATAATGTAAACCACTTTGAATGAAGGATAAAGTGGTATAGAAAATTGATTAAATAAATAAATAACTCTCTACTCCTCCCTGTTTCCTCAGCTCACAAACTTGGGGGCATCTTTGACTCCTCTCTCTCCTTCTCCACATACATCCAATTAATATCTAAAACCTGCTGTTTCTTTCTCTGTCACAACAAAGTTCGCCCATTCCTTTCTAAACATACTACTAAGACACTTATCCACTCCTTAGTCACCTCCCTTCTAGTTTATTGTAACTTACTCCTTGATGGTCTCCCTCTGAAACATCTTTCTCCCCTTTAATCTGTTCAACACTCTCCTCCACAACTAATCTTCTGCCAGCCTCGTCATGCTTATATTACCCCTCTTTTCAAGTCACTTCATTGGTTCCCTAGCCATTTCCGCAGCCAGTTCAAACTTCATCTACTGACCTATAAGTACATTCACTCTGCAGCTCCTCACTACCTTTCCTCTCTTATCTCTGCTTAGACCCCTCTTCAGAAACTCCGCTCTTCTGGCAAATTGCTTCTATCTGTGCGCTTCTCTTCTATTGCTAACTCCAGACTTCACTCCTTTTACCTTGCTGCTCCTTATGCCTGGAACAAACTACCTGAGTTTGTATGTCAGGCACCTTAACTGACTTTTTCAAATCCAGGCTGAAAACTCACCTCTTCGCTGCTACTTTCAGATCTTGACTCACCTGATCTCCTTTGCGTTTCCTTACCATTCCCCCTAGATGTATTCCATGTCTACAGCTACTGTGTTGTTTGTCTTGACTAGAGTGGAAACTCGGATGAGCAGGGACCATCTTTTACATGTGTCTGTGCAGTGCTGTGTAAATCTTGTAGTGCTATACAAATGTTCAGTAGTTTGTAGTATCATCTTCCATCTGACAAATGTAAGGTTGGCGACAGGCCCGGACTTATGCATAGGCAACAGAGGCACTTGCCTCCAGTGCTATAATTTAGAAGGCATTTTGAAGTCAGGGCCTCCTGCCGAGAGTGCTAAATATTTAATTGTCCTTTGCAACACAGAGGCTTAATTGTCCCTTGCAACACAGAGGTAATACAAATAAGGTTACCAGATTCTTTGCAGGCAAATCGGAGACACTTATCTGAAATGTTTGTGTGGAGGGGTGAGGAGAAAGGGACACCTTAGTGCCAAGTTTGAGCAACAAGGCATGGAGGAGGGAGAGGAATCATTATCTTGCCCCCCTCCTCCATCCCATGACAGCAACGCTATCACTTCTAAGCAGATAAATTGACAAAGAAATAGAAATAGTGATGTATTTCACCCATACTGTGCAAACTTTAAGGATAATGGATGTAAATTGTAAAAACTGTCATAATCCGATCACTAAATTGAAAATACATTTTTTCTACTCCTTCTGTCCTCATTGCTGGAATGGCTGCCAAACAGGTGGGAGCCAGGGACATAGCGCTAAAATCATGAATAATCCCCAAAATCATGTGCATTTGATAACTTTAAATGCAAATAACTTGAATCCTTTCTTCTTGACACAAACATGCCCTCTCTCTGTGCTTCCCTGACATATTATTTGAGTCAGTTTTAGGGTGGCTAGAGGTATCTGCTGCTCGATGTAGACTGGCCTCCTCTATGCTTTTGCCACACCATGCAGATTACCCCTATCTACCTTTGAATCACAGTAAACTTAAATAAACTTTACACGTCAAAAAATAGAGAGAGGGCTAACCTGCACAGAGTGGCAGGTACAATCCTAAAAAAAAGTATGGAGGGGTAAATTGCACAGACTCTGCCCTTACTCCCCATCCTTGACCAAAACAGGTGCTTCTGCTTTTTGTGCCTATGGGAGCCAAGAGCTTAAATGTGGCCCTGGAAGGAGATCCTGCTATGAAAATAAAAGGAGAGTTGCAGTTAGACAGGTTGAGCCTAACACTCTTGTTAAACCTTTCCAAGGAGATAAACTGTTCTAATAGCCTCTTTACTTTGAAGCCTGCCTGATATTGGAGTCTTCAATATATTTTCGACAATAACGATTTTTGGGGGGTCAGAAAAGCAGAGTCTTCTCCATTTTAAACAGGGTGAATCAGGTTCAATGGGGGAGGTGGACTGTAGAAAGAGGTAGTGTGCATGGAGAATTCTACCTTAAGTCCCCTGTAAATGTTGGAGTCAATGTCAGGGAAGGCATTAGATAGAGCTTATGATTATTTTAAAGGGCAAGTCTACACAGAGGACTGGAGCTTTTCAGTCTTAGCTTCAATGCAGATTTGTGAAGATTTGACACCATTTTAAATGACCTTGATTAACCTCCTTGATGTTTTTGATAATACAATACTTATAGGCCGGTTATTTTTTTCCATCTGTTTATGTTTTTTATTTTGCTTTGCCTATATTTGTGATTTGGGTTTTCTTCTCTGCAAAAGCTTGCTAGAATATTTTTCAGTCATAAAACCATAAAACGTACACCACCTCACAAAGGTGCATGTTCACCAAAGTGTATTAATGGTTAGCACTATGCTGTTATTGCATGGCAGCTGAGCAACAACTCTGTGTTAGCCACCTACTGTAGCATATGAAGGGGCAGTGATTGGGTGGGTTGGGGTGGAGTGTGGGCATTGATGACACATCACAATCAGTATAGGTATCATTGGTGCACTTTTACCACAAATGTTGCTGTAAGTGTGGGTAAATTTACCGCCTCTTCAGTGGGTTGCAATAAGTGCACCCACATTAAGTGCACTCGCAATTTAGTGCATTGAGCTACATCTCCTTGCGTAGCTGCAGGAGGACATGTCAAGCAGTTAGCACAGGTAGACTTCACCTCTGGTTCTGACGTTTGGAGCTTAACATGCACTAGAATAACCCATTTTAGTAAGCATGCCTCAAAGTTAACTAGGTGTGGTATATTTTCCAACTTAAGCGTATGTTGAAATAGATAAAACAAAAAATGCAATGCTGTATATTAAAAATAATGGGGGGAGGGCACATTCAATAGTGGTAGCTAGTTAAAGCGCCTAGTTGCTGCTTCTTAAAAAAAAAACCCACATATTCAGTGGCAGATCATATCCAGTTTCTGCTGTTGAATATCCGTGATGCTATCTGGTTAGTGGCGATATTCAACTGCCAACCAAATAGCACAAATCAGTTAAAGTTAGGACAGCCATTCACCTGTCCTAAATTTAACATGTTTTTGTTATTAGTTAGTGGATGAATATTGCCGCTAACCACAGACTGTGTCTTACATCTATTTATATAGCACTGCATACACCTTGTAGCGTTATACAAATGATAAGTGGTAGTAGTAGCCGAGCGGCTGTCACCACCCTGATATGCCCACAGAATGTCCAGATTAACCAGGCGTTTTCTCCACAATCTATAGGGATATTCTGCGACACCAATGGGTTGGTGTCACTGAATCATGGACTGCTGGCATTTTAAACGATTAGCAAGTCTGCTAATGTGCTAGAACGCTTTATGTCCCCCCAACTACGTATATCAGTGTTGTTACTGTACAAATGAAAAGTTCAGAATCATATGCCGCTTTACTATTAATAGAGTTCTTTATGAACCAGGTGCTTTAAATATGTCTGCCCCAGACACAAAATAAGAAAACACCTATAATGCATCTGATCCATATGTTAGCAATCAGTAGGTGTTCTTTTATTATGAATAGGGAAACGACACAATATATCCTGTTCTCTGATACAAATTCATTCTTTTTTTCTTCTGAGTATCAAATGACTCTAAATTCACAAAACACAGTCACTGTAACTAGCCATGAAACCACACAAGGCTATTATACAGAATATGGAATGAAAAGATTGTTAAAGGTGGAATCAAAGCAGAGCATAATAATGCCTAGTTAATCCCTTCACCACTGTGCAGTATTGCTCACCACAATAATTATCAGCCCAGGATGGAAAATAACAACCATACAAACCAAATTAAACTTTACCTTTGGATACTACCTCTATTATTATGTAAATTTCCCAATAGACATTCAAAAGAAGCTGAAATGGCTTAAATACACAGGAATATGTGATGGTACTGGCTAGAAGTATAGTCTGCATATATGTTTTACGTTTTCTTTCTGTCATTTTTCTGCAGACCCATGTACAGAAGCTCGACATTGGTGCATTAAAAGGGTGATCAATACATCTAAGATCTTTTGAATTTCTCCAGACTATAGCTGAATTCATGTGCAAACACACATCAAATGACCAAGGCAGTGTACAAACTGCTTGTTTAGGCTTTTTAAATATGACTATCACACGTTTAAATGTCATGCTGGGATTTAGTTAACCATGGTGGCAGGTTCTTAAAGGGTGGAATTTATTATGTTGAAATTTTTCCAAATGCAAGAGTGAAAAGGGAAAAATATGTCAACTTTTATTTATTTCCCATATAACTATAGGCAATTTAGTCCTTCCCCAAAATACCGGCAGATTAGATGAGTAAGACAGTAGTCAATCCATTTTGCATAGGAATGGCTCATTAGAAAAGAGCCCTATATTTGTATAATGCTCTGATTGGACAGTGCACAAAATGAATTTACAATGTCACTCAGAGATGTAGCAGGACTAATGAGGGAGGGATAGAGTATGATAGCATGGGTAAATCTACAGAATATTCATCTCCCTCCGCTGGCATAGCTCATGGAACTGAGGTGTCCCTCATTATGTATGTGTCTCAGGAGCTTTCTTTAATATTTTAATAAATAACAACATCAGCCCAACAAGAAATTAATGAATAGTATCATTAATAATGAGCCAGAGTCTTGTAGTGATAGGACAGATATTAAATTGAACCACTGTGGTGCTATCTCTAGAGACTTGGGATTTTTCCAGCAGCAAACAAGGCCACTGAATGAAGCAGGCATCGCTCTGTGCCAACAGCTTTTACAACAGGTTGGGAGTAATAAAAGAGGATTTTCTGCACGATAAAGTTAAGCCCTAGAAAATCTGCTGGTGTAGATCGGTGTGAAAAGTACTGCCAAATGTGATCCTTAATTAAACTTTAATCAAAATAACGCATTTTTTTCTTTAAACAAGGGAAGTTGCAGGAGGAAAGAAAGGGGTAATGTCCCAGCAAACTCTACCCTGAAATAATTCTATACTGAATGCTATACTAGGCATGTCGAGAAGGAAATTTATGGTATTAAACAATTTAACCTTTTAAACATCTTACTAGTCATCTTTATATCCCAGATCCAAATCAAATGTTTAGAAAAAAATGTTTTAGAAAGAAGAAAAATCATGAAGGGTCAGTTTTCCAACTAACATTTTTGTAAGAAAAGAAATTACATGAAATTCAAACCTTCAGTACTGAATACAAAAATCTATTGTTATGTATTGGATACATTTTAGAAAGGCAAATGTGCATTACAAGTGGCATTTTAGAAGGGGCATCCAAGTGCAATCGGGGATGTCCAGGGCAAAACATGCAGAAAAATGCCAGAAACCTCTGTTTTGCCTGGATTTCAGAAACATAGATGACCCCAACATGGGAGGGGAGCTGTGGAGCCCAAGCAGAGCAATCACATGTTTTAGGTTCTCCAGACGATTTGGAATTAATGCAAAGAATTTAGATGTGTTTTGGACCGCCCTGCCGATATTTTGGTTCCGAGTTCGTGTTTGAGATGGCTACCAGCAAAAGCGTTAAGACAGACAGCTCCTTTCTGTTTCTTGGGGACTTAAACAGCCCAATACCGGGTCACTTACCCCAGAAAAGATGGCGTCTAGGGAAAAACTCAATGAAATGGACCCCGTGATGGTGGACATTCTGAAGCTTAAAGATCTCATGCGTACTCAACTCGAAATCATCAAATCAGTCTAAGGGGAACTTGAAGCACTAGCCCTAAATGACCACCTACTGGATTCTCAGCAATGGCTGGAGGCCTTGGAGGATCGGGCAGGTCTAGTGGAGGCTAAGTGTGCTCAAATTGATAAGAACACTGCTGCCATTGCTAGTCTACAATTGGACTTTGAAGACCTGGCTAACAGGAATAGACACAATAATATTTGCATCCTTGGGGTCTCCGAAGGTTTGGAGAGCACTGGCATGATAGCCTACCTGGAACACACAATACTGAAGCTCCTTGGAATACAGTTTCAACCAGCCCTGGAGTTTTAAAGAGTGCACCAGGTTCCCTCGCTAGTGGTAGAGTCATTCCACGGGGCCTCGACCAATTATACCTAAACTCCTGTGATATTCCCAGGCCTTACAGATCCTGTGGGCCACTCGCACTAAGGCCTTCCTGCTATTCCAAGGGTGCAAGATTTATGTTTGTCCCGGATCTAGCGAGAACAATGGCCTCCAAACATAAACAATTTTTGGCTTTGTGGGCTCCGCTTCATGATTTGGGGGAAAAATATGGACTCTTTTACCAGTGCGCATACAAGTTGCGTATCACAATGAAATAACTTGGTTCATGGAAACGGCCAAACTGCAAGATTTTCTTCATGGCCATAAGATGTCTTGAATCTTGATTGTGGATTGCTTCGTATATCTCTCATTTGAATGGGACTGATAGGACTCCTAAGTGTTGATTTGCTCCTATTGAGGAGTTCCATCATTGTTCAGCATCCACAGCAAGGCTGTATTGGCTGTGGGCCTCGGCCCTGATGTGTGCGTGACTTAGGTAGTGTGTGTGTTTTGTCTGTGGTTAAGGATTAGTTTACTTTTGATGGCTGAGTGGTTGAAGGTGTGGCTGGATGTGGATGAAAGTTATCAGCCCAGGCTAGCGGACTGCTTGTGGAATATGGGTGGCCCTACTTATTATGGTTCTGTTGAGGCCTGAAGAGTGTTGCTGTTCCCAGCAGTATGGTTTAACCCCCTGTTGGATGGTGGTTGATTGCTTTAGACCTCTGCCTGTTGTGGAGACCTGCTGTTTTTTTCTTGAGAGTGTTTGTGATGCTGATGTGTACATGTGGATGACTGTCATAAGGGTGAGCATGGATAGGGGCCAAAGATGGCAAAGAGGGGATGTCCTGTTCTACTTAATTTGCCTCTGTCCTCATGCATGAGCTCAAGTTGATTTCATATAATGTGAATGGTCTTAAATGAAAAAAGATATTTATTTACTTGAAAAAAGAGCAGGGAGATATTTATAAGAAACTCACATGCCCCTCCCTCTGTGCACCAAACTTAAAGTTGATTGGATTAGGGAACATATTGTCCAAGGGATGGAGGTGGATGGTAGGGACAGGCAGGTGAAAGGCAATGGAGGTTCCCCGTAGCCCGACCTTGGCAATGGGAGGGCGTATTGGGGGCTGAGCTGTGGGGAAAGAGCATTTTGGGTCAGCGGCCAGGGATCAGCCGCAGTGCCATGGCAATGAGATGCCATGGCACTATGGTTCCATTGCAGAGCCAGGCTGAGTTAGCTGGATATGTGGCTGGGTGTGCGGCCAATCAGAATCGGGGCCCAGCCTGCACGTCCAGGCCCCCGTGGGATCAGAATCAGGTCTACCTCTGTACGCTCAGATTCAGATCAGCCATACAGGGGCAGGACGGTCAGTACAGAATTGGCTTCAAATTGACTATATTTTGCTTAGCGGAAGGTCTGTTGAGTCACTCTGTGGGATACATATTGATCCTATCCTCCTGACAGATCATGCTGCTGTTTCCATAGCTTTTCAGTGGGACATCTAATAGGCCAGTTCTGTCTCCTGGTGGTTGAACAATTGCCGGTTGGCTGATCCGGAGTTTCTTAAATGAATCAAAGAGTTTGCTTCCAATTTCTTCCCTAGGAATGCAGCTGGGGACATTCCTTTTCTGACAGTTTGGGAAGCCTACAAAGCATCCCTTAGGGGCGAGATTATTAGTTATTCCTCATTTATTTATTTAGCTGGATTTTTATACTGCTTTTTACCGGGTCAATGCGGTGCACATGAAACAAAATCATTAATTACAGTGTAACAATTTACTATATACAGCATGCATTGGTTAAATGGATGTATTATATACATATTTATTTATTTTATTTTATTTATTTATTTACATTCTCTTATATACCGCGCTATTCTGCATCAGTGCGGTTTACATTGAACAAACTGAAATTACATTCAACAGGGTATTATAACTTGGAGATAACTATTTTACAGGGAACAGGTTCTGGGCATATCGGTTATAGGGGCATTTATCATGTACAGTGAACTTCAGACTTGGGGGATCATTGGAGTTATGTGGTTGGGCTGAAATGCTCAGAGAAAAGGTGTGTTTTTAGGTGTTTGAAGCTGCTGAGGTCAGTGATCTTTCTCAGTGGGTCTGGTAGTATGTTCCAGATTGAAGGTGTGCAGAGTTGGAAGGCTCATCCACAGATTTGTTGGTTGAATTTAGTTCTGACATGGGGAATGACTAGGGTGTTCCTGGTAGAGGCTTGTCTTGATCTTCTGGGTTGTGGGGTTTGAAGTAGAGTGTGGAGGTAGGTTGGAGGGTTGGAGAGGATGGTTCTGTGAGTTAGGAGGAGGGTTTTGTATTTTATACAACTATGCAGTGGTAACCAGTGGAGTTGTTTGAGGATGGATGTAATGCGATCCTGTCTTGCTGCCCCTTGGAGGATGCATGCTATTGTATGGAGGGCAGTCCGTGGTGAGAGCAGGGTGGCCTGTGGGAGGCCCGGGTATATTGGAAGGAGGAAAGAGGTGACCTCCCAGATGCAGGTCTTGTAAGCTAAGATCTTGGAGTTGGAGCGCTGGCATATACAGTACAAAGAGGGGGGGGGCCTTCGGTGTTCACTCGACTATGTAAACTGAAATATCAATACAATAGTCAATGTAGTGAATCTGCACGTCAGGACTTGTTTTTACGCAATGCTCTTTATTATACTTCTACCAATAAGCCCCCGATGTCCACAGCTTTACTCATGATAGTTTTACCTGTAAACCTGGGCATATGCCAACAACCTGATTTTATTTTGCCAATACCCTTCATCCTCTATTCCTGCCCTATTTGCTATAAATGATGATTTTTCTAAATTTTCTGTCTACAAGATCAGTCAGGAAAAGTCTGAGACCATGCCTTTGAATCCGTCTATCACTCATGCTGACGTTGTAGAATATGGGTTGAAATAGGTAAGGTATCCCAAAGTATGAAGTACTTGGGCTCCCTCTATCACTGGGATTTAGAACAGATGCAGTTGCTAAATATGGAGAGGATAATATTCCTTATTGTGGACACCATTGGGCGATGGTCCCCTTAGCAATTTCTTGGTGGGGTCAAATTCAGGCCATTTGTATAGTATTAACCCCACAAATCAACTATATAGTCAGCCACAGATAAGCATTGTTGGCACTGTGAGACCATCCCTGGAACTCTCAGACACATAATTTATGATTGTACTCTCGGGGGCGGCTCAAGGCAATCTACTGCCTGCGACAAAGGATAAGATGCCCCCCTCCCCCGTAGAGGTGGGTGGGGCTTTTTCAGAGTTCCAATCAGGGACTGAACCAAACCAAAACGCCAATTAGATTATATGGAGGAAATACAAAATGTTTGCACACCAAGGAACTTAAAGAGAATGAGAACCAACAGCACAGTTTATAAAACAAAATTATAACTTATTTTTATTTTGTTGTTATAAACTGCATTATGGTTCTTGCTTTTTCTTTTTCAACATATATTTTGCATCCACAATAGGTGCAGAGCAGAAACAGGACATTCATCCATAGAACTCAATATCTTAAAAAAAAAATCTGATTCTGATCATCTCACTAACAACAAACATTCTCCAGTACCAGGCATATTGTGAACTAATAGAATACCCTACAACAAAGAGCACATCTACCATACCATACCATGTCAGCACCAACTTTCAAAACTCACATAAGGAGCCCACGTAAAAAAAAGTCACTGTAAATACCTCAGTGGGCCCTGGAACATCCATACACCTATTTGAAAAGCTGAACAAGTCAAATTACTACAGTACAGTATAGATCTTTATGTACAAACTCCATGTTAACAGAACACCTGGCCTCAGTCACACACTCAGAACACAGACCCTCACCAAGTACAGAATAAGTAACCACAATCTAAAGGAAAAATAAAAATATGTAGACAAAGTTTAAACTGAAATCCCAAGAAGCCAGACTCCGCATGCAGTGCAACATCAGATAAATAAGAGATGCAGTTACTCCATACTGTGTAAAATATAAAGATAGCACAAAGTCCAATCACTAAAATTAAATACAATTATTTTTTCTACCTGTGTTGTCTGACCATTTTATTCTCTGATCATGCTGGTCCCGATCCGAGACTTCTGCTTTCCTGTCTTCTCTTAGCTCTCTTTCTGTGGTCTATGGTCCATCTGCCATTTCTTATCTCCTCTTTTGTTTTCTTCACTTCCTTCCATCTGCCCATTTCCAGTTCCAGTAACCCTCCCCAGTATCGACCCCCTTTCCAGTCCTTCCCTCCCAGTACCCTCCAATGTCAACCGCCTTGCATTCCCTCGACTGCCACTGGTGTCCATTCCCTTCCAGTCCCCCTCCTTCCCCACTGTCCAGCCCCTTCTACTCCAAATACCATCCCAGGTATCAGCTCACAACCACTCTCAGTGCCACCCGCCCAGTCAGCTCCCTTCCAGTCGCCCTACCCTCTGTCCATCCCCCTTCCACTTACATTCACACATGTCAGCTCCCTTCCAGCCTCCTCCCCATTACTCAGCCACCTACCACTCCCATCCCCAAGTGTCAGCTCCCTTCCAATCCCCGTTCAGTATATCTCAGGTGTCAGCTCCATTCTAGCCCCTTCCTTCCCTGCCCTATCAGCTCCTTTCCAGCCCCCTCCTTCCCTCGTGTCAGCTCCCTTCCTGTCCCCTCCTTCCGCTGACAGACCCTTTCAGTATCCGCTCCCTTCCAGTCCTATTCTCCCATCCTTCCGCATCAGCCCATTTGTAGCCCTTGCCCCTAGTTTTCTTCCAGGGCCATAAGCACTCTCTTCCCCACCACCATTAGCCCATTTCCAGTCCTAGCCCATTTCCAGTCCTATCCCCCTTATCAGCCCACTCCAGTCCTAGTCCCCCATCAGCCAATTACCAGTCTTAACCCCCTAATAAGTCCATTTCCAGTCATAGCCCCCCAATCAGCCCATTTCCTGTCCTAGCCTCCCTAATCAGCCCATTTCCAGGCCTAACCCCACCAATCAGCCCATTACCAGACCCAGCCCCCCTCCCAATCAGCCTATTTCAATTCTTAACCCCCCCCCCCATCAGCCCACGGCTCTGTTAAAGCAGTCCACTGGTGCTGATGGGAAACAGGCATTTCCTGTTTCCCATCAGCACCAGCGGGCTCAACTAACAGCCACAGGAAAGGAAAACTACCCCTTCGTGGCTCTGAAAAGCTGAGCCAGCACTGAGGGAAATACAAGGCAGGGCTCTGCTGGGGAGGCAGGGGGGACCGTTGGCACTTCATTTTGCCACTACTATGGCGGCGGCAGCAGCAGCAGTGGCTTCTGTGATTGGGATTTTTTGTTTGTTTTTTTGAAGGCCGAGTGAGGCGGTCTTTTTGGGGGGCAATTTTTGCTGCCCTCAAAAGGTTGCCTCCTGAGGCCACCACGTCACTTGGCCTCATTATAGAGCCACCCCTCCATACTCTTTTTCAACCCTTTTGGCAAGCTGTGTGGAAGAGACTGCAAAAAACTTTCCAGTTCTCTATCCCCCTGTATGTAGATCAAATTTTCTTCTGGTCTATACAACTTATTGAGGTGGTGCCTGCCTCCAAAAGGAAACTGTTTGACTTATTAATAGTTATAGAACTACAAGTTATCTTATCCAATTGGAAAAATGCTTCCCTGATTTTGTTTCATTTATGGTGGCATTCTGTTTCCTTGGTGCACAGATATGAAAAGCCCTTGGAGATTAAGGCCAGCACTCTAGTTTTGTTGGTTAAGATGTGGGATCCCCTTGCGAAGTTTCTTCAGGTTCATGATATCTCAGACTGAGGTCTTCCTATCCATTGGTCTATTTTGTATGTATTATTTTTGATTGCTGCCTCATGTTTGCCTTTGCTCACCAGCGTCAGAAACACCCCAAGCTGTAATGTACTTTTTATTTTTTATTTTTGTTTCTTTTTTGTTTATTATTGTTGTTGGTTGTATTAAAATTCAATAAATGTTTGTGAACTTGATATGTCCCCAACATGGTTGCCCACATTGGCGTCGACATAGCTGACTTTGTTACAAAATCATGGGATAGGAATGTCCATTTGAAGCAAGATTGCATAAGGGGACGTCCAGTGATGTGGCAAAATTAAAACATGAGCACTCATTCCCCATCAGTGTACATTGTCAACTTGTTAAATAAATGAGATATAAGGATGGCCTGGACCCCAGAGCAACACCCTCTGAGAGTCATGAAAGAGCACTGCAGAAGGCGGTATATCAAAAGCCAAATAAAGATCTGTAGCCAGAGCAAGCAAAGAAGGCTGGATAGCCAAAGACACACCTTCTAAAACTGGCAGTGAGAGTAGGCACACATATACAAGCAGAGTATTGGCAAAGGAACATGAGGTATGAGACCAGTTGGACATGACTGACATGACTGGGGCACTGGGATGTGCGGGCGGTGGCATATGGGCATGTCTGCAAATGCTATGGGCCATGCCTACTGAGAGGCAAGGCTGTTTTCAAGGCTTGCATAAGGCCTTGCAAGGCCCCATACCCCAGGTCAGGGCAAATGCACAGCACAATGTGCATATGGTTTCAGGAAGGGCTGGAACACAGAGCCACAACAGAGGGAAAGATATCCACACCGTGGCTACATAATGCGCAACCACAGATGACAGCCATCAGCACTGCACATGGATCATACTGGGAATCAGGATGTCAGAAGGGAGGGATGAAAGATGTGAACAGCACCCAGTACAAGAGCACCCCAAAAGACAATATGTCACAGTTGCCATACCCTTGGACAGAACTTGACCCTCAGCCCATAGTCAACAAAGTGAGAGCTAGATGACAACAGAGGAACCGCTGAAATGAGTACATGCCTATGCATGAGGTCTCCACTTATTCCCAACAGAGGCTTCCACATCCTCCAAGATCAAATGGTACCTAGATGGACAGTGCAAAGTTCCTCCAATCACCACTGACAGAACCAGTCCTAAAAGACAATGCTCCCATCCTTATAAGTGATTTATAAAAGGTGTAGATTGGCACATTTAAAAAATCTTCCTTGCATATCGCCAGCTATATTAAATATGTCTTGAACAAGCAGGTGCATGTCCAGGTCGTCCTCAGATATGCTCCCGTAATGCCCCAGACAGAGATCGACATGCCAGACATAGAAATGTGCATCTTGCCGCCTTTTTAAAATGACCTTTTAAACATAGATGAAGTTTCAATGTTTTTATGCCACCACATCCATGTTTAAAATGTGAATAAAACTTCTAAAATAATTCTCATAAAATTTTGCCTAGTGAAAACAAGGCGCTTACTTTGATAGGATCCTGTGTGAACATCTTCTGGGGCAGAGTCCGGGCGGAGCACAGGTAGAGCTGAAGCTTCAGTCTAGCTGTTATTTCAGTTTAACCTTAGGGGTATGTTTACTAAACTGCGTTAGTGCAAATCGCGTTAGGAGCCACGTTAGTGAAAGGAAAGCCAAAAAAGGACATGGGCGGGACATCGTAACGACTAACGCGCGTTCCAAAAACTAACGAGCGTTACAGGGCGCCGTGGCGCGTTAAGCATATGAAGGCGTACAGACACAAATCATTGAAACAGAGCTGTAGCACAATGGTTAGTGTACTCAAGGCTGTTACAGGCTGCTTGGGTTCGAGTCCCCAGTGTGCCTAACACAGAATGCTGTCCCAGGCAGCACCCTGTACATTACATAGGGAATGAGGAGGCATGTTTTTCTTTACGTTCAGTAGTTGTTAGTGAAACACACTCTCGCAGTGCGCATAGCCATGTACGTTGGTACGTGCGTGGCTGCATGCGTTGTTACGGGCGTAGCCCCGTGCGTTGGTACGTGCATACAATCGTGCGTGGGTACGTGTGTTTTTACCAGCATGGGCACCTTATAGTACAGACACTTTAGGGTGTCTTGCACTTATGCACTATGCTAACAGATGTACGTGTGATGGCCTATGGTTTATCAGAGCCTGAGAGCAGGCGCTGGATCTTCCCAGGGTTGGATCGTGCCAGTCACACCCATGATGCACTGCACATGCAAATCAGCTGTCCACAGATACACACCATGGGGAATGCACCCCCACAGCACCTCGGCCTGGTAGGGGGAAGTGACCATGTGCACCCCCACAGCACCTCGGCCTGGTAGGGGGTACTGACCGTGTGTTGTACTGGCACAGAGTAGCTACACACCGTCACATTGTGCTGGTACTGTGCTCACCCTGAGGGTGCAGTGAGGCGCCCAGCACCAGGTCCACAGCACCATCCATGGCTGAAAGAGGCCATGGCACAGGTCCAAAGCAGTGTTAATGTGCGAGATAGGTAGTTTCTGCACAAACACCTTGCAGTCAGGTGTAGCCCCCATGCCAAGGGTGGCAAACAGTGTCTCCTAACAATAGATCCACCTTCTACCTCCCTGCAAAGGTGGCAGTAGAGAGGAACATCAACCCCAGTTCTGGTGAGCAACAGACACCCCACATGGCAGGCACCGCAGCTCTGTACACAGACAGACATCAGGCCTGGATATGGTAAGCTGCCCCCACCACCATCTGATATACTCCTGCAGCAAGCCATCAGCCACTGCAAGCCACTCCATCAAGACACATACCAGCTGCAGTCTGCTAGTTAGTCCATAATGCATGTGCCCAGTGGATATGCATGCACCCAAAACTGGGATGTCAGCATACACAGCAAGCAGATAAATCAATGACTGGGCCCCAAAAAGAAACCCATATCTATCACATGAGAGAAACACTATACAGCACTATAGGGGTGCCTAGCCATGCTGTGGTCACTGCACAGTCAGGGTGAGAGTGATCTCTCAGCAGGACATACTGAGGTCACCCTGTCTGTGTAGGTGGTGGCCGGGCACTAAAATGTGCCTGTCACTGCCCTATGCCCTGTGCAGATGCACCCTGGCCAGGCCACCCTGTCCGGCCTATACCCATGGTACCTTGCTCCTCATTATGCACATTGGCAGCTCAATACTGGCATCATTGCTGGCAGTGTGGGCTGTGGAAGGTGTTTGCAGCCACCACACACTGGATAGACAGACAGACACCCCCACACCTATGCCAGCATTGTGCAACTATAGAGGTGTTCAGCAGCCATACCCACCACACCAGTCCTGGGCACAGTTCAGGCATGGATATTGTACGCAAGACTGTTGGGGGTCACTCCCCATGGTGGTACGCACTGTCAGAGTCCAGACCTGCAGCACACACCACAGACAGCAGAATGATTGTTATGGTGGAGCTCACTGAGCAAACTGTGCTTAATGTATGAATTGATATCTGCCAGTTATCACAGGAAACGTTTGATAGCTGTGTACCATATACCCAGGTGTAGGGTGGCATTGCTAAGGTATGCAACTGCTAGTATTGGGAGATACAGGCAGGGTCCAATGCCCTGCTTCTCCAGGAGGCATTGGCCAATGGGGCCTGTGGGTGTGTCTGGCCCTGTTGGCTGCTGCTTTACGGCAGAGTTCCTCAACTCTGGTTCCCCCTGGTGTTCCAAACCTGTTCGGGTTTTCATGCTGTCCCTCATAAATATGCATGAGCTACATCTGTATACCATGGGGGTGGTGCATAGATATGCAGCACAGGCATCTTTATTAGAGGCAGCATGGAACCTGAATGGTGTGGGACCCTTCAGGACTGCAATTGCGAGACTCTGCTCTGGGTAATGCGCCTGTTTCTGATGTCTGTGTTTGGTGTGGTATAATATAGGCGTATTAACCATGCGTATGTTCTCTGCAATAAAGGGGTGTCTTTACTATCACTTTTTAGTGGTGGCTAAAACTATGGGGACTGGGTTGGCAGGAGCTGGCTGTGTCTGTTGCACCACACTGTGGCCACAGAGATGGTGCAGTCCCTGGAGTTAGTTAAAGCGGCCTGACGAGTCAGAAACCCTGCTCTGCACAGGTTTACTGTGGGCTCATTTACCTTGTATGGAGACAAAGGTGCACATAAACCTCAAAACAGACCTCAAAAAAAGGGGCAAACACCCATAACCAAGCTGGGCAACAGTGATATCATTGGGTAACATTACACTCCACTCCAAGGAAAGCTCCATCACAATGAAATGATCTTTGAAAGGGTGTACGGAGCGTAGACCCTTCCAAACATCATTTCTTTCTTTGGTGCTTTCCAGGGAGTGTTGTTCATTGTTGCCCATTGCTGTCACTGTTGCCCAGCTGAATTGTGCTTTTTACAATGTTTCTTGTGGTCATTCTTAAGGTTTTATGTGAACTTTTGGTCTTTGCACATGTATCACACTGCTCACGTTTTGTAGGTTTCCCCGGTTATGCTGTACATTGCTGACGGAAATGGTTTCTCTTCCCTTTAATATGCCTTTAACGACAGGTTTTCATTCGCGTTGGAATTGAGCTCAGAAATTCAGCGCGTTAGTATGAGGGGAGCCTCTCCCCACCCACTCTCCGCCCATTGACCCCTTCTCTCCGCCCACTCTCCACCTTCTGCGCTGTTTTAACGCGCCGCGGAGGTTTACGATCGTTAACTGCGGTTAACGCGCGTAAAGTACGTTTAACGATCGTTAGCACGTCATAATGCGCGTTCGGACGTGCTAACGATCATTAAACGTACTTTACGCGCGTTAATCACGATTACCGCACTTTAGTAAACATCCCCCTTAGTATTATATAAAGACACATTGGTGCTTATTTAAGCTCAAAATAGGCACCTATGTAGCCTTCACACATAAGCAACTTGTTATCAAAGTACCTCTACAGAGGATAAAGTACAGATTTATAGTGTACATATTAGAATGTGATTGAATGAGTTCTTATTACAGAATTTATCTCTTGGACTTCTAAACATAATATAACAGGCCTTTCCTTAAGTTCCTCTTTCCCTTCCTTGAAATTCTTCTCTCCCCTCCTTGTTCCAGGTCCTAAGACATTTTCTCTTTTTAGGAAGGGGATGGGGAAAGAATGATTGGTTGGGATATTAGGATATGGATTCTTTAAGATTTAATTTAGTTATGTTTGTTCATATTATTAATGTATTGGTTATGGCATGGAGTGTAATTTTGAGTTTATTGCTTTAGTTTCATTATTCGGTCTGTTCCATCTCTAGTGAGAATGGGGCGAGGGTCAGATTGCAACAGGATTTTCATATTGATGTATTTTGCATTCATATGCTTTTGATGCTGTATCTGATGATTTAGGGGTTAGTTACTGAAGTGTGTTATGAGAATAATACACATTATTTTCCCCTCAACATGCATTCAAGGGCAATAATGAGCGTTACTTTACCATAACACATACTAACTAACCACAACATGTGGTGCATCATAATGAGATGCAAATGCATGCAAAACATCTTATTATGATGCAAATGGGATAATGCAGCCCAATGCTTCCAGTGGAATTTTTTAAAGAGGCGAGCACTGATTAAAAATAAAACCCCTGCAAAACTACTGCTAGGATCATGGGTGCTATTTTGAACCTGGCACCAGCTTAGACAGGATTGAATGGGAATTGTTCCTGTCCAGGTTCCCCTAGACCACCAGAGATACTGTTAAGATAGACCCAGGGTAGCCTTTGGAGTTGTGGGGGTGGGGTCTTCGGTAGGTAATTGTGATTCAAGATCCAGAGAGATGAGGTCATTAGGGGAGAAGTCTTTGAAAGCGGTTTGGGAGAGCCGGGTCTCTGTGGGAAGAAGGGCATCCTTAGAGGGAGCCCTGACTCTTTTATGTGCACAGGCGAGAGGACCTCCAGACCATGAGATTTTTTAGCAGCACAGGCCCCTTTCAAAATGTGACTGAGAGCATCTGGTTGCATTTTAGTGGCCCGACACTCCAGGGATAAAAAATAATGCCGTGTTTATTTTTCCACAGGACTAACACAACTTGTGGCTCACGTCGTCTATTTTTCTGGCACTTTGGCAGCACTTTGGCGAAGTTAAGTTAAAGATTTTACTTCTATAACGTTATTTAAAAAAAGGAGAGGTCACAGTGGTGCTATGAACACTTTCTAAGCACTGGGCTGACCAGCTCCGACAAAAACATAATTTAAAGTTCTAGGGGATTTTTTGTTAATCGGAATTTTTTGGTTTGATGATTCTTAATAATTCTGATTGGGTTCTATCGTTTTTTCACAATAAATTGTCTATCAACATGCCTAAGCAATAATACAAAAATCATTCACAATAAGAGAAAATGTACATAAAATAATCTAATAAACACAGAAAAATCATCATTTTAATGCATAAGCCACTCTAAAACAAACACTGAATATCTGGGTTTAAGTCTCAGCGGCACTGGCTAGCCACCACTGCTGAATATCAGACCACAGTGTCTTTCAAGCTTTCAGCCTTTGCAAAAATCTATTTTTGGATCTGCCACTTTCCATATGACGATATGTGACACATTTCCACATATTAGAAAGCAACATGTTTAGGGCCACTGGGAAGATGCAGCCAAGAAGTCACTGAGAGGTATGGCAGATCATAACTGTGTATAGTTCTGTATTTAAACCATAGTTTTTGAAGACCAACTAGCAAAAGTAGCTGAAAAGGTAATGAAAATGTATAAGCTATAAGAGATCACAGAAAAGTGAAGATAAACAACAACTGGAGAAGTTAAGGGTAGCTGATAAAGTAACAAGGAAAGCAAAACTGCTAATATAAAAAATATGGGGTAAATGCAATGTGTGCCTTCAAGTCAATGCTGATTCTTGGCAACCCAGCAGTTTTCTTGGCAATGTGAATGGAAGTAGATTGCCAGGCCTTTCTTCCCAGGCAATGGAGGACTAAGTGACCTGCCCAAGCCCACGAGGAGTGCTAGTGGGAAATCAAACCCAGATGTCTTGGTTACCAAACCATTGCTCTAACCCAGAGCTACTCAATTCTGGTCCTGGAGGTCTGCAACCCTGCAGGTTTTCGGGATATCCCTAATGATATGCATGAGATATATATGCATTAGAGATAGCCTGCCAACCTGACTGGTTTGTGGCCCTCCAGGGCTGGATTTGGAGACCCCTGCCTTACACCTCTGTCATTTAAGATTGTGAGTGGGCAAGGTACAGATGTTCTAGACATCAAAAGGGTAGATAGAATGTGTCACATTCCTCCTAGATTCTCAACACCACCAAAATGTTGTCTAATAGACAATATTTTGGTGGTGGTGAGAAGCAAGGAGGAATGTGACAAATTCTAACCTTTTTGATGTCTTGGACATCTGCACCTTGCCCACTTACAATCTTAAATGACAGAGGTGTAAGGCAGGGGTCTCCAAATCCAGCCCTGGAGGGCCAAAATCCAGTCAGGTTGGCAGGCTATCTCTAATGCATATATATCTCATGCATATCATTAGGGATATCCCAAAAACCTGCAGGGTTGCGGACCTCCAGGACTGGAATTGAGTAGCTCTGCTCTAACCACTAGGCTAGTCCTCCACTTGACTTTTTACTAGGTATATGAGCGACAGGAAGAAGTTTACAGGTAGCATTGTGAGACTCAAGGGTGAAAGGGACAAATACGCAGAGGCTGAAGAGGATAAAGAAGAATTGCTTAACAAACATTTTCAAAAGAAAAGTACACACTTTACTGTTTCTTGAAAATTGTCACAGTTAAGGAGTATCTGTGGACATTTGCACCTGCTTTTTGGGTGGGTGCTTTGTTCATGGGGAATAACACGCATCCTGTAGATTTGACAATACAATGTATGCATGCATTTTAAACATGGCCCTGGAGATACCTCCTTAAAATGAAGCTAGACGTGCACATATCTTAGCATAGCACATGTCGTTTCAGTCACATTGAGGGAGGACAGTTTTCAGACAAAAGATTTGTGTGCATAAATTGCTATTTACACAGAGAAATGGCTTTCAAAATCACCCTCCCCAGGTTTGGAAATTACTGACACATATGACTGCAGTAGAAGTAGGAGGTACACAGAGTAATTTTCCATGGCAGTAAAACAGGGTTATATGGGTCTAAATGTTTTTTTTGATAATTGCTCACCAGCGTATGGAGTTTATGCAATACACTTGCATTGGGGGATATTTCTGATGGCAAGGTTGGAGCAGAGTGACCTCATGCATCTACTGTAGTATTTCAGAAAGTATGCATTTGCAAATACATGGAAAAGTTACCACATAAAAAGTAGGTGAAGATTTGTGCACTTCCTTTTGTCAAGGAGGTAAAATCTGCAGATAAAAAGTGCCTGCAAATGGTACACTTAAGCGCTCTTTTTGACTATTGGCCCCATAGTGATTTAAGTTTTAGAAGTCTATGTATTTTCCTTTTTTTGCCCTGTTGATTGATAATTCTATATAATTTTATACTTTTGAAGGTGATTTTTCATGCTATGTTGACATTCAGAAACCGAGCTAAACCAGTCTTTCTTAGCCTTGATAGTGCATGTGTATGGATTACATATGTATAGGTAGGAATATGAATTCATGTGCATAGTCAGTCCATACTTATGAGTGATTGTGAGAAAGAGGTATGAATGTGTCTCAGTGGGAGGTCGAAGATGGTTTTGCAGGTGGTTTCCAATAGACAAGTGCAGTAGAAAGCATGATACTGTCTTTTTAAAACAACCAGAAATTTTTCTACATGAGATTTTTGCCTTTGTCTTTATGTGTGTGTGTGTGGGTGGGGGGGGGGGGGGTAATTTTCATTACAATGGAATTGCAGAATAAGAGGAAATAGTGTGGTCAAGCCCAGTTCCCATTATTTTCCATGGGAGAAAAAGAAAGTAAAAGCCATGGGGGAGGTATACATTAGTGGTGTCTAGTGCTTGTAAAGCACTTTGCCGTCACCGCTGAATACTAACTCCAGATATTCAGTGCCAGGGCCATATCTGGCCACCGGCATTGAATATTTAGGTTGCCGCAGAGCCCAGAAGCTAACTGGGCAGCTGACTAGGCAGTGACAATGCGCCTAACTTTACCTGCAGGTTGCTAACCGGGCAGCAGTTCAATATCACCGCTGCATGGTTAGCAATTTGTGCTGCCTCTACTCTGCTTCAGAAGGCCCTTAGAATGCCCTGGTGCTAACCACATAGTATCAGGGCTTATGGTGGCAGAACCTACAGATATCCAGTGGCACTAACTCCACTAACCAGCATTTACACAGTTTGCAGATCTGCAAACCATGTAAATGCCTTTGGTTATCCCTCCCCACTATGTTTTTTATCCCTTGGAGCAATATGGAACAAATATATTCAGGATAGAAGCATTTGGGAGGCAAATAAAGGCCATACAGGTGAGTGAACAGTTATCTGTGAGCCAAAGTGGAGGCAGGGAAAAGTTTTACAATGGAACATATAGCTGAACCCCTTCTTGTTTGCACTGAATATCTTTATTCAGGCCTTTGCAAATAACTTTTGGATGGTTTTAAATCATACCAAACAGAAGCTGAATATTCCCTTTTATCACAATAGATATTTGTGGAACTCTAATATTTGGCTGCCTGATGGTCAACCCCTCCCCCCCTTAAAAAAAAAAAGCAGGAGAATCAACCCCCGTCCCTACAACTTTGCATTTTATGACCGCTGATCTTTCAAAAGTATCTCACAGTCAAATGAGGGATGAAAGTTAGAGTAGCATACAGCTTGCATTGCCCTAGTAAAGTTGTTGGGGAGATTACTGTGGTTAGCAGACCCTCTGAATATCCCCGGGTGCCGTCGCTGCACGACCTGAGCTTAACAGGTTAGCATCAGGGCGTTGCAGGGGCTGCAACCGGCCATAACTGGACAAACAGTGATAGTGAGCTGCTGTCCAGTTATGGCAAGGTGGCAAAAGTTAGGAGCAGCAAAGACTGGCTTTACCTTCGCTGCAGAAACTAAGCAGGCAGTGCTGTCTGGTTAGCTTCCTGAACATTTGGGCAACCCCCATAATTCCTGAACATTTGGGCAACCCCCATAATATGGCCCCAGCATTGAATACCCAGGTTTAAATTTCAGTGGTGATGGCTAACTGTCTTAGAACGACTAGCCGTCACCGCTGAATATCTCCCCCTCCCCCCCCCCCCGCACCTGTTATTTTATGTGTGAGCATTTATAATAAAATACTAGCTGGTGCAGTGTTTGTTGCCACTATTGCCCTTCGCTTGATAGGTACATAGGGGTATGTTTACAAAGCAGCGGTAGCGGTCTCCCGCGACTCCGATATCGCACGGAGGCTGTTACTGCTGCTTTGTAAACGTACCCCATAGTTTCTTTGCACAAAAGAAAACTTTCTGTTCAATGAACTAGTATTTGCAATTTATTTCAAAAACAATATAATGGTGTTTCCTGAAGCACATTCTTATTAAAAAATAATAATGAAATAACTAGGTGGCCTTTATATCTGACAGTCAGGGGTTAACAGTACAATGAGCAGTTTATCTCATTATCGCATGCAGGATCGAGATATTATGATTTAAGCTCTGCAAAGGAGGGGATTATTTTATATTCTTTTATAGGGTGTGTTTTTTTTACCAGTTGCCCCAATCAAAAGAGAAGGACTGTGGTGTCTGTGCTCAACTATGGAGGTCATTGTGAATTGAGAGCAAAAATAAAGCCAATCCTTTCTCTCCTACTATACTGAAATAGAATAGCATCCTATCCTATCTATTTCCATCAAAGAATTCAATCCTAAAACTGCTATTAGTTAATCTAATTGTGCTATTTGTACATAGCTTTTATTTACATTTTAAATGCCAAAGTAAGAAGAAAGAAAAAAACAGAATCATTTGTGTTCCCTCCTATACTTAAACAATCTTTAATCACAGAACCATTTATTAATGAGAAAAAAGTTCCCTTTTCTGTCTCGTATGTTTGGGGATCCCCAGGTTCCCTCCTCTGTGGTTTTGAGTAACTCCCTTTCGGCGAATGAATGCACACAGCCAGTTTTTTCATAATAAAAACTGGATTAACATGTATCAGGGAGAGACGCTACCAGCTGTCACTTGGAAATCAGTCTACTCCGTCCTGTGTTTGAGATGATAATGGCTAAACTAATAAATGACAGGCAGTTTTTCTGTATTTATCTAATAAGTGGCTAATGCAGTCTTGATTCTTCTGTAATAAAGCTATATAGCAGAGAAAAGGAGAGTATTAGAGCCCCAGTACAATCAGATGTGCACTGAACGATATTAACAATGCCGGCTATACCAAAGCAAATTAGATTACTCATTTTCTCACTTGTTGCTAAGCTTCAATAGATAATTATGCCTACAGTTCTTTTTTACATATATATTTCAATGCAAAATTTTAAGAAGTGAATAAAATTTAATTTGTTTGCTTCTATTTCCCAAAGTCTGTATCTTCTGATTCGAAATCCTGCTATAAGCAGGGCAACATTAACTATAAGTGAATATTTTCAGTGTGCCATGATAAAAATTAAGAAATGAAGAGGCATGTTTACTAAAGTGTGGTAGATGGTAGCATGGGGTTTAGGCAGGGCTAACGTGAGTTTTAGCTGTGCGGTACTCATAAGCATGTGGCCCAAAGGCAACAGCGCTAAAAATGTTGTGCCACCCGAGCAGTATGCAAATAGGAGGGGTTAAGGTGGTTGAGTGGGTGTAGAGTGGGCGGTGATGTGGTGCGTGGCTGGGGTGGCTATGCTAATCGCACACAGGTAACACAAATACACCACTACTGTGGGCACAACTAATACCTACCTCTGACCAGGTGCACTCCCATAGCCTACCATGTATAACACCCACCCCTGTTGCCTGCTATCTTCAAGAGAGAAGCAAGGGCAGCCCACAGAGAGCACCCATGCTTTCCCCCACAGGGAAGAGCCCCATGAAGGTAGCCAAACCAGACTGAGCACGTCAGCTAGCAGGGAAAAAGAACCCATAGTATTTTGAAAGGCCATGAGAGCTACCCATATCCAGGGAATTGACATCAATTAGTGAGCTCTAGCACAAAAAACCCATGTTCAGAGCCAGAAATAGCAAGTAATTGTTCAGAGTCAGTAGGCCTCAGCCCTGTCCTCCTTTGGTCAGGGTGAGGAACCATCTGCCCACAGGAACATGGCCATGGCAGCAGCTTGGCTCCCCAGGTGCATTTAAGCATTGCTACATGCCCCTTCCCCCCCCCCCCCCCCATGCTCCTTTTGCTACCACATTGTCATGTAGCCAGAATGCCCAACACCTCATTTGCATGCCCCACTCCCTGCTGTATTCTGCTGGCTCCATCTCTGGCTGAATCATAGAGCACAGGCCTATCTCCTGACACCTCCCCCCCCCCCCCCCCCTTCACCCAGCACATAACACCAACGGCCCTCTGACAACTATCCAACCTATATGCAGACAGACGTGAGCAGAAGTCAGTCAAGACAGCTGTTGATATTTCTGTGGTTGTTTGCTCACTGTCCCAGCAGAGTCACTCCTGACCTTCAGGCCCTGGTTTTGTGGTTGTCAGGCTATTGTGGTCCACTGACATGGCAGCTGCAACATGCAGCCCCTCCAAACAGGTGGCCTAGGCAGGTGCTTAAATATTTTGCTAACATTACCTATTTGCCCTATGTTTTTCTTATGTGTTTGCCCTATTTCTGCCCTTCATATGTTCTAACACTCGCATATAAACCGCACGTTTGGAACATGTGAGCATGGCAACTTGCGCCTGGTCAGAGGCAGGCATTAGTTACACCTGTGCTAGTGGAGTGTTTGTGCCGCCCAGCCACGTGTCTGTCTCCGCCCTCTCCCCACCACCCTAACTCCATCTATTCATGCATTACTCAGGTAATGTCAAACCTTTAGCCCAGTCACCTTTGGGCCACGTGCTCCTTTCTACCACATGGCCCAAATGCACATTAGTGTCATACAAAACCCTGCGCTACCAGTTTCCGTGCTTTAATAAACACACCCCATAGATTCAAGTTTTAAATCCCTTAAGTGCAAAGTCTATGGATACCATGCATCTTTAAACCTGTATTTATAATTACTCAATCATTTCACTCATGTAACCACTTGTACACAAAATGTAAACTAGCATGCATAATAAAAGGAAGAATTAACAACTAACAAAAGTGGATATGAGACATGCTCAACACTGGGCTAATTTATATCCACAATTAAAGAACACCAAGTCCATAAAATGCAGATAGTCCTCTCCTGGATCTGATACATCCCTGTGGAAGGATCATTCAGCTGTTGCTAGGCTCAGAGATGGAGACTGTACCCTCCCCCATTACAATTCATTTACATGGAAACTTAAAATCCCTATAGTAGCAGAATAAACTTCTTACATTTATTTTGTGTCTCTAGAAACATCTGGAAATATATGTATTTAATATTCAAAAACAATTTATCTTGATTCTTAAAGCACATTTAAAGAAGCCATTCTTTATAAGAACTCAAAGCTAACATGGCCATCATTGTAGCATGCATGCATTTCCCTTTGAACATTATCCACAGGTACAAAGGACAGGCAAACTTTGAACCTGCTTTTTCTGAGGGCAGACATTTGCTGGAAAAGACTGTAGCAGCTTGGAAAATCCAATCTATGTGTGTTCTGCAACCCTGCCCTTAACGTGCTCCCTCCTCTCAATTAATCTGTCTAGTGCGTTTTTCCTAGCAAAAATGTGTTGGTACTCATATGTAGGGCTCTTTCATTAATACATGAGGATTATGTGTCAGTTTTAGCAGGCAATGAAAAATGTGATGGTATTCCATACTGGTAAGTATCCCCTCAAAAAAAGCCCTAAATCTGGCTAAAAGTGCATATGCTTCAGAACCCCACCCATACTTTCATCTGGATTGAGTGAGGGCAAATTTCATAAAACAGAGTACCCAAGTCAATTATTACATTCTCAGATAAATGGCCTTGAAAATTGTTTTCATGTTGTACTGAATCTGATGTAACCTCTCCAGTAGTTATAGATCTTGGACACCTTTATTTTTGTTGCATTTGACTGCCCCATTCTTCTCTAAACCGAACTACTGTACAGAAAAAGATTCAAGGTCAGAAAAATGTTCTAATCCAGAAACACTTCCTGATCCAAACACAATTAAGCTGCCTTTGCATAGTAGCATAGTAGCAGGAGTAGCTTAATGGTTAGAACATTGGTTTGGTAAACAAGTGATCAGGATTTGATTCCCACTAGCATGACCTGGGCATGTCACTTAACCTTCCATTGCCTCAGAAGAAAGGATTTGCAATCTACTTCCACTCACACTGCCAAGAAAACCCAGGAGCTGCTGGGTCACCAGAAATCAGCATTGACTCAAAGGCACACATTGCACTGAATTTGCATAGTAAATGATGGCAGATAAGGACCAGTTTGGGCCATCTAGTCTGCCCAGTAAAGTGGCTAGAGTAGGTGTACCTGCTATTCTGTGCAGGTCACCCCCCCCCCAACCTTATTTTAGGGTTATATCCACCACTCCATGCAGTTCACACCTCTCTATTTGTTGAAATGTAAAAAAATAGTTAAGTTTATTTTGATTTTATCCTCTTGCTATAAAGGGATCCACTGTGTCTGTCCCATGCCATTCTGAATTCTGCCACTATATTTGCCCCCACCACTTCCATCAGGAGGGCATTCCCACCATCCACAACCCTTTCAATGAAAAAGTATTTCCTGACATTGCCTTTCAATTTGCCCTCTTGCAGTTTCATTTTATGCCCTCTAGTATTACAGCTTCCCTGTCTTTGAAAAAGTTTTGTTTGTTCATTAATATCCTTTAAAGGCCTGGCAATCTACTTCCGGTGACACTGCCAAGAAAACCCAGGAGCCTCTGGGTCGCCAGGAGTCAGGACTGACTCGAAGGCACACATTGCATTTGCAAGTATTTAAATGTCTGTATCATATCTCCACTGTCCCTCCTCTCCTCTAAGATATACATATTTAGGTCTTCAAGTCTCTTCTCATACGTCTTCTGGTGCAGGCTCCAAATCATTCTGGTCATCTTCCTCTGAGCCATTTCAAGTCTTTATATCCTTAATAAGATGCGGTCCCCAAAACTGAACATAATACTTCAAGTGAGGTTTCACCAATGACTTGTACAGGGGCATTAATACTTTCTCCTTTCTGATGGTTATTCCTCTTTGTATGCAACCCCCAGCATCCATCTGACTTTGGCCACTGCATTTTCACATTGTCTTGCCACCTTGAGATCCTCAGAAACAATCACTTCAAGGTCTTTCTCCTAGCCTGTGCACATTAACATCTCGCCCCCTATCACATACAATTCCCTTGTGCATCTCAAATGCATGACTCTACACTTCTTTGCATTAAATCTTAACTGCCAAGCATTAGACCATTCTTCCAGCTTTTGTAGATCTTTCCTCATGTTGTCCACTCTCTCAGAGGAGTCCACTCTGTTGCAAATTTTCATGTCATCTGCAAAAAGACAGACTTTTCCCTTCAATCCTTTAGAAATATCACTCACAAATGCATTGAACAGTACCAGTCCCAAGACCGATCTTTGGGGCACACCACTACTCACCTTCCTTTCTCTGGAGAGAGATCCGTTTACCACCACCTTCTGTCGTCTATCAGTCAGCCAATTTCTGATAGTGTTCACCACCTTGGGACCCATCCCCAGGCTGCTAAGTTTATTTATAAGCTCCTATGAGGAACAGTATCAAAGGCTTTGCTGAAATCTAGGTAGATCACATCAATTGCATGCCCTTGATCTAGTTGTCTGATCACCCAGTCAAAGAACTCAATCAAATTTGTTTGGCATGATCGTCCTTTGGTAAAACCTGTTGCCTTGGATCATGCAACCGTTTGGTTTCTTTAAAGTCCATTATTCTTTCTTTCAGGAATACCTTCACTACTTTTCCCACCACTGAGATAAGTAAGGCTTACCAACCTATAATATTTCACCTCTTCGCTTTTACCACTTTTGTGAAGAGGCACCACATCAGCCCTTCTCCAGTCCTGCAGAACCTCTCCCATATCCAAGGATCTATTAAAAACATCCTTTAAAGACCCTGCCAGAACCTCTCTGAGCTCTTTCAGTATCATGGGATGTATCCTATCCAATCCTATGGCCTTGTCCACTTTCAGCTTTTCAAGCTGTTCAAAAACATCATCTTCTGTGAATGGTATGGTATGTACTCCATTCCTATTTGTATACTTGTCAATGTGACAGAATTCAACATGGCATAGTGGATCCCTTTATAGCAAAAGGATGAAATCAAAGCAAACGTAAATATCTTTTGAGGGAGGCTGACTTGCATGGAGCAGCAGGTACAACCCTAAACACAGGCATAGATGGGGGTGATTTGTATGGAACTTCAGTTACAACCACTCTAACCATCTTACTGGGCAGACTAGATGGACCATACTGGTCTTTATCTGCCGTCATATACTATGTCACTATGTTACTAAATGTGGTCCTTTTCTAGGATTTTTTTTAGTGAATACAGAACAGAAGTATTTGTTTAGCATTTTCACTTTTTCAATGTCACTTTCCACAAATCTGTCCTTGGTATTTTGCATGGATTGTATTCTAGACTGCTCTTCCCAGTTGTCATTGATGTGTGGATTAATATGGTGATGTTTCCAATGTTATTATTTTTTTGCTGGGAGTGAGACCCTGAACTTCTTCTTTTCCATCCATCACCCCCTTTCCCTAGTCTAAATGCGTGCCCATAAATCACCTGAATTTATCACTTAGGATCCTTTTTCCTGCCATAGAGAGATGCAGTCTACCAACAAAGTATAGTCTTATTGTTCCATCTTTTGCCCCAGTTGCCTATATATCTAAATCCTTCTTGTTTATGCTAGGTTTGGAGCCATGTATTAAAGTTGGTTATGTGATGCAACCTCTCTTCCCCCTTAGCATGAACAGGTAGAATTTCTGAGAATACTATACTGTTGACAATGGGATCTATTCTGTACCATGATGTCCATCCCCGCTATTCGCCCCCCTTCCATTCCTGGCAAAAGTCTCCCATATGAACAAGGAGTTTGTATGGGGAGTCTTAGATGGGGGTGGGAGGGAGCATTGTGGAGGCAGAGTCAGGGTGGGCAGTGGGTGGTCCGAGGCCCTGGACATACAAGGCCAATTCTGAAGTCTGGGACCTCCGATCTAGATGGGGGACTTATTCCACCTCAGAGGTAGAATAAGTCCACCTGGACATTGGGGAACGGCAGACCAGGGCAGTGGTAAAGAGGTGAGGGGGTGCAGGGGGTTCCCCAAAGCCTGACCCTGGCCATGGAAGGCCAGATCATGGGTCGGGCTGTGGGGAATGAAGATTTTGGTCAGTGGCTGGGGATTACGGCTCCTAAATGGAGCCACAGTGCCATGGTAACTGATGCCATGTGTGATACAGTGGCCAGCACAGAACCCATGGATACAGGAGAAAAGGAAGAGCTTACCTTACAGTCACCTGGGCAGAAAGCATATTCAGGTTATAAGGAGCCAGAGAATAGTGAAACAAACTTTCCCTACACTGGGTGTGATGCAGTAGAAAGCCAGAAAGCTAATCACGTCCACCTGGGCAAGGACGCACGTACAATGTGCAGGAGCCAGGAGGATAAAAGTGGCTGGGAAATCCCAGTAGGAGGAGGTGCCACAGAGGGAGGTGCAACCGAGGGAGGTGCCGCAGAGGGAGGTGCAGCCAAGGGAAGAGCAGCAAAGGGAGGTGCTGCTGACACAGAGAGAGCTGGAAGTGCTCGTGCACAAGTCTCCCAAGCCAGAGGAGGCATCGTCCCGTGGAGAGTGAGTAAGCAGCTGGAGGGCAGAGGTCACAAGCAGGAGAGCTTGCTGGGTCCAGGAAGCACCGGATGGGTCCCGACAGCAAGTAGCAGTAGAAGGGAAACCTTTCCTGGAGGTAATTACAGCCCAGACCAGACAACTGCTGAGTGGAACTCTCGGGGAAAAGCAGGCTACAGCCCAAATAAAGGAGCCTGGTTTACAGAGGAAGGAGTGGAAGCCAACCACCCCAGAAGCAGAGCTAAGTACACCAATTTCTCTAGAGGGCAAGAGGTGGGCTCGGCTAGGAAAGTAAGAGCTAATACTTGGGAGGATAATCCTTGGTGGAGAGAAAGGGGAAGCCTCAGAGAAACAGGCTTTAGTACAGGTCTCCAGGACCCTCCTTATGCAGAACAGTTTCCTGCCCTAAGAACTGCTGCCTCTCGAGAGAGTTGTGTAAATAATAGCTGTGGTGAATGTTACCCATTTACAATTTCTGATGGTGAGCAAATGCAATGGGAAAACACTAACCAGGACATTGATACCAGTGCTATGGATTGCACGCTATGTATTGCGGATGAAATTACGTCTCTTTGTTAATTGAGGAAGCAAGAGCCTTGTTATACCTGTTTGGAAAAAGGTACATTTTACTTTGCTGTGAAGAAACAGTTTGTTTAAGTTCTTTGTTGCTGTATGAGAAAAACAGAAATCCACAAGGGAAGGGGAATAAAACCTCATCATTATATTTTGCCTTTAACACATGGCAACAGACTATTCTTTATAAAGGCAACCCGCACCTCACGCCCCTAGGCAACCGCCTAATAGGGACGGTGGTAGCAGTACCTTGACACATGACATCACATCTCCATTCAGGAGCATGACTGAATTAGCCAGGCAGGGGTCTGTATGTGTAGGCCAATCTGAATCAGGTCCCAGCCTGCATGTACAGGCCCAGACCCGATTCTGATCCCACAGGACACATCTAGCCCCAGTGGGATCAGAATTGAGTCTGCCTCTGTGCATCCCGATTCTGATTGGACACACAGGGGCCTGCAAGCACTCATTGGAATGTGCCTCAATGGGTTTAAGTTTTTCTTCCAGAATCTGTACGTCCCTATTGCTTTGGGATTTTCCAGACAGTGCTGTTGCTACTTTACCACTATACCAGTGCCTCAGTTTTCCTATCAATATTGGTGCTGTTTTACTCCTCTCTATGTATCTTGGTGTTCTCCCACCACTGTTGGCATTGCTTCCTCCTCTTCTTCTCCCCAGGAGTGTATATTCAACTCTTTGTGCTGCCTTGCCCTTCTAATAGTGGCCTGTAATCTACTTGCCGCTAATAATGCACTTTGGATGTCAAACTCTAACTTTGCATTCTAAAAGAGATTGTCCCATATATTTCAGTGGAGACAAATAGGATGAATGCACAAAAGATTTGATGTACAAAGATTAAATGAATGGAGTCCAGAGACGAATACTAACTAAAATGAAAATTTTTGGTGTGCACACCTCTATCAGGTGGGTGTGTGGCATGACTTTCCATGATAACAGCTATTCCAAAATGGTGGGAAGAGGATGTTGTCAGACTAAGGGGCATGTTTACTAAAGTGCGCTAATGTTGCAGCGGTGGAATTAGCACGCGATAATGTAGGTTATCGGGCAATGAAGGCACGTTATCGCACCTTATCACGCGATAATGCGCTTGCTGTGTTAAGGCACCCTTACGTTGTGACATCCGGCACTGAAGGGCGGAGGAAGGCTTCCCAGAGGGCAGAGAGAAGGGGTCAATGGGTGGAGAGTGGGAGGGGAGAAGCTCCAGGCACACTAACGCTGTGGAATCCAGGTCTGATCACTAACGCCAGTGAAACCTTCGCGTTAAGGCACATTTGCAGGAAAGAGAAACAATTCCATCAGCAATGTACAGCAAAGCCAGGGAAACCCCAAAAAAGTGATAGTTGTGATACATATGCACAGAACAAATAAACATGGAAAATTACCTGAACAAAATTTAAAATCACCATAACCAAGCTGGCCAATAGTGATATTAATGGGAAAAATAAAAAAAACACCACTGAGAAAGCTCCAAAAAGAATATATCATTTTTGGAAGGGTCTATGCTCTGTCCCCCTACAAGGTGAATGACCCCACATTGAAATAGCGCTGATCAGGGTTTTCCCTTTTTATTGGACAGGTTTCTTATGGCGTGCACATGTGTGGCAACAGCAGGGTGGGCATGTCGGAAAAGATAACTGTACAGATGCTGGAAATGGGATACAGAGGGCTGCAGGCGGCACATGCTGTGGTGCAGCTGGGGCACAGTGTGGAATAGGGAGATGCCTAGGTGGCACATAGGAATTCTGAAACTGTAGAGCAGCCAGACAGAAACTGATGAAGGCCCAACATAGGTATGAGTGTGTTTCTCACAGTGTCACAGGGGATAGTACCCAGAAGGTACCCCCAAGGGCACAGAACACTGGCAGGCAGTGGTGGGAGGGGGAAGCGTGGACGTCTATGCAGGCACCCCTACCCCAGATTCCACACCATAGGCAGCTGCCTACCGACACACTGGATGGCCTGAGACTGCGCACCACCAGCACCACCAGCATAAGGGCATGTCAGCATGGTGGCAGAGGGGTACTGGTGGTAGAGGGGGCAGTGGCATCTGCCCACAGCAGGACCACGGCCTAGCCCTGTTTAGGTGGGTGCCGTGCACTGCAACAGACAGGCTCTGTCTGATGAACAGGCATGGTATCCACATGGAATGAACTGTCCCTGTGGCAACAGTGTGGTGCAGTGCACACAGCCAGTGTATTCAGGAGCTGAAGGTCACAGGTTCAAGACCCAGCTGTGGCTCCTGCCAACCCAGTCCCCATATTTTACCCAGTACTAAACCGTGGTAATAACGACAGAACATTTATTGCAGATAACATAAACATGCCTGAAATGCCTATATTTTACCCTACAGAGCACAGACACCATAAACATGTGCAATACCTAGAGCAGAGCTACTCAAATCCAGTCCTGGAGGTCCACAAACCAGTCAGGTTTTCAGGATATCCCTAATGAACATGCATGAGATATATATACATTAGAGATATCCTGCCAACCTGACTGGTTTGTGGCTCTCCAGGGCTGGATTTGGAGACCCCTGCCTTATACCTCTGTCATTTAAGATTGTGAGTGGGCAAGGTGCAGATGTCCAAGACATCAAAAAGGCTAGATAGAATTTGTCACATTCCTCCTCGCTTCTCACCACCATCAAAATATTGTCTATTAGACAACTTTTTGGTGGTGGTAAGACTCGAGGAGGAATGTGACACATTCTATCTACCCTTTTGATGTCTAGGACATCTGTACCTTGCCCACTCATAATCTTAAATGACAGAGGTGTAAGGCAGGGGTCTCCAAATCCAGTCAGGTTGGCAGGATATCTCTAATGCATATATATCTCATGCATATTCATTAGGGATATGCCAAAAACCTGACTGGTTTGCGGACCTCCAGGACTGGATTTGAGTAGCTCTGACCTAGAGCAGAGTTTCTCAACTCCAGTCCTGGAGGGCCAAACACCATTCAGGTTTCATGCTGTCTCTAATAAAGATACCTGTGGTGCATTTGTATGCGCAGCCCCCATGGTATGAAAATGTATCTCATGCATATTCATTAGGGACAGCATGAAAACCCGAACAGTGTTTGGCCCACCAGGACTGGAGTTAGGAAATTCTCCCCTAGAGCAGCGGCCAACAGAGGCAGAAACACCCGCACCCACAGGCTCCACTATCCAAAGCCTCATGGAGGGTCAGGCTGTTGGGCCCTGCATACAGCAGCATCTCCCAGTACTAGCACTTGCATACCTTAGCAATGCCGCCCTAAACCTGGGAATACGTTATACATATATCAAAAGGTTGCTATGATGAATGGCAGATAGCGATTCCTAAGTTAAGCACAATTTGCTGATAGAGCTGCATCATAGCAACCTTTCTGATATCTGTGGAGTGTGTTTCAGTTTTGGTTTCTGACAGTGTTTACCACCCTGGGGAGTGACCCCAACAGTATTGTGTACCATAGCCATGCCTGCACTGTGCCCAGGACTGGTGTGGTTACCAGGGTTGCCAAAAGCGTCTCAGTATTTGCAAAATGCTGGCATAGGTGTGGGAGTGTGTGTCTGTCTATCCAGTGTGTTGTGGCTGCCTACACCTTACTCAGCCCACACTGCTTGCCTGTTCCCAGTGTTAGCCTGCCAATGTGCATAATGAGGAGCAAGGTACTGTGGGTATGACCCGGACAGGCTGGCCTGGGCAGGATGCTTCTGCACAGGGCATAAGGCAATGGCTGGGACATTGTAGTGTCCGGCCACAGCCCTGGGTGGTCACTCTCACCCTGACTGAGCAGTGACCATGGCATGGCTAGGTTCCCCCATAGTGCTATGTAGTATTTCACTCAAGTGATATTTATGGGTTCTCTTTTTTGGAGCCCAATCACTGACTTATCTGCTTGGTGTGTATGTTGACATCCCAGGTTTGGGTATATGCATTTCTTCCAGGAACATGGACTATCTAGTAGGCTGTCTGCAGTTAGTATGTGTCTGGCTGGAGCACCTTGCAAGGTGCAGTGGCTGAAGACTCACTGTGCTTGCTGCTGGAGAATGTCTGATGGTGGTGGTGGACAACTGAGCATTTCCAGGCCTACTGTCTGTCTGCCTTGCCTTATGGATGTGTACAGATCTGCATTGACTACCCTGTAGGGTGCCTGTTCTCCAGCAGGACTGGGGTTGATGGTCCCCTCTACTGCCACCATTGCAGGGAGGTAGAATGTGGATTTGTTTGTGGGAGACCCTGTTTCCCACCCTGAGCCATAGAGGGTGGGTTGGGTGGTGATATGTAATCTGCCTATGGGTCCAAACACCCCACCTTTACCTACATCAATGTGACCATGGCACCGACACAGGATATGCACTAGTCTGGGTGCATCATAGCCCATAAGAGCTAGATGTGATGGAGAAATACAGATTGACACAAATGTATCCTAGGTGTGTTTGCCAATCACACAGACACTGGCACAGATGGGGATCTGCAGCATGGTCTACTTCAGCCATGAAAGGTGCTGTGGACCTGGTGTTGGGCACCCCACCTCACCCTCAGGGTGAGCAGAGTACCCGCACAATGTGACGGTCTGTAGCTACTCTGTGCCAGTAACACACATGGTCAGTACCCCCTACCAGGCTGAGGTGCTGTGGGGGTGCACACGGTTAGTTCCCCCTACCAGGCCGAGGTGCTGTGGGGGTGCATACCCCATCTTGTGATCATCTGTAGACTGCTGATTTGCATGTGCAGTGAATCATGGCTACAGGTGGGTTAACCCTATCCTGGTAACCACAGCAGTTTGTGTGGTGACCTGAAGTCCTTCTGTAGCCAGCCAGGGGTTTGTTAGTAGCTATAGAGCTGTAGCCCACATACCTTAGGGGTATGTTTACTAAACCGTCTTAATGTTACCGGCGTTAGTTGCAGTCTTACTGTGACAAATGCCATATAAGGTAGTGGGCGTTCCGGTCTTAAGGTAGCATTTCGGGTTATTGTGCGATAAAGTCTGTTATCGTGCGATAGAGGGAGCCGTGGCACGTTAACACGCGTTAGCCTTAATTAGGCACGCTGACCTACAAACACAGTAACAGAGGTGTAGTACAATGGTTAATACATTGACTGATGAAGCAGTGGTCATGAGTTCAATCCCCCCGTGGGCTTAATGAATACGGCTGTCTGAGGCATTACCCTTTACTTTAAACCAGTGCTGTCTGAGGCAATTTCTTTTTTACTTTAAATTAGTGCTGCCAGCAAACACCCTCACAGTGCCGTAACCTAAGGTGCCGCATAAGGCGCCCTATAAGGCACTCCAAAGGGCACATTATAAAGTGCACTGTCCACCAAGGCACCCTATAATGTATTCTATAGGGCGCTTTATAGGGCACCTTATAGGGTGCTTTATGGGGCGCCTTATGAGGCACCTTAAGGTTGCAGCACTGTGAGTGTGTTTTTGCTGGCAGTACTAATTTAAATTTAAAAAAAGAAAATGCCTCAGACAGCCCTATCAAATAACACCACTGTGAGATCAAACCCATGACCTCTGACTCCATAGTCAGCAAAGTAACCAGTGGGCTACATCTCTACAGCTACTAGCAAACCCCTGGCTGGCTATAGAAAGACTGCAGGTCACCACACAAACTCTCTGCTGTGGTTACCAGGATAGGGTTAACCCACCCGTACCCATGATGCACTGCACATGCAGATCAGCAGTCTACAGATGATCACAAGATGGGGTATGCACCCCCACAGCACCTCAGCCTGGTAGGGGGAACTGACCGTGTTACTGGCACAGAGTAGCTACAGACTGACACATTGTGGAGGTACGGTGCTCAACCTGAGGGTGAGGTGGGGCGCCCAGCACCAGGTCTGCAGCACCTGGCTTAGCTGAGATAGGCTATGCTGCAGGTTGCCAGCAGTGCCAGTGTGTGATAGGTAGTCCTTGCAGACACACTTAGGATACACCTGTGTCCATCTGTATTTCCCAATCACGTCTAGCCCTTGTGGACTATGATACACCCAGAATAGTGCGTATTCTGTGTGGGTGCCATGGTCACATGATTTAAGTGAGGTGAGAGGGGGGGGTGTTTGGACCCATAGGTGGATTATGTAGCACCACCCAACCTGCCCTCTGGGTCTCAGGGTGGGGGACAGGATCTCCCACCAACAGATCCACAATCTACATCCTTGCAATGGTGGCAGTAGAGGGGACCATTAACCCCAGTCCTGCTGGGGAACAGACACCCTACAGGGCAGTCAATGCAGATCTGTACAAAGCAATGGCAGACAGACAGTAGGCCTGGAAACGCTCAGCTGCCCTCCACCACTACCTGACATTCTCCAGCAACAAGCACAGTGAGTCTCCAGCTGTTGCACCCTGCAAGGTGTTCCAGCCATATACATACTAACAGCAGACAGTCTGCTAGCTAGTCCATAGTGCATGTTCCTGTGGAGATGTGTGCACACAAAACTGGGGCACGCACACACACCAAGCAGATACATCAGTGATGGGGCCTCAGAAAAGAGAACCCATAAGTATCACTTGAAAAAATACACTATATAGCACTATGGGGGAACCTAGCCATGCCGTGCTCACTGCTCAGTCAGGGTGAGAGTGACCTCCCAGCAGGACATGCTATGGCCACCCTGTCCATGCAGGTGGTATCCGGGCACTACAATGTCACAGCAATTGCCCAATGCCCTGTGCAGATGCATCCTGCCCAGGCCACCCTGTCCAGGCCATACCCACAGTACCTTGCTCCTCATTATGCACATTGGCAGGTTAACACTGGAAACAGTGCAAGCAGTGTGGGCTGAGTAATGTGTAGGCAGCAACAACACACTGGATAGACAGACACACACTCCAACACCTATTTCAGCATTGTGCAAATATAGAGGTGGTTGGCAGCCCTGGACGCCACACCAGTCCTGGGCACAGTGCAGGCATTGCTATGGTACTCAATACTGTTAGGGTCACTCTCTGGGGTGGTAAACACTGTCAGAAGCAAACACTGAAACACACTCCACAGATATCCAAAAGGTTGCTATGATTAATCTCTGTCAATAAATTGTGTTTAAGTTAGGATTTGTTATCTGACATTAATCATAGCAACGTTTTGCTATATGTGGAACGTGTTTCCAAGTTTAAGATGACATTTTATTTATTTATTTATTTAGTGTACACTTGTATCCCGCTGCTTCCAGCGATCAGCAGCGGTATTCTATACATAATGGAGCGGCTGTACAGGCCGGAATTTGAACATACATTGATTTCAGGGGGGGTGGGAGGCACAACAAACAATTACAATTTTTACATTGATTGTATAAGAGGAGACTTTACATATCTACATTGGATCGTACGAGAGGAGGCTTTTCATGTATCCATATACACGTATATTCCATACTCTGATTAGGTCAGGTTGAAGTGAGTCCTAAAGAGGTGAGTCTTCAGCTTCTTCCTGAAGTCCTTCAAGTCTTTGTTCGCTCTTAGCTCATAGGGCAGTTGGTTCCAGAGTGTTGGTGCAGTAAATGAGAACGCTTTGTTGGTGGTGTTTGCGTTACAATTTCTCATGCTGCTCGGGACATGAAGGGTGTTGCTATTTACTGTTCTTCTGTTTCTGGTGATTGGTTGCTCGGATATTAAGGTGTTTAGGTATGAGGGTGCTATGTTGTAAACGAGTTTGAACGTGGTTACTAAGAGCTTGTATTGGATGCGGGCTTTGATGGGGAGCCAGTGAAGTTCGATTAGTACTGGAGTGATGCGTTCGGTTAGGCCTTTTTTCATGATAACTCTACCTGCCACGTTTTGTGCTAGTTGCAGAATGTTAAGAGTTTTTTTGGGCAGACCCTGTAAGATGGCGTTGCAGTAGTCCAGGTGGGGGATGATGAGGGCTTGTGCCACTGTCCTGAAGTCGGCGTGGTCGATAATGCTCCGAAGCGGTTGCAGGATTCTTAATTTGCGGAAGATGGCCCGATTGGTGATGCGGAGGTGCTTTTCCATATTTAAGTTGCTGTCTAGCATTACACCCAGGTATTTTATTTCAGGTTTTGTGGTATATACATTATTATTCATGGTAACCGTTGGAGGTGGGTTGAAGTCAGGTTTTCTTGATATGCACATCACTTCAGTTTTTTTGTGGTTGATGGACATATTATTCTGTTGCAGCCAGATTTGTAGTTCACTTAGGCATTTTTCAAGCTGATTGAGGTTGGGGTTGTTGATGTCGAGATGAGTGTAGAGCATCAAGTCGTCTGCGTAGATATGGTAACTGATCTTGTGTTTTTGTAGGATTTCACAAATGGGCCATAGATATAGGTTGAACAGGAGTGAAGATAAGGCAGAGCCTTGTGGTATGCCTTGAGTTTGAGGGAATGCAGAAGCTTTAGCATTGTTAAACTGGACTTGCTGCATTCTGTTATTTATGTACGATGCAAACCATTTCAGGGGGGTTCCTGATATGCCTATGGAGGCAAGTCTGTCCAGGAGTGTGGCATGATGCACTGAATCAAAGGCGGCAGATATGTCTATAAAAATGAGCATATACATTTTGCTTTTGTTTTCAAGACCCTTGTGTAGTTTGTCCATTAGAGCTAGTAGAAGGGTTTCCACTCCATGATGTTGGCGGAAGCCGTATTGATGGTCATCTAGGGCATATGTAGCATCAATGTGGTCCTGCAGCTGTTGCTGTACAGCCTTTTCGATAATCTTGGCTAAGAAGGGTATGCTGGATATCGGTCGGTAGGAGGCAGGGTCGCTCTCTCGTTGAGAGTTTTGTTTTTTAGGATGGGTCGTATTAGAGATTGCTTAAGTTGTGCTGGCATGATCCCTTGTAGTAGAGATTGGTTTACTATATGGGTGACATACTTGGCGGCATCTTGCTTCACTGCTTTGATCCAGGCTGCTGGACAGGGATCGAGGGGGGATGTGGTGGAGTTCAAGTTGGTAATTATGTTGATGATTTGTCTGTCGTCTATGCTTCGGAAGGTGACCCACTCTTGGTTTTGGTTTGCACTTTTTGATGTGAGGGTTTTTTGCTGGGTGGTGATTGTAGTCATTTCTTGGGTGTGGTGTGCGGGTGTTTGTAGGGTTGGCTTGCTGTTTGGAGGGCTAAGCTTTTTGGCATAATGGTCGGCTAGGGTTTGGGCCGTCATTGTACCGTTTTGGTTTGTAGGTTGAGATGTCTTGGTGAGGGATTTGACGAGTTCAAAAAGTTCTCGAGGTCTGTTGAGGGCTTTACTAAGTATGTTGGTGTGGTGGATTTTTTTTGCCAGGTTGATTTTGTGCTTGTATTTTGTAAGGAGTTTAAGGTATTCACTTCTGTGTTCCTCGGTTTTGGTTTTCCTCCACCTTCGTTCTTGTTTACGCAAGTCTCTTTTCATACTTCTTAGGGTATGGGTATACCATGGTTCGGTTTTGTTATTGGATGGTTTGGTTGGTGGTTTTAGGGATGGTTGCGAGGTTGCTTCAATTCCTGCATTCCATTGTATCACCAAATTCTCAAGGTCCGTGTGTTCCAGGGTTACGTGAGACATTATGGATGTTGCTAAGGCTTCTCTATCGAATTTTTGGAACCTCCTCTGTAGGTTTGCAGCAGAGTTGGATTGAGGACGGTCTGTAGTGATGGGGAGGTGTAAGGTGAACTCGATTTGGTGATGATCGGACCAAGGTACCTGTGTTATTTGCAGTTTGGTAAGGTTTAGATCCTGCCGTTTGGAGGGCAGAAACACCATGTCCAGAGTGTTGCCTTTGGTATGTGTAGCGCCGTGGATTACTTAGAAACATAGAAACATAGAAACATAGAAACATGACGACAGAAAAAGACCACATGGCCTATCTAGTCTGTCCTTCCATAACAACTACAACAGTCCACCTTTTGCCTTTAGAGATCCTCTGTGTTGGTCCCATGCTTTCTTGAATTCAGTTACTGTCCTCATCTCTACCACCTCCACTGGGAGACTATTCCATGGATCCATACTCTTTCCGTAAGAAATATTTCCGCATATCACTCCTGATTCTATCTCCCTTCACCCTCATCCCATGTCCCCTCGTAGCAGAACTTGCTTTCAATTGAAAGAGGCTCTCTCCCTGAACATTTATGCCACGGAGGTATTTAAACATCTCAATCATATCACCTCTATCCCGCCTTTTCCTCTAAGGTGTACATATTAAGATCCTTAAGTCTGTCCTCATATGCTTTATAATGAAGCCCATTAATCATTTTGGTAGCAACACTCTGCACCGACTCCATCCTGTTCACATCCTTTTGAAGGTGCGGTCTCCAGAATTGCACACCATACTCCAAATGAGGTCGCACCAAAGACTTATACAGAGGCATTATCACCTCCTTTTTTCTGCTAGCCATTCCTCTCCGTATGCACCCAAGCATCCTTCTAGCTTTTGCTGTCGCCTTTTCCACCTGTTTAGCTACTTTAAGATCATCAGACACAACCACGCCTAGGTCCCGCTCTTCTTTAGTGGACAAAAGTACTTCACCTCCTAAACTGTATTGCTCCTTGGATTGCTGCAGCCCAAATGCATGACCTTACATTTTTTAACATTAAATCCCAGCTGCCAAATTCTAGACCATTCTTCAAGCTTAGCTAGATCCCTCCTCATGTTATCTACCCCTTCCTGGGTGTCTACTCTATTGCAGATTTTGGTATCATCCGCAAAGAGGCAAACCTTACCCGACAGCCCTTCCGCTATATCACTAACAAAGATGTTAAAAAGAATCGGACCAAGGACAGATCCCTGGGGCCACACCACTGGTAACATCCTTCTCCTCAGAGTGAGCTCCATTTACTTGTACTCTTTGTCGCCTCCCACCCAACCAATTTCTAACCCAAGCAGTAACTTTAGGGTCCATCCCTAGGGTGCTCAGTTTGTTTATAAGTCGCCTTTGAGGAACAGTGTCAAAGGCTTACGGAAATCTAAATACACCACATCTAGAGCTCTCCCTCGTCCAACTCCCTGGTCACCCAGTCAAAAAATCAATCAGATTTGTCTGACAAGACCTGCCTCTGGTGAATCCATGCTGCCTCGGATCCTGTAATCCGCTGGACTCCAGAAACCTCACTATTTTCTCTTTCAGCAGCGTTTCCAATAATTTACTCACCACCGAAGTTAACTAACCGGCCTGTAGTTTTCAAACCACATCCTTACTTCCGCTTTTGTGTAAAGGCACCACATGAGCCTCTCTCCAGTCCTTTGGCACCACTCCTGACTCCAACGAGGCATTGAAAAGGTCAGTCAGTGGAGCTGCTAGAACGTCCCCAAGTTCCCTCAGTATTCTAGGGTGTATCCCATCCGGTCCCATCGCTTTGTCTACTTTAAGTTGAGCTAGTTTCTCACGAACACAGTCTACTGAAAATAGTTCAAGATGTCCCTCGCTTCTGTTCTTATTTGTGGGTGTTTTCTGAGGTCCTGCTCCTGGTTCTTCATCTGTGAACACAGAACAAAAATATTTGTTAAGCAATTCCGCTTTATCCTTATCAGCTTCTACATATTCCCCCCCTGCACCCTTGAGTCTGACACTACCACTTTTGCCCGTCCTCTTCTCACTAATATATCTGAAAATTGTCTTATCCCCCCAGTTTATTGCATTGGCTGTTTCCTCCTCCTTTTGAATCTTTGCGTTTCTTGACTACTTTGCTAGCTTCTCTAAGTTTTTCCAAATACAGATGCTTGTCTTTGCTCTCTGTGATCTCTTGTATTTCATGAAGGCCTCCCTCTTTTTCTTCATTTTTCAGCTACTTCCTTCGAAAACCATAGCGGTTCCGTTCCTTTTGCCTTTATTTACCATTTTAACAAAAAAGGTTGGTTGCCCTTAAAATACCCCCTTTCAGTTTTGCCCACTGTTTTTTCTACATCCCCAGCTGTTCCCATCCCACTAACGACTCCCTGAGGTATTGGCCCATCTTCGCAAAGTTAGTCTTCCTAAAGTCTAAGATCCTCACCTGGGAATGGATTCTAACAGCCCTAGTCCTAATACTGAACCACACCATCTGGTGATCACTGGATGCAAAATGATCTCCCACTACAACATCAGAAAAACACTTTCACCATTGGTAAGCACCAAGTCCAGTATGGCCCCTTCACGTGTGGGTCTGTTACCAATTGCCTGAATAGTTCTCCTGTAGAGAATCAAGGATCTCCTTACTTCTAGATGATACTGCAGCAGGAATGTGCCAATCAACATCTGGGCATATTGAAATCTCCTATCAGTAGCACTTCCCCTTTCTTAGCAATGCTGCGTATGTCTTCAATTAACTCTCTGTCCACCTCTTCCTCTTGTGAGGGAGGTCTGTATATCACTCCAATGCAAATAGATTTCTCTTTCCCCTCTTTCTAGTTAAACCCACAATGCCTCCTCTCTCCCTTTTAAGCTCTGTAATTCCAAAGCTTTAATAGTAGTTTTTACATATAGTGCCACTCCTCCTCCTCTTCTTCCTACCCTGTCCTTCCTGAATAAAGTATAGCCAGGTATAGTTACATCCCAGACATTGTATTCTGTGAACCATGTTTCTGTAACTGCCACTAAATCCAAGTCAGCCACTCCCACCAAAGCTTCAACCTCAGGGATCTTATTTCCCATGCTACGGGCATTAATACACACTGCTTTCCATATGTTACCCCTGTTACCCATTTCCATAAAGGTATTTAATGTATCACCTACCTGGGGGCTTTCTTCACCCATCCCCAAGGAATCTAGTTTAAAGCCCTCTTCAGTAGATTAGCCAGTCTACTACCAAAGATGCGTTGACCTCTCTTGGACAGATGGATGCCATCTCTGCTTTGCAACCCTTGGAAAAGCATCCCATGGTCTAGGAAACCAAAACGCTCTTGATGACACCATCCACGCAGCCATGCTTGTCTCCAGGATGCGAGCCTCTCTGCCTTGGCCTTTACCCTCAACAGGGAGGATTGAAGAGAACACCACCTGTGCACCTAACTGCTTCACCTCTGTCCAGAGCCATGAAGTCACTTTTGATACGTTCCGAGGTATACCTGGCAGTATCATTTGTTCCAACATGGATTAGCAACATTGGGTAATAGTCTGTGGGCTTGATGGAGTCTCGGCAAACCTCTCCGTAACATCTTGGATTTTGGCACCAGGCAGACAGCATACCTCTCTGGATATCAAGTCTGGTCGGCAGATGGACGCCTCAGTACCCTCAGAAGAGAGTCTCCAACCACCACCACCCTTCGTTTCCTTCTGGTGACTGATTCCGCAACTTTGGGGTACTTGAACTCTGGTTCTTCCCTTTCCAGGGATGCTGTCACCTCCTCCACTTCCAGGGCTGAATAATGGTTCTTCAATTCAAGGGATGGAGAAGTTGGATTGGTGATTTTGCAGGCCCTGGTGACTTGTGTCCAACCATCGACATTCTGTTGGCACCCATCTTCTCCGGAGCTGGAGAGCTTGGTTGCTGCAAGTAGCATCTCATCAATGTACTTCTCACTGTCTTGAATGCTCCTCAGCATATCCAAGTTGTTCCATAGCTTCTAGAAAGATTTTTGCTTGTACTGTTGGGGTTGATACAAGGTTTAGGTCTCCTAGGATGATCTGTTGCTTTTTGATTGAGGTGGTGCTGATAATTTCAAGGGCAGTGGCGAGGCATTCGTGTGTTGATGATGGGGGTCTGTAGATTAGACAGATGGATGTAGTTTTATTTTCGACTCTGAGGAAGTCCATGTCGTCGTTTACACTTTGGGATGTGTTTGTTAGGTGGTAGGAGGCCTTGGTGATGATGAAGACCCCTCCTCCTCTCTTATTTGCTCGGGGGCAATTATAGATTTCGTAGCCAGGCATGGTGATTTGGTTGAGGATAGCGGAATCCGTATCGGTGATCCAGGTTTCGGTAATGCATAGGATGTCAGGTTTTGCGTCTGAGATGATATCGTGTATGATGTGGGTTTTGTTTCTGATTGACCTTGCGTTGAGAAGCATAAAGGAGACTGGGACTTGCGGGGAGTTGTCTGAATGGTGGTTCCGGTCTTGCATGCTTGTAGTTGGTTGGCTTCTCTGTTGTGGCTTTTTTAGCTTCGCCTTGTGCTCGTGAGCCCCTGTTGGGATGGATGGTTGGGCCTAGGTTTGATTGTGGGATCATGTTTGTGGGTATAGGGAAGAGGTTGGGTGGTAGTATGGGTGTTGCTGCTTCAGGGTTGTATATGGGGTAATAAGTATATGTTGGGGTATAGAAGAAAAGTGGGTGGTAGTGCAAGGTTGGATTGGCAATACATGTGGACATCATGATACAAAGGCATAGGAGTAAGGCGTAAATAGGGGGAGCCATAATTGACATGTTCTATACCACAATATATCCACAGTTTTGTTTTTAGTTTGTTGTGAAAGATTATGCAACAATTATGACACAAATACCACAGATTGCTGAGTTAGCTATGTCGTGAGACGTGGCTAAGTATTAACACAAATATCTTATGGATTAGAAGCACAGGGCTGTAAATTGTTGTATTAGTAAGTTTGTTACAAGTTGTTCAAAGTGATAGATTTGTTATAAGTTGCTCTAGGAAGCTTGCTACTCAATATTGTACTGAGGCTTCATGAAATACATTTGTGCTCTAACAATGTGTATTTACATTTGATACTGTGTTACAGGAAAATGCATTGCATGACATTGGTATGTAATAATAAAAAGGTATAGTCAGGGCAACATTATCAAAGTTGCTTTTGGTGGGAAGGGACACCAGTGTTTAGCGTGTCTTGTTTACCTGGTTTAGTCGCTGTAAGGACGGTTCAGTTTCCCGCGAGCTCAACCTGAAAGGGAGCTCAAGCTTGGTCTGTGTCTCTGTGGTGGTATCAGTTGGTGGCTTGTTTTTCTTCCGACCGTTTGAAGATTCTTAGGACACGCTATTTTGCTGCTGTGGAGCGGTCGGATTGTTGGGCTCTTGCGCTCTGCTCTGGGAGATGTTTTTGCTGCATACAGTTCAGACATTGCTGCTCCGCGCAGGGCCCAACAGCCTGACTCTCCATGAGCCGTTGGTTAGTGGGGCCTGTGGGTGTGGGTGTTTGTGCCACTGTTGGCTGCTGCTTTAGGGCAGAGGTTCCCAACTCCGATCCTGGTGGGCCAAACACGGTTCATGTTTCGTGCTGTCCCTAATGATTATGCATTTGCATACAATGGGGGCAGGGCATACAAATGCATCACAGGCATATTTAGTAGGGACAACATGATATCTGAATGGTGTTTGGCCCTCCAGGACTGCAGTTGGGAAACTCTGCTCTAGGGATTGCACATGTTTATGGTGTCTGTGCCCTGTAGGGTAAAATATAGGTGTTTATGGCCTGTTTATTTAACGAGGAGGAGTTATAAAGAGAGAAGGAGGAGTTATAAAAAGAGAAGGTTTACAGTGACTACTCATGCGCGGCGTCTTTTTGAGACATGAAACATCAAAGATTTCCAACTAACCTTTAAGCAGATTTTTCATTTCTGACCATGCATCAGTCACAGCTAATTTTGGGGTATTTTTAATTTTAACTTAGATGTTGACAATATAGTATTTTTTAAGTTTCAATACTTATTGCGTAAGTAAATGGTGGTGTGTATTTTAACGGATGCTTATCATTTTTCAGTTAAAGATTTTAGCTGTATGACGAAGTCATTCCCCTGAAGAACCTCAAATGATTGAGAGAAACGCGGTTCAATGTTGATGTGAGGCGTTGGGAATTAGAGAGCGTTTCGTATATAAATGCAACACAGAAATCAGATTGAACAACGATTCCTATTCGGATGCTCGTAACGTTACTGAAAGATAAGTACACAATCTGTTTTTACTTAATTGGACCAGGCAGTCCACAATAACAAATTCAGTTTTTAAGACATCACAGCGGAAAAAGGGAGGTGTGCAATATAAAAACTACATAAAAATTGATTGGACATTGGGCCGTTGATGCAATTGGGCATTGGTAAACACTAAGTTTCACAGTGTTTTCCATTGAAAAAGCCCGCAGGTCTGAGGCCTTATACTGATTCTAAACTGTTTATTTAATCTGCAATAACAGTTCTCTCTTTGGATAAAGTATAGGGGCATGGTTTGCAGGAGCCCCAACTGGGGTGTGAACCTGTGACCTTCTGATGCTGAACGCACTGGCTGTGTGCACTGCACCACACTGTTGCCATAGAAGTAGATCATTCCCTGGGGATACCATGACTGTTCGTCAGACAGATCTTGTTTGTTGCAGTGTACTGCACACACCTAAACTGGGCTTGACCATGGTCTACTGTGGCCAGCTGCCGCTGCCCCCTCTGCCATCAGCACCCCTCCGCCACCATGCTGACATGCCCTTATGCCAGTGGTGCTGGTGGTGCACAGTCCCAGGCTACTCAGTGTGCCGCTAGGCGGCTGCCTATGGTGTGTGTTTTTGGGTAGGGGTGCCTACATGGATATGCCCTTCCCCCCGGCAACGCCTGCCAATGTTCTGTGCCCTTGGGGGTACCTGCTGGGTACTATCCCCTGTGACACAGTGAGAAACATACTCGTGCCCATGTTGGACCCTCATCAGTTGCTGTCTGGCTGCTCTACAGTTTCAGCATTCCTATGTGCCCACGCTGCACCACAGCATGTGCCGCCTGCAGCCCTCTGTATCCCATTTCCAGCATCTGTACAGTTGCCCTTTCCTACATGCCCACCCTGCTGTTGCGGCACATGTGCACGCCATAACAAACCTGTCCAATATAAAGGGAAAACCCTGATCACTGCTATTTCAATGTGGGATCATTCACCTTGTAGGGGGACAGAGCATAGACCCTTCCAAACATGATATCTTCTTTTTTATGCTTTATCTGTAGTGTTTCTTTATGCTTCTCATTAATATCACTATTGGTCAGCTTGGTTATTGGGATTTTAAATGTGGTTCAGGTCATTTTCTATGTTTATTTGCCTTTTTGTTCCGTGCACATGTATCACTACTATCACATTTTTGGGTTTCCCTGGCTTTGCTGTACATTGCTGACTGAAATGGTTTCTCTTTCCTGCAAATGTGCCTAGAGCGAGGGTTTCACTTGCGCTAATTTTCTGCCCTTCATTTCACGGCGTTAGTGTGCAAGAAGCCACTCACCGCCCACTCTCCACCCATTGACCCCTTCTCTCCGCCCTCTGGGTGACTTACTCCACCCTTCAGAGCTGGATTTCACACCGTTAGGGTGCCTTAATACCGCAGCCGCATTATTGCGCGATAATACCACCGCTGCGACATTAAGACAGTTTAGTAAACATACCCCTAAGCATGTATGGAACAGCCAAGTGACTAAAATTCCATGCAATTGACCAGAAAAGGTCATTTCCATGGAATTTCAGTACGAATAAGGATAAAACAATTTAGTACTCGAGATCAAATTTCAAGTGAACCATTTTTGCCAGATTATTTCTGGATCAAAATTTATTGAAATCCCTTCATCAAAGAGGTTGGATTTATTAATAAAATTGTACCCATCTTGATTTGTAAATCATGGGGGTTGGATGTTTGAAAACAGGCAAACAAACGTCCAGATCATGGAAACATTCTTGGAGCTATTTTTGAAAGCAGTTTTAAAGATGTCCCTGGCATGAGACATGTCCAGGACGTTCCTACTGCTAGTACTACTACTACTATTTATACTTAAAGTATCATTTGTGTAGCACTACATAGCACAGACAGCACTGTATAGACACATTTTAAAAGACAAGCCTTGCTCATCAAAGCTTACAGACAGATGACACAACAACTGTGGACTTGAAGAACCTAGATGTCCTCATCCAATTTCAGAAATAGCCTGCCTGTCCTAAGCCACATCCAAGTTTATACCTGCTCCAGGCATGAATAGGCATCGGAAATGTCCTCATTTTAGCAGCCAAACATCCAGAGGGTGTGGAGAAGGAGGTACACACATATTCCCTCTTGACCATGAACACTGATAGGAGTGCAGACTCTTGTTTTCATTTTGCCACGCCAATGAACTTCCCCATATGCAAAGTAGCATGAGAACGAGAAATGTCGGCATGGACTTCCACATCAGGGGCATCTATATTTTCTAAAATCAGGCCAAAACATAGAAATCCCTGGCATTTGTCTGCACATTTTGCCCTGGATGTCCCAGATTGCACCTGGATGCCCTTTCTAAAATGCCACTTCATATATATATATATATATATATATATATATATATATATTTATATATATATATATATATATATATATATATATATATTTATATATATATATAGTTATATAGTTATATATATATATATATATATATATATATATATATATATATATATATATAGATATAGCTATAGATATAAATAAATACTGTATATACACCTATAATATCTGAAATTGCTAATTTCATTTCCCTTATTGATCATTGATTAGTATTTTTTTCTTTCTGGCGTTTGCATCTTTCTTCACGTCCTGCAGAATATTTTCATATAATCTTATACTTTTATATTTAAAAGACTTCTTGGCAAAAATGAAATGTAAAAATAAAATATCGTTGGGGATTTGAAAGTAGAATAACATATAGTAACACATCTGGTAAAATTCACCACAGAATATTGAAGCCTTCCCCCTGCCTATCCCCATTACCTCCATCACACGCTGCATAAGGGACCAGGCTGCTCGAACCGTTTGCTGCCTCGCTTCTGTATACATCGCAGATGCTCTCTGCGTATACTCTCTCAGGTGTGTCTCTGTACTCGGTGCTCAGGAATCCCCCGCATTCCCTGCCACCCATCTTGCTGTCTGCTACATGGGCTTCAGACTGATGTCGAAGTCTCTTTCCAGTTTGCATGCCCTCCTAAACCCTACGATGCACACCTTAGTAGGGCAAAAACAGCCAGAGAGCAGCATCCCTAAGAGCTGTCAAGTTACCCAGTTCCCTGAGTCTAGTTTTGAACTTACAGTCCAATGCAGCGTGGTGTTTGTAGACACAGATTCTACCCATTAAAATCATTGCTGCACGTCCCATAATGCAACAGGATGAATGTCAGAAATTCTGACTTGTCCTTAAAATCTCTCACCTGGAACAGGTAATCTGACAGACCTGGCAGAGATTATTAAAATGTGAATGTGCTAGTGTTAAAGTAAATTTCTTCTAGGTGGTATTAAGAAATTTGCTGTAAATTATTTCAAGGTACTTCCCAAAAAACTGTCCCTATAAAATCACTTATACTTAATAATTTACTCTAGTTCTTATCAGTATCTTTGTTTTCAATATGAAGTTTTTCCTCTTCTGTGTGTTTTTTGTTGTAAAGGATGAGTCTCAAAGCTGTGATTCCTTTAAGTGCTATAAATTTTGTAGTCTCAAAAATAAGTAGAAATAACCATAATAAATAAATCAATACATAAATATGTTAGAGTGGCACGGATCATTTACTTTCATTTACATATCTTTTCCATACTTTACAACTAAACAGTAGAACAAAGTGGATTATAAATCACACTCATTGTCCCAGTATTTCTGAAAGCATGGATCTTACAACCTAAGATCTTAAATATACCAAAAGCACTCAGAAATTGATGACGTTTCAGTTCATTCGGAAGAGTTTGTACATTTCTGTGTGACTTTACTTGATTGTATTCTCTCGATCAATGAAACCAAAATACTAACCTGTGAAATTGGGCCATTACCTTTGCACAGAATTTGGTAAATCCCATGTGGAAAAAGTATATGAAAACGATCATGGAGCTGATTATGTAAATAAGTACGTGAAAATCTTCACGAGAAAAAGATCATGTGCTATTTAATGATATTGTGCAGTATTTTGTGCACAGCTGGGATTCCTTAATATGAAAAATATGTCAAAACCTTTTGGGAAAAATATTGCAAATTTCCTCTTACTGATCCCATAAAATGGCTGCCCCAATATAATGGCTGTCCCAATATAAGGCTATCCTGATATAAAGGTGACTTTAATACCTCACCTTTTTACACAGGTCCGAGCAGACCGATCCCAGAGTCTGAGCTAGCTGGTGAACTCCTTGTGCAACTCACTTAATTTTGCAGTCTTTCCCTAAGAGTGATTGCTCCTGCCATCTGTTATACATTTTTGCATCTGGACCTCCCCGTCTTAGCATTCATCCAATTCCCTGGTTCTTTTTCAAATTGATATCAACTCTGCTGCTCTAAAGGGGTGTTATTCAAAGTCATGTGGCATGAGACAAACTGAAGGAATAACAGTGTCTTGCTGCCCAAGTTGCACCCTCTTTGCATACTGAAAATGCACAAAACAGAGCAGGGACTTCTCAAGTGATTCTAGATAGTTCACATACCAATGAATAACAGCAGTCTAATTCAACATGATAAACAGAGCCCTGGAAGGACACAAATAGAGGAAATAACAGCTCCTTGCTGGTCAGGTCCCGTTCTCTCAACATACTAAAAGTGGACAAAGTAGAGAAAGGACTTAGGGACCAACACAAATTGTAAGTTTCCCTGAACATAAGGTACCATGGCGAAACTAACAGTTTTAGTGAAATTGCTAAAATATTAAATTATGAATTTTATCAATTACAAGGGCTTTGAAATTGATTTGCCTCTGGCCTACACTTCCTGCAGGTCCTGCGGATTTCTTGCCTCCGGCCCCTTATTTCCTGCAGGAATTTCCAGGGTGCACGTATGCTTTTCAGACTACAATTGCAGCTTCTGTTATATGCTGTTTTGTAGTGATGAATATCTGTGTTTCAAAAGAAAAATGTTAATGTTTGGCTTTTGAACATGCATAGGTGGCTTCTTTTCTGGGAGTGCAGTGGTTCTCAACCCTGTTCTGGTGTCGCCCCTAGCAATCAAGATATCCACAATGAATATGCATGAGAGATTTGCAGGCAGTGGAGGCAGTGCACGCAAATCTGTCTCACTACTACTACTACTACTACTAATCAGAGGAGTTCCAAGCCTCATAGGCACCTGGAGCAGGTGACTCCCTCACAGTGCATGACCCCTCATGGTGCACCCCCCTCATGATGGCTCACCCCCTCATACTCCCACTGCCAGGCCCACATGGCGGAGGCGTGTGCAGCAAGTATACCTTAACATCTTGGATGGCTTGCTGCACTGCCTCCACTTCAGGCCCGACAACGTTTCCTTCCCAAGCTGAAGACTTTTGGGCTTGGGATTTGGAACCCTCCTCCTGGTGGGAACCCACATTCACTTCCCCGCCCTTGATATGCTGCTGCTCAGTGCCATACCTAGCCCTGTGCGAGTGGTGCAGCCACACAGGGTGCAAAGTATTAGGGGCGCATTTCAGGCTGATGACCTTGTCTTCCCCCCCCTCCTCCCCACGCTGCCTGCTGTTGCCCTGCCGCCACTTTTTGTTTTCTCAGCAGCGGTGGCACTGGGAGCAGACCTGACTTCAAATTTAACAAAAAAAAAGCACACTGGTCTTTCTGACTCTGCACGTGTACACAAGTCTGGTCCCCCCCCCCCTCCCTTCTCTGATGTAGGTCGCATCAGAGTAGGGAGGGAGCAGGCCAGCCATTCAAGCATTTGAATGACTGGTCTGGTCCCTCCTTCCTCTGATGCGAACCTACGTCAGAGCGGGGAGGGATCAGATCTACGTACAAGCACGGAGGAAAGACTTGCGTGTTTTTTTCTTTTTAATTTGAAGTCAGATCTGCTGCACTACTGCCAGCGTTCTGAGTAAACCAAAAGTGGTGGCAGAAGGGCAAGGGCAGGCAGCCAGCTGGATGTAGGTATGGCTGAGATGGGGGAGCATGCCAGATGTGGATATCTCACAGGGCGCAATTATGGCTTGATACAGCCCTGCCGCTGCTGCTTCTACTACTTACCATTTCTATAGTTCTACAAGGCATGTGATACACTGTAATGTATATATACATATAAGAGACAGTCCCTTCTCAATAGAGCTTACAATCTTTACAAGAAAGATATAGACAAACACAACAAACAGGATACTAGCATTGAACTAAGGGGAAATGATTATAACACACATTAGGGTGGAACAAATGAAATCTGGAGTTGGCAGCTGAAGAGAAAATCACAGATAAAAGTGATTTGTCTGATGAGCAGAGTTCCTGAGGATGGGTGTGGGAAGACAGAGTGGAGAGGCAATGAGGATCCACAGAATGAATGCACATGTAGGTCGGTAGAAGTTTGAAATGGATACGGAAAAGATAAGGATAGGGAGCCAATGAAGTGACTTGAGAAGAGGGGTTGTGCCAATGTAGCAACACTGACTGAAGATTAGCTGTGCGGATGAATTTTGAATGGGTTGAAAGGGAGAGATGATACTATGGGAGAGCAGTGAGGAGCAGGCTGCAATAGTATAAATGGGAGATAACTAGATCGTGGATAAGGGTCGGGGTAGTGTGTTCAGAAAAGAAGGGACAAATTTTGCCAATCTTATAGAGAGAGAAACGATAGGCCCAATATTCAGTAGTGTGGCTAGCTGTTGTAAAGCATCAAGCTCTAGCCACTGAACTTAAAACCCAGATAGTCAATACTGGTGCCATATCTGGCTACCAGTTTTGAATATCCGGGTCAGCCAGAGGCATGGAAGCTAACTGAGCAGTGGCAATATTCAGCTGCTGCCCAGGCCATTTTTGGAACTTTATCTAGGACCTGATGAGATGGCAGTAGCCCACCCTCTTACCTTTTGACTGGTGACCTAGACTTCCCACATTGGATATTGAAGGAAGGTGAGGACACAGTGCAGTGCAGCATTGGATATATTGTTGATTGTTCTTGTATTTTAGGGGTATGTTTACTATTCGGCAGTAGCGGCTTCCGTGTAATATCAGAGTCACGGCCCCATTAAAATCAATGGGGCTGTGGCTCCGATATCACACAGAAGCCTCTACAGCCATTTAATAACATTCCCCTTAGTGCTGTTGGGACAGAAATAATAAAGTTCCTTCTACGTCTACAAATTGGTATCTGGACTTTCTTGTGATGACATGCAGGAGAGCCTGGGCAACCAACCCCGCTTGTGCTGGTACATGGGTTACAGTTATACATCACTTCCAAATGTCTATCTTGAGAATTTTAAAACAAGCCAGTATGTAGCACTTATATGGGTTTACCAGATTCTTACAGTAATCCAAGTTTTTAGTATTAACCCTTTAAGAAGAGCCAGTAGCAGGGAATTCATGAGCCTTAGTCTTTGTGAAGGAGTAGCTTAGTGGTTAGAGCAACTTCCTAGTCCAGTATCCAAGGGTTCAATTCCTACTGGCACTCCTTGTGACTTTGGGCAAGTCACTTTACCCTCCATTACCTTAGAAGAAAAAGCCTGGTAATCTACTTCTGGTGATACATTGCCAAAAAAACCCAGAGGAAGATGGGTTGCCAGGAGTCAGCACTGGCTTGATGGCACTAAAAAAAAAGTCTCTGTGGAAGCTTCTGTTAACTTCCAGGCTGCTATCCCCCCAACTGAGAATTTGATAATTAAACAGAACAGTAATAATAACCATACCAGCAGCACCCCCTCCAGCAATAAACAAAACACTCCAGTTGAAACAAGAGAGTGGCAGGGTAGATGATCATGCCAGGCAGCAGCCACGGCATGGAGAGGTCAATGCACCAAAAGTGGGGCAAACAGCAATAAACTGTCCCTGGCATGAACAGTCCAAGACATTAACATCACAGAGCAAAAACAGTTTTCATTTTGAGAACAAAGGGGCAGATAAAGACCGTGTGACCTATCCAGTCTGCCCTTCCATACCAACTACTAAGATTTACAGTCCCTTTATTTTCCTTTAGAGATCTTCTGTGTTTGCCCCATGAATTCAGCTATATTACCTCCACTGGGAGAAAAGCAACTGTTTTGTTTTCTCACAGTCAGAGGCTGGTTTTGAACTAGCAACCTTCTAGTGAGATGATATGCAGCTTGCAGATGAGCCACCATAAAGTCGCTGCAAGAAGGTGACAGAGTGGCTGATCACTTCAAGCCATAGTAGCCTGACTGGCATTATCAACAATATAGCAGGGTATCAAGTCAAGAGGGCAGGGCAGGCAGTGAAACAGCAGGAGAAAGGGATAAAGAAAGAAGAGGAGAGATTTCTCTTTTTCTATTTTTGTATTTCAGCTAGAAGAACCCTCTGGAAAAAAACGAAGACCAGACAATTGTGGCAAATGGCAAAACTACAGCAGCACATTAAGGGCAAAGAGTGTGTGCATGCCTTTTGTTAGTAGAGATGTGCACTCCCGTTCACATGGAAACTGGGGAAAACCAAGCAAAAAGAGGCTTAGAAAATATTCAAAACATTTAAGCTACTTAGTGTTACTAAATATGCCCACAGATTTTTAAAAAATACCCTGTTAAAACCAGGGCAGTTTGCAGGTGGGGCGGGGGGGGGAGGGGGGTGACAGCCACTAATTGGCTAATGGTATCAGTAGCCAAATATCCCAGATTTTCAGTGGTGAAAATCGATCTTCTGCTTCTAAATATTGGGTTTTCTATAAAGCAGCATTGGCTAGGCATTTTATTTTGCCCAGCTGCTGAATATGCTCCCTACTATCTTTTCCACCAAGTGTGGTGCTAGCTCTTAATGATATGAACATACAATATGTCCTGCCATAGAGAACATACATTTAATGGACATGTTTGTTGAAGGGCAAGACAATAAATGTTAGGTGACTTTGGCCAAATCTGGCCAGACTTTGGACTTTTGTAACCAGTAGGCCAACAAGTCTGTGGCCATGGTCTTCATGGGTTCTGAAATGTCCTGTGTCATAGAAATTCATGCAATGCCACACTATGGCTAGGACTGCTATCACCAAAAATTGTTCTTTGGTAGTGCTCCTGAGGAACTGTCATTTAAAGGTAGGGGGAACTGGTAACTGGCATGCTGTTCTCATGCTTCGCTTACTGCCTGATGCCATGCCTCCTCTTTTTCTTGCTGCATCGCAACTGCTCCTCAACCTCCAGTGCTCCCTTCCCCACACCTTGGTGACAAATTCATCCCTCCAGCAAATAAATAAAATATCATGCTGGGATTGCATTGGAGGCTGATGGTTCCTTTCACCCAATTCTCCTTAATGACAGGTCTGAACCTTTTTTACATTTCAATATGCAGTAAGTCCACTAGCACCAACACCCCTAATATCAATCCCTGTTGCTACCAAAAATCCTTTAACTTCATCTCCATAATATTTACTATTGAGATGAGAAGGCTCGGGGGAGACCTCAATCCCTCCATGGCATCCTTGTCAGGACTTCTATGACCTGAGTCATATTGATCCAATATTGATGCACCAAGAGGCTTTCAATACCATTCCTATCTCAATGACATACTATAGAGGGCTGCCTGTTACTCCGCTAAACTCTCTAGCATCAAATAAGTGGAAATTATCTGGTACCAATATTCTAAATGATTAGGTGCACAGATGCTCCTTCTGCTTCCTGCTTCTCATGCAGCTCAAGCCTGTTCTTCATACTCCAGTAGAAGAGCCCTGCTATTTCTTGGCACTTCTTAATAAGTAGTTTTAGAACAGTTACTGATTCTTTGATCCCCAAGTCTAAGGAATCTCATAGTATCAAGTACAACAAGTGTGAAAATCATCTGATACAATCAAAGACCTCCTGCCGGACAAGTCCAGTCAATTGGAGATTTATCCCTCTCTCTAGTAGATGAGATGGTTTCTGTATATAACCTGGTGCAACTGGGAAGTCCATCAGTATTCTCTGTCTCCAGCAGATGGGCAGAAGTCTGGATTGTTGTAGCAATGAAGAACAGCTCTGGTGGCAGAGGTTCTAAATGAGTCCACTTCCGCACTGGAAGTAGCCTAAGAAGGCTATGTTCCCACCTTTTTCAATGATATCCACATTGCCCTGTAGAGTAAGGGGCTCAGAAATCTGGCAATAAGGCAACGGTGTGCCAGCAGTGGCAGGCTGCAGCCAAGCCCCATGCAGCAGTGCATGTAAGTCCAAAAAACATATCTGAGATATCAAAGAGGAGTGGCGGAGCCCGATGTCCAGCGGGATGGTCGCATAATGCTGAGGCTCCCGAGAGGCCTACTCAGAATCCTGAATTAACACCGGACAAACTTGAATTTCTGCTCTGATCTTGCCGGGGCACATTGGTGAGATGGCGGGGACCAAACCCACGCGCCTGGAATTTGGCTCTTCAGCGGCTTCTCACGGTAAACGCTCCAAAACTGAACCCCCGTCCCCGCAGAAGGGGCTGGCTTTGCGCGAGGGCCCCGAAATGCAGCAGGAAATCCTCGCAGAAATTAGAGGGGTTAAGGACCTCGTGCAGTCAAACGGTGAAGCACTTCGAGCGCTGAGGGAAGATCTTGGTGTACTGCAAGGCAGGCTAGAGGGGCTCTCTTCGCGTCAGGACAAAATGGAGAATATATTAGACTCCCATGCAGTCCGGCTGTCCAAACTCGACAAAGTTGAATGTCAGGTGCGGGCTTTGCAGAAAGAAGTGGAAGATGGCAACAATAGAGCGCGCCGCAACAACCTGCGCCTCGTGGGCCTACCGGAGGGAGCGGAATTGGGTGACATGAAGGAGTTTTTAAGTAAAATCCTCCCTTCCTTGCTCCAAATCACCTTCACCAAAGAATTGGAGATCGATCGTGCTTATCGTGTACCCACAAACATAACGCTCAACAGGAAGACCCCGCGGCCTATCATCTTTCGACTTTTGAGATATCAACATGTGGAACAAATTCTCAGTGCCTCCCGGGCAAAGGGCCATATGGAGTTTGAGAGCCACAAGGTCTCTTTCTATCCTGACTTGGCTAAACCCACGGTCGACCGCCGAAAGCGCTTTCTGGAATTTCGGCCGAGGCTTCAACAATTACAAGCACGCTATGGTCTGCTGTACCCGGCCAAGCTCCGAGTCACGCTTCACAATCAGACAAGAACATTTGAGGACCCTGAGCTACTAGCGGAGTTTTTGGACTCTAGAGAAGCCGACTTGATGCGCTGATTTCCAGAATATTCCTGCCAGTACTCTCATATCCGCTGCGCCTGCCATATTGGATTTACCGTGGCTCAGCGAAGAGTTTATCGAAGGAGGTCTGTCGCCTTATTTTGAAGATATCTGGGACCCGACTCCATCTACCCATTGTAGCCTCGACGAATATCAGAGACAGTGTTTCTTATGGACTCTGGTGTTTCTTTTCTTTTATTATGTCTTATCTCCTCTCTAGGGCCTCCTCCCGCAGACATCTGGTCGCCATATTCATTGGGGGTTTGCTTCTTCTCTAAGTTACTTTGGTACATACTTTTCAATATGGTGTATTGGCCAGCATATTTGGTGCTTATGTCATTAGTGTACAGATTCTGATTATGTTGTAAGTTTTCAAGCGCTTTTACCTAAAATGTCTAGTATCGACTGAGGGCACCATGTAAGATTTTTTCATTGAACGTACAAGGAATCAATAATCCGATAAAACGGAGGAAACTCCTAAGCTATCTAAATCATGAGGCTGCGGACCTGATTTTCCTCCAAGAAACTCATTTCAATTCGAAGGAAATTTTCCACTTCAATACTAAACCTTGCATGGTGGCCGCCTACTCCCCAGCTGCTTCTAAGAAATGTGGGGTTACTATATTGGATAGGAAATCTCTGCATGCTACTATTGTAGCGATTTGCTTGGACACAGCGGGTAGATAGCCCAGCGTTCACCTCAAGATGGGTAACTTTAAAATTACATGTATATGCCTTCATGTTCCTAATTTGGATGACCCTGTCCTGTTGCGATTATTGCTCAGGCTGCGCAGGCCTCTGCTAATTCTTCATTGATAGTGGGGGGGTTTCCATTCAGGTCTTGATCCTCTGATTGACAAATAGTCATCCAGGATAAGTGGTCCCCCCAAGAGTCATATCGCGCTTACCTCTATGATCAAAGATATTGTTCTAGTCGACATACGGAGGCTACTACACCCCAATGAGCTAGACTTTACCTTCTTCTCTTCCCTTTACAAATTCCAGTTTCGCATAGATTTCTTTTTAATATCAACATTGTTAGCTCCCCAGGTGGACGCTGTAAAGATTCACTCCTCGTATATTTCAGATCATGCTGCTATTCCTTTTCACTACCATACTACCGCACTTCAAGGGAATCCGGGGGCCTGGCTCTTTGATAGAGCCCTATTAACTCAGCCAGAGTTTCGGTTTGAAATTTGAGCAGCCATGTATGACTATTTCCAGACCCTGGTCCTCCAGGGGGATCAGGACACCCCAACAGCTCTTTCTGCAGCTCGTGGGAAAACCTTTTCTGATCTATACAGGGGATTGGCGTTCCTAGCGAAACATTATTTTCAATTGATGCAGCTTACATGCTGCCTCAAAAGTGCTCCAATCATGCCGCCCTCTGTCCCTACTAAGGATGGGCTCTTAGAACTAATTCACTCTATTAGTAGTACACATGGAGCAGCCTTTACCTTTTATAACCTATTATGTCAGGGTACAGATACTGTCACTTGTAGAATCCAACCAGCCTGGGCTTGCTAACCGCAAACCACTTTAACCCCTGTGCATTGGAGCGTTTCTGGAGCAACATAATGCGGGTTTCCCGATCTGCTTCAGCTATCCAAACTCAACTCTTGTCCTTTTGCACAAAGATGTTCTCATATTCCAGAAAATAGTTCAAATGGAACACAATTGCCAGGGGCCCGTGCAGGTCTCGCTATACTGATGTGGGAACCTTCGTTCATGTTCTTGTAAATGTCCTTAACTACAGATTTACTAGGGGCGGGTCTGGGGTCGTATTTCCTTTATCTTGCACCTTCACGAGCCTCTTTCTCGGACGACTGTGGGACTCCGCTCAGTGGCGGGGGTCCCCTCTCTTCCTAAGAAGGGTCGTTTTCTCCTGATTTTACGCTGGGTATAGCCATGTGTTTGATCACGGGGACTTGGAGGGATAGCTCTCGACTTGCTGTCAATGAATAGTGGAACCTTGTCTGCTTATATAGTAACTATGAGCAGATATCTTAGAGGGCTATTTTCCATACCCAATTTCATTCTTGCTTGTCTAAATGGCAGATGCTCAATGATCATGTACCATCTGCTTATTGCTTCGACATGTCTGTTTAATGTACACTCATCATGTCTCAGATCGCTGTAAAGTTTGTAACATAATAATGTTTCAGACCGCTGGAAGGTTTTGTAACACAATAATGTCAGTACACGTCCGCTTCGAGAATGTTTTAGTTTCTAGAGAAGAAGCAGGGGGGAGGGGGGTGGTGGGGGTTTGCTTTGGTGTATGTATCACCTTACATGTATGTATTTGTCTCTTAGTTGTATGTCTTCCTTTCCTTTGTTGTTGCAAAACGAAAATAAAGAATTTAAAAAAAAAAAAGAGGAGTGTTGGTCTCCCTACCCATGAAGCGGTATAGCCATCATTCCCCTGAGATAGGGATGGACCCCAACTGGCAAACCCATAACCCAGAAGCAGGGGGTGTTCTTCACCTGCTCCAGACAAGTACTTCTATATAATGGAGTGCCATTAAACTGGTAAGACTGTGGGAGATAGGTAAGAACTAAATAAATGGTGCTATATCTCCTTAAGATAGAGGATCAGATTACAGGTTTCAAAAAGCACTTACTGTATCATGAAAGCAATGCTACCAATGCTAATAAACTGCAAAAATATAGAAAGCTTTTTTGTACTTAATGCAGCAAAAACAATAGTCAAAATCAACTACAAAAAGTTTTGTATACCAGAATGTATTAAGCCTGACTAGTTTGTCCTATCAACTCTAACTGTGCCTAGCTGAGCTAACATTATAGTACTTGGAGCATCAATGCAATGAAAGCAAGGCTGCCGGTCTCACAATATTGATGCTAATAAGATGCAGAAAGAAAATTTTATGTGTCACTTCAATGCCTGGCTGTACAATAAAACAGACACACAGTTATCTGGGTAACATTCTGCATGCCACGATGTACTAGGACTGAGTAGTTTGACCTGTCAGCTCTAGCAAAGCTTAGATGAACTAACTTTGCTTTGAGTTTCATTTTAAGTGTTACCTGAAAGCGATGCTGCCTGTCTTACAGTATTTGCCCTGATGAGCAGCAAATTGAGCATAGTACCTCATTACTTGGCAATGCTATAAAACACAAGTGCATTTATTTGCATAAACGTCTGTTTTCCAGGGTGTACTAGGAAAGACTGGGTTTAAATCAGCTCAGCCCTGGTGTCGCTAGCAATACTTAAGTGGGCTAGCATTCCTTCTGTCATGGTTTCAGGTGTTATCTAAAAGCACCTCATAGTCTAGCAATGCAACAAAAAGGTGTCACATTATCTGCATAAAGCTTTGTATTTCAAGGGCTGCTAGGACTGGCCAATCTGTCATGAGTTCAGTCGTGTCAGTCTTTACTAAGGGAGACCAGTATTGCAGGTGCAGCCTGGCAGAAAAGCAATACTTCAACAGAAGGAAACAAAGGGATACAAGTAATGATTAGATACAAAAGGTTCTTAATAAAATCTGATAGCCTTCAAGAGCTTCATCCATGGTCATTCTCCACTGGTTGTCTTCTTTCGTATCTAAAGAAAGCAATATTGCCAGGCTTACAAGATTTTGCTGAGGAGGTGCTAATTGATGTAAAGCGCCTCAGTACCTAGCAGTGCATAACGCAAAGCATACAGCTTTGTACACCAGAGCATAGTAACACTGGACCATCGGTTATGAGCTCAATACCGACTGATGGACAGTGCTTAGATGGGTTGGCATTAATTCCAGCATTAATGCAGCTGCTGTAGTTGCTGAGTGTCATTGAGTCAATGTTGACTCATGGAGATCCTATGGATATTTGTGCTAAACCGTGTTTGTGTTTTAGTCAAGCAGTTAATTGTTGATAGAGTGGCATCCATAACTGCTGCTATTGTATCGATCCATAGCGTTTCCAGTCTTCTCTTTTGCATTAACTTCAAACTTGCCAAGCATGATGTCTTTCTCCAATGATCTTTCTTTTTACACAAATTATCCAAAGTATGAAAATTGAGATCTTGTCATTTTTGCTTCTAAGGAAAACTTAGGCTTGTTCTCCCTAATACCAATTGATTCATTCTTCGGGTAGTCCATGGTATACACAGTGGGGGGGGGGGGGGGATACTTAAAGGCATCTACACAGTTTACAGATCTGTATACCATGTAAATGCCACTCTGCGAGATATCCAGTGGCACAGTTAGTGACGCTGAATATCCACAGATGTTGCTGCTACATACCCCAATGCTAAGCAGTTAGTACCAGGGCATGCCAGGGGCATTCTAAGGCAGCATCCATCGCTAACCAGGCACTGGTGATATTCAGCCACTGCCCACTTAGTGATATGCAGCGAAAGTCAGGCACAGGAAACCCAGGCCTAACTGTCACTAGAGAAGCTGACCAGGCAGTAGCTGAATATTGCCGCGCCCCAGTTAGCTTTGCGACAATCCAGACAGCTCAGATATTCAATGCCAGAGTCTGGATATGTCCCTGACATTCAATATCCCGTTTATAAGTTCAGCACTTGCAGCTAGCTGCTTCAGCAATGCTAGCTGGCGGTACTGAATATCAGGCCTAATATTTTTCGCAGGCACCATAATTCAAAGGCATCAATTTTCTTCCTGGCTTTTTTCTTCACTGTCCAACTTTTGCATCCATATGACATTATTAAAAAAAAAAACATTGCTTGAACAAGTAGAAATTTTTGTGTGCAGAGATGCGTCTTTGTACTTGAAAATCTTATTGAGGTCCTTCATAGCCAAGAGCAATGCATCATCAGATTTCTTGACTACTGTCATTCCTTTATTGATTATTGCAGGATAAAGTTGTCTACTATTTCTGTCTTCTCCATCAAAGATGAGCTTATTGATTTTCCAGTAGTCAGGACTTTTGTCTTCTTCATGTTAAGGTGCAGGCCCAATTTAAGACCATGTTCTTTGATCTTGATAAACAGATGTTTCAGATCATCTTCACTTTCAGCCAGTAGCGTGGCATCGTCAGCAAAGTAAAGGTTGTTGATGAACCTTCTACCAATCTTCATATCTATTGTCCTGATTCTCTGAAGATTTGTCCTGCCTGTAAATTGAAAATATATGGAGAAAGCATGCAACCTTGCAATATACCTTTGCCAATTTAAAACCATTCTATTTCTCCTTGTTACATATGAACTGTTGTTGTTTGATCAATGTAAAGGTTGTGCATTAGAACTATCAGGTGTTCTGGTATACTCATGATTCTTAATGTGGCCAAGAGTTTTCAAGATTTATGCTATCAAAGGTTTTCCCATGGTCACTGAAACACATGTAGATAGCTGTGACAGGGTGAATGTCTCATCATCACTGGAGTCCTGGGGAACCCTGGCCAGTCCTTGTTCTGGGGGTATGGACCCATTCAGGAAGGAACCCCCAGAGGCCAAGAAAGGACCCAAATCCCTGTTTCCTCTCTGGCCAAGAGACCTATGGCCTGGCTCCCTAACAACACCTAGGATGGGAGGAAGGTAGAAAAGGAGGTGAGGAACTTGCCCCAGATCCCCATGGAGGTAGACCACCTTGGGGAGGATCTAGGAAACTCCCAGACGAAAGAGAAGATGGAGTTGGGAAATGAGGATCAGCTAATTCCTGAAGTGATACCCATGGACATTCAGCCAGTGGATAACCTGTAAGACTTGGGGGTGGTAGTTGCAACAAGGAGCTTTGTGGGAGGTAGCGGGGCATCCAGGTAATTCCACACCTGGGATGTACCCCGGCTGAAGCCAAGACTTAAGGGGGGGGGGATTTACTATGATATTAGATGTGTATGTTTGTCTAAACTGAAGGTCATTGAGAAGGCATTATTTGCACATCTTATTTAATTTACATATCATTCACATTTTGTGTTGCTATGAAGGACCCTGGTGAGGGCTACTTTGGACCTGGCGAGGGGAAAGTGCCCGGGAGGGGGGGTGGACCTCAGCGTGGGAAGGGATCCCTTTAAATGTGAACTTTGGGACTATTGGATCACTCACTCTAAACTGCAGGGGAACCCTAGAGATAGATGTCCCTGCTGGGGAGGCCATAAAGGATGGTTCCTTGACTTTTCTTTGAGGGTAGGTTAATTGAGGAGGGACCTGAAAGGACTAACAAGTGCTTGTCTGCTAGACCTGGAAATGGAGCAATAATAGCCTTTTGGTATTTACATCTCTTTTCAAGGATTCAGCTCACATCCATGATGATGTCTTTTATTCCTGTTCTTTTCTGAATCCTGATTGTACTTGGGGCAGTCTCATTCCAGGTATGGTTATAGTCTCTACTGAATGATCTTGAGTAGAATCTTGCTGGCATAGAGCAATTGTATAATAATTCCAAAGTTAGTTGGATCACTTTTCTTTAGTATTGGTATGAATACAGGTCTTTTACAGTCAGTCAGCCATGATGTTGTCTTCCAAATTTCCTGACAGAGCCTTTAAGTATTGCAAAAGCTGCATCTGATTGCTATAATACTTAGTGAGAATTCCATCAGTACTTTGTTTTTTGATAATATTTTCAGTGCGGCTTTGACTCCATCTTTCATCACCAATGGTTCCTGATCATAAGGTACAGGCTGAACAATCTGTTGATCCACTTGATTTTTATGATAAGCATAACTCGATGTATTCTTTCCACCTTTTCTTGATCTTCTTAGCATCATTCAACATGGATCCTTGAGCATCTTTTATCATTCTAATTTCTGGCTGGAATTTTCTCTTTAAGTCTTGTAGCTTTAGGAAAGATGATCTTGGTCTTCCTCTAACAGTTTCTGATTCTATTTCCTTGCATGCAACAGTGTAATACTTCTGTCTTGTCTTGTTGAATACAGCTGTTACCTATCATGAAAGCAATCCTGCCTATGGTATAACATCTGTTCTAATGACTGGCTAATTTAAGTTTATATTATTCAGTTTTACATTTTACAGAAAAAAACCTGGGGTAAACCTCAGTGACCCTTTCAAAAGGTCATAGTAGACCCCTGTTTATCTGGCCCCTGGGATTGCAAGAGGGCCAGACAAATAGGGAACCTCTGCTTGAGTTTATGTTTATGTTTATGTTTATTACATTTGATATACCGCTCAGGCCAAGAAGCATCAGAGCGGTTTACAATCCTACATTTATGTTATGGAAAATAAGAAAAGAACGCCATTAATAAGATAGGACAGAGTAGGAGAAACAGATAGACAAAGTGATAGCACAGATAGGAGAAAACAGAACAGCAGACTACCTTCACAAACTACAGGCATGACAAATAGACTCACAATTTCTGTATGATTTTAATCATTCGCCACGGACCCCGCCTAAGGGCCACACCAAAGGGCCCTCTGGCGCGGGCCCGCCTCCGGAGCGGCGGTTTAAATGCCGGTGAGCAGGGCAGTTGCTAGGCAGTCTGTGAGGTGAGGAGAGGTTCCCGCCCACACGCCAAGATGAAATCAGCTGCATTCCCTGATCTTAAATGAGCCTCCGGAGCGGCGGTTTAAATGCTGGTGAGCAGGGCAGTTGCTAGGCAGTCTGTGAGGTGAGGAGAGGTTCCCGCCCACACACCAAGATGAAATCAGCTGCATTCCCTGATCTTAAAAGAGCCTCCGGAGCGGCGGTTTAAATGCCGGTGAGCAGGGTAGTTGCTAGGCAGTCTGTGAGGTGAGGAGAGGTTCCGCCCACACACCAAGATGAAATCAGCTGCATTCCCTGATCTTAAATGAGCCTCCGGAGCGGCGGTTTAAATGAGAGAGACAAGGAGAAACATAAAATTTTTGCTGACTCATACTTAACTCTAGAGAGATATCCCTACATTTAGAAACATAGAAACATGATGACAGAAAAAGACCACATGGCCTATCTAGTCTGCCCTTCCATATCAACCACTACAATAGTCCCCTTTTTCCTTCAGAGATCCTCTGTGTTTGTCCCATGCTTCTTTGAATTCAGATACTGTCCTCATCTCTACCACCTCCAATGGGAAACTATTCCACGGATCCACCACTCTTTCCATAAAGAAATATTTCTGCATATCACTCCTGAATGTATCCCCTTTTAACCTCATCCCATGTCCCCTCATAGCAGAGCTTGCTTTCAATCAAAAGAAGCTCTCCTCCTGTGCATTTATGCCATGGAGGTATTTAAATGTCTCAATCATATCACCTCTATCCCACCTTTCCTCTAAGATAGAGGGATATTAAGATCCTTAAGTCTGTCCTCATATGCTTTATAATGAGGATCACTAACCATTTTAGTAGCCACCCTCTGTACTGACTCCATCCTGTTTATATCCTTTTGAAGGTGTGGTCTCCAGAACTGCACACGATACTCCAAATGAGGTCACACCAGAGACTTATACAGAGGCACTATCACCTCCTTTTTTCTGCAGGCCATTCCTCTCCCTATGCACCCAAGCATCCTTCAAGCTTTTGCTGTCACCTTTTCTACCTATTTAGCTACTTTAAGATCATCAGACACAATCACTCGTAGGTCCTGCTCTAGTGGACAAAAGTACTTCACCCCCTATACTATATTGCTCCCTTGGATTGCTGCAGCCCAAATTCATGACCTTGCATTTTTTAACATTAAATCTCAGCTGCTAAATTCTAGACCAAGCTTAGCTAGAGCCCTCCTCATGTTATCAACACCTTCCTGGGTGTCTACTCTATTGAAGATTTTGGTATCATCTGCAAAGAGGCAAACATTTCCCGACAGCCCTTCCGCTATATCACTAACAAAGATTCAAAGCTAATCATCTCCTTCCTGCCTGTATGTAATCAGGCTAGTCTATTGATCACAGGTGGTTGAGAGGTTCCAAGTGACTTGACTAGGGTGAAGTCATTTCCTGTTAAATCAAACCCTCAGGGACTCTATTTCCCAGGAGGCTGAGGTTGTGCTCTAAAGCTCACCCTAGTGGTGCCTTATTCAAAAGCTGTAGCTGAATGGCCGAAATTCAGTATAAATTCTGCACTGGATTTAAGATGGATTAATAAACCCCTCATGCTGAATAATGGCATAGAACCACGTGAGCAGGATGCCACTTTCTGAAATTAGTACAGGCATGATAGAATACAGGGAGCAGCATTGACAGCTTATAAGAAGGATACCAACTACTTGACCTGATGGGCCTTTGATTTATGCAGTTAGCCGTATAAAAGCAGTAGTTTGCATAGGTGAGGGGTTCACTTGCTGAAGTAGACTAGTGCATGTAGGAAAGTAACTGCAGTTAGTTGCAAAGCAGGCTATGGCACTTGTAGTGTTCATCAATGATGTTATGGCAGGCTGCCAAATTAAGAATTGTGTATCTGCTCAGGCTGAGCAAAGGATATTGCATGATAGTACAGACTAGACTGGGAATAAAAAGCTAGTGAACATCACTACAAGCTAGGCTGAGCAAAGGTAGTGCTCAGCAATGCTAATAGTACTGAAAAATGCCTGGGGACTTGTTGTCGGTGTAAAGGGTCAGCGTTCATGGATGTGGACCTCACTGAACAAAGGATAATGCCTGTCAAATCAGGCCATGCTATATGACAACTGACACAGATTGATGCACAATGGAAGGACACAGTCAGCATTCATTGCTGCTGTTTGCGCTGGCATGAAGACCAGCACCCATCACTACTGTCTGTGCTGGCAGGGAGGCCTATGTCCATGGCTGCTATCTGCATTGGCATGAAGGCCAGCACCCATGGCTGGTGTCTGCACTAGTGTGAAGGCCAGTGCCTATCACTGCTGTCTGTACTGACATAGAGACCAGCACTCATCACTGCTGTCTGCAAGTCAGCATATATGGCTACTATCTGCATAACTGTGTGTGAGTCAGCACTTGGTACTGTCTGTGCTGGTGGTAAGACCAGTATTTATCACTGCTCTGCTACTCTGTTGCTCCAGTATAGAGTCTAGAGCCCATCACCGCTGAAGAGGATGCCAGCATTCATCTGTGAAAAATGGGAGAGATAGGACGCATTCAGTGAGGCTGTCTACACTGATGTAAATACCAGCAAACATCGAGGGATACATGCAAGAGTCAAGGCAGACAGTCCTCATTGCCAGTTATGCTGCTGCCAAGGGTACCATGAAGACCAGCATCTTTCTGTATGGTCACCCCAATAGGACTTTTTTGTGAGAAGTATTTGTTCCTAATAAAGAATGGGTCCTCTAGCCATGATCACAGGCAGGCAAGGTGGTCAAACTTGACTTGAAACATCATTTAATTTAGTTATTTATTTCACAGTATCTCTATACCGCCTTCTCCTACAATCATCGCAGTTCTTGTTGTAGTGTTATGACAAGCTGTGGACCTAATGCTTACTCTTCCAGTAGATGGGCACCTGGCAGGGGGGATCCATCTGCCATCCAGTGCCTGGAGGTTTTATAACTATGGGAAGACAGATTGCAACTGTGGTAAAAAAGGGACTGGTATCATGTCTGGAACATACATTACTTGTACCTGTATACTACGCAAGGAGATTTGATGACTATTGTTCATGCTTGGATCACTACAAGGTTGGATTATTGTAAGTCACTTTATGTAGGACTGCCTAAATATCAATTGTATAGGTTACATTTGTTGCAAAACACTAGATTGTGTGAACATATTCAACCTGTTCTAAAAGGACATTACTGATTAACCCTGTTGAATATAGGATTAGTTTAAAAAATATATTTTCAGTTTCTAAAATATGGTATAATGGGTACCTAAGTCTTTAGATACTCACATACATCTGTATAGTCCATCTAGGACAGCATTTCCCAAACTGTGAGTCGCAACCCCAAATGGGGTCATAAAATCCTCATTTGGGGTCACAATCACACTTTGTGCTTGGGGAAGGGGCAGTTGCCCTATCAGCGGTTCAGGCAGAGCAAAGGCAGCACAAAGTAAGGTGATCATTCTCAACATGAGCAGCAACCTCACTTCAATTCCAGCCCTTGTCCCCAGTGCTGCCAGCAATCAAAGATAGCACAGACAGGGGGCATTTCCAATACAGGCACATGCGTGTCTCTAACATCCTGTCAGTCATCCCTGTCCCACCCCCTCTAATGCATACTTGACGTGTCAGAGGGAGTGGAACAGAGAAGGCCGGCAGGTTCTTAGAGGCATGCATGCACCTGTATTGGAAAGGCCCCACACCTATTTTCTTTGATTGCAAGCAGCAGCAGGTACAAGGACTGGAGTTGAAGTGTGGCAGCCGCTGATGTTTTGGGAGCGATTGCCTTACTTTATGCATACTTGTCGCGTCAGAGGGGGTGGAACAGGGAGGGCTGGTTAAGCCTTAGAGGTGAACCTGTTCCTCTATCAGAAAGGCCCGTGCCTGTGCTTTTTTTATTGCAAGGACATAAGAACATAAGATATGCCATACTGGGTCAGACCAAGGTCCATCAAGCCCAGTATCCTGTTTCCAACAGTGGCCAATCTAGGTCACAAGACACAGATTCCACAATGCTTGTATTGGGAGAAGCAGTGGACTTCTCTGGTCCTCTTTAATAATGGTTTATGGATCTTTCCTCCAGGAACTTGTCCAACCCTTTTTTAAACCCACTTTTACTAACAGCTTTTACTACATCCTCCAGTAATGAATTCCAGAGTTTGATTATATGTTGAGTGAAAAAATATTTTCTCTTTTTAGTCTTGTATGGGTTACACTGTAGCTTCATTGAATGTCCTCTAGTCTTTCTACATTTTGATGGCATATACAATCAATCTACGTTTACCCGTTCCACTGCATTCATTAATTTATAGACCTCTATGATATATCCCCTCAGCAATCACTTCCAAGTTGAAGAGCCCCAACCTTTTAAGCTGCTCCTTATAGGGGATCCTTCCATCCCCTTTACCATTTTGGTGGCTCTTCTCTGTACCTTTTCTAATAACGCTATATCCTTTTTAAGATATGGTGACCAGAATTGCACACAATATTCAAGATGCAGTCGCACCATGTAATGATACAGAGGCATTATAATATCCTTTGTTTTATCCTCCATTCCTTTCCTTATGATTCCTAGCATTCTATTTGCTTTCTTGGCCGCCACTGCATACTGGACAGAGGGTTTCAACGTGTTATCTTTGATGATGCCTAAATATCTTTCCTGGGAGGTGGTTCTTTATGTGGAACGAGGGCTGGATTTGAAGATAAGCTTATGGTACGCATGTTGGGGGGTTGGCAGATCAATGCAGGCAAAGGGGAGAAAGAAGCAGGAAATCTGATATTTGGGGGTGTAGGGAGACTGAGGAGTTGCTGGACCGGTAGAGGGGAGAGACTTTCGGTGACAGAGTGGTGATGCTGGACATGTGGGGAGTGGATATAAGTAGACAGAGTGGTGATGCTGGACATCAGGAGAGACAGAGGAGTGATACCTAATATGGGGAAGAAGGACTAAAGAAGAGAAATGCTAAGGCTATGGAGATAGACATGAATAGGGAGAGTGAGGGAGGGAGAGAAGGGTGCAAAGACTGGTGAGACTGAAAATTAAGGATGTGGCTATGGAGTCAGATAGGAGATACTAGGCATGGGAAGGAAGGGGGAAACAGAAAAGATATTGAGAAAGGGGGCGGGGACTAGGGAGACAAGGTGCTGGGCATGAAAGCAGGGCTAGAAAGACAGAGGAGATGTTGGAAATGGTGAGGAACTAGGGAGATAGCAGAGATGCTGGATATTGGAGCTGGGCTTGGGAGACAGAAGAGATGCCAGACATGTGTTGGGGGATGGGCGGGGATAGGGAGGCAGAAAAGGGTTAATAAACATGGTATAGAGAGGATGGGAAAGGTGAGAGAAGAGAGGTGGGGAGGGTTAGTGCGAGACTGAGCAATAAGAAGCTTGTGAAGGAGACAGAGATGGAAATGGGAGGGCTGGATGAGGAAATGTGATGGAAAGTTGTGAGTAAATGCAATAAACATCTGGATACTGCCAACTAAATAGTAAAAAGAGAATGAAGAAAATGGAAAAGAAGAGATTGCATCACGTACTTCAATCTGTAACACTGAAGACTGGAGAAGAAAGAAAAAATTGCAAATAGAAAAGTGACCCTGGAAACAAGAATTAAGAGAAAACGGTGGAAAGCAGAAACCAGAGCTGCATGATCAGAAAAATAAAATAGCCAGAAAACAAGGTAGAAATAATTCTATTTTCTATTTAGTGATTTGAATATGTGAGCTTTTGGAATGTACATCTGCCAGAACTGGTGATAAAAATGGCTGGGGACCAGCTCAGGGCAAAAAATCTGGGAGCAGATCTCAAAGCCAGCTAGCAAGCTGTGCTTTCTTCAGCTTCAGACATACTTATGCTGCTCCTGGTCATGAATACCTCACATTTGCACAGACACGCTGCTCCCAAACACTCAGCCCCCACGTGCGTGCATGCACACATCTACACACACACACTGTCTCCCAGACACTTAGCTCTCCCACACACACACACTGCCCTCGGATGCTTAGCCCCCACACTGCAAATGTTCAAGAAGCTGTGTCATTACTTTTGAAGCCTATATGTGTCAGGCATGTTCAGTACATCAGATAATTACTTTAAAAAGCATTGATTTACACATTTATATGCTTATATTTATGTTGTTTAAGTGATAACTTTATTTTATTAGTATCTGGGGTCATGTGGGTTTTCATCAGCTTAAATGGGGTCACAGCAGAAAAAGTTGGGGAAGCACTGATCTAGGGCGTTGCGTTTGCCACAAAGGGGTTTGCTTGCACAGCACTGAGTGGGGTTCAGGTGACAGACTAGTAAATGGCCTCTGAACAAGCTCTCCCAATGGAGGTTAAAAAGGTTAAAGAAATTCTACATTTCCGTAAACTTTGTAAAACATGGCTTATAAGAATGCATTTAAAAGATGAAATCTATTATAATTTTATTGTAAACTGTTTTGTAGCTTTTGAAGAAAGAAATAGGAATCTGCTTTATGCTATTTCTCGGTGTACTTTACTATGCTTCACCTATTCCTTCCAAAGAAATTACCTAAAGCCAACCTTACTAGCTGCAAATGTTAATACCATATTAAAGTTCTGAATTGACATTCCCCTAGTGTGAATAACAAAGTGACACTTCAGAAGATTCCCATATAAAACATTCAAGCTTTCTAGTTTTTGTCCATTTCCATAATATCTTAAATGTTAGATATGACAGTCTTCTTGACACATATAACTACATATTTAAATAATAAGTGAGAGCGGCCCTGGGATATGAACTGAGCAACTAATGCCCCAGAAGAATTGGAGAATTTACCCTATGATATGTGATAAGTATATGCCTATAGCAGAGTTGAGTCTTCCATTAAAAAGACTAGGTAATTGCTCTAGACTGCAGAAATCTCAGGCAGCAGAGCTCTCTACTTCCTGTTCCAGCCCTTCCCCTCCCATGCAGTGTGCAGGAAACAGGAAGTGAGGGGATGAGGCTAGAGTGGACAGAGCAGAACAAGGAAGTACCACTTCCTTCCTATTTTTTCCTCACCCTACCTGTGTTCAGCAAGAGGATGAAGACAATGGAATAAATATTCAGTAGCATGATAAAATGATATCAGATAAATTTATCCATATATCTTTATGCAGATTTTCAGTGATCTAATTTATGTTAGACAACTGAAAATGTTGGCCTGAATTTATACAAATGCCTTATTAATATAAAGTTATATCTGCTATTTCTGCTGTCAAACTTACAATTATACTACATGGACAGTAACTGAGTTTGCTGCCCTCTCTATAAATTTAGGGCATGCCCCAGATCACTCTAACCACATCCCACTAACATTCAGTTGTATGCAAATCTCTCTCATGCATATTCATACTGGTTATCCTGGAAACCTGACTGGCTAGGTGTGTCCCAAGGGCTGAGTTGAGAACCCCTGCTATAGATTGATCCCAAAGCTTGCCTTACTAAAAAATAAAACCTTATTGAAGAGGCAATTGGCCTTGATGGCTTAATAAACTAAACAGCTGCCAGACGACAGTTCCTCTGATAGGTTTGTTTCAAAAATGAAAACATATTTTTTTCATTATTTTCAATGAATAAAAAATATACTGATCTGTAATCATTCTAAAAGTAATTCTGAAATGGTAACAATGCATGTTCTTTGTAGATAAACAAACACTTTTTAACCATGACCAGTCTCCTAAATACACCATAGATCATTTTAATGAAGACATGAATCTTTTACCAACACACAAAGCATAACCAAGTGGACTTCTTATATTAACTATTACAGTACTCTGTGCAATATGCTGCAACACAAATTTTTTAATGAACTCAATACATAAATACAATATTAGCAGAATAATATCATATTTGTTTTATCAAAAGTTGTTTTCTTCATATAACTCTGTAAATTACTGGGCTTTTGTATCAGTGATTAATGTTGTGCTACAGGCTTCTCCATGCTCGTTAATTGTTTTATACAAGAGAATGCTAATACAGTATAGGCAATAGAGTTTTATTAATGTATCAATCAAATATATTGAAGCATATATGTGTTAAATATATGAATGTGAAATAGGTAATCTTTTTTAAAGGACATAAGGTTTCATGCTGCACTCCTTCCTTATTATGCCAGCTTGTAAAAACACTGTAAGCCTGATTAAAATTTCCCCTAGAAATCACGCCAAATGACAGCCTATTTTTAATGTGTAGAGCTACTACACACCTCTCTGTCAGAGTAAAAGTATATAGACTTCCAAACTCATCATTTGAAAGGGGAAATATTTCAGATTTGGTATACTTTTCATTCAAATATTAAAGACTTGATAAGTGGCAATTGCTATAAACACGGCTACAAATGCATTTTTAATTCATTTGGTATTTTTTCACTGAATCCTTCTGAAATGGCCTAAAAAATTGGTTTGAAGCATTGTGAATCTGATTCCTAATTTTCCTGTGTTCACATCATGTAGGAAAAGTAAATTGGGGCATTTCGCTGCTATCTGAAATGACTTTATCCTCAGTGCTCCTGAGCAAGCTAAGGACCACAGGAATTCTGCACTTTTGCCTAGTAGCGATATACCTTCATTTGAAACAAAATTGGAATTCAGTTGTTTCATATTGTTTTTACATTAAACAAGAGGAAAAAAATGAAATTATGGTTCTTTTTTTTTTCTGTGTCTAGGCAGGGGCCTCGGCGTGCTAGTGTATGAGGATCTCAAGGTGGCGAAACAATGCGACAAGGTGGTAGCCAAAGCCAGAAGGATGCTGAGTTGCATACAGAGAGGAATAACCAGCAGAAAGGAAGAGGTATTAATGCCCCTGTACAAGTAATTTGTGAGGCCTCACTTGGAGTATTGTGCTCAGTTTTGGAGACCATATCTCACAAAGAATATGACCTGCTAGAAACATTACCTCTACAGTACAAAGGGACTTCTAGGTTTTGGGAGAGAAACTTAAACTCACTGTCAACACTGTAGCATTCTCAGAAGGTCTACTTGTTCATACTAAGGGGGCAGAGAGACTGCATCATATAACCAACTTTAATACGTGGCTCCTAACCTGGTGTAAACAAGAACGATTTGGATATATAGGCAACTGGGTAAACAAGAGGCTATACTGTGTTGATGGACTACATCTCTCTGTGGCAGGTAAAAGGATCCTAAGTGAAAAATTCAGACAATATGGGAGTCATTCTGAACCACGAATAAGCTGCCTATATGTGTAAGATAGACGTGTATTTCATGAAAATGTCCAGAACCATATTCTGACCCTTTGCAGCCCTGCACGTGCACGGCGCTTAAATGAGGAATGCAAAACATGGGCGGAAAGGGGCAGAATGAGGGCATGGCCAGCCACGGAGACATATAAAGTGTATTCTAGTCACACCCATGCATGTCCACAGTCGGCCCCGCTGAAATGTGTAATAAAGGTAGGACTTAGAAAGTTTCCTGCTCTGCACCTCAGTGCAGCCAATAGTAGTGATTGGATGTGTAACCTATGCTGTGCATGGGTGTGTCTGGAAGCTGGAAAACCAGAGCATGCAGTGTTACAGAACAGAAGCAGAGAAGAAGGAGGATGTAGGTCAAAGCAGCAGAAATAAACACCCCCAGAAATGTATGTAGTAGAGCACTGGTGCTTCATCTGGCTATGCTGGTGTTTGCTGTGTGAGCTAAACAGGCATAGCTAGGGCTCCCTACCAATTTTATTTATTTTACCAGTTTTCTACTGCCTTATCCTTCAAGCATTATGTAATCACTACAAAAAGGTACTGGATTCATTCCCTTGTCCCCAAAGGGCTCACAATCTATGTGTACCTAAGGTTTAGGTGGCTTGCACAAGGTGTGCCTGTGGGACTAGAAACTCCAGTCCCTCTGGCTTGAGATTGCTGTCCCCAGGTGGAATTTGAACCCCTGGCCCTCTGGTCTGAGGTACTGTGTCTTAACCACTAGGTCACTCCTTCCTCCTGCCTACAGCCTGGAAATAATGCTGGTGACAGAGTCCTAGAACCCCATGTGAACATGTAAGCCCAGCCATCGGTGCAATGTGCAGCACCCAGCCAGTTGGAGTGTTGCGCTCCATACAGTGGATTACTACCATATGCTCTATGCAATGTGTACAGTCCCCTGATGCAGATATGGGCATATGTGATTCCTATCAGAACATTGTATTGGGAATATCCTATGCCGGTGGCTATATGGCACATATCTTCTGCACAGGTCACTGTTGCGGTTGTTTACATATGTGGGCCTATGATGTACAATGTGCATATGGGGTTTGACCCTTGAGGCTAATATACTAGAAGGGCTGTTTGGGCCTACTGCAGCTCTGTATCTGTTAGAGGACCACAATTGTAGTTATCATGTATGTACGTAGCCTAATAGAAATGCAATGAACAGGTATGTTGCTGGGTTGGAAGTATTGATTGCTATGCTTTCCTTTCCATCAGCTAAGACATTCAGTGCAGGGTATTCTTTTGTCAGATGGCTGTTTCTGTGGGACTGCAAGTGAGAGTGCATGTGTCTGCATGGTTGGATGGCTGCATGGGGGGGTTTAGATTGCCATCAACATATCTGGAAGGGACAGGTATGCCTGGCAGGTACCTGGACCATAGGACTGTCTGCAGCATCACCAGGTGTCAGTGGATAAAGGCAGGCAGGGCCGTACCTAACCCTGTGCGAGTGCTGCGGCCACACAGGGCACAAAGGCTTAAGGGGCGCATTTCGGCTGTCTGCCGTTGCCTGCCACCGCCACTTTTTCTTCTCTCAGTGGCGGCAAGCAATGGCAGACAGCTGAAATGTGCCCCTTAAGCCTTCTCGCGGCATGCTAAGCAGGTCTGGTCTCTCCAGACCAGACGTGCTTAGCGACTTGCACATCGGGTCACCATATTAATCCAGACATCAATGGCAATTGTGAAGAGGACTGTAGAATACAATCCATGCAAAATACAGGCAAGCCAATCAACAACTGATGAAAGGCAATGAGCACAAATACTCGAAGCCTAGCCAACAAAGTTCTTGACCTAGAAGCCCTAATTGTGGAAATGGACTTGGACATTGTGGCCATTACAGAAACAAGGTTTAAAAAGTCACATGAATGGGATATAGCCATAGCTGGCTATAATATATTTAGGAGAGATAGAGAAGGCAGAAAGGGAGGAGAGGAAGTCCTATGTGTCAAAAGCAATAGTAAAGTTGCTGAAATGCAGGGGACGTGGGGAAAAGAAGGGCTATGGATTGTGTTGGAAGAGGAGATGGCACTATCATCCATACTGGTGTAGTCTACAGGCCTCCAACTCAAACGGAAAAAGCAGATAGAGACTTGATCATTGATATTGCAAAGGTAATCATATTGGGTGACTTTAATCTGCCGGATGTGGATTGGAGTATTCGTTTTACAAATTTAAAAATGAAGTAAAAAGCTTCAGGATGCCTTCCAAGAAGCAGTGCTCAGAAAAATGGTGATAGAAACAACAGGGAACGTTTGATGCTGGATTTAGTTCTCACCAATAGAGATAGCGTGTTGAATATTCAGGTGTGTGCCCATGTGATCAGCAATGATCATCACACAGTGTGGATGAGAACATCCAAATGGCAGATTAAATTTTGTGGACAAGTTCAAAGTTATGCACCTAGGAAAGAAGAACACAAACTATGGTTACACAATGCAAGATTCCACATCAGGTAAAAGACTTAGGCATCATCGTGGATAATACATTGAAACCCTCCACCCAGTGTGCAGCGGCAGCCAAGAAAGCAAATAGAATGCTAGTAATCATTAAGGAAAGGAATGGAGAATAAAACAAGGATGTTATAATGCCTCTGTATCATTCCTTGGTGCAACCTCACCTTGAATATTGTGGGCAATTCTAGTCACCGTATCTTAAAAACATAGTAACATAGTAAATGACAGCAGATACAGACCAGTATGGTCCATCTAATCTGCCCAGCAAGGTGGCAAGAGTAGGTGCACTTGCCCCTCCGTGCAGGTCACCACTTCCCATGTCTTTGTTTAGGGGTGAATCCACCACTCCGTGTAGGGCACCTCTGTTTATTGAGAAATTAGATAGTTACGTTTATTTTGATTTTATCCTGTTGCTGTAGAGGGATCCACTTTGTCTGTCCCATGCCATTATGAATTTTGTCACTGTATTTGCCCCCACCACTTCCAGCAGGAGGGCATTCCAAGCATCCATCACCCTTTCAGTGAAAAAGTATTTCCTGACATTGCCTTTCAATCTACCCCCCTGCAGCTTCATGTTATGCCCTCTAGCTTTACAGCTTCCCCGTCTTTGGAAGAGGTTTGTCTGTTCATTAATACTCTTTAAATATTTAAAGGTCTGAATCATATCTCCCCTATCCCTCCACTCCTCCAGAGTGTGCATATTTAGGTCTTCAAGTCTCTTCTTATAAGGCTTCTGACACAGGCTCCAAATCATTTTGGTCGCCTTCCTCTGAACCGTTTCCAGTTTTTTACATTCTTTATGAGATGTGGTCTCCAAAATTGAACACAGTATTCCAAGTGAGGCCTCACCAGTGACTTATACAGTGACATTAGTACCTCTTCCTTTCTGCTGGTAATTCCTCTTTCTATGTAACCCAATATCCTCCTGGCTTTTGCCACTGCCTTGCCACACTCTTTTGCCACCTTGAGATCCTTAATCAAACCAAGGTCCTTCTCCTGGTCCATGCACACCAACCTTTCATCCTCTATTACGTACATTTCCCTTGGATTTCTGCTTCCCAAGTGCATGACACTGCACTTTTTTGCATTAAATCTTAACTGCCAAGCATTAGACCATTCTTCCAGCTTTTGTAAATCTTTCTTCATGTTATTCACTCCCTTAGGGGAGTCCACTCTATGGCAAATTTCCTAGTCCTCTGCAAAAAGACAGACTTTTCCATTCAGTCCTTCAGCAATATCACTCGTAAATACATTGAACAGTGCCAATCCCAGGACCGAACCCTGGAACACCCTGCTAATCACCCTCCTTTCATCCGAGTGAGCTACATTTACCATCACCTTCTGACATCTGTCAGTCAACCAATTTCTGAAACAGCTTACCACCTTGGGACCCATCCCCAAACTATTGAATTTATTGATAAGCCTTCTATGAGGAACAGTATCAAAGGCTTAGCTAAAATCCAGGTAGATGACATCCATCGCAAGCCCCTGATCTAGTTCACTGGTCACCCAGTCAAAGAACTCAATCAGATTTGTTTGGCAAGATCGTCCTTTGGTAAAACCATGTTGCCTCGGATCATGCAACCTGTTGGTTTTGAGAAAGTACACTATTCATTCTTCCGGAGTGCTTCCATTACTTTTCCTGCCACTGAGGTAAGGCTCACTGGCCTGTAGTTTGTCACTTCTTCCCTGTCTCCACTTTTGTGAAGAGGTAGCACATTAGCCCTCCTCCAGTCTTGAGGAACTTCTCCTGTTTCCAAGAAACTGTTAAAAAACATCTTTTAATGGCCCTGCAAGAACCTCTCTGAACTTTTTCAGTATCCTGGGATGTATCCCATCTGGTCCCATGGCCTTGTTCCACTTTCAGTTTTCCAAGTTGTTCTAACACATCATCTTCTGTGAATGGTGTGGTATCTATTTCATTCCCATTTTTATATTCGGGAGTGGTCCTTCTCCAGGATTTTCTTTAGTAAAAACAGAGCAGAAGTATTTGTTGAGCAATTTCGCTTTTTCAATGTCACTATCCACGAGTCCGTTCCCAGCACTTCTGAGTCCTGCAATTCCACCTCTGATTTTCCTCCTCTCCCGAATATACCCGAAGAAAGTTTTGTCACCACACTTCACATCTTTAGCAATCTTTTCCTCTGCCTTTGATTTTGCTTTCCTTATTTCTCTTTTTGTCTCTTTTAGTTTGATCCTGTATTCCTTTCTGTGTTCCTGTTTGCAAGCTTTTAAATTTTGTGAAAAATGTATTTTTTTGTCTTTATTTGAGCAGACACTTCTTTTGAGAACCTAATAGGATTCCCTCTCCTCTTGTTTTTATTTACTTTCCTTACATATTTATCTGTTGCCCCTTTTATTGCCTTTAATTTAGCCCATTGCAATTCCACTTCCTTCATCCCCTCCCACCCTGCCAACTCCTCCTTCAGGTACTTGGCCATTCTACTGAAGTCAGTGTTTTTGAAGTCTAGGACTTTGAGATTGCTATGATTGGACTGCACCTTGGCTTTTATCTCAAAACACACCGTGTGATGATTGCTGCTGCTCACAGGAGCACCCACCCGGACATTCGACATGCTATCTCCATTGGTGAGCACTAAATCCAGCAATGAGCTTTCCCTGGTTGGTTCCATCACCATTTTTCTAAGTAATGTATCTTGGAAAGCATCACAATTTTTTTACTTCTTTCCAGATTTGCAGAACGAGTTCTCCAGTCCACATCGGATAGATTAAAGTCACAAAATATGATCACGTCCCCCTTTGTGGCTATCTTTGCAATATCTATAGTCAATTTGTTATCTATTTCTTCAATTTGAGTCAGAGGTCTGTAGACTACACCAGTATGGATGACAGTGCCATCTCCTCTTTCCAGAACAATCCAGAGCATTTCTTCTTTTCCCCATGCCCCCTGCATTTCAGTAGCTTTAATATTGCTTTTGACATCCTTTTCCACATTCTCTGTCTCTTCTGATTACATAATACTTTCTGTAATGGCCAAATGTCCAAGTCCATTTCCACCATTAGGGCTTCCAGGTCAGGAACTTTGTTGACTAAGCTTCAAGCATTTGTGCTTATTGCTTTCCAGCATTTAACTGGCTTGCATGTATGTTGCATTGATTTTGTTCTACCCACTTCTTCCCACTTGTCATTGATGTGTGGTTTAAAAGTGTGGCTGTTTCTGATGTTGTTCTGCTTTTGCTGGGAGTGGCATCCTGAACTTGTCCTTCCCCATCCGTCACCCCCTTTCTCTAGTTTAAATGGCTGTCCACATATTGCCTGAATTTTTCTCTTAGGATTCTTTTTCCTGCAACAGAGAGATGTAGTCCATCAGCACAGTATAGGCTCTTGTTGGTCCATCTGTTTCCCCAATTGCCTATAAATCTGAATCCTTCTTGTTTGCACCAGGTCTGGAGCCATGTATTAAAGCTGTTTATGCGATGCAGCTTTTCTGCCCCCTTAACAAGAACAGGCAGAACTTCTGAGAATGCTGCAGTGTTATTTATTTATTTAGACAGTTTTGTATACCGCCTTATCCTTCAATCAAGGCAGTCACAACACAATTGGGGGATACATTTAACACGCAGGGATATGAGACACATACACTAATACTTACAGGGAACATGGGCAATGGAGGTTTAAGTGGCTTGCCCGAGACCACAAGGAACATCTGTGGGACTAGAAACCACAATCCTTCCAGCCCAAGGTTGCTGTCCTCTAGTGGGATTTGAACCCCCGACCTTCCGGCCTGAAGTACCTTGCCCCAACCACTAGGCTACTCCTCCCAGAGTTTCTCTCCCAGAGTCTGGAAGACCCTTTGAACTGCAGAGGCACTGTTTCTAGCCAGGTCATTTGTACCCAAGTGGATGATAACAACAATTTTGGAGTGCTCACTTTCTGCGCTAACTACATTAACAATTTGGTTTGTATTCCTGCTGGCTGAAGAGCCTGTGAGGCATTTGACTATCTTCTCTCCTTTGAAAGGATGTTATAATGCCTATATATCGTTCAATTATGCGACTTCACCTTGAATATTGTGTGCAGTTCTAGTCACCATATCTTTAAAAGATTATAACAGAATTAGAAAAGGTTCAGAGAAGAGCCACCAAAATGGTAAAGGGATAAAAGTTTACCTCTATGAGGAAAGGCTTAAAAGGACAGGGCTCTTCAACTTGAAAAATAGTAAGCTGAGGGGATATATGATAGAGGTCTATAAAGTGATTGGAGTGAAACGGGTAAACATAGATCGGTTGTTTACGCCATCAAAAAGTAGAAAGACCAGGGGAACCCTTTAAGACTAATAAGAATTTTTTTGTTTAACTCAACTCATAATAAAACTCTGGAATTTGTTACTGGTGGATGTAGTAAAAGCTGTTATTGTATCTGGGTTTAAAAAAGATTTGGGCAAGTTCCTGGAGGAAAGGTCCATAAACCATTATGAAAGAGGACCCAGGAAATCTGCTGCTTACCCCAGGACAAGCATTGTGGAACCTGTGTACCTTTTTGGGAACCAGCCAGGTACATGTTACCTGAATTAGCCACTGTTGGAAACAAGATACTGGGCTTAATGAACCTTGATCTGTACCAGTTTGGCATTTATGTTCTTCTGTTCTCTTAAAGTATAAACCAAGGCAAAGTCTAATCACAGCAAACTCAAAGTCCTAGACTTCAAAAACACTGACTTCAGTAAAATGGCCAAGTGCCTGAAGGAGGAGTTGGCAGGGTGGGAGGACATAAGGGAAGTGGAATTGCAGTGGGCTAAACTAAAAGAGGCAATAAAAAGGGAAACAGATATATATGGAAAGTAAATAAAAACATGAGGAAAAGGAAACCTATATGGTTCTCCAAAGAAGTGGCTGAACAAATAAAGGCAAAAAACACATCTTTCATAAAATTCAGAAGATCAAAAACCAAGGAATACAGAAAAGAATACAGGATAAATCTAAACGAGACAAAGAGAGAAATAAGGATAGGAAAAGCAAAGGCAGAAGAAATGATGGCTAAAGATGTGAAGCGTGGAGACAAAGTGTGTTTCTAGTATATTTGGGAGAAGAGAAAATCAGAGGTTGATTTGCAAAACTCAAAAGTGCTGAGGTCGGATTTGTGGAAAGTGACATTGAAAAAGTGAGAATGCTAAACAAAAACAAATACTTCTGTTCTGTATTCATTAAAGCAAATTCTGGAGAAGAACCACATATGATTGGCAGATATACAAATGGGAATGGAGTAGATACCACAACATTCACAGATGTATTTGAACAGCTTCAAAAACTGAAAGTTGACAAGGCCATGGAACCAGATGGGATATAGCCCAGGATACTGAAAGAGCTCAGAGAATCTGGCAGGGCCTTTAAAGGATGTTTTTAATAGGTCCCTGGAGACAGGAGAAGTTCCACAGGACTAGAGAAGGGTTGATGTGGTACCTTTTCACAAACATGGTAATAAGGAAGAGGTAACAAACTATGGGCCGGTAGCCTTACCTCTGTTGCGAGAAAAGTAATGGAGGTGCTCCTGAAAGAGAGAACAGTGGACTTTCTAGAAGCCAATAGGATGTATGATCCAAGACAACATGGTTTTACCAAAGGACAATCATGCCAAACACATTTGATTGAGTTTTTTGACTGGGTGACCAGAAAACTAGACCAATGGCATGAGATGGATGTCATCTACCTGGATTTCAGCAAAGCCTTTGATACTGTTCCTCATAGGAGGCTTATCAATAAACTGAGCAGCCTGGGATGGGTCCCAAGGTGGTGAACAGGATCAGAAATTGGTTGACTGACAGACAGAACGTGGTGGTAGATGGAACTCACTTGGAAGTAAGAAATGTGAGTAGTGGAGTTCCCCAGGGACTGATCTTGGAACCGGTACTATTTTATGTATTTGTGAGTGATATTGCTGAAGGATTGGAGGGAAAAGTCTGCCTTTTTGCAGATGACATGAAAATTTGCAGCAGAGTGGACTTCTCTGAGGGAATGATCAACATAAAGGAAAATCTAAAAAAGCTGGAAGAATGGTCTAATGCTTGGCAGTTAAGATTTAATGTGAAGAAGTGCAGAGTCATGCACTTGGGATGTGATAGGGGGTGAGAGATTGGTGTGCATGGATCAGGAGAAGGACCTCAGAATGATTGTTTCGGAGGATCTCAAGGTGGTGAAATAATGCAACAAGGCGATGGCCAAAGCCAGATGGATGCTGGGTTGCATACAGAGAAGAATAACCAGCAGAAAGGAGAAGGTATTAATGCCCCTGTACAAGTCATTGCTGAGGCCTCATTTGGAGTATATATTTATTTATTTTTATTTATTTGCAGTCTCTTTTATACCGCGCTATTCGACATCAGTGCGGTTTACAATGAACATAAGAGTTGCACATCTCAATTTCGTGATTTGTGCTTACAGTGAAACAGGTATAATAACTTGGGTATACATTAAACAGGAAAATTAAACTTGGGTATGCATTAAGCAGGTATAACAGGTAAAATAGGGTATAAATAACCAGTCCCTTAATAAGGAGACACGATGAATAAATACATTGTATTGTATTGTATTCTGTTTTGTTCAGAGGAAGGTGACCAAAATGATTTGGAGTTTGCGCCAGAAGAGACTTGAAGACCTAAATATGTATATACTAGAGGAGAAGAAGGTCAGGGGAGATATGATACAGACATTTAAATACTCAAAGGGTATTCATGAACAAACAAACCTTTTCAAAAAGGTGACACTGTAAAACTAGAGGGCATAACATGAAGCTGCAAGGAGGTAAACTTAAAGGCAACAGGAAATACCTTTTCACTGAAAAGTGGTGGGTGCTTGGAATGCCCTCCCATAGGAGGTGGTGGGGCAAATACAGTGATGGAATTCAAAATGGCATGGGATAGACACAGTAGATCTCTTTATTTATTTATTTATTTATTTATTTAACAGTATTTCTAAACCGCCTTATCATGATAATCAAGGTGGTATCACAGCAAACAATCTAGTAGTGTGAGTGTGTTATACATGCAGTGAGGGTGGAAATTTAGTTGGGTGTGTGTTGTGTTGTGAGCTAGATTGGTTTGAGCTATGTACAATGTGGGCTATATACAGTGGTGCTAAAAACATTTTATATATACATAGCAAGAGGATATAATCAAAATAAACTACACCTACTCTAGCCACCTTAATGGGCAGACTAGATGGACCATACTGGTCCTTATCTGCTGTTATACAGTATATACTATGGGGCATGTTTACTAAAGTGCGTTAGTGCAATTCGCGTTAGGAGCCGCGGTAGTGAAAGAAACCCCAAATAAGGACATGGTCGGTACATTGTCACCACTACCGCGCGTTAGAAAACGTAACGAGCGTTACCGGGCGCCGTGCCGCATTACTGCGCGTTAATCATAAGAAGACGTACAGACACAAAGCACTGAAACAGAGCTATAGCACAATGGTTACAGTACTGACCGCTGTTATAGGCAGCATGGGTTCAAGTCCCCAGTGTGCCTAACGCAGAAGGCTGTCCCAGGCATCACCCTGCACATTACAGAGGGAAAGAGGAGGCATGTTTCTCGTTACGCTGAGTATTGGTGTCATAAAAACACCCTCGGAGTGTGCTTAGCCACGTATGTTGATACGTGCGTAGTTCCGTGCGTAGCTGCGCGCATACAATTGTGCGTCGGTACGTGCATTGCTACGTGTTTGTTTACGTGCGTGGATACGTGTGTTTTTACCAGTGTGGGCATCTGATATTACAGACCTTGTAGGGTGTCCTGCACCTATGCATTATGCTAACAGATGTACGTGTGATGGCCTATGGTTTATCAGAGCCTGTGAGCAGCTACTGGAGTTTCACAGGGTTGGATTGGGCCAGTCACACCCATGATGCACTGCACATGCAAATCAGCTGTCCACAGATACACACCATGGGGAATGCACCCCCACAGCACCTCGGCCTGGTAGGGAGAACTGACCATGTGCACCCCCCCAGCACCTCGGCCTGATAGGGGGTACTGACCGTGTGATGTACTGGCACAGAGTAGCTACACACCTTCACATTGTGCGGGTACTGTGCTCACCTTGAGGGTGCAGTGAGGTGCCCAGCACCAGGTCCACAGCACCGGCCATGGCGCAGGTCCAAAGCTGTGTTACTGTGTGAGATAGGTAGGTTCTGCAGGACCACCTTGGACATCTTTGTCTGTTTCAGTCAGGTGTAGCCCCCATGCACCACCACACCCCTCCCCCAGGGCTGAGGGTGGCAAACAGGGTCTCCCATCACAAGACCCACAGTCTACCTCCCTGCAAAGGTGGCAGTAGAGGGGAACGTTAACCCTAGTCCTGCTGAGGAACAGACACCCCACAGGGCAGTCAATGCAGCTCTGTACACAGCCATAACACAACAGCAGACAGACATTAGGCCTGGATATGGTATGCTGCACCCCACCACTATCTGATATTCCCAGGGTGCAAGCCATCAGCCACTGCACCCTGCAAGCCACTCCATCACAACACCTACCAGCTGCAAGCAGTCTGCTAGTGCCCAGTGGAGATGCCTGCACCCAGAACTGGGATGTCAGCATACACAGCAAGCAGATACATCAGTGACTGGGCCCCAAAAGGAAACCCATATTTATCACATGAGAGAAATACTAGATAGCACTATAGGAGTGCCTAGCCATGCTGTGGTCACTGCACAGTCAGGGTGATAGTGATCTCTCAGCAGGATATACTCAGGTCACCCTGTCTGTGTAGGTGGTGGCCGGGCACTACAATGTGCCTGTCACTGCCCTATGCCCTGTGCAGATGCACCCTGGCCAGGCCACCCTGTCCGGCCTATACCCATGGTACCTTGCTCCTCATTATGCACATTGGCAGCCCAATACTGGCAACATTGCTGGATAGACAGACAGCCACCCTCACACCTATGCCAGCATTGTGCTACTATAGAGGTGGTCAGCAGCCATACCCACTACACCAGTCATGGGCATAGTACAGGCATGGATATGGTACACAAGGCTGTTGGGGGGTCACTCCCCAGGGTGGTGAACACTGTCAGAGACCAGACCTGCAGCAAACACCGCAGACATCAGAATGATTGTTATGGTGGAGCGCAATGAGCAAACTGTGCTTAACGTAGGAATTGATATCTGCCAGTTATCATAGGGAACGTTTGATAGCTGTGTACCATATACCCAGGTGTAGGGTGGCATTGCTAAGGTATGCAACTGCTAGTATTGGGAGATACAGGCAGGGCCCAATGTCTTGCCTCTCCAGGAGGCATTGGCCAATGGGGCCTGTGGGTGGGTGTGTGGCCCTGTTGGCTGCTGCTTTACGGCAGAGTTCCCAAACTCCAGTCCTGGTGTTCCAAACACTGTTCGGGTTTTCATGCTGTCCCTCATAAATATGCATGAGCTACATCTGCATACCATGGGGGTGGTGCATAGCTATGCAGCACAGGCATCTTTATTAGAGGCAGCATGAAGCCGGAATGGTGTGGGGCCCTCCAGGACTGCATTTGCGGGACTCTGCTTTAGGTAATGTGCCTGTTTCTGGTGTCTGTGTTTGGTGTGGTAAACTATAGGCCATGTGTATGTTCTCTGCAATAAAGGAGTGTCGTTACTATCACTGTTTAGTGGTGGGTAAAACTATGGGGACTGGGTTGGCAAGAGCCCCAGCTGGGATTTGAACCTGTGACCCTCTGGTCTTATAGGCACTGGCTGTGTCTGTTGCACCACACTGTGGCCACAGAGACAGTGCACTCCCTGGGGTTAGTTAAACCGGCCTGACGAGCCAGAAACCCTGCTCTGCAACAGGTTTACTGTGGCCTCATTTACCTTATGCAGACAAAGGTATACATAAACCTCAGAAAAGACCTCAAAAAGGGGCACACACCCATAACCAAGCTGGGAAACAATGATATCATTGGAAAACATTACACCACACGCCCAGGACAGCTCCATTACAATGTAACGCTCTTTGAAAGGGTCTGCGGAGCGTAGACCCTTCCACACATCATTTCTTTTTATTTTTGTGCTTTCCAGGGAGTGTTGTTCCTTGTTGCCCATTGCTATCACTGTTGTCCAGCTGAATTATGCTTTTTAATATGTTTCTTGTGGTCATTTGTAACGTTTTATGTGAAATATTGTTCTGTGCACATGTATCACACTGCTCACGTTTTGTGGGTTTCCCCGGTTTTTCTGTACATTGCTGACGGAAATGGTTTCTCTTCCCTTTAAATGCCTTTTAACGACAGGTTTCCATTCGCGTTGTAATTGAGCTCTGAAATTCAGCGCGTTAGTATGAGGGGTGCCTCTCCCCGCCCACTCTCCGCCCAGTGACCCCTTCTCTCTCCGCCCACTCTCCACCTTTTGCGCTGTTTTAACGCGCCGCGGAGCTTTACGATCGTTAACTACGGTTAACGCGCGTAGTATGACGTTAACGGTCGTTAGCGCGTCGGTACGCGCGTTATACGGCACTTATGGTCGTTAACGTCGTATAACGCGCGTTAGTCACGTTTACCGCACTTTAGTAAACATGCCCCTATGTTTCCCTGAAAAGTGTGATGGTACCCCTGAAGCATTAGCAGAGCTGCCAAGTTACTTAGTTCCATGAGAGAGATTTTATGCCTGTCATCATTTTCTGACAACCCTTTTATGATGCATTATTGCAGCATGGATTTCAATAGGTAGATTTAGGGGCTATAAATTATACACAGCTATGGGATATACGATCAAAACCAGGAATGGCCAAAAAGTCTCCTTCCTGGATATGGGTAACTTGATAGCTGATCTGAGAATTTTCTATGAAGTACTTCCAGTTGTTCCTAGCATACCCACAGGATTTTCTACAGAAGAGGCTCAGGTTTGCTTTATTTGCCTTTTCTTCAAAGTACAATAACAGCCTTGTGCTGATTTGTCCCCTGTTGGGTGAGCCCATTTTTGTGGAATCTGAAAGACTGTAACTGCCCAGACACTCAGACTTGCATATGTACAGCTGCTAAAGTTTGATAAAAGATCTTTTCCTTGAGCAAAATTAGCCTTATATGCAGAGACCCCTTTATAACTTGATCTACTTATAGTGCCATCAGACACAGAGTCCTATATCATTTGGACAGCTTTGAATTGAGCTTATTCAATTTTGCTGGCAGATAAGCAACTTTTTCTCTTCTGCTTCTCCTTAACAGTCATCATGAACTGTTTTCACTTAGCAAAGTAATCAATTCATATACAGTACATATGTGCACTGGTTTTCATACAAATCATTGAAAATCAAATTTTTTTGTTGTGTCGGAAGGTCAGCTAACCAATGTGCATGCTTGGGAAAATCTCATATTGCCGTTCATTGACTTTTTTTTTTATTAATCACATGAGCACTGCCAGAGATACTGGAGACAATGCTGGAGAAGAGAGAAGGTCAAGGATGGGTCATCAGCAGAAAGCAGGAGGTAACTGAGCCAATCCTGCTGCAAATCCTTGATAGTCAGCCAGAGAAACATATCCTTGCCTGAATTCTACAAATCCCATTGGTGTTGAGGTCACAGCAGGGCTAGAAGATACAACCCAATCCAAGTCCCAGAGAATCATCTGACTTTCAGAGAGTAAGGAAGGGATGTTGGGGGTTAGGACTAGAAAGGAGAAATAAAAGGAGTAGAAAAAAACTAGTATTATTTATTTAGGCTTATATACCACTTTTTTACAAGTCAAAGTGGTGTATATTCAGGTACTTATATATTTCCCTTGTCTCTGAAGAGCTTGCAATCTATGTTTTTCTACCTGAGGCAATGGAGGTTTAGGTGACTTGTACAAGGCTACAAGGAACACCTATGGGTCTAGAAACCCCAGTCCTTCCAGCCCAAGGTTACTGTCCTTTAGCAGGATTTGAACCCCTGGCCTTGCTGACCTGAGGCAACTTGCTCCATCCACTAGGCCACTCCTCCCTCCTTCAAGTCTGTCTTTGAGGATTTGGGGATGGGTTCATTGTAGCTTAGAATTGGAAAGGAGAAAAACACATTCAAATCTGTCTTTTAAGGAGCGGGGAAGGGTTTCTTGAGGCTTAGGATTTCAAAGCAATAAAAACACAAAGAACACAAAAAATGAAGAAAAAAACAGCTTTAAGTGATCAGAGTGTTTGTCTCTCTTAGTGCTGCTGTGTCTAGTCTGCCTAATTTTGGTGGATGAAATTTCTGGTGGGATTCCTCCTATCTGCCCCTGCATGAAATGTCTCTCTGTGCTAGAGGATAGGATCAGCAAATGCAGAGAGAGCGAGAGGCTAGGGAATTTCTTCCTATACAGTTTGCCAAATGGGAATTGCTTACTATCCAGAGCATTGCTGGAAGATGTGTGCAGAGACCTTTCCAAGGTTAGCATGGGGAAGGACAGGTTACTGTATCAAATCTATCTATTCCATTGCACAACCAAAAGATCCAGGTACATATTTTTTGTAACAATCTTGTTCACCTATTATTTGTAGAAGCAGCTGTGTGTGCGCGGGAGGTGGGGGGACACTTTACTGTATGTACCTCTTCCATCCCACGCTGATAGAATTAATTTTATTTATTTATTTAGCAAATTTTCTATACTGCTGTATCTATAAGTCACAGCAGTGTACAAGTAGCATGAATTAGAAGAGTTTACATAGAACTTAAATATCAGCAACAAATAGTATAACTTAAAGCAAAATATGTACAGGTGCTAACAATAGAAAACAAACATTGCCTGAGTTAAGTTTAGACTATAGTAAGACTGATGGAGGGACAGGTGGGGGGACTGGGTAGGGAGAGAGGGATGGGAAATGGAGGGTTATGTTGTGATGGGTATGAGGGGTTAAGTGTCTGTGAAATATGTCTATATAGCGGCCAGAGCATGTGGCTATGTGCCTAAGCCATAGTGTCCTATAAATACAATAGATGTGTTTTCATTCCATAGCAGACCGATTATGTCTGTAGTTGATCATATATCCAAAGGTAGGGAGTTCCTTAAAGATGGTATGTAAAAAGAAAAGGCTCTATTCAAGGTTGCATGGGTGTGTCATGATGTCATTGATGGGCAGCTTAAGTTTTGACAGGCTTTCCTTCTAGCTCTGTTGTTTGAGGGTGCCAGAATGAGTGGCTGAAGTATTTCTGCTGAGAGTCTGTGGAGGATTTTGAATATGTTTAGTAATGACTTATATGTTATTTATGTATTTATTTTATTTGGACAGTTTTCTATACCGCCCCTTCCAGAGATCAGGGGCGGTTTACATAGAACACAAGTTACATAGAACCAAGTATAACTATATATATTGTAACAACTGAACTATGTACATTGTATCGTGTTAAGTATTTACATTGAGACATAAAGCAACATTGTAGTAGTGTTTTAATGAGTGTTATACCAATCAGGTGCTTTTTGGGAGTTTGTGAGGTATGTAGTTTTGCCTCTGATTAGGTTATGCCTTGTGTTTGGGGGGAGGGGGTGATTGGGTGCTGGTGGTGTTGTGGTTGCTGTAGTGTTCAATGAAGAGCTGAGTCTTTAATTCCTTCCTGAATGTTTGTATGTCTTTGAGTGATCATAGTGAGTCTGGTAGCGAGTTCCAAAGTACTGGGGCTGTGAAGTTTACTTTTCCTTCTGTTTCTGGTGTTGAGCTGAGCAGTTATAAGGGATGACAGATATGATGGTACAATGTTGTTGTGTAGTTTGAATTTTGTAATTATCATTTTGTATTTTGAGTGACTTGCTATTGGGTGCCAATGGAGATTTTGTAGGATAGGTGTGATATGGTCAGTTAAGTGTGCCTTGGTTATGATTCTTGCAGTGACATTCTAGGCTAATTGGAGGTGGTTTATGCTTTTTTGGAGGAAGACCTTGTAGTAAGCTGTTGCAGTAGTCCAAGTGGGGTGTGATTAATGCTTGGACTACCGTTCTGAAGTCATGGGGTGCGAGGAGGGGTCTAAGATGTTGCACGGTTCTTAACTTAAAAAATATGGTTCTTGCAGTTTGTTTTATGTGTAGCTCCATGTTAAGGGTTCTGTCTAGGATGATGCCCAAGTATTTGACTTCCTATTTTACAGGGAGAGTGGTGTTGAGAATATGGATTGTTTGGGGGGGGGGGGGGGTGAACCTATGGTTACTCATGGTGACAAGTACTTCTGGTTTTTTTTAAGGTTAATTTTGAAGTTGTTTATATTTAGACATTTTTCTGCTTCCTGTATGCATTCGGTTATGTTGTGGTATGTAGGGTTATGTACATTGATCTGGGACTAGAGCAGGATGTCATCTGCATAGAGATGGTATCCAATCTTGTGCTTTTTGAATATTGAGCAGAGTGGTTGAATATAGAGGTTGAACAGGAGGGTGGAAATTGCCGAACCCTGCCGGATACTTTGCTCTTGTGGGAATGGTGATGAGGATTCCGAATCGAGTTTTACGTACTGGGTATGATCAGTTAAGTATGATCTGAACCATTGGAGGATGATATCTGCTAGACCTAGTTGAGCAAGCCTTGATAGGAGTATAGTGTGGTCTACATTGTCTAATGTGGCCGTTATATCTAAGAATATGAGTACATAGGCTGTGTTTGAGTTATCCATGCCTAGTATGAGGGTATCAAACAGTACAAGCAGCAGTGTTTCTACTCCATGAAAGGAGCGGAACCCATATTGATGCTCGTCTAGGGGTGAGTTTTCGTCGATGAAGCTTTGGGGCTGTAATTGCACAGTTTTTTCTATGATTTTAGCTAGAAAAGGTATACTGGCAATTGGCCTGTATGAAGTAGGATCTTCTGTGTTCAGAGACTTGTTTTTCAGTATAGGTTGGATGGCTGAGCTTTTAAGTTTGCTAGGTAAGTTTCCAAGTGTGAGGGATTGCTTGATTATATACATTAAGGACCTGAACTTAATTAATGTTGAGATGAACAAAGCCCATTAAACGTATTAGGCATAGTTTTATTAGTATAAGTATTACCATCAAAACCTAAGTAAGTAAAGAACTTAAATACCTAAACACAACCTTAAAACTAAGATGCAGACAACAGTCCAGCAGCGAGATGAGGGCTTTCCAATCTTTTGCACTGAGTGTCACATGTATGATTTTCTCCCAGTTGATGAGGAGTCTTACATATGCACTAGGTGCAGGGAGCTCTTTGCTCTCAGGGAACAAGTCCGATCTTTGGAGGATAGAGTAGCAAACTTGAATTATAGCAAATTTGAAACTAATTTGAAACTTAATTTTCATGGTGGTAGATCACCAGCACTTTTGGCCAGAAAAAAGTAGATCACAACCTGTTCGAAGTTGGACATACCTGCTGTAGAATATCAATGGATTGAAATTCCATGTAGAAAGGTGTCAAGCCCCAGCCCTCCACGTAGGGCTCAGAGGGTTGAGGTTGCCATTATATGCTCCTTGCAGAAGGTGAGATAAAACCTTTTTGTTCCCGCTATGCCTGCTGGGAGTGGTAGTTCCTTTGCCCTCTGATAAGGAAATAGTTGTGAGACAAGTGGTAAGGCAAAATGACAAGAATTTATTCCCCAACAAAAAAAGATTCAGTGCAGATTAAATCAGGATACTCTTCAGGTGTTTGCTCGAGGATATTTACAGAACTTAAACTGATTGAGCTTCACACTCTTTGCTCACCAGTCGTGCAATGCATATCACATGTAACAGATAGAAAACATAACAGCTTCTTCTCACAAAGAAAAATATCTTCTTTCCCTTTGTTCACACTCAGCTCCCTCATACACATTTAGCAAAGGGATTCTATATCATCTGCCAAACATAGTGTACAGTCCATAGGCACTTCTGCTGAGTCACTCTCATTAAAGTCCTGTTGCATCTCTTCAAACTCTGGAACTAAGGAGTTTGGCTTTAAGCTGTTATTATACGACTTAGGATAATTTCCCCCTAAGACCTCTGGTGCTTCCTTTGGGCACAGTTCTATATGGTAAGGATTGGAAATACCTGAGGTTGTGGAGATTCCTCTCTGGCTTTGTTCAGCTAGCTTTTTCCAGCTGTAGGGAAACACTCTCTGATTCCCTGTTTGGAGTTCTTGTCTGGAGCACTGCTCTGGTTCCCATTCCCAAACTGAGCTTTGCAACCTCCTGGGTTTAGTGCTAGGTTCCCACCTGTGAGCTCCTTGAAGCTTTTTATCTGGCAATGAGGTCTGAAGGTCTCTCTGCTCTCTCTCTCTAGGCAGGTTCCTGAGAGCAGTCTGTCCCTTCTCTCCTTCTGCTCTGTCTGCTTCAATTCCAGAACTGCAGCTGGGTTTCCTCGAAGGTCTCCTCCCAGCTCTTCTCCAACCATCTCTCCAACCACCTCTCCAGTCAATACTCTCATCAACACTATTACCGGCTCTCTCAGCAATACTCCAATCACCAACTCCTCCCTTGCTTTCTCCTAGCCAGAGTTTATATTCCTGTTCCCTGAGCCTTGGGTCTGCCTTCCTGAACAGGTGCATGTAATTATGTTCCAGGCTTGCAGTTACGTCAGAGCTTGGGTGTGTCAGCTTAGCTCCTGTTTCCCTATGCTTGCCTCTCTCTTGCAAACGCTGAAACGTGTGTGCAGCCTGACTGTCAGTTTGTTTAAAGGTAAAATCATCCTTTTCTTCTATTTCCATATGTTCAGTATGGGCTTCTTCATCACAAAGGGGAAGGGGAAAGTGATAGCAATAAGGGTATACTGGCCAGAATGAACAAATGGATGATGAAATGTTCAAAGAAATCAGGGAAGCTAACAAAAGTTACAGCACAATACTAATAAGGGGTGATTCAATTACCCCAGTATTGACTGGATCAGTGTCACGGTAGGACATGCTAGGGAGATAAAGTTTCTAGATGAAATAAATGACTGCTTTTTGGAGCAGCTGGTTCATGAACCAACCAGAGGGGAAGCTATTTTGGACCTAATTGTTAGTGAAACACAAGATCTGGTGCAAGAGATAAGGGTGTTGGGGCCACTTGGCAGTAGTGATCATAGCATGATCATGTTTGATTTGATAAATGGAGGAAGGACGGCAAGATAATCCGCAGTACTACCTTTTAACTTTCAAAAGGAGACTATGATAAAATGTGGAAAATGGTGAAGAAAAAACGAAAAGGAGCAGTTGCAAAGGTCAAAGATTTATATCAAGCATGGATGTTTAAAAATACTATCTTGGAAGCCCAGACTAGCTTTATAAAACTATACCTAAAAAGCATTTTTCAGGAAATGAAAAAAGGAGCCAAATGATGAAAACTGGAAACAACATCATCACCGGCAAGTTAGATGCAAGGCATTGATAAGGCAGGCAAAGAGTGAATTTAAGAAGAAGCTTGCTGTGGAAGGAAAAACGCATAATAAAGACTTTTTCAAGTACATTCCTAGCAAAAAACCTGTGAGGAGACAAGGAAATAGGGGAGAGACTGAATGAATTCTTTGCTTCGGTCTTTACTGAGGAATATGTAGGGATGTTACTCATGACTGAAATGGTATTTAATGGTGATGCTGCAGAAGAATTGAAAGAAATATCGATACACTGGGAAGATGTATTACAACTATTTGACAAACTGAAGAGTAGCAAATCACCTGGAATAGATAATATACATCCAAGGCTGTTGAAAGAACTGAAATATGAGATTGCAGGCCTACTATTAGTAATCTGTGAACTATCATTAAAATCATCAGTAATACCTGAAGATTAAAGGGTGGCCAATGTAAAACCAATTTTTGAAAAGGGTCCCAGGGGTGATTCGGGAAACAACAGAGCAGTGAGCCTGATGTCAGTACCGGGAAAAATGGTAGAAACCATTATAAAGAACAAAATTACGGAACATGTAGATAGTCATAGCTTAATGGGAGACAGCTAGCCCTTGTTTAGCCATGGTTTAGTCAGGTCTTGTCTTACTAATCTGTTATGTTTCTTTTGAAGGTGTGAATAAGCAGGTAGATAAAGATGAATCAGTTGATATACTGCATCTGGATTTTCAGAAAGCCTTTGACAAGGTCCCTCATGAGAGACTCTTGGCAAAATTAAAAAGTTATAGGATAGGAGTCAGTGTACTGTTGTGGACCAGGAACTGGTTAATAGATAGAAAGCAGAGGATAGGTCTAAATGGCCAATTTTCCAAATGGAGAAAGGTGAATAGTGGAGTACCCCAGGGATCTGTGCTGAGTCCACTGCTTTTTAACATATGTGTAAATGTGACCTGGAAATGGGAATAATGAGTGAGGTATTCAAATTTGCAAATGAAAACAAATATTCAAAGTTGTTAAAACCCAAGATGATTGTAAAAAATTGCAAGAGGAAATTGGAAGACTGGATGTTCAAATGGCAGATGGAATTTATTGTGGACAAGTGCAAAGTTATGCACCGAGGAAAGAGCAACCCAAACTATGGTTACATGATGCAAGGTTCCATATTAGGAACCACCACCCAATTAAAAGATTTAACATGTTGAAACCCTCTGCCCAGTGTGCAGTGGCAGCCAAGAGAGCAAATAGAATATTAGGAATCATAAGGGAAGGAATGGAGAATAAAACAAAGGATATTATAATGCCTCTGTATTGTTCCATAGTGTGACCACACCTTGAATATTTTGTGCAATTCTGGTCACCGTATCTTAAAAAGGATATAGCATTATTAGAAAACGTAAAGAGAAAAGACATCAAAATGATAAAGCGGATGGAAAGATACCCCTATGAGGATAGGCTAAAAAGGTTAGGGCCCTTCAACCTGGAAAAGAGACAACTGAGGGTAGATATGATCGAGGTCTATAAATTAATGAATGGAGTGGAACTGGTAAACGTAGATCGATTGTTTACGCCATCAAAATATAGAAAGACTAGGGGGCATGCAATGAAACTACAGTGTAATCTATTTAAGACTAATAAGAGAAAATATTTTTTCACTCAACGCGTGTTCGTGCAGGCTGGGTCTGAATCGCAGTGCTGGCCTGCATGTACAGTGCTATTTACGATTCTGATCCTGCGGGGCTGGACATGACCCGCAGGATCAGAATCGTGATCTCCTTTGTATGTCTGGGTCAACCAGGATGTACAAAGGAGATCTGTCATGAATAGTATCAGGCCCAATCTGGTTAGCGGCGATATTCAGCCACTAAGCAGACTGCAAAAACACCTAAAGTCAGGACAGCCTTTCACCTGTCCTAACTTTAGTTGGTTTAGCTAACTGGTTAGCAACTGAATATCACTGCTGATTGACTAGCTAATGGTAGCACTCTACTCCACCCCAGGAATGTCCATCACTAACTGGCTAGTGATGGGACTTTAAAATTACTTAGGGGGTATATTTAGCAGCACTAATTTGGTTAGTGCCGCTGAATGTCCCAGTGAGCAATATTTATGCAGTTTATGAACCACATTAATAGCTTTGAATATCTCCCCCAGGGCAGTCCACAAACCAATGCAAAAGGTTAATGTTTGTAGAATCATTTCTCCACAAGACTTATTTTTGCCCATGAGGGATAGCTTGCTTACCTGTTGAAATTTCAGTCTAAGTGCAAAACATTTAGAGGTCACCCCATTCTGAACATTTTATGAATGGGAAAAGGCATTTATGTATTGAAAATATTCATTTTTAAGGCCCAGTTCAGGATGACTGCATGTGAGTCCAAGAATATCACAGATTTGGCTCTGTTTGTCAGTCTTGTTTACATCAGACAGTGGAATAAAGCACCATTTGCAATCTGAGCTCCTCTCAATGACATTGAATTTTTATCAGTTCTTAAGATTTGCCCAAACCAGGCTGTTGCATTTTCAAGGCACCTCTGTTTTTTTTAAATGACAGAGTCTCAGCAGAAACAAAGAAAAAGATGGTGCTGAACCTTCAGCAGCCACTGTTACCAGACATTGCAGTTGTCTGCTGTTTAGTTCAGATGATATAAAAACTGCCAAATGGTGTGACCTCTAAATGTTGTTTATTTTCATTGGGCCTGATATTCAAAGGCCTTTTCAAGGGTAACTTCCTTAGTTACATGTGTAAGGACCTTATCTGGGATATTCAAAGGGCACCTACACAGGTAGTACCCTTCAAATATCCTAAGTTCCTAATGCGTCCCGATGCTATTTGCATAGCATGGGGGCATTTAGGGACATTCCAGGGCAGAGGAAGGGACTACATGGGTAGAATCGATATTCAATCCTACCTGCATAGCCCTCTGTGCCTTAAAGATAGGCGAGAAAAAAACTCACCTATCTTTAAGATGCAGAGGCTATGCCGGTAACAATGAAAATTGCTGTTACCCATGTAGCCTCTGCAGCTGCCAGGGCATGCAGGCTTACCTGGATTTTCACTTCTGCCAGCATGGAAGTGAAAATCCATATTAAAGGGGTTGGCTGGAAGGCTATGTGCCGCCACCACGCATAGCCTGCCCAACTCAATATCGGGCCTATTTAAATTTTGTGTGTTTGTTATAAATATGATAAAGAATAAAACCAACCTGGAGAAAAACTGAAATCTGTTAGTTTGTTTTTTTTAGACCACCCTAATGTTGCCCCTCCCCTAATATTTTACTGTAGCTTAGTGATTTTTCCTCTAAATCAGTAACCCCAGCCCCTGTCTACCTGTATCTGAACCTTGAGTATGCCATTGTTTACTTTATTTCTGTCTAAGCTTATTGATGTTATCAATTTCACTTCTATAACTCTTCTAACCTACAGCTAACAAGCTACCCTATTCCTCTGAAACCCAGGAAAGAATGAACATAAGATGTTGCTGCTTTCTCTTTTCAGTTTCTTGATGACATCATAAGCCATGGAATTTGGAAGAAGTGAGGCTGGGATAGGCTTGTTTGGATGCTTTTCAAAATGTTTCAATATGATTAGTGAAGTGATTTCTGCTTCTTTGCTATCCCTCCCCAGTGTGGCTTCAATGTGTTGGACCAGGCAAAAAAAGATGCTGTTTTCCTGGCCCTATAGAATATCATGTATTTATTCATATTCATTTCTTTTCAATCTTCAAATCATGTAGGCATCCAGTTCATGCATCACATTGTACCATTAGTTTTAAAACAAATATTCATCCCTAAGCAATGACTAAAGAGCAATACTCTGAACCAAGTTCTTTGTACTGCAATTATACTCCTTCAAGTAGAACATCGAAGATAACTTTCAGAACCATACGAATGGTGTGTTTGCCTACCACTGAGCATCTTCATCTTATGAAAATCTCCTTGCTGCCCTTTTGCTTTGTTAACTTTCATAGCATGTATTCTCACTATAGCCTTCAACGCCTGAAAAATTAGCAGAAGAATTTGACTGATTATAGAGGCTGTTTTGCTTGTTCCACTGCTTATTCCAAAAGGGATACTCAGCAGAACTTGCATTTTTTTTCTTTCATTTTGTGCTGTCTGCATGAGTAATTACCTCCCTGATTCCTGAGATGCAATTGAGTAGCTTCCACATTAGAAAAACCCAAAGATTGATAGAGCCATCCCACCTAAAGGATTAGTTTGTTGCTGTGATTCCACCGAGTAGGTCATTCAAATAGCAAAATGTTACAAAGTTTAATGTCTCTTGTTTTAAAAGCCAGGTATTGGCTCCTATTAAGGTAACTTGAAAAAGACTGGTTAGCCTCAGAAGTAGTGATGAGCTATTATACTCCTCTGTACCATTTTGCTTGTCTTTTCCTGTGCACAGCACACCAGAGCTTATTCCACCTGAAAACTTGAAAAGTTTTTATTCTTAAGCAAGTCAATATGGCCAGTCAGACTCCCATGTGCAAAGCATGTTTTCTATAAACATAAAGGGCTAGATGTAATAAAGAGTGTTTCCCATTTTGAGAACAGTTTTCATCACCATTTACCTTGGTAACAGTGATTTATCCAGGTAAATTAGCTATCAGATCATTTATCTCACTCAATCCACCTTAAAATATGCATAGATTTCCATAACAAATAATATAATTTTAGTCAAACTGAGGTGAGGTTTTTCATGGGTGGGGGGGATAAGGGGGGGGGATTGTGGAAGAATCAGAGAATAACTTGAATGTATAGCTTACATTATTTCACCAATAACAAACAGTGCAAACTTCTGTGGATATGAAGAAAAATATATCTATACTTCCTCTCTGAAAATGAATTAAAAGACCTGAATCTAGGCAAATTGTGTGAAAATAGACCCCTACCTCTATGGGAAAATACTTATTCTATTTGGCCCAAAATGAGAGAGAACCTTCAGTGGATAATCCCTTTAGTCCTCTTCATAACATCTATCCATAGCAGGAAATGATCAGCAAATCTTCCACTCTCTTTTTTTAAGCTGCTGCTCTATGGTCCTGCCTAATGATGCTTCATTGTTACAGAGGGTTTTTCATTTTGATAAGGAAACATTTCCAAAAAAAGAGCTGTTAAATGAGTTTTCCCACTTTTCGCACAATCCAATACAAGTGATTTGTGTGGACCTGGTCTTTAGCCAGGGTTAATCAATCAGCTGGGCTGTGATACCAAGAAGGAGGCTGACATCTATACCGCTGAGGTTGCAAAAACTATTACAAATAAAATTATTTGTAGGAAAGCAAGGGGAGGCAAATCTAATTGTATTTCTTACATTGCAGTTTTCAAGTTAGCTCATGCCTTTCTTAAGTAAGAGTAGTGCTATGCTTATAGAAAATAGGCTACTTACATATGACAAATACATTTTGGTGAGTTTTCAGAAACATGCTCATTTTTTACTTTACAACTCCATTTTCCAAATTTCTCAATAATGACTAAAGACTTGCTAACAAGAATAATTTAGGCAGGGAATTCATCTAAACATCCTATAATCATAAGAAGGAAAAGCTGTAGTTACAGCTCTGATTAGTCTAGGCTTATGAGATGTCATTAAGATAATTATTTGTGACTGTAAAGTTTCTTTCTTATAAAATCCAGTCCTTTCTACATGCATCCAGAAGTCCGTCTTTTCCTAAGACAAGGCATAGATGCAGGAAACAAATACAAAACACTGCAGTGAATCTAATTTCACATTAAAGAAATTTGACCATGTCTCCCCTTTTTTGGCAGAGTATCACTGGCTGCCAGTCTCCTATCAAATTAAATTCAAAATATTGTTACTTACACATAAAACACTCCATTCAGGCCAGCCAGTTTACTTATGTGATCTTCTCATCCCATATGTGCCATGACAAGCCCTATGGTCTCAAGAGCAGAACAGATTGATTGTTCCTACAGCAGCAAATGCCAGACTCGCATGTACTTGGCAAGCCGTCTTTTATTTTCTAGCACCTTCACTGTGTAATGCTGTACCACAATATTTTAGATCTGAAGTGTCTCTTTCCAAGTTTAAGAGAGGCTTCAAGGCCTTTTGCTTTTTACAAACCTTCAAGACCAAAGGGCGATGCTTGCTCTGGATGTTGACTGGACTAATAGTGCATGATATATACTAATCCACTTCTGTGCTTTCCCTTTAATCTATTATTTTTACATATGGTTTAAAACCAAATTGGTATTTCCAGCGAAAAGCAGTATAGCAAATTTTTTAAATAAACCTAAACATAAAAATAAACATGAGACGGACTTGTAAAGAACTTTTGAGAGACGTACAGTATTTGAAGGCAATTTTAAAAGCATTTGCATCTTGAACCCCTCGCCTCTAGGTGATCCTTTCACTTATCTAATTTCCCTTCCCACCTCCCTTTTCTCTCTCGTGGCCATTCTATCTGTTGTCTCTTTTTGTGTCGGTCTGTATTTCATATATGCTCTCCTTTCTGCTCTTACTTTGTCTCCTACTTCTTCAAAGGGCAATTTTTCAAAAGCATTGATGTGGGCAAAGTAGTGCTTAACTCATAAAAACAGACCTTTAGAATATTGCCCCTTTGGTCTGCAAGTGAGAGTATGCGTGTATGGCCTGTGCACTCCTAAGTTTACCAAGACTCATTGGAAACAGTCCAGGAGGTGGTTTGGGGAGTAGTTCACATTAAAGCATGGGTTTTATAAAATATGCAAGTATGTTCATTCACTAATCTAGCAGACTTGTGCGTAGTTAAGAGCAGGTATAAATGTCAGCGCATAAGCTACCCGACATAATTTTCAAAGCACAAGTGCGCACATAGTTTCAGTTTGACAACTCACCAGTATTTGCAAGGGGAAAACAATGTATGCACTAATATGTATGCACTTGGCTATAAAATTATCACATTTATTTAGAACTTGGTAGATGTTTTTCTCAGTAAGACAAATGTCTCACGAGTTTAAAAAATACATTAAAACAGAAATGCCACAGCTAAGCTCAAGCTTGTTTGCTTATCCCAAGAGTCTCATCCTAATAGACATCAATTTAATATCCCAGTGTCCTCAATCCAGTTTGCATCAGCAAAGTTCCCATCACAAATCCATATCAGGATAATGGTTATTTTTATTCTATGCCTGTACCCTACATTGAATGCATTTTCATATGGCCATATTGAAGAAGTTTTAAATAAATAATAAATACATTTTTAAAAAAATTTCATGCAAATCTCAAAACAAAAAACAGATCACAAATCAGCCCTTCACTTATAATACAAATATATCCTACTCTGCATCCCTCCCTTCTTAATTCATACAAAAACTGAACTTCTTCCATAGTTCACTCCCTTCTTCCCTTTCCCATTTATCAATTAATCTTTATTCACAGGGTACATTCAGGCATATGTTTACTAAAGTGTGGTAGACTTTTGCAGCTAATACATAATATTAGTGGGAAAAGTGCTACAGTAGCTGTAAAAATCAAGTGTTATCTGTTGGGGCTGTGCCCAGCATTTCCCAAAATATAGTGCAGTGAAACAGCAGGGTTTGCGGTAAGACAGCATTGCTGATATGACTAATGCCACCCATGTCTGCAAAATGTGCAGCTCCCGTGCACCGTCAATGCCCATAGTAACCACATGGTAAAGGTACACACACCCTCCGCCCACACCCCACCCACTCTTGCCACTAACATGCAGGATGTAGCTACTGCAGAAACTTACCTGCGGTAGCTGCATTTCTCCTGCATGAGCTGTCACCGTGGTGCAATTTTCACACATTAGCACCGTAGTGACAGCTAGCGCCCGTATTAAACATACCTCTCAGTTCCACTTAAACTAAATTATGTGCAAACAACCAGGACTTGAAATCCCAGTGAAAGCTCAGAAAATAACACAGGTACACTAAAAAAAAAATTTTTTTAAACTGCCTCTAATGTTTCGATTGATTTTTACATTTTTTGGTGCGCTGAATCCAAATCTGGTAACCAATTTGCTCCATCACGTACAGATTTTTTGCTACATTGGGTTAGCAGTTTGAGGTGAACGTTTCAGATTGAGTGCAATCGAGATAAAAGTTTCTTGGATGAATTCTTTATACTAATTGTTTAGTAGTTATTCAAATAAGAATAAAGAAAATTGTAACAAGGCAGCACATAAGAATACAGTAATGTCAACAAAACACACTGTGATGGTAGCAAAATTGTCTGCACTTAAAACAGCCACATACATGTGCACAAACATTGAGCATATAAGAGCGAGGTTAGACACAAAGCAAAGCAAAGAAATGTGCAAAAAATGTTGTACAGGTATGTATGTAAGAATAGAAAACGCAAACCGCACCATTGCAATACATGAAGACAAACACCCGATGGTGTGAAAATAAAATTCTAATAAATGAGATCCGACACTGTGGTAATAACTAGCAAATTTTTATTTCAAAGTTTAGTAAAAACACAATATTTGTCAACACAGTTTAGATTTTAAAGTCATTCTTGGGTCAATCAATCTCCTGGTGGGCCCGTTTCTTCTTCCCCTGAATGCTTCTCTTGGTGCGCTGCTTGGCGTATTTTTCATCTGGGGTTTCCTGCAGCAGCAACCAGCAGAAATCAGCCATCATAGTGGTGTTCCATCTTCCTTGGTACCTTCTCTCTGCGTCCTTGATGTCCTGGTGAAACCTTTCACCTTGTTCTTCACTGTACGCCCCCAAGTTTTCGGGAAAGTAGTTCACATGGGAGTGCAAGAAATGGACTTTCAGGCTCATGTTACAGCCTTGTTCTTTGAAGGCATTGAGCATCCTGGCAACAATATCCTTATAGTTCTCATCCCGCCTGTTCGCCAAGAATTTGAGAACATCATCCTTGAAGGAATCCCAGGCTTCTTTTTCCTTCTCAGACATCGTTTCAGCGAATGCTCCATCTGAAATGAGTTTCCTTATATCAGGGCCAACAAACACTCCTTCCTTTAGCTTTGCTTCAGAAAGTCGGGGGAACTTTGAGCAAAGGTACCGAAAGCACTCACCATCTTTTGGAAGGGACTTGATGAATTGCTTAATGAGACCCAACTTAATGTGGAGAGGTGGTAATAGAATTTTATCACGAGGTACCAAGCTCTCATGAAGAACATTTTTCTCACCGGGTCTCAAATACTCCTGAATTGGCCAGTCTTTTTTCCCCCAGTGTAGGTCGCGGGCCCGGCTATCCCACAAGCAAAGGAAGCAGGGATATTTGGTGAAACCGGATTGCTGCCCTAATAGCATGGATAGAATTTTAAAGTCTCCACAAATCATCCACTTATGCTCATCATAACGAATCTTCTGAAGAATCAGGGCCAAATTCTCATATTTTTCTTGGAGAATAACAGAGTGAGCAATAGGAACTGAAGCGAATGTGTTGCCATTATGAAGAAGAACACCTTTTATGCTGTCTTTTGACGAATCAATGAACAGCCGCCATTCAGCAGGATCATACTTGAGTTTAAACTTTTCCATCACTCCGTATATATCGTTGCAAAATACCAAATCTTCCTCTTTGCTGAAATACTTCAAAAATTGTGTCTCGCGGTTGCGGGTACCAATAAAAAGTTGTTCCTGGTGACAATAGATTTTTCTGTTTAAGCCGAGAACCTAGCAGTTGGGCAGCATCTTTTGGGAGTCCTAAATCCCGGACTAAATCATTCAATTCAGCTTGAGAGAAAAGTTCAGGTTTCGGATCTGGTTCATTTTCAAACTCGGAAGTACTGGACTCATCGGGAAAAGCCATCTAATGAGTCTCATCATGATCAGAACCGTCCACACAAATATGATCCAAAGATTTTGGTGGTTCAGGCACAGGTACTTCGTTGCTATGAGGCATAGGCCTAATTGCTGAGGGAAGGTTGGGGTAACTTATTACGTTCTTATTTTTTAAGTTGTATCCCTTCACAATGCAAGAGCAAAAATAGCAGTCACTGCTGTGGTCTCTTTGTTCACGCCACATCATAGGCATTCCGAAACGAAATGCTTGTTTTTTACCTTTCATCCATAAGCGTAGATCTTCCTCACATGTCTTGCACACTTTGTGAGGAGCCCACGGTTTGTCTTGATCGCCTAACTTCAAACCGAAATAGGCGAAATATACTTTTTTAATAAATGCAGAAATGTTCCTCTGCCGCTTTTTCACGGTATATTCCCCACAAATAAAACAAAAACTGTCCGGAGAGTTGACGCAACCTCTGGCTCTGTGAGCCATCACAAATACACAGCACTGCAAACTACAACTGTAGTGAACCACTTCGGAATAAAGCTGGATTACGACTGAGCAAACAAAAGGTAATAATGAACTTGCAAGAAACTGAAATTTGACAGGAACGTTCATGTCGCAACCACCGTGTTTGAGCGAGCGCGAACGAGGCGAGGCGAACAGGAAAGAACATGCGCCAGCGCGAGTACTGGATTTAGCCCCCCGCCTCCCAATTGTCCTGTTAATGTATAAAATGAATACAAAACACTCTAAAATATCATGAGGGAGTGTTTCTAGTTAGTTAACCATTACAACCTCTATTTTGGGCCAAGAAAATAAACTGCAGTCGGCTAAAAAGAAGTTATGTGAACATTCCTTATATGGGTAAGAAATCTAATTTTGCAAGAAAACGTGACGTGATGGAACATTTTGGCTATTTTTCCTGGATTCAGCACCCCAAAATCTATAGGAATCAGTTGCAAAACTGGAGGCAGTTTTTTGGTAGTGTACCTGTGTAATTTGATCGAAGCTCACCTGGAAGATGATTCCACTGTTTAAAGATCTTAGAAGCAGAGGTATCCAGTGTGATTCCCAACCATTCCCACCACATACCCCAACCATGCCCCCCCCCCCCCAAACAGTCCACACAAATAAACAGTTACAATAGGTTTTCCACCCTTTATTACTGGATAAAGGAAACCAACTTGCCATGTTATTAGATAGGTGATTTCCTCATCCAATCCATTGTCCCTTCTGTCCTCTCCATATTAGTAGTTGAGGACTAACCACACCAGGCTTTGGAACCATATGACCTGATACGCTCATATGCATATTGCTTCCAAGTTGTCAGCACCTGATAGTAGCCCAAACAATACAGCACTTGAAATTAAGTTGTATAGCCAGTTGGCTCAGCTCCAGCTGCAACAACCCCAAACACTAACCAAAAACTTAATAGTGGCCATTAAAGGGAGGATGGGGGGAAGCAAAAACTCCCAAATGGCTACACTTTCAAATGATGACCACATCAGATGCCAGTCAAAATTCCCTAGCCCAACAAGCCACACTTAGCCTGTCACAACCCCCCTGCCCAATGACAAGCTCTTGGTGCACCAGCGCAATTCAAATCCAAATGACCACCCCCACCCCCCATTAATTGCCACATAACCCCACAAAATATGAAGAATTAGCTCAGGCCTACTGATCTTCTGTCTGTCTGTCCCCCCGTCCCCCCCCCCAACTCGACTCCAAGTCCATTAGCCTCTCACAATAACAGAGGTATCCAGTATGGGGTCCTGATCATCCCCCAATATATCTCAACTATGCCATCTCCACTCCCCTAAACAGTCCACCCAAATAAACAATTACAATACTGAACTGGAAAAGACAGTTGGTCACAGCTTTATTAGCATTCAAATACAACAAAAGAATATAACTACCTGTGAATTCCATTGAAGTTCAACAGGTGGTTCCCTCATCCAGTCCCCCGATACATATTACCTATCCATATTTGTCTTTCCCCACCCCCATTAACTGACGCCTAACCCTACAAAATATAGACAACTAGCTGAGGCCCACTGTTCTGCTGTCTCTCCTCCCCCCCAACCTCACTCCAAGCCAAGGCCTACTCCTGGGACAGCCTAGGCCCCAACTAGGCACCCTGTTAATTACAGCTGCTGGGACCTTGTTCATCGGCCTCTCAGAAAACTTAAGATTTGTTCCAAAGGTTTCAAGAACACCATAGTGGTTTCTCCGGTCTCCATTTTAATGTGCTTCACCATAATCTTTAAAAGACTTCCTTCACCTAATTAATAAGTCCTTCAGAAATCTAGGACCTGTTCCAGTATAATTTGACAATGCTTCTATCTTTACATTGAATTGTACCATATAGTTATCATTAGACCCCAGATTATATACTGCCATCTTTTTTGTGGAGTGATGTGATGGATAATTGAAGAACTTTTGCTGTAGATAGCTTCCTATTTCACAGTATGAGCAAAAATGTTTTAAATATCAATACGGCTCTGAAACGAAACAATGTGAGTTGTCTAGCTGCAGTAGTGCTGCAGCCAGGACTTATGCCATCCTCATGCATGAGATAACTTCAAGGGTGGCAGGGTCAGTAATCCGGTGCACACATAGCAATAAAGTATTGCCTTGAGCACAGGAACACTGAGATGAACAATAATAAAGATTTATTAATCTAAGAAAAGTACAGCATTAGCTTGCTCTTATAACATCATGGCTATCAGCAGATAAAGACTGCTTTGTCCACTGAGCTGGCTCCAGCTACCATGACCCTGTAGCTCCTACTAAATATCCGTCATTTCTTTCTGTTAGCCTGACCATTATTCTGTATTTATGTTTCATGCATGCTTGAACTTTGTCTCTCTTTGGATAGTTATGATCTCCACTGACAGGTTATCCAACCAACCATTAGCTTCTGAGAAAAGTAGGGGCATATTTCCTTATCCTATTCCCTCCTTCCGTCTCCATATCATGACCCCTTGCCTTTGAACATAATTTTCTATGCAAAACAATATCTACTTGTACCTTATGGAAGTTTTTAGATATCTGAACATTTCTGCTGTATCATCCGTCTTTCTGTTTGAGAGTATATTTCGAGTTTCTTCAGCTTCTTCTCACCATTAAAGTACCTTTCCTCTGAAGGGACTCAATTCTCTCAATGTCCATATTTCTTTCTACTGCTTGCAATGTATCTACTCTGCCACACATTTTTGTATTACCTGCAAGCATTTCTATGATGGAAGTTAAATATATGACTCAAAATTTCTTTACTTATGCTTTTTACATTATGATGGTAAACATAACTCTTTTTTGTACTGTAAAACAAAATTAATGGATGGAATATTGCCTGGGTACTTATATAAATGGAAGTACATATTACTTACACATAGCATGGACTTTTACATGGCGTATGAGTAAGTGTGCTTGTAGGAGCAGATTCCGTGGAGCTGAGAAATACTGGTGTATGTTACAAAATTCACAAAATTCACTGGTGTATGTTATAAATTCACACAGGTTTACATGGAAAAATTATGTCTATCTCAAAGCAGGTTTTACTTTATAAAATTAGAGGCCCTTTTACACTACACTAAGCATTTAGGGTGGAGTTTTTTTTTTTAGTTTCTTTATTTATATTTTCCAACAAAATACAAACAAAAAAAGAGAAAACCAAATTACAGTAAATCAAAATACATAATTCTTCTCTGTAACAAGAAAAAAAGCTATACACAGCTCACCCCATCCTATCATCATGAGATCAATGCAATGTGTGCCTTTGAGTCAGTGCTGATTCCTGGTGACCCAGAGGTTTCTGGGTTTTCTTGGCAGTGTGAATGGAAGTAGATTGCCAGGCCTTGCTTCCAAAGCAATGGAGGGTTAAGTGACTTGCCCAAGGCTACAAGGAGTGCTAGTGTGAATTGAACCATGGTTGCTTGGTTATTAAGCCAGTGTTCTAACCACTAGGCTACTCCTCCACTCCACAACATGAGATCATCAGGGGCTATATAAAACAGAAAACAGCTGAAAGCCTGCAAGGCCTCCAAAGGCTATAGAAGAACAACCACTCCACTATATAAGAAACAAGAAGATTTGTCTAATAACCCCTTACGATATCTCATATCGTTCTTTGGAGATGTAATTCTGTAGAGGTTTCCACTTAAGAAAAGTGGAGGGTGTAAGGGATCTACCACACCGTGACATTTGCTCATATTTGCAGCATAAGCACAAGCGGTTCCACCATTCGTGCCACCTAAGCGCTGCTGTATGCTTCCAGTTAAAAATTATGAGATGTAGGGCCACTCCCAACATGAAGTCAAATAAAAACTGACAATCCCTCTGTAATGAGGAAATGTCAATTGCTGATCAAAAAGCAACCACAGACCAGGAGAGAGTGGCCCTGAATCCCAGTACCTCTTGAATAAGATTCCATATTGAAACCCAATAAGACTGAATGTTAGGGCAATCATACACCACATGTCTCTAAGTGCCAACATCTCCTCAACAAGACCAACACTCATTACCAGCTGCCTTATCCCATTTAGCAACCTTTACCGGAGTAAAGTGTGCTCTATGCACAAAGAAGTGCAAAGCTTGTGAGACAGAGGCAGACTGGGAAATCCTGTTTATCTTACTCCAGAATTTTGTCCAAGTTTCCAGAGAAAAAACTTCCCCAGTGTCATGTTCCCATATTCGTTGTACACCAATGGCCTGAGAACTGTTGTTCTGAACCACCAGTTTATAATATTGAGAGGCCACCCCAGAGGACATATATACTGAGCTTTTCTTACTCATCAACCCCCACTCGTCAGACAACGATGTAATATCTAACTGGGATTTCTTTATACAGTGCCTCAGCTGAATTCACTGAAAGTATAGGGGTTGAGGCAAATCAAATTCACTTTGCAAAGAGGAAAAAGATTTCCACTTACCATCCATTATCAGTTGGCCCATGCTCCAAATGCCCCTGCTAAACTATTTTTGCCATGCGAATGAACTTTGATTGATTTTAAAATAAGGACTATGCCAGATGGGTATTAATTTCAATAGGCAATCCTCCTTAGGAATTGCATTTCCTAACTGTTGAAAAGCCTTCTGAGTGTCCGATATAATCCCAATAGACACCATGCTAGCAAGAAGATTCAAGGGAAAAGGAGTACTTAATCTCTCTTCTAGTTCAAGCCATACTGGGCGTTTACCTAAGGCCCCCTCCACCCATTGCAAACCTTGTTTTAGCAAAAAAGCAAAAAAGTCAGGGAAATTCACCCCCCCCCCCTTTCCTCTTTTTTAGATTTGAGTTTCCTGAGAGAAATTCTAGGCAGTTTATTTTTCCATAGAAATTGAACCAGAATCCTTTCAATTTGACGATAAACTTTACTTGTAAGAAAGACTGGTAGCATTTCTAATATATAATTCACTTTAGGCGTGATAGTCATTTTTATAGCTTCAAGACGACCCCACCAAGAAAGATAGACCAGCGACCACTTTGCTGTTATGTTACGAACTGTAGATAGAATCTCTTCTTCATTGTACTGTAGGGTTACACTAAGTGGGTATCAATAGTGAACTATCAAATACTTCACCATCTTAGGCTCCCATACAAAAGGGAAATCCTCCATATCCATCCTACATACTCTTGAGTTCAAGGGGAAGATGACAGACTTTGACCAATTAATTTTATAGCCAGACAATCCTGAATATTTATCTATCAACTCTAAAAAGATCAGTATGGAGCTAGGTGTGGTGAAAAGCAGCAAATCATCCACATATGCAGATCGTTTAATTTCCATGCCAGCAATAGAAACACCCTGAACCATGAGACTTTGCCTTATCAGTAAGACCAATGGTTCCAAGGCCAGATTGAAGAGAATGGGAGAAAGAGGACAACCCTGACAGGCACCCCACCCCAAAAGAAATTCTCTAGACCGAGTCGCATTCACAGAAATTATCACACTCGGTCTCACATACATAAGTTTAATTAGATTGCAGAAACCCGGGGGGGCGGAGCCTGATGTCCAGCGGGTAAGACGCTTCGCGCTGAAGCTCCCGAGAGGCCTACTTAGAATCCTGACATAATACCTATACAAACTTACTATTTCGCTCCGGGCTGACCGGGGTACCTCGGGGGGATGGCGGCCCATAAACCAGCGCGCTTGGACTTCGGGTCTCCTTCTTCTTCTCACGGAAAACGCTCCAAAACAGAGGTGTCCTCCCCACAGAAGATGGTTCCATTTCGGGAGAACCCCGAAATGCACCTGGAGATTTTAGAGGAAATACGCGGCGTGAAGGAATTGGTGCAGTCCAATGGAGAAGCGCTTAGAGCCCTGCGAGAAGACTTTGGAGTGCTCCAGGACCGACTTGAAGGTCTCTCATTACGGCAGGACAATATGGCGGGGGTCCTCGACTCGCACGCGGTGCGCTTGGGCACACTGGACAAGGCTGAGCGCCAGATACAGAATCTTCAAAAGGAGTTAGAAGATAGCAATAATCGAGCCCGTCGCAACAATGTGAGGCTCATTGGAATACCGGAGGGGGTGGAAGCGGGAGATATGAGAGAATTCCTGCTCAAAACTCTTCCCTCCTTGCTGAAGATCACCTTTCATAAAGAACTGGAAATCGATCGAGCACACCGTGTTCCTACCCACATGGCGCTCAACCGAACGACCCCCCGGCCTATTATCTTTCGCTTGCTACGATATCAACAAGTGGAACAAATTTTAAATGCTGCCCGGGCGAACCATCATTTGGAATTTGAAGGTCACAAAGTCTCCTTCTTCCCTGATCTGGCAAAGCCCACAGTCGACCGACGGAAGAAACTCCTTGCTTTTCGCCCTCGACTTCAACAGCTACAGGCTCGCTTTGGCCTGTTGTATCCCGCGAAGCTCCGAGTGACTCTCCACAACCAAACCAGGACATTCGAAGATCCTGATCTACTATCAACATTTTTAGACTCCAAAGAAGCAGAGCAGATGCGCTAATCCAACGACTTGGACTTTTATTTGCCGGCTCTGTCCGCCATTTGAAGGGCCCGATGCGGCGGTCATAGTTCAGTACAGAGACTGCCTGGACTTTCTTTCTTTCTTTCTATGACTTTTGTTATGTGGTCTCCTATCCCTCCATGATGTGTGCCTCGGTCGGATTCGGAGCACGCACAGTCCTACAGGTTATGTATTTTTTCAATTTCGGCCTTCTCTGGGGCTTCTCCCCGCAGACACATGGTCGCCAGTAATTTTTGGGGTTCTGCTTCTTCTCTACCGCGCTGCGGTTTTTCTTTTTTCATGTGGGGCGCTTCATTGTATTATCTAAGCTTATTTTCTTTTATGCCATATGTACAGCCAGATACAGTCAATATGAGGGACATTGTGAAATTATGTGCGCTATCATGCTCAGAATTTTTAACTCGTCTGAATGGCTTTTATGTAAACTCTTATCACTCAACGTAAAGGGCATTAATAGTCCAATCAAGAGAAAGAAAATCCTTAGCTATCTTAGCCATGAGCATGCTGATTTATCGTTTCTTCCGGAAACGCTCTTAATCTCTTCTGAAACACTGAAACTCTATGTTAATCCTTACATGGTGGCTGCCTTTTCTCCAGCCGTTTCCAACCGGTGCGGGGTGGCCATTCTGTTTAAGAAATCTTTGCAAGCTACTGTACTTGATACGAGCGCTGACCAGGAGGGTAGATGGGCCCGCATACATCTTAGGTTGGAGATAGTGAATTTAAATGTATTTGCATTTATGACCCGAATGTGGACAACCCTGCTTACTATGCAAGTATTGCGCAGTTGGCACAGGCCTCTGCCAATACTCCATTAATACTTGGTGGTGATTTTAATCAAGTGTTAGACCCTCTGATAGATAGACAGCCGCCTAGAACGAGTAGTCCACCCAAGAGTCTTGCTACTCTTACAGCTCTGATGCAAGATCTTGCGCTGGTAGATATATGGAGGCTACTTCACCCCTCCGACTTAGAGTTCACTTTCTTTTCGGCCCCCCCTCACTCCCAATCTAGAATAGATTTCTTTCTCATTTCCAAAGCACTGATTTCTCAAGTAGACACGACTAGGACTCATCCTCTCCATATTTCAGATCATGCTGCCATATCTTTATCATTACGTGTCACTGCGCGGGATGATTCTCCCCGAGCTTGGTTTTTTGATAGATCCCTACTGGGTCAAAAAGATTTTCAGGTTGATATAAAGGCCGCTATCCAAGATTATTTTCATTTTAACTCACCCCATGACACAGCGAGCTGGGCTTGGTGGGAGGGTTTTAAAGCATCTATCCGCGCCACTATAACTAGCTATCAAATTCGGCAGGGGAAACAAAGAAAGCAGCATTACTGACTCTAGAGCAGCAGATACAAGCTGGGGAGCGTCTCCTCACGTCCCGTACTGACCCATGTATTTTACTCCGTTTACAACGCTTGCGTTTTCAATACAATCAGCTTTTGTACACTGCTGCTGTTTAAAAATATCGAATCACAACAAGGGTTATATTATCGGGAAAATAATCGTGCTGGCAAATTATTAGCAAATGCCCTAAAAGGTCAAAAAGAAGCCAAGCGTGTTACCGCCCTCCGTAATCCGTCGGGGGGGGGGTTTGGTCACTAAAGATACCGAAATCTTAGAACTCTTTCGTGATTTTTATACTCGGCTTTATCAATCTGAATGTGATTTTGAGCCAGATGTATTTGAACGCTTACTTTCAGGGGTACAAAGACCGACCCTATCTGACGAAGATAGAGTGGCCTTGGACACACCATTTACTGTCTCAGAAATTCATTCTGCTATCAAGAAATGTGCCTCAGGTCGAGCCGCAGGCCCAGACGGTCTCCCTGCTGAATTCTACAAAACTTTTCACGCTGACTTAGCTCCAGTTTTGAAAATTTATTTTTCTGCTCTGGCCGAGGAGGGTTCTCCTTCTGGGTCCTTTTCCATGGCAAATGTAGTAGTTTTTGAGAAAGAGGGGAGAGACCCGCAACTAACAGCTAATTATCGTCCAATTTCCCTCCTAAACGCGGACTATAAAATATTTGCCACCATTCTCTCTACCCGGCTCTCGGATAGGATGCCTACCTTAATACACCCAGATCAATGCGGTTTCATTCCTGGTAGATCAACTGCCGACAATGCTCGGACTCTATGCCATGTACTGACTACCGCAGTTAATCTTGATCGCCCATTTGTTGGCCTCTCACTTGATGCTGAGAAGGCCTTTGATCGCTTAGAGTGGCCCTTTCTGTTTGCAGTCCTCCGCTGGTACGGATTCGGGGAAGGTTTTCTCCGTTGGTCTTCGCACCATGTACGCACAGCCTACAGCCAGTATATGTGCCAATGCTTTAAAGTCTCAGCCTTTTCCCCTTCAACGCGGCACTCGCCAGGGATGCCCACTGTCTCCACTTCTCTTCGATCTTGCACTTGAACCCTTGGCTTTACTAATCCGGCAATCGGAGGAGATTCATGGAGTCCCCTTCACCCATAGGGAAATCAAAATTTCAGCGTATGCTGATGACCTTATGCTTTTTGTCTCTATAGACTCAGTACCGGCTGTCCTAGAGCAAATTGGTAAATACTCACAACTGTCCGGTTATAAGATAAATTGGACCAAGTCGGTAGCCTTTCCATTAAATCCTTTGCTTCATCAGGCAGATATGCAACCCTTCCCCTTTTTATGGCAACCTCGCATGGTCAAATACCTTGGGGTTCACTATTGTTCTCCTTTGGAAGACACTATCTCCTTCAATGCCAAAGACTTAACCTCTAAAGTCTGGGCGCTTACTCACCGCTGGACTCCTTTAACACTTACCTGGTGGGGTCGATTAGAAACCATAAAAATGATGATTGTTCCGAAAGTGAATTATATCTTAGAAATGTTGCCCTGTCTCTTCCCTCGACGTATATATAAAGATATAGAGGGCCTTCTGACTAGATACTTGTGGCAAAACAAGACACCTAGGATAGCGAAACATAAGCTGCAAGCAGATAAGGAAAATGGGGGTGTCAGATTCCCTGATTTCCTGAAGTATCATCAATCTTTTCTTCTCAAACAAGGCACTCGCTGGCTGGAAGATCCAGTACCGAGTAGACCTGTGTGGCTTGACATAGAAGAGGACCTTTGCAAACCGATTCCTCTTACTTTTCTCCCTGGTATGACTCTCCCATCAGACTCCCACTTTCCACCAATGCTTTTAGACACCTTAGGTGCCTTTAATAATCTTATGCACTCTTTAGACTCCCGACTCTGTCCGTTAGACAAGCTCCCACTTTGGTATAACACTCGATTTCGAATACAAAATAAGCCGATGGCGTGGAGCCCCTGGTACACTAGGGGCATTTGGATTCCTAGTCAGTTGTTCCATGAAGGTCGCTGGAAAACTTTTAGTGAATTGCAAATTGAATTTGGTCTCCCAGCGAAACACTATTTTCAGTTGGTGCAACTTCAGCATTGCCTTCGGAGTGCTAAGGTGCTCCCGCCATCGGCCTCCCCTACACAAGGAAGGTTGGAGACTATCCGATCTATCGGTAGTTCACCGGGTGTAGCATCCAATTTTTACAAAACCTTATGTAATGCTATAATTAGAGATACCCCTATAGCGCAGAAAGCATGGGAGAGAGAATTGCATGTGACTTTGACCCCGGAGCAATGGAGCCTTGTCTGGAGTAGAGTAACACGGGTCTCCCGATCCGCCTCACTCACTCAGACACTCTTCTTTCTAGCCCACCGGTGTTTTTACACTCCTGACAGATTAGCCAAATGGAACACTACTCAGGGCAATAGTTGTTGGACATGCCATGCGGCCATTGGTTCACTACCTCATGTTATGTATGAATGCCCCGCACTACAGTATTACTGGCGTCGGGTCTGGGGTCGTATCCAGTCTATTTTGCACTTTCAAGAGCCCCTTTCTTGGAGGATAGTGGGACTTCGCTCAGCTGCGGGGATCCCCTCTCTTCCAAAAACGGCTTACTTCCTTTTGGACTTTATGCTTGGCATTGCTATTTCCCTAATTACGAAATACTGGAAAAATAGCTCTCAGCTGAGCCCCAATGAATGGTGGAATCATGTCTGTCTCTACAGTAAATATGAACAAATACCTCGTATGTTTGCTTCCCCCATTCAGACTCCTCATCATCGGTCTAAATGGAAGATGCTCAATGACTATGTACATTCTGCTCAATGCTCTCATCTGACTGTCTAAATTTGTATATATCTTTGTCCCATGCTTATTCTGTATCGCAGATCCTCTTTTGATTGTTTTGATGTATAATCACTGTTGTTTGGAAGCGCTCACATGCTGACATAATCAGCTAGAGAAGAAGCGTGGGGGTGGGGGGTAATTGGGTTTACTTTTCTTTATTGTATACTTGTTTTGTCTCCTTTGGTGTGTTGTTTCTTTTGTCTGTTGCAAAATGAAAATAAAAGTTAAAAAAAAAAAAAAAAAGATTGCAGAAACCCTCAACAAACCCAAACCACTTCAGAACAGCAAACAGGAAAGGCCATTCCAACCGATCAAACACTTTCTCTGTGTCTAATAAGAGTCCCACAAGAGGGTCCTCTGTTTCCTCCGCGCCTTCCAAAATGTGACAAAGCACTCTGGTATTATTGGCTGTAGAGCGCCCCTCAGTGAAGCCACATTGGTCCGGGTGAATCATAGAAGGGATCAATTTGGAAAGACGACAAGCTAAGATAGCAACATAGTAACATAGTAAATGACGGAAGATAAAGACCAGTATGGTCCATCTAGTCTGCCCAGTATGATGGCAAGAGTAGATGCACCTGCCGCTCCGTACAGGCAACCCCTCCCCATGTCTCTGCTCAGGGGGTGAACCCACCACTCCATGGAGGACACCCCTATTTGTTGAGAAATTAGATGGTTCAGTTTATTTGGATTTTATCCTGTTGCTGTAAAGGGATCCACTGTGTCTGTCCCATGCCATTTTGAATTCTGTCACCACGTTTGCCCCCACCACTTCCATCGGGAGGGCGTTTCAAGCATCCACCACCCTTTCTGTGAAAAAGTATTTACTGACATTGCCTTTCAATTTACCACCTTGCAGCTTCATGTTATGCCCTCTAGTTTTTCAGCTTCCCCATCTTTGGAAGAGGTTTGTTTGTTCAGTATTTCCCTTTAAGTATTTAAAGGTCTGAATCATATCTTCCCAGCCCCTCCTCTCCTCCAAAGTGTACATGTTTAGGTCTTCAAGTCTCTTCTCATAAGACTTCTGACGCAGGCTCCAAATCATTTTGGTCGCCTTCCTCTGAACAGTTTCCAGTCTTTTTACATCCTTTGCAAGGTATGGTCTCCAAAACTGAACACAGTATTCCAAGTGAGGCCTCACCAGTGACTTGTACAGTGGCATAAGTACCTCTTCCTTTCTGCTTGTAATTCCTCTTTGTATGCAGCCCAACATCCTCCTGGCTTTTGCCACCGCCTTGTCGCACTGTTTTGTCACCTTGAGATCTTCAGAAATAATCACACCAGGGTCTTTCTCCTGTTCCGTGCACACCAACCTCTCGCCTCTGTCACGTACATTTCCCTTGGATTTCTGCTACCCAAGTGCATGACTCTGCACTTCTTCACATTAAAACGTAATTGCCAAGCATTAGACCATTCTTACAGTTTTTGTAGATCTTTCCTCATGTTAACCACTCCTTCGGGGGACTCCACTCTGTTGCAAATTTTTGTGTCATCTGCAAAAAGACAGACTTTTCCATTCAGTCCTTCAGAAATATCACTCCCAAATACATTGAACAGTGCCGGGCCCAGGACTGACCCCTGGGGCACCCCGCTAATCACCTTCCCTTCATCTGAGTGAGCTCCATTTACCTTCACCTTCTGTCGTTTGTCAGTCAACCAATTTCTGATCCAATTTACCATCTTGGGATCCGTTCCCAAGCTACTGAGTTTATTGATAAGCCTCCTATGAGGAACGGTATCAAAGGCATTGCTAAAATTCAGGTAGATGACATCCATCACATGCCCCTGATCTAGTTCCCTGGTCACCAAGTCAAAGAACTCAATCTGATTTGTTTGGCAAGATCGTCCTTCAGTAAAACCATGTTGCCTCAGGTCTTGCAACCTGTTGGTTTTGAGAAAGTTCACTATTCACTCTTTCAGGAGCACCTCCATTACTTTTCTTGCCATGAGGTAAGGCTCACAGGCCTGTAGTTTGACACTTCTTCCCTGTCACCACTTTTGTGTAGAGGTACGACATCAGCCATTCTCCAGTCCTGAGGAACCTCTCCTGTTTCCAAGGATCTGTTGAAAACATCCTTTAACGGCCCTGCAAGAACCTCTCTGAGCTCTTTCAGTATCCTGGATGTATCCCATCCAGTCCCATGGCCTTGTCCACTTTCAGTTTTGCAAGTTGCTCTAACACATCATCTTCTGTGAATGAATGGTGTGGTATCTACTTCATTCCCATTTTTATATTTGGGAGTCAGAGGAGGTCCTTCTCCAGAACTTTCTCTAGTAAAAACAGAGCAGATGTATTCGTTTAGCAATTTCACTTTTTCAATGTCATTTTCCACGAGTCCGTTCGCAGCACTTTTGAGTCCTTCAATTCCACCTCTGATCTTCTTTCTTTCCCGAATATACCTGAAGAAAGCTTTGTCGCCACACTTAACATCTTTAGCCATCTTTTCCTCTGCCTTTGATTTTGCTATCCTTATTTCTCTTTTTGTGTCTTTGAGTTTGATCCTGTATTCATTTATGTGTTCCTCTCTTTGTGAGCTTTTGAAGTTTGCTAAGGCTGTGTTTTTTGCCTTTATTTGAGCAGCCACTTCTTTGGCCCTAATGTTTTGGAAAAGGTTTTCTAGAATTCAGCCGGCAGGTTGTCTGGTCCAATAGCCTTGCCAACTTGCATAGAGTCAATAGCCTGAATAATTTCCATGACTGTAATCTGCTTATCCAGTCTCGCAGCAGTTTCTTGATCTAACACCGGCCCTTGAATATTATTTAGCAAACTATCAAACTCCTTCACAGAGAAATCTATCTCTGGGGAGTATAACTGAGCATTAAACTGGCAAAAGTTCTCTGCAATGTCGGGGTCCTTGACAATCAATTGTTGCACCAGAGGATCCCTTAAAGCTGTAACATGCGAAGCTTCCTTACGACCCTTTAACAAGTTAGCTAGCAGCCGTCCAGCTCTATTACCTTCCAAGAAATATCGTCCTTTCTGGCCTTGAATATTTTGTGAAGCCTCAGTGGTCAAAATCAAATTATATCTAAATCTAAGGCACTGCAATCTTATCAAGATGTTAGGATCAGTTTTCTGGCATAAAATACGTTCTCCAGCTTTAATCTGCTTGTCTAGCAAATCAAGTTCTGCTTTGCTTGGCCTGCTTTATAGCAAAACTAGTAATGGTGGCTCTCACTTGGTTTGCAGCTTGTCGTGCTGTGAGGGCTAGCGTGCATCAGTGATGCTGAGAGCTAAACTATCGGTAGTTTAACTACTGGAAGGGTCTCCCAAGATGGACAGGTCTCATCTGAGGTGCCAAACCAAGACAAACCACCCATCTGGGCAGCAGCAGAATGGGATAGTGTTGACGGTGGAGGATCACATTTTTGTGACAACGGCAACAACACCAAACTTAAACTGCACGGAAGAAAGGCCCAGCAATCTACTTCTGTATCTTGCCATGAAAACCCAATGGATAGTTATAACAAAACAAATTGTGCTATGGTGCTGGAAGATGAGACCCCCAGGTTGGAAGGCACACAACTAGCTACTGGGGAAGAGCTGAAGACTTTTCAGAGTAAAGCCAGCATTTATGATGTGGTTGGATCAAATCCCTCGGGAAGTCTGACTGCTGATGTAGCTGTGCATGAAATGAGAGTCAGAAGCTGTAAAGATGTCTTACACATTGGAACATGGAACGTATGAAGCATGAACCAAGGGAAGTTGGAGGTGGTCAAAAATGAAATGGAACGTGTACAACTTGATCTGTTGGGTGTCAGCAAACTGAAATGGACTGGCACCGGGCACTTTGCAACAGATGATCACATGGTCTACTATGCTGGAAATGAAAGACAAAGAAGAAATGGTGTTGCGTTTATAATAAAGAAAAAACTTGCAAGAACAGTAATGAAATACAATGCAGTCAGTGAACGCTTAATCTCTATTCGTCTACGAGGATTGCCTAGCAACACAAATATAATTCAAGTATATGCCCCAACAACAGCTGCAGAAGAGAATGAAATTGAAGAGTTCTACGAACAAGTACAAGCTGAAATTGACAGAACATGCAAACAGGATATCCTGATAGTCATGGGTGACTGGAACACAAAAGTTGGCAACAAAGAAGAAGGCAAAGTAGTTGGAAAATATGGACTTGGCAACAGAAATGAAGCTGGAGAAAGACTGATAGAATTCTGCAAGACCAATGATCTATTCATCTCAAACACCTTCTTCCAGCAACACAAGCGGCGACTGTACACATGGACTTAAGAACATAAGAGCATAAGAAATGCCATACTGGGTCAGACCGAGGTCCATCAAGCCCAGTATCCTGTTTCCAACAGTGGCCAATCTAGGTCATACGTACCTAGCAGTTTCCCCAAAAGACACAGGTTCTGCAGTGCTTGTACTAGGCCAAGCATTGATATCCTGGGTCCCTTTTTAATAGTGGTTTATGGACCTTTCCTCCAGGAACTTGTCCAAACCTTTTTTAAACCCAGCTATACTAACAGCCCTTACTACATCCTCCGGTAACAGATTCCAGAGACTTCACCCAATGGATTATATAAAAATCAAATTGACTACATCTGTGGAAGTCAACGATGGAAAAGCTCTATAACATCAACAAAGACAAAACCTGGAGCTGACTGTGGTACAGATCATCAACTACTAGCATGCAAACTCAAGCTAAAGTTGAAAAAGAGCAAACCACTCATGAATGCAGCAAAATATGACCTTGAGAATATACCACTGGAATTTAAAGACTGCCTGCAAAATCGATTTGCTGTTTTAGATGCAAATGACAGATCTCCGGAAGAGTTATGGAATGACATCAAGAAGGTTGGGTTGGAAGAAAGCGAGAAGTCTCTACAAAAGGTGAAAAAGCAAAAACGGCCAAAATGGATGACGGAAGAAACTCTGAAATTGCCCAGAAACGCAGAGAAGCTAAAGCCAGAGGAGAAAGAAAGACAATCACAAAACTCAACAGAGATTTCCAACGTGTAGCAAGACAGGACAAGGAAAAGTACTACAACGACGCATGCAAGGAAATAGAAGCAGAAACTATTAAAGGAAGAACAAGATTGGCTTCCTAAAGCTACCCAACCTACCGCTACAACTCCTATCGGACTGCTATAATGAAATCACAACTTGGCTAAAAGCACAAAACCTCCACATAAATCACACTAAAAATGAAGTTCTAATCGTGACCAAGAACAAATCCTATATCCCCCCAACACACATAAGACTTCAAAACCAAGAAATTAAAATAAAAAACGAAATAAGATATCTAGGCGTTATACTAGACACACACCTTACGATGGAAACACACATTAGCAATACCATAAAGAAAATTTATTTCAAACTCAAAACCCTCAAACAACTTCGTCCGCTAGTATTTACACAAGACTTTATCAACATAATCCAGGCCACCATAACTCCACATTTTGACTTTGCCAATCTAATTCTAATAGGCATATCAAAACAAAACATCAAACGATTGCAGTTAGCGCAAAACGCAGCGGCCAGAATCATATTGAAAATTAACTCACTCCAACACATATCACCAATACTAGCCTCCCTCCATTGGCTACCAATTCAAAGCAGAATAATCTACAAAACAATAATAACTTCATTCAAGGCCTTATATGATATGGCCCCGACTATGCTATGTAACTTAATACACAAAGAACCATCTAAGCCTACACACAGAAAAGGACAATTGAACAGATTAAAGATCCCGAAAGATTATACAAGAGCCCATAAATCAACAAATAACAGAGCCTTTTCCCACATAGCCCCAACTATCTGGAATTCCCTCCCAGAGGAGCTACGAACACTAACGGAGATCATGGAACTCCGCAAAAAATTGAAAACTTATCTGTTCACCAAACACTATAACATTGATAACTCATCACCTGCTTTAGACAAAGGTTAAACAGGTATCTGTCTGCTTCAAGCAAAAACCCTTTAACCCACACAGATAGCACACACTCATGATGACCTCACAGCTTATGTCCTTTCAATTCCATGTATATATATACATATATAAAATTGTATATAGTTTATTCTGTTCTGTATTATCTCACATTGTTTAGACTGTATATTCTATATATAATATGATGTTCCTTGTAAATATGTTCTGTTATAATATGACGTTCCCTGTAAAACAAACTTGCTTTGTTAATTATTGTTCACTGTGAACCGCAACTGAACTTTGGAAGATGCGGTATATAAATGTGTATAAAATAAATAAAAAAAAAATAAAGCTACGAGAGTTAAAGAAAAAGTTCCAGCCTCGAATTGGAATGTGACAAGATGCTCAAGGTTCTATGTTGAATGATGCTGAGAAGATCAAGAAAAGGTGGAAGGAATATACAGAGCTTTTATATGATAAAGATCAAGTGGACCAACAGCCGTTTCAACCTGTACCTTATGATCGGGAACCATTGGTGATGAAAGAAGAAGTTGAAGCAGCATTGAAAGCCTTATCAAAGAACAAAGCACCAGGCATTGATGGTATTCCTATAGAAGTATTGCAGCAAGTATTGCAGCAAGTATTGCACAAGGAACCGTAAGTTCATACCGCCTCCATCACTACTCGTCAACAACATAGAGTTGAAATCAAAAGCTACCATCCGTTACCTCGGCATCACATTGGATCAGCACTTGGATATGACAACTCATGTCAAGAACATCACAAAAAACGTATATTATAAGATCAAATCGCTACATCACCTCCGCTCCCTACTAGATCCCACAGACTTCCGAACAACCTTCCAAGCATTAGTCCTCCCACACCTGGATTTTGCCAACATCATCCTACATGGCCTCCCTCAATCAACTTTAAACCCGCTCCGCCTAGCCATGAATACAGCCGCCAGAGTCCTCTCCGGCTCATCAAGATCTGACCATATAACACCCATCATGAAAGAACTGCATTGGTTACCATTACATGCCAGAATCCAGTATAAGTCTTTAGTCCTTACTTTCAAGGCACTAAATAACTACCCCCCTACGCCAATCAGCAAGCTCATCCATGGCACCCTGGAAAACAGAAAAAGGAGAACCACATCAATGAACACCTTAATTGTCCCGAAGATAATAACGAAGTGTACTAAGGCCACCTCCAACAGGGCCTTCTCCTTATTTGCTCCTCTAAACTGGAATGCACTACCTCACGAAATCCATGCTATCAAAAACCTAATCCTATTCCGAAAAGCATTGAAATAACACCTGTTCACAAAATGCTACCCAGAAGTCAACCTAGTCACTAACAAAACTACCACCTCAATACAACCTGAAAAGGGCTAGTTGGTCAACCTTTCTCTCTAGTCTTATTAGTGAACCACATTGTAACATCCAATCGAGTTTGATATTACTGTATATACCATTAAGTTAATCTGTACATAGTTCCCCCGGTTGTCCTATTGTTGAAGTTCCCTGTTCAATGTAAAACTCAATGTTACTTGTATGCATTGTAGTATGTTCTTGTTCTATGTACACCGCACTGATTATAATAGCGCGGTATAAAAGAATTGTTAAATAAATAAATAAATAAATAAATCTGATGCAGCTGTTACCATACTTACAAGGCTCTGCCAAGAAATATGGAAGACAACATCATGGCCAACTGACTGGAAAAGATCTGTGTTTATACCAATAGTAAAGAAAGGTGATCCAACTGACTGTGGAAATTATCGAACAATCGCTCTGATTCCACATGCCAGCAAGATTCTACTGAAGATTATTCAAAAGAGACTACAATCATACCTGGAACAAGAACTACTTGAAGTGCAAGCAGGGTTCAGGAAAGGGCGAGGAACGAGAGACATCATTGCGGATGTGAGATGGATCCTTGAAAAGACTAAAGAATACCAAAAGGATATCTATTTGTGCTTTATTGACTATAGCAAGACTTTTGACTGTGTAAACCATGAGAAACTCTGGGCCACATTAAGAAACATGGGTATGCCAGAACACCTGATTGTTCTCTTGCGCAATCTGTACATTGATCAAGAAGCAACAGTTCGAACGGAACATGGAGAAACAGAATGGTTTAAAATAAGCAAAGGTGTAAGACAAGGCTGCATACTTTCCCCCTACCTGTTTAATTTATGCAGAACAAATCATCAGAGAAGCAGGATTGTATGAAGACAACAGAGGTGTGAAGATTGGTGGAAGACTCATCAACAACCTTCGCTATGCTGATGATACTACATTACTGGCTGAAAGTGAAGATGATCTGAAACATTTGCTACTCACAGTCAAAGAACATAGTCTCAAAATGGGCCTGCACCTTAATGTAAAGAAGACAAAGATCATTACAACTGGCATAATCAACAACTCCATCGTTGAAGGAGAAGAAATTGAAATTGTTAAGAACTTTAACCTACTTGGATCAACTATCAATAAAGAAGCAACAAGCAGTCAAGAAATCAAACGACGCATTGCTCTTGGCAGAATGGCTAGGAAAGACCTAGATAAGATTCTCAAGAGCAGAGATGTCTCTCTCCATGCAAAGATTTGACTTGTTCAAGCCATGGTATTTTCAATAACATCATATGGATGTGAAAGCTGGACAGTGAAAAAGACAGAAAGGAAGAAAATCGATGCCTTTGAATTATGGTGCTGGGCGGCAAATATTGTGTATACCATGGACTGCCCGAAGAACAAGCCAGTCGGTACTAGAGGAGATCAAACCTAAGCTTTTTTGGAAGCTCAGATGACAAGACTTCAACTTTCATACTTTGGACACATCATGCGAAGAGAAAGATCATTAGAGAAAGACATCATGCTTGGCAAGATAGAAGGTCAACGCAAAAGAGGAAGGCCAGCAATGAGATGGATCGATACAATAACAGCAGCTACGGGTACCAGTCTGTCAACAATGAGCTGCCTGACTGAAGACCAAACACAATTTAGGATAGCTATCCAGAGGGTCGCCATGAGTCGACTCCGACTCGACACACTTAACAACAACAACAGTAATGGTGGCTCGCATACTAAGAACATAAAAACATAAGATATGCAATACTGGGTCAGACCAAGGTCCATCAAGCCCAGTATCCTGTTTCCAGCAGTGGCCAATCTAGGTCATACGTACCTAGCAGTTTCCCCAAAAGACACAGGTTCCACAATGCTTGTATTGGGTCAAGCAGTGATATCCTGGGTCCCTTTTTAATAATAGTTTATAGACCTTTCCTCCAGGAACTTGTCCAGACCTTTTTTAAACCCAGCTACACTAACAGCTTTTACTACATCCTCCGGTAACAAATTCCAGAGTTTGATTACACGTTGAGTGAAAAAATTTTTTTTTATTATATGTCTTGATAGTTTACCCTGTAGCTTCATTGCATGTCCCCTAGTCTTTCTATATTCTGATGACATAAACAATCGATCTACGTTTACCCATTCCATTTTGTTCATTAATTTATAGACTTCTATTATATCTCCCCTCAGCAGTCTCTTTTCCAGGTTAAAGGGCCCTAACCTTTTTAGCCTTTCTTCATAAGGGTATCCTTCCATCCCCTTTATCATTTTGGTGGCTCGTCTCTGAAACATTTCTAATAACTCTGTATCCTTTTTAAGATACAGCGACCAGAATTGCACATAATATTGAAGGTGCGGTCGCACCATTGAACAAAACAGAGGCATTATAATATCCTTTGTTTTATTTTCCATTCCTTTCTTTATCATACCTATCATTCTATTTGCTCTCTTGGCAGATGCTGCACACTGGGCGGAGGGTTTTAACATATTATTCACAATGACACCTAAATCTTTTTCCTGGGTGATGGTTCCTAATGTGGAACCTTGCATCATGTAACCATAGTTTGGATTGTTCTTCCCTAGGTGCATAACTTTGCACTTATCCACATTAAATTTCATCTGCCATTTTGATGCCCAGTCTTCCATTTTATCAAGATCGTCTTGCAATTTTCCACAATCCTCATGGGTTTTAACAACTTTAAATAGTTTTGTGTCATCTGCAAATTTGATAACCTCACTTGTTATTCCCTTTTCCAGGTCATTTATGAATATGTCAAAAATCAGCGGACCCAGCACAGATCCCTGGGGTACACCACTATTCACCTTTCTCCATTGGGAAAATTGGCCATTTAGCCCTACCCTCTGCTTTCTATCTTTTAACCAGTTCCTGATCCACAATAGTACACTGCCTCCTATCCCATGACTCTTTAGTTTTGCCATAAGTCTCTGATGAGGGACCTTGCTAAAGGCTTTCTGAAAGTCCAAATACACTATATCAACCGACTCACCTTTGTCTACCTATTTATTCACACCTTCAAAAAAACATAACAGATTAGTAAGACAAGATCTTCCTTGTCTAAAGCTTTTTGGCTGTCTCCCGTTAAGCCATGACTATCTATATGTTCAGCAATTTTGTTCTTTATGATGGTTTCTACCATTTTTCCCAGTACTGACGTCAGGCTCACCAGTCTGTAGTTTCCTGGATCACCCCTGGAACCCTTTTTAAAAATTACTGTTATGTTGGCCATCCTCCAATCTTCAGGTATTACAGATGATTTTAATGATAGTTCACCGATTACTAATAGCAGGTCTGCAATCTCATATTTCAGTTCTTTCAACACCCTTGGATGTATACGATCAAGTCCAGGTGATTTGCTACTCTTCAGTTTATCAAATAGTTGTAATACATCTTCCCTATGTATCGATATTTCCTTCAATTCTTCCGCACCTTTAAATACCACTTCAGCCATGGGTAACTAGCCTTGAAGCCTTTCCACCATGCCCACCCCAAGGAGTCTTCTATTTCTATGTTTCTTTTGTGGGGAGAGACTTCAACCTCATACTAGAATCATTGGTAGATAGGAGTCCAGTGAAAACTATTAGGGTTCCCAAGGCTCATCCAGTTCTCTAATGCAGGAATTGGGCTTGATAGACATATGGCAGTTGCAACACCCTACAGATAAAAAATTCACTATCTTTTCTCCTCCTCATAACTCCTTATCACATATAGACTTTTTCCTAGTCTCCAAGGAACTTTGTTCTAGAATTAGTAAGTCTGCTATTCATGCGGCTCACATCTCTGATCACTCCGCAATCTCATTTACCCTATTCAACTCAACAAGCTTTCAATCTCACTCACATTGGCAATTTGATAGGACTCTTCTAGCCAGTCAGGAATTTTGCGAAACCATACTCCTCTATAGCCACCAGGATGGTCTCGCAAAATTCCGGATTGGCTAGAAGAGTCCTATCAAATTGCCAAAAATGTAAGAGATTAATGAGATAAGACTTTCTTTGGTTAAATCCATCTTGACTTTCTCCCATTAAACCATGACTATCTACATGTTCAGCAATTTTATTCTTTATAATGGTTTCAACCATTTTGCCCAGTACTGACATCAGGCTGACTGGTTTGTAGTTTCCTGGATCATCCATGGAACCCTTTTTAAAAATTGGTGTTACATGACCATTCGCCAATCTTCTGGTACTACAGATAATTTTAATGATTCTGTAAGTAGTTTTGGAGTAGATGTGACATATGTTCCTTCATTTCACTGATGCTTCTTTATAAAATTAATCTAATGTAGATTGTGTAAATGAGTATAATATAAAATGTTCATATTTAACAATAGAAGTCTGCAGTAAATCTTAAAGGACTTTATCCAGATTCAGGAGAAAAACCTCAGAAAAATAATGGGCCTGATATTCAACGGAGGCGGCTAGCCGATCTAACACCGCTAGCCATTGCCACTGAACTTTATATGCAGATATTCAATACTGGGGCCATATCCAGGATCCGGCAGTGAATATCCAGGTTGGCTGGATTGCCGCAAAGCTAACCGTGTAGCGGCAATATTCAGCGATTGCCACCCCATAGAGTGGCTATCCTTAAGCATACAACACAAACCTGCATTTTATCTCCCCAGAGCAGTGGTTCTCAACCTTTTTTGTACCGCGACCCCTTTTACCATTGGTCAACTTGTGGTGACCCCCAATGATAAAATCAAATGTGTCTCTCTTCCTTTACCGTTAACGCATTGTCATTGCAATCATTTGTTAAAAAATTATATATTATAGGCCTTTGCAATATGTTTCATTTATAAAATGTACTTATTTAAACCACAATAATTAATTACAATAACAAGTAACAATATTTGATTTCAAAATTATTATGATTTTGTAGTCAAATCACTAATATGAAATAAAATTATTATCTCCAGGAACAAGCAGGAATGAGTCTTCACAAATGGGTATCGTCGGTACCGACGGAGCCTGCGCGGGAACGCTCCCCAGCATCCAGTAAGAAAGCTTTTGGGAGCATCCCACAGCACCTGCACGCTGCCTTCCTGCCTTTCCCAACCGCCTCTCTCCAGTTCTTCTTTTCCGTGGAGCCAGCAGGTCGTGTTCCTGTCACCACAGAAGAAGTTCTTTATTTTTTTTCTTTATTTTTCTGTGTCGCGTCTGCCTTCTTCGATGTCAGACCGGTACCGCCGGTCTTTTCTTTTCTTCTTACAAAAAAATCCCCAAAGCTTTTCTTTCTTCAACTGTGCATTTTTGGTTTGGGCCTTAGGCCTGAACATTGTTTCTCCTCACGGAGAAGCCCACTTCCGGGTTTAAAAAGTGCACGAAGTGTGGCGGTACTATTTCTGTCACCAATACCCATGATTGGTGTCTAAAATGTTTGGGTCCTGACCATTCCATCACGGATTGTGTGTCCTGTACCATGATGTCTAAAAGAGGTCGGCAGAACCGAGCAGCCAAGCTTAGTACCCTGTTTCCCTCTGATGCAGCCTCGGTGGCATCGACGTCTTCTAGGGCTTCTTCTTCCTCCCATGGATCTCAGGTAACCAAACATAAATCTAGCCTGTCCTTGAAGGGCAAATCTCCCTCTATGCATCGAGATGCCTCCGGGCTTGTCCTCGAGGAATCCGCACCGGCAAAATTACCCCGGCGGGAAGTTCAGGCTTCCAAAGCATTGTCTATGGGGTCACAGGTTGACATCGATGGCTCGGCCTCGACTGATCACCTGTTGCCGTGTTCTGGGGTACCGGTGACCTCCACCGGTACCGACATCCAGACTCTGGTGGCGTCGATGGATCAGAAGATTCTGTCCATGCAGCACACCCTAACGGTGTTTATGCAGGCTTCGATGCCTCCGGTACCGCAACAATCTCCGTTGCCAGTACCGACTCCGGCACCGGCACTGTTCCCGGTGCTGGTACCGATTGCATCGACATCGGCTTTGGTGTCGACTGCAACGGTACCCTGTCCTATGATGCCCATCGGTACCGAACCGGTACAGCTTACTCCCGATGTCTATCCCACTCGGTACGTGTATTGGGCTTTACAGGAGCATCCAGACAGGCGGTACTTCGATTCCTCCGAAGACTCTGATGAGTCGGAGGTTTCTGTCGAGGCACCGGTACTTCTTCCTCAGGAGTCTGATTCTCCAAAACGAAGAATGTCTCCTCCAGAAGACTTGTCTTTTCAAGACTTCATTAGGGAAGTGGCTAGGGGCCTCTCCATTACAGTGGCCCCTGAGTCAGAGCCTAGAGCCAAGCAATTAGATATTTTGCAATATCCTAAGGCTCCTAAAGAAGCAGCTACTTTACCTATTCATGAGATTCTTTATGATCTCATGTTGAGCATGTGGGAGAATCCTCTTACCACCTCTCCTCATTCTCGTAGATTAGACACCATGTACCGTATCCCTCCTTCTCCTGGCTTTCATAAGTCTCAGCTTCCTCACCTCTCTATTGTGGTAGAGTCTGCCATGAGGAAAATAAAGAGTGCAAAGAGACACTCATCTGATCCTCTAGGACATGAATGCAGGACCCTTGATGCTTTTGGCCGAAGGGTTTTCCAAGCCAATATGCTTGCTGCCAGAATCAACTCCTATAGCCTCTATATGGGGATGTTTCTAAAAGAAGTCACAGATCATCTGCAGACTTTAGCCCCTTTTATTTCAGAAGATAAAAGGCAGGAATTTCTCACTTGGCTTAAACATGCCCAAGATGTTTCCAAATTTTCCAACCGTGCAGCCTTTGACTCTTTTGAGTGTGTAAGCAGAGCCTCGGCTATTGCCATAGGTGCACGCAGAATTGCTTGGTTACAAGCCTCTGATTTGGAACTCTGGGTCCAAGATGAACTGGGAAATCTTCCTTGTACAGGTGAAAACCTTTTTGGCAGGGATTGGAAAGCAAAGGCCACTCAGATGGATGCTGAGAACTCTGCTTTGGATCGACTTTCAAAGTCTACCTCTGCTCCTGCTAAGAAAAGATTGTTCAAAAAGACACCTTTTTCTAAAAAGGGAAGATACTATCCTGCTTATGGTCAGCAGGCATCTTCTGCAGGTCGTTTTGCTGCAAAGCGTCAGCAACCACCTAAACAGGCCAAGGCAAAGGCTGCCAGGCCTCCCACGGCCCAGCAGCCTCAGCCTCCTCAGGGCCTTTGACTTGCAACTAGAGAACTTAGCCTTTCTGGCTCTGGAAGATCCAGAGCCCCTCACGATTCCAGGAAGGTTAGCTTACTTTGCTCCCAGATGGGAGCAAATCACAGCAGATCATTGGGCCCTCTCCATTATAAGGGAAGGGTACAAGCTTCATTTCTTAAACCTTCCTCCCCACACCATGGTGAAACAGTTCAATTCTCCAACATCACTCCTCAACCTTCTGGGTCAGGAGATTGCTACCCTTCTTGCCCAAGGGGCAATAGAAGAAGTACCCCTTCTTCAACAGGGCTCAGGGTTCTACTCCCCTTATTTTCTTATTCCAAAGAAAACAGGGGGCTACAGACCCATATTAGATCTCAGAGAATTGAACAAGTTTCTATTCAAAGAGAAATTCAAGATGATTTCTCTCGGTACTCTGCTGCCATACCTTCAGAGTCAGGACTGGCTTTGTTCTCTAGATCTCAAGGATGCGTACACCCATGTCCTCATCCATCCAACACACAGAAGGTTCCTTCGGTTCCTTTTTCAAGGAAAGCACTACCAATACAGGGTGCTTCCTTTCGGTCTGGCCTCTGCACCAAGGGTGTTCATGAAATGCATGGCAGTAGTAGCTGCATTTCTACGCACTCTAGGAATATTCGTTTTCCCATATCTGGACGACTGGCTCATTCGAGCTCCATCCCAGTCAGAGGCCCAGATTTGTCTAACCTGCACAATGCGTGTCCTTCAGTATTTGGGACTGGTAATAAATATCCCAAAATCCCATCTCACCCCTACTCAGTCTCTGGAGTTTATAGGGGCCTTGCTGGATACCACAACTGCAAGGGCCTATCTTCCTCAGGCCCGTTGCCTACGCTTGGTGCAGTTAGCCTCCCAGATACAGATAAAGTCCCATTTAACTGCTCGAGAAATGTTACAACTATTAGGCCACATGGCATCCACCGTGCATGTGGTTCCATATGTTCGCCTTCACATTAGGGCAGCTCAATGGACTTTGTCCACCCAATGGACTCAGGCATCACGTTGCCTGTCAGACAAAATAGCAAACTCCAGTCACCTATTTTGGTCTCTCCAGTGGTGGAAGTCCCCTCCAAGTCTGTTGCTGGGGTCCCCTTTTCAGCAGTCGCTACCCCAAGCAACTCTGACAACAGATGCTTCTCCAATGGGTTGGGGAGCTCATCTGCAGGATCTCTCCACCCAGGGCATCTGGTCTCCACAGGAGACTTCTCTGCATATCAATCTCTTGGAATGCAGAGCAATATTCTTAGCTCTCAGAGTGTTCCATTCCCTGCTCAGCTACAGGACAGTCCTCATCCATATGGACAACCAAGTAGCCATGTTCTATGTAAACAAGCAGGGCGGGACTGACTCTCTGTCGCTTTGCAACGAAGCTTTGCGACTGTGGGCCTTCGCCAGAGAGCATCACATCCATCTTCTGGCAGTATATCTTCCAGGCATTCAAAACTCTTGGGCGGACAGACTCAGTCGAGTTCTGCTCCCACACGAGTGGTCCCTCCACATGGACCAGGTAGCCAGGATTTTTCAAATTTGGGGAACCCCGGATATAGACCTCTTTGCAAGTCCGTTTAATGCCAAACTTCCCCGGTTCAGTTCCAGAATTCCGTGTCAGGGAGTTCAGGCCAAGGATGCCTTCCTCCTTCACTGGGGTCAAGACTTCCTTTATGCCTTTCCACCAATTCCCCTAATTTCCAAAACACTATTCAAGCTTCAGAGAGATCGAGGGACCATGATCCTCATAGCACCACATTGGCCACGCCAAGTGTGGTACCCTCTACTTCTGCATCTCTCTCAAGCTCCTTCCCTGGACTTGGGCTCCGCACCAGACCTTCTGTCCCAGGAAGAGGGAACCTTGTGACACCCAAACCCCCAGTCGCTCCATCTCAGGGCTTGGTTGCTGAGGGCCTAGACCTTCAAGATTTTCATCTCTCTCAGCAAGTCAGAGATGTTATTCATGCCTCTAGAAAGCCTTCTACTAGACGTTCCTATGCTTTCAAATGGAAAATATTTACCATTTGGTGTTCAGAGAAGGGTCTAAACCCTCTTGCAATACCTCTGAATTCTCTACTAGAGTATCTCCTGCATCTATCCCATGCAGGTCTGAAAACGAATTCAGGAAGAGTCCATTTGAGTGCTATTGCAGCGTCCCTCAAGCCTCTCAATGGACAACCTATTTCCTCTCATCCTTTTATAGCAAGATTCATGAGAGGCCTTCTTTTAACTAAACCTCCCATTAGACCACCTCCAGTGGCATGGGACTTAAACCTGGTTCTTGGCCAGCTTATGAAGCCACCCTTTGAACCTTTATCCACCACCTCCTTGAAATTTCTTTCTTGGAAAGTTGTTTTTCTCATTGCAGTCACCTCAGCACGCCGCATCAGTGAGTTGCAAGCTTTGGTGGCTAATCCATCTTATACAAGGTTCCATCATGATAAGGTAGTCCTCAGGACCAATCCACACTTTATGCCTAAAGTGGTCTCGCCTTTTCATCTGAACCAAGAGGTATATTTACCTGTCTTTTTTCCAGGACCTCATGCATCAAGTGCAGAGAGGAATCTTCATACCTTGGATTGTAAGAGAGCTCTCGCTTTTTACTTACAAAGAACACAGCAACATAGGAAGTCTTCTCAACTCTTTGTTGCTTTTGATCCTTCTCATTTAGGACTTCCAGTCTCTAAGAGAACACTGTCCAACTGGATTGCTCAGTGTATTTCTTTCGCCTACCAGAGTAGGAACATTTCTCTGGAGGGCCATGTCACAGCTCACAATGTGAGAGCCATGGCAGCCTCAATGGCTCATCTAAACTCTGTGTCCATCGACCAAATCTGTCGAGCGGCCACCTGGGCCTTGGTTCATACCTTCACAGCCCATTACTGTTTGGACAAGGACTCCCGCCGGGATGCCTCGTTTGGTCAGGCTGTTCTCAAACACCTGTTCCATTCCTAATCAACTCCTACCCACATACCCTGGTCGGATGCCAGAGATCCATGGGAGGAGGTAGAGTCCTGTTCAAGGACACACAACCTGGGGTTTCTCCCTGGCATCTACAGCTAGGGAGTCCCCATATGTGAAGACTCATTCCTGCTTGTTCCTGGAGATAGCACAGTTACTTACCTGTAACAGGTGATCTCTGGGAACAGCAGGAATAAGTCTTCACAACCCACCCACCTCCCCTAGGAGTTGTATCTCTCTATATATCTTTCCTTTCCTCTCTCTCTCTTTGTCTCAGCTTTAAAACTCGAACTGGAGAGAGGCGGTTGGGAAAGGCGGGAAGGCAGCGCGCAGGCGCTGTGGGATGCTCCCAAAAGCTTTCTTACTGGACGCTGGGGAGCGTTCCCGCACAGGCTCCATCAGTACCGACGGTACCCATATGTGAAGACTTATTCCTGCTGTTCCCAGAGATCACCTGTTACAGGTAAGTAACTGTGCTTTTTCTACCTTTGTTGTCTGACCAATTTATTCTCTGATCATGCTGGTCCCGATCTGAGGCTTCTGCTTTCCTGTCTTCTCTTAGCTCTCTTTCTGTGGTCTATGGTACATTTGCCATTTCTTATCTCTTCTTTTGTTTTCTTCACTTCTTTCCATCAGCCTATTTCCAGTCCACTTCTAGTCCAAATACCATGGCAGCCCCTCTCAGCATCCACTCCCTTCCAGTCCCATTCTCCCATCCCCTCGCATCAGCCCATTTGTAGCCCTAGCCCCCAGTTTTCTTCCAAGGCCAGCAGCTCTATGCTCCCCTTCCCACCATCAGCCCATTTCCAGTTGAAGCCCCCCCAATTAGCTCACTTCCAGTGCTAGTCCCCCTCAACCCCATTACCAGTGCTAGGCTCCCCTTTTCAGCCCATTACTAATCCTACCCCCCATGAGTCCATTACCAGTCCTAGCCTCCTCTAATCAGCCCATTTCCAGTCCTAACCTCCCCGATCAGCTCATTTCCAATGCTAGCCCCCCCAACAGTCCATTACCAGTCCTATCCCCCTATCAGCCCATTACCAGTCAAAACCCCCCCATTGATCAGTCCATTACGAGTCCTAGCCTTCCCTAATAAACCCATTACCAGTACTAGCCCCCACCCGATGTGCCAATTACCAGTGCTAGCCCCCCATCAGCCCATTATAATCCTAACCCGCGCTGTCTCTCCCCTCTGTCCAGCATTTATTCCCTGTCTGTCCAGTATGTCACCCTATCTCTCCCCTTTGTCCATGTCAGCCCCCCTCCCTCCCTCCATCCATCCATCCATGTCAGCCCCCCTCTCTCCATGTCAGCTCCCCTCCATCCCTCCCTCCCTCCATGTCAGCCCCCTCTGTCCATGTCAGCCCCCTCCCTCCCTCCATCCATGTCAGTCCCCTCCTATATCCATGTCAGCCCCCTCCCTCCCTTCATGTCAGCCCCCCTCCCTCCATCCATCCATCCATGTCAGCCCCCTCCATCCATCCATCCCTCAATGTCAGCCCCCCTCCCTCCATCCATCCATCCATCCCTCCATGTCAGCCCCCTCCCTCCCTCCCTCCCCCATGTCAGCCCCGTTGCAGGTTCCCTGCCCCCTCCTTCCTTCTCCCTATGTCTGCCTGCTACTGCTCTGTTCTTCTGCAGCCGCGATTCCCTGTCTCTTAAGGAACCGCTGCTGTGCATGTGAAGCTGCTGTTGTGACTGTGAAACCTTTCTGTCTCTTGACGGGCTCCATGCAGCATTGTCCCGCCTCCAAAGTATGCAGCATTGTCCCGTCTCCAAAGGAAGTTGTTTACCTCTTCCTTTGGAGGCGTGATAATGCTTCACGGAGCCCATCTAGAGATGGGAAGGCTCCGCAACATTTTCACAGGCACAGCCATGGTTCCCTAAGAGGCAGGGTGCTGCGGCTACAGAAGAAGGGAGGCGGTGAGTTTGCTGCTGCCAAGAAGCGGACTCGGCCGTGGCAGCAACTTGTGCGATTTTTTATTTTTTTTAACTCGAATGAGGCGACCCCTGCTAAATCCTGTGGCAACCCCCGTGGGGGTTGCGACCCACAGGTTGAGAACCGCTGTCCTAGAGCAACCTTCAGATTGTAATAAATTTATTGGAAATTTATGTCCAGGAAATTTTCCAATTGCATGGCGGTCATGAAAAATATATCTCAAATTCTCAAACTTAACTATAAATTTTTTTTAAAAAAACAGAGCATCAAAGAAGCTCCAGAAGAAATCATTCTCTGTCTTAAAGCTAGAAAGGCCCTAAGCCTTTCTTGCAAGGCAGTTGAAATATCAGGAAATACAGACATCAATGACCTTGCAAATTTCTCCAACAGAAACTTAAAGAACAACTTTAATTTCAAGAGTCACAGCTGCTGATTTGCTGGTCATTCCATTTGCAAAAGCCAGAGATCTAGATACAGCTATTCTTGCTTCTCTACTCCATTGTAAATCTACCACTGATACCTCTCCAGCCACTAGTGGGGTATCAGAGAAATTTAAGATTTTCTTTCTCCTTCCAATGTTGTGAAAGCTGGAACCATGAGCAGATTGTGCTCCATGGCAGATCATGCAACCTGAAAGGAAATAAGCTTTTCTGTCTCAGTTGCTCATGCAGCATTAGCCAGCTACTACTACTACTACTACTACTACTACTACTACTATTGAGCATTTGTATAGTGCTACCAGTCGTATGCAGCGCTGCACAGACGTGTAAGAGACAATCCCTGCTCATCAGAGCTTACAATCTATTCAAGACAAAACACAGAAGGCGTAAGCAGGGGTAAAACAGGGGGAAGGAAAAGGAGATCAGGTGAGTCAAGATCCAAAAGCAGCAGCTAAGAGGTGAGCTTTCAACCTGGATTTGAAGAGGGTTAGAGAAGATGCCTGGCATACAGACAGAGGTACTTTGTTCCAGGTGTAAGGTGCAGCAAGGTGAAAGGAACGAAGTCTGGAGTTGGCAGTAGAAGAGGAGGGCATAGATAGAAGCAGTTGGCTAGAAGAGTGGAGTTCCCGAGAGGGGTTGTAGGGAGAGATAACAGAAGAAAGGTAGTGAGGAGCCGCAGAGTGAATGCCCTACCCCAGCTCTGGCTGGGGTAGGGCAGTACGATTCTCTGGACTTAGTGGGATTTCACTCTTGCTCTGATTTGAGGGACCCATCTCTTGTTCCAGCAGTCCAAGAACTTATACCTTTGGAGATTTCATGGCATAAACAGCAAAGTAGTTGATATAATCATCTGCAAGGTTGTGCTCTCTGCAGGGTCTTGGCCAGGGCTACAACTCCCTTACTCCAAGCTGTCTGCTTTCCCTTCCACACCACAGCACACAGCAACAAAGCCACTCAAATCGCCATCTTGGGACCTCTCCATTTTGGGGCTATTTAAAAGGTTACATGTGTCTTTATAAAATTCTCTCACAAAAACTACAAAAATTGTGGGTAAATACAGCCATGTACTGCGACGCCCTTGCTTGGGCCCCAAGGCTTACAAGCATAGAGCAGCCTTATAGTGTCCCTTTAAATAAAGCTTCCCTTGTTTGTCACCAGAGGGATTCTGGGACTTGTAGTTGGCTTACTTATATAAGGACAAATGTAGTTGTGAGACCGGTGGTTTAAGGCAGCAAGAAAATTTATTTTTTTGCGGGATTCCAAGGCATTAAAGCTCAAAACACAAAAGTCAAAGGATGCTTCTCCATCATAAGAGTAAATCAGGTTAACAGAGGAAAATGCAACAAAAACCTTCTATCACTGGGCAGCAGCTTCCATTCAAATAAACTTTCACAGAGCACAGCTTCTTGTGGTCATTCCACGTATCAGGTAAACTTTTTAACAGCTGCTGTTTTATTTTCCAAACCAAACTTTTACTAAAGGCAGCTTCTTGGCTTCAAAAGCTCACATACTTAGTAGAACACAGTCTTGGCTTTTTCCAACTCTTGGCAGTCACAGAAATTAATCACTATATTGTTTCACAGTCTTTCAACCCTGTTCAACAATGCTCAGTTCTCCTTTAGACAAAAAGAGCAATCCATTGGTGACAATTCTGACTCAGCTTCTGGCATACAAGAATCCACCTGCATCTCTTCTATGGACACCGGGTACTCCTTACTTCCACCAGTTTTATAAACTTGCCCAGCCTTCCTGTCTTCTAAAAACTCTTGGAACTGCTTCAATAGCAAATCACCCTGAGAAGGCACACTTGTATTGGGAGGGTAAAGCTTCCTCTCTGCAAACAGTTTTCTTAATGCTTCTAGTGTTAAAAGCTCAGTTTCTCTGCTCTTATCTGGGTTTCGGTTCTCTTCATACATAAAACTATCCACCCACCTCTTAGCAGACGTTAGGTCTGGCTCCTGGACACTAGCGGAAGCAGACTGTTTCTCTGCAAGCTGTTCAGGTTTACATGTACTGGCTTTACCTTGGGGCGGGTCTCTCAGACAGCTACTGATTCCTTTCCTCCTGATATCTTTCAGGCTATGGAACTCAGCCTTCTGGTGCCTTTCTCCACTCCTTCCCAGATAGCCGCTCTCTTGAAAGTTTCCTTGGAACCTTTCTCCCTTTCCAGGACCTCTCAGAGTTTATCCTTCGTGTGCCTCTGTTGCTCTGTCTGCTCTGGCTGCAGATCTATTCCTTTCCAGCTTCTCCTGGACCTGCTGGCTCTGCTCTCTCTGCTGCATCTCCTGTGTGTGTGTCTCCCTTCTCTCCTGTGTGTCCTTTCTTTGCTCTGAGTGTGTTTTTAAAAACCGTTTGCTGCCGGGCACTCCCTTGCCTCTGTACAGGTGTGACCAATCTTTGAGCAAGCTTGGCTCTACGTCTGAACTAGGGTGTGGCCTGGCCTCAGCAGAGAGCTGAGTTTTTTTCTTGCCTGCCTTGCAAACACTGTGCGGATCAGACATCCAATTTAAAAAAAAACAACACATGGGTCTTTCTGAGCGCGCCTGCAAGCAGATCTTATCCCTCCCTCCTCTGACATATACGCATGTCAGAGGAGGGAGGGACCAGACCAGCCATTCAAATGCGGGCCTTTGCAACTCCACTCTTGATTGACTGATTTAGTTTGTAGCGATATGCACAACCAAAAAATAAGTTTGGTTCATCTTGTTTTAAAGGATATTTTCCCAATTTTTGGGCACTTTTTTGTGCATGCTTCACTGTTCGTTCTTTTTGTTAAACATGCAAATCAATTGTACAAGCATAATTCATATGTTTAAATGCATACAAGTGGTGTACATGTACTTGAAATTTTTAGACACCCAAATGAACCAAATACACACCTCTATTAATCTGCATTTACTGCAATTTGAGGAATTCACTGTCCTCCATACAAGAAGACAGAAGGGATCCAGGACTTCTCCAAGCCGCCCACATGCATCTCTTTTCCTGAAAATCAGGGAATGTTTATCCTAGACGGGGCTCATTCAAGATCCGAAATATCAAACTCAAACATGCTACATTAATAGAAAATACCTTAAATTCATATGTTCCAATAATAAATTGATGATAGCAGCTGAAACACAAAACCTGCAGAGATATGAAGAAAACAGAAAAGCAATCCCAAAACAGTTCTACAGGGAATTGGAGAAGAGCATTACTACAGTGAAAATACCACCAATATTTGTCTCAAACAGTTAATATCTTTTCACCAAGACCTTGCAAACTGCAAAAATTAATTGATCAAGCAACTCCACTATGGTTAATAACAGGAAGAACACTTCTTCTTCCAAAGGGAGATCCAAATAATATTTTTAAAAACTACAGACTAAGATGGTGCCAGAATATATATGAACATATTGATTCCAATAATATCATTGCAATATAACAGAAAAACAATAAGTGGGGAGTATATGGAATGAAAGACCAGTTAATGTTGAATAAAACCATCATGGCCATGGATTGACTGTAGCATGGATTGATTATAAGTCTGATTGAATCCTACATGCCTGGATAATAAATTGCCTTAAATGTACAAGATAATCTCTGGAATGATTAAGTATATCAACTTTTCCATAAAAATATGGAAACCATACTCAGTTTGTAGTATGAATAATGACAGTTCATCATTTACGAGGTGTGATCAAAAAGCGTCAAGACTTGCTGTGTAGCTATATAACAGGATGTCGCACCACAATGCTATTAAATATGCAGTGACCTAGTTATGTGCTCTGCATGTGCAAAGTGTAGCGTGGCTGCATCACAAATGTACTTTTTTAAATCATGTTATATTTGGCATCATGTAAAAGCAGTTTGTCAGATTTACGATGCGTGTAAAAATTGAACAGCGAATTTGCATTAAATTCTGCCAGAAACTTGGAGATTCGTGTAAAGAGACTTATGACAAATTACAGCATGTATATTGCGATGAATGTATGAGTCATGCTGTAGTTTATGACTGGTACAAATGTTTCCAAGAGGGCTGCCAAAGTGTTGACAGTCCAAATATAAAATACCCAGTCCCGGTGAAAATGAAATACCAAATATACAAAACCGGGGGAAAAAACACCGGTGTAGAAGCACAAACCTTTTTTGTTGGGATAGCCAGCCCAGTAGAGAGGAAGAAGTCCTCACACCGCCGTGGCCATTTCCCTTTTTAATAAATTATTGTAATTAAAAATCAGTATACACTTAACTGAAATTTTTAGCAGTCCATCCCGTTCAGTCAGCAATGTAACAGGCATGACATGGCACGTTTCGGGGCCAAAACAGTAATGCCCCTGCGTCAGGTTTAGAATATTGCTCGGCTACCGTTGTAAAGCAATGTTCTAAACCTGACGCAGGGGCATTACTGTTTTGGCCCCGAAACGTGCCACGTCGTGCCTGTTACATTGCTGACTGAACGGGATGGACTGCTAAAAATTTCAGTTAAGTGTATACTGATTTTTAATTACAATAATTTATTAAAAAGGGAAATGGCCACGGCGGTGTGAGGACTTCTTCCTCTCTACTGGGCTGGCTATCCCAACAAAAAAGGTTTGTGCTTCTACACCAGTGTTTTTTCCCCCGGTTTTGTATATTTGGTAAAGTGTTGACAGTGACAAACGTTTTGGAAGGCCATCCATGAGCAGGAATGAAGACAAAGTGGAAGCAATGCATGCCACATTATGCTCAAATCATTGATAGACTATCAGGGAGCTTGCTGAAGACATGGACATCAGTTTCAGGTTGGTACAGCCCATTCTTACTGTCGATTTGGGGACGAGATGTGTGTCTGCACAATTTGTGCTGAGACTCCTGTTCCCTGACCAAAAGGAAGATCGACTGCAGCCAGGGAGTTGTTAGAATGCATTGAAAATGACTGAGATTCCATCAAAAAGATTATTACTGGTGAAGAATCATAGGTTTATGGTTATGACCCAGAAACTAAGATTCAATCCTCACAATGGAAGACTCCAAAATCTCCCAGACCCAAGAAAGCCAATCAGGTGAGGAGCAATGTCAAGGTCATGCTCACAGTTTTCTTTGATTACCAGGGTATTGTTCATCATAAGTATGCTCCAAAACGCCAAACCATCAATACGGAGTACTATGTCCATGTTCTGACTCATTTGGGAGATACAGTTCATTGTAAGAGACCAGAGTTGCACAGGAATAGTAAATGGTTGCTTCATAATGATAACACCCCATCTCAGGCATCACATCTTGTCCAACAGTTCCTGGCAAAACACCAAATCATGCAAGTTTGTCAGCCTCTGTACTCACCTCACACCCTGTGACTTTTTCTTGTTTCCAAAACTGAAATTACTACTGGAAGGAAGGAGATTAGGCAACTTGGAGACCATTATGCAAAATTCGATGCAGCAGCTTCACAGCATAACGAAAGAGGCATTTCAAAATTGTTTCCAGCAGTGGCGGGAAGGCTGCAGGAAGTGTGTTTTATCGGAAGGGGGCTACTTTGAAGGAGACTGAGTGCAATAACTGTCAATGTTATACTTCTTGTCTTATTGTATAAGTCTCAATACTTTTTGATCACACCTCATATAACATCAAGATCCAGCAAGGAATATTACAGGGAAAATTCCTATCACCACTCTTGTTTTGAATGGCATGTTTGGGGTCTTTTTAGAAGCCCTATTTGTGATTTCCATGTCTGAAAACACCCATTCAGATCTGGAAATCACATGAACATTCCCAAAGCCATTTTTGAAAGGCTTGAATTTACACGTGCTTCATGCAATCATATCCAGGTCATAGAGGGAATGGTGGAGGCATGCCTGGGATGTTCCTACAAATATATACATCTGTGTCTGATTTTAGAATGGGTCCACGCGCCTAGAATCACTGGTGGACACATCCAAGGCTATACCTGGACCAGATGGTTTTACAATTGAATTTTACCAGCAATGTGCAACGTATTTGGCTTCAAAATTACGGCTCTATAATTATTTGTTTGAAAGTCCTGGTATTTCATCAAATTTTGCTGAGGCTAATGTAGTGTTATTTGTTAAGCCAGGCTGAGATGTCTTATCCATGGCTAGTTATCACCCTATCTCACTCTTAAATATGGACTCATATAATTGTTGGGGAAGAGCAGGCCGGCTTCATTAAAGGCAGATATACAGGGGATCATGCTCAAATTTTTCATAATTTGCATGAATTGTCATGTTGTATAAATAGTCCCATTTTGGACTTTCTTTAGATGCTGAGAAAGCCTTCGATTGGGTTGAATGGCCATATCTTTTCAGAGTTTTAGAATGGTTTGGCTGTGGAACCAGTTTTATAAATTTGGTTAAAGTTTTTTATGCCTCTCCCAGATTGCATTTTATTGTCAATGGGATCCCATCAGTAGCTGTTTGCTTGAAAAAAGGTTCTTGGCTGGGCTGTCCAAGTTTTTGTAGACCCAAACTCTATGCTCAGCTGGATAGGATTCATACCTCTTTCTTGTTTAAGAGCAAGAGACCGCACATAGCTTTATGAACATTAAAGTTGTCAAGGAAAAGGGGGGGGGGGGGAGTTTCCCAGATCTCAGGGTTTACCATGCTGCATTACTGTTATGATATGGAATGGGGTGCTGAGGGGGATTGTTCTGGCTCTGGGGACTGCACGTCTGGCTGCTGTGACTAACAGGTGAAGGAGGTGTGGGGATTTGTGGGACCGGGGGGTCCTAGTGCCCTCGGGGTTTGGCAGAAAAGCCGCTTTTCTGCCATTGGTAGTGTGCTGGTGAGTTGCTGTGGACTGGGGGGGGTAGACAGGGTAAGGTGGGGGTGGAGCATGTGGGGGATCAGTTGAGCATGGGTGCAGGGAAGTGGGGGATGGGATATGAGTGGGGGTTAGGTTCTGTTTGAGTTGGTAAGGGATTATTGGTAGTGCTTGGGGAACAGTGCACATGGACCCATGCAAGGGAAAGGGGGGCAAGGCCTTGGTGTAGCGGCAGGCTAAGTGGCCAGTATGCTTGATCACAGAGGGCTGTTCTGGGAATGGGGCTGGAAATGGAGCAGTAGCACAGGGATTAAGGGGAGAGAGCAGGGAGGCAATCAGTGGGCTGGGCGGGGAAGGAGAGATGGCACAATGGGTGTGCTGGGTGGGCCCAGAGTGGCCCGTGCCCTGATGGAGGGGTCGGGGCGGACCTGGCAACCAGTGAGGAGGACCAGCTGGAGGATAGTGGTCAGCAGTGTTCCAGTGCGGAGTGTCAGCAGAGGACAGATACTGTGTCAGGGAGTGCAGGATGGGATCTGCGGTCGCATGAAGGGTTTGGAGTAGAGAGTACGGGTGCATGGAGGACTGCACAGGTTAGAAAGCATGACAGGATTTTTATTTGGACGCTAAGGTATAAAAATATTTTAAGGAACTTGCAGAGGGTCATGCATCGCGTGCATCAGGAGAAGCGCTTGCATCACTTGAGTGACGAGTCGGCGGTCCATGTCTGGGATACCTTTGATTCTTGGGACTCTTCTGATTCATCGTCTTTGGAGTGCACCAAGTTGGACAATGATGGTGTGGGCCAGCATGGTTCTGAATGTCCAGGGCCTAGTTCTGAGGGGCAAGTTACAGGTGAGATTGGTAATGACCCGTGGTTGACAGGGCGTGGACACACCTTGTGCAAGATTGCTCCGTTGGATTGTCACGTGTCTCAGAAACTATGGGCGAAGGTGCTATGGGGGCGGTATGTGGATATCTTTTCACTTTTGGCTCGTAATCAGGACACTGGAGATAAGAAGAAGGGGGAAGGTTCTAAGGAGAAGGGTAAGAAGGGACAATCTCGGGTTCCTAAGACCATTAGCAACTGGTTGTTGGCGTTCCATGTGTTTTCTTCTATCTTGGGTGGGACCGAGCAAGCCCTCTATCCAGGGCTTTTACGATATTCAGATGTGATCTTGCAGGCTCATAGGACTTACGTAGATTGGGTCTGGCTCAAATAGGATGAGTAGTTCAGAAATAATTTAGCAAAGGACAAGGGTGAGGCTTGGAGATTTCAGGATGTGGACTATTGGTTGGCAGAAATGACTCATATTGCCCCTCTTCTCAAGTCTCTTCATTGTCTTCCTATCCGTTTCTGTATCCAGTTCAAACTTCTCCTGCTGACTTATAAGTGCATTCACTCTGTAGCTCCGCACCACCTTTCCCAGAAAAGCAAGATGATAGGAGATTTGGAGCCTAAGATGGCCTTGAGGCTAATGTACTAAGCTGTGTTGTACTTTGCAATATCATTAACACATAAAAATTGGCATAAAAACATGTGCAATTTTGTTTGCATAAATTTGTGTGTGCCTTTTAAGCGTTCTCCATATTAAATTTTAAATTTAGTAAAAGGCAATTTAAAATCTATTCATAATAGAAAATGAACTACATGATTATGCAAAACAACTCAGATTTGAATACCTAAATTTCACTCATAAAATTATATAAACCCTATGTTTTTGCAATGCTCAAGTACAAAGAGATATAGTTAAGCCTTCCTGCAATTTCACACTGGACTATCCAAAAGGCTATTTCAATAATATCTAAATAAACCAGTCCCCCAGGAAAAAATAAAAAAATATGCATAATACCAGCTAATTACTGCAAACTCATTTGCAGGTTGGTACATCAGTTTCATTGTTTATAAAATATCAAAATGATACATCAAGTTGGAAAATTTCAGGACAAGCAAAGTGGAAACCATAAAGGAAAACCAGTTGTTTCCAAGACCTGGTAAATGTGCAAAATAACTTTATAAGCAGATATTTGAGGACATTAAGGGGGTTCATTCCAGAACACGAATAAGAGATTTGTATGTGCCAAAAATGTCCCTGACCATATTCTGAAAAACTGCTGTCATCCACGTCCATGGTGCTAGCAAGAAGATATCTCAGAACATGCCCAAAAGGGGTGAAACAGGGGCATGGGCAGCAGCAGATACGTATAAAGCACATTCAGGAAAGGCCCATGTACATTTCATATGTCCACATTATTCCTTTAGAAATGTGTTATAAGACCAGGACTTAGAAAAAAATCTGTTCTTCTCTGCAGTGTGTCCTGGATTAAAGAACGATTGTGACAATTTTGTTTTTTAACTGGTGTGGCTGCAGTCTGGAAAAACACAAGTTGCAGTTTTAAGCAAGAGAGAGCAGAGGTGAAGGAATATTGTAAGGTTAATAAACACCCTTACAGGAATATTCTCCATAGAAAAGTACAGGTAGATATGTTATAGCGCTACCAGGATTGGACTGAGCGATATGCAGTCTCAGATAAATATTTCTACATGCTTTGCTTCCATAAAATGGCTTCAGGAATCAGGTCAGTAGAAGTTGGTGGGTGAGATGATAAACTACACAGCCACTGATAGACCAGAAATAATGGGAGAAGAGTCAGTAACCAGGCAAGGCAATCCAGAAGTCAGGAACTATGTAAGACGCTGCACCACTAAAGGCCTATTTGCTCCTCTTGGTTTCCACGTTCTATTGCTCCAATCACTAATCTCTGAGGATATGATCTAGAAATATCCTAGAGATGCCATGTATTGTTTCCTTCTCCCATAGTTCTTGGCACTTGTGTATAGTCTCTCCCTGTGAAGGCCAGGACTTCGAAAACAATTTGCTCTTCTCTGCAATGCGTCCCAGATTGAAGAATGTTTGTGAAAATGATGTCCTGAACTGTTGTGATTGCAATCTGGAAAAACACAAGGTGCAGTTTTAAGGAACAGAAAGTAGAGTTGAGGGAATGTTGTAAAGTTAATAAACACCCTTACAGAAATATTAAGAAGAGCAATAGTGTATATTATAGCTATGCTGAAATGTGCTGTTTATGTTAAAGGAGCCAATCTAGGGGACTCTAACAATTCCCATGTTCTGAAAAATTAGACTGCAGATGTAGGTATAGTATGGGCATAAGCAGGGAAAGGATTCTTGTTTGGGTGAGAAATGGAGATCATATCTTTAGACCTGGTACCCCATGCTATTATGCTATGTCATAGCTGTTATGCATAGCTTCAGGGCATCTTTTTGGCAGAAGTATATTTTTGTGACTGAAAGTGAGATTGTGTGTGTGTAGTTTGAGGGGTACACTAGAGAATCTGGTGCATTCATCTACAATTCAGGGGACATGAAAGTCTGGAAAGTACCTGGATGGTATGGATGACCACAGCGTCACGTGTGCCAGTGTGATCAGGCAGACAAAATCAGAGAATTTTCTGTATAGCTAAATGTCAAAACATATCCCTGTCATTGATAAGGGACCCTCAGAATAAGAGCATTCAACAGTGAAAACAGCATGAATACATGCCCATAATGCACATTTTTTGAGACCAATGATGTTGCTGTTGAGCATGTATTCATGCTGTTTACACTGCTGAATGCTCTTATTCTAAGGGTCCCTTATTATTGACAGGGATATGTTTGACATTTAGCTATAGGGAACCTAAGATCCACAAGGGACCAACACCCCTTGCACAAATGAGAACAAAAGCCAAAAGTAGCAAGGAGTGTAAAACAATAGTCCTTTATTTAGAAATACCCTGATACGGCTGTGTTTTGGCATGGCTGCCTTCCTCAGGGGAACCTCATAAAGACAAAGATAAACAACAATAAAATCAAATGTCAATAGAGTAAAATGAACAAAACAAAATAAAATCATTGACATTTAACAAGCTTGTTGAACCATTTTAAAAACTCTACATGCACAATATAAAAGGTTCAAACTGTTGTTCTTTGTAAAACAGCTGTGAAAACCGTTACCTCATGTTCTATTGAAACCATCTTGAATCATAGAAAGACGGTATATAAAAATTGTTAAATAAATACATAAAATATGTTTAAATAATTGTAAATATAAATAAGTATAGATAACTTGAAAGAGGAGGAGTACAGGACTCAACAAATGGTGAATCATGAAAAGAGGCTAGGAAATACATTAAAAAACATAGGGGGGAATTATCATGTTGAAAATGCTATATAGCTCTAAAAGGGGATACTTAAAAAAATACAAAAAATAATGAATCAAGTGATGTATATATATATATATATATATATATATATAGTACATTTCAAAGATCCACATAGCCAAATTAAGAGAATTATTAAAGAGACTTATTAAAAAGGTAATTATCCAAAATAAAACGTCCCTGACCGTATTCTGAAACACTGCTGTCATGCACGTCCACGGTGCTAGCAAGAAGAGGGGGAAGGAAGGGGGAAGAAGGGGAGGGGAATGGGGAGGGGGTCACCCCAGTTCTGGTAGCTCGACTGACTGAATTTCTATTCACTTTTTACTTCACATTTGTTTCACATGTCAGCACTCGCTATCACCTTATCCTTTTCATTGATTTTCTCCTTTGGCTTCTGGAGTTTCCTGATCGGCCAGGGTATGCCTTCTGGACACTCATAATTCACAATCATAAGCAATTACACTGTCAGCATTCTAAATAAATAATAAATGGTTGGCCTTTTTATTTGGCTAAGTGTGCCCTCATAGTTCTGTGGCTTTCCCCCTTGATTGGTAAGTTTGACTTCCTCTTTCAGTATACATCTCTCTTGTGAGTAGATTACATTAATTGTCTGCTGGAAGATTTTTTCCGGTTTCAACGAAGCTCCTTCATACACAAAGTAAATTTTCCCTCCCTCTTTTCTCTTACCATTTTGAAAAGAGAAGGGCACAGATAGAAGTGATCTGCCAGAAGAGAAGAGTTCCTGAGGAGGGGTGTAGGGAGAGATAAAAGAGGAACGGTAGTACCGAGCAGCACAATGAGTGCACTTACAGTTCTGGTCAGCAATATTGGCACCCTTGCATTTTAGGTATGTTGTGCACAATATCTTGAGAAATAATTGGAAATATTCCAACTGTATGTCATCATAATACTTATATAGTATGTTCAAAAAGACGTTGGCACAACTTAGACGTAGTAATTTCCGAGCAAAAAAACAAAAAATGACTTGTACAGGATTAATGCCACCCTTCACCAATATTTGGTTGCACAACCCTTGGCAGTGATGACAGCCTCCAAATGTTTCTTGCAGCTATATATAAGTTTCGTACATCTGTCTGCTGCTAGTTTCTCCCACTCTTCAACTGTGATTTGTTCTAACTCATTGATGTTTCTAAGATTCCTTTTAACAATATCAGATTTCAGCTCTCAGGACTCATTGCTGGCTACTTTAAAACAGTCCATTTGTTCCTTTTTAACCATTCTTTTGTACGTATGTTTTGGGTCATTGTCCTTCTGGAAGACAGATGTAGCTTTCTGACACTAGGTAGCATATTTCATTCCAAAATACCATGAATATGTCCCAGGTCTCCAGTTCCAGAGGCAACAAAACAGCCCCACAATGTTATGGAATCTCCACCATATTTGACTGTAGGAAGGGTGATTTTTTTCTTTAGATGCTTCATTTCTTCGCCTGCAAATGTATCGCTGGTCTGCATTGCCAAAGAGCTCAAGTTTGGTTTCATCTGTCTACAGAACATTTTCCCAGAAGGATTGTGGTTTCTCAAGATAGATTTGGGCAAAGATCAGGCATGCCTTTTTATGTCTGTCTTTGAGCAGTGGGATCCTTCTTTGTTTCATGTGTGGCGTATGGTGCAGTTTGAAACCACCACTCCAGATTGCTCCAGGTCAGTCTTAAACTCTTTGGAAGTGGTAGGTGGTGTTTTTCCAACAGTTCGCATTAACCTTCAAAGACTTCTTGGATTAATTTTCCTCTTCCCTCCACATCCTCAAAGGTTCTTGTCAGTTCCACGAGCAGAAAACTTCTTAATAACAATGTGAATTGTTGACATATGAATCCCAAAGTCTTTGGAGCTGGCAGTGTGTACTGTGGGACAAAGAACTGTTGCAACCTTGTTTGCTAACATCAGGATTTCTGCAAGGGTCAATTTTATCCCCAATTTCATTCAACCTGTATATTCAGCCTCTTGTATGGAAGTTTGATAAGAAACAAAACCAGTACAAAAACGTGGATAACTCCAAAGGATAAAACCAAACTTTATTGAAAAATAAATGCCACTGGCCCGACACAGGCCGTGTTTCGCTGCCTTCCTCAGGGGCACTAAAGTGGACTTAAAAGCTAAAAATACATAAATAAACATATTAATAATACCAATAAAACAATAAAACAGCATAAGCCTTAGAATGGCATATAAATGACATGCATATTAATGAATAAATTATATCAAAAAATAAATAGATAAACATAAACATACAAGCTCAAAAAATAAGTTGTATATACAAAAACTTATGTAAAATGATAAAAACAGTAATAGGAATCATATAAAATAATTATAGCCAAATAAAATAGAAATTAAGAACCATCAAAGTTAAAAGTGACACATACCTGCTTTTATCCTTGAAAATATATCTAATACTACACCTTTTTGGGAGAGGGAGAGAACGTGTATAAATTAGATATGTATAATTAACCATTAAAAATGACAAAGATCAAGCGCACATACAGGACCAAACATATAAAGAAGTGTATCAATGGAGTATACACAAAAGAAATCTTTGTGTATGTCGGTGCAATAAAGAAACAAAAATTATTACCTGTGTCGGGCCAGTGCCATTTATTTTTCAATAAAGTTTGGTTTTATCCTTTGGAGTTATCCACGTTTTTGTACTGGTTTTGTTCCTGTTGACGTGGGTTCGTGCCTGAGTGTTGGACTGGAAGTTTGATAAGCACAGATTAAGTACATGCTATAAGTCAGGCATGTCCAACTTCGAACAGGTTGTGATCTACTTTTTCCGGCCAAAAGTGCCGGTGATCTACCACCATGAAAATTAAGTTTCAAATTAGTTTCAAATTAAATTTTAACTCAATAAAGTTGGAGGATTCCCCCCCCCCCCATTTTTAATGAACCTTCTGTCATTTACTTGGATGTAATCAGCTGATAAGCAAATTAAGCAAAAACAAAATAGAGAGACAAAAATCCAGTAAGAACTGCAAGGGGAAATGGAAAGTACATTGCTTTCTTTAACTGTCTTAATAACTTTCTTTATCTTTTATTGAGTAATTTGTGTTAAATTTAGGTTAAGTATTGATCCAGGCTGATCTTGCACAATCTTTAATATTTCGCTCTTGCTCATTAGTGAGATGTCTGAGCCTGCATTTCATCCACCAGCTCTTTGAAGTTGGGTGAATATTGCATGAGGGCCAGTCTCAGGGAATCCTAGAGATGTTCATCTGTCATGTTGGACCGTTGTGTACTCTTTGTCATTTTCAGATGGGAAAATGCAGATTCACACAAATAAGTTTAACTGAAACAGGAGTGTACAGCTTCACTGCATTTTCTCAAGTTGGGAAATTTGTCTCTAGGCACTAGCTTCCAAAACGATTCTTGCTCAGCACGGGTCTTGAGAAAAATGTCATTTTTAAGGGTTAATATTTTGTTTTCAACAGATGGCTTGTTCAATGAGTAATTTTTACTGATAACAGCTGCAGTTTCTTTAATGCCCACATCTACTTTGAATGGGTATGACAAGTACTCCACAACTGTTCCAATTTTTTGGAAGTCACAGAATCTATTTTCGAATTCCTGAATAACAGAATAGATTTCTGTCACATACTTCTCGTTCTGAAAAACAAAATTTGGATATTGTCCCAGATGGTCCTGCGTATTATAAAAATGATCAAAAGTGTTTGCAAAGTCAGTCATCATTAGCTCAAATTTGCTCTTGTAGGCTGAAACTGTACTCATCATCTCGCCAATGCATTTGTTTTTACCTTGTAGTTCGAGGTTCATATCACTTAGTTCACCTGTAAAGTCAGCGAGAAATGCCAGATCACATAACCGCTCATCTTCCAACTCTGCTTGGTCATCTCTCCTCTCCTTCAAAAAACGTTTTATTTCATTCAGCAAATCACGAAATCTTTGCAGAAATTTATGCCTACTTAGCCACCTTACATCTGTGTGCAAAATGGTTTCTGCTGCCCCTTCATCAAGAGTAAGATTGAAAAGCTGTCTTTGAAGTGATCTTCCACGAACTGAATTTACAATTTTGAAAGTGATGTCCATGACAGTCTTTTAACCGAGGCAAGCGTACCCAGTGCTCCGGGCCCTGCCACAATACTCCCCCACCCTCACCACCAAACCCCCACTTCCAAGAAAACACCACACCATCATTATGGGAAAATAACTGGTCGCAGCTTTATGAAGAATAACTATTAACAATATTCAACCATAGAAAACATAACTAGGCCCCCTAGCGGAGTAGTGCCACACCAGCCATGCCTTAGCAAAGTGCCTACCACCGCTACGGCCCGACACTTGCCCCCCGGCAAGTTTTCCCACCCTTATCCCGACTTCGCCATGCACATAGCAAAAGCCGGCCAGGGTATATCCGGGTCAGGGGCAGCCCAACCCCCGCCCAAGTATATCTTGAGGCACCAGACCCCGGAACCTCTGGGATCCCGCCCCAATCCCCCCCCAAGCTGCAACACCCCAAACTGTCCACCAAAGGGCGGGCGGGAGGGAAGCCAGCACTCTGCAGGTCTCCAGCGGCGACTGAGCATGCGGAGACCTGCATCATCTCCTCAACCCCCGCGCTCCCCCCCAGCCGCTCCCCCATTGGCTCCCATGCGATCGCATTCGCCGGGAGCCAATGGTTTCAAACCATAACCTCCTCCCCCCCCACCACCCGGCCCCAGGAAGCGGCCGCGCGCAGGGTTAATGACGGC